>OU612088.1:1272857-2545714 GCA_914767735.1 Anoplius nigerrimus | reverse complement strand
ATTTATTTTAAGAAATCTTATCAAGCGAAGAAACGTCGCAGGACGGAATCTTTTTCTCAATCTCGAAAAATTTAAGTAGCGCGAAGGATTCCATTCGATTTGGAAGAAAATTGCGTCTTGTTCGGGCTCGAGAGCGGCTCGAAGGATGTGGCTTGGCTCTCGTTGGCTCTCTCTGACTCTCGTTGGCTCTCTCTGGCTCTCGCCGGTAGGGCTGGCGAATACGAAAAGTCCTGCTAGCCCCGTCGGTCGGCATGGCAACAGCTTCGCGCGTCCCGGCGTCCCGGCGTCCCGACGCTCGATACTAGACGACCACGACCACGACTACTGCCACTACTACCGCCCCACGACAGTCACGACGACGACGACGACGACGACGACGACAACGACGGCGACGACGCCCAAATCTCTGGTGGGAGGTGAGAAGAAAAGAAACAGGGTGGCAGACAAGATAAAGAAAGCCGTGAAAATTGTCACGATCATCGAGGGCCGATCGATTTATGAACACGAAGGTAGATGCGCGCATGCGTGCGTCCCGAAGGAGTTACATGAGACGAGGCGGATATCGCTGTTTATAGTGACCGGTTCGACGTATTGTCGGAAGACGAGGAGGAATGAAACGATCGAAACGGTTACCAAGCGAAAGAAGAGTGCTCGGGAGACTCGATTCTTCCCCGAGGAAAGAAAAATGTCGTTCTAAAAACGTCGGAGGAACTAAGGGGGTTATCCGCTCGCTGATACGACGACCTCCCCTCATTTATCGGCGCCGTCTTTATTCGCGAGGCTCTCCTCCGCCTTTTTCTTCCTTCGTCGGCCGGCGCCGTCGATATATTAATGCCATTAAAGTGTGTCAGAGAGCTGACTTCGGCTGACTTCGGCCGGCATAAATAAAGAGGGACAGGCGCGGACCGCCGTCGGTGACGTTTCGATCGCGTTAATTCGCAGTAACGTCGAGAGATCGATGACAGAGAGCGAGGGTGCTAATAATACGGATATCGGGGTCGCAACCGGCGCACCAGTTCCTTATAGCGACACACTTTTAGGCTGGCCCATTGCTAATGCATGCCTGTCCCGCAGGAGATCCCGTGGAACGATAACGCCGCCCATTCCGTGTACAACGTGCCTCGCTAATCTCATATTTAACCCTTCCGTCATCGGTTCGCCCACTAATTCGCCAACACTGCCAGACAACGTGCAGTCGAACGATTGCGTTTTTTTTACACTCATTTTGGCCCATTCTCGGAGTTACCATTATACTGATCACAGTAGTTCAACTACGACTTTGTCACGAATACGATTTTTTGCATTGGATTACAAGTCGGTTGCATTTTCAACCCTCTCGAGCGCAGGAATTGTTTAAATTGGAATTATTCGAGAGAAGTGTGGGAAGGAAATCGTTTTCTCGTGCTGTACGGTTTCACCTCCCATGCTTCTTCCCTTTCGTTAATTTGTCAAAGCGCACGCCGCCAACAACCGTGGAGTCTATTGAGCCGTTGTTGCTCCTCTTCACCTGGTCTCGATCGTTTTTCCTTACACCGCACCCTCTTTGCGGCCGAGAAGACTTTCATGATTCTGCGGAGAATCGCCGAGCAAAAGCGATGCCGAGCCGGGCCGGGAAGGAATAAAGTAGTGCTTTCATTAGCATAAAAAAGGGGAGGGCGCTGAAGAAGAAGGCGGGCCCGCACAGAAGGACAGGAAGGGCCACTTCAAACTTTTCCCTCACTAATAATTGAAAAGTTGGAGCTCGCTGTCGTCGCTATGAGGATATTTTGAATGAGCACTGCCTCAGGCATATTCCGAATGCGGCCACTTTGATCGGAATGGTCGCTAATTTTTCGCGTCTGTCGCCGGACACGTGCTCGTGAGAAAGAATTTTTCCGCTGCCGTTTGCCTCGTTATCGAGCACGTCGAGAGTAGAAGACAGTATGAGAGACAGAGAGGCGAAGGGAAGTGAAGGAAAATCGATATTTGACTGAGAGACGCGCGCCAAAGTTTACGAGCCCATCCGAGCACTTAATAGGCAGAGATCAATTATCGAGTAAATATGTTGGCAAAAGAGAGTGACGTAACTTGGTCGCAAAGCAGAGCCAAAGGGGGAGTGTATGGAAAAACGAAGGATGATGCAACCGCGAGAAGGACGCTCAAAGGCAAAGCAGGAAATCGATTAGGAACTCCGGCGAGAAGGGCATCCCTCTTGCTCCTCAGATAATCTATTTAATCCAGAAGGAGTTCGCGATCTCGGCTTTGAGACACGTCGAGGGGGGGGGGGGGGGGGGGGGGGGACGTTCAACAGTTCAGCTGGCCGCTCGCCAAGGCGTCTTCTTTCCTCGAGGCTGATTAGCCCGTAATTGCGTATTGTTTTCTCCGTCTCTGCGAACTAAGACGTCATCCAGCAAAGGGAGGCGGCCGGAGGGGAAGGGAGGGGGCAGTTGGAGAATGCGGCCAAACAATTCAATGCGAAGTGACGGATCATTTGCAGAATTAATCGCGTGCCGAGTCCTTCGTTATCTGTCGTTCAAGTTGCACGGCACATTCCGCTGACCTGCCAGAATTTCCGGACGTGGAAAGGGGTGAGAAGGATGAGGGAGAGAAACATGTTGATAGATAGACTCGAATGTCTCATATAGGAGACGTACGACCACGTGCCCGAAGAGTCCGGCCGGAAGACGAGACGCTAAAGAGACGACGTCGACGACAATGATGACGACGGCACATTTCTCCACCTTCTCCACCTTCTCCACCTTCTCTACCTTCTCGAGGCGCAAATATTGAAGGGGCGAGTATTCGAGAATGAAGCTTCGTGACCTCTTTTGAACTCTTTCTCGACCGCGGAGCCCCTTTTGTACTTCGACGACAACAAAGCCACCCCCGGATTCTTCCTTCCCTTTCCTTTCCTTTTTCCTCCCCCTTCATCCCCCGACGCACTATCTATCACCGCGTCTTTATCCGTGTCGCAGGGGATATTTGTTAACTGAATTGAAATCGGTCGAAGGCACCGGACAAGTAATACGTTGTACTAAAGTATGCGATCTTTTGAACGAGCCTGTATAAGCTGCCTTTTAGCTTACTCGATTATCCCCATTGCTTTTTGACCTTTCTCGTTGGTTTATCAACTGCCAATTTGAGCGAATCAGACTCAGGCTCATTAACCGCCTTACGATATAATTACTGAGCCGCATGCATCGCGAAATGGATACTTGAGTAATAAGCTTTCTCCCGATCGAGGAGCCTCGATGGTCTCACCGTTAGCATTTTGCAAAGATAATAGTTTGATCGGGTTTAATTAAGTTCTGATTATGGCTCGATAAGTGCAAGTGTTTCAGCAAAAAAGTTCATGACTGGCAATGCGGAGGCAAGCAAGCAGACAGACAGACTACGCTCGTGTTGGTGGCAAAATTAAGAATTAAAGAGGTCTTTACACGTAAGGGCAGACAGGGTGTCTGACCCAGGAACAGCGTGCAACTTCTTTCTATTATTCAGGTTAAGCTGCTTCCAAGAAGTAGCACTATATTCAAAGCGGGAGCCAATGTACTTCTGGCGCCGATGCCGTTCGAAAAAATGAACCTTTCGCGATCGATCGGACAAAGTTTGCCTCACACGAGGATCTTTTAAAATGGCAACTTTGAGAGTCGAGGAATGAGGGGAATCGAGAAGGAAAGTAGCGGAAGCAATGCTGGCAGAGTCGCGCAATCGGGCGACTGAACAGAGAGCGACCGTGGGATGAATTTCATTGGGGCTCCATTAGAAATGAAATCGAACCGGGTGGAAACTACCGAGAGATGCCTTCCGCGGCGAATGAAACCGGTTTTTAACCGTCTCTCCTCCAACCCGCGCTCTCTCTCCACCTTCTCCTCCCTTCTCTTCTCCTTCTTCCTCTTTATAAAGCAACCACGCTCCGTCATATCGACCGAGCTTGTCTCCTCTATCATATCGTTACGAGAAAAACAGGCGGTGATAAATTAAGATTTTAGGAAGACTTTAATAGTGAGCGACTTGACAAAATTAAACTTTGACACCTAACAAACAAAAAAAACAAAAAAAAAATTGAAGAAGGTGGAGAGGAGGAAGTGGTTATTACTTTCCCTTGATTCGTTCTTTATTTTGGCACGGTCTAATCTTTGCAAGCTCACGGCAACCTTACTCCCGTCCGCCCGCTTTGCACAGGTGTTGTTTTCCTCTCTTCCGGGAGGGTTGAGTCACGCGAGGCTGCCGACCGAGACCGAGAGAGATAGGCGAGCGAGTAAGGAAGCGAGAAAGGAAGCGAGCAAGCAAAATCACCCCTTGTTACCCTTGGCAAGCTAGCAATTAATATCACTCACCGAAGGCGACGCTACGCGTTGCCCTTCGCGATACTTAATCTACCGGTCGGCGATAAAGTTCCGATCAGAGATTTGCCTAATTCTCTCTTCTTTAATTGCACGAGACACACGTCGGCCGACGGGACAACGTGGCAGACTCTTCCACCCTCTCTCGGAGGCCACACCCTTCCTTGCCCCTTGTCTCCTCTCTGCAGAAGGGTGTGGAAACAATGTCAGCCTGGCCTAAGTGCGAAAGGAGAGAAAGGTGGTGGAGAGAAAAATGTAAAGAACTCCCTCCAGGTTCTCTCCCATTGCTGTCTCGTCCTTGTCATATGATAGAAATCCACTTGAACGATCTATCGCGAAAAGGGGATGGTGAGGATGTACTTTGAAGATATCAACCTGTCTCGATTATATGTAGAGAGTCTCTTTCCACGGCCGGAAGCCGATATATCGGAGAATGAAAAGACGTATAGGCAAAGATAGGGAAGCGACTCGAAGGAACGACGATCTCAAATTAAAGGCGGAGCGAAGAAAATGAAACGCATAAAAAGAACAGAAAAGAACGGAAAAGAGTAGAGAAGAAATGAAAAAGAGATTGGGGATATATCGGGGTTGCGTGGCCGTTAGTCGATATGATGGTTCGCCGTCGAGGAAGAAGGGAACTTTACCGTTATCGAGCACCGTCCCACCGTCTTGCCGAGAGTATGTCACATATCGCACTATACGCCACCTTGGGGATTGCCCCTCCCCATACACGTTTCGCAGCGAACAAAATACGCTGCCCGATAAAGGCACACATCGCTTATCTTTCGTACATGCTACAAACTACTTTCACCTATTGGCAGTAGACTACGAAAAACATTTTACGAACTGTTTCCGAAGACAATTTCGAGGTCGAGCGTAAGAGGTGGGTGGTGAAAGAAATAATTCGATAAGGCTAGCTCAAGATTTGGATCTAATCGACGATAGAGCACACACGGCCCGTGGGGGGTTTCGGTTGGCGAGGCTGACAACACTGAGAGACAGGGTCGTCACGAGCGCGGAGGAGTACTGGTGTGAACGAACTGTACCGCCGCTCCTTCTACATTCTCCACTTTAGACGATGTCGTCAGCTTTCTTCCGCTCGACCTCGCCATTCGCCAGCCCATCAGAGCCGTTTCAGAGCGTACGCGCCGAATCATTAGGATACCGTAACGAGGCCCGCTGTGATGAATTAGAAAAGGATTCGAAGGCAGACTCCGATGAGTAGGAACCTAAGAAGCTGTGCCTCGCGAGTGGAAGATGACCTCGCGGTCAGAGGGACGCTATCCACGGCGAACATTGTACGTGGCGAGCCGTTCCTCTTTTTTTCCTTCTTCTTTCGCCTCAGAACAGCGCGCGCTCCATAGGTAAGTATATCCGGGAAGTTTGGGCCATTGAACCGTGCCATGTTGCCGGCGAGCACAATGAGCGACAGAAGCGTACTGTGACAGGCGTTCACCGAGCAGGCAGATTACCGGTTTCCCTCGCACAACGACTGCCCGTCTCATTCCACCTTTCTTTCCTCCTCTACCTCTCTTCTTCTCCTTCTCTCTCTCTCTCTCTCTCTTCACACTTCTTCGTTCAACTTTTCCGCAATCGCAGCTGCGCAAATTCAGGCGAACACGGCCAATGAAAAATTCATCTCGAACTATCGATTCCTTCGATTTCGATTGGCGAGTCTAATTACCTGATAATTACCTCGAACCATCTGGTTCATTTTATTTAACCGTTAGGAAGACCGAATTTACACAGAGTGGTTGTCGATTTCTCGTCTCGCTCGCTTCCATATTTCAGTGGCCAGGAAGAAATGAACGAGAAACGGCTTATGTATAGTATATGGGGTAAAGGAGGAAGTGAGGAGCGGTGCGCGCGCACCGGCCAGCTTTTTGATATGACGCCCTGATAAATGTCGGCAGAGGCCTCAGGGGTGAGGAGGCCGTATTTAACGTAAGAAAATAGAAATGAAGGAACAGAAAACGGGGAGAAAGAGACCATGCTGCCGAGAAATGCCTTCTGAGTGATGGAGCGACACCACTCCCATTTTCATTCCACCCCCGCACCGCGAAACTTGACGCCAAGTCGCGCCACCTCGTCTGTTGTCTACAAAAAATAGCCGCTCACGCAAATACAGCCTTCTAACGAGAAGGGGAAGAATGGGGAAGGTCGGAAAGTTAGAGGGCGCAATTTCGCGGCAATGAGATGATTGCTCGTATAAACGTTGATAGACTCAAAATTACTTTCCGCTTCACGTCCCCAATATTGACCAAAATTTACTGTCAGCTCCACATATGCGATGACCCGACGATGGGATAGATAACCTTCTACGCTTGACAAAGATAGAAAGAGTGCTCGGCCGGGAGAGCGAGCAGAGTTTCACTCGATCGATTCAACGTGCGCAAACATATCAATCATGGTGAGACGAATCAGGCTCGTTTCGTGATACGGAGGGTTGCCGAAGATATACGCAGCTCGAACATTCAATAATAACGAGACTCGGTCAATGCCACTGCTGGTGGTTGAGCATAAAGAGACTCGCGCAGTTCCTTCAATGCATCGGAATGCCAGCTGTTCGAAAGGATTGAATGATAGCCGCCGATCGGTCAGCTAATTATCGCGATAATCGTCTAGTGCGTGCCTAGGACGAGACTCGAAAGAGTCTACTACTACGCGAAAGATGAGTCAGCGTACGACCGCGATTCATTTTCTGACTAGCAGCACTGATTAACAAATTCCGTTCAATAGGAGTTTTGTTATCGGTGGATCTAATAGAGCGGGGCATGCACGTCTCATGTTGAGGGGAGAAAGGCGAAGAAAAAGACAAGGATAGGACACGAGGTGCAGCAAGAGTAGCAGGAGTAGCAGGAGTAGCAGGAGTAGCAGCGGCAGCAGCAGCAGCAGAATAGCCTAAGGAGACTTTGCGACCGGTACGGATAATTCAGCGACTCAGAGCCGGTTTTTCATGGCGGCCTATCACGAAACTCGCAAGGTACGACGAACCAGAAGGATGACTCACGGTTCTTCTCTTCACTCCCGATCCCGACCCACTCTCTTCCACGAGCGCGCCGAGGCTGAGAAGGCTGAGAAGGCTGAGAAGGCAGCAAGAGCAGAGGCGACAGGCGCAGCACTGCTAGTGGGCCAGAGTGACCAGAGGCGAAAGAGAAAAGAAGGCAGGCGAACAAGAAGAAGAAGAGGAAGAAGAAGAAGGCGATGAAGAAGCGTGGAGATTAGCTGTGCTGATCTCGAAGCTACGAATCGCCTACACGCTGCTAGCTCGAAGAAACATATGCGAGAAGGAGCGAGATTGAGAGGGCCACGAAAGACAAGCCAGCCTCACTTATTATACATCCGCTGGCAAGTCGATTTATTAGGAGCAACTGTGCTCGGGCAAACGGGCTGCTATTGGCCGGAAAGGCACGAGATTCATTGCGAGCCGAGGGCAATTAACCACCGGGTGAGAATCGTCGCGTGGTCCCACCACTGTAATCCCAGACCAACCACCTTTCACCTTTTACCTATTATGCAGCCTCGCACCTTGACAGTGACTGTAATAGTTATTTGCAATGTAGGCCGTCCCCTGTCTATTTAGTCGCAATACGAAGAATAAGAGAGCGAAAAAGAGGAAAGCAAGACGAAGGTTCGGTAAGGTTTATCATAGTAGGTAAGCCTGCCATTAACGTCTACCATATCCGGAAGCAATTAGCGTACAATCGAGTTACAAATTACTACGGCGGCCTTTTATCGAATTAACGATCAAAGAAGACAGTGTTCGCTGCGTCGATCGGTCATTAGGCGCAGCGCCGAAAAGGCACGCAATTCATTTGGGGCTCCGAAGGCAATTAATCCTCGGTCATACGTTCGGTTCGTTCCCCGATCGTCCCCCGATCGTCCCCCGATCGTCCCGGTCCTTCGGCTCGTTGAACAGATCGTCAAGCTCCGATCGGTCAGTGGATCGTTTCACGCCCATCCTTTCTGCGGCGAGCCACTCGTCATGCTCGTCACCCACAATTTCCGATTGCTTTGCGTGGGATTCTACGAGGCGCGAAACTCGTTCGGCGTGACTCACCAATTAATTGTGCCGACCCTCCCTCCCTCTCCTACATCGGAAAAGATTTTTCTATCGGTTCGAAAGACCCGTATTGTGATGCGCAGTAGGGAAGGGAAGAATCGATTGGCCATTGGCGATGTTCAGGCATCCTGTACGCGATACGCACCCGTCCGCGTATACCTCTACACAAGCGCTATTCTTCGGAGCTTTTTTTATAGGCGTCGATAACGAGCCGCGATGATTACAATGGGCAGCGCCGAAATTTGAAACCGCGGCTACGTCGAAACAATGGTTCGTCCAGGCGTGAAGACATGATATCGTCGAAACGAGATCGTCGACAGCGATGCTATCGGCAACGATACCCTCCACTACGGTGTACTATACACGTCGTTTCAAACGAAACGGATTTTCTTTACAGCAGAGTGCCGTTCTCTCTTTCCTCTTGTTTTACTTAAACAACGTAGCTTTGGCACTCGGCGGAGAAAAGTACGAGCGTCTTAATAGAGAAGACGCGAATGCCGCGAGGAGCGAGATATTCTACCTTTTGAATAGCCGGTTTTCTTCACTTACCTCTGCCAGCGGCTCCTCCTTCGTTACGTCTCCATTCTTGGGAGCATCCTCGCGAGCGGGCTTGCTCTTATCTTTCTTGTTAAAGCTGATCGACCTGAAGGACCACTTTTTCTTCATCTAGAAGTAACGGGAGAGCGTTACTGATATTGACCGACATAGCTCGAGGGGCGTGTGAAAATCTTTTGACCCGCTCCCGACGAGATTGAGGAAAGAGGAGGGTAGCGCTTGAGTGTACGTTGAGGGCGAACGACAAAGTCGAATGAAAATGTGACGCTAACCGTTAGACAATAAGCTGCACGAAATTTCATTGTGGACGAGATAACACGTTAATGAGAGAAGCGATGAGCAGTAAGAAATAATTATGTGCAACGTTGACTAATAGGGTCTGCGTAAGAAATTCCCTGTACATGTTTAGTAGTTGCTTCAAAGTTCAAATTTAATCGCAGGAGAAGGATGATAGTGCTGAAGAAAGTGAGTAATCGTGGGAGCGGAGAAGAAAAATGTCTCCGGGCCGCCTTTTTTCGGGCGTATACCGTGCAATGTAAAACTATGGCTGACCTTGTCCTTCTTTTTGGTTTCCTTGCTGTCTGGAGACGTGGCAGCGTTGGCACCGGCAGGGGTGGCCTCTGTGGGCGTTGTGACCTCTGCAGCCTCCGCAGGAGATTCTCCGGTCGTTTCTTGTTTCGTTTCCTCAGCCTTTACCTCCTCCGCTGGCTGCTGAAAAAGGGCGAAAGGAGAGTTGCGATTAAAATACGATGACTGAATCAAGTAAGCCGTATCGATCTCGAACGTCTGGCTCGTTCGATGAATTTGGGATAACCCAAAAAATGTCTGGCAACCGGCAGACATTGTAACGGAGAGCGACTAAGTAGAATAGGTAAGTTGTTCGTTGTCTCTGGGTGAGCCAATGGCATGAGTGAGCATGAGAGAGCATGAGAGGCATCCGCGCAAGGCAAGGCAAGACGGCCTGTATGAAATTACGGCCAGGTGTACCCTCAAACTCGAATGGTTACTGGCGACTCGGCGCCGTTGCCGTCGTCTTCTCTCTGGCAAATCTGGGCCATCTACTCGGTGTTATGGGACAGGTGCAACGGCAGCACCAGCAGCACCAGCAGCAGCAGCAACAGTAACAGCAGCAGCAACCTCGGAGCCCGGGGCAAACGTTGCTGCCTTCTTATTTTCGTACCTTCGGCAGCCGGTTCGGTGGAATTCGATCGAGAGCACGTGGCCAAGGAGGGAATAAAAGAGAAGAAGGTCGACTATGAGCGCCTTTGCTTGATTAAATACAATATCGGTCGGTCGTGCGGCCGACGCCACGATATCGCTGCCAATCTGCGAATTACCATCGAGAATGACCGAGCAAGCGTACGAAAACTGTTCCGAGACTTGTCAGGACGTGGCAGCAGCTGCCGTTGGCAGGAGCGACGCACAGGATGAAACCGCAAAAATCTCCGATTACAGCGGTCGATCAGTGGTTCTCGGCCGAGAACCAGATATCCTACGATTTTGCCAGCCATTGTTCTCCAAGACAAACAAGGAAGAATTAGCAGAAGCCTCTTGCAAAAATGTTGTCAAAGACGGGATAAATGTACGCGGCTGCCATGCGTTCTCTTATCTGTTCGTGTAAACAGAAGTGGGCGTAAACGGCGGATTTCCTGATTTGCCGCGGCAAGCCCGGCGAAAGAGTGCGCTGCTCCGAGACGGAGAAAGAGGAGGAGGAGGAGGTGGAGGAGGATGTAAAAGAAAAGGAATGGAGCTCGACCGTCCTCGAGGAGAGGTTTCATTTGCGTCGTGAGACGGATGGACGGTCGGACAGACGAACGGGCGGAGGAGGAAATATTCTCGAGCGCGTCTGTTAGGCGCATTATATTATGTAAATATCGAGCTATTTTCGTTACTGCGAGCCAGACGGGATGAGAGGTGAGGGGTCGGTGGGGCGCGTCTCTCGGATATAGTGTTGCATCGTGTTCGCGACACAGGGAAGAATCGAGGATGGAAGATGCGTGCGGATGCACCGACTCTGTCGGGGAAAGAGAGGCGTAGGAGCATGCTCCGAGTACAATGGCACCGGAGGACAGATGCCCAAGAGACTCTGATCATTTTCCTTTCCCCTCCTCCTCCTCCTCCTCCTGCTCCTGCTCCTCTATCCCCACCTCCTACGCGGCCACCGTCGTCGGCTCGTGCGATGTTTAAACCGTCTCACGTTAAAACGAGTTTTCTCCCATTGCGAAAGGTTGCAGTCGTTAAGAGGCGTACCGCCAGCTGCACCGAGCGAGAGATATCGAATGCATTGGGAGAAATCTCGACACCTATCCAAAATCGATATTTGCTCTCCGCCGAGGTAAAGCGTGTTGCGCAGCTTGCCGTAATGCCGGAGTAGGAGGAAATCTGTCCGCGGAACTCGCCAGGGACATCGCGAAGGCCAAGCGTGCGTCGATGCAGGTGCAGCCAACCAACCAGCTACCGAAACTCTCTCTCTCTCTCTCTCTCGGTCTCCTTCTCGCTCCTGCTATCCCTTTCCCCTCATCACGAATTCCAGCCGCTTGAATCACGCAACGAGAGATAACACGTTCGACTCTGTCGCTGGCCACCGCGCGCTTCAACCTATCACTCGATAAGCCCAATCTCAGCTGCCGCTGAGCCAAGGATTTATGCGCTCCGAGACTGAGAGAGACGTCCCTTGCGAGCGGATTCCAAAGGCGAAGAGTGCGTGCCTGCCTCGTGCCTCCTGAACAATTGCGATATCGCCACTTGTAATGCCTCCAATTATTATTTCTTACGATAAACTGACGAGGGCCGAGTATCCTCGACTGCGGCTGTTTATGTTGCGAGACGACACGATATAGGCCTCCAGAGTCTGCGTCTCGTTCGCCAAGTATACGTATTACGTGTACCGCAGAAACCGCGTAGAAGAGAAACCGCGCGCAGAAACCGCGCGACATACCGGAAGTGATTCCCTCCGCTCACTTGACGATATTCAACTCGCGCTAAGCTCGGCTACGCCCTGTCCAGCTGCAATTCTGGGCCTTCGTGTATTAGCTACCATTTTTCCGAACCGAGGGTAGCTTTTGAAACAAGCGCCACTTTCTTACTCGGCATCGAAGGTGTGAACACTTTGTCTCCGTAGATTTCGTGCAATTAATACACTAACCGACGTTCGCAAAGTCTATTCATCTCTGTTCACCGAATGAAATGGCGACCGCGATGGTCTGCGAGAAAAGTCTCTCTTTGCCTCCAGCGGCGGCGGGGAGAATTAAAAGAACCGACGCCGTTAAAAGATATTCGGAACGTGAGAAGTTTCTTAATTTCACTCGTTGACGAAAGGTTGCTCGAAACGAAAAGGAATTTGAGCGGGTCATCGTTTTAATTGCTCGAGGCAAACAGTCGCTGCGCGTCTCATATAAATTAATAAAACGAGCTGCTCCGAAAGCGACGCGCGTGTCGTCGATGATTCATCGGGAAAGGAATGTCAGTGTCCGCCAGCGTCGTCGTTGCTAACGTCGCACGGTGGCAGCGAATCCGACAAGTTTGCTCGCCAAAGGGAGCGGCAACAATCAAATCGATCGAAGGCAGGGTCAAGGGTAGAAAGGCAATATCCGATAGTCGAGGCTCGCGCAGTGACCTTCGACAGGGTTCCTTGCCTCTCGACGATACCTACATTACGCTCTCACCCTGAGCACATGTCCAAATATAACGGCAAGCGTAATATTGACTGTGTTATCGCGTTGATAAGGTTCCACCGTAATACTGACGTGTCCCTGCCGCGTTAAAAAAAGTTTCTCCGAGGGGGTTGAAAATCGTATTATGCAGACGATGGCTCGCTGAACGGTGGTAGTAGGGTAAGGTTCTCCTCTCCGTCCTCCAACCTTCCCCCCGGCGCGCATCGCGTCATATTATCTGGTGCATGACAGCTGCCGGACTTGCTCAATCGAGGAAATATCGGGTTTCGTCTCCGCGGCGAGCGGCGTTTCACGATCTGCACACACGAGTGCACACGCGAGTGCACACGCGAGTGCACAGACGAGTGCACGCACAGTCGAGCATCCATGGGAGCAAGAGCGACAGTTGAAACTTTCGATAACGGATTCGATACGCGACGAAGCACTTGACGTCTTCCCTGAAGAGCTCTCGCAGTCGCCTCGGGATTGCCATTTCGCCGAATCTAACCGACCGATAAGAAACGTGAGCAATCGACTTACTTAGGGTGGACGATCGGTGTGCCCTAAATTTGATAGACTGTCAATACGAAATGCAGCGCACCTGCACTCAGGAAGGTACGTGCCTGAGTAGAGACATGCTTCTAACGCATGCTGCACGCAAGTAAAGTAAAAAGAACACGTGTGCCTTTTGTAAGTCACGATCTGAGAATAATTTTCTTTAGCGGGGCTAAGCAGTAAACGACACAGTGCATATAGATAGCGAACTTGAATATTGTCTGAGTCAAGTGTTTAAAATCTTGAACGATGCATCACGCGCTACAAAGTCCGTTTTCCGGTCGCAACAAAAGAAGCTGGTAGAGAATTCTTGGGCGCAGCCTAGTTGGGAGAAGTTGAGTACTCGTGCCGCTTGTGCATCATCGAGTGCCTTTACTCTCTATCCGACGAGTGCATTCGACATTTTACGAACAAAATCTTGACTCATACGCTCATTCAGCCATCTCGAGTTAATTACGCGCGCCAAAGAATTCTCATGTCCCGTCATTGAGAGAAATAGCTAACTGATAAAACAGATGATTCACGCCGCTGTCTGCGCTGTGATAATGACGATTCATGGAACGGATATTATTGATTCTCGGATAAGCAGAGAAAACTGATATGCCAAGACTATTAGTCACTCGAGAGTTCGAACTCGTTGAAGCGCATTACTACCTTATTATCAGCGATAGATGTGCTTATGATTCTCAGAGAGGAAATGAATATTTTGGTACAATTCGGTTTTACTGACCTTCTCCTTCTCGGTGGCTTCATCCTTGTCCTTCTCCTTGTCTTCGGGAGTGAGATCGGTGTGCGGGGCAATCCCGTTGGTGGTAGGTTTCGAGTCGGCCTCCTCGATCCTCTCGAGCTTTCCGTCACCAGGTGCTGCCGCATCCCCAACGACGCCACCTTCGGCTGGTATGCCCTCCTTCTTCGGCGTCGTCGTTATGTCGACGGACCGTTTGCTCTGTCTCCCGCCCATCTCGCTTTCTTTCTTTGCTTCCCTTTTCCTCTTATCACACACACACGCGCGTACTCCCCCTTCTCACGCTCACTCTCTCGCCGTCGTCGTCGTCGTCGTTGTCGTCGTCGTCGTCGCCGTCCTTACTCCTTACCGAAACTGACCTGCAACCAGAAGGCAAAGTGAAAGTGAGCGAATGCGACACTCTCGAAAGTCAAGAGACTCGATGGGACGCCGCGATAACTTTATCGCCGGCCATTTTTTCATTCACGTCCGGCCACTGTGCCTTTATCGATCTCTCGGGAAAATGTTACGTTCCTTCATCGGCATTCGAGTAATCTGATTCATTGGTCAGCGCCAAGTTTCGTTCCATTCTCGTAACGCAATGAGATGGCTCGCAATCGCCGAGTGAGACAAAATAAGAATAATGATAATAATATATGAACCCGCTACGCACGGAAAGACAGGATAACGCAGTACAAAGGGAACGTTCTTCGTACAACAAGCGGTTCATTCTTCGGCGGACAACCGGCAAAAACCTTAATATTGCCGCCTATCAATGGAGCGAAGAAAAATCGAACCTTTGAATGAATCGAAAGATTGGACGCGGATCGCACATGTACGCGGGTAAGAGGAGCGTAACGTAGTGCGTAGTGCTTTGGCTTCGGCTTCGGCTTCGGCGAGGCCACGATATGAAAAGAAGGAAGTCGTCGGGGGCGCGGGGCGGCGGTGAAAAATGAGAAACGGAGCAAAGTTGAAGGGGCGCGTGGAAGTTTAGCGCGCATTTAAAAGGCCACGTGCGCAGCTCTGCGCAGCCGTGCGCGTATTTGTGTGCTGTCTGCGACCAGCTGGCGGCCGCGATGCGTAACGTATGTGTGAAACGACGAATGGGGGCGAGTCTCTAAGAAAGACGGCGAACGTGCCCCACCTCCAACCTACCTCCGACCTACCTCCGACCTACCTCTGCCCTTCCTGCGTCCCTACCGACTCCTTCACGATGTACTTTAGTAATTATCCCAGGCATATATTCCATCGTCGGTCGCTAATAATGCTGCGCTCGTTATAACCGTTACAGTTATTCTCCTCAACGTCGGCATCTCTGGCCAACAATCGGAGAAGAATAAGTAAGGTATAAATTTGACATTAGAAATTGGAGCGCAGACACAGTGAGGTATGTGACTCCTGACCCATATCTCTTTCTCTCTCTCCCTCTTCCACCGTGCCGCTCGACTCGCATCCCTATATTCCTCGGTAACGAATCGATAATGTTCCGCCCGTGAGCGAATTCCAATAATTCCTATCTCTCAGAACGCTGACGTCTGCCCCTTAATTAACTGCTAGCTAGCTCGAAATATCAGTGTCTCTGGTGTCGACCGTACGCGTTTATGCCATTCCGCATTTACCCATCGGATCGATACCTAATACCGCCGTTCCCAATTTTTCCTCTCGTCAAGCGGAGAGAAGAGTGAGGACCCGGCTCGTTAAGTTCAATAAACCCGTGTGCCGCGACTATTTAAAGCTGCCCTCTTAATTTTTGGCAGGCTAAATCTTGGAACAGAGGTAGGAGGCGAAATTGAACGCAAACTATATAGAACGTCATTTCGTTGCAGCGAGTGGCCAGTTCGTCGCTCGCGAACAATGAGCTTAAACAAAATTTCAAAAGTGCTCAACGAAAGGGAGAGAATTGAACGAGCGAAGTATCGAAAGTCCACAATGTTCCTGTTGCTACTGCTACCTACTACTGGAACCACTACCAGTACTGTTGCTCGCGACATTTGTATCGAGAGTCTCGACGTGGCTGGCCGTTGAATCGAGTCTGCCTCTCGCTGAATAAGTCGCGCAACCCCCCCCCCCCCCCTTCCACTCCCCATCCCGCCTAACTCGTGCCGCGTACGCGCTCTATTCACGGTGCATTGCACTTTCGGTTTGCTATCTTAGCTCGACTGTCCTCTCTACTGAGCGACTCTAGGTCGGCTGCTAGGCTCCTGCACCGCTGACGTAGTTTGCCGCCGATCAGAGAGGTGGAATCGTGCTGCAGTGATCGTTACCGCAGGTAAAAGGGTAGCGAAAAACTAGGGAACATTGCGTAAGGGACGAGCGACGTTAGATAATGGTAGTAATTTTATCGAAATACAAACAACGTACGCTTTAACTCGGTTAATTGGATTTTGCGCTATAGCATAGTTTTGAGATTTAGATAAAAATACTCAGTTTATTGGAACAAAAATTTCGAATCTTGCCCAATCGTGGGAGCCAACGAACGCGGAACGTTTCATTGTTAGCTTGTTCTAGGCAATAGCGTAGTTCACTCGTCGATTTTCCTATCGCAGATCCTCCCTTCTTTCATTGCATTATGCTGACGCGACGGAATAATAGATAACAATAGGTGACCCTAGCAGAATCGGTCCCCGCGCCTGTACCCCTCGGGATCTACGACGGTGGCTGAATTTTCGGAACAAATTGGACTAGATGTCGCACAAAGGGAACACGTGCGGCCGAAAGGGAGAAAATAGCTGTACAATTTCCGCTTCGATAATTCCTTGCTTCGTCTCCGCTGACGCACGAAGCTGTTGGAAAATTGATTTGTCGTGAGAAGTGTAGTTAGATCGAAAGCATCCATAAAATATCAATTATCGGCAAGAGATTTACTTCCCAGTAGATCCCATTCGTTTTGCCGGATATAGGGGACAAGAAGGAATGGTGGGTGTTAAAGATAAAAATTCGGAAAAATAGAATAAAAAATAGAAGAAAAAGCCGGAAAGGCTTTTAACGCGACTGATGATCAGCCAGACGTGCGCGGCGTGATCTATCGAAGGGGAGACATCCGTGGGAAAGGGAAACGTGACGGTAAGAAGAGAAGGGAGGCTAAGATTTGTTCTACAAGCTCGAAGCTTGCATTCTTGAACGTTGGACGGGGGTAACGTCTGTGAACTCCTCGGCCGCACTGGCAACGGGTTCAACTTTATTTGGCACGTGAATTTCCGAGCGGAATGAGAAGGTCACGCCGCGTGTCAGACGCACTACCGGCTGTCGCTAACTTTAGACGCGATATCTCCCCCGGGGCACGGCTGACACCACCGGCTGCATTTCAAGATAAAATCGAGAGTACTCGTCCGCTTTCCTCTTTGCGCGGAGAACGATTGTACAAAATTCGACGTATATTTCTGCGAGAATGCGTACCGTGAATATGACGCGTTTCCCTCCAGGCAGAATGTATATGCGCGTGCGAACAGGCTAATGAAAATATGCTTTGAACAATGTGAGCTGCGCGTGCGTTCGTATCGTGTATTTTTAACGTGTGACATATATGCGTAGTTTATAACGCGGCCTGAAAGGAGGGACGAGACAGAAATAATGAGTCATTCGAAGCGTCGACGGTGAATCGTTTATTGCACTCCGTGCGAGCGTGCATAGCGACCGAGGGATGAAGAACGGCGTACATGTCACATTTTTTCTCACTGTCGAGCAGAAACCGACTCTCTTCCCACAGTGATCGGCTTCATATTTTTGTCGACACTGAGCAGAGAATCGGTCCAGGCTAGGTATATTAGATGTTTCAACATTTTCGAGAGCGTCCAGCTTAGCAACTTTGGAAGAACGGGCCTCTGTAATACCGTTGCTGCGGTGTAAGACGCGAGAGAGAGAGAGAGAGAGAGAGAGAGAGAGAGAGAGAGAGAGAGAGATCAACCGCATAAGATTTCCTTTTGTCCGCTCGGACGAGAACTGGTTGACAACCGCAACTTGTTTGCGTTAAACAACATCCTTTTTCGCAAACATCGGCCTCCGTGTCCGCTCTGAGTAACGACGCGTAACTTTAGCCAGACATTTCTCCGGATTTTATTCGCCTAGTCGAATTTTTAACCTTTCGCTCGCGTATATACGAGCGTAACGTTTCGATACAAATACGACGAATCGGTAAAGCGTAGTTAACAGGTTGATAAAAACGTCTTCTAAGGACGCGTTAGAGGTGAGAGGCGTCAGTTGATTTTCTCTTTCTTTTCGAGAATCAAGAGCGAACCGGCTCTCTTACAGGCACCGACGAGCCGACTAATTATCCATTCACGGTGGCCGCGCGTACAAATGGAACGCGCACCGAGATTCCTTTTTGCCGATCCGCTCAATGGATTAATAAGCGCATTCAGGGGTCACTGCCGTCGATGTCTATTAAGGCCTTAACAGCGCGGTCGTGTCAAGCTAAGATTGTTAGTAGGTGGAGAAGGAAGGAGAGAAGTAGGAGGACGCGAGAACGTGTGAGAACACGGCGGACTGTCAAGATAATAATGCACGTACCGTACGTCGTTGACGAAAGACAATGTTCAGTCTGAGCAACTACGGGACACGGTCATTGTACAAGCGGGTGATCCGTGTCAGCTTCAGGGCGGCGAAGAAATTATGAAAGAAGGATGAGCGATCGTTAAATACGGTAAACGTTGTCTCGTCATCGGCAGCCGAACAGTGAAATGACAATGTCGATGACGGGACACGATGACTTTCCGTGAAAAACAAAGGTCAATCTCTTTCTTCTCAAAGTGAAATGGGAACAATGACACTGTGTCCTCGCGAGACGTTACGATGAAGTTCGGAAGAATGACTGGGAAGAGGGACACTAATCAGGGACTGAGGAACATGATCCTAATTAATTGACCATTAATTCCATAAGCCGCTAACGTGGCCGATTACGACCTGCGTCCAGCTTCAATGTTATATGTTACTCGCTAACGGACAGCTGCGTTGACCCTTTTCCTTCGCAGAGGGAAAACCGCGCGCTCGTTGAAAGGAAAGTCGACGGACAAACGCGACTTTTGCAATGCAAATACAAACACGCCCGTACGACGAACGTGTGCCTGGCATATGACTTGTATACACAGAGTGTACACAGAGTATCCCTCGCTCTATTCGTTCCCCCGAAATTCAGACCCAATTTTCATTGTTTCACGACGGGAACAATAAAGTCGAAAATACAATTGGTTCATTAGGTTACATACCCCCATACCGCCATCTGACAGAGAGTACTTTCGGCTCTATAATGGTACAAAGGTTTCATAATTCTTTCTCATTAGGCAATAGGGAAACGTAAGGGCAAGAAAGATAGTTATCTTTTGTGTGGAGCGGGAGTAGCGAGGGGGGGTAGAGGCAGTCTGTGTCTCTCTCTCTTTCTATCGGTGGGACGCACGTGCGCGTATGCGGGATGCAGGACGGCAGAAAACGGACGTCATAAGGACAAACAGAAAAGTTGAGCCTCCCCATCGGAGTGCGTTGGCGAGGAGCGTTGCGGAGGCGGAAGGGGCTCAAAAATATACGTATATCCGGAGGGCATCCACTATATGGGTTTATTTCTGGTTGCGAGCGCGCACACGAGAGTCACACACTGGCGCGTGCACCCTTCGCTCGGGTAAACACAAAGGCAGCCTTTCCCAGAGAGGGGTAAAAAGGTCTGAGGAAGCCCTGCCTAAAAAGTAGTGTAAACACGCGCCGAGGGCGAACGCGAATGGAATTCGATTCGATAGCCAGACTCGGGAAACTCTGAGTCCTTACGTTGACATCGTTGAAACATTGACAGTAAAGTAAAAACATCGAGAATAGCGGAGTAGTGGAACTTGTCAGATACATGTATTTATTACTGGCTCTTTACACGCATTAATACTTCCCGCGTGTTCGTCTTTTGTCCCTTTTCAAATGCGTGGACATTTTCAATCATAATCGAGCTACAGACGCGCAGAATCGAATTCATTGTTTTCATGTTTGAACGGCATCTACGCTTCAGAGTTCCCTGTAGCTCCTTTCGACTCTCAGCGGCCAGAATCTTATTCTCTTTACGGACATACGCGTGTTCATTGCCTACATACACGTAGGGGGGGTATCGTGCGTGCTTTCTTAAAGGAGAGGAAGGCAGATGTGGGCAAAAGTTAACGACCCGTTATCATGCGGTTGCTCTGACAGCGTCCAGCCTCTCTCCGACCGCTCGTCAAGTATTTTCAACGATCAAACATTGCAACTCAATTCCCACGCGCTGTCAAGCGAAGGCAAGTTTTCTTTGCCGAGGTGAGCGTTTGACAAATTCTCGGTGAAAAATCAAGTAACTGCGAAGGAATTCATAAGCGAGGGAAGGAATCGATAGGAGGACCGATAGCATCCACGTCGATGATCGTACATGCGCGTTCTTAAAGAAGAGAAAGGCAAATGTGGCTAAGTTAACGACCCGTTATCGTGTGGATGGCGCGGAGCCGCGCCGCCGTTACTGAAACTGGTTGCTGCAAATTGCGGGGCGGGAGGATGAGGGCAGGAGGGCCGCGAGAAAGAGACTGAGAGAGACAGAAGGAGAGAGAAAGAGAAGGCAATCGCGGGAGAGCGAGCCGTATGCTCGTGTCGAGTGCAGCCGCTTCTTCGACCGAGAGTACCGAACAGCGAACGACGAACGGAGAACGGAGAACGGAGAACGGAGAACGGAGAACGGAAAACGGCGAACGGCGAACAGCGAAGCGAATCACAAAACGTCCACGAGTTCCATCCTTTTCTTTTTTCCCCCTTGGCTTGCAGGTGTACGGGATGATACCGTACACAAACGAGCCGACCTTTCAAGAAAGACTTCTGAACCTCCTTACCGCGTTGCGAATGAACCGAGTATTTGCATGGACTTTTCACGAGTCAAACTTTGTTAACGAGATGCTCATCTGTCGTATAGAGCGTGTCTATCGACTGTTACCGCCGTTGACGACAAAGTACGGTGAAATACGAACTACGCGAATCAGTTGCGGAACAGTATTGGTACATTCCTAAAGGATCTGGTAACGGGTCCCTTTACTGGTCGGGATTGGTGCTCTGTCACGAAGTCCTCCTCGAGGTGGGACTGAGAAGAAACGAGGTATAACGAATACGCGGTCAGGATAAAGAGCAGAAGTTGGACACAGTGCATAGGGGCGTCAGGGAGTACGCGAGGCAAAGCATATTTTCTCGGCCTTTCTCTATAGGCTGCCATTCCCCGAGCGACAACAATCGCTTCCGTGGAAGCCTTGACTACGTTTTAAATGCACGGCAGGTAGAGGTCTGCTATGCAAAATCGACACAAAGGAGCGGGCGAAGAAGGGAGAGAAAACGGTAGGTAGGTAGCTGGGTAGGTAGGTAGGTAGGTAGGTTGGCAGGAAGGTAGGTTGGTAGGTAGGTAGGTAGGTAGGTAGGTACGTAGGTAGGTAGGTGGGTGGGTGGGTAGATGGGTAGGTAGGTAGGTAGGTAGTTAAAGCCATGCAGAGATCCAAGAAGACAAGCAGACAGACATAATACAATGCCCAGGTTGCACGCTCTCATCCTTTCTTTCAAACATTTCGTACGTCCTACTCGAAACTTTTCCCGCTTCCAACAGTTTTCAAAATCTGTCGCATGCGCTCTGTTTTAAACTGCACGCATACAAAGTATATGTATGACGCGGGCATACATAAGAAATGAAATACAAAGAGCCACACAAGAACAGTGAAAATGCAACAAATTTCAATGCAATATAAGTATATATCATGGTATTGAAAATTAGAATGAAAGAAATGATAAAGGCTCATGCTAAAATGTGAGCCTATGAGTGAATTTTGAACAGTAAATCAGCTGAAAGGAAGAGAACGCGGGAAAGAATTTGAAATCACAGCAGGATGTGCACCGAGGGTGAGGGAAAAAGGTCAGTAAAAATGCCGAAATACGTGAATAGGTTCGATCGTTCGTGGGCTAATACCGGGCACATGGTGGGAGAAGGGAATCAAGATGGCGTAACCGAATTTTGTTCCCCGATGATTCTTCGATCACGATTCTAGGAGACATCGATTTGAACCGCACGTTGGGTCACAAAGAAGCGAATCGAGGATAAAGAGAGAAAGAGAGAGAGGGAGCAATGAAGAGAAGTGGAGGTTCTTCCGGGAAATGCACGGGATGCAAGCGTTGCGATGCGAGCGGTCGAAATTTGAAGCTGGTACACTCCGGAACGAACTGGCTATATCGATTGCTCTGCCCATTTTCAAAATGGCGCGCGCGGGGGTTTAGTAGCCCTCAAGCGAGCTGGCTCGCAGCTAATAGCTCCTTGTCTTTACTCCTCCGTTTTATTACTCGTAATTAAATCACTGATAAATTCACGGCAAGCCTAGTTTAATATTTCAACTAACGTCTCCTGCCCCCGGTATAATAAAACAGGTAAAAAAAAAATTAAATGAGCGCGACGAGTTCGAAGAATATAGTCCGTGGGGGAGAGTAAGCCGGGAATGCACACACTTGCGAGTAACGAAAAAGTAGAGTCGAAGCGAGTAGAGTCACGTAGAGGAAATAACTGCCGTTAAAGTTCCATGTCACAGACAGAGAAGTAGAGAGCGGTACACCCAGGCGCACAAGCACATACACCTCTGATACGTTTCATAGGATGGAATCTTAAAACGTATAGAGCACGTACCCGTATTACACACTCACGTCTCACAGGGTGGCGGCAGTCAGCGGGCAGGCACACACGACTGAACGCACGAAGAAACGAGTCAACGAAGGAGTGAAGGAACGACCGATATAAAGAGAGGACTGACCGGTCATGGAGAGAGAAGGCAGTGCATGAGTACGGTAGACGAAAATACGGAAGGAAAAATCGTCGGCATTCGTTTGATAAGGACGGAGGAGGTGGTTGTGGCGGTAGCGGTGAGATTGGCGGCGAGGTTGGCGGGAATGAAATGGAACGGAACGGAACGGAATGGAACGGTGGTTGTCGGTACTCACCTCGCTCCTCGAGGGCGTCGTAAAAGGCGCGGGTCGACGGCACCGAGTGTGGCGGCAAATGCGGCGGCAAATGCGGCGGCAAATGCGCCGGTCGAGGCTCAAATGTTTCTGGCAACTGAGCGACTCCCGCGTTGCCACCTTCTTTACCGGAGGCAGAAGAACAGGAAACGCACTCCCGATAGGTATAGGCGCGCGCTGCGTATCCGGATCGCAAGGGGGCCACGCGAATAAGGAGGCAGGACACGACAGAGTCTGTTACAGGGAACGGCAGCCGGTCCTTGCTTATATAGGACGCTCTATACGACGCTCTATATGATGCTCAATATGCCGCCCGTAGGACGCAGGAGCGGCAGCAGGAGCGGCAGCAGGAGCAGCAGCGGAAGCGGCGCCAGAAGCGACGTTAGCGGCGACCGTGGCGGCAGCGTCGTCCAAAATGGATTTGGATACCACCAACACCTCTTTCCCAACACTGTTTTTATCTTCACCGTGGACGCCGTACTTGACAAAGTTGCGCGCACGTTTCTTGTCAACGGCAACGAGCGACCAATAACGGATATAACAGGTACACCGGTGCGCGTACTTTCTTGATAAAGAAGGCAAAGGAAGAGTACCGTCTTTCCTGGTGGCACGCCGGGGCAAGTAGGCAGGCAAGCTCGTAGGTAGACAGGGAGCTAGGTAGGTAGGTAGGTAGGTAGGTAGGTAGGCAGGTAGGCAGGTAGGTAGGTAGATAGGTAAGCAGGCAGGCAGACAGGCAGGCAGGCACACAGAAGCACAGACGGACTTTTTAGCAGGAGCGCATTCGCGAACTCATCCACTTCGCTCGGTAACGCGCGACCGACTGGCAATGAACGAGCAGCGTAGAGGGGAAGGAACGGCGTCGGCGACGGCGACGGTGGCGGCGATGGCGGTGACGGTGGCGACGGCGGCGGCAGCAGCAGCAGCACCACCACCACCAGCACGGATAGAAGTGTCGTCCGTCTGTCGCTCGCCAGCCTGGGCCCTGCCGCTACGTTTCTCGGCGGCCCGTTTTTCTGTCACCAGCACATTGGCCACGTGCTCTCTCTCTCTCTCTCTCTCTCTCTCTCTCTCTCTTACTCTTTCCCTCCCTATCCTATTCCATGCTTCCTTCCCTTTCTCCCTAAGTTCCGTGATCGAATACCCCGTAAATCTTGCCCAGCACGATGCTCTTTGTACCCCCCCTGCTACCTTCTTTATTGCACTCTCGTTCACGCTCCTCTCAATTTGTTCGTTCCGGGCACCTCTGGCGTTTAATAGGAGACGTGAAAAGGAATCGAGATCACATGTTCGTTGTCTAACTTCTGGTAAGAAGAAGCATGTGGCGAAGGGAGAAAAGGACAGAATATGCACGCATGATAATCATGGCTTGGTTCTCAGTCGAGCTGGGAGAAGAGAATCGATCGTCTCGTGTTTCTCCGGAGGAGTCCGCTGGCGTTCGAGCGGTGGCGGCGGTGGCGGCGGCGGCGGCGGCGGCGACGCTGGCGTCGAATCGACTCACCCTCTCTCTCTCACTCTTTCTCTCTGTCTGACTGTCTGTCTGTCTCCCCTCCCTCCTCCTTTGTTCCGGCGGCGTATTTTGACTGCTACATAGCGTAGCTTAACCCTTTTGTCCCGGGGAATTCGAGCGTGATGAGGAAGAGTAGGCGAGGAGGAATGAGTATAACAAGATGTACAAGAGGGGAGCGACGGTGGCTGGTTACGCACGGTATCGTCGTCGTCCTTGTCATTCGTCGTCGGACGAGGACGATATTGCCACGCACAGCACCTCGCTTCCTTTATTAATTCTCCTTCTCGAGTTTGCGTCTGAGTTCGTAGGCGTACCGATCGAGACGTACCGTTGCCTGACAGTCGGGAAAAGAATAAAGACGCCTGAATGAAATAGCGGCGGCGGTGGTGGTGGTGGTGATGATGGTGGTGGTGAGGACGACGGCGACGACGTAGAAAGCGAGTCGGGTACCCTGAGACTGGTCCGATGGTGGCAGCCCTGACGGCGGCGGGCGAGTCTCTACAAGTTGGCCAGGGACGAACGGGTATGGGGGGATAGGACAGGTTCCAGGGCGGAGCCCTCTCGCGAACAAGCTACCTATATTTCCAACTATCCGTTTACGTGGTCACGGACGAGTTTGTCACCGCCTGAATCGCCGGATTATTTTCGTACCCTCGAAATCAGGTCCTTCTACATTAATACGAAACGTGTCAAACAAGATCCGCAGCGAAGTCGCGTTAATTCAGGCGGGAGGTGGAACGATTTCGAGGAAGGAGCATTTCCTCTCTGTCGGCACACTTTTGACCTTCGGCTAATATAAGCGGGCATGCGGAAGGCCAGGGATCGGGATACTCGATGCTCGAGCACGTCTACGGATCGTGAAGGAAATTTGGGATACACCCTCCGCTGCTCCCCCCCTCCACATTTGGAAGCAGGATTCGAGCGGGTACGGATCGAAAATGCATTCGGAGTTTAGGTTGACTATCGAAATTCTGTCGCGCTGCAATTACAGAGCAGATAGAACAGATATCTGCCTAGCTATCGGTAGATTGAGATTGCGATGTTATACCTGGAAATCGATTATCGTTTCGGCAACCAGAATCCGGCGATTGGGGGAAGGGAAAAGAAGCGTGTGTATATACCTGCCGGCTTGTAGAGCGTTTCCTCCCCTCCCTGCGAATCGCCTTTCGCCTTAGCAGGAAGCCGGTGACTAATGCGAAAAGCTGGGCGATCGACTGGGGCCCGTTTCGAGCGGACTGAGAGTTAGATAACCGTAGCCAAGGGCTTGGCGCGCCTGGAATTTCGGTAGCGTAACATGGGCACAGGTTGGCCATCTCGCTTCTATCGAGAAGAATTCTCAGGCGCCTTCACTCTAATCCGTCCAACTGACGACAAATACTAGCGACGAATACTGGCTACAGGGTTGGTATCCGCTATAACGTAACGGCGACGAATTGCAGCGTAGTAAAACGTTGTTAAACGGCCGTTAAACGTTATGGCCTCGGGTTTCTCTTTCCCGAGATTCCATTAACAGCCCAGACACAACGGCACCTCTCTTAGTCATAGCCTAGATTCGTGAGAAACCGATTGCCCGCCAGTTATCTACCGATTGGCCCGATAACGAAAGCATCGGAGCGAGACTGAGGTAATCGGTTTCGCGAACGATAGAAATCGCGCGAAATGTAAAAGACGGCGGAGAACCGTTCAAAGCTCGGTTACTACTTCTTCTCTTTGCGTCCATCTCGAATCATCCGAGTCGTCTAAGGACAAGGAGCCTTTGTTACTTCTTTTATTTGATGTGCAACTTGTGGCCACACCCGCGACGAAAGTGAGCTTCGACTCTCCTAGCTCGACAAAGGGAGCGACCCAATGTGACTTACTTACTTGCTAACATCGCTGCTTTCTCACGGAGGAATGTAAATTCGTCGGAAAAAGTTTGTGCGTGACGATATCATGACGACTAGAGAAACAGAGATCTTTTCCGGTGACTCTCTTGAAAAGGCGTTTAGCCCAGTTTATCGCCATTTTACGTTCCGAAAGGCGAACCGAGCCACCCTTCTTTTCTTCTGGCCACGTACACCTCTCTCTCACGTACGCCGATTTATTGTGGCTCAGATCGGTACTGACTCATTGCCACTACTGGTCGACCTTAGCTAGAGCGAGAAGAGAACAGCTCTCGCCACTCACTCGATCTTTCTCATTCGACACGAATCGATGATAACGTGAAACGCGAGGAAAATATTAACCGAGTTCAGCCTTCTTCGCGGTGGACACGAGAATTCCCGAGGACAATTGCCTCGGTATGTCGAACGACGCAAACAACACTGAGACTGAAAGTTACTTAACGTCGGTGTAGATGCAAACTCCTGGAATGGCGCGATGCTTCACGGAATCTCATTCGAAATTTCATAACGTCGAACCTCTTGAAAGCGAGCTGCCGATAGAATTTAACGTGATATCCGGCAGTAACGTCGAGGGTGCAACATGATCATGTATAGAGTCCTGATATGATTTGGATTCCAATAGCCTGATTAAAGACGTTATCAATATTTATCGATGCTACGCTCGTCGGTATGCAAAACGACATGCGCGTCAGACGGGCCACCGAACGTGTGTTAATCCGTCTGGTATGTCTCTATACACCCCGCTCACTATGCCTCTTACGAATCATTCATTCAACGCTACAATTCCGAACGCTAGAATACGCTACGAAAATATAAGTAAAAATATATGCGGTAAACTTCTACTGGAATACATGAGAAAGACAGAGGTAAGCTGTGTATCCGAATAAGACTTCCCAGCAAGAAGAATGTGTGGGGGGCCGTCCTCAAATTTATGCATGACCTCGGGTGCAGCTGACCCGATTATTCTTGAGGTCGGTGCATAAATTGTCAAAACGGCAGCTCTCGAAAGTTTCGATCGGAAAGATCGATAATGGGATCACGCACGCTTATAAATACATTCTTTGAGGGGCAACATTTGGAAAGCAGAGATGCCCGCTGCTGCCGAGCAAATTTCAGCCTATTTACGATAGTTCCGGTAGTACATTTTCGTTCATTAAATCCGGAATTAGTCAGAGAGGGACTTCCCTATACGGAAGTAAATGAGTGCATAGAATTGTTATCGTGGCCATGAACGCGCACTCATCACTTATCGAGTTGGGTCGGAAACATGCACAATTTTCATTCGCATAATTCTTCCGGAAAGCAAGACACGCGCAGTCCGCTTTTTACCAAGAAGCTTGATAGGATTCGAATGTTTCTCTTATCTAAACAGTCTCAAATTCTGCCTTCTCTGCAGTTATCTGTACCAATATAAATTTTGTTGTCGAGACGCTGTCTTTGCACAATGAATCACAAAGTGAGAAGTATAACTGAACTCTGCTATTGGTATGTCTGTTGATTGAATTTGCTCGGAAAAAACAGGAGGAATGAAAAAATCGATGACGCGGTCAGAGTGCGAAGTGGCACTGAGGCGAGAATAATTTGAGAGGTGAAAGAGGAGAGTTCGTTGTTCGCTTGCGATTAGTCGAGAGCGAGGAAGAATGTCAGGAGTGGTTGACAATTAATATTATTACGGTAGGAAGGAAAGGGGTGCCGGCGACGATAAACGCAGTGTATACGTCTATGAGCTGGTACGAAACACGTTAACCTAATTAGACACGCCTATGACGAACCTCCGTTATCCTCACCCCACCATCCCTGTAACGTCCTCTCGGTTATCGTTATCTATGGACAATGGCCGTGGTCAGTGGCGCACACATGGCATCTCTTTGTTTGTCATTTGTGATTATAGCAGCTCGGGATTGCTGTACTTCCAAGATTCATAGTATACCTTACTGGTGGTCGTCTTCGTCGTATACTACACCCACACGGTCACTTTTTCTTATATAAGAAGAATATAACGAGTCACGAAAATGGATGTAATATCGATGCAACGTTACAGTGCATCGCGTTAAAAAAGGAGAGAGAAGATGTAAGAAGTGCATTCCAGACAGGAGTGCGGAAGAAACATTAACCTTTGAACATGTCTTGACCCGTGTCATTATATCTCGTAAATGAATAAAGTGGTTAACAACGAGGAGTAAAGGTTCTCCTAACTGGTAATGGCCCGCTGGGCCCTTCCTCCGTGCCGACAGAGGGTGAAACGTGGACAAAAGAAGGCGAACTGTGTCAATGGCAGCGAAATACATCGATTTACAGGGGGCCAACGGAGAATCAACGGGAAAGTATCTCGCGATACTGATTTTACCAGACTGAGATTAACGTGAAATCGATAAGTCGCGTCGGCGAAGATAAGATAACGCTATTAATAGCGGATGCCGTTATCAAGGATGCGCAAAATATTGCGTGAGTTATCAGACAACGTAATTAGACGTTACGCGCAATTTTTCTGCAATTAGCTTATCGTCGACTGATCAGACAACGTCTTCGAATATTTCCAACGGAAAGTGTGGATATAATTGGTAGGAAGAATGTCATGGTAATCTTCGGACACGAACGTAAGAGCGCCGTTTCTCGTATACGGCAGAGCACGTTCATTACCGGAAACGGAAGCTCCACCTTAGTTGTTGGCCACGGGGACGTTAGGGCCTGACCGTACTCGAAGAATCTCACAATAATGACGGAGCCAGGACAGTTTAATCGAATGATAGTTGTAACATTTTATTGCTCACCGCTGACAATCAATGTAAGCAAACCGAATCATTGATAACCACCTGTGAACGTGTACTACATTCGGAAGGACGATAATCAAAGGTGCGGCTATCTAACATAAGATAGTCAATGTATCTACGCAGCGAGTTTGACAATGTCTTTGTTCACCGGTAATAGAAACGGTTATTGCCCTACCATTCTCGACAGTGCGAATTAAGTGCAGAAGTGGGTCATTATTGTGAAGAGGGAAAATTCGGGTCGGAGGTGAAGCTTCCGCATTCTAATTTAATCTAATCGTATTCCAAAATGAAATTAGTCGGACCGCGCGTCTCTCTTCCTCTCTGTCCGTGCAATTCGCTAATTGGCAAATTGAATTACAAGGAGTAGACGACGGCCTGGCCAAGAGCTAATTTGAATGAACCCGCTTGAATTTGAGGGAGTCGGCGGCAGCGCTACCGATTTCAGACGCGAAGTTCCGCCGAGTAAAGTGAGTACGATCTTTGGACGGTACATCTTGGCGAATGAATGAACGAACGCCCACGCCGTAAAGATAGAAGGTCGACGACCAGATGGAAGATTCGGGATTGAGGCTTCGACGAAAATGCAATCGGGCACAAGGCCATACGGCTAGACGGGCTGACCCGACGCCAAGAAAATGCATCGTCTTCCTCCGCCTCCCCTCCCCACCCCCTCCTCATCCTTGAGCGCCACTGAGCCAACACGCACGCCACGTACAGTGCCATCCTATCCTATCCTATCCTATTCCCCCCGAAAGCCTCGGCGCCTTCTTAGAATTAGAAAGCTTTCGCCCCGTCGATCAGAGCCGACGCGCGCCAATTTGCTTCGCACTCTCCGCGATCTGTCAATGTCAACGTAGGTGGCCAGGTACCGAACGTCGCCACCGCCAACATTTTGGGCAAGTTCGGAAACGGCAATGTCCTGACAATCGTCGTTGACGGTCTCTTACCGATTTTGAACCTGATTTAACCCTCATTAAAAGTTGAGCAGTTCGGGCTGTTAGAAATTCAGTGGACATTTCCTGCAAGCACGATCAGCCATTCCGGGCACAAGCATTTACTCCCGACACACATTTTCTGTACCCGATTATGGCGGGAGAAAATAATTACCATTGGGGTGTAGGTACAAATCTCGAAAAATGTTACGGAAGTCAATTTTGACAGATAAAAATTTAGATCGTGACTGTATATATACATATAGTGTTAGCAATATGAATTGGTCCCACGTGGGATGAGACGTCGTCGAAAGATGGAACGTCAACCCTTTTCATCGGTAATTATCTTTTAACGGGGCTGGCATACGTTCTAAACAGCGGACGTCTGACGCGCCGTGGCAGTCTCTCACGAATAAATCCGGCAGATTCCCCCGCCCGTAATCGAAGGTCCCTCCACCCCTCTTCCTTCTCCCTCGATGCCTCCTGCGAGCCGTTCCTTTCTCGATCGCACGCGAGCGACAAACTTCAAAGCACCAATGACCACTAATATCATATTATTCGCCGACAGTTCCGGCGACCCTGGTGCGTCTGTACGAATTATAATAGGAGCGCGCCGACCGGGCCGACCTGCCATTTTAATACGGTTAAACTTCGACTTCCGAATAAAAGTTCATCAGTCGTACGAATCCCTCGCATCCGTCGGAACTGTGGACGGCTGGCGCCCGAAATTATTTCGGTGGGACGCGGACGTACGGGCTCCGCGATCGATGCTGCTCTCCATTTCAATCGGCCGGACAGGCTACACTTTTGCCCGAGCTAAGACTGACCCCCCCGATGCCGTCCGATGCCATCCGACGCGGACGTTGTACGCCCTCAATGTCGGCGTATAGTACGCTCGAGAGAGATTCTATTCACGCCTCATACGCGCCGCTCGCTCGCCAGTCCCGCAACAGCGCACACGCGTGCGTGGAGTGCGTGGAGTGCATGGAGTGCGTGGATGCACTTCCCGTGAAACTTTTGTGCAGAATGGAAACCGTCCATCGATATCTCCTTCCTTGCACGTGCAAAACCACCAAGAGATTGCCTGCCGACGCACTGCAATTCAGTGACGAGGACGGTCGAGCGGCCGATTCTACTTTGTCGGTACCTGTAAGCTCGATGATTCTCCTGCCCCAGTCAAAGGGAAACGATTAAGGCGTCACACGTTCAGGGACAATAATTTGAGGTTCCTATAGAACTCGTCACGATTAAGCGATTTTAGTCTACGAACTTCCGCGGAAAGAATGCATTATTTCTGCGCGACGTATACCTTTCCTTGTCACGCTTCTATCAACGGTAGTAGAATGATGTGCTACTTACGAAGATGTGAAGTACAATTGATTGACAGTCGAAAAGTCTGCTATAGCTTTGAGCGCGCAGTCTATACACTGTGCGCCATGAATTATTCATAGGCGGCGTAAATTAGAGGACTCGCGGTACTAGATAATTGTCGCACGTACCCAGTAGGTTCCAAGTCGTGTTTAGTGCCGCGTTTGACAATGAAAATCAATGTAACATTCCGAACTTCGCTATCGATCATTCCATTGCTTACGCGTCCCATTCAACCTATGTCAAATCAGTCTCACGTATCAAGTAGTGAATAGAGCAACTTCTCGACAATTCCGTTTCCGTCCTTAGCGGATCTTACAAGACTCCGATCCGAATTCAAGACACGTTCGAACGTGTTCCAGTATAAACGACATTGTCCTGGACACAGAGAGACTGGAAAGAAACAGGGGGAGGAAGGCAGAGAGGGAGAGAGAGAAATGATAGCGAATGGTCGTGGTCAGGGTTCGGGGAGAATTGCACTTTGATGGAGGGAATTTCGCCGAGGGAATCAAGTGCGACAATCTGTCATAATAGATAACGAGCGCGTGGAGCATTCCATTTTACCTACGTGCTCCGTCAGGGATTTTCCTCGCTACAAATGCAAAACGCGTAGGTGCTTGCACTCGAGTAGACTACGGACTCGGCACAAATCGACTGACTTTGACCGTAAGCAGCCAATTAGCGCGCTTACACAATAAGACAGGCTGAGAGAGCGATAGAATTTACTGATGAGAAAATATTGAACTTACGTTCGCGCTGCGCATCAAACGGAGTACAATCGTCCGATGACTGCCTTCGACTTCAATGCCTTGAGCTCCCCTGCAGCAAAAACACATACGATTGGATTAGTACAATTGCCTTAATAGTTTTGTCTTTATGTCATTACGGTTAGTATTGGTAACGAACGGGTTACTATACTTTCTAAAGAGAGTCGACGAGGATTGTTTCATCGTTCCCACTCGGACGAATAACGAAACCGTTCTCGGCGGACAGCGATATCTCACTCTAATTTGCCTAAAACGCTAATGATTCGCGCTCATTGTTCCCGTGTGGACCCTCAGCGGGAGCTGTTCGAGCGAGACGGTAAATCACCCATTGCCATCCCAATTAAGTTCCAATTAAGCAACCGGCAGCGTACGGCACATGCCCAGGCTTAAATTCATTCATAGGGGGTACGTGCCAACCGTGAGATGACCACCGTGTAATCACGGCCAACCGGGATAACAACGTTGTTGAGGCCAGGATAAACTGATCCATAAATGATTACCGTGTGATGCCTAAAACGTCGATGTCGTAAGGTAGCCATCGACTCCGTCAAAAAGTAACGATACGAGCGGAATTGATAAAGTTATATTAGCTGTGATATTAGCAAATGTTGGAATACGTGTGACAGAGTCTGACAGACTGGTCAGACCATGACTTCAAAATAATATATAGACTCGATATGCGTGTGGTGCGCGATGCGTGTTGACACTGCTCGCGACTTGTCATTGCCCTCTCGCCGAGGGCCCGAGCCGATTTCGAGTCTGCGCTCTACCGTGCTCACTCAAGCGTGCTTTTTCTTAATTTCCGAATTCTGTCCCGGGAATCGAGCCCGGGTCCGCTGCCTTATGAGCCAAGTACTCTACTAACTAACCCACCCGCCCTCCTTGCGAGTTCTAGAGTCGTTTGCCGTACATATTCTTACCGGTGTGGATATGCATACTTAAAGAGAATGAAACGAGGATCACAAAAGTCGCTAGCGGAGCCTTCTAAGTGCAATACTGTCGAAGAGACGGCCAAAAATATGTCAAAAAAGTGCGAAAAATGGGCATTTCCCAGTCTATACGGAACATAATGCAAATTGGTCGAATTATTTGCCTATGACATGAAAGAGGGATACAAAGCATTAACAAAAATCGTAATGAGAGCCTTATAAGTGCAATACTTCCTGAGACATAACCAAAAAGAGATTAAAAAATAAGGAAAACTGGGGGTTTCTTTCTCATCTTTACGTTCCTCCTTGCCCAGATCCCAAATCAAAATTGAAAAATGTATGTCGCGTCGTTCGACGTATTTTCAGCATCGTTGCATTGACCGTCAGTGATGTCAGTGATATGTCGACTCCCTTAATTCGTGAAGTGAGTAGATCTTGATGCAAGTCGTTCGTTGTATCGCAGCTGTAGGATCGAATGAAAGAAACATCCGATCGTGACCGAGCTCTGAATACAAGTGCCACTGAATGGAGCGAGAAATTACGTTTTGTCAGGTCGTTTAGTCTATTCCGCGCGATGCTCGGACGTGTGAAAGACAGAGAGGAGATAAATGTGACTATGCGGGTATGCGATGAAGAAGACGATGTTCGCCTTTCGTAGGCCATATGAGTCGCTCGACTGTCTCTGTGACGGTAGGAAACGGATATGACGATTAGCTGATTTACCTGCAGGAAAACTGACTTCGGAGAGTCGCTGGTCTGGCATATCGATTAGGCTAGCTATACAATGTCGCCTACAGGTGTCGGCATATGTGGAAAGAAGAAAATGTACGGCGTTCGCTGCCGATCGAGGATCCAACCTGTGAATCTGTGTTAATCACGCTTTTCTCACGAACGAAAAATACAATGAATATCGAAAGAGCCCAGATGATCTCCTAGTGGAAAGTTTGGAGGACAGTAAGCCGGCACTCCTTCCCTATCTCGTTCGAGCCAAGGGAGCGATGGTTTACCTAATCCTCCCTGGGAGGACAGTTGAAAGAGCAATAAACGAGTCGGCATCGCGCACAGCCGCGTTCAAACAAGTGACGGTTTATCTGCCGTAGGAACTCGAGGAACTTCTTCGCCATTTCCGGCCACTATTCATCCGACATACGCCCTACAAGCGTGGGCTTCGTCCACGGCAACGGCGACATAGCGAACTGCCGTGCGTGAAAATAATGATCTCACCAGGGACTCAATCTGACAGTCTGTTATAAATTTAATCTAATCTCGAACTGCCAGAAAGTAAGGCGCGACCTCTGCTAATACAATTTCGTACGGGCGACGATTTATGAACGTCGTCCCAGACCGCACACCATTGGAAATTAAGAGCTGTCTGTTTGCCGGCGATTCTCAGTATATAGATCTATTATCAGTCTACGATCTGGGCGAGTACGCGGTACGCACCTGAAGAGTAAAAAGAGAAAGCGAGTGCTTCGTTGACTGTAAGTGTTTAGGTGGAAGACAATGTCTAAATGAAAAGTAAAAAAAGTTGAGGGAGGGTGAAAGTGCGTCTGGAAAACGAGGCGTGCCTTCTTCATGAGTACGACTGCTAGCACGCCCTACGTCCTACGAGGGCTCTGACGGCTTTCGTATTGATTCTAGGTTGGATGATTCATCGACTTCTCCCTTCCCCTCTCTTTCTCTCTCTCTCTCTCTCTCTCTCTCTCTCTCTCCTTCGCTATGGTCGTCCACCCCCGCGCAGCGTTTTAAGCAGGCGAAGCAACCCCCATGGTTCGCGGTTTATCCCCGTGCACTAGCTAGCCAACCAGCTCGTCAGCCGGCCAACGGAGCGACCCAGCGACATCCGGGACGAACAAGGACAACGACAGGCGAGCCAAACAATTGCTCGTGACTCATTAAATGTCGCTCGGCTTTCACCAACATTGACCGCCTTTTTTCGACTATTTCACGGAAATCCTCTGACACACACCGCTTTGATATCCGATATGCAAATATATGTTACTTCTCTGCGAATTTTATTCCCAGTCTTATTAATATTTTATTCAAGCTTCGTTAATTTATAATAAAAATTCTCCGATGCAAAGCAATGAAAGTAACGCAAAAGAGACGCAACAAATGGTGGACGGCACTCTGACAGAGAGTGGGGAGAGCGAAGAAGGAATGTACAATGTTTGCTTGTTCCCCGAAGAGGGCCGCATACTACACTATTGCCGATTGCGTGATGCTCGAGAAGCGTGTCTAAATTTTACGTTCGCCTCGCGTTGCGCCACTTTGACGAGCAAGAAGAGTTGTGCACGAGCAACGCCCGTGAAAATAGTCGTTAACGATTCGGTATCGACGCGAGCGGCAGACCGTTGCGAATAAAAGAGCGTCGGCTAGATGGCCAACTTACATCGAGTTTCATGCAGATGCCCGCGTCGCGACGCGTCGGTTGGCTAACGAGCGAGCGAACGGGGAGATGAAGGAACGCAGAAAGATTTCGACGGGTTATCTGGGCTAGCGACTAATTGGAATCGTTAAGGGGTTATACCTAGTCGGAAGCGAAAAATGAGAAGTTTTTTTGTGAATTTTTTGTATCTTTACTAAAGAATCCATTAATGTGAAATTTTGAGGGCTCCTTACACTTGCCTTGAGGTACAAAAAAACATTTTTCATTTTAATATTTGTGACAAAATGGCAGTTCAGCAGGGCACAGAACGAAGATCGATTTTTTGTTGGCGTCCTGCGGCTAGCAGCACAAGTCTGAAACGAACATATTTGGAACAATGACATTTTTTTGTCATAATATACACGAGTATAGCTGTTGAAGTACACATGGATATTCGGAAATTTAAATATTTGTGAATTTGGGAGCACTTTGAACAAAAAGTCGATTTTTCAACTGAGAAATCGGCCTCAATTTGTCTATAAAAATTGCAATTGTTTATGGAACTCAAAAATCGTGTGTACTAGACTAGATAATCTATGTAAGAAGGTACTGTCAAAATTTTAAGTCAAACGGATAAAAATTACTCGAGTTCTACTGCTAGCCGTTTTTGAAAACATGGTTTGGAGAAAAACGCGTTTAAAGTTCCACAATGTGTTTACTACATGAAATTTTTGAGATACGGGCTTGTTGATTTTTTTATCTCTACTCTGCTATCCCAGCACCATATAACTGGCCTTGTGTATCGATTTCACTTCTCGCGATTTTTTTTCTTGCCGATCTAGCGTCATGACGGCTGGTTTTCGCGTCATCGGACAGTGCGCGCTCGGCGAGTACAATACGGCGGGAATCAGTACCCAAGCAAAAATCAAAGCATTGGCGGCCAACCAGATAGTCCGTCATTGAAAATAATTACCGCAATATTGATTGCAATATCTACAACCTTTTTGCCACTTGAAATTGTTTTCGGAGCGAAGTAAACAAAACTACAAACTGAGAGTGTGAACTGAATTCCCTCACAACCATGGCAGAACTGCTCGAACTGACGAGATTTACTTATTTGGTATAAGAAATTACTAAATTTAATTCTTAGGTCTAAAATAAACCTTTTGTATTCTCATCCTATGGATACAAACACAATAAAACGGGTCCTCAAAGGAATTACAAGTCAGAAAAGCTGGTGCTACTCCGGTCTACGCTCCGCATACTTTCAAACGCGCGGAGACGTCCTTACGAATATATATTTATCTTCAAGAGTATTTGCAGGATCAATTTGAAATTTTCAGAGAATATACTCAAATATATGTACATTCCGAAAATGCAACAAAAAAAAAATCGATTCTTTGAAAATTCCGACTAGGTATAACCCCTTAAGCTTCGCCACCAGCTGGATGAAGCTGCGAAACGGCTGACTTTTGGCGTGGCACCTGCCGGCTAGTATTTTTAGAACAGTGTGCCAGGTGCCGGGAGAAGCGGAGTATTCGAGGAGTTAAGAGTACTCCTAGCGACTACTCCTAAGCAGACAAAGTGGTGGGCGTTAATAGAGGAAACATGTATTCCTGAGAGCCGAAACAATTACAGTCTAGTTCTCTCGTCATATTCAACTTTTTTTCGTGTACGGTTCAATGAAACTCGCGTTTTACACAAAGCAGGTTCGGGTGCCTAATATCTTTTTTATGGTCGGGAAAAATGAAATGATGGAAGAGCGTGAAAAATGAAAGAAAGGCACTTTGTCGGTGCCGATGCGTGTTAGCGTTCCAAGTATCCGTCCTGCTACGTTGACACGAATAACAATGAAGAGGCGAAGAGCGTGGGCAATGGCGAAAACGTCTAGAGTAAAATAGTTGCTTGACAGACTCGTCCTCCTTGCATGCATGCCCGGAATATTGAAAGAGGACAGGTATGAAATGCATATGGAGAGTAAGGCGTCTGCTACTTTTGGCAACAGCTTAGGCCGATTACATGAACAATAGATAGTAGACAGATAGTATGTAATCCAAGCGGACGCTTGCAAACCCACCGAACCTGCACGCGCTCCATCTGGCGGCACGCTCAAGGTCGGACGATCAACTTTGTGTAAAAGGAACCTTCTCCTCGCGAATGCTTCTGACTACAGACAGATACACATCGAACACGTACTTAGAACGCAAGAAACATTGTTTTCTATAGGCGAGCAGCGATGCTCGTCGATTCTCACCTACTGTCCTAGCCGGCAACAAGCGAATTCTTGTCCGACTAATCAACATACGAACGCACAAAGAAGGGACACAAGCGTATTTACATCTACTTCGAATGCAGGCGCGTAGACGCGGACAGGAGAGAGAAATGGGGAGTAATGAATCATTATAATAATTGTTCGGGCCGAAGATCGTTGATGCCCACCCATGGATCGCACCTGTACGTCTATGTCTAATAGCGCACGTGTTGTGCGTGAAAATGCTTACGTGAAAGGTATCCTTAGGTTAATCCACCCACGTCGAGCTGTACCGGTGATGCAGAAGCGTGGTGGCAAGCACCTCTTCTGTCTGACATGGCGTCTACGTTCACGTCTACGACGCAACTTACTCGCCCGATGCGAATTGAATTCCCGACTAATACCCAAGGACAGCCGTTTCTCGATAGCGTCATTCATATCTTTATCTTTTGCGAGCGTGCAGAATGGAGGACAGAAGGGAGGACAGACGCATGGGAAGGAAGGGTGGAAGGAAGGGTGGGAGGAAGGGTGGATGAAGGATGGTGGCAGCAGGAAAAATCAGACAAGGTCGGTTCACGTTCGCGTCTGCTGTCTCCGATGGACGTTTATCGGTGACAATGAAAAGGTTTCTCGTTGTAGATGAAATAGTGAAAAGTTGACGAGTATCGATTGGAAGTAAGGATGAGGAGAGCGGCGAGACGGTTTATGTAGTGGTAAGAGTTCTTTGTTCGGTTCTGGCGTACGCTCTATTCGTCCGTCTCCCGCGCTCCTTCTATCCCGCGTTTTCCGTTCTCTGATGGCTTCGGTATCGTGTTACCGAAAAGGTGGTTAGCACGGTTAGCGTGCCAAGGGACAAGCAATTGCGCCGCTTTCATTTTCGAATTGAAAGCATGTCACTCCGTTGTCCTCCTTGCGGACGATAGGGATTGTTGCAGAAGGCGAAGAATTCGGTGGAATAATTAGCGTCATTTTATTTGGTTGCATCGAGCCGCGGACAGAGAAGAGAGGTACTGACCCACGACAAGGGCAAGAAACCTGTTGGTCGCGCAGAGTGTGCGTAGGCTCGGATGTGTGTTAAAACTGCTGTAAGTGTAGAGAAGCGTTGTGTGCGTAGAAAATCTCACCGCTGCGACCATTACGGAGCATGCCGCTCATACCATCCCTCGAAATAATATTCGAATATAACTATTGGCACCGTACTCCCCTCTTACCATTACCTCGATCATTTTAATGAAGCTTAAATAATTATTTCACCCACTGACTTGATTCGCCGTTCTGCCAAGACTATCTATATCTATCTCCTAATTGAGTCAACGTTCTGTCTCCGAGGTGATTCTGTGAATATTTTATGGACTTAAAAGAATCTATGCAAAAAAGAAACGCAAAACGATTTGCTTCTATAGCTACAGAGATTTGAAAATGCTTACGCCAATTCTGTGCGAAAACTGAAAATGCACGAAATTCCAGACATTCCGAAGAAGCGCGGGAGGTTATTCTCCCTCTTTCCGAGCACGTGAGATCGCGCGTATATTTTTGCCTCCCACCGGTCGGAGTCTCAAATCGACACGTAAGCAGGTATATACAACAACGAATTCTCTCGATGGCAGAATATAACCGGTTCCTCCGCTGCGCATTTATCGAAACGCCTTAATTATTAGGACCTCTCCTCATCCCTACCACATCTTAAACCTGCTGTGCCTTTTCTACGGGCACTGGAAATCTGTACAATATTCTGTTTGGCCAGTATCGCATAATCCACGAACTCTTGTTTTGCAATAAGACTAAACATCCCTAGTGATCAATTTTCGGATAGTCGAAAATTTAAACGACTCTATCGATTATTTTTTTTGGATTTGTCAAGTGTCGGCAGGCTCATAAGGCTTCATGTTCATTGTGTGCGTGCAAGAGCGAAGAGTCTGAGAGCGATAAGAAAGAAGGCGTCGAATTGAGCGTGAACGACACGTTCACCGTGGGTCTCTCAGGCAATTTACCGTTTCTTGCGCGAACTCCGCCATCTCCGCTTATCCTTCTCGCGTCCCCATTCTCTCCGTTGCCTTTTTGACCGGCGCACCATTCTCTATCCATCTAGCGCGAGCGGGATATAAGTACTTATATACCGAGTATACGCAACGGTACGATCCGACCTTACTCACTCTCTCTTCGTAGGCCGCTCTATTCATGTATGTAATACACAGAGAAGCGAAAGAGATTATCGGTCCCTCTGACTCACTCGAATAGTAGCGCATTAGGGAAGCATGGCGAAACGAACTGGCACGATAATGCATTTGCCTCTCCGACAATGGCGGCGAATGCGAACCGACGAATTGTGCTCATTTTCCCGACTGCAATTGCACTCTGTGAAGTCACCTAGCCACTCTTCTTCATTTCGATACAAAACCAACAGTCCGCTTTAAAGTCTGCACGAGCTGCGTCTCTTGCTTCAATACGTAATAGGAACGTTATTAAATAATTTGCATGTAGTACGTAATGAATAATTTGACTGTTACGCTGAGCTAAGATACACGACTCCCTCATTCTCATTAGTCAATTTATCCGATGACGGTACGTTGAATAAATAATGTTGTCGTGCCGATAAACAAAGAGAGGAAAGAGAGTTAGTTGGATCAGGCGAATTGCGAGCTCGATTCCCGATACCGTTGTTTCCGCGGAGTGGAATCGGCTCGCTCTTTTAACAGACCTATCATAACGACGCAGCTCAAGTGGGGGGAGTAAAGAAACAGACCATTACTTTGTATCGCAAAGGAATTACTCGCCGAAGAAAAACATCTCTTATTCCAACTGCTGTACGAACAAAAACGACTTTGCTTGGCTTATCCCAACGAATAAATTTGAAGAAGAGTGCAGTAGTAAAACTTGAGTTATCGGTTAACAATCAGCTGTTCGTTGCAACTTTGAATTAGTTTATCTTGCTGTAAATATCGAGGATGTCGGGTAGAATACGAAGGGGATCAATCGGCCGCACCCGGAGTTTTAACTGATACGTATTTGCGTCTTCAGGCTCTGACGAGGATACACCCCACGGCCACTCGAGCATGGCGAAACCGGAATCTGAATATATCAGCAATGTGCCATTTAGCTTCTATCCCGCTTCTGAGCGTAGTCGAACGTAGCGAGCGTGAAATGGAAATCCGGCCGCAGTGATTGTTCGTATATACTTGCTTAATTTTGATCTGTTAGCAGTGTACAGTTTCCGCGTCTATTCTGTTGAAAGAAAATATTCGTATTTTTCTCCCCTTGACAGTATCAACCGTAGAGAACAGCCTTAACCTTAACCCCGAAAAAGAGAGCGCTCTAAATTTTAACATCAGCTCCAGGCGTGTCAACTATTTTAAGAGGCCGCTTCAGATGCGAGGGCAAGAAAGCCCAATGACGAGTCATGTATATCCCCAATTTCGGTTCACTGTTTCACAAGAAGAACCGATCTATAGAAAGCAAAGGTGAAGGGTTCACTGATACAATGATCGCACTGTATGAGACCACATAACAAAATATTGATAAAAATAGCAGCCGGACTCTTCTAGGTAGTGTACTTCCGAATGCACGGCCAAAAATAAATTACACATCATGGAAAATCTCATATTATGGCGTCCATAATCGTAATTGACCGAATCCTAGACGCATTACATTTAAATCAAAACATAAATATGTTACAGCATGCGTAAATGTTGCATCTTATTCGCCTGAAAGTATTCGACTGTCAGTGATGCACGGACGACAGGGTAAAGAATGTGTTAATCAGTGACCGTGTCATCGTTGACCCGTCGTCGTGTGCAACGTTAACCTTCACCTTGCTTACGTTCTCCCCCTACGAAGAAAACTATTTTAGGCCTTCGACTGGCATCGCTTCACGCATCCGAAAGAGGCGGCGAGACGGAGTGTGACGGCACGAGAACCTTTCCTAGCTCCGATCTGAGTACATGCATTCTACGGATTCAGACAACCAGCCGCAGAAGAGATCTCGCTTTATCCGACTCTCGAACGTTTTACTCTCTACCGGCTTACGAGAGGCCGGATATTTATTCATTCGCGAGAAGATCGACGTACTCGCCAGCCGGAGGGGAGCAAAAGGAACAATAAAAAAGGATATGGGGGCAAAAATTGTCGACGTCCCACGGATCGCACGGAAATAACGCTTCATGCTGATTAGCGTGGGCGTCGATACGAGTCGGAAATTAAATACATAATGTCGGGAGAGATGAACTATAATTTCGGGCTCTACAATGGAATGGAGAGTGATTCTTATCCTGCGATAATGACGCTTCCATATTTTAACAATGTTACGAAGGAAGAGAAAAGTTCATGTTTTTACTTTTAATCGACACGCGCGATGGGAATTGAAAGTTGAAAATAGGGGCTTTGGAAGCTACCCACTCGGTCTATATAGAACGGGCTGACTTTAATCGACCCCATTAATTCAAACGAATTGTCACCAGTGTCTGGGGGAACAGACGTTGATTTATTGGGAAAAAAGAGTGGCGAGGAGAATCGATGAGGCTTGGAGGAATGCCCTTTCACTACCCTCGTTCTTCAATGTTGCCAAAGTACGTGCTAAAGAAATCAAAAAGACCAGAGCGTTCGGAAGAGAGTACGATTTATTAAAGCTCTAACGATTTCCAAAGAAGCGATAGTAAAAGAAGTTGAGACGAGGACAGAATGGGACGTTTATGCGGATGATATGAAAGAGAAAAATGGTACACCGGGAACGTTACGCAACTGTAACAGGACGCGAATAAAATGGTCTCGTATCTACGGGCAAATATTTGTCATGCAAAACAGAGCGCAATAAGACGCTGAATTGTGCGTGCGCGCGAGAGCGAGAGCGAGAGAGACGAAGTATGCTCCATCTTCTCTCTCTTCCCCTTTCCGTGTCTCTTAACAGTTTATCGTATCGCGTGGCATTCTCCCTGGTGTCATGAACATGCCCGTCTGCCGTCCGAGGATCACGTTAGCATTATCAGACTTTCGGTCATGAAACAGTAGCGGAATGCGAGAAACTCGTTTGTCCTCTCCTTCCGTGCCAGATGCACTTCATTTCCAGCCGAATCGAATTTTTGCTTTCGAGATGGAAATTGGATAATACGGAACGGCGATCAGAAGCAATCGATTGCGTCGGATCTTTTGATTTATGGCATGAAGGCACGGGGCGGTTCGAGAAGGAAACGATGCAATACGAGCCAAGATCTGATATTTACCTGGAATGCCGAACGACCCTGGCATTAGTTTGAGACCCTTCAATTATCAGATAGCTGTTCGACATTAAAGTATCACTTTTCTAGCGTCAGCTCGAACGGATCGCCCTCATCGTCCTGAGAGAATATCCTTCCCATTTATTATGCGCCCTGCTCGATTTAGCCTTGTCGCACTGGCTAATGCCGCCGGTTACAAATTTGGCCTAATGTAAATGGATTGTTTGAACGGATCGGACGGCAGCGGAAAATAATGGAGAAACACGTGTCACCGCGATGCGTTCCGAGGAAAGAAATAAGGGTGCCAGGGGAGGGATCGGTGGGGCTTTTCCGGATGGCAATTGGCAACCCTCCAATCAGCTCCGGAAACTCAACTCCATTGACGCGCTATTCTGCTCCCCCCCCCTGCTGCGATTTTCTCCTACGTTGTCGCGTTCAACTGATTTACTCGCGTTTTACCGACGCAATTCAATCATCGCGCCGAAGCCATCATCGAAACATGATAAATAATAGTCAGGCCTAATAGGGTCACGACGAAAAATGAAAATCATAATTAATTAAGATTTTGCGCCATTATTCGATACTACCGATATAACGTGCAAAACGATATAGAAGGAACGATCACTTATCAATTTTCTTATGGAAGCTAAGACTTGAGGAACAGAAGCTGCGGACGGCGAAATGTACGAAAGAAACTGGACAATGACAAAGAGCGAGCTGCCGGCGAGTAACGAAGTAAAGTGAAGAATGTGGTGCCGTTGTATCGCTTGAGACGATTAACACAATTAACTACAATTAATTAGTGACATTGCCGGAAAGGCAACGGTCGTAAAGTAATTGTAGCTCTACGGTTTCGAAGAACTCTTCGTTACTCGCCTCATCTCGTTAATCCCTGTCCGCCGTAAACTTTCGCCAACGAGCGTTAAATATTTTCATCGAAAAATCTAAGCATCAGGTGGACGGCAAACACTTGGAAAGGCGTGGTATTACGAGAATCTAAAGAGGAGTGGGTTCGGTTGGCAATTGATGACTAGACACATTTTTTATCTTACCACTATTCCAGAGGGGATTACCAGGCAAGGAAGAAGAGGAAGAAAGGAGGAAGGTCGAAGGCAGAGCAGCGGGATGGGTCACCTGTAACAGCGCTGTATTTGGAAGGATTTTACCGCCGGTCCCTGGATCGTCGTGCTGGGAACGACGCCGCTTAATCTATTATGTAGCGGGACCTTACCAGAACTTCGAGACGAATACTCGAGGAGAACACGCTCCCCCGAAATCTCTGCTCTCATTTTTCTTCATGCCGCCTCAACGATATGACCCGGCCGTGCTTATCGCGCTTTCGTCTTTTCTTATCGACCCCCTACTCTTCTCGATTCTCTCAAACGCGCACACGATCCTTCCTACGGCTACCGCGCGCTCCATTTCTCATAAACAGCAGGCAAAGCAGCCAGCAAGGCAGCCAGCAAGGCAGCCAGCTCACAGATGTGTGCTCAAAGATGTGTGCCCGCAGCTCAACAGGCTGAGCGCAAATAACTGGATGACTAAATGCTGGAGGACGAGCGGATCGAGGGACACGTTAAACCTGAGTAAACGATCTGACGATGCGCAGGGCTAGAACGGAGAAGGAAAGAAATGAGGGAAACGCTCAGAGGTGGATGGCACGAGCCAGCGAAGGAGTTGCGAAACTGTCGGCTCGAGAGGGAGAGAGACGGATAAAGGTGCAAGGACGAAGGGGTATTACGGAAGGGAAGGCGGCATGTGAACGTGAATAAAACCGTTCGGGGTAGTTGAACGTGTGGAGCTTGTATGCGGAGCTTGTATGTGGAGCTTGTATGTGGAGAAAGCGAGCGAAGGGGAGAGATGTGTTGCGAGGGTGAATGAACGAGAAAAGGAGTGACGAGACAGAAAGTGGAAGAGGCGGCTGTCGCGAGCATGTGTGTGTGCTTCAGAGAGAAAGAGAGGGAATGCGCAGAAGGACATCGGCCTGGTAGAGGAGCAGTATGTCCGTGTGTGTATGTGCGCGCGCGCAGAGAGGCGTATATTCTCGGACAGAATGCGCGAAATACCAGAATCTCTTGCACGTGTCTCAGCGCTCGATTATGGGAGAAAGAGATGCTAAGGTAGGTTATAAAGGCACGAATGCACACTGGGTTCCGTGGCCGACGTAAACTTTACGATGCAAGGCCGCGGTGACCGAGGTCGAGACCTATCGGGTAGAAAACGATAACGCTGACAGAACGAGAAGGGTGCGTACGGCTCACTAATCAACTCGGAACAACAATCACAATTTGTGCTCACGATGTCGACGTGCTAGCGTCCCAACTAAAAGGTACATAAATAAAGAGAAAATGGGAGAATAAAAAAAATAAAGGACAAGGGAGATACACGCCATAATCTGGATGTTGAGAGCGGAGTGGTGGAAAAGTGGATGCGGGTAGGGAAGAAAGTCTAGCGGGTAAAAAGAGAGCATTGTCAGGTTCGATCGGGGATCGAGGAAAGCAAAAGAGGAGATGAAAGAGGCTTGAGAGCGCAGGAGGGAGTTGGTTGGCTGACTGAAGAGAAAAAGAGCGCGAGGGATGGAGTTCGGAACTTTTGTAGGAACAGCGGGAGGCTGGTACGATGGCGAGGCGAGGGCGGTCGTAGGTGAAGAGAGGGACAGGGGGTACTAGAGGGGAATGAGAAAGAGAGAGAGAGAGAGAGAGAGAGAGAGAGAGAGAGAGAGGCAAGTCGGTAACGGTAGGGCGGTAGGGGGAAGGGGGGGTGGCTAAGCCGAACTAAGAATGTGGGGGAGAGTGTAGAGTAGGGCACGGATGGTGAACAGCTGCCAGTGCCTATGGTGGCCGTTTTGTGTGAACGTGCCCCCATAACCCTCATATTTCCCCCTGCAGTCTCTCTCTCAGACCGCTTGCCACTCGCTCGGCAGCCATCCATCCATCCATCCATCCATCCGTCCGTCCATCTATCCCTGGCATCGCTAAGCTCTCGCTCCCCCGCTTTTGGCGCTCTTCAAATAAAAACACGCGTGCCTCGACGCTCGATTCCGCAACGTTATCTCATTAACTCCCTTTCGTATTCCTTTAATTTTCAATTGAAGCAAAAGTTGGCAATGCCTGCTCGAGAGCGGGATTACGACTACGAGGAGGAACGTGTCTAGCGGAGGCGTAATCTTCGTGTCCGATCGGACGAAAAATATTCCCCCCGAGAGAAGCAGCAACGCGCTGCAACGCGCAGCAACACGCACCTTCCCCCTCCTGCATTTGTCTCACTTCCCCGTGACTCGCCCGTCAAGAGAGATAGATCCTTTTCACTGAGGGACCCTACTCGAACGAGCCGAGATACGATGAGGCTAAAACAGGGCCGATTACCGGAGAAAGGCTCTTATTTCACGACACGCTGCTTCGAACAGTTTTGATCCGATCGCAGTGGCGGTACGCTAGCTCGGAAACGGAAATATTGCTAGAATTTATAGTTCTCGGTCGCCGGTAACTGAAGCTGCGCTGTTAGCTCCGAAGCCGTCTCGATTGCGCAATCGACGATCAATTTGATTGGCGAAAGGAAATTTTTCATTATCGCACACAAAGACAGACATATACACACACGTCCGCTGCACGATATCGAGTCTTGAAGGTTTTCCATCGTACCGAAAGGTACCGATCCCGAGAACGTAGGAGTCAATTAACACGGTCCGAGTTATATATAATCGAAGCAGTATCTCGAGATGATCGTGCGCCGGAATACGATAACTGTGAAGCACGCCGCTGCGCACACTAACTACCGCTTCTGTTAAAAGTAACATCGTCATCGGGCCAATCCATTCTCCGAACATCTTGCTTTCTAATCATCGGACTACGATGTTTTCCGTTCTAACAATTTCGATACCGATTTGTTTTGATGACGCGGAGACCTTCAATCATTTTGTCGAAAAAATTGAAATAAAGTATGAAGAGCATGGCATGAGGGATGAATAAAGAACGAGGGTGTAGAGATGGGAGATGAAAAAGGGAGATCGCAGGAAATCATTTACTTTCTTCTTACTGCCTAGCTCCTAAAGAATATCTCAGAGTTCGCGTTCGTCGCCAAAGAGTTGCTCCTCTTTATGGACGTAGCCTCGTTATGAACGAAAAAGAGAGAAGCTACTTCTAGCAGGCATGTATGGCACTTCTCATAAAAGTGATGATTATTTTATCGCCCCTAACCGGAACAAAATACGAAACGTGACGAAATACCGAATTTATTGAAAGACTATATCTGTATCGATGATAGCTGGCGAGAAATGATCAGCCAGTTTGCAGACGCTCAGGGTCCCGTTTTTCACCCATGAAATTCCACCTTGCAAGCACCGAGGGTCGTTTCGTAACATTCGCCAGGTAGGTAGGTAGGTAGGTAGGTAGGTAGGTAGGTAGGTAGGTAGGTAGGTAGGTGGGTAGAAGCTAGCTGAGAAGGAGGAGACGAGGAAGAAGACGGGAAAGAAACAAAGCAAAAGATGAAACGGCGAGGAGGTGAAGGGGAAGTTGAGGGACGGTAGGGAGTAGGGCGGAAAAGTAGGAGGAGTAGGGGGAGGCTCGTTTCGAATGGAAGTGAAAGGAAGATCGAAGATGGCCGGCTCCCTGTCCACGACGTTTAATTTGAGGCAGTACGAAGGAGAGCTCGCAACATCTCTGCCGCGTTTAGCAAGGAGGAGTGGGCCTTGGTAGGAGGACTCGGCAGGAGGACTGGGTAGAAGATGCCCCGCGAACAGAACCAGAACCAGTTCTCGCGCCTTAAACGAGCGGTTCTCACGCATTATGATCCACGCATGCCTTTCGATTTGGCCTAATTGCTGAGACGACCGCTCCTGAGAACCTCTGTCCAGTCAGCTACGGAGATCGTCAACGGTCACCGGGGACCGCGATATTGATCGGTAACGATCGATAAGCAAGGATTCCCGAACGGGCAGTCGCGAGTACGAAAATTAAAATTTACAAACCCTGTCACGCGAAGAGTGATAAAACGACACTGTCGAAAGCCAGAACGGTTGAAATTAATGGATAGGTAGTCGTCTAGTCAATCGTGAATCAGTGAGTAACGCCTGAGTATCGTCGGTGATTAATAATGACCAATAAATATCCGACGGTCGTATACTTGTCGTAAAATAGTCGTTTATCTGATTTAGCGTATCGCATAACAATATAAAAAAAAGCAGCTGACCTAGTAAGAGACGCGTAACACGGAATTAAAAATGTGGCGTGAAATATGTGATTTTACGGGAGGATTGGTTCTAGTCGGAAGAGCGTTACGTCGAAAGTACGCGGACAATAATTGTGCTCGACAAATAGTGAGGAGCATCTCGATATTACGCTAAAGCAGGAACAAAGAAGCGTGGTGCCGCAAGAGACACGGCCGTTTTTATGGTTTACTCTAAATCCCGTTAGAGGATTTCACCTCGGTCGGTTCTCGGCGTTGAAAAGGAACGACAAAGCGTATCGAGGCGGAGGTCGATAACCGCCGTTTCGATATCTCGAAACCAAGAAGACGGGAGAGATACGCTTCGGGCGAAACTTGTGCCGGTTCAAGGCTAACAGACATTTCTTCCCTTTCCACGAAATCCCATCCATTTCGGAGCCTGCCGCCCGTTTCCTATAATTGCTACAATTAAATAGAAGCAGTTTTCGAGTTTGCTATTTTCAGCTGCGAACGTTTACAAAAAGACTCTGCTGTCCGGCTACCATATACGAGCATTGAAATGACAGAAAATAAAAATGACTCGCGCGTTATCATATAGGGAGATACTCCCAGAACGAAAGGAAGGAGAGCGCAGTTTCTCAAAATGGAACTTATAATTCTGGAAGGAGACAAATTGATTTGCGAAGAAATTCAATGTCTGCGCCGTGTTGTGTCGATTCGATTATCATGCGGCGCCGATCGATTTCACGAAAATTGAATGCAAGCCAGCCACTGGCAGCCAACAGGCAGCAGCCGGCACAATTGACATTCTCTTCCTCCTTTCCTTCCTTCCTTCTCTTATCAGGGAGGCTTCTTCTAAGAGTACGTCGAGGCTTAAACGATAGACGGCGGCAAGAAGAATTGGCGATAGTGAATTGTTCGAAGAGCAGCTACGAGGAGTGAGAGAGAGAAATGGCGTCGCCATGGGCGAAGAAGCTACGACGACGTCGAGAATACGCACGAGGTATAACTTGAATAGGAACCGGAACTCGCGCTCCGTGCTCGGAATCGACTACACGATTGCACACGCACGGTCGTGCATATGAATCAGATAAAAGAGAGCCGGAGGCCTTTCTACCCGCTACGAGGAGAGAGGTTATCGGCTCTCGTCATTGATTTCTTCTTCGTCGTACGAAAATAAATCTCGGACATCGAGGGAGTAATGCTGCATCTCGCTACTCGTAGAAAGCGAAGCCGAAGGAGGACACCGACACCGTTTTTCCCGAGAAAACGCACGTCCTTTGGGAAGGATTCTTCTATTGACATTGAAAATAAGGAGCGGACGCGCGCGCGCGCACGCTTCCAGCGAAACGGAGGGAGGATACCGGTATATACCGTTAGTGCAAAAAATATCGAGGCTTCTCCGAATATTGCCCATTGTAGTCGTAGAATCGTATTCTCTGAAGCACCTCAAGCAGAAAACCGCTCTGAGCAAATTAACCCTTCAACAATGGAGGCGGAAAACAAGCCGCACGTCCAGTTACCGCTTTGATCCTAATCTATTCTCTACTGAACATACAGTGTATAAACAAATACCGCGTCCCATCCTTTCTCGGCTACTTCAAGTGAAAAATGAAAAATACAAATGGTACATTTATTGGCAAAAAATCAGTTTGAGGGCACAGTTAGTGATTTGACCAATGAAACAGTTCACTGTTACAGACATATATAAATTATCAGAAAAATATCAAGTTTGACAAGCGTATCTGACTATTATCCTGTCCCTGTGACGAAAGAAATGTCTGAGAGGCTCGCACAGGTAATCCTGCTGTCGATTACAATAGGTACCTATCTATCTCACTATCCGTTGAGGGTTTTGTGAGGGAAAAGACAAGTTCTCTCGTGGCGCGGCAACGGGTTCGTAATTCACTCTGACCCGGGCAACCTTGAGTCGTCGAGTCGTCGAGTCGTCGAGTCGTCCGCGACAAGGAGAAATAAATAGCAGATAACTATAAGAGAAAAGTGAGCGTAGACGTGTGAGCGGGCCTGGGGACTATAAACGCGAGCCGAGTAAACTGATCCCGTTCATGAGCTCGCGACGAGTTTATTAAATGGAGCCGAGAAATCGATGGAGCTGCACATCGGCGAGTACCGAATCGCAACGCTCAGAGCGGCAGTTCCGACTTTCCCATGGCAGCTTGCCTACCGTAATGTCGAATGTCTCCCCCATTGACGACGAACGAGGACGGGATCGAGATCGAAAAAGGAAATGCGTCGAAAATTGGCCGAAACCATCTATCAAAATGTAATTGTGCACCTGGATATGCGACTATCTTCTCTTTGCCCCGAGCGTGCAAGGTGAACCTGTTCTCTTCCACAAATTTAAGATAGCAAGGTTAGCAAGCCGTAACGGCGCCGTGTAGCTCAAGATGCGTAAAAAGCGATCGGAAGGAAGAAGGAGATTGTCGACGGGTAGAGAATGGAAATTCGATTCTCCTCGATCCAGCACTCCCTGCTCGACTCCCTTCCCCCTCCGCGAAGAATGAAAAAATCGGATTTGCCGAATAACGGGAAGCGCGAATGACGCGCAAATTGTGGAAATAGGAAAGGACTGCACGACGATCGCGACGACGCGGCTGCCGCCTGTCAACGGATAAAAAAACAGCCGGCTCTTTCGCACTTACGACCAAGCTAATATATTCGCGGAAAGGAAAGGATTTCAGTAGGAAGGGCACAACGAGTGCTCGCCGAAGGGGCAAATAATATTGGCGAAAGGGAGCGTTGGCTACGATGAGAAATCGTGGATAATCCCACGTGCTGTGAAAGACAGAATTTCGAGTAACCGGCGTCACCCGGCGACACGATGCCTTCTCTGTCGCCAAATTTTGCCACGGCTCTAGCTCGACATTCGATCGAAATTCTCTGCCCGCGTATCGATTCGGACGGTTCGGAATGTTAATGGAAAGTCTACTCACCGACGACGATGAAATATCCTTGGAAAATGTGAGGAACACCGGTTTTCTGACCACTTGCAACGACACTTCACTCTCTCTCTATGCCGGTCACTACGCCTGTGTGTGCTTCAGCGCGTTCAAAGGGACCTGAAACCGTGGCGACATCTGCTCAAAAAAGTTAACAACTATTCGGGCGCCAGAGACAAATTTTACGACCACCCGCCAATCGGATAGCTATTTGAAAATATTGTTAGTCCAGCTCAATTCTCATCTATGTTCAGAAATGATCGAATAAAAAATGTTACAAACATATTCTATGTGTCTTGTTATTTCAATCTACCCATTATGCAAACCTTCCTCATACTATAATTCTTCATCATTGGGATTGTGCATCAATGAATATTGTTTCGTCTCGATCCATTTCAAGCGACGAACAAAATTTGTTCAAATCACTATTCGGTTAATTGTGCAAAAAAAAGAATTTTCTCTCTACCTCGCAACCTAATTTATCAGGTAACCGTAAATTTGAAAAAGTCTCTTACGTGCTTCGTTGGGATGTTAGGAACTTCCTTGGCAAATGATGTCATTCTCGGGATTCGGAGCACTTTCAAGTCGATACATAATCAATGAATCGCGAATTTTGATATGGCACGAATAAATCTATTCTGGGATCTACGAAGCGTGACACTTGTAATGAATTTTAAGGTTATCGTAAAGGAACAAAAGAACGGTTGCACAATTTTCGTGGCAGGAACCGGATGTTGGAAACAATACTGGTGGTTGTCGACATTTCGGGAACTACGGTGGTCAGTATGTGCACTGATTGGCTCATTCTTGCGCATGCAATTTCACGCATCGTATTCCACAGAGTTCGAATCACGTCTGACAACTTGACACGAGTCTCACGCAAATGTGTAGAAGGGTTATTGTATTTATTAAGCTACCACGTATTATAATTGCACTGCAAAAGGAACATCCATATTCTTTTTTCCGTCCCCTACATATAAAAACCCGTAATGTGGTGTATGCAGTTTATGATAAAATGTCATTCCGGGCCAATATAGGTTATGCAAAACGGTCATCCGTCCACCTCGTAACAATTGTAAATTCCAACATCCTAAATACGAACATATTCCTATAGTCTTTCAATTTATTAATTCAAACATACTATCCGGTAAACTTCTTTACCTGGGGGTACGTCTAAGTCAATGGTGTCTAGAAAATCGATGGCATAGTTATAATCTGGACGTGTCAACAAATTTGAATTCCATGTTTGCTGCGGAGGGCGTGCGTGCAAGTATGATTTTAAGTAGGGCCCCTCAGTCGTTGTTAATCCTTCGAATCCTATATTTTCCCGTACAGAGCCATCGGGATCTTTAAACCAACTACCACGGGGAACAACTGCTGCATCTTCTCTGATAGCTTCGACGGTTGCCGCTAGGCGGTCTTCCTCTTTTATCTCCTTAGGAATGGGACCCTAATATAAGACAATGGTGTCGCTTACTGTACGTAGCTAATATACAGCAGGAAAACATGTTTACTTAGCTTACGCTGTGGAAACGTTTTGGATCTTCGTTCGGCGGAAAAGGTGGGTTTACGTTGTACACGTTTACAACCAGGGATGGGTCACCTTCGAATTTATTAACACAGAGAGGCATTAAAAATCGACCACACTTATTGGCCTTGGGTAGTAAGAACCAATTTATTCCGTCCATACTGTGCGGAAAGAAATAAATAGTTCAAACGTATGCTACTGAATAATACCTGTGGAAGTTATAATACCTATAATTGTATGTCTGCTCATTCATACAATCCCTTTCATATCCGTACGCAATGTGATAATCATTCTGTACACCATTGATTTTGCCCCAATAGAAGCATTTACGAAAGTGGTTTTCTTTTTGTAATATTATGAGTGAATTTTGTAAAAGTTGCGAATGCTCCGTTCCTACGCAAATTCCAGCATAGCCTAATACATCCAAGCTTTCCAGTAATTTATAACACTCCATTTTTTCTCCCACTATGCCACATTACACTCGTTTTCTCTGACATTTGCAGAATTACTGGTAAGAAACATATGAGATACACGTTTAAAATGAAAAGTAATCAACGTCCTCCAATGGTTGCATAGGAAAATACATCCTACTTCCGGTCGTTTGAAAATGCTACAGTTTCCAAACTATCCCGACAGATGGATACTGCAGGTATTTCAATGACGTTTCTCTTCCAATAAACAAATGTGGCCGTATCTTGATTTGTGGTTTGTTGTGCATCACCGGAGAAAATGTCATCTGACGAAGAAAATGATGAATTAATGGATTTGGAAAAAATTCGCGATCAAATTCTGAGTCAACCGCATCATGAACGTATGCAAGTCAGTGCATGGGAAGATGATGATGATGGGATAGAAGAGTCTCGAAGAGCTAAAGGTTGTTTTGCGATGATATTTGAATAACGTGTCTGACTTCGTTCGAATTTTAATATTATATGCAGGTGAAGACGAACATGCGATCTTGACTGCAGCTGAGGAAGGTAATTTAAAGAAGGTCAAGTTGTTACTAATCAAAAACCCATCTTTATTACAAGCCACTGACAAGGATGGTTATACACCGCTGCACAGGGCATGTTATGGAAATTATGTTGATATTGTTGAGGTAACTGAATACATATATAGATCTTTTTACTTCTTTTAACCATACAAACAAATTCATGCAGACTGCTATGCTTTTACTATTTACATATGTTTGTTCTGCTAAAGCCACATCTGCTTTGTGTTTCCTTGAATCTATAATAGCACTTGCTCGAGTCTGGTGCAAAGATAGATGCTCAAACACAGGATAATTGGCAACCATTACATTCTGCTTGTTGCTGGAACAATGTAGATTGTGCAGCAGCATTAATAGCATTTGGAGCAGACATAAATGCCAAAAGCAAAGGAGATCAAACTCCTTTACACTTAGTGTCTGCTAGCTCCCACAATTCTTTGGCCTTACAGCTTCTCTTGCTACATCCAGATACAAATCCGCATATGGTTAATTCCAGTGGAGATCTAGCTGAAAATGTTGCAAGGAGGACTGGCAAGTACTATCCCTTATTTGAAATTATCGAACCATGTTTAAATGAAATTTGAAGAATTAATAAATTTTATAACTTGTAATGTCAATGTGATTTTATTATAACGAATTATAAAGTGCATTTTTACATACATACAATAGTCATAGGATAATGGTAGAAAACTTTGTGAAGATGAATATGACATAAATGCATTGGCATCTCATTATTCTTATATTCTACGTCATAAATATAAATGATCTTTTCAATGAAATAACAAGAAACATGTTAATAATTGAGTGGATACATTATTACAACAGGGTATAAAAATACATACTTGTATATTCATTGTAAGAAGCATTAAAAATGTAAGTAAAACTGTTAATACTTCGATACTTTGCTCGCTTTTAAGCGATCGAGGCTCTTAAGCAATTCCAAGTTCAGAATTTTTTAACAATATTAGTATATGCAGTAACCGTTATTAAGGATCCTTGGCTATTTTGCGGCCAAGTAAAGAACCATACTCTTACAATGATATCTCATCACAAATCGCTTTTCACTATCACACTTTTTGCAAAACATAATACTAAGACACGTTACTGTTGGAGTTATAGAGTAGATCGATATTGCTTCGAATTTCTAATATCAAAAGGTTGAGGAATATCTATGTTACGATTTCAATATGAAGACGAACTGTAAATAATCTGTATCATTAATATGGTTTAGAGCAACTATATAAAAGACTTATTTCTGTGTGGGTATTTGACTTTGTTCGTTCTACGAAGCTGCACTGTATTAAAGGGATGTTAGATTCACAAACTTTGGAGTGCCACTGCTTAGACGCTTTGATCCTTCCCATATGAGGACTGTTGAGTCTTCAGCGGCAGCGTATAAATGATGCTGATCTAAAGCCCAGGCTATGGCAATTATCGCACCGCAACCTTTTGTACAGTTTACAATCTCTCTGACTAGTCGCAAATCCCAGCTGCTCCATAATCTGAATCATAACAGAGCACGGGCGTTACAAAAACTTAGAGGCAACGTTAAGAAAAACTATGCGCAATTGTATGCGTCTTACCTTATTACTCCATTATCTAATCCCGTCGCAATGACATTAACGGAAACACCTTCTGGAGCGTTACTATAGCAAAGGGCAGTTATTCTTCGCCGCGATAAAACAGAACCAACAAGTCTAGCATTTATGGTATAAACTTTTAGTTCAGACTGATTACCGGATGCACCCTCTTCCGTCTTATTAATAGCTTCGTAAATGACAGCTATGTCCCCAAGAGTCTCGCTGATTGACAAAAGACGGATAGGATTCCCGTCATAGGCTATTGATCGTACATATGACAGACTGGCAAAGAAAAGAAAGTTTATTTTTAGTTGGAGAAATCCGCTCAATGTATATGTCAGATTTACGTACCTATTAAGATCCCAGATAACGAGAACACCATTTAAATCTCCGGACACGGCAATACTGAATGCTCGTGAAAGCGAAATAACTGTTACTCTACTTCTGTGTGCCAAGAGTACGGACGCAGGGCCTCCGCTAAATTCAATTTTACCCGTCGCACCTATACCGTAAGTATAAACTATAATACGGCCGGATAAATGTCCGACCCAAAGTTGACCGCAGTCGGGAGCTGATCCTAAGACAGTAACCTGAAAGAAAGAGACAAATAAACCTTCGGTACATACAAATATACTTCTAATATCGTTGATGTGAGCCTTACAGGATCGAGGCCAGAAGACTTGATTAGTGGTCGTGGTGGCTGTTCCTTTTTGCATTTCAACCGTGCAATACCGTCGGTACCACCCCATGATGCAAGAGCAGCTCCTAGCACTGACATTCCACTTAACATGCTTGCACCTAAAAACATAAATAGTCATAAGTCTTGCGCCTACTCTGCAAGGCAAATGGCAAATGAAAGATGAATATGCACCCTTTTCCTTGGTATAGCCAAGAAGCAGTGTAGTGTAACTGGGTAATCCGAAAACTTCTCCGGTGGTTAAAGGCACGAGTAAAGCTAGAGGTGCTCTGTGTTTATGTTTCCAACAGAGTACCGGTTCATTCCCAGGTGCTCCGACGTAATTTCCCCATTTTATACCTGCAAATAACTTGTAGCACTTAGAATACTAAATAATAAGCAACAAAATTCTTCGGTTAATTGCGGTCAATTACCGTCAACTCCCTCGATGACAGGTGGTAATAAAGTGGCTGAGATTGAACTGCTGGGATTTTGAAGGGGTAATGGATGCGCCGCTCTGAACAATTGGGCAGGTGTCTGTCCGTATGTTCTAACCATAGTTTCCCAAGCTTGACGCTCCAAAGGGTCAGCTATTTGTTCAACATTGAATCCGTAGTAAGTCTGTAATAAGGGCATATATAAATAAAAAATCTGTGCAAAGACGAGATCATTGAGAAGCTATCAACACTCAACATACAGCTGGGTGAAAAACATTAATGGCCTCCACGGCGGGCCTTCCAGTTTGCCTGAATCCAAAAACAAGGTCGATCCAATAGGGTAAAACTTCTCTAACGAGATCAGTCTCTAATGCAGCTCTGTGTGCAAGAATGAAGAGGCGTGCGTCGCCTCCGCACCATTTAGGCAATTCGACGTCGCTGACTCGGTTGCCATTTTGGCGAACACCGAAATTAAAACCTTCGGAATTGAGCAGAAATTCTGGCAGGTAAAAGAATTCAGGAATCAGTTCCTTCACGTCCGTCGTCGAATCGCAACTCGTTAATCTCCATGTTGTAGCCAATGCATGGAAAGTGCGATCAGGAATATCAAAATTGTCGTCTTGATAGCACAAGAACATACTGGTGAATGGTGGTAATCGCACCAAAAAATGCAGTACCGTCCCTGAATTACTATAATGTGATCCGTAATGGAATGGTTCTTGATTTAGAGCGATTAGATTTAACCCTTCCGTCAAAGCTTGTTTAAGATACTATAATACATTAAATTCCTTATATTGCATTCATCGCTTAATTCTCAGCTCTGAACATCATAATGTATAATTTGTTGCTACTTACGTTGTAATTATTAATATAGTGCTGTTCGTTTTTCTTATCCTGCACAGCCATCGGCCGCTTAAAATTTCTGAAAATGCTTATGGTTATTACGGGATATATAGCATGATAATGCTGTAAATAGTAATTTAATTTAACCCACCTATATATTTTCGGATTGCAAAAATCAATTTTTTCACTGATATAATCTGCCAACACGAAGGGAAACACTGGATATTGCATTAAATCATTATAGGAACGACCAGCAAGTTTATTCAGGCATGTTATGTACTCCCAGTTTGTCAGAGCACCACTTCGCCATAAGGCAATAGCTTCCCCTAAATCGTCTCCAGGCACACGTCTTGGTAAATTACATGCTGACAGTTCTGTGGTAAATTCATCCCTTTCCTGGAAACATAGGAACGCAGTGAAGATAAATGAAACGTTCATATTCATAATGGAAGAATTGTGCGATTGTTTACCTTGGAGGAAGTGAAAGCCAATAGGTACGTTCTACCAGTGACAAGGAATATTTCAATAGCTCTTTCTTGCAACTGATATCTTCTTCTGTGTATTTCGCGTATATCTTCCAGGCGCCAAGCTGTACCGCCCACCATAGCTAAATCTAATCCACCCAGAGCTATGTCTGTATGCAACGGTATGTCAGGGCTGTCCGGTACAAAGTAAAGGCAAGTTTCTCCGATTAGAACCTCACCAGCTAATTCTGCTCTGGGTGTAACGACTTTAGCCTGAGACATCTTACGTATCCTTTCGCTTGTATGCAACCGTTCGATCAGTGCAGAAGCATTTGCATCTTGTCGATCAGTCATGAACAAGTAAGACAACGGTGCTTCTATTTCCGTTGCATTGATCTTGTCCTGATACTCGGATAAGAAAAATCGTTTGTCGATGTTCAAATGGCATCTCTGCAAGCGTATCCTGACTCTAGCCGGTCCTTCTGTGGGATCTAATTCCCAACTACGGGGATAACTCTCAGAGAAATACCAAGGTGCTCTCTCGTGAGTTAGGCGTCTCGCTAAATCCCTCCACTTAGCTATTGCTTGAGCTTCCATTGCCCTAGCATGTTTCAGTCTTTCCATTAGCACTTTTCGTTCCCTATTTTGTTCCTCCACGACTGTGCGCGTTATTGTCATCGCATTCTCAGTCAGCTGCTTTGCCAAACTATCAAATCTGTTGCTAATTCTTTGAATTGTCGGAAGATTGTTATCCATCCATATATCTCTATCTCTCATCAGTTCGCGACGTAATAGAGCCAGTTCTTCATCCCATAGACCTGCTGATGCCTGATCTATACCCTTTGCCAGGTCCCATATGCTGAGAGCCTCTCGTAGTTCAACACATACTCGTGCATCGGCACTAGGCATCTCATCCCGTCTTTGTAAAAGATCCCACAGAAACACCGTGAACTTTTGTTCAACTTGCGGATGGACTTCGAGAAGAGATGATAAAATTTCGCGTGCCTTCGGTTCTTCCATCAGTGACCTAACTGCGTGGACTCTTGTGTTATTACTTTGGTGCGGACCAAGTAACCACACCATAATCCTTGCAGTATGCTTTCGTAATGCCGATCTTGTTGACCAGGCACCGTTCCAGTGAGTTCTTCTTTCTAAAGGGCCACAGAGCCCATGCAGAAGGATGGAAAACAATCGTCTAGTCAGTTGCAACTCGTTGGCTGATGGAGATTCATCGGCAGTCGTTATGAATTCGACTGCCCGCGTTAAGATGATGCGGAATCGATCATGTATCTCTCCTTTGCCAGGTTCTCGCGTCATGGACGTTGATGTTCCGTGCAAATTCCCGTAACTTGACGAACGAGAACCATGATCACTCTGCTCACTGGAGGTGGTCAGGACAGAAGTTAAGTAAGATGCCGAAGCCAGGTAGGATGCTGTACTGCGCAATCGAAAGGCCGAATGGCTAGACACCTTTGCAGTGAGAGCATCCAATTCACCGTCGAACAATGCAACTTGCGCGTCCCTTATGACTGTTACACAAGTCATACTCTTCGCACAATGCGATCGTTCTCTCAGTTCAACGTGATTTAAGATCAAATGTAGGTCGAGAATGGCTTGCATCTGATGGCTTCCAGGCGACTCTAAGAGTTTTGTTGCTATTGCAACGAAAAGCACATGAATATCACGGTAAAGAGATCCTGCGCTTCCCTTATGAGCTGCTGCTATCAATGCTTGTGCGAGCGACTCGATTAAACCTTGTTCCAGAAGCATTCTAAGAGCATTTGTATTCTAAAATGGGAGAAAATTGTTTTTACACTATGTCAGAGATAACGATTGTAATAGATTTCAATAAGGGGTGACCGAATGACGATGTAGACACAGAGATTGAGAGGGTAAACAAAATTATGTACCTTTGCAATTATATCAGTTATGAAAGATACCGCTGGTCTAGCTATATTTGGCTCAGTAGCAGCTGCTTTGGCTATCATTGCCATTAATGGGGGCATTGCCGCTAGCGTTGGACCTCTCAGAGCCAAATTTTCCAAAGCTAGAACGAGTGCTTCGCTACCAGGATACAACGATATTTGATTCGCCAAATGCATGAAATACTTTTGCTTGATAAACTTGTTCACTTCTTCATCACTAGTCCGTTGTAGATACGTCTGAACAATCTTGACCAACGCTGTGCGAACTCTCGCGTCAGGGTTATTAGCCAAAACCAGTAAAAGTTCAGCTCTCAATACGTGCTTCAATACTGGTCCAACTTGACTGTCAGGCAGTACTCTAACAGCATCCCTGAGAAGTAATAACAAGCCTTCGCACACCAGTCCCTGACAAGCTCGCCTTTCGTCGACCCAAGTCGTTTGTTTGTCCTGAAGTAGATCGAAAACTGTTAACAAAATTATGTTATTGACGATAACATTGGGAAACTATAGAAGCCACACACACATTGCTTTGGGCATTAGATCCGTCACTGGCTGCAATTCCCGAGTCTTCGCCAGCACTCGTATCTTTCGATGGCCCGTTCCGACGTTCTTTCCTTTTCGGCGGTCTGTTTTTTTGGAGCTGTACGTTTGTTAGAGCCTTGCTTAGTTTACTATTTTCTAAAGTCCCAATCGATTCTTCCGAGGAACTAGTGCTCACGGTAGAGCTAACTTTCGTGCTTATTTTCTTCTCCGATAAAGGCGGTAGCAAAAAATATATGTTATGTCTTGAGTGTGTTACGTATGTTTCTGAAGCTTGATGGACAAGTACAAGATAGTCCGTTATAGCGACCAAGTGAGCAATTTCGGGCGGAGCCCCCATAAGAGCACGTATTAATTCAACGACAGCACTGCCTGTCGTTGGATCTAATGAGGCACCCAGGTCTTCGTACATGAAGTGTTCCTGTTGGAAGATGAACATTAGCAAGACGAAGGAGACATTATCACTGCATTGTTACCATATTAATCTGTACCTTGCACAATGTCAAAATAGTGTCGACAATTCCAACTCTGTTCAGTTGAGAGGCATTAAACTCACGCTGCGAGTGCTGATCTCTGAGTAAGAGTAATATTGCCTGTAGCAACAGGTTTAAGGTATCACATTTTGCCCATGTTCTCCAGGCTGTTAAGGCACCCTTAATAAGATCCGGATCTATGATAATAGCTTCGCAATTTTGGGAGATTGAGTGATTGCCACTGCTGATATCTTTGATCAAAATAGAACTGTCGCAAGCGGCATCCAAAATCGCTTTCAGGATGTATCGTCCTGCATGGCAATGCGATGACTCTAAAACCCGTAGTAGTAACGATGTGCCACCCTCGTTACGATACTGATTCAATAGCTCGGAATCACTGCGGGTCAGGTGAAGGACTATCGATAGCGCCAATGCCTGTTCTTCCTCAGTGGAATTCAATTCAACCACTCTAGCAAATAGGTAAAGAAATATTGGCACTCCACCCACTAAACTTGCCGCAGGTACCAGACCTCTATACTGCTGACATTCTATGCGCGCTGACAATATTGGACAAAGAGAGAGGGGTGGCTGTTGCGACACACGATGTTCAGGCGCAGAAACAACTCTGAATCCCGGTTGTCCCGGAAAGAGGTTTCTAACAACAGCTGGAACAGAACCACCAAAACTCAACATTTCTACCCCATCTCATTTTTACACACCCACTGTCTCTCTAGCTACTTACCAGCAGGATTTGCAATCGCTTGTGGATACAGATGAACAATATTAGGATTCTGAGCCTCGTAACTGAGAAGCAAATTGTCTTGCAATTCGCCCAAATGCGAATTTGTTGCATCCATTACGGCATCCCAGTCGATCTTAGCTTCCGAGACTTTCGTCTCAACGGCGTGTCTCAAGTAAGTTCCACCGTACGACTTTCTACGACTCGTGTCAAACCTTCCGCCTTCTGCAATTTGAGCAGCATTTCACCGAATATTCAACACATTTTTAAAACATAAATAGCTTCTTTGATGGTGGGTTTTACCGACCGTACTTCACTTCTCGCACACCATTGAGTGCACCTGATGCGATCAAGGGTGCAAAATCAGGCTTTGCTGTGTTCAGCACACATTCTGCGAGATTGGTGTAGTTAGGACCAAGACTAGCCAGGTACAATGCTCGTTCCCTCGTGAACACCGGGCACCTATTGAAACTAGCATTTTTCAACTGTGTCGGACAGATACATAATGAAGATTTTGATGGAACACACCTGAAGACCATTAAATTGCCAAGATACCAAGCTCCGATATTACTCGATCCCAATTGACCGAGTAGGATGCATGTCGTTCCTGGCTTCCTCACCAACAAACCGTCAAAGGCAAGCTGCGCATTGATCTCCCGCCAACCGTCCACCCAAAGTACGACATCGATTACGGCACTTCGCTTGTTTAAAACAACATCCTTGAAATTTAACGCTAAATGGTGCCATCGGCCTGACGGTAGCATACTGTTTATAGTTGTTTCAGAGATCGTTCGATTAGTCTTGTCGTCTGGACGTGTTAGCCGCAAAATCAGTTTGTCTACAAGTTGAATGATACAGGGTAATGGTATGACGTGTATACTGGACTTGGATAGGCTGAAGGAAGTGACATAATTACCCGATCTTAGGTCGAGCCATGTTTCCAACACCAAAGATTCGAAACCGATGGACATCAAATGTAGAATGGAGGTTGGGGTCGGTGGCGACGATGAACCTGCTATGACTGACGTTCCCGAGAAAAGATCAGACATCGATCGGTCTTTCCACGACGATTTCGAGTGAATGCGTCCGAATCAGAAATAATTAACTTATTGCTAATAAGAGACGTCAACGGTGCGTAAGGAGTGATTCGTAATATATTGCTCGTACAATTCAGAGGGGTTTCCACAAATATATTTTCCATAATATGTAAATACATCCACACATTCTGCAGAGTACAGGGAATGCGTTAATATATCGTACCAACCTTCACGGCTCCAGTTGTCAGACAAAACACCCCAGTCAGACAGACTTTCGCTATCGGAATCTAGCAAAGGTGAGGTACTGACGATGGGTGCACCCCTTCCTCCGGCCGGCAATCCCCTTTCTACTCTTAACCACATCGATGCTGAACAGCCGTGCAACCACACTGGCCAGGATAATTCCGGACCAACGGGTAAGCATGCAGCGTGTACGGACCAAGGACTACAGATTCCTCTTGAGAGGTGACGCTTTCGAAAGCTGTTCACAAGGTTCTCAGCCTTTTCCACATTCTTGTATTCTTCCGAGTTAACTTTTATCACTGGCTTCTGCCTGGCTTGCACGGGAAACGAGAGGATGAAATTTGGCTGTGGCCGTGCTGATAAAACCAGATGGTAGAGTGGTTGAAGAAGTGAGAAAAGCGGCGGTGCCGGTACTTTGAAGAGGGACAAGTAGGTCACCAGTTCTGCCGGAGAGATCGATTGTCTTGCCAGGAGTGTGAATACTTCCAGTGCAGCGTGTTGCAAATCTAGGAGCGTCATCGTGCCAATTAATGTGCCCTCGTGTCGAATCTTAGCCGGAGGTGAACGAAGGCACTCGGAAAAAACGTACCTTGATACTGGGGGTTGTTGTCGGTGAATACGTCTTTGAAGCCATTTAATATTTTTGTGATCGCGCCTGAACCTGCCAGAGCAGCGCATGTGGATGCACTTTCTCGACATGTAACAGCAACTTTCCGCAATCCACCTGTTACGATCGATCCCCGATCAGCATCCAAGCCTCTGCAAGGGAAAAAAATGCACTTATAAGATGCCTATTACCGCTATTAACTTTCCCATCTGTCTAGGAGGGTATTGGAAACCTACTGTTCGCTAAAATGAATTAGTAGATCAATGGCCAGGGAGCACAGGGCAGGATGTGCATTTGCATGGCCTCGCGGCTCAACCACCGGCCCTAAAGCATTGTTCCTTTTTGCGATACTATTCAGAGGGCTTCGACCGGGTACTTCGACGTCTGCCTCATAGCCATCATCAGCAGTTACGTACTCGCCGGTACTGCTGTCCTCTGCCCCACAATCTGGCAAGGTATCCAATGTCATGGTTGGCAGCTATGGTCGGAGAAAGCAAATAATGGTGTGGTGCGACTACGTGACAATATCGACGATTAAAATGTAAGAATGGATGGGAGTGGAGTTTCGTAACGTTCGAAGGTGTTATCTGCCTGACGACGTCAAGGGATTTAGCTCGGGAATGGTCGCGCTGTTTCTTTTGCTACGACAATATCTGGCTGTTGGTCAGACGCGACCTCGTTTGTACTAGCATTCTCTCTTGCCGATTCTAGAAAGTGTCCTTAATCTTTTCGATTCGTCACAATACTTTATGAATCGATAAGACTATTGTATCGGTGGTAGGGTGATGATAGATGATTCATGTCACTTGCTTACTTTAATGAAATACGAATGATTCAATTTGATTGAGTTGGAAAGAGGATGTGGAAAATGTTGAACCTTACCCTAGGGCGGGGTTGCTGGGGTGGTGTTTGCTCGTGTGCCGGACGCAACATGGAAACTTTGAGAAGAGCCTCAACGATGACCGCTATCCCTCGGCCCAGCTTCATACCCGTATCCATCAGCACCTTTCCGAGTTCCATTACGACGTCGCAGCCACCTGTGCCGCACGTCATTTCGCATCGTCGTAACGAACGTTAGTTTAAACCGTTGATAGGGGAGGTACATTAGTTGCGAGGGTGAGAAGCGCGAAGGGAAAGCGCGAGAGGATCGGTTCGCGCTGAAAGGCGAGAAAATTTCTAGAACGATCTGCACCGGCCTCGAGCCCTCTCCGAACTGCTTCTGCGAGCCACTTTTCCGAACGGATGAGCGCGGACAGCCGGCCAGATGATTCTAATCCGCAGCTGCGTTCTCTCGAACGAGACATTGGATCAAGAATGTGCGCACGAACGACCGGTGATTCACGTTTGTTATATAAAATAATGGCGATCCTACTTACACAATGGAGCCGTTAAGCAGCATGTCATTAAAGCCTCGAACAGCCTATGCGCCGATCTGCTCCCATCTGCAAGAGAGGAAAGAAATATTCGTATGCGAGGATACCGAATTTTTGCATGACTGTAGTTGGCCAGTCGACCATGCTGCCTATCATTACGTACCGTTAATACTGTCGGTAGCGATTCGTAATGCTAACAATTTGAAGAGCTTCAAGGATTTCTCTGCCACCGGATGCGAAGATAACTCCTGTCGAAAAGTTGGGCAGCACAAAACTACCCCCGCAGCAGCTCTCCACGCAGCGCTAGCCTGATACAGGCTGACCTTCATGTCAATTTTCCCATCCTCATCGCTCCTCCTTTCTACGTTACTCCCGCTTTGTTCCGAAGGAACGTCAGTCTCTTTAATCGTTTCAGTCTTATTCAAGGCATGTGTTTCTTCGCTTTCATCGATCATTTCATTAATCGATCCTTGAGGATCGTTGACATTCGCGGTTGAATCGTCTCTTGGCACGTCACACTTGACTGAGTCTTCTGTGTTCTGTGGGTAAGAGAGCGTTGCACTTGTCGCTGGACACTCTTCTCCCACACCATTCTGCGAGTCCGTTACTGGACTCTGTACATTTTCTCCCTCCTCTCTCGTCGCAAAAGCATCCAATAATTCGGTCGTCCCTTTATCGAGAAATTGGAAGAGAGTCTTTGCTGTCGATCTCGTCGCAGAATCGGCGTCACTTGATCGACAATGCGTCATCCACATTTCCATGATGACAGTGACTTCGAATAAAGTATAAACGCTTCTTGTAAAACTCGGTTCAGGCAACAATTGGAGAGCTTCGTGCAGTCCATTTCTCTCGGTGAATCTCTCGCACATTTGCGAATTGACAATGAGACTGGCTATAACGGACAAACAAGACTGAACGAGAAACTTGGCAGTGGCATTTGTATTGTCTTCGGCGTAGCAGACTTTTGCTTTCAAAAAAGTGGGATAGAATACTCTGAGTAGAAGTTCCTGTCTTACGTGATATCTCGATGTCGATATCACCTTGAGCAAGTGCGCCATTATCATGTAACAAAGTTTCGGATTACTAGGAGCTAGTAATTCTTTGTACATTTCAAGAAACTCCCAGGATTGATTTCCGGGCTCGTAACAGGTACTACAAACGTCCGTCACTGGATATGCGCCGAGTTCCTTGAAGAGGATTCTTTCGAGAAAAGCGATGGCCGGCGCGTAGGTAGGAGAATCTCGTTGCTTCAGGAAGCTAACGATACTCGATAGTAGAACCTTCGGTGAAAAGCAGCAACATGTGCCGGCAGCCGTACTGACTTTGATCAATCTGACTTGAAGTTCAGCTGCGAACGAACGAGATTCCTTGAGGAGCGTGGTAAGTATCATAAATAATGAGGAAATGCAACAGCAGGCTTGTTTCCCGATTGTACCGACGACCGGCTGCTGTGCATACGACACACCGAATATGTCAGAATGATGATGAGTCGGAATATTTTCAACGCAGGATCTGTGCTTCACCCGATGACAGTGAGTAGCATGGGTCAGGTCACGACGAACTCTCTTGAGGCCACTCGTAAGAGCTCCTATCATGTCAATGATCTTTCGAGCCCGTGTCACTGACTTGGCCCGATCGACACTGGGCAAGTCGACAATTGCAAATATTGTCCTCTCGACGAGACGACCATCTTGGCTCTCAGCAAACAGCTGGAAGAGTTCGAGAAAGTCGCCCAGCTTATCCGTGGTAGACCCTCGCTGATGCAGCAAGCAATAAAGGAAGGTGATGATTCCGTATATAGTTGCGAATATAAATTCCTGTAGAAGAGAGCCTTCTTCTGGGGCCAGAACGTTGACCGGCTTGCTGCAAGCGTCTTCGAGAAGTCTCAGGGTCATGGGAAGAAGGCCATTGTGAATGACGGCAGTTGTAGGCTCATCGGCCCTAAGTACACGCTCGAGAGCAGTCAGCATGAGTCTGGCAGCTGCTGCCTTCAGCGTTGCACATTCAGTCCCGCTCATGGAAGCATGCGCTCCGTCGATGCCAAACTGCAGCGACCAGAGGGTGTCCAGGGCAAACTTGAGAACTTGAACGGCCGGCGTCTGCTCCGCCGGCGTATCGTAGTCCCTCAATCCCTGCAGCAGTTGAATAATAAGAAGGCTGATCTCGAAGTTACTTATTCGCGCCTCGAGCACATCCTTCACTCTTTCGTCAACGAAATCCTGCGGCGTGCTCTTCTTGGCGGGACGCATCGGAAGTTCGTAGAGAGCTGCTTGCCATTTCTGTTCCTCGTCGCTGCGGACGACCGAGGTGAAGTACTCGAAATCCATCGGATTCAGGCGGATCTTGAGGGTCAGTGAACGAGCCTGATCGATGCCGTCTGTCAAGAGCTCGGACTCGCTGCTGCCGCTGTTCTCCCGAACATTTCCTCGGCGAACGTCGATCCCGGAGGACCTTTGCTTCTCGTACGACGCTGACGGCGGCATTCTCCCGAAGACGTGGCCGTTCGCGTGCTTCCTAGCGGCCGATCTTCTTCTGGACGGCACATTACCCTCGTGGAATATACCGGTGACACGATTGTTCTTGGCCGACTTTCGCTTCGCGTGTGGCACGATATCGACGGTGTCGACGGTATCGTCGTTACAATGGAATCTTACGTAAGCGTTTCGAGAGGGTGTCGCCGATATGGGTTGAACATCGCTGGAATCAGACGAACTACTGGCAATGTTCTTGCGTCTGAGAATGGACTTGCACGGTTGATCCTCTTGGAGGGCTACTGGATAGAGGGCCACCAGGAGAGCCACTAATTCGCGGCCACAGGATAGACCTCGAACGCCGAGCAGGTGAAGAACAGCCAGACAGCGCCAACCTCGTTCCTGGGCCAGGTACTTCCTCAATCCCAGCAACTCGCCACCCTCGTCACGTTCGGCACAGAGCTCGTGCACGTCCGACAGAAGCTCGCAGGCAACTAGGGTTGACACACCACCTCCGCCGACCGAACTGCGCATGGAATAGTACGCCCGTAGAGTATGTTCTTCACAATCTTATCCGAGTTTACGAAGGTGCTACCCAGCTCTTTATCGAGCCAACCATTATCGCCGCCCAATACCGTCCCGTGTAGACTCGCACGTTTACGACGGGTAATCTTTCGGAAAGCGTACATCAGCGGCGCGCCCTCTATCGCAAAAGGAACTTTCGACGCGAGGCTTTACGGGAGGGAAACAGCCCTATCTTTCCTAATCCGGTCTCTACTCGATATTGTATCATCTTTCTTAACGATCAGGGAATTTACGTATATCCGATATCTCGACAACGATGTGCTACGTGCAAACACGCGAAAGTTTCGTGGAAACGACGATGGTGCAGATCGAGCAGGGATTCTGACCGCACATCTGATTCAATTTTCATCCTGCGGTCGCCCGAGGTGTAGAAATAAAGAAGTGTCGCTGGAGTCACCGGTTACACTCGAATAAAGCGACAGGTTCTGATCAGCGTTCCGAACATGACCGGCTACTTTACACGATACACATCTCACCTGTATCATCTACAACTTCATAGAAATATATTTTCCCCCCAGTATAAAGTCTCATGGTAGCCAGATTATTTCTTACCAAAATGATAGGGCATCCTTTACATCTCGACCCTCTTTTATTTGTGCCAATAATTCCGCGAGAAATATGTCGAGCCACGATGATTTCTGAAAAAGAAAGAGAATGTGTAAATTGCACGATAATGATGACGACATCGTAAAATTTCCAAAGAAATTCCCGGCATTCGTGGTTTATTGCTTTTGACAGCTAAAGTAATATATGTTGCATTCTTATTAATGAACGCGAGGAATGACCTGTTTATGACCTTCCATTCATTCATCCATCCACCCAACCATCGATGGTATCGGATCTTTCGAGCAAAGGACGTAAACATGTGATTCATAATGGAAATGACCATGCTCCATCATCGCGTTTCGTTTCGACCCCGTAGCGTTAGCATATGGATCTTACGAATAAAGGAACGCCTCGTGCAATGCTCAGTCGTTTGAATTACACAATCAAATTAATATTCAACGCGCAATTGACATTTTAGTCCTTCGACATTTACGTAATCTTTATTTCTCAAATGGTATTCCAGGATGCCGTCACCGCAAAATCTCAAGGATCAAGCTAGAAAATCAATACTTTTAATCGGTCCGTTCGTTTCTTCATTATGTTGTAACATGCTTTCAGTCTGAACCGAAAATTGCAAGACGCGACGAATTGTGCATAAAGTGTTCCCCTCTGACGATGCGTCGAAGAAAAAATGATGGTGCGAGCAGTTAGAAGAGTCGCGTCAAAGTTATGCGTGACATGTGAACAACATTAACGCATTACAGATGCTGGGGAAAGGATTGAGGCGGACTCGAAGGTGATGCTGTAGCTAATTAAAGAGGCATGCAGTCGGCAAGCATTTATGTAAGAGTCTTGCCAAGTTGCAATCCGAGAAGACGAGAAGAAGAAGAAAGAGGCGCGCTGATCAACTGATGCACGATGCTTACCTCATAGCTTTGGGGTTCGGCGTGAATGAAGTGGTCCCAAAGAATCTGTAGCTTGTTGGTAGCGGCCGACGACATCCCTACACCAGTCCTTGTGACGAGTTCAGTTCCCTCGTATCCTCGTCATACTATCCTGGTCCCTCGGTCGACACTCTATCGCACTTCTTGCCCGAGTCAACGATCTGAAAGGCCGAGATCGCGACGATGTTTAACCAATCGAGGAGACAGTGCAGGGGAAGGGGCTGGGGGTGCGAGGGGGAGGTAGGAGGGGATGGCAAATGATTCGGTGACGATTAGGACCTCGAAATGGTGGTGCGTCCTCGCGACGTTGAGCCATTCGCGGTACTCTCGTTGCCGTTCCCTCGCGACTGTGTCTTTCCGTACTCGTCTTTCCTCGAGCGACCGATCGACCGACCGACCGACCAACCGACGGACCGACGGACCGACGGAGCGACCGACCGGGCACACAGCCGCACGGCTTACGTAACATCCCCACGTCGGGACGGCCACTGCGCCCAGTTTCCAGCCTTCCGCAGCCTTCCGCGGGAAGCCTCAAAGCTTTCCGATTAAGGCTTTCCCTCCTTCCGGCGATCCTCCAATATATTGAGAGCCCGAGAGAACCCAGTGACAGAAGCGGCGCTTCTTAGTCATAGCGTCGGAATATTCTACCCTCTGTCGGAGGAACGCTCGGTGAGAACAAAGTGCACGGACAATAAATGGATAATGCCAGCGAGGAGCAATATTGTCAGGTCTGTTATGGGCGATAACGTGGACGAGGGGTATGAAAATAATATAGATCCAAATTGCTTGGGTCATTGATTTGCCAAGTGTTTGTTAACGATATGACGCATAAAGTCGAGTGGGCAGCGAGTCGAAAGAAGTGAGTCGCGCGTCTGTCGCTGTCGGCGACGATGCATTGCGATGGGATGCGATGCGCGTCGATGCGAGACGATGCGAGACGATGCGAGACGTTGCAACGAGATGAAATGTAATGAGATGCTGCCGATAAGTTCGAATTGTGCGGAAACAAGCCGTGCCTGCCCACTGGAGGCGCTTAGCCTTATCGAATAACTTACTCTTTCCCCGCTATCGGGAACTCGTCTATCTGCCGAATAATTTTCCTCCCTGCCACTCTTCACTTAATGTGGCTATAAGATTCAACGCAAATCCTTCTTTTTCTCAATCGTTCGTCTTAGATCACGACGAGACGCAGTGATCGTTCTCCCTTACTTCCTATCGTAAATAGTTATCGACAGTGGCCCTAAATTCAGAGCCCCCCTGCCCCACCGCACCCCCACCGAATTCTCTGTGGATCGCTCGTCGCGAAGGAAACAGTCTCGACTATCCGGGTCCACGACCTCTTACTTCTCGGCGTCGATTCGTTATCGCTCGGCTCGTCTGTGCTTTAAACTAACACTATATACTTCTGTCGATTCACTTCGATACAAAGCGAGCCTATTTTCGCTTCGAACTCCTTTCGCGCGAGAAGCCATTGCGCGGCGGCTGTCTATGGATTTACCGCTTTGCGTCTCTGGAAACGGGCAACGTCGCGGGAGTGGAGTCGGGTAGTGATAATATAATAGCGAAAGTTTCAGGAAGTATGGCAACCTCAAATTCCGCAATCGAAGAAATACGTTAAGAATTTTATCATCCGCAATTTCGGACGTCAGTCACACGCACACTATCTTTGTTAGATATATCTCGGATCGGGCTCTCCTTTCGGAGATTCCTGTGATAACTGGTGGATAGAAAGATCCGGACGAGCCTCTTGAAAATGAAAAGTACCTCTATCAGCTTCTTTCCTATATAAGAACATGTAATTTACACTGTTTTAGCTACTCGATGAAGCAAAGAAATGTATGATGATAGGAAAGATATTATATATGAATATTTTTTAAACGCGTTCTCGTTGCGACAACATCAAAGTATTCAACATTTATTAAACTCGGTAAGTTAGACTTATAACGATATTCTATTGATAAAAATAATCTCTTCCGCAGTCGATGTCACGTAAGAGTGAACGTTGACTATTCGGATATGACCATTTGCAAGATAGCGTTTCGTGACGCGCTTACAGTCGCGATTGATGCAATTATTAAGAAAAATTCTGCAATGCTTGCATTAACCCAGCATCATATTGTGATCAATGTTTCATTAGTACGACTCTTCGCCCCACTTGATAGCGGTAGAATTACTTAGTCGTCCCGAAGACATTTGTCATTGATATGACACGGGTACCTATGTCCCATGCTTTTTGTATGTATATCGTGAGTTGCGTGCTGCTCCGAAAAGAAAAACAGTTCGCGCGAAATGTGCGCCCAACTCTTTCCACTCGTCTCATTGTCAATGGCTCGTAATCTTACGGTATCAAAATTATAACACTCATTGTCTCGTGAATCTCCCACCTCTACCCTAAATGCGCATAAGAGGTCCGACAAAGTGGTGGCACTTGGCAGGCTCGTCAAGCAAACAATGATAAACTGCGAGCACGTGCAAACAGTTGAAAGCGTATTCAGTATTCGCGCCTACCCGTAATTGTTGATAAATTCTCAACTGGTAGAGCCGATTCGTTATTATGGTGACCGATTATCTTAACGAACCGTTACTCTACCGTCTTTAATTAGCCCGCTCAATATGATAGCGGACAACGCATCGAATGTGTAAACTGTGCGCGACAGAGGAGAAGCGCGCAATTTTTCAACTGTCCCCTGCTTCTTCAAATCTAAGAAAAGAGGGAGAGAGAACGAGTGTCCGCCATATGATTCATATACGGGATAAAAATGATTGCGTAACAGTACTTGCCGCAAATTTCCAGAACGCAAGACCATCTTTGCGCTTTATTGGACTTCCGTAAATCACTTATTGACTTTCAAATATTATCTCCGGTACAGCGTGCATGTGTGCCAACTAGAATCTTAGATAAAGCGTACACAATTTCATTATTTTCTATGCATTTGTTGAATATTTCTGTTAGTCGTACAGTACGCTGTATATAGAAAACCTGTGTATCGGGTTCGCGCGAAGATAGGTTATCCTCCTATCCTATTAATGCAATTTTAGGTGCTTGGTGAAAGGAACGAGCGTGAAATAGAGGTACTTTCGTTTTTCTTCTTAACCTGGCAAAAACGATACAGCTGCACGGGTTTCGGGCCTAAACGTATGTTTTGATTAGAACGGACGCAGGTACAATTTTCATATTAGTCAGGTATTCCCCGCTTCTGTTCTCTCTCTCTCTCTCTCTCTCTTTCTCTCTGCCGTGCGAGCGCGCGGGCCGGAATATGTAAATGGGATTATCAGCCGCAATTTTTCGCGATGCGTAGGTTAGCCGATAAACAGGGAATCGGCGACGATAACGTCTGACCTTCGATACTCTTGTCAAAGAGTTGATAATTAAGGGGACACTTCTTTCCCGAGGCTCTCTTTTTCTCCCTCTCTTTTCCCCCTTTCTCCGCCTATCGCGGAGAACGCGCGCTCCCCGTATTTTCAACTTACGTCACATTTCCGTCACTCAGCCTGCAACTCTGCCTTCCTGCGTGCACGCACGGTATATCACGACGAACGTCACTGCGCAACAAATACAGTCTGCACCGTTCGGTGAGGGAAGCGCTTTTTCTCTCCGAGATTAACGGCTAAGCTATTGCTTTGTCGCGGTATCGGCAATGACCGATTCCTCAATCAGATAGCCATTATGCGAAAAGTTTCGTTGGCACCGCCGTAACTGTCAGCCCCTTCGGAACAACAACACAGACTCCATTGTTCGTGCGGTGTGCCCGAAGCGCCGCCAAGCGCCGCTAACGGTTGCTCGCGGTTCTTACCACTGCTTACCACTTCTTACCGCGCTTACTCAACGGTCCGAGATTCCTGTGCGCCAATTTCGAATAATTCTCTCCTTCGCGCAATTATCTTCGCCTAAAGATACCTTCCTCCCCGAAGGCAAGGTACATGAAAGGATGGAAGGATTATTTTACAAACGATTAGCGTCGGAATCGGATTTTCTATAGCGTAGAAATAAAGTACCGAATGTGGGGCATCCTTTCTGGGATTGCGGACATTCAATATCACAGATTACTGGGTAGATTATCGCGCGTCTCAATTACTAGTGGAAGCGACTCACTATTTTATTATCTTCCGTTACGTTACACTACACTCCAACGTACATTGAAATATATATTTGAAATAGTGCTGCCACCTGTTCTTTCTGCACGACGGCCCGAAGGTGTTTGGGATTCGGCTCTTCTCAGCTCTTCTCGAAGAAGGGGGGGAAAGACCACATTTGTCAATCCTCTCGGTGTTTTTAACCTCGAATAAACTGATAAAGAATATCATCGTTAGCGTATGAGAGTGTAGAGAGGAAATTTGTTTTCTATCGCATCCACCGAGTATGACGGTTTGGGAGAGACTGAGAAATCCTTGCGGATGGCGGGGAGGTGCCAAACAGATCTCAGTTGATGCGATGATACCGCTTTTCGCGGTTCCAATTTTAGCGGTAATTGCCGCACAAACAGTACTTTGCACTGTTATCATATTCCTTGCTACTCCTATTTTGGTCTATTATCTACATCATAATTTCTTAAGGTTTCTTCTGCGAACAAAATTCTTTCTTATGTGGACAATCACAAGTGTGTTCATGTTGATGTTAGTTTTTGAGATCAGTGTCATACCACTATTGGAGATCTTGCCAGAAGAGAATTTGGCGTTTATAATTTGTGTCGTCGGTGGAATATCGTGCGGATACAAAGCAAAAATGAATGCAGACTGTGCTACTCAAGAAGGAGCTATAATGCAGGGTTTAGAACTTGGAGAGGGAAGCGGTGAGCTATGTGTCACATGTAGGAGAAGGGCACCACCTAAGGCTTATCACTGTCGAATGTGTCAAACATGTATTCTAAACAGAGAATACCATTGTAAATGGTATTGTGACAAAAATTTAAATAAAAGTTACATATCCTTTAGACATGAAATTATATGTGATACTTCTTATCTTTAGGTTGGATTGTTGTATAGGAAGCAGTAATTTACGATGGTATCTGGGCTGCTTGTTCCTGTCAGCTATAGCATTTATATATGGTTCCAACCTGACTATGACAAGTGTTTGTCATCCTTTTATTCTTATTGGTACTATACTCTTGCCAGATGATTGCAGTGACGTTTATCACCAGCTAGAGTATGTAAAAATATGTTGTCTCAGTTAATTAACTTAAGTTTTTGAAATTTTAAGTCTGCTTTGCCTGATATAACTCATGTAGACATATTCGATATGCAAAGAAAAAGTAATTAGGTGCCTTCATTACAAAAGCTTGTGCAACTATACTGGAAAGATACAAGGGATCTGTAATGTAAACTATAATAATCATTAGGTAGCGATAATTGTTGAGACTGAAACTTATGGCCATAAATATTGTAGTATCACTTATTTGCCTTCGAAGAACGTAAAAATGTGATAGATAACATGTCGTGCAACTGTTTGCTTCTGGTAACTATGTCATGTAAAATATAATGTACACATTGTTGCAGCATTGCCCTATGCTTCGTGTCAGCACTTTACAGTCTACTGGTTGGTGTAGTCGTACTGTGCTACTTAATGTATCATCTCCGGTTGATTTACCTTGGTACAACATCGAACGAGAGACGTCTCCTCGACACTGGGAGTCAATACGACCATGGGATGTTAAAAAATGTATCTCGGTTATTTTGCTGTAAAACTTAGATACAAAATGTTATAGGCTAGGATATTGAACTTACCTTGTACAGAACGCGTCGAATTATTCTGTGCAAAGGGGTAAAGAAAAATCAAATCAAACGGACGTAAAGGCTAAGGCACCGCTCGAACTAACGACGCTTAGTCGGGCGCGTCCATTGATAATAATTTATTCATACTATACATCGTTTCCCTTCTTGTAAATTTCACGATTTAAATATTTTTCACGATAACATAATCTTATCCCTGGACAGAGTGTCAATTTCACGTCATGACACAATTTTTAATCATAAAATCGCTCGATTATTTTAAGCGTATGATCGTGCACGTCATATGTATATTTATTGTAACTGTGATAAAGTGGCCATTGTAATGTAATAAATTATACTAATCGATTGTGTAAAGCAAGTGTAAAAGTTAAGAGTACAATAACCAATGATAGTTATTACAATACTTGTACTTGATAAAATGTAAAAGTGTCAGTGTGACACGACACGTGAATCTTAAATCTAATATTATTATATACGCAACAGTTTTGTTTTAGTCGTCCAACGCCACTCCTCTGTGTTTGGGATGAAAGTCTGGAATTACTTGTTGCACGATTTGACGCCACCTATCTTTTCTGTTTTCGATTTCTTTTATTTCACCAGCTATTTCACTGTACTTTTTCCACCTTTTCAGATATTTGCTGCAAAGATTCTTTACATAATGCTCCACTGCCAACTGTTCATTGCGTGAGTGTTCTGCTTTCAAGGCCAAGCATGCCGTTCTCCAAGTCTTGAAGCTCTTTTCCACTAGCCTCAAGTCATGCAAATCCTTGGCAACTTGATATTTCTGTCGACTTTGTTTTGTTACGATTCTCCAATCACGGAAAATATACCATGTTATATTTCTATTGTAGGTGGAAATAGCTAAATCTATTTTTATTCGTCGATGTTTCTCTGCTTCATCATATAAGGCAGTGAATGTCTTTCGCATTAAACTCATTCTATAATGAGCATTTGCCGTTTCGATACGCTTATCGCGCATTTCTAGGAGCGAATAGAATGGATCCAGAATATAACGCCGCAGGAGGTATTTTCGATAAAAATTATTTGCCATTTCATTCAATTTTTCAAATTTTTCAATCTCGCGTGCCCGTTGTCTCTCCTGTTCTTCGCGGAGTCTCTTTGCTTTGAGTAGAACCTGCGAACAGGCGGTAAGTGGCAGGATGGCAGGCTAACGCGCTACTTATTTATTACATTTCACTCTGACTTCTCGCATTATCTGACCTCTCGTTGTGCCCTCCTCTTTTCTTGTTCTTCTCTTTGTCTCGCTTCCTCTTCTTGCCTCTTCTGTTCATCCAGTTTCTTCCGACGTTCCGCTTCAGCAATTCTAATTCTCTCTCGTCTGGCAACAGCACGAGCTTCCATTCTGGCCAGGAATTTCGGCGGCTCCGGCAGTTGTTGTACACTTTCCAAAGACCCCATCCTTGTAAAAAAAAAAAACCTACAATTCAGCCTCTGCCTACCGTATAATATACTATAGAGATGTAGCAACCTGTAACCAGCCTGTCGCATCAATTGGATAAGGGTCCTCCTTGTTTTCTGGCCACAATTGGTCAGCGTTTCTTTAGCAACGTTTACAGTATCGCTGTTCGCTCTGGCTATCTCTTCTTGCACTTGTTTCAGTCTCATTTCCTCTATCAGTCTGTCTTGTTCGGCCAGTTTCATTTTCTGCTTCTCGATGATCGCCTTCTGTGCGGTTAAACGACATTGCGCGGGTGAAGGGTCGAATATCACGTGCTTACCGTATATTTTTCGTCGATTTTTCACTTCAACATCCGTTGGCGTAGCCACTTCGACCTTTACTTCCTTCTCTGACCTTCGGGCTCTAGCCAATTCCCTCTGCTTCTCTGATATAACACCGACTAATATTTCAATTTTCTTCACATCCGTTTCCGTTGGACTCTTTGCCATTTCTTCGACTTTTGTCTTTCGCATTTGTTCCACGAGACCTCGCCATGTACCAAAAGAACGTCGGAGCCTTTTCAATGCCAAGAGTCTTTGAACTCTTGACTCGATGTCGCGCAGTCGCCGCTCTTCCTTTGCATTCTGCATCAGGATGTCGAATGCCATTCTCAACGTTTCAAGGCGATGTTCTTCGGTATCTGGGCTCGTCTTATCCGTTATCGTTACTTTTATGTTACTTATACAAGGTTCCTCATTCTCTTTCATAACGTCCAATGGGGTAGACCAGTTTCCCAGCAACTTTCTACTGTTCTTCGACACTGTGCAATTCGCTCTTCCGTTCGATTTGGTGTCGCTCGTTAGTATTGTTTGTCTGACGTTGCAGGACTGTAAGGAAAGTTATTCGTTACAACTTGAATGCAATATCCGAGTATTGTGCAAATGTACTATGCACTTTGAATGTAATTAGAGCTATATTATGACTTTAAAAAATGCAATTTACAGCCAACAATTCGATGCTCGTGTCGTCGGGTAAATATCGATCAATGTCGCAGAATCATCGTTGTTTCGTATCGGTCAACAATTTTCAACGCTATTATTGTATAATGCCTGTTATCTTGAAAGAACTAAATCGATCCGAAAGATCATCGTTATCATGCCAACCAACCTTGACCCTGACACGACTGGAAGTTCTCCAGAATTCATCGTCGTCCGAAGTGGCAAAATTTTTCCTACTACAGTTATACGCCTTGCCAAATTTAGGCCTCGTCCTTTCAAGTTCTTTCTCAAACTTTCTTAATTCCCTTTCAAGAAAATCTTGTTCTTTCTTCCAATTGAGTTCGCTGATCTCCTCGTCGGTCAGAAGTCTGAATGAAGATGTATATGAAATCGTTTGAAATTGCAAGAATGCTGTTCTACGTACCTTCTCGCCTCGGATAATATAGAACACTTTGCTGGTGATAGCGGCAAAGGATCACGGAATATTTTGTGTCGCGCGTCCATAATTAAATTTGGATCCAACAATGACTTGCTATCATCCATCAGCATTCGACGTTTCTCAGACACCGGAAGAATAGGCACGTCCATCATTTGGTCCATCAGTTCTCTGACCTCGTCCAACGGCACTATCTTTATCGACATTTTTCTAGCGATTGCTCGCCGAGAGGCACAATCGGCTCTTGTTTATGCGTGTTTATCCTGTTGTTAAGGAAAGTTATGAAAGGGTGTGCGACGGAACAGGTGAATGCCCCAACCCCATTCATAAGTTACGGGGCAGGAAAGAAGGGTGTGCGCCAGAAACTATAGCTATATCTATAGTTTGATACACGCGGTACGGAACAAATGATTAGATTCGAATTATGTAGTCGTAAGAAGGTAGAGTAATCGTTCGAATAAAAAATGTCTTCATATACACTGAAGAAAAGTAGAAAAGGTTATCGGAGGTCATCTAGAACTGTTAATTCGTTACGGCTCTGACTGCTCGTCAATCTTTTGCCATGCTATTCAACGAAAATGTTATTTTTTTCGTCATAATTGTTAATATATTGGTTTTTCACATTATAAATTCTTCTCATACGTCTTAATCGAAGTTTCGAAAGTTTTATATGTTATAATCAAATTCCACGCGTGATTTGAAACTTTCCCGCCGTTTCAGTGGTGCTCACGAGCCGTCAGGAAAACCGATAACGACAACGTCAATTGTTGACGAGCCAGTGTCTGCTGCAGCAGGTGCATCACACAGCAAGAGGATCATCGACATTAGATATTATATGTTGAGGCTGGTAAATGACATTTTGCGAAAGTAATTATTATGAAAAGGCAGAAGTTCCTTTTGACATTCCGTTCGCATCGTCACTGTCATGTTTCGTATAAAAATCGCAGTTAACTGAAACGGTGAATTGTGGTTAACGAGACCCACTTTTTCTTGAAACTCCGTTTATTTACCAGTTGCGCAGGGGTAACGACTTTCCTATCGTCGTTTCTGTTCAATAGGCACCAGTGACGAAACACAACAATTTTGGGCCATCAAAGGGTTAAAATGGATCCAAGGGGCCCTCCTGAGGGGGCCCCTGGCGACTCCTTTGAGATTCTCAACATTGACAAGGTTGGAGATACAACGGTTACATGGCCCGTTGATCATTCCTTGACACCAACAATATGTGACCAGCCCAAAAAGATGAACAATAGGCTGTTGTTCTTGACCGTGAGTTTAATTTTATGATCAATATGCAAATGGACTGAAAAATTGTATGTTATACTTATTTTGATCCATCTTACTTAACAGGTGGAGTACATAGAGGATCAAACTAGAGATTATCCACGTTTGTTTCCTACTTATGAGCAGGTCTCTTTTTCTCCACGAGCTCACTCACCTCTATCTGATTTTGAGCACCGAGTTAGTCCTCTTGATCCAAATATGAGTTCTGCAGCCAGATATTCACCCACACCAGTACAGATGCCACCTTCTCCTTTTCATAATTCTGTCGTTGTCCTCCAAGGTCCATCTTCTCCGTTACTACCACCTCCAGAAACAAATCCGAGAACAAACATCAGCTATGTTAGCCAAATGTCTCATGCAATAGATACGCAAAATACAGCCAGGCCGGATAGTTCATCAGGTTTTGTTGACGGAGAAAGCGAAGAGGGGCTAGTTTCCAGTGTAGGAAATGAGTTGATCTTAATGCAGGGTACAAGTTTGTGTCTTTTGTATTTCCTTATGGGTTGAGAACTGCCATATAGAGAATGTATTTACAGATCCCAGTCCTGAATTAGAGCAGGCAGCGGCACCACTAATGTTGACTGGAATAGCAAATACAGACTTTACGCTGACACGAGATTTTCTTGTGATGCAAGATGAACAACTGAATGTTATCAACACATTTAAGAATCAATCACTTGGAATTAATGACAGCCAGCCGGCGGTAGTGGAGGAGTTTGAAATTGAAAAGAAGGAGATACATATCGAGGACACGATAACGGTGGAGGAGCAATTGGAACATATTGACGAAATTGTATCGCCCACGGATACGAAGAAAATTCCTGAGAAAAGGACCGTTCGAAGATCCAAGCGCCACATCAACGACAAGAAAGGAACTTGTATGTTCGAGCTATTCTTCTTCTATGAGGGTTTGCGTAATGATCGTATGGCAAATCGCGATTTGGTAATTTTCAGGTTGCGACGAATGTGACGATCCGTGTACTAACGGGGAAAATTGCCCTTCGCACAACGTGTGCACGATTGCAGATCAACCTGTTCCATCGCGCGCTATTGCAACACTGCCAGGATCGTATCTCTCTATAAATAAGTTACCTTCTAATGTAACGAAAGAAGTTGCGTACGGAGTTTTTGCGAAACGCAATATTCGGAGACGCACACAGTTCGGCCCTATCGAGGGTATTTTATGCGCTTACGACGGTTTACCGTTTGGAAACGGGTTGCCATTGCTTTACGAGACGGAAGATGGAGAGCTACTGAAAGTGGATGTATCCAACGAAAGTAAGTGTTAATCGTTCCAAGATTTGTGAACAAAAAATACTGACAGACAAACAATATTTTTAGACGCCTCGAATTGGATGCGATTTGTACGACCTGCCCTCACATACAAAGAACAAAATATTGCAATATGCCAACAAAGCGAGGGGATAGTTTTTCTCACGACACGGAATATTATGCCGAAAGAAGAGTTGAGAGCAGGCCCACATCCGGAGTATGCCGCTCGTCGAAACTTGAGCGTACTCAAACCTGAGTCGAAGGAGGACAAAATTGTTCCGGATAGCAATCATGTCGCCGGCTGGTCCCGTCTTGGCAGTAAATCTTATAAGCATACTCGGCGTATGAACATTTTTTGCGCCAGAAATTCCAAAGAGAAGGAAAATACGAGACGCACCGCCGCCAAGGAATGGAAATGTCCAACGTGCAATTTAGTATTTAGGAAACCCTTTTTACTTAATTTGCACATGCTCTCTCATACCAATGGCGACATGGAAGCGGGAAATAAATCAACGGTTTGCCCACAGTGCGGGATGGAGTGTCGAAAACAATCTGAATTAATAAGTCATGTATCGCAACATGGCCGGGTAGTGTTACCCAAAGCTAACAAATTAACGCCACTTGCTACGTACAAGTGCTCGATGTGTTACAAACGTTTTGCTACAAAAGTACGCCTACAACAGCACTGTTTGGTGCATGGTGCCGAGGACCAAAAACCACTGCCGTGCAGCATCTGTTTGAAGAGATTCATGAACAATAGTGCTTTGTCGTGTCATCTGAAAACGCATAAAGGTAATTTTCTCTCGAAACCTTTTGTACCCAGAACATACTAATCTGTTCATTCCACTCGCAGAAAACAAGCAAGTATTCGAATGTCCAATGTGCAGGCAGTTGTTTGATCAAGGCACAGTGCTGAAAGATCATATTGAAACACATCGAAATGCAGACGGTATATTTAACTGTCCCCACTGCCAAAGAACGTTTATCAAGTACTCTGTTATTCGTAAGCACATAAGAGCTCATCATTGCGAGAGGAAGCATAAATGTCAATTTTGTGCAAAACGTTTCCCTACCGTCGATAAACTGCGTATGCATCTACTGAAACATTCAGATCATAGAGAATTTCATTGCGCCAATTGTGGGAAGCGGTTTAAAAGAAAAGATAAGCTGAAAGAGCACATGACCAGAATGCATAATTCGCAGAAGAGTGATCAAGAACAGATACCGCAGAATAATCAGGTGAAAAAATTTGTGCCAAAGGTAATAATAATAATAATGTAACTTGTGGGAGTTGATTTTCACTTGTTGCAAATTGAGAACATTAATGATATTCGCTTCTACCATTGCAACAGGTAAATCCAAACGATTATAACCGATTTATTTACAAGTGCCACCAATGTCTGGTGGGCTTCAAACGAAGGGGAATGCTTGTCAATCATTTGGCGAAACGTCACCCAGACGTTGCACCAGAGTCGGTGCCTGAATTGAACCTGCCAATTCTTCGTCAAACGAGAGATTATTATTGCCAATATTGTGACAAAGTTTACAAGAGTAGTAGCAAGCGTAAGGCTCATATTATGAAGAATCATCCGGGCGCTGCACTCCCGCCGAGTAATCGCCAAAAAGAATCTGACTATTCTGGCCTACCGAATCCGACATTTAGCCAAACGGTCGGCAGTATAACAACGAGCCCTCAGGGCTGTCAATGGTGCCACAAACAATACGCGAGTAAAGTGAGTATTGCGCTAATCGCGTTACGATAAATTGACCTTTAACCGATTCTCGTTGTCGCAGGCTAAGCTGTTACAACATCAGCGTAAGAAGCATCCACACTTGATGGAGCCGGCGGATCAAATTCCGCGCTCACGAAACCGTCCGCCACTAAATCAGAATCATCCGCCGGCGTTAACCGACAATAATTTTGTCCTGTCAGACTATATTCAAGCGTGCGACGTTAACGCTGAATTCTTTAAGCAGAGAATAATCAAAATATCCAATGACGTAGATCTGATAAGTAACGGTATTGATTTGGGTGGGCAACAGCAACAGCAGCAGCAACAGCAGCAGCAGCAGCAGCAAGAGCAGCAGGAGGAAGAGCAGCAGCTGCTGCAGCAGCCGCATCCACATCACCACAATCACCATCATCATCATCAGCAACAACAGCAGCAGCAGCAGCAGCAACAGCAACAACATCAGCAAGAGCAGCAGCAGCAGCAGCAACAGTTTGTGCGTATGCGCGATATACGTTGAACGAGCTTGATGCTGGGCCCACAGGAACATGTGGGTACGATTGGTTCTACGCTTGATTTACCGAGATATGAATCTCGTTGACTTTGTGCACAGTCGAAATGGCGACTGTTCCTTTTGTGCTGTCGCTTGCCGATTTGTCGGTGGGGCCACGTCGTTGGTTGCCAATTTAGAAAGGGCGAGCGTCGTGGGTGTACCTTTGTGGGTGACGGACCCCGGGCGAAAATGTCGAGCGCAGCTTTGTCGTCGGTGCCAGTGCGAAACACTGAGCACCGTTTTGTTGGTTATACAGAACAGACACACACTCACACACACATTTGAGAGACGCGAGAACGCGTCAGGCGATGACGATTATGCGATCCGAGGAATATCGGATGTCAGAAGCGCCTACACTCTTTTTGAACAAAGTCTTTGTCTCAAGATTCGAGCGAAAGCCCCTCGAGCGGATAATGAGGAGTTATCGCGGTCCTTGCTTGAGGTCATTTTATCGAGATACCGAATACGAAAAAAAGGTAGAACAAGTCCTTGTATCGTCGACACGTCCCTCGCGCGCTAGGCTCGATAGTTTCCTCCTTTCAAATCTAAACCAAGCTTAAATTTCACGTCGAATTATCAGTATTTTCTTCATAGATCGATCCAGTTTACACGTTTCGAGATTAAAGAGGATAGAGAGGATGGTTAAGGGCGCTGCGTTTAAGCTTGACTTACATTTAAAGGGTAAAGCGACTGTGCCCCGCACACCGTTAGACCAGCGTCGTTTCATCTCTAACTAATTGATTGTTTTTAATAGTGTCCGAGTCAAACGTAACGTACGAAGAATTGACGCTCAATACAATCGCATAACTTCGCAATTCGAAGGCTTCGAACGGTAAATGCAGTTGTCCGTAGATTATTCCAGGAATATTCACTCTCATTCCGTCTCCCGCGATCTCTTCTATCTCAAACATATTCTCGTACGCTTGCGTCTGCCATTTTCATTTATATCGTATGCACGTCATCCCCCCCCCCCGGGGCTATTTGGTAGATTTTCATTCTTTTACAAAATCTTCCTGGCCACTATAAGAATTCATGATATTCGATCGTCGCTTTAGCGCGTACGAGAGATCTTCCATCCATTTTGATCATCGCGTGTCTCGAGTTGTCATCAATTTCAAATCGACGCAAGGTAGCTGCCTAGTGACAATGAAAGACTTTTGTCTTCGTGAGACTTACACAAACGTACAGTGCACGAACGTAGCGGGCCTGTAGATTTTTCTCATCTCCCACCTACGTCCGCAAAAATTCTCCGCCATGTCTAATTTTGATGGATACCGATACCGCATTCTCAGTGGTTGTGACTTTCGTAGTACCTGATTTCGAGTGATCGTCAAAATCTGTAAGAGAAGTCCTATGTTCGTCTGTCAGAACGATTATGCAGTATCCCACTCTCAGACTACCTTATTTACTTACTTAATTACCGACACAGAAACTCGTTCAGCTCTGGCTAGCTGAAACGTTCGTTAATTTATTTTACATGCTTTATATATACATACAATATGATACACATTCTCGCAGATACGAAGACAAAAGATTGCATGGTTGTTAATGTCGTTGAGTACACGGAGTACTGTAAAACATGACTTAAATAAAGTTACTCAATAATCGAGACAGCGACGCAGTGACCTACGATCCTACAAAGACCTACATCAATATATCAATACATCAATATATCCGGCACAGCCAGACGTCCGCTTAATCTAAGTGAAAACTATTACTTTACAGACCTGGAATATTTGATACTCGGTGCGTCGGTGGTGTCCTCTCGTAAATTAGTTGCTGTGAGAAAAGTCTTGTGCTTTTATCTATTTACCGTACTTTTATTTTGGAATTTCTCACTGGCAATTGCCAGTGGCCCAACGGCACTGGGCTTCAAATTTTTTGCATTCTGGTAATTAGCCGTCGTCGGCATGGATGTCCCGCCCTTCTGCATCTGAGCAGCTTCGTACAGCTGCTTCTGCATTACGGCGAGTGAAACCTTATTCGCTGAAAGAAAGTCCTTCATCGAAATTAGCTCGCCGGACATCCGTCTCGGCGTACCAGTTCCCGAATCATCGGCTTTAATCGAGTCTCTGGCCACGATCTTCGCCGATCTTCTTCGAGAATAGTAGATCGTCGACACGGACGACTTTCTCCGCGGCAAATGAGGCGCCGCCATGTCCTGATTGCCGCATTGAACTTTCTGTATCACGTAGTTCAGTCCCTGCTTGATGACGATCGAGGTGACGTTCAGCAAAGAGTAGAGGCAACAGCATCCGATCACGAGTATGACGAAGTTGGCCAGTCTGTACCTGTTACTCGAAGGTAAGTACTGTCGTTTCGTTTGACGCTTTTCTCCAACTAGATTCAAACGTAGGCAATGTGCGTTAACGACCTACCAGTGAACGTGAGGATAGCTGGATTTCTGCGTGCTGACAAAGTCGCCGAAGCCGATAGTGGCGAAACTGACGAAGCAAAAGTAAAGTGCATCCAAGTATCCCCATCCCTCGAGTGGCGCGTAAAGAGCAGCTGCGCAGCAGCCGACGATGCTGGTGGCCAGCGTCAGATAGAGCATCACCCAGTAGACGCTCGGCTTCCATTGATCCAAATCGTAGCCCTCCTCCTCCTCGTCGTCGAGAATATCAGGCAATGACCCTCTTTGACTCCTCGACGTTCTCGAAGCTCGTCGGCTCGAAGATCTTTGCAGCTTTTTTCGCACGCGGCGAAGATGAAAGCTGCGCAGGATCCATGCGAGGAACGTAATGATTCGCTCCAAGAATAGATTGAAGAACAATATTCCGCCTGGTTAATCAAGGTTTATTATTTATTATTACATGTCGGATTCGAATAGGTAAAGATGCTAAAGATTGTTACTACCGGAACAACCGAAGAAACCGTAGACAATAACGGCCGCCTTGCCGGCTGTCGTTTGCGGGGCAGTGCTGCCGTATCCTGGAAAGATGATTGCAAGTCAGATCGAGGATCGTTACGGAAGACTGCCCCCTGATATAAGGGGCGAAAGCGTTTCGGCTATATAGAGCAACACGGCCAAGGGGTAGTTGACGAGACTGGGTCGCAAGATATTAGCATTCAGGAATTCGACGGTGCATTCTCACGCGTCCTCCGGTCGACGACCTATGCCCCTTTATCATCGAACATTAAAAACTAAATTGCATACGATAGCGTAATCCTCTTTGACTAATACGTTAAATACTCGCTCATTGACCTGTAAATGTCAAATTTCTCGTATCATTGATACGCGTCGTTCGACCGTTAGCAAAAGTCTCGCAACAGGTGTCCTTTGATCAAGCGCTTATAGTTTATCGATCATAGCACGCACACCGGCAAACTTGGACAAAAGATATACGATAAACGTATAGCTGATAATTTCGCGTACGTATAGTCCCCCCTTTTATGCAAAACCGTGAGTGATTCGCTGAGTGTTCATAGTCGGCCACCGGTGACAAGTAGAGCGAAATATTTGCCGTTTTATCGCGTCCGGCTGAAGCCATTATTCATCACTTACCGATCGTAGAGACGATGGTGCCGACAAAGTGAAAGCTTCCAGGAAAATCCCAACGACGCCTCTTGTGAATGACGCCTGCCGAGGAGGCGTTCCCGTAGGCATAGAGGAGCTCGTGCAGTCTCTCGATCGCCACCGGACTACCCCGCATGTGATGCCGCCGGAATGCATGATAAACGCGCCAGAATTCCGCTGCCTATTGACGATAAAAATTGACAACGGTTCAACGATACGAATGAACTCTGTCTTAATGAAGAGCAGCAGCGGACCGTGACGTGAACCACTAACTGTTGCTCGTTTCTAAAGCGGTGCACATTTTTTCTCCATCGAGAAGGGTGACACTGTGGCTGCCCCGAGGGTGAAGCGAGTCTAACGTACCTGATGGAGCTCAAGGTCAGCCTCCAACTTTTGAAAAAGTGCCGCGCCTGCCAGCATGTACGCTGCCAGGACGACGGCGAGTAGGATGAACCTTGCGTTGTCCTCCGTGAGGCCCCCGCACACGCACATCACCGGAGACTCTCATCTCTCTGACTCGAGTGTCCGCATGCACTCCCCCACTTCCGCCTTTCCCACGGATCGGCGCGCATACTCGCCGACAACTTTCCCAGAAAGATTCGCGGAGTCGACGCCTCCCTTTCTCAAGGTCAGCGCGATGCATTTTTCCCCGCGCTACCAACCGTCTTATCGTTTCCGTATTACAATGTGATAAATATGCGTATGCAAATATTGTGAGGTCACTTCAGCTTCATTTACCCTGAAGCGACATCAGTTGGTACGATACAGTGCGCAAACCTGCGAGCGTTTAATTTCTTTCGAAAGCCGAAGAGTATTTAGGGCGTGCCAGGGGTAAGGTAGTGCCACTATTCAGTGGAATCCTTTGAAGGGAAAGTTATAAATAGAGAGAAGCCGTATCACAACTGCGCATTCAATGGATCGTCCTCAGCTTGCCAAAGGCGAAATTCCCTCTTTCCTTTTGTCGGTGGTAGGCAGCTCAGAGTAAACATCGCGTCCGATTAACGGGGGTGAAAGGAAGGAGGGATAGAAGGAAGGAAGGAAGTAAGGAAGAAAAGCGGAAAGAAAGAAGGCAAGGCCGTGTCCTCGGGGCAACGAGACGCTTCAACTCCACCAATTCTAAAGCTCTCAGCTATACCGCGCGTTAGACGGTAATCGTTTCTTCATCTCGCCCGACGTACATACCTTTTTTTTTTGCAACATAAACGGCGGCAGGTATATGGGAGAACCGGTGCACCGTCGAGGTCAATCGGCAACCACCGGTCTCAACGGATAGAAAGGAAGGCGCGGTAGAAAGTAAAATGTAGACGTAATATAATAAAAATAGAGTTTGTTAACAGTCGATCTAGGCAAGCTACCGGCACTACGAGTTTTACATAAATAGCTAATATAGCCGTGACACAACGCTCTTAGGTCGAACAAATGTATACATATATATAAATCTATGAAATCATAACATCGTTTACGTTATCTACGGTAATACTATCGATGCACCCCTCGCTCAGCCGAAATTCGTAATAGTAGTCCTAATAATATCTTTATCTGGTAGATCGCACTTCCGCCTCGACGATGGTCAGTGCCTCGCTTGAGGTCCTTCCTCCAGTTTTCTCCAGACCACCTGTGGTAAGAGAATAAAAAGAACAGTAATCTACCATTTGTCACGGCGAGAATTTCTATCTCTTTTTGCTCACATTGCACATTTCCCTGACGAGTGCTTTTTCGCCATCGTGGCCACCTTCTCTCTCGAGCTGCTCTCTCACTTCGAGAACCTGAAGAGCACGCACGACGGCTTCCGGTCGACTACCGAGGTGCGCATTGTCTCCTGGGCTATTTGGATTCTCCCAAACTTCTCCCGTCGTAGCTTCCCATCCTTGCGCCCGCGCTTGAAGAATACTCTTGTCCTCCTCGAGCTGCTTGACACGCTGCTCCAAACTTCTCACGTACTGCATCGTTTGGTCTGGAATTATTGGACGCGTCGTCAGTTTTTAAACAATGTACCTCCGTCAAGATGAATGAACGGAGGACGATAAAGTATGCGGGAGAGGTTTTTGAAGATTGTACCGTTAAACGTAGACGCGTGCCTCGGCCTTGGCGGGGCACTTTCTTCAGCGTTCGTACTCGAGCTAGATCCATCCCCGTCATCCCTCTGGCCACCCCCTCTCTCCTCGTCGAGGTACAGACAGAGCTCCTTCAGCTCGAGATTGTCTTTGATCAGTTCCTGCTGCTTATTATCCAACTGCCTCAACTTATTTTGGTAGGCGGAAACCTCTTGTCGCATCACGCTGGCTGTATACCTTCCGAACCTTTGCCACTCCCTCGCCAGCTTCCTTCCCTTCTGGCGATCATCGTCGAGGAAGCAGCAGAGGTCACGCAATTCCTGATTGTCGTCGCTGAGTCTTTGGTTAGCCTCCTTCAGCGCTCGGAGTTCACTGAGCTGAAGACATGTTATTTGTATGCGAGGCAGAAAGAAGAGGGCGGGGAAAAAGAAGGGAATGAGATGTCGATAAACCGCAAAATCCACGGTGCGTTCTTTTGCTCGACGCATCTTACCATGCGAACAGGTATTTTGCGACCGAAAATAAGATCTGATTGCGTTCGAGTTGCGCGACCTACAAGACGCGGGACTTGAAGACCTTACACCTATGCGTCTTGTTCCAGTTTCATCGGAGTCACTGGCACCGGAAAGCAATAATTGAACGACACGGAGGGCTGAGCTAACGTTACGCTGCGGAGAACTCGAAACGCATCATCGGAAGGACAACGGCTAAGTAACTCTCATTTGCGGAGAAAAAAAGGTACAAGTTTCTCACCAAGCTCTGAATCTGTCGATTCTGCTCGGCAGCGAGCCGTGCGATGTCACTTTCGGTCTTGCGAACGAACTTGAGCATTTCCACTGGTCCGAGCCGGAGGAACTCCTCGTCGCTGATTCTCTGCCTTATCGGTGCTGTCTGACTGTTTGTCGTCGGATACTGGCTATTGGGCGGCAGGTATTGACCTTGCCCGACCTTGGCCTGGAGGTAAGCGTGCGGCTGTTGACTCTGCTGAGTCTGATGAGTCTGGTGAGGTTGTTGAGCCTTCCCGACGGCGGTGGTGGCGGTGGGAGCGGACGTCAGCAATGGATTTCCACCGGGTAGATGGTGTCGATGCTCTATCCTAGGCGAGTACTTGCTCTGCGCATCCTTTTGCAGGATATGACCTCTCGGCTGCGCCGTCTGATGGTGAGTCAAGGTCGTGGCAGAGACCGGATTGCCAGGCTGAACAACGGTAGCAGACGGCACGGAAGGCTGCCCGATGGCAAAGTGCGGGTGGTTTTTGAGGATACCCCCGCCGCTCGTTGGCTGTGGTGGCGGTTGATACCGTGGTGGCACTTGATCCGCTGTCTTGATCACGTGCGCCGTAGAATGATGATGATGATGATGCTGCTGCTGCTGTGACTGTTGATGTGACTGTGCTTGCTGCTGCTGCTGCTGCTGCTGCTGTTGTTGTTGTTGCTGCTGCTGCTGCTGCTGCTGCTGCTGCTGTTGCGGCTGCTGCGGCTGGATCTTACTCTTATTGGACATCGCGGCTAATTTAGCTCCAGGCAGCGTTGTGTCCCATTTCAGAAAGTCCACCGGTGGTTTCTTCTCATATGAGCCTGCTCCTCTGACTCGTTCGACCCGATGAAATCTGGGTCACAGTGCGGTCTCTGTCTGTCTCCCTTCTTCGCATTCGCTGCCTATCTCTTCTGTGTACGATTCTTCCGCGCCTCTCCTGCGCCTCTCCTTCGCCTCCTTCTTTTCTCTTAGTTCCTCCGCTATTTCTCTTGGCCTGGCTTCCCCTTTCTTTCTTTACCGTTGTCTCTCACTCTCCTCCTTCGGCTTCACCGCGGGTAGAGGTAGAGTGTGAGCGATCCGCGTGCCTCGCCTTATCGCCGTAGGGGATCCTCCCGATACGAACACGCTCCTCCTTTACTTCCCTTTACTCCCCGCGAACTGTTTTTCTCTTCCTTCTACGCGCGCGCTTCTCCTCCTTCTCCGCCACCTCCTCCTCCTCCTCCTCCTTCTCCTCCTTCTCCTCCTTCTCCTCCACCTCCACCTTTAACCGACACTCACGCTTCCTTCTCCTCTTTCTGCGCTGCGAATCCGTACACCTGTTGAAGATTGACGCGGAGCCAAATTTCACTGGGCGCCTTTCCGCGGCAGAGTGCCGGCACTTTTGCACAATTAATCCTCTTTGCACGGCACTGATTTCTTCTCTCTTGGCGTCGATCGGAATTCAACACAAGGATCGCACAGGCAGCTAGGAACACGGCATCGTACGGAGTCAAGGTTCAAAAGTTAAGTCACACTGGCCCGATTCCTGCCGAACGTCATTCCATTGACGTTTTTCACAGAAGCAAATTCACGCGCTGCCTTTTACCTGGGCCAAGGTAATATGTCACCAGTATCTTCTTCCTTCTCCTTCGAGTGGGTTCATGCCAAGAAACAGCTGCGCCTGGTGTTTGCCTGCCCGAGAGGAAGATATCGGCGCGGCACAAGTGACACGACTATTCTATCGAAAGTGTGCAGGCAAATCGGTCGAAGGTATGTTAAGAGTTTACTCTCCGTTGAAAGAAGCCGCTGTCATCGTGACCACGCGTCCTCGGGTTTCTGGCGTCTTGGAGCCACGTCTGGAATTCGCTGAGCGTAAGGCGCACAAGCGAGTGAGCAGAGATGCGGAGAGATGTACCAGGTTTCCTATGTGTACAGTGCGTGCGTCCGTGCCGTGCGTCGTGTCAAAGAGTCACCGTGCTCGATTCACGTTGCGATAGTAGTAATAGTAGTAGTAGTAGTAGTGGCAGTAGCAGTGACTGGTAGACGAGGGCGCGATCGCCTCGAAGAGTGACGACATTCCATCTGTCAGTGAATCAGTGTGGATTGGTGTGGATCAGCGGGCCAGTCGTACTCGGCCAGTCAAGTTGCTAGGCTCCGGGGTAAAATTTGGCGATGTCTCGCGTCCGGCAGGTAGGCAAGTAGACAGGTAACGATGACCGCTGTCGCTGTATGAACGCTGCTCGTTCGTTCGTTCGTTCAACAAGCGATCAAGGCGGGCGACAGAAGGCTACTGGAGGCAACTGGAGGATACGGTGGACGGTCTAGTGGCGGCAGCGAGCGATGCGGAGGCTCGAAAGGGGCCCTCGTTTTCCTCGCCCCGGGGCCGCATTTCACAGGGCGCCACAGTGCCGTATCGTTCGGTGGGGCACACCAAAGGGGCACACCAAAGGGGCACTCCGAAGGGGCACTCTGAAGGGGCACTTCGAAGGGGCTCACTGCAGCTTTCAATGAAATTCGAAGTCTCTCCCCAATCGTTTGACGTAGATTTTTACTCTCGACTATGGCATCGGATGGGATTGGCAGGCTTCGGATGCCAATCGACTAGGACTGAGCAACTTTCTTTTGCAGGAGCGCGATGGTGTACCGTATCGATGCCAGGCAACCTACCGCCGGCGTCCATCCGCAGACACCGGCGATGGAATGTGTCAACTGAGACTCGCGGCGAAATCGCGTACTGCTAACATGGCGGCGTCCGCGGGTCTGTGATTGCGGACGTGATTACGGACGTGATTGCGGACGTGATTGCGGACGACGCCAGGAGCGCCTGGGATCGAGGCGCGGAAACATCTCCGTGGGCTGCCATTGGCTCGACTCGGGCCAACTCGGGCCCTTCAATGAGTGGGGATAGTCGAACGGGGCCTTAACTGGTCGGAAGCTGCGCAGAGGCCAGCAGAGGCTCAATGCTCAGGACCGAGCGACCCGGGTAACATCGTTCAGTATGCAGAGCTTATCTGGTCCATCAAGATATTTTTCAATTTTAATGCTTACCGCAATGCTGTCAGCGTTGGTTTATTTCACTTTGTACTTGGAAATTTATAGTTTCTATCAACTGGTGAACCCAGTTCTCTCTCTGATGCATTTTCGACATATTGTGTACGGTTTATCAGTGTTTCTTTGGAAACACATACTTGCGACATAAAGCTACCAGTAAACTGAATCCTTTCGCTCTTCAGCAAATACCTTTAGGACAAACAAGGAGTATAAATAAACTTGTTGCATAATTAGCGGCATTTTCCCGACAAAATTCGATGATAGGGAATTACTTTACGTTAAAGCAACGTTAATCTGATACATTATTTCAAACATTTTCAACATTTAGGAAGATAAGGCGGCGTTTTCTTGAAGTTTTATGACATTTTAATGGCTCTGATGCTTTTGTATGACAATGGGAGGCCAAAATGGGGAACTAGGTGTTATCTTATGTTAATTTTATCCCCTTCGGGGAAAACAGAAATCTACCCCACACCTACTCTCAAACCATTGTTTGATTGAAAACTCTTAAACATTATGAAAGGGAAGCCTTGCCCACACCTAGCCTTCGCCAATTCAATTTTATTTCATATCAAATACGCGCATTTTACCAGCAAAAATGTCTGTGCGCATGCGCAGACATCAGTGCGGATGTGCAGATAGCGTTCGCGCTGCCAGTAAGGCAGGTTTTATAACTAAACTTTAACGCTTAATAACTTTTTAATTAGGCACGAGCGGCATGTTTTGCTTTTACAGATCTTATTTTTATGCAAAAATTGATGTTTCTGCAAAATTTCATGCAAATCGGTGAGGGCCCCGTCTTTCTTTACCTTTACGCTATAAGTTTCATCGCCGAAAACTTTTGGTTCTGTTCCCGAAACAAATTGACCTTGTAAATTGATTGAACCGTAATTTAGATGTTTCAAGCAAGATATCGGAGTGTTCTTTTGTCGAATATTTAAAAGTCTTTTTGTATGATTTTGTATGTGTGAATTAATAAAAAATATAAATCATTCGTTGCCTCGATTTTCGATTAGCATTTAAACTTTTGAATAGTACGTCTGCCAGATGGCGCGTTTACCTTCCAGTGCATACAGTAAAATTTGTGTGTATACATATGTATATGTATGATCTTTCCATGTAGAAAAACCGGCAACTATTTATTAAACCAGTTGAATCAACCGTATTTTTTTCAAGCTAGAGTGTCACATTCGTGCTTAACACGAGACGAGTTATTTTAACTGTTTGTCATGTGTATAGACAAATGGTATCAGTCGTAACGTGTTTCACATGTACATAACCTAGAGGTCAACAAAACACAGCAGAATGTCGCTCTATGGTCGCAACGTGAATACCAACACAATATACTGTCAGATTATACTGAACCCTATTGTAAGTTGATATTATTGAATATCAATCATCATTACTTTTCAGCATTTGTAGAAAAACAATGAAAGCTAATTTACCCGTAGGTGAGAGGAGTGGCAAATTTGGGTATTCGTGAATTAAAAAGAGTCAGGCAACAGAAGCAATCGACACCGACTTTAAGCAAAGAAAATCAAATACCAATTATCAAATGTAAAAGGCCGGAGTTTAATTTTTATGTTGGACAGGCATGTAGGTCATATCAAGAAATACCTTTGGCATCTAAATCATGGTTTCATCCCGGGTCAAAATGTGATTACATAAAAATTTGTCCAGTAAGTTATGTTCCAACAATAATGATTATCAATTTTGAAATAAAATTGTTTCTATAACTATTTGCATTTTGTATTTTGCAGGTAATATCTCCTAATGACACGAAAGATGAAATTAAGTTTATTAACTTACCATTAAACAAGTCTATTGTAGATGCATTAAATAACATAGGGTAGAAACTGCGATGACCATACAAACAAAAGCTATACCACCTCTTATAGAAGGCTTAAACACTGTAGTTTCATCTGAGACTGGATGTGGAAAAACATTAGCTTTTCTGTTACCAATGTTACATCATGTTCTACACTACAAGTACGTTAAGGCTCTAAAATGCAATACGCCTCGGGGACTAATTACAACTCCAACAAGAGAATTGGCGAAAAAATATCGGTTAGTATCAGTTTCAGTTAAAGCGACTTTAGTGATAACTAAAAAGAGATTATTTTAGGGGGTTGCTCAGTCTTTAGGACGTCAACTTGGCATCAATGTAAAACTGATTACTGGAGGTAACATAAATCGAGTTTTAACAAATTCTCCAGTTGGCGAAATTGATATTCTTATAAGCAGCATTGGTGCTCTTAAAAAACTTACTTCCCTTAATGTATATAGCCTCGACGAAGATCGACATATTGTATTACATGAAGCTGATGTTCTATTAACGAATTTCTTTCATGAAAAAATCAGAAGTTTGCTTGAACAAGTACCTGTAGGTATCACATAAATAGAAAGAATGTTTTCCAGTTTAATTTTACCTGTTATATAGTAATTTATTCTGTCATACCAGTTACATGTTAAAGATGGAAAGACGAAAATGGATTACCTTTAAGGACACAGTTAACATTAACATGTGCAACGATACCCAAAAATCTTGATAAGAGTTTAGATGATATTTTTGATGTAAGTTGTACTTTTACCATCAAATATTATTCTATTTATTATTAGATTAATTGTTCACAAATATTAATTTGTATTTTATTTATGACCCTGCAGATAAGTAGGATGGCACATATTCCGACTGAAAGTTTACACCATATTCGAGTTCCACAAGATTTTCTCCGAATACTACCGACTATGAAAACCATGAAATTATTAGAGTACACAAAAGAAAAAGTTAAGAAGCAACGTCCAATTATATTCGTTAATAGCGGCCGAACATCTGATTTCGTTAACATGTTCTTGAAGAATTACAACATACAATCTATTTCTTTGCACGATGATATGTTAAGGAAATACAGAAAAGGTCTACTAGATGAATATTTGAATGGACAATCACTCATTCTGGTTAAAACATTTATGGGAGCACGAGCAGTTGATACAGTCATTGTTAAAAATATTCTTAATTACGGTTTTCCAATGGACACGATGGAATATATCCATAGGTACATTATCAAACTTACTTTATTAAACAAGTCAGTGTAACATTTTACATACATTATTAGTACATAGTCAATCTTCACGTTCAATTTAGATGCGAGAGAACAGGAAGACCAGGTACTAATGTCGAAGAATGCAGAGTGACAAACTTCATCGCGTCAAAAATTCATGTAAAATTAATGCAACGAATAGAAATGGCAATAAGAAAAGGAATGCCAATACCAATTGTAAGTTACAGAGAGACGACCTCAGATGGAGAAGATGATTGTGCATTCATGGAAGAAAATTACATCAACGAGGATGTTGTATATGATGATGCAAATGAAGCAGATAGCATACCTTATTAAAAAGTACGAGTAATTGCAAATAAATGTGCTTTGTATAATATTTCTATGCTCCCGTATTTTCTTTTTTATCTATATTTCTACATTTGAAGATGCACTCCTATATGTACGTATATAGAAGCCTGGATATGTATTATTTACGTGAACTATATTGTAGGCAAATAATTAATTTCAACTTGTTTTACTAGTCCTATTTGAAAACATTACCAAGCTATTAGTGCAAATATAAAGTTATTCTAACTTTTCTCAAAAGTAAATTATTCTTTAATGTATGTACACATTTTACACAAGTATGAATTGTACACTTTTTGTTGTGTTTATTATGTATGGCTCCGATTGGTTGTTGGAAAAATACTGCACGCTGATTGGCTGCTGGTTCTTGGCCGTTACAGCGTTGCGATTGGCTGTAGTCAGAAAGGTTAGTTTGGCAAGAAGCGGCGTGTAGGCAGTCAGTGCTGTAGGTGAGTGCTCTCATTTTTGTCCTATTTATCCAAATATTTATTCTTTGAATGTCGAATATACGTCAATTTTTTGAATTAAGCATTGGGAAATGCATCTATTCAAACATTATCGCTCAATATTCCAGAATAATTAGAATATTTCGCTTTCGATTCAATGCATTCGAACTGTTACTGTACCCCAGGGCACCTCGACAATTTCAATGCCATATTTTGCACGTTTTCCATTATTTCTGATCAGTTTGATCATGTCTGATACATTAACCGTATGTTGTATCCGCATGTGCAGCTTATCAGTAATAAATATTCAACGTATTTATGTTATGTGATCGTCTAGAAGTAACATTTGTGATATTTCCTGATTCGTCGACGAGAGAGGTAGCACGCCTTCGCTTGATAAACTGTTTGAATTTCGCGCAAGTGTTTAAATTTTTTCGCGCGCTTATTGGAGTTTGAAAGAATTTGTACGTTTAATTCGGTTATACCGATTTCATTCCATTCCATACGAAGTTGAACCATAATCATCATCTGTAAATGTCGCCGAACAATGATTATTACAAAATTGTTTTTGTTAAATATTTCCATATATTTGTTTATATTAATGTTCTGTTTGACCTCTTCTGTTTCAGTTTTGTGACCAAGTACATTGTGATTTAGATCCAGTGTTTGAGTGCAGTGCAACGTTTTTATTGCGGACATAAAGGTTCAGAGTTTAACTTTATCCAGTTGTAAAGCTATGCAAAGTGATATTAAAGAATGTCAATGTTTGTTCTTGTCTTTACGTAGAGAATTATTCTGGTCGATGTTAGAGTCAGTGATTTTTAAGACCTCGTGCAAAGGACTTGCAAAATCTGAGTGCAGAATCCCAAACTGAAATGGACACGGCATCAAGAATTCATCGTCGTTCTGCGGTATGCAAACAAGTCATCACTGGTGAGTGAAATTTTTGTTAATTAACAGTAAATATACAGAATATGCAATGAAGAACGTTTCATCCACATTTTACAGAATTGTTTTGAAAAACCGGGCGGGACAACATTATTCTATATATTATTTGAGTTCATGTAATTTAAATACGCCAAATGGGTAAAGGTAAAGAATCGCGGCCTCCTCACCGATTTGCATAAAACTTTGCAGGAACATCAATTTTTGCATAAAAATAAGATTTGTAAAAGCCAAAAAGCGCGCTCTTGTCTAATTAAAAAGTTAACAAGCGTTAAAGTTTAGTTCTTGTCCCACGATGTTTTGTATCATGATCTGCTTTACCAGCTGGTTGTACCTCTGGATTGCAACGCCACTAGTGGTAGAAATGATTACTAATCTTTTAACGAAACACACCCAAAGTGGGTCACAAACTGCCTTCAAACATTATATGCATATTTCATCTATGTTTACGTTGAAAATGTAAAAATAAGTGTGTCCAACCATGCAAGGAATTAGCACAGTGACGTCATCATGGTTGTCAAGCAGTCGGAATAAAACAAAACTAAACAAACATTGTTATTTGAATTTCTGTAGAAAGCTGTTTGTTGGATCTGCGACAAATATCTTATCCTGCATTGCGTACCGCTTCTTTTTTAAGAATACCCATACATTCATTCCCCTTCTCTCAGACATTATTCGATAATTCGATACGAAGCAAGAGCAACCCTTCATCCGTGCAAGAACTCGGGAATGAAGCCTTTGAAACGATTGCCGATCGGATCAGCTAATTAGCTATACGTCGTTGCCCTTAAATCGTCGCCAATCTCTTCAGCGAGTTCCATGTCGTCCTATCGTTATGTTGAATCTCTTCGCGATCAATAGATCATTCCAACGTCTCGAACAAACGGGACATATCCCCAAAAGATCAAAACCAAAATTGAATTTAATTCCTCATTTATTTCCGTTTCCACCGTTATCGTGTAACGAGTTACATCCGGCAACAAAGTACTCGATTACGTGGTCGAATCGTAATTTCTACAATGTAGTTTACTTTTTGCACGCGATAATTGGAACTTATTGCAATCAACTTGCGCTACTCGCAATCCGAACATGCCAATCGTCAAAATGCAAATTGGCGAATCTTGATAGTTCGCACCGAGTCGAACGTCGAGTAAAGCGAACGTTACCGGACAAACTGGAAATCGTATCCCGTTCGCTCGAGCGTGCCAGTTTCTTCGGAATACTGTTGGGAGAGTCTTCTAATCTCAAACATCCCACGCTGATCTTCCTCATCGTTTTTCCCCCGTGTTTTGTGCGGTGCTAGTTTTATTTCACGGCTCCCGTATTTTCAAAGTATCCGTTTACAAACTGGATGTCGCAATGTTCTGACAAGTCAAGAAGTGTAAAAAACGTGTTTGAATTAATTCTACAGGGGTTTCCTTGTCAATAACTTACTTGAGATTAACTTTTTTGTTCAGGTTACATTTACTATGTATTGTTAGAAAAGACTTAACACATATTTCGAGCACTGTCAAGCGTGAAGTGCGTAATAAATATTTGATTGTGAGTCAAAATGGGTTTAAAATATTTCTATCAGTTTATGTCTATCAGAAATAAAGTGACAGTTATTTCACGTCTAAAATAGGTTAACATAGTTTAGAAGATCGATTTTGCATCCACATATAAATGATTAGCTCCCTCCTTCGAAATCAGTCTCCGACAACAGATCTAGATTACCATAACTTACATTTCAACGCTTTCACAAGTACATTCATCTATTAAATATCGCGAAAACTCGCTCTTATCACAAAGCAAGCCAGTTCGAACGCTCTCAAACTCCAGTTCCACGAATCGAGTCCCCGTATAAGTCCGAAATGAAGCGAGCTTTCCGTTGAAAAGGAGGATGCCGCGACCCACACGTGATCGTCCGTCCTGTCCGCACGCGATGTCCTGTCATGTCCGGCGACACACCCACGTCGCACGCCCACGCACCGCGAGTCCGGAATGGAAGCAGTGGCACACGGCCCCGTATCGGCAGACCGTGCGTCTAGACCAGTTTATTACACCGCGTTTTAGCGAAATTAAAACGTGCGCAAGGGTTTTGTGGGCCGCACCCGACCATCAGAATTACCAGTTCGTGTGCGATCCTGTCGCCGCGTACGGCGACAGGATCGCCTGCTCACTCTATCTACGTGCGAATTACGAGCGCGAACGAGTTCGGCCTTTTAGCGGCGGCAGGAAGCGGACACGAACACCCTTGTCAACGATCCTTGTCACTTCCTGGCCGAGCGCGGCTCGTCGACTTGCTGCCCGACGCGAATTACGCGACGCTGTAGGCTGATCGGGACCGCGGGTCAGGCTGCTTATAGGAGGTTCACACTCTTTTCTTTCGCTTGATTTTCTACGTGGTACTGAGCCGATAATGGAATAGCTAGAAATAGCTAGACTAGCTAGAAATCTGGGATTGAGATGTTTCCCGAGAAAGATGGGTAACAACGTACGAGTTATGGATCTAGGTCACTTTGACGGAAGGATTTGGAGGATAAGGCGATTTGTTTACTTTGGGTTTTAGGGAAGTAGTAATGGGGAGAGTTGGGTGTTTGTGATGTAAAAGATGAAAATGCTTGCCGTGAAATACATGGTTCAAACTTTTTTGTTCATGTTGACTTTTAATGTGTCTCTCAGCTGGTAATGGTATAGCTGACAGAGTTTGAGAAATCTGGAATTGTAGGGAGTCGCGGGAAAGAGTAACAAAATACAAAAATATTATTTTCATTTTAAAACAAATCTCTAACACGCAATCATTTCAAACATATCATAATATGGCCCGTTTATTTTGAAAGTTATGTAAGTCCATACTTAATAAAAAATTCGATATCATATAACTTATGATGAACGTGGTGTAAACGTTGTATTTTATACATATATCTGTAAACGGTCCATACATCCATAATATTATCGACACAGAAATCATTAAATAATAATTGAGTTCAATATCTGAATAATTCCTAGCTAGCACACGTACTCCCCTTTACACGATCGCTTCATAGGCCCACTTTCCTACAACCTCGCCCCAACGGTTAAATCGTTATCATATACTTAAAACGGAACATCGTATCATTTACAAACATGGCCCATCGCATTTCCCGCCGATACATCCCGTAAGCCCACCGCGAACATCCCACAGACACGTACCTACATATAATACATACATGGCCGGAGTCCAGCTTTAGTTTTGCGCAGGTGAAGCGAGACCTGCCGTTCCGTAGAGAAAGGCGTGCACGTAGGTTCGGCAAGGATCGTCGCACGCACACAGGAGCCAGACAGGAGAGTAGCCGGTAGTGACGACAACGCATAATGGTCTAATTAGCGTGGGTGTTTGCATGACATGTAGGACAGGGGCATTTCAGGGCAGCGAGATAGGCGAGCAATGCGGGACCTCGCAGGAGAGATCTTATCTGGGACCCACTCGAGACTTGCTGCCACACGCGTAGTTTCCGACCAACATTTTGCCCGCATCCGAATCGTCGCGGAGAGCGTCGCCCAGCGTCGCCGAGCGTCGCCGAGCGTCGTTCGACGAAAATAAAGCCAAACACTCGGGAGTCCGTATAACGTGCAGTGGGTTAAATCCGTACACGGGGCAAATCCGCACTAGGCCCTTATTTATTCGAATATACGTTGCATTGTACCAAATGTAAGGTAGCAACCTTCCTTCGGTTAGTATTCAATAGTTTGGATAGTATTCAACATAGGTGGCCGCCATGTATTCAGTGATTCCCCCGTTTAACTCGTTCGACAAAGTTCGTATTACTAATAATAATTCCGCTTTTGCCCCTTAATATAAGGATAATAAGATTCAATTATTTTGAAACAGGCATTTCTAACCTAGCAGCACTGTTTTTAATTTATTAAGAAAATCGTAAGTGTCAGAGGATATTTTTAATCCGAATTAATGCAACTTAAGGAATAAACCATGCGCCAAATAAAAACATTAAAATTTTTAGGTTTTAGTGGAATAGATAGAGGATACATCAGTTTAAATAAACTTTACAATTTCCGGGTCGGTTTTAGCCCACTCCACCTTATTCCGATCGGTCGTCGGTTAGATTCTTCGGTGGATTTCGTCGACCGGTGAGGAAATTGCGTAGGTTTTACGTGCGTTTACGGTGGTCGACGTTGCGCATCCAAGAAGAAGACTGTCGACATAACCTGGACGACACGCAATGACGACGCTTCCTCGGAGGTAGATAAGATAAAAGGCGTGGGCTGACGCTGAAACAGAAAAACTACTCTTTTCGGGTAGATCTCTGCGGTTGCGTTAGAGGAGCGTAAGGTTAGGCTCGCGACTGTTTTGGGTCGGTGTAGCAAAAATCCGCTGTTTCACGGTCCGCGGAACGCCTTAAGCGGGCGGGACGGTCAGAGCGGCATGGAACAATAACGCAAGAGCGATACAATTGCCGTGTCGAAAGTGGCCGAGTGCTGATTCGCGAAACGATGTTAACGGACCTGTAATTCCGCCCTCCTTGCTCCGCTCATTTCTCAAATGTACAGTTCGCCGTTATGCGTCATTACGGCAAAAATCTTTTACATCTTATTATTAACAAACTAAGTCAATCCTCTGCATCCGACAATGCTTCCAAGTTTCCCAGTGACATCCACCGCCACATAACGGAACAAAAATAATTCCTTTACCGAACCATACATACGGTAACCTTATTAATTAATCCAAATTCAATCGCGCATCTACTCGACAAAAAAGAAAAATCAATCGGATACGTCAGGAAATCAGCATATTTCGCCAATAGTGCAGGTCGAGTATTTACCGTTATGCCGGCGGGGCACAAAGGAGGATTGAGAACAAGTACACCGTGGCACGCAGTCACAGGTGAGAAAATCGCGTATACATCAGCGGAGATTAAAGTCTCTTTTTACGATCCGTGCCCGTCGGACGAAAAGGTTCTGGGCCGGCCAGGCTTGGCCAGGCTTGGCCAGGCTCTGCCCATGCTGCCGGCCGTTACAGTACCGGGAACACGCGCTGTCGAATGGTGTATAGTAGTACACGGAGTCAGTGAGAGGGGGCTGGATCGTCAATATGGAGGGGGATCTCGGTGACCGGTTTACAGAAGGCAAGCTCAGTCGTTCCGCGGAGCGCAACCTGTTAGCGTTGTTTGCTTCGTTCCTCGCGTCTGACGGTGGAATACCGAGTCTTCGGCTTCCGCACGTAAAGTTATCGAACAACGTAGTCGCCCAGCGATGTGAGAAGTCAAGGGCCGAGTGGGAAAGAAAGAGAGAGAGAGTGAGTTAGTGAGTGAGACAAAGACAGGATTCGAGCGCATCTCGTGGACTTGAGCTACTTCGAATTTTGGCCAATTTCGACGTGCTTCTATCGAATTTCGCGCCTGTACGCAACGGAGACTAAGGTCGACCGTGGGAGAGGATGCGCGAGATTGTGCGTGCGTCGCTTCTGTCCGCGCGTGGTGAGGCCTAGGCGTGCACGCACCGTGCGTGAGTGGAGAAGAGATACGGTCCATTATTCTGCGCATGAACGCGCGCGCACGTCCGACGCATCGGCGAGCCAGTGAATTTGAAACGTGCTCGACACGTAGGAGCCTGGGGTAAACAAAGCGTGGCCTGCGAGCCGCGCTTCTCTCCGGCGCGGCGGTAACCTTCCATTCTTCGACGTTCGACGTTCGACGTTCGACGTTCGACGTTCGACAACTCGGGGGAGGTTAGACGTCTTCGGCTCGGGGACGATTCTAGTAGACTCCGGATTCGAAAGGTGGCGAAGTCGAGGTCCATTGTTTCACGCTGCGAGTCGAGCTGGGCTCACGGACTCGCTCGAGGATAGAGCGATATGTATACAGTGGCGGGGCGAGGGGTGGCGCGGATGTTTGTTTGCCGTTGAAGGTGAAGGGAACAGCTCCGGTTCGTGGCGCGAGTGACCTGTGACCTGGGAAGGGGTTCGCCGGGGACCCGGGCAGGATACGGGAGTATACGCGGCTCTCGTGCGGCGAAGAAGCGTCGAAGAAGCGTCGAAGAAGCGTCGAAGAAGCGTGCGTGCGGTGCAGTGCGGCGGTGTGAACCCTGTCGTTTGTTTTGTGCGCCCGAAGGGGACCGGAAGCCGCTATATTGGAGAGGAAGCGGGAAAGCGGCGTGCCGCTCTTCTGTGTGCCGCGGCAGAGGCGATCGTCACAGCCAGAAAACGTGAGTCGAGTTTTCCTCACTTTCGTTCATTGGAATCAGTTTTGGTCCGATTTCCGATCAAATCGGAGAGTTCGGTACCGGAAGTTCGGTACGGGATGAGTACAGGTAGCAAGTAAAACTGAGATCGTAGGGCTTTTGGGCATTTAGCGAGGGAGGCTTCGAGCGTGAGAAAATTCCTTGAGGTTAATGAAGGGTGGCGTGTTGGTTTTTAAGGCTGGGTAGAGAAGTTTGAAACAACGGGGCTTGCCAGACGCGACAAAAGGGATTGTTGCACGAGCAATTGACATAAGTAGACCCTTCAGCGAAAGGAAGCTGAGGGCAGGGGTCGTAACAAGGCTGGAGGGTTGAAACGAGATTTAGGACTCTCGTGTTGGTAGGCCAGATCGTAAATGTCGGTGCCATTCGATTAGTCGAGGGCATCGGGACGGTATCAATTGGAGCGATAAGTAACGTAAGAGTGGCAGAATGAATAAGTATTGTCCTGCGAATCTCGTAATTGCCAATTGCGGTCACTGAAAATTCACTGTTATCACAGCTGGTCGCTTTTTTCGGCAAACTGCATCTGCTGCCTATTTTTTTTTTTTTGTTATTTCAATTCTGATTCGATGCCTTGTCGAACAACTGGGCACGCTGAATTTAAAGCGGTTATTACTGTTTTAAGAAAACACTTTCCAGCCAGTGAACTTTAGTCTGTTTACGCTGGTCGATTTCGAGTTCGCCATGAATGAAGGATACCGCTTCAGCGATCATTCGGGATTATCGGTGGCGTGGTAAGTGGACGTGATTGTCCGAGCGGATGGCAATTTACTAGGAAATAGACCGTTTCCAGTGAAACCTAAAGCGATATCGCCCAGGAAAGTCGACGTTTGATGATCGAAGAAGTATAGAGCGGAACGTTTTGATCGCGGAGCGTTCGGAATTCGTGCCGTTTCCAAGATTTTACGGTATCTCGCGTATTTTATGGTGACGGCTAAATGCTCGGATTTCCACCAATTTTCACCGGGAGCTCTTACATGGAAAATGAGAAAATCCAATCTGTTCCGCTACGCGTTGCAAGTAAATTTTCACGCATCCTCTTCGTCGAACTTTCCTTGCTTGTCATTCCAAATATGGGTTCCGTTTCATGAAAGCAATATAATAATAAATTCGTTGCTTTTTGAGACGATTTTATCCAATCATACGCTTACTCTTCAGTTCACCGCAGATACTTATGCAACTTTTGATGTACCAGCTTAAGCGTTTAATGGATTTTCTCTCCTGTCTATTTAAATTTCTCAACTACCGTAACAATTTATGCAACTCGATTTATTCGCTCTTGTACGAAAAGAAGATACATTAGATAGTGTGTGCTGGGTAATTATTAATTTTAGCGGCATCGTACGAACGCCGGTTAGCAAACATCCGCGATAAGAAGTACAGTAACAATTAATTAGGCGTGCACGTATCCGTACGTTAATACTTTTCGTGCGATTAAACATCGGAATCAAGTGGCTGGGCGAGCGGAAATGTCCTGCACGCCAGTATTCCGACGATCGCATGTCCGGACCGGAAAATCGCGTGATGCCTCCCGGTACAAAGCGCCACGTGTGCAATGTCCAGTAACGTTTCGCTATTTTACAACTTGCCTGGCTGCGAACGTTCGCTCTACAACAACTATTTTCTTCGTATCCCAAAACTTTTGCCACGAGCACTTAACTTCGCAAACAACCAAATTCTAGAATAAAGCAAACTGGAAATCCACCAATACATTTCATCTAGACCAGTCAACTATACATCAACAAAACCAAATTCTTACCTTACATAATCCTTTATGTAAAATAGGGGTTAAAAACCGTCTAATGACCGTCAGTGAAATGTATAACCAATGCCTTTTCGGCCGATTCGGTCAATGAAGACTTGAGAGGGGGGAATTTAAAGATCGAAGATTTCAAGAAATTAATCGTGTCGTCTCGGATCCACAGACGGACTCGTCAGTAGGTATGTCAGCGGATCCTACCCTAATTTTTTAAAATCTTTGATTTTTAAGTCCCCCCCTCTCAAGTATTCATTGATCGAATAGGCCGAAAAGATATGATTATATAATCCTTTATTCTATTCAGTACGTCGATACTCCGCTGTGACTATTTGTTTATACCGATGGTCTTGAAACATGACAATATTTCATGAGATTTTGCGAGACAGCGCTGAAGAGACTCTCGAGTCCGACTCGGAACATGCGTGTGTCTCGGGGCGATAATATTGTGCAGGTTACATCACGCTGGCAACCGGAAAATCGTGGTCTCCTACTCGCGGCACGATGATTGATTCACAATCGTCGCACGGTAGCCTTGAGAATCAATCGGCAAATACCGGTAGTCGAAGGTCACTCGTGACCATTGCTTGGAAAACACGGTAGCGCTCCGCGTTACATCGATCCCGCTGCAACTTTCTCGACAGCAACCTTCCCCATTTCAGGATTACGTGCTACAAAGCCTTCTTTTCAAATTCTCAAAGCCATTCCGATACCTGCTATCGAATAACTCCGTTGATGCAAGCCGCGGGTACAGCTCTCGATGCTATCTAATGCCAGCCAGTCGCAATGTTTTCTTTTTCTATGCAAGCTAGTTGCACTTGACGTAAATTGCGTCAACTTTGTCTCGTAGAATATAGTAGGCCATCGTATAATACTGTAAATACGTTCCGTGTTATCTGAATCCGTGTTGTACGAGTTCGCTTAGATTATGCAAATATGTATGTACCAGAGATAACAGATATATACTTCCTCTAAATGAAAACGGGTTTAATTTCGCAGAGTTTTATTTTCCTAAAACTCTTTTTTTCACAACTATAAACACACTGTGACGACTCTAAATATGGGATTTGCCCGAAATTCGAGAATCACAATGACGTTTAGTGTTACCAGCCAAAAGTTATATTAATTATTGCAGCTAAAACATAATAAAATTGCAGCTTTTGTTTCATTGTTTTGCCATGTTATACGAACACGATCGCAATTTTTCCACTGTCTCACCTATGCGAATTCGTCTTTTATGAACTTTTATAGTAGGTGATCTACTATACAAAATCTTTCCATAACGGCACAAGCGTTACGGATCAACATTATAGTACAACCGCCAAATTCTTGTAGGCCAGGTAGGCCTCCTCATACAGTAGGGTCCTAATTTCAGCTTCCTGGGCAGATCCTTGTATTAGCACTTGATTCATCGACCTGATTGTCTTTTCGATCTCGCGATGAGGAGACAATCATGAACCTGACTGAATTCATCCCGACTGACATAGTTCGTTGCGCAATCGACGCGTGGTCTCTCACTGTGACTAGCAAGCACATCGCGGCAGTACGCGGGTGTACGTGTCTCGTTAAGGTCTCGTTAGGATATCGTATACCTGAACTTTCGACGAGTTACACCGCGCGTCATGACCTTTCGCGACCGGCATCGCCTCCGCGCATTGAAGAGCCTCTTCAGCGTTCGCAAGGCTTCGTACCCACACCCGTACACCCTCCCCGCCATTGGTCGCAATACCATTTAACCCTCCGACTCCGCGAAGCGAGCCTATTTCTTCATCCGGCGCGAGAGGACGACGCTACTCTCGAATCTTCATTAGTCCGCCGTACAATTTTTGGCCAAAAATTACCGAGCTCGTTACTCTCTCGACTCGCTCAGTGACATCCGCGAAATTCTCGGCAGAGGAAAATAGTGGCGTGCTCGCTATCAGAGCCGAGTCGAATGGAGAAATCGGCCGGCGCCATTTGCGGTCTCGGCTTTGAAACGAATTCACGACGCAGGACCCCGCGTAGTCTTATACGCGACGCAATGGGCCGTAATTAAGTTTCACAATGATATTTTCGAGCATCGAGCGGCGTGGGCAGCGACCTTTACTACCTATTCGCGTGGGTTAGACTGGATCTACACGATTCTTCCAAGGCGGACCTTGCTTGTATCCCGTTTCATAACGACGCGCTTGGCTGTGTATGAAATCAGTAAGTTCTGCGACGACTGACACTTTTTTTGGGGGGGAAGTATGGTACTCTTGATTTTTCAGCGGCTTCATTCTTTCGAGTGTAACGAGGAAGAATGGTGATGTGTATGGAGTTCGTTGGTCGGATCTGTCAACTCTAGAAAACAGAAAGCAGAGGAAACTGATGCAATCGTGCGGTGTCGATTTTTGAAGTTTCCATTTTAAATAGGAAATCGATCATCTTTCTGGAATATGTTATTGTACGTGTAGCTTTTATGTCCACTGAGTAATCCTTATTTTTATTACACTTTCCGATATCTTCTTATGGCTAAAAAAAAAACTGTTTTTTTTTGGTATTCAGTTGGATGAATAGGAAATTTGCATCGGAAATAAGAATTTTTGATTTAATCAATGATTTTGATGGCTGAATTGAAAGAAGTGGAAAGTGTGAATTTGCCCGATTCGCCGATGACCGATTCATACATTAATTCGCTTATGTATGTGCAATTCAAGTCTAATGAGGAAATTCTTTGAATACTAATATCGCGGAACAATACGCCTCGGAAGAAAATTGTTTTAATTTCTGTGAATTTCCGATGCGAACCACTTCCATAATTACAACGCGTATGAGTCAGATATACCGTAGGTACCGATTTTCAACATAGTTTGGCGCGAATACGGTGTTACGTAGAAAGTATGAAGAAACGAACGATGGTCTTCATTGTTGCACAGAACGGTACACGAAAATTTCTCCTGAAACGCGCTTTTTCAGGACGCACCTGGTTTTTCCGAGAACGTCTCGAGCGTGACTCCAGAGAAATCGATCCTATTATAACATTCTAGTCCGCAACAGTGACAGGGCACGAAAGATCCTCTCCGCGTTTGTGGTCTCTGCGTTCGAAACGGAAAAGGTGTCGTAAAAACAGGAAGTAACGCCGAGATAGCTAATGGCGTACGCGATCAAATTAGGCGAACGCGAAACTTGGCAGGCAGAATCGTGAAGCAGACTCGTGTCGAGCAGACAGCCCGTGAGAAATTTATTCAAGTGCGCGGGTTGAGACGAAACAAAATCATGTTCGACGATGCAGCGTACTTCCGTGAATACTTTTTCACAATCAGCGGGTAGGGAACAAAGGGAATCGAATGGGTGTTGAGAGAGAGAGAGAGAGAGAGAGAGAGAGAGAGAGAGAGAGAGAGAGAGAGAGAGAGAGTGAAAGAACGTACGCACGCGCCTCGAACTGATCTGCGTAGGTCGACGAGGATTTCGAAACGGCCAATTTATCGAACAGTCTGTGGGCAGGTACGGAACGAAAGAAAAATATTTGCGGATTACGACCCAGTCTTCTCATTCGATTGTCGCGGACGGATTCTAATTTCTCTTTCTTTATTTCCTTTCCTTGCTGACTCGAATTGTATAGTGACGAATTGTTGCCATCGCTTTGACAACCCACGCTTCTTTAAGAACATTGACATCTTACATATAACCTTTTTTACACTAATCATATGTTTCGTTAATTGGTTCCTGCTTCGTCAGATTAATAATTTCGTCATCAGCCTATTTTCTTCATCACGATCTTGATGCGATGAATTCGAGTGTTTTCCTCTGTAAAATAGGCGATTTTTGAATTCCTCCGCGGAATGATGACGTATACTTCGAAATATGCGTAAGGTCGCGAACTTCGTCGCCATCCTATTACCGTCTCAGCACAATCGTTTCAGCACTTTTATCTCCTCGCAAGCCGCGTCCGATGTCAATATCTCTACCTCCACCTAACCGATCACGTACACAGTCGCCAACCGTACGTCATATTCAAAGGAAATCAGTTACAGGTACCGTAGGCAGCGCCAGACGCGCGCGCGCGCACGCTCACGCCGCAGTTGAAACTGATTAGCAATCAAAACGTCAAACGCCGGCCCATTCGAGATTTCCTATTAACTCAAAGTTAAACATCCGCGAGGGGGCACGGCTAGAAAACGGCTCGCTGCCAGTCAGAGAACGATCCGCAGCCGGCAAATTCTGCACCTGTCCTCTCGCGTACGAAGCGGTCAACAGCCCGTTTCCTCCCGTGGAAACGAAATTGTTGCGCCACCGAAAAACCGTGCAAGCTGCGAAACTCGTCCTTGTCCCGCGAAAACGGTTTCCGCGACGCACGTCCGAAATCGAGCGCGGGGCCTTATTATGTTAATCATGGTCCCAGGGATGGTGCCCGACGATCGTTACGTACCGGCTTCCGGGAGTGTCCGGTGTCCAGCGTGTCTCGAGGAAGAATGGGGAAGAGAGAGAGAGGGAGAGAGAGAGAGAAGCTTCCTGCGCGTATACGCAACACGGTCCTGTTAAAATTCACTGTTAAAAGAAGGACGACCACTCCCTTTCGGAAGAAGCGTTCAGGAATTTGTCCCCTTCGGTGACCGTTGTGAAGAAAGAGAAAGAGAGAGAGAGAAAGTGAGGGAGGGTTAAGGATAGACGTACAGAGAGCGAGAGAGGCGAGGGATAGGAGCGAGACCATCCTTTGTGTCCCACGTACAAAGTTATTGTACTCCACGGCACGTATAGGCAATGGGAGTTCGTTATTACGCCTACTTCCGCTGGACGGACAGTCGTACGGCATGACTCGTGGGTTAATGCGCTTCTCAAACGCATCCTGTACAAGTATTATGAACACGATTTCCCGCTAACTGACTACCACCTCCGTACGCTCCCTCTCTCTCCCTCTCCTCTTTCTCTACCTTTCTCTATCTTCCTCTGCCTTACTCTACCTTACTTACTCTACCTTACTCTGCCGGCCTCATCTTTCTCGAAGGAGCTGCTACGCGATCTCGTCTCTCGTCTCTTGTCTCTCGTTCGCGCCGAGCATCGTCTCGATTTTCTCTCTTTTTGCGTACCTGACCATCCTTTTTCGCCTCTTTCGCCTCCTTCGCCTTCCTCCCCCCCTGCCCTCCCCCCTGCTCTCGCCGCTTCTTCTCGATTCGCGCGAGCGGCGAGGGATAAACTAGTATTTTGCCTGAACGCCGGTACGTTTTTTATTTAAGGTACGCCCGGCACGGACGGCGTTCGTTATAATGCAATCTTATCGTTGATTCGCGATCGTCGTTCCGGCGATTGATACGCACGATACCGCGGGTTGGAACTCAGTTCTGGACGGAGTGTGTAATTGTGGTGATCGGGTGTACTCTAGCCGCGGTTTCAGGGTGAAGGGATACATAGTGGAGCGGGAAGATGGGATTATGTGTTCAACAGTAGAACTGGTTGGAATTTCTATTCATATTTTTGTTTAATTTGTGGAAATGATAGAAGTCTGAAATTATGAAATGAAAGATAGTTCATCTTTTAACTGTTTCAGTGAGTGCTAAAAATTGTTTCAAACAATTAAATTCTCCCAAGTTCTCCCAAAAAACTGACAAAATTCTCTGTGCGTCCAACGGAGAACATCGACCATCCACTCACGAGCCATGCATCATCCGACATCCTCTCCCAATATTTATCACCGCGAATTCGTCGGAAACGAAGATAGTCTCGAAACGGAACGTTATATTTCGAGTACACGGAGAGCGCCTGCTTTCGGAAAGGTGCGGCTCGAATCGGCGGTAAGCAAGGGGTCCCTTGTCTGGAATTTGAGGGCAGCTGCAGGCACGTACCTGCAGCGATCATGAGCGTGCCGGGTCCGTATGTCCTCGACGCGAGTAGGGATCTACTGCGCAGCTCGTCACTTTCCTCCCCGTGCGCGCGCGCGCCGATCGCTCTCAAGCCAGTCGCATCGGCACTCGTAATAAATATTAATGATCGGACGCGACAACGTTGGCCGTCGAATTAATCGAATGAAATTGAATACGAATTAACGTCCCGATCGTCGATCGTTTTCTCTGGTTACTACGGGAAAAATCGAGTTCATTTTCAGTATCAGATGATGATAACGGTCCTTGTGCGGCTGACTTTTCAAGTTGAGCTTTGACATTACAGCTTTTATGATGGGACACGTCACGAGGTGTAACGTTAACAGTCGACTGTTAACTGTCCTAACTTGTACGACTCAGACTTTTCAAGTTGAGCTTTGATATTACAGCTTTTATAATGGGACACGTCATGCGATGTAACGTTAACAGTCGGCTTGAATGCGCGACTGACGCATCGTTCTAGGAAATGTATACCCAGAGTTTGGGACGTTAACGTGTAACGAGGAATTGACGAAGTAATTGAGGAGAATACTCATCCAGTCAAAATGCGATCGCTTTACGCACAGCGTTCATATCGATTAATCAAGATACGTGCCTGTTAGGCGGGACTCGTTATGATGTTCATCGCGATGCGAACGGCCTCGTAAATAATCTAACGGGGACGCCTATCTATCTGAAAGACTCTGCTTACAGTAAAACGTCGCCCATCTGTCACTTGAACGCTTCTTCAATGAATCGGTTGAATATCCCTCGGACTTTAACCATTTCACCAGGATTCGTCCCGTGAATTATATATTTTGCACCCCTAAATGTACGAAATAATTAATAGAAGCTATTAATAAACCCACGTAGTATATCTTAATTTCCAGAAGTTGTTTCTAACAAACTTCTAATCGTGTCACCATAATGTCGTAACAAGAGGGTTTGATACATACTTTCGAACCCTTTCCTGTTTTAAATTAATGACGCAATTAATTTTTGATTCGAAAACCATCAGCTATATTAAATAAAATTGCATTAACGAAGAGGAAACAAAACAAAAATGTATTGCGTGTGCTCGAATGTGAACACATAGTCAGAGATAATTGTTCGTAATTAAGCTGACAGCATCGAGACAAGCTGTTGTACACAATGTGTACATCCACGACACGTCGAGTTCCAACTCCCTGCTGCCAGAGGGTGAGTGCATTGACTTCTTGTCTTGATAAACGTCATCGACCTGGCGCTGGCAGAAGGGGGCTTTCAAAAGGGCGAAAGATGAAAAATGCAGGAAACAGTACTCGACCGAAGCCCATTTCTTGGCTCATCGATGCTTCTGCTCAGCAAGGAGAAGCGGATGCCAGACGTCCAAAGTTCTGCGTAGATTCGAGTACGGTTCCAGTACATTCCCATTCCGTACAGTACATTCCTGCAAGTCAATTGGATTGAGAACGTCGATGACGGACCTTCTAACCGAACAAATCGTCCAGTCGTATAATAAAGAACAGAAAAGCAAATGATCAATGACAAGAAATGCAGAAGACTCGCGAATTAACACTTTTTTGTCGGAACGCTTACTATCTGACAACTGAATGTGAGACATGACACACAACAACCCTGTTGTCAACAACAACTGTTTCGGGACACGTCAAAGTTGGAACGTTCGGATCGTTGATTTGTTTATTAGAGAAGTGAGCATCGTTCGGAGTTGCGCGCAAGGTCCAAGCATTGTTCCGTCGAGAGAATTGAGTCGAGAACGTCGATGACGGACGTTTTCGGCGAAGGAAAGTGAGCCGAGCCGAGGAATGCGAGGATCGGTTGGCATTCGGAGAATGTTTCGCGCGAAACGATCCCGACGGATCCCGACGGATCTCGACCGGCAAACGGTACGAATAAACTGCCACGGGAGAAGAAAAGGAATGTTTCCCGGAGCGTAGGAGACACGGATATAGCACGCTGATTCTCATTTGCAGCGCGATCGAAGCGGATCGCAGGCATCTCGCAGGCATCTCGCAGGCATCTCGCAGGCACGACGAAAGTTTTCATCACGAAGTTTGACGAGAGTTCTCGCCCGGGCAGCTCCAAGTTTTAAGGCGAAAGAAGAACGCGTCGTCCGGAAGAAGACGCTCCGCCGGAGTTTGCGCCGAATATTGCTAAACTGTTTTGCCGGCGAGAATGTTCCCGGCGAATTATTTACGGCGCCCGTGCTTTGGCCGGCCCCGCTTAAAATATGCAATTCTCGTTCCGACTCTATTAAGCTTGACAATGAAAAACTGCCCCGGCGGTGTTTATTAATGGATGAACGCACAGCTGGGAAAATGTTCACGCAACGGTTGCGCAAAGCTTATGAGTGTTTTTGGTACACTGATTTTATCGAGCTTTTATATTAGTTATTATATGGCTTTTATTTAGCTATTATAAATGGAAGGTAAATACTGGGAGCCCTCGTACAACACTGCATCCTGTAACATCTTGTGTCGTTGGTCGTATCGTTCAAATTAAAAAATAGTAGGGTTAACTGTACATTGCAGAGTACATACACGTCGTTTCTTTCGATTTATACGTTGTTTTATATGGACTAACGAAACTTTTCGCATACTTTGATATTATTTCGCACTATGTTACACTATTTTTCATCACTTTACGTTAATATACCTAAAATATAAAAATCGTAACCCGAGCCTTCTAAGTGCAATAGTTTCGGAGATACGGTCAAAAGAAGTCGAAAAAATGATGGGAAACACAGGCAGTACACTTTACACTTTCCTACCCCCCTACGACCAAGACACAAAGTTGCAAATTCAGACAAATGCATCTTATTTCACAAGCTATGAAATAGCTGATTAAACATTTCAATCGGTTTAAAGGCACTTTCGACCATTTTACTCTGCTATGCCCTTTACGGCCAATCTCCGATGCGATTGTTCTTCACGTAAGGGACGTTCGCCGAAAAATGGAAGGAAAGACGAAGCCTGGCAGGAACCAGGAGCGTAGGACACACTACGTCTCGAGATGAATTCGTCTGGAGGCCCTACGTGCTCGTCCTCGAACCCTCTCGACCCTCTTTCCCGGCCCTTCACGTCTCGACGAGCGTCCCGTTTAACGCTGCGGGATGCATATTAAAAAAGATCCACTTGTCACGGGGTGCCTGGGGTTCATCGCGAAAGGGGGTGAGGCTCGTCGAGAGGGCGCGCGTCTTCGAAAGCATTTCGGGAGAATTCGTCGAACAATGAACGACGCTAATACCGTCCACTTCCGCTTTCCCCGCGCTCCGCTCCTTTTGTTGCCAATCTTCAAAATGAACGGCGATTGTGTGAATCCGCCGTCGGGGGAAGAGACGTCGATTGTTCGGGGACAATCACTGTTTCAAGCAATATTTTCGTACCGAGGTCTCGTAAGAATATTCAACCCACGAAGAGACGTGTAGAGAGTCACGCGTTAGACTAGGCGTGAATCGTTTCTATTAGGTTGCCAAGAAAGTTCTTTAGGTTTTCCAACCTAGTTAGCGTTCTGATTTTTTTGGAGAACTTTTGTCAGTGTTCAAATATTTTCCTCTCGGCATTTGATATTAATCAATTTAAGTTAGGGAACAAAGTAGAAATATTAATACTTACCTATTCATTAAAGTCTAATCTTCTTTATAAAATTTGACTTTTGTTTCACTTTACGAAACCGAAAGAATTTTCTTGCCAACCCAATATTTAGGGAAGATTCAATATGGTCGTAGGATTTTTAATTTTCATTAGTCACTCTATTACTAAAACACGAAAGACTTTTCAATGATTCCCAATTAAACATTATAACCTTCGCAACGCTCCGACCTCACATTGCGCTCCGAACTGTCATAAACGCAATGAATGACGAAACTAAGCGAACATGACACAGTATTTACGTGGCTCAATTAATTTCGAAGCATTAGCAGCGAGAAGGATCAACCTCTACCGCAATTAAGCGGGAAACTTTGCCGGGCGACAGTCGGAGAAATGAAATTCCGCGTGACGAACAAAGGCATCGCCGACGAACAATGGCAGCGAGGACGTTTCGAGAGGGTTACGGGAGTTATTGACAGCGTTGGGCCGTTCGTCGGCCTCGCAGGAAGAGCGTCGCCCTGAAAAGAGACACCTTCGTCGCCGTACTCCTTCGCTCCCGCGACTGCTTCCTGCGACCTAACCCTTCGCATCCGATCCCAGTTATTTAGGAGTCCCGATCGTCCGCCGGGCAAGGGCAGGATACAGGGTTCTTTAAAAGCGGCCCGAACGCAATTAATTGCGGCCCGGATGCGCTGATTGACCTCCGGGACGGTACCCTCGCCCCCTCCCCCCTTCCCCCCCGGGTCAAGGGTCAGAAACACGGATGGGTACGTTTCGACGGAGGAACTGGCCGTTTTATCATTTCCACGCGTGTCACATCTGCCTGGACCTAACTCAATTTGCGCGCTCCCTTTCATGCCCGGCTAAATATAAATTAGCCGTGAGCGCGCTGTTGTACGCCGAAGCGTTCGCGTTGGCGAAGCGTACGGGGTGCATGGCCAGAAGCTTTGTGGGCGAGTTTCGTTTCACGACGATGTAATATGAGCCGCGGAGCGATCAGAGTGCACAGGGGTGTTGTTCAATTCTTGGCGAGAGGCAGTGGTAGCAGGCGATTAGTTATAAGGAAATAAATCTGATTACGAGTTATACAAACGGGATCGATATCAATTTAGAATGTCCGATTAAAGCTTTCATGACAGCTTTTATTCTGCAGATAACGGGCGAATACAAAAAGAGTTACGGTAAATATGTTATGGACTCTAAATTTAAAAATATATATGCGTATTTTTCTTTTTTTTAAAGTTATATGATGATACATGATTATGATTACATACAGTACACACAGTACAGATACATGATTACTTGTGGTACAAAGCAAAACAGTTATTCCCAAAAAAATCTTACACAATTCACACTTTGCCTTCCTACGTGCTTCTCTTTTGTGTCAAGTTACTACACCGTCACAAACCAATATAATAGCTACAGAACTGAGAGGTACATTTCTAAATCTAATTATATTAAAAATGCCATACTTCGCTCAACCTTCCTGGGTTAGAATTCTCATTACCTGATATCTCCCCGCTGTCTCGCATGAAATCATTTTATCAGCGATGCCGTTTCTCTCGGTGTTTAACGCATTCCCGCTCGATATTCAAAAGTTAGCTTCGAGTGTGGCGACGAACGGCGCCGAGACGTCCTCGAAAAGGAGCCTGCCGAGGGATGAGAGACGAAGGACGCCATCCGCGCTACGGACCACACACGCCGACGCCCCGCATTCTTCACTCTTTCTTTCCTGCATTGTTTATGCCGAGCCGTTCCGTCGCACAAAGAGACGCAATATGAGAGCGCATTCCTTCGAAGCCGCGGCCGATGCGCCCTTCTTCCTCCCTCGACCTCTACCCCGGAAGGGCGAGAAGGGCGGGAAGGGCGGAAAAAACAAGCAAGTGGCGCAGCGGGGAAGACAGGATGCGAGAGGGAGAGGGGAGGGTCGACGGTTCCGAAAGAGGGACGGAGACACGTAAGAAAGGATGGGACGAAGAAAGGTCGCTCAATGGAAAAGCCTTTTGCGCGAGTTGCCCTCGACGGACCTCGGGAGCGTGAAAACCCTTGCGGGGTGCATATTTTAATTCGAGGGGGCGAGGGTCGTGGCTTCTCCTACCTGGAAAGTGCCGGCTGCCTTCGGGCGTAGTCCTGACAGTGTCAGGATTTTCCTTCGTAGGACGCGCTTTCTTTCAATCTTCCTGGCAAGTATTGAAAGGTACTGTAAAGGTATCGTAGTACTCTTACAGTGAAATGTGTTGGAAATTCAAAAGCGCAGTTTTTTACTTGAAAACTTGAAGGTTCATTGACGGTCTTGATTAGAATACTCTGTCTTCTTTCGCTTCTTACTGACTGCCAATTGTCTTTCTTACGTCCGATGTGTTGGACGCAAAAAAATAATGATACAAAATCTTAACGGATACGCTTCTAAATCCTAGTTTAAAATCGTTGAATAACACAATGAATTCAAGGAGCAGGAATTCGAGTCGTGATGAATAGTTTCTTGTTCAGAGTTTCGGATAAACTTGAAGTCGTTCTTGATAATTGTAGTAAAGGTATGGAAGCGTTCGATTGGTGCATGCGCTCCGTTCTCATGCGGCACGTCTGCCTTCCGCGGCCGAAAGTGACAGTGAGATTCTCTGGCAACCGCATTCGCCACGCTCTGGCACCATCTTCGACCCCGAAGTGGCCGCGGAACGAAATCGTCGCTTACCCGACTCATTGTAGATCCGACTTTTGAAGGCGTTAAACGTCCGGCGCGACCGCACTTTCGACGTAAATGTAGCGTCCGTGATTTATCTGACGTTTCAGGCTTATCAGGGACTCGAGCCACAACGAATACGAAACCAGCAAAAATTCAAATAATCCGTCCAATTCAATTTAAATTTTAATTAATCTCTTTTGTCTTAAATTACAACGTTGCATGTTGTTGATTTGGATGTGTACTGATAGAAGACTAACGAGAGAGTATGTGTCTGTTATGTTGTAACGGTACGTAAGTGTTGCTGTTACGATGTGCAGTTAAATGTTAAGAATAACAATGTCAGGTTTCTTGGCAGCTGGACCCGTTAGTTCCCGTTCCTTTTCGTTGTTCTCTCATGCTCCCCTTTTACGCCCGAACAAGCGGGATGCCATATTTTTCTGCGCGACTTTCGACGATCGTGCATACGCCGGCATCGTCTTTCTCGTGAGGATTCGGCCGATATACTGGGTGATTCTCGAACAATGGCAGAACGTTGCACTTAATCTGTCCCATCGGCAATCCGTCAAAAGTCAATAGTTATTGAGTTGGCGAGAAAGCATTATCGGTTTTCAAAGATGGACAATTTTCAATTATAAATCTGAGTCTCACACTAGAATACCGAAATAAACTTGCCACATTGAATATGTGCATACAACAAACACCTGACACACCAATAATAATCCTCCATTTGTCAATCAGCTTACAGATAGTCACTAAACGCCTACATATCAAGTACCAACAATAATTCTAATATCCGTCTGTCTCAACATAGGAAAATTGCCTTGTTAATGGCCTATTTCACCTTACTCATCGGCACAGAACAAAGCAGCAATTTCAAACTCTCAAACACATGCCATCTTACTGGCAGCCTCGCATCGTTCATGGCAATTAGAAACGTATACAAACCTCGTCCGTCAGTCTAGCGACTCGTTCTCTTTTGAATAGATTCGATCGGTCATCCTGGCCTGACCGACCCACATACTGAACTCTTTACCCCCTTCGTCGCGACGACGGTCGTCAACGGTCGTCAACGGTCGTCAACGGCTCTGACACCGTTTTTCGCATCACCCTGTACTGTTACCAGAGTGCGGCTAACTGTAAAGCATCCACCTTGACGCGTAGCGTCTTAGCCGGAGAGTAGAGTTATCAACGGCGAGAGCGTTCTCTCTCATCGGCGGGACAACGTCACCTGGCACACGAGACCCCTCGCTGCGACCGTTCGTTCCCTCGATCCGGCCTCAGACTAGTCGGAATGAAGTATTATCCTCGTCCGCGTGCGACTCGTACGCAAACTGTGGCTCTGATACTCGTACCACGATGCGCGTCTTCGCGGATGCCAAAAGTTTCATTACTCGAGTGTAAAAAAGAGAACCTGATGATACTGCTGTTTTTTGGAGTAAAACCGAAATTTGTTGGTATACTCTCGTTTTTGGGGAAGATATTGTTTATTTGTTTTAACGGGTATGGATGTACAAGTTAGAGTTGTATGGTACGATTCTAAAGATATAGTTCATACTTTGCGCTTCTAGGGGAGTATATGTCCTCGACTTTTTGCTGGCCTTTTCCGCTTCTTTTCCACGGCGCATATTCGCACGCATTGAATGAATATGCCGCACAAAATGCAACAATGGATATCATTGCGGTATGCAAATCCATAATAGGTGGTGATATACTTTCTGATTTAATTTATGTTCTTGCGAGAACAACTTTGAAATTCACGTAGCAAGTACAAGTGCACCTTTCAGTCCATGCAAATAATTAATTTTTAATCAATTGTTTGCATGGTAATCCCTTGGATGATTACTGCTCGCCAGTCTTCGACATATGTAATAAATACATTCTGGGGTTGACAATTAAAAATATTTGAAGAATGAACTTGCACGTAACTGTGCTCAGTGAAAATGGCAAAACTCGCGGAATGCAGATTGTCGAGCAGACGTTGGCCAAGCGATTACGATTTACGGACGATTATCTTGCAATATTCTTTCGAGAAACGAGGACTCGACCGCTGATGGGCGTCGATGGGTATGGTATCAGAGTGGGAGGCGTCGGTTTTCTCGGAAATCAACAATGTTCCAGGTGAATTGATAGCGAGCCACTTTTTCCCACTAGCCACCGTGACAAAAAAAGTCAAGGTGACTGTACGCATGCTTTTACAATGCCGTGGCAAACAATCGCGTTGTGAAAAAGCATCGGGCTCCTACGCTGCAACACTATGAAAGCATAGATCAATGGATTGACTTGCGAAAGTCTAGATATCGCAGTGTAAATAGCTTGAAGATGAATAGAGATCGTGTACATACGCTGTGTCTTTATTTGACTGCGATTGTTAGTTGCGCGCTAGTAAGTACGTCTCGCGACTCTTTAGCAGGCGAGATCGCACCCACTCCATCGCGACTATCGAATCATCGTTCTCTACGTCATTGTGCCGTCATTTAAATCGTCGCTCTCTCGCGCTCCGTTAATCTCGTGCAACTAATCTCTCCCGTGCCCGGACGTCATTAATGTCAAGGACCACGACTTTTTTTTTTTGATAGGAGCGACTCTTTCGTACGAAGCGAGCGGCAAGAGGTAGAACGAAGAGGCTTGGCCCGTGGGGGTGAGGAGGGGGGGGGGGGGCAAGAAACGGAGGAGTCGAGATGCGCAGAGTGTTCCATCGGGTCAGAAGGCTTGAAGGATCGTATTGGGTCAGTGGCATTCGGGCGTTCGCCCTCCGGTGGAAAGGAGAATAATGAGAGGACGAGCGGCGTGTCCTCCTCCTGTTCCCCTCTGCCCCCTCGCTCGTTCCCGTCTCCCGTTCGCGAGGTTTCGCAGCGATGGGAGCGAGGCGAGCGTCGGAGCGGCTCGGGAAGAGAACGAAGAATACGGAGGAATAAGAGAACGGAATACTATGAGTTGGCCAATAATCTAAAAAAAGAGATGAATGAGAGGCGCGTACTGCGGCTGATGCGTCATTGGTTGAATATCGGACGAGGAATCCGTACTTTTTTGTTTTTGTTCTTGTTCTTTTTTGTGGTGGAATCTTGAACATGAGAGGTGCGGGGGAATTCGTAAGTCGTTTGGGGAGGAGCGATGAAAGATGGAAGTTTGTTGGACTTGGTGTGAACGCACCGAAATGTGCAGGGGACTTTTTGGGAATAAAAGCGAATAGGTGTTGGAGTTGCGGGGTTCTTGAGGAAGAGGTTGAGATTAGGAGAGATAAGTTGTTTCTGACTTTCGGGGATAGGGATTACTTGACGCAGAGCAGAACAGTGTCATATGACAATATTGAGCGCAGTAAAATTCCAGAGAGACTTTAATGCCGGCAGCGTCGCTCTTTCTGATCAAAGCTTGACACCTGCTTCCTCAATCCTAACCCCTGAGCGTACAATAAATTCCGATAAACGTTCGCTTATGTAGCAAAAATACATACGTAACACCTTGACCCATAACAATACATTTAAAAGGCACGTACTAGATACATTTAAAATTCCGCAAACATAAAACACTTTTGCGACTTTGTAGTCTATGAATAACTACCTGGAAAGTATCAATACCGAACGCCCGAAACGAAAATCTTTCAAATCGGAGCCAACGTTCCGTCGAACGTTTCGTTCAGCGGTAACCGTTGAAGTTTCTTTGGAAATTCGCAAGAGGCGAGGATCGAGTCCCCATCACTACGCCCGAGTCGTTTCTCTCGGTTGGGTTAGGCTTGCCCCGAGTGACTCTGTGAAGTAACGGAACCTCTGCTTGTCCTACCTCCCCCCCCAATCCCCCTCTCCCCATGCGCCTCATCCTCCTTCTCCTCCTCCTCCTTCTCCTCCACCTACGGTCCGTGGCCAACGTTGTACGCCCCTGGCAGGGTCCTCTTTCGTTCTCTCGCTGGCTTGTCGTTCTCGTGACGTTGATTTCGAGCAGGTGACTTCTCGTCGGGGCAAAATTAATTGCTTCCCGAAAAGACGCGTTACTTACGAAAATCTTCGGAGGTAGTGAGATTTCGTGATGGAAGGTAATTTCCTTAGAGCGTCGGGGAGTGGAGGACGTGGGTCGATGGGATATGATTATTTTTGCGGAAAATGTTCTTGACAGTATGATGGCGTCGCTTTCATTCGGTTGGGATAATTTGTTTATAAAACTGTTCGCTTACTTGGATACGTAGATCCGAGGATGAAGGTTAAGAGGTATTGTTTCCGCCGATTACACCTATTAAAAAAGAACGATACAGTTTCGTGTAATAGCGGTCTTGTCGTCGATGCGCGATGAAAAAAGTAGTTCTATTCGAAGCAGGAATTTACCTAGAAATACCAGTTCAGGATTAATTGTCCGGTAGCCTGCTTTACTTCCATCTTCAATTTATTGGTCACGCCCTATTTGTCACAGACGCTCCGAAGACCTCGCCATTTCCAAAAACAATACAAACGTCCACCTACACTTCCCCCACATCTTATTTATCCATGCCAAACCTTCAATCACGATATTCTCTTTACTTCGTTAACGTCAACCATCCCATTCAACCGACATCCAGAACTCCGTGTACTCTATCGCACTCTTAAAAAACTGACCTAAAACCGTTTTTCCAGAGTGTACAGTTTGCCGGTCGTGACGATCTTTCTCCGTTTACTTACCGGATATCAAATTGTTAACTGACTCCTCTACTCCAGCCGTTTACGGCGAGGCAGAGGCTCTTTCTCGTGCCTTTTACTACGTTCGCGCACACAGACACCTACCTCGAGTAGGTGAATGTGTCTTTCTTAGTACGGTATATGCTTGGACGGATTCAAGAGACTCGGAGCTAGGCCCCGAGACCTACTGCACCCATAGTAAATTCTTGCCGGCGGCAATCGTCAGCTGCAGACGTCCGCTTCTCGCGTTTCGTGGAACTCGTCCGCCAACATAGCGTTATTTCATTTGAGCCAACGTTTGTCGGAACTTTCGTCTAATCGCCCCGGGTAGTCTCTCGGCAAGCATTGTTCCGATTCCTTTTTTTTTTTTTAGCACCGCGAGAGGCTGCATCGACGCACGGCCTGATACGGTCTCAGATATGATAAGCGGTTTATCTTTTTACGCGCTAGGAGCGATAGGAGGAAGCTTTTAATTCTGGCTCTGATTCTGGGTCTCGAAACTTTGTCGTTGTGGCCCAGCGATTCGCACGGGAAATAAGTTATGTTAGAATCGGTGTTCCTTAGCCCATTATCACAGCTATTATCACATTAGACACAGCTTCAAATTGTTTTCTTTTAATGACTGCAACTTCTAAATGCACAGTTAATTTCATTTTTTGTTTTTGTATCTCTGTATCACGGCGGGTAATGCGTTAAAGTCTATTCTCTAGCGTTCACTTCTCAGAGACGGAAGGAAAATACGGTCGATAAAAGTTGTATTAATAGAGCGGGAGTTACGATGGCGTCTAAACAGGATCGTGTTGTATAACGCCTAACTTTAGGCGTCGAAGGTCTGAATCGTTCGCGAGTGCGGCGATATAAAATCGTTAATGGGCTCAAGGAACGAGGACGGTATTGTACGGTGTCCAGACGGAAAATTTATTGGATCAGGAAACAGCGTCCGGCGGGTGGTGGGGGGCTGGTGGGGGGCTGGTGGGGGGTGGGACTCGAAATGAAATTACGTCCGTGTCGCCGTGCGAGATTGAGCGTATTAGCGTCTAATCCGCTCGGCGAACCGGTCCGCGGTAGGATCGTGTTTTCGGAAACGAAAATACACGTCAATGGCTCGTTTGAGCGGAGGTTGGAAATTACAACCGTTTCGGCGACGGGTGAAATGTTACAATATCCGGCGGACCGTGCCGTAATTAAGCGCCGACTACGTCGACTGTAACGTGTCGTTCTAATGATCCGTTTAGTGGGACGACTTGTCATTTATTTTGAACGGTTGGACAGATAATATCTTCCTGACGAAAGCCAAACTCTTAACCTTCGATTACTTGTTTCTGGCTGTCTTGACGCGCAGTGGACAAAAGTTGCTATGATATGTTGCAGTTTCAATTTATTTAGTTAAACAGCTAATACGGTTAATAATAAATCCAAGCAGATTAAAATAACTTGCTTGACTCATCATAATAATATTATATGTTACTATTTGTGAGCGTGGATGAGCAAATGGTATTCCTGTTTTCTTTCTATTTGAGACACGAATAGGTTCCTGTTTTATATTCGGTACATCATACACATCGCGTAATAAAATATTTTATCACTCGCTTGAGTCTCTATTTCTATGTCGCCAAGTCCTATGGCCTTCAAATTCTTGATTTATGCATCGGCTGAAAATATTGTTTCCTCCCCTATATCTTTATACCATTGGACAATAATTTTATTTTAACATTACGTTCAGTATCCAATGAGTCAACAGTGCGAGTAATTTACTTGTACCTGATACATTCTCTTATACCTATTCATATTAATATGACAACATAGACAAATATATGAACATAAATTGTCGATATTTCTAATTGAATGCCTCCATAATTTTCTCATGATTTGCCATAAACGGACGATCGAAAATCACCGAGACAGTAACTTGATATAAAAATCGCCTCATTGATTCGAATCGCTTTGCGCGTGCCAGGCTTCGCGCGTGCACTTTATTAGGGCAGTTGATCGACACGCCCACGCATGCGTCGCGAGCCAATATACGGGCGAGCCGGTCGACCAAAAAATCCTTTCAAATCCTCTCGCCGAACGGGCCAGCTTTCCGTGAGCGCGATCGAACTGTCCCCCCGAGAAAAAGTTGCAGGCACCGCGCAGGAAGTGCGGCCCGACGGAACTGGTTCAACATAGATCTGGAACGGGGCTTATCCAAAGTTTATTTTTACTTTATTATACACCGGCCGGCCGAGCGCTCCGTCGACCGTAAAATCGTATTCAGTCGTTGTTCGAGTTTATAATTTTCCGCGCTTCGCGTGCGCGGGAAAAAAGGAAGACGTTGCCGGTCCGCTGACTGTGATTCCCTGTCGATCGCTGTTTCGAAACACTCGGCAGAGGGAAACGGAAGATTCGCGCGCGAAAATCTGGGAAACGGCAATTACGGTAGAGAGCGCTTTGCCGGGAGATAATTGACGCTTTTCGCGGGCAAATTGCGGATACTCTTTTCTTCTTCAATTTGACACGGATGTACGATATAAATGTGGCAACATGCGAATCTAACGCTCTGTTAATACTGGCGGAAAATTGAACATGTTCTATGAAGACATTTATTGAAAAGTTAATACTGGCTATAGGCTAATAATGGCACATGCGTCGCATTAATCAAATTAATTTAATGAACAAAATTAAAAATGTAAAATAGGGTTGTAACCAACCAGTTATTGACCGTCAGTGACAGGTGTATAATATTGGATTTCTTTATGAATTCGGTGAGTGTTTTAAACATATCATAATTGAACAAGTGAAAGTTCCAATCACTAATGCATTACAGTAAAAATCAAACAAAAATGAATAACATTAATACAGTTAATAACATTAATTATATGCGTACAATTTTATTAATAAAATTGTTTGATAGTCCAGCGTTTGTCAGAAGCGTTTTCCGAAACATTATGGGGTCCCGTAACGGAAGTAAAGGTCAAATATAGAGCAGATTTCGGATTTGACTAAATCGGCCGAGCGTCTCGAGTTACGGTTAGTCTAGAGACAGGGATTTCCAGCTGCAGTGCTGTCCCTGACACCTGCATTACCTGTGACGATCTCAATCCCCGCAATCGCATTCGCCCCGCTGACATGGAAGTCCTACGAATGATCCGCGGATTTCGCTCTCGTTCCCCATTGTCCCAGTTTCATGTTCCACGAAGTCACGTGGATCGCACGATCATCCCCCTCGCTTCTTCTATTTCCGTCTGTCGTGAGCACGTGACCGTGTCCTACGCGGATTTGGGGAGACAATGCTGTCGGAATAAGAATTACCGCTGGGGCTGTGGGTAGTTTAATAAACACGGAGGAAGGGAGGCATGCGTTGAATTTCAATTGGATTGTCACACAGAAACCAACGGACATTCACTGGGAATCCGACTGTATTAGGAGGTAGCATTACGAATGACTGGTCTGACCGTATCATAATAATTTTTTCTCTCTCGTAAAACATTTTATTTCCTTAAACGTTGGTTGGAATACGATTAAATGTTTCACACTTTCTAAGTTCGTACACATTGACTTATATAATTTCGTCAAATTAAATCAAAATATGATTGGTGTCGTTGGTAGTTCTAATGCTGACTATTATACAGTTACTCGAATTACGTTGAAATCTTCTGCGGAATTGTTTTGATATATCATTCTTTCCTTGCATACTTATTATTCTCTTGTCAAGACGAATGCAGCCGGTTTATTATCATTATTACCTGAAAATGATTTTTATTCTTTAGAAGTTATTCGATCGATACAATTAAACTGTCGGCAATAAATATCGATTGCAAGGGGTAAGATGCGAGGGCGCGTATATTTTGGCATCCAGCTGCGCTAATCCGACATTTTGAGTCTGGTAACGATTGCGAGCTGGCCAGCTGCTGCTCTCGGAGAGCACGTTGAAAGGGGTGGTACGATTGTGACACGCAAAGTAGCGGTTTGCCGGGCCATTCAGAGGGTCTCAGAGAGACGTCGGAATGGGCAATAGTAAGAATCGGCAGCGTGTGTCGTTTCAATGTCCTTCCGATTCACGACAAGCCCTTTCGCATGCTTCAAGTAACGGTCACGAGAAGTTTTCCCTTTGATTCTTCCGCCACTTTTCGCGGCGCATACGAAGTAACGGTCACGAGAAGTTTTTCCTTCAATTCTGCCACTTTTCGCAGCAGATGTCCAAATACTTAACCAAGCGTCGTCGATTTGCAGACTCGCTTTTCCGTTCGTCATTCTACACTTGGACCGAACGAAGTTCGTACGACATAAATGCATTAATGCGCTACCAACGTGAAAGAAACTCGATCGCGCATTAGTTCCGAGAGTACCGATACAGTTACGATCGGCTTGAATTATACACGAGCGCAGAGTAATTTGGAGTAACGACACATACTATTATCCCCGTTCGCAGCACGCCAAGTCTTACGTTCGTTAAAATTGGCACGCTCCGAGTTCCTGACAAGCGATCGGCTCGCAAAGCAGATTCGAACTCTCGAGGAGTCAGCTTGAATTGCTACAAATTGCCACGAATTGGCCCAATTTCGACGAGTCCACAAAGTATTCCCGTTCAGCGCTCAGACGTCCTGTCTTTCATTTTGACAAACAAGGTTTCCGCCCCTCACTTCCGGCCGGGCGATAATTTCGAAAATTTTGCTGAATTCGAGAATTAGAAAGAATCCTCTTTCAATGTGCCTCATTCCCTCATCCTTTGTTACATTTCTGCCGCTTTCGTAGGCGCACGCGCGCGCGCACGGTCTGCACGGTTTGCACCTGCGTGCACTCGCATGGGCCCCATTCCGAGGAGTGGAACTCTTATTATGCCTTTTTTCGATACTTTTCAGCTGCCGAGTCTAGACGCGCAGAATGGGAGAATGTTCGCGCGTTTGGTACGCGCCTCTTTTGCGAAATGATCGACGGCCGTCCTTGAAAAATGTTCGGAACCATCGGGCCCGTCCGGTCAATGCGCCGCGCCGATACCTTTTGTTTCCGAGAATCACAGCGCCGGGCGTAGAATTCCATAACGACTTCCTGCAATTAGGCTTATTAACCTTGGCGGCGGTTTCGGGCCAATTTTTCTGATGCACTTTCAGCCGGGTTGTTAGGGATTCCGTGCCTGCCGAGACTCGGCCGTCGTAGGAAGGATGTAACATTATTTTTACTTGACACTTTCGTTCGTGCCAATGCCAATATGGGCGGAATTTTTCACTATTTCTAAACTAATACCAAACCACCATTATTTTCTTATACAATGTGATAAGTAAATGGTTGAAAATCACTGAGACTGTAATTAAGGACAAAAATCATTATATATAATATATAAAAAAATAAAAAAAGTATAAAGCCTTAAATCTTGAATATGTAAATATTGGGTTTTTGGCGAATTCGGTCAGTGTTATATTTGTAACTACTACACTTCAATAATTTCATTAAGTTGCTGTCATTAAAAAATCATTACGTTGATTCAAATTGCTTTGAGCGTTCACTTTATTACAGCAATTAACCGACCGATGTAAAATTATTTTTAACGCATTAAAAAGTTTTGTCACTCAGATTTTGACTCCGTGCTTGTGGAACTTGAACCTATATCTTGATAGTACGTTGAAGTATCGAATGTAATTGCTTCTTCAAATTGCAGACACGTCCCAAAATAAAAATTAATCTTGTAGATCGGTCCGATACATATCAGACGCTTCAAACACTGAATTTCAACGTATTGTTAGGGATAACGGTTTGGAATCATGAAACGCGCAGATCGCATCTTACATCCTGCGCATCGACAGAAAAAGTAAACTATCATCGTCGGATATCTGCCAACGTCCAGCAACGCTAGTTCAAGGACATTGACTTCGAGTACACTTTATTCGAAGTGTTCTTCAAAAAGGCAATGTACTCTGCCTTCAAGTCGATCGCAGCTTCGCCGGTAACTTAATTTGTAAGATTGCGTGCCGGATAATCATGACGCTCATTGAAACGCGAGCGCAGGCAAACTCGAAACGTAAACAACAATTTCCTGATTGGCCGTTTTGCCGGTAATCGCAGGATAACGGTGCCAGATAGCGAACGGTATTAGAAAGATCGATCGATAATCAATCGAGCGTTCATTCACGGCCGAGGTGCGATCCCGAAAAATCTGCCTTCGAATCTATCAAAATGCAACGAACCGTCCAAAAGGCAAAATTACGCTTAACGATGTAAACGCGCTCGAGGACGCGAAAGGCAAAATTACAGTTTCCGGACTTAAGAACTGGATGCTTCGATCGCTTAATTGCACCAGTTTTATAGCCTTCTCATAACCCGCGGCAAAACTTCGCATACTATGTTACCTTACTTCTTTATCGTTCATTGCTTCCATTAACGTGCCTTATCGCTTATTAAACAGGTTGCGAGGACGAGCCGTTCAAAAAGAGGCGTCGAACAAAAGTATTTGCACAACCTCGCCCGATACTTAACTTCGCACATACCGCTTTACATTTCGTTCGCTTTAATCGCATGCGAACGAAAGCCTTGAAAGAAAAATTTCTCACCGTACTTCAAGCCAAGCGCATTATCTATTGATTCCGATGTAAAGCATTGCAGGAAGGCACGGGTGTCAAGTTTTCGTCAAATCTCCACCGTCATTGTCCCTAGGAACATGACAGGTGTCGCGAACTTTTCCGAACCGGTTAGAATTTCGAATGTTTCTTATTCATTGTCTCTTATGCATTAACGTATATTGCACCTGCGAATATTCGCGAATCGGTTCATGTTCCGCCAGTCATTCGATCCCGTCGAAGGCGCGATTTATCGAGGCCTTTTGCTCTTCTCGACTACCCTCCCCCCTTCCCCTCCCACCTTCCCCTCCCACCCCTCTTCTCCACGGTATGGTCACACGGCTCGTTGCAGATGCACAATTGCATAATGCCCTGTCGTTCATCCTGACTCCCGCCGAACCGTCCACAATTCACTGACAAGTGTTGGTGCGGCCTTTATCAGGGAATAACTTATTCCACAATGGAACAGAAGCGGGTTCGGAGTTGAAAAATTAGCGGGATAATTGCCGACGCGGTCTACCGTGAGCCAACAGTAGGTACGCGTCATGATATCGAAGTAGCGAATATGTAATTAACGACGCTGAATCTTCATCAAATACCATTAGGGCTGGTATTAATGGATCTTCGGCTTATGTACATGTTAAATTGCCGTTCGTAATAACAGTTTAATGAGATCCGATGTAATTAATTGTTTAATTATAAGCGCGTTCGGTTAATGGTTTTAATTGATTCATGAACAGGATAATTCCTTTACGGTGCCTTTGACATCGTTTTGAACTTTCGCAGTTTTTAATTAGATCGAATATAGACTGAATTGGAGCGAATTAGACTATCGATGGAATGTGGAGTTTTAGATCCGTTCGCGTTCTGTCGAAACGGGCCGATGCGCTAACAATGCCGTGGAAGCACTCAACGAACGGTGTAACGACACTTTACTGAGTTATTGCATTTACTTATCTCGGCGTGTAATGGTGCCAGTAGATACGTGTCGACACGAAATCGGTGAAAGCTTCCTTAGCCGGTTCGCGTATGCACGTTCGGCGAGCGGTTAATATCACGGGATTCTCACCCGGGGCCCGGTTAACATTTTCAAAAATCCACCCATATCGCCAGTCAGATTTTGTAATCCCGGGGAACCCTGCCCAAATGTCACTTTGCAAACGCAACCTTTCGGTAAGTGCAATTTGAGGCGAATATAAATCGCTCCTCGGATACTCTGCTACGCAAGAAGTCACGACTATTTATTATGTGAAGCTTCCTAGACAGAATTCTGGAATCGCATACATCTCGAAATTATGGTTGTTAATAAATAAACAGTTTACGTTATCTTTCATTCGTTCGTGTCGGATTAATTTGTGTACAGCGTCCTAACTTTCATTATCACGCTCTCAAATTGATACGATCTTTGTTCAAGGCCACGAGCATGTCCATATCCATGAATTTGTGAGTCGCATATTCCAACTAAAGCTTATTCGGAATAGGTTCGAAGTATAGGTAGTACATTCATAATATTCGCAGGCAACGCGCGTAATGGAAATACCACATCAGGCCAGCTTCATTATTCATTTAACGCACTCTTCTTCTCGCACGCTATTCTCCGGAGAAATTCGTTTTCACGAACATTGCCTGTCGACGCCGCGGAATTTCCGCGACCCAGAAAGGGAAGGAAAACGGAATCGCGATAACTCTACGGTCGCGCGTGCACGAGCGTTTCGCAAAAAAAGTGGCACGCCCCCGCCGCGCACGTTTCAGGCTCAGTTATACACGGTTATACGTCGGATCCTGAGGCCGCCAGTCCGGGCAGGAGGTGAGCAGATCGCTCCGAACGATAGGAACTCTTTGCCCCGGCGAGCGGAACGCGCGAGGATATGCACTTTTCCTCGCGCAACCTTCGTACAGAATCATCCTTTCGTCCTCGGAGATCAAACTTCCTCGCGACATTGATTTTTGTGATTTTTTCAGGCTTTGAATCGAGAGGACAGGATTTCATTACGAACGGAAGTATGAATGCTTCGTTTTTGAATTTTCATTTCGGCAGGATTTGTCGATTAAATATTAGGTTTTGGCCGGTTGAATTTTTCGGTGGTAGAGTTTGGTGAGGAATAGTAGAATTTTAGAATGAACGATTTCGATAGGGAAGATTGGAGTGGTGCTCCGTTTTTGAACGGTCAAATGTTTCAACGGGAGGCTTAGCTTTTGGACGACGGTTTCCTTCATTGGATTTCAGTTTTTTCGGTCAGATTGTTCAGTAGGAGACTTCGATCGATAATAGTGGCATTTTACTATGAGCGATTTCGATTAAAGTCTATTGAATCTTTGAAGGGGCGCTTCAATCTTATTTAACGAAATGTTCGATTTCGAACCGTCACATATTCTGAAAAGCGCTTTCATTTTTGTACGATCGAATTTTTCGACTAAATCTTAGATTTTATTCGACTGATTCGTTCAATCGCTACTGCGATCCTCAACAGTCCGATCTTTGACACAAGGTTTCGATCTGAAATCATATTTTTCAGTGATTGGATCTTCCGACGGGAAGTATCGATCCCGAACGGTCGTGTTTTTCAAGGAATGGTTTCGATCTCGACGGTCGGATGTTTCAACGAAAGTCTCACCTCGTCGAAGTCTCGTTTCTCGGCGTTTCGACGAATTCTCCTCACGCGTGAAAGTCTCCTTTGGCGCGGAACGCTTTCGCGGAACAACCTGCCGATCGATCGTTTCTTTCAGGGGGTCGACTTTGGCCCGATCGGCAACGGGGCAACGAGCGTAGAAACGCTTCGAGCGAAAAACGGAGGGAACGAAACAGAAGGTAAAGCCGACTAAAATCGCGCGCGAGAAGCTCGGAGAAACGTACTCCGATAGTAACTTCCTAACCTGAACTAAGAACTTTCCAAACTTCTCAATCCTGGAAACCTATCAGAACTTGATAATACTCTGCTTTAAAAGCTGCCCCTATCAGTTTGCTCAACTATTAAATTTACTCTTATTTAATTACTAACACAGAATCGATTCTATCACTTACGACTTCACCCCTTAACGCACAGTGAAGTGTGAAAAATTATAGCACGGTAAGAGGTTAACCGATGAAAAAATCGAACGAAACCCCTAGCATTATTGCAAGTTTTGATACTTGCCATCAACCTCATACCATTACCGTGTAGCGCACTGTCGACACAGACACAGTTCCCTCCGTCCTACCCAATTACGGCGACCATAAAAAAGGCAGACCGTGGGACAGTAGTCCATGGCTAAACGAAGCATTTCATTCCCACCCTTCCGACCTGCGGGTCAACCCTCCGTCACGTCGCTAATTGCCGCCGCTCGTGGCATTTTCGACTCCTCCGGACCTCCTCGTGTCCCTCCATGTTTCTTCACCTCCGTCAACGTTAGAGTCGGTCCGGTCAAAGTCAGACTCCGACGAATGTTCCGCGAGAGCGGAAACTTTCACGAACTCACGAGCAGAATCTTCGACGAAGACAAAGAGGCCCCGAGTTGGCCGAACGCTTCATTCTGTTCGCCCTGGTGAACAATGGCTTCTCACGGCCGCAAGAACAATTGTCATTTCGCTTTTCCGAGTACCATTGCGCGATTCCTCGCAATCTATCTGCGTAACGGCGCATTGAACTGCTTACGGATCCGGCCTGCCATTATCATGTAAATTTGCGACGGACCGGGAGAGTTTTCGCGACCAGGACGCCATCTGCGAGGATTCGTTTAGCTGGGTAGAACGTGAGAAGTCTGGAAGAATGACGAAGCTCCGGCTGGCGTGAAAATCCGAGCGAATCGGAGGGAAGAAATTGAACGATCGATGAGATACTTGAATGGTCCGTTCTACTTGTTAGTACTTTGTACGATGTGCGGAGGGTCTTTGTTGACCGGCGAGTGTCGGACGGGAATTTCTGCGTTGGAAAAACGTTTGCGGTGGGGATGCAGAACGACGTGACGTTGTTGCGGATCTGAGAGACTGAGAAACTTCTGAAGCGCTTCGGAAGTTTAAAGTCACTGAGTCGTGAACGGAGACGAGAATAAATCTGACGGGGAGGGGACGGAGGAAGGAGGAACGTGGAATCTTCAACGAGTAACAATGAATCATCGTTGATCTCTCGGCAAAAAGTGTAATCGCATTCTGCTTCTGAATGTCTGGATACGGTCGATTGGTCAATGCAACAATCTATGCAAACTCCATTTTTAGCCATACTTTCAATTTAGTTTCGTTGGTTTTGTGTATTTCAAAATGAAAGCATCTTCAAGCAACACATTTCTGCTATTAATTGGAATGTCAATTATATTCTATATTAAAATCAATTTTTGGCCGGTATAAAAGAAAGATTAATGAATCATCGATCGCCTCCTGCTAAAGAGAATAATTCCATTTTTTTTTCGAACCCCAGAAGTCGATCGACTGACACAGCAAAACTGTACGAATGCAATTTTTATCCATATTTCCAATTAAACACCCCCAATCCAACATTCAAAACTCCAAACACCACCTCCTGAAAATGACTATTACCCCAACTGCTAACGATCCACTGAATCCAGTTTACCACTCTGTTCCCTCAAGTTTCCGTCAACTTCGAAAAGTCTCTTTGAAATTCCCGTCGTTACCGCAAACTCGCCGTGCCCATCGTGACAATCGGGCCAGTATGACATCGGATGCAAGAAGCGGAGAAACCAGAAGTGCCCCAGTACGAGTCTTGGCCACGAAGTGGAACGTAGTCGGTGCCGACGTGGGCGTACAGCTCGACGTTCGTCTTTCCAAGAGAACCGAAACAGCGAACGAGCGAGAAAGAGAGAGAGAGAGAGAGAGAGAGAGAGAGAGAGAGAAGAGGGAGACGAGACGGGACACGGAAAGGCAAACGAGGAATTGCAGATCAGTGGGTAAGGTGAAAGATGCAGTGGTCGTGATCCTCGGGTCTTCCACTTTATCCTCTTCGTTCGCCCTCACCAGTCTTCGTTCGCAAAAAGCGGCCGAAAGAACGAACCCTTCGGGCTTCGATCTATTAACACGCTACGATGATTATGCCGTCCGGACTCGTCCGGTACCCGTGGGAGAACAGGCCGGGACAAACGTTCGAACGTTCCACGGGCAGAAACGGACGCGAGGGCGCGCGCGCGCGCGCCGAGACTCGTAATCAGGCCTTTAAGTGCAATTGCCGTTCTGGACGGCGTGCGTTTCGATGCGAAGGGATAGGAAGCGAAGGGACGGGGGGGAAAGGGATAGGAGGGAAGGGATAGGAGCCTCTTTTTGTCGCTCCTCGCCAGTTCGTAATTGTCGTCCGTACGAATGGCGCGCGACGTTCAATGAGAATCGTCGGATAGGCCGGCCCTTTTTGCGGTCAGTCGCAATCGTTGACCCTCAGGCAGGGTGGACGATGCTGGAAATGGAATGATATAGGAATATGATCGTATTTTGTTCTGTTCGAACGCCTAGAATGGTCAGCGTGCTCACCTTTCGGTGCCGCTACGACTTTCGCAGTTTAGTGTAGCCAGATTGAAAGTGAAACTATTTTGATCAAGCTGAGCTGTGCTTTTTGCTGATTTCAATAACTGATGGATGGTGGGAGGTGGTCATTGAATTTAACACTAGGTTTACGGGCGTTTCTTATATACCTATTTCCACGGGTATCTGTCGTACCTATATCCACTGCATAAAAATTTTCTAAATGAGAAGGCTTTGGATAAAATTATTGTGTGTATAAATTCTTTGGACGAAATGATTAATTTACGATACAAAATTGTTAAAATCAATGCTATGGTTTTTTTGGCTATTTCCATCCGTAAACCTTAGTGACATAATTTTTTGAACCGAACGCGACCGATGGAAATAAAATCACATCGTGCAAGTACGATTGGCGACTTGAAGGGAGGCCAGGTGACAAGATTTATAGACTATAATTAAGTCATTGTTGCTGGTCGAACTATTAGCTTTGCTTTAAAGGACGTACCTACACTCCTCCGTTAAACCCGATACTACCAATTAGCGTCAAGGAAGAGTGCGACCTTAACGGTCCGATTCGCAACAGTTCGACACATAAAATCCGCATTAGGAAATGGTCGTCCGCTCATTATGCTCCGTTTCAATTCCTTCCTTCAATTACTTCGCGATCGCCGCCACAATTCCTCAAAGCATAATTTTCGTCCAGCCCAACACGCAGACTCCTGTAAATTCTCACGGACTGACGCTTACGTCCTATCGTCAGCCCCGCAAGAACTCTCGTATCTCGCCAGGGCGACATTAACGGGTGGGAAGAAAAACGCTATTCCTATCGCGCGTCCCATCATGGAAGTAAGTGGATTCGAGTGGATACAACGTTGCCGATTAAGCGAAGGTTGCCCGTGATCGTGAGGGACGGAGGACAAAGGGGGGTGTGGTGAGGGTGGAGGGAAGGGAGGAGTCCGCAGAGAAGAGGAGAGAAGAGGAGAGAAGAGGAGAGAAGGAGGGGGGAGGACTTCCGGCGGGCAGGAGCGTACGAATCTGCTTCTCGAAGCCTCAGGAACGTGAGTCGGCCCGGGAGGGACACAAAGGATCCCGTCGGCAGGACGATCTCACACCGATGGGCAAAGGAGGTGGGAACGGCAGGAAGGATCGCCTCCTGCCAGATGACGCCCGCTCGAGGGGAAGGGAAGGGAGAAAAAAAAGCGGGAGGAGATGAGCCGCGATTCTTTCAGGAATGCCGAGTTTCTCCTGTCCCTCGTGCCCTCCTAACCTCCCGGTCGATGCCGTCAGACGAATTATCTTCCTCCCCTGCCCACCCTTCTTTATCTCCCGCCGTCTCTCGGCATCGCTGGAAATATTTTCCGCCCCCCTCACCTTCCCTCTCCCTGCTATGGAATGTCGCCCGTCGACGCTTTCAAAATTCGATGCGGGCCGCGCGTTTCGAACTTTTGTGGCGCGGGGGTTCGATGGCCGCATAATGCGGCTTTTTGAGCGTCGGGGTGTTTGGGACGGATGTGACGTAGGCTTTAGGTACGGAGGGATCGTTCCGAGTCGGTCGATTTCGGCCGGCGAAAATATTTTCCTCTCCGATCTAGGTGCGATACGATTTACGACGCCTGGCGTCCTCTGGGTCGGAATTTTCTTCGTTGGCATGAGAGATCATTCGTTGCATGTTTCCGTTATTGGTTTGATGGTAGGGGTCTTGAGAAACTGACCAAGTTCTTAAGCTCGATAACGTTCGTAGATCACTTTCAAGCAGCTTTTACAGTCATCGAAATTAAGCAATTTGACATTACGCAAGAGACGTTAGGAAGCATTGCAAATAAACTCGCCGAAGACGTCACTGAAGTTTTGTGAGCCGCAATTTCCATTTTTCCTCACTGCCGATAATTACAGATTGCGACAGGCAGATAAAAGAGAAATCACCGAATCGTAAAATCCGCCGATCTTGCTCCACCTCTGTTTTCCCGTCCTCTCGTCCGGTTTCATCGGGAAAACGAACGTTCAAAATGAACTTAACGCTCGCCTGGCTCACCTCGATCTTTCTACATCGAGAAAATTCCTCGCTAATCGCGCACAGCTCGGAAACGTACAGCTTTTCCCGAGAAAAACGATGAAACGCGCGGCCGAACTAGACCAATGTTCGACCGTCGACGCTTATTAACCGCGCGTCGGTGTTGTAACAGGAAAAATTAGATTGATAGTAACTGGATGAGGTATTCGATAAATTAGGGTCAATCGTATGAATGTGCGCATACACGTCGAAGGCTTCGATTGCGACATCGCGCACACACACATTTACGCACTCGATGCAGAAGGAATTAAATATGCTCCCATATTCCGGCCGAAGTAATCCGCTTACTCTACATTCGTTTCATGGATTTCAACTGATCAAAGACCTACGAACGTGGATGCCATACGTTGAACAATCGTAAAGCAGATTCCAATCCTACAAGGTTTCGAGTCTCCTCTCGAATCCGGAACTTGCCGAGAAAAAAACTCGCAGGAAGACGAGTGCTAGTTGCATACCTCGCGAACCGGATCATGAAATTCCTCAGGAGTCCCATGTACGACCGTATTCTTACAGACTGTACTTACCGACTTCCTAGAAAAATGCTCCCGTCCATCAATTACTACCCCGATGAGAAATTGCATCTGGCGAATCATCCACATTGCGTCACCGGGTAATTAGACCGGTTAACATTCGAGCATCGTTGTCCTGTCGCAATCGACTTCTGCGCCGCTGACAAATTTTATTAATAATAATAATAATTTATTAACGGCATAACCGCCTTTCATAACAAATAAAATCAATACATTTACATTTGTACGGTAGTGTGATATAATAATACGCGTTACAAATAAGCGTTAGTCTGCATATAATCCATAAACCTGTCTAATTGAAATCATTTTTAAATATAACAAAGAGATCGATGATTGAACCGCAACTATTGGCTAGAGAGCAAATTCGGGGAATAATTGTGTTAGCGATTAACTGTATCTTAAGCAGAGGTATATTAAAATGTTTATGAATCTGCTCTTAAATTCTTCTTACAAATAATTTGAATACTTTATTTGAAACCCGCGCGCGTAGGCGCGGCTCGTAACGGATCGCTTGCCGTTAATTTTTCGACGCGGCCCTCTTTCGCTCTCGCCGACATCCCGCGGATCCTTGTCCCGCCGACGTGCCGTTATAAATTGTTATCCGGGAAAGGCACGGCCGCCGTTCGCGAACAATCGAATCATAATACCGGGCGTGAGCGTAAGTCGCGATCGAGACACTCTCGGCTCTCGCCGAGTGGGTGGGAGAAATTTTGATCGTCCTTTTCGGTCTGCCCCACGGTAGCCGACAGCTGTCGACGAGTTACGTAAGGACTGGGAGTGAACAAGGCACTTTTTTGGGGGCCGGAAGGAGGGGGTGATGGCTCGTAGTAACGTAAGAGGCCAGCGAGAGATCGGATTGGGCGCGAGTAATATGATACGTTCCTAAAATCTCGGCCGAGAAAGTGTTAGGTAGGGTTATGTATCGGATCGGAGATAGAGATAGATGAGAATATTTTGCATTGGGTGTTGTATGCACTTTAGGCGCTGCTAAAAATTGTATAGGTCGTTGTTGCAAAGTAAAGTAGCGAATGGTAAAGAAAATCTTACTGAAGTTACTTTGTTATGTGTTTCATATTAGCGATGGTGACGTATTAGTTGTGTAGGCTACGAATTACACCGTTTACTCTGAGAGTGGTAAAACTTCGTTATAAAAAATTAGATAAATGAATACATAATTTGTGATTAATTTAGTGTACATTTTTTGTTTATCTTGTAGTCCATTTTTTGCTCAAATGGACTTGCACCACTCAAAGTAAACGTCGAATTACTTAACGCATGCATCAATTGCATTCATATTGCAGCAAATTACCCTAAATAATCAGAAACTGCATAATGCGGGAAGGAGAATCTTATAAATGTCCGTACCTGTTCGAAATGGGAGAGTAGGACGAAGATACGTAACAACTAAATTGCCGTCTAATGGCCGTTCGGCCGGTTTTAAGCCGCACTCTGCAGTCATCGAAGTCTCTCCTCGCCCGGTGACGTTAACCTCGACCCTCTCGCTCTCGCGGCCGGACGAACTTTTTTTTATCCGACAGCATCTGGGAATGAGGGAGAAGGCGGTAGTCAGGCAGCCCGCCATTGTATTCAAATGCGGCAACGAGACCTTCTCCGTCCGTGTCCCACGATGTGACGAGGAATCCTGATGATCCGTCGATTCTACGACGGGCATCCAATACCCATCGATACGCACCTGGTGCCTCGTTAATACGCGCAATCTCATCTAATATTGTATTATGCCATGGTCAGACGAACCGATTATTCGTACTTCGCAAATTTTCTCTGCCTTCGTTCACCCACTAATTTGCCTCCAGCCACCGTGTAGATTAACGGTAATTGTTTCGTTATTTCGAAGAGACTATTAAAAACTTGAGCCACTTTCATGCTCATCGCGGTGTATTCCTCATTATGAAAACAAAGAATTCATACTTCGAGCCAAGGATATACTCAAGCGCTGTGCACAGTAAGGATTAGCTTCGCGATACAGTCAGGCCATGACATTGCGCAATCGATTACATACATTTCCCCCATCCATCGCATAATGTCCCACATTAACGCGATCTTCCCGTATCGGAAAGAAGCGTTCGTTCTCCAAGGCAGAATCGTCGAGAGAAAAAACCAAGAGCGCATACGCTAAAGACGTTACAGAAGGAAGTCTCCTCTCTCCCTCTCTCTCTCTCTCTTCTCTGCACGGGGCCCTCGATTTTCCAGCAGGGAGTCCCTCGCCGCAGCGTGTACGGTGTGGGCAAAAGAGAAGAATGGTAAGGCGTGCCGAGGAAAAGGAGACGGCGCGATCGGAGTGTGTGGCGAGGAACGGCAATGGGGGAAAAAGACTAACGGAGTAGGTAGAAACGAAATGGGGAGAAGCACCTAAGGCTGCGCGAGAGGTAAATGAAGGGAGAAGGAAACTGTGTGAAGGAGATAGATAGGTGAATAGAACGTGAGAGAGAGAAAGAAGTAGATTCAACAGAAAGCTTGGGAATAGAAAGAGAGAGAGAGAGAGAGAGAGAGAGAGAGAGAGAAGGATATTCAACTGAAAGGTAGGAAAGAGAGATAGCTGCCCATTTATTTACTCCTGGATTTAATCGCATCCGCCAGCCGCCGTTTCCTGTCGCCACGGGCAGCCCGTTTTCTTGCGACTCGCGGGCATTAGAAAAATATTAGGAACGGGTTACCGTAGCGGCCGCCGCACGGTAATAATATCGTCTGCCGGAGATGATGATGCTTCGGAATAGGCAGAGGGAGTCGGCTGTGGATGTCGGGCCCGACGTAACGCGCAACCTGAGAAGTTATCGGACGCGGTGGCCGCAATGAGAATCGCTAATTTACGATCGTCGGAGGGGCCGATTTCGTAATTGCCTCTCGCGGAATCGGACGAAGCCGATGACGAGTGCCGGGAAGATGGCACGCTCGTCTCAGGTGTGAGATCAATTTGGCAAATAGTTCAATTCCGGTCGGCCGCTTCTGGATGTACGCTTGATGAAATAGAATAGGCTGGTATCTTGTTTAATGAAACTTGAAAATTCCTTTTTCTGTTTTGTGTAGCTTGAATGTTGTGCAGAATTTTTTGGTGGATGGGATTATTGTGTTTAGAGGGATGTAGGTTGTAATAGTGTATGAAACGAGAGATCATAGATCGTTCTCTGGGGACAGCTTCCGAACTGCAGATTTGATAACGAACTGTAGTATGGGACATTGTTTATAGAGGTGTTCAGGATGCCATAGGGAAGGAGATAGTAATGCACGATAACAAGCAAATTTTGTTACACAGCAACAACTGCGCGGCGTGAATTGCTCTGCCTTCGGTTCGCAGGTGTTATATCCGGAATAACGAATTTACTGTTACAGTAACGATTTCGCAACTGCACTCGGCTGCGGAGCAGCGTGTAAACTTAATTTCCGCAAACGCGATCTCTCGCAGTCGTTTGAAGCGCATCGGAATTACCGGCGGACGAGTGACGAGCAACGTGAGTCAATTGCGACGCCGTAAATCAAATACGGGGGGGAAAGAAAAACACAGTTTCTTCTTAACGAGGAAACTCGGGAAATTAGATACGCCGCTAAATAGGGCAAAAAAAAAGAAATGCACGCGCCAGTTACGATATCGCGTAGGAACAATTTTAACACTTCCGCCCCTGCGTCGATCCATAAATTGCAGGAAATTAGTATGACGTTTCGGATTCTGCCAGCCGTGAACGGCGCGATAGGGATTTACTTCCTTCTCGCCCGCTTAATTATTCCCTCGTTTCTCTGCTCTCGTTCGGAATAAAGGCGAATTAGGGAAAACGGAAGGGAAAGGACGTGAGAAGGGAAAGTGGGAGAAAACGCTCCATGGTCGATGAACTAAGCAGGGTTTCGTCTATTATCACGGCGCTGCCGGCCTCTTTGCCGTGCGTAATTCTTTCCTTCCCAGAAAGCTCACTAGCCCGCCATGAGGTTAGCAATAAGATAATTATTATTCCACAAAGCCCGGGTCGACGTACTCCCGGCTCGCACGTACGCATTTAGCGTCTTTTATTTCATTTTCCTCCCGTACGTGAGCACGCATGCGCACGGATAATTATATGCGGCGAGAGGTGTACGTTTATTGCCGACAGGTACGGTATCTAAAAGTTTCGCGAAAATAAGAGTTGACCGTTAAAACGATAGAAGGCATTTCGCAACTTTTAGTTGTCGCTAATCGTTGCCTTTCGTAAAGTCTAGCTGACAACAAGATCCGTATATACGGGTTTATTCGAAGAAAGTGAAATTGAATTTGTACTCGTTATCTAACTGCAATGAATAATCCGGAACTCTTTACGCGAATATGTAATATATGTGGCGCATTGCTCGGACAATGTGTTTAAGTGCGTGCAGAAGTGCATGTGCATTGCATCGCCATTCTTGACGCCTTTATTCCACCCCGGCGATTCGATCAGCGCGATGGAAAGAGGAAATCGCGGCGCCTGCACGGTTTTGATGGATATCGGCCTTTAAAAATTATCATACGAAGGAACGGGGGTAACGACCGGCACGTATATCAAGGCTCCCTGCATGCAGGCACGAACATTTCCCTACATACACACTCGCCGGCCGTGCCTGGAACACTGCAGCGCGACGTGGAAACGAGTTATCAGACCTAAATACACAAACGGGAACTATAGAATAACATTTTTTTCTGCGCTACGCTCTCAGACTATATCGAATGTCAATCGACAACACGTAGAACCGTAAAAAAATGCTGAAGCTGCTAAAATTTAGAACAAGGATTCTGTGAAACTTGAAGATTTCAATATATTGGGTTGGCACGAAAGTATTTTCGGTTTTCAAATGTAGATAGCGCTGTAACTTTTATCATTGTTAAATTATTTTCGTTTTGGCACTTCATATTAGTCGAATTAATGTTACGTATCAAAATGAAAAATGCACTGTTGATTAAAATTTAGTTGTATAAAAATACGAGTTTCATGTCTCACTACCAACCAGAAATTACTTTCTTGCCAACCTAATACAGACACCCAAGTATCAAAAAGAAAAATTCTATTTTTCAATAAGATTCTTTTATACTCTTCCCCCTCCAACCAAACGTCATTCTGTAACATCCCACATTCAGCACAAATTTAATTCCACCCAATCACCCAAAACTTCTGCCCGCCGTCGACTTGCCAGACACCGTGTACATCCTCGCAGTGAGGAAATCCAGCGACTGTCGCGCGCGCGGGCGCGCTCGTCGTCGTGTAGGTCGCGCATACAAGAGTGTAGCCCTCCGTGCGTGGACGGATGCCAAGTTCTCCATCGCGACCCTCCGATTCCATTGTGAAGGGTCAACGTTCGGCCGTACATCGCGTCGCCCCGGCCCTTCTACGCCAGGCCCTTCTACGCCAGGCCGGGAATCGATCGGCATAATCGTAACGGCGATCGATCGCATCGGACTAACCCCCCTTCGGCTCTTATTTACATGCGGGCGCACGTGCGCGCGCGCGCGCGCGCGCGAGCGCGTTTTGTAACGCTGACCGTAAAGCGTCGTAAAGCCGTCGTTCGTCTCGATTAATCGCTCGCCCGGAACAATCGGCGGCGAACAATCGCAACTTTCGTCGCATAATGAGCCCGAAGGCAAGCGGAGGATGTGGGATAGAACCTTCAGGGGGGGGTGGGAGGTAAGAAGGCAAACTGCACGTGGCCAGCGCTGATGTAACGCGTGCGCGGCACGAGAAATCCCGTGAGACAGGCTCGTAGATACTCGAACACGGTGTTCGACGCGGCGCACGCTGAGAAACGAACCTTGCGAGGCAGTTCGATTCGATCGGATCCCATGTTTATTATTCCCGGGTTCATTACGGCGGAGCCTATGCCGGGACGCGTCGTGCGACGTCGTGCGACGTCGTGCGACGTCGGGCTCGCCAGCTGTTTCGCCGAACCTGTCGACGCGGTCTGCGGAGTCGGATAGAGAGTCCTTCCTGCCTTCAGGATGAACAGTCGGAGGTTCCGCGAATTTCAGAGTTGGCCCACTCTCGTAATTAGCATACTTAGGCGGCCACGTGATCCGAGGCGAATTAATAAAACAATCGTTTCGCTCCCTCGCTTCGTCAGAGTGAAAGATGGGCGGACACGTGGTAGTCGTCTTGAATTTCTTGGCTTTTCGAGAGACTGGCTTTCGTAATAACTAGTGGAGTTAATCGCGAAACTCGGTCAAGCCAAAATAAAATATTCTCTCATCTCATTCGTGACAATTGGAAATGGGTATTGGACCGTTTATTATGAAAGTGGCGTAAGTCAATTTTTTCTAAATCAGATACGTAGTTTGTAATTAATTTAGGGTAAACTTTTGATTTATGTGATATCTGATTTTTTCTTTTAAATGTATTAATATTAATGAGTTCTTTATAATTATTTATAAATATTAAATTAATCACAAATTAAATATGTGGTTACTAATTTTTCTTTAAATGATTTAGATCTTTCAAAATAAACGGCCCGATTCGATCGAGTCATTGAGGCCACTTTCTGGGTAGCGTTCGTCACCGATCGAAACAATGACACGCTTGTACCGTGACATTTCTCCAGCGGCAGGACCGAGCTGGACCGAGCCGACAAAGAAAGTTTCCGAGTAGGTTCGGAGGAAGGCCGTGCCACTGTCCTTCGGCGAGCCTTTTACGAGTCTGACGGGCGAATATTTCGGCAACCTTTCGCCATAACCGAGGGCAAGGACTCGTCGAAGCACCGGGGGGTTGCCACTGCATCGGGCGTCTTTATACTCAGGAAACGTTACCGTTTGATCGAACTGAGTACTGATCAGGAAGAAATTATGGATTATGTTAAATGAAAATAATTCTGTTTTCATTTTGTGCTATACATACACATATATTCTTAATAAAAGTTTTTAATAAATTTTCGGCCTTTGGGTGTGAGACATATAACACAGCATTTTCTAGGAACCTATCTACTGTGTTATAAGAGGGCTACCTGTAGTTAGTACAGTTACGCAAAAAAAATCGACGCTTTACATCTCCCAATTGAACAATATTAAATTACGAATCCGTCAACTTACTTTCCGCGCACTTCGCCTCGATCGATCGAACTCCGACGGTCGAATATTTGGGCAACCTTTGGCCAATCTTTCGCCATAACCGAGGGCAAGGACTCGTCGGAGCACCGGGGGGTTGCCCCTGCATCGGGCGTATTTATAGTTTCGACGCTCGGAAAGCTCAGCGAACTGGCGCGCACACGTTTCTTCCCGGGCGGGGTTACCGTTCGGTAGGGCCACGGTACGGGATCTGCCTCTTAATCTTTTCTCGAAATAAACCTGGGCGTTAGTGCACGTGCCGTGGATGTCGACTCCCGTGCACCGGTTCCGATCCAAAAGTGACCTTCTTCCCGCGCAGCGTGCGCAACGATGTAACGGCGAACGGTGTATTTTAATTCTGTCGTAATAACGCCTCTCGACGCTGTGTACGTGAAAACGTTCGGACAACTTTTTGTTTAGTGTCATTTTCGACAGAGAACTAACTGAGTTTAAGGTTTGTTGGAAATGAACCCTTGGGTTGCAGAAAGAACATTTTGTTTGTATCTATTTATAGATATATTTTTTGATACATATATCATATACAGAATATATGGACCGTTTATTTTGAAAGTGACGTAAGTCCATCTTTTTTTAAAATTAGGTATCTAATTTATGATTAACGCGGTGTAGACGGATTATTTATGTGATAATTAATTTTTTTTTAAGATGGACTTACATCACTTTCAAAATAAACAGTCCATATATGTACTATACTATATACAGAATATTTTTTGTTTATATCTATTTATAATATTTAGCACTGCAATAACAGAATATTACAAGCAATTTAATTTCTCTCCTTGTGTAATTTATCTCACTCTCTGTCGCTGTGCGTCTGCGTTCTGTAGCAAAAATACTTGAACGCACAGTTTCCTGTAATTTAGTGACAGATTCTCGCGGCGATTAACGTTAACAGCGCGACCATTCCTGGAGGAAAGGTGAGCTAGCCTCGGCCAATGATACCACGTCATCGAAGATTATTGCGAGGCCGGGACGTCAAGGTAACATTGTCGAAAATGCGCAGTGTCCGAAAGTTACGGGACATAAAGCGGAGTCGAATGTCAAAGAATCGTCGGTTTACATTGTGTCGAAAATGTTCTCGAAGTTGCGCGCCTCGGTACGAGAAATTCATTGGGCACTTATGCGCCAACCGTTAAGAACATTTGCTCACCGGCGGTGGTCGGCAAACTGTGTGACCGGTGCCTGCCTCTCGATCTTCGCTCGAAATAAACGCGTCCCAGTGAGAATTCGCGCATGGTGGCCAGCGTACGCGAGTTTCGAAGATTCTCGCCAATGTCGGTCGCGGGACGCGAGAAAGAGCATAAAGAACGGCTTTCGACTCCCGACATAATCGTTCTGACGCCGTGAATTTGTTAGATGTACCGTAACGAAATTGATGCTATTAGGCGTTCTGAAGGCAGAGGGGTAGGAGCGTAGGAAGATGAATTGAAGAAACTGTAAAGGAACGAATTACGATCTGTGAATCCGTTAGCCTCGGCCTGGTTAGGTTACGAACGATTAGACTTTAATTTATTTATTTTTATTTATTTATTTGTTTAACCGCAAAACGCCATTGATACATAGAATAGAGTTGATACAGACGTGACAATGAAAAATGGAAAGAAGAAAAACAGAAGAGAATTGCGGAAGATGTAATGTTGTCAGCTAAAAAATTTATATAATTCAGTCTTTAACAGAGATTTGGATATTGAAAAGTATATAGGTTTATATATAAAGTATTTAAGTTTATACCTTAATTTTCTGAATATGTGTATAATTTCTGAAGTACTAAAAACGAACATGCGGTATTTGACGTTGAAGCGGGAAGGACAATGTACAGAAGACTAGTTGAAAAGTCTTTACGAGAGTAACGCAAGAACAATACATTCGAATAATTCAGTTTAGAATGTATAGCACTTCCTCGCGAGAATCAACACGAGCCCCTCTTAATTACGTAATCCGCTCCACCCTCCAACCCTACCCTTAACCCTCCCCAGGCGTCAACCGTTAAACGCACGGAAATCAATCGAGCAGGCTTCCAACGCTGCGAACGGTAGGCGGAAGAGAAAGGTTTGCCGGCGAGTGCATCTAAAAACGGCCTTACCCCTCCGAAGGGAAAACAATCGTAATGGCCGGCGGCCTAGTCGGCGAGGTAAGCCCTGCGAACAAAGAAACTGCGGCTCGAGCGGAATCGAGAGCGTCAGCCGAAGGAGAAATAGAGAAACGCGGAGAAAGGGAGTGCGTAGGAAGCGAAGAGGGAATGAATGTCAGATGAAGTGAGAAAGGGAGAAAAGCGGCATATGCCGACAGCATGTGTGAGCTCCCCACGTGTCATGGATCTGTTTCGATCGACATATGCTCTCTTCCTCGCTCTTTCTCCTCTCTCTCTCTCTCTCTCTCTCTCTCTCCCCCTCTCTCTCTTCTCCTCTTTGTACCCTTTCTCTGCCGTATCGCCGATACGTCCAGCATCGCGTTATCCATTAATAAATATGCTAATAACACCCGCCCGCCGCGACATCTGTCGCTCTCGATTTAATTAAAACAGCTTTCATTAAGAGTCAGCCATTTGAATAACGAGGACGGGGACAACGAGCCTGAAACATTGCAGGGGGTTGATCGCGACAGCACACGCTGCCGCGTACACGTACGTTTCGCACACGTGGCCTGCACACAGCGTGCATCGTGTGCATCGTGTGCGTCGTATGCGTCGTGTGCATCGTCCGACTCGTCGTTCGCTTGCATTTTAACTCGGCCTGCCGTTCGTCACCGCGTTCGCGCACAAGTTTGCAGAAAGCGCGCGAGCGGACGGAAAATTGTTAGCCAGAAGCGGCCAGAAGCGGCCAGAAGTGGCTCTCGATGGCAGAAAGCGGTCTTTTACCTGGGCAAAACCGGAACCGGCACGCGATTGGCGAGAATTAACGCTCGGGCGTCGGCAAGAAGCGGACGCTGATGGCACCGTGTGAATCATTCCGACACCTCGGCCCCGAAGCGTTACTATTTAGCCAGGCTGAGGTCCGTGCTAACTCACGGCGATCAGTATTAAATTCTCGCCGCGCGTAGCAGTTTGCCAGCGCGCTCGCGCGGACGGCAGTAATGGCCGATTATTTAGATGGCGGGGAATATGTCGGCGGGATGACGGTATTAGTTACGTCGTCGGGTGCGCGTAAGGTACAGAGGGCGCGATTTGTATCAATCGTTTTTAATTCGCGGACTCGGGTTGTACGGACAACTACGCCGGCGGTCGTCGTCAGTTTCTTAATGCGATTGTGGGCTTTTAATGGCCGTTTAGTAGCTATTGATTGGACGATGGGTGTTTTTGGTTCTTTAACACGATAAGAAAATGACGAAAACCTTTGTACAACACTGTACTTCTACAGTGATGGATAACATGATTGTTTAACATATTAGCTTAAAATAATGACGGGAAGAAGTAATGTGCTATACCACCACTACTTGAAAGTATATAAATAAATTATGATTTACTCTTTCGTAACTCTGTTCCCATGTTATATCGTTGTTGATATTATTCAACCGAAAGAACTTTATTTATAGAATATACAAAAAAAATTTTATTCTTAATAAAAATGTTTGTTTTTAATATGTTTTTGGTTTCTGGGTCTTATATAGCACGGTTCCATGCAACACAGCATTTTCTAGGAACTACCGTGTTATAAGAGGGCTACCTGTACTTGTTAGTAGTTACGCCACAAAAAGAATCGACGCTTTACATCCCCCACTTGAACAACATTGAAACCAGAACAATCTTAAATTACGAATCCAACTTATTTTCCGCTTACTTCGCCTCGATCAATCGAACGGAAAAGCGAATCGAATCCCAACGCTTTCTCACAGCCGCACCACTAAAATAGAAAAGGCATCAAAGCACGCAATCCATCTGCACATGCCACTTTTGCTCGTAACTCCGAACTGTCCCAGACCTAGAACAAATTCCGATTCGTCATCCTCATTTTCGCCCATGAACAATCGGATCCGCAGATCGAACGAGCCGTTGCGCAGGAGATGCCTCGCACGAACTCCGGACAGGAAATACTCGGTCGACCGGGGGAGTATTACGTTATGGCGTTGCGTGGCTCCCCGGCGAGAGAAGTCGTGCCGAGATAAAAGATATCGAGAGGCTCTCTGGGCACTGCTCGGCACTGCTGGGCACCGACTCCGAGAGACCGGTCTGTTACTCACTCCTTCGAAGGAACGAACGCTCGATCTCTCGTGTTGTACCGGTACAATGCGACCGAGTAATGTCTCGTGGCTGCGTTTCATTCCTGCCCCGACTCCTTTGTTTAGTCCGACTCTCGTCCTGGCCTCCAGTCCTAGGTGACTGTCAGCGGTACAAAGCCATCGCTAGCTCGTGTGCGTGCGCGGACAGGTTGACGTTATGTTGAGGTTATGTTCGAGCCGGGCTCGCTGCGGCCGCACGTTTGGAAAATTATGCTGGGTCACGTAAGTCAAACAGACCCCTGAGGCTCCGTAAAATTTCCGACAGCCGACCTGGACTGATTGTCCGCCGAATGTCACGCATTCGACTCAGACGGCCTGGCCGCATTTCGAAGGCTTTCACTGAATTCGACGGTTGGGCGCGCGAAATTGTGTCGGCTGTCTTCTGGGTCTCTGAGGTCGTTCTTATTTCGTGACGCGTCTTCCTGCGGCTTTGACAGGCTCGAGGCGAGCTTAATTAGCGGCGCGTCCTTTCCGCTTTCGGAAATATCTCGCGAACGGTGCCGTTCGCTCGTTCATTATGCGGCGAATTTGTACTTTCATTTATGCGCGTTTCGGGAACTTTCCAGTTTTGCGGAGTGGTTAATTGGGATTCATCGTGCCGGCTTATCGGGGCGCCGTAACGAGCGAGCAAATTTGCGCATTCCTGAATTCGGTTTAGAGTTCGGTATGTGCGATGATAGCGTTCGTTATGCGGGCCTATGGTATACAGCGAGTGTCCGTGTCCAATTAAGTACCGTCGCGTAAAATAGTAGCTTTTGGACATTGATTTTTATGTTTTATCTAGAATTTAGCGGTATACGCAGTAACCTACTTGTCTTCTGAGTTCATTAATATTTGGCGTACATATTCGGAGAGGACGTCAGTTTACACATGTTGTCTTATATTTTATTGCTTTATTCGACAATATCGACATACTCCTTGTATCGAAAGTGTACTCGTTCCATCTTACGTACCTAAATTATTTATAATGATCACTCATATGTAGCTGGTAGGGCAGCTAGGCTATTAGGGTCGCAAACTTCCGCTTCGTAAGCACGCACCTCTTTCGACCGAAAATGCATAGCGTAATAATACGCTCAAAAGTGACCCTAAACCGGTTGAAATTTTGAATGAGCCATTCGATAGCCTGTAAAAAAAGAAGTATTTGTGTGAGTTTTCAACTTTGTATTTCGTTCTTGGGGGTAGGAGAGGCACTCTCGACCATCTTATTCGGCTATGCCCTTTATGCATTCCGAAGATAGGCTACAACTTCATCTGGCTCTCCCTATCTGCGACATTCACATACCTCGAATACGCCCGTAAGTGGAGCGACTTTAAACATGTCTGCCGCCGTTCCGTCGGGATGCTACTTTACGATTGGGTCTTATCTCGCGTACGAGCGGGCGGGAGAGTAATTTCTCGAGGGCATGAGTGCTCCCTATTCCGCGGCAGCGCCATTCAGCGCCATTCAGCGCGCTGCCACTAAAGGTGTGTACCGTTATTGGGGGGATAAGGAGGCCAAAACGCAATTAAGACCGCCTGATTACGAGGAGTGATGACTCTCGGACTGGCGCGTCCCGAGCAATCATATTTCGTTCGACGATTCGCGAGCGTGCGTCTTTCTCGCCTCGCGCGAAACGACCTATGATCGAGCGAAATCGTTACTCGGAAACGATCAACCCCGTAACAGGATCCGACCGTGTTAAGAGGCAGTCGCGATCTTTCTTGGTTTTTAATATTTTTCATAGCGTCGACGTCGACCGCATGAATTTAGTGTAGGGTACGAAAGTAAGGTCAGAAAGGTATAAAAGTATAGTGACAACGTTAGTAGTAAAGTTGGGAGCAAGAATAGATCGTCCAATTTTAGTTTTCGAGACAATATTTAAAGTTAAGCGGAATACACTCTTCGAACATACAAGCGTAGTTATGATGGCATTACTTTTGTATTTTGACACAAATATTAAGCAAAAGTTACTCTTCAAACATACAAACGTAGTTACGATGGTATTGCTCTCGTATGTTCACAATATTTCTCCCCTAATCACGGTTCATGCCGACCTACAACGATACCAAATGCAAATTCGCAATTAACAATATAGGCCGTAAGCTTCAAATGTCATTACCTCCGACTTTCCCTTTTTGCGTTCGTACTCGGATCTGCAACAAGCGTGTCGAACGCACAAAACCTCGGTGTCGCGCATGAAAACCGGGCATAATATATTCATTGTACGTTATCATGGCGTGGGTTCTCCGTTGCACTTTACCGCAGACAAATACTGAATCGTTATCTGGGCGGGCGGGCCGACAAAGCAGCCTTATCGTCGACGCTGTTAGAGAGGGAAAGGGAGAGAAACAGAAAGACAGAGAGAGAGAGAGAGAGAGAGAAAGAGAGAATATGAAGGGAGAAAGGCGAGAGAATCGACATGCCGGTTTAGGTGCCTCCACAAAAGGTACATGGTCACTTCGTTATCGCAATGCTCGGCACGATCGTTTCTTATCCACCCCCATTATCCAACGTAATGATCGTCGATGAACGAGCAATTAATGTTTCCTGAAGCCAGACCTCAAACTTCATTGCACTGGCACGGACGAATAATGAACACTCTTCGATTCCTGATTAATGGACTATGCTTATTCTACGAGAACGTATGAGTGAACGACGTACTTGGATACCGGTACATAGTTTGAGCGATAAATTAAAGCTGACCAGCGTAAAGACCTTTCTAGACTTTCGACAAAAATTCGTAACGTAATGGTGAACTTTTCGACTGGCACTTCGAGGCCATAAAGGGAAGCTAAACGAAATGCTTAAGCGGTTGAAAGCAAATAAAGTAAGCGTCGAGGCGATTAACACCCTTTCCTCTTACCACCCCAATGGGGCATAAAAGTTTATCTCGCGTCAGAAAAAGCGTTGCTTCCCGATGGCTTCCCGCTAAAAGGCCTCGTTGTACATTTGTCCCTGCTGGGCCCGCTTGTCATTCTAAATATTATGAATTTCCTCCTGCGAGGCAAATACGTGACGTACGTATGCCCACCCTTTCCTGAGAAAGTATGGGAAAGCTCGTTGGTCGGACAAATATTTGCCTGACGATGGATCTTCTCCTACCCCTCTCTGGCGAGCGAGTCGGAAAAAGAGGGAAAGAGGGTACGGCAAGAAAGGTGGAGGGAGCTTATGGCGTGTTGAGTCCGCGTTAACGAGAGTGAGGCGATTATCCTAAAACGCTTAACTAAACTTCCTACTCGCCTCGGCCATCTACGATATTCTGTTCCTCTCCGCTTCGATGACTTTCTGTCAAATATTAATTTCGTGCATAGTGGCGCTTACGCTTATGTTTTTACGATTTCATTATTGATTGCACTGATTTAGTATCTAATTATTTTGTAAACTCTTGAAATTAATCGGAATTACCAATGATCACGTGAAAGATTATCCTTGGCTATCATTGCATGCACAGTAAATAGATCATATAATACATTATATAAAATGAGTTCATTATTGAATTGCAAATAAATGAGGTCTGCTTGGTTGTGTGAAAACTCGTACCACTTTAAATGATAAATGATGTGAATATTGGACAGCAGTCACCCTTCAGTGTCATTGTTATTTTAAAGATTATCAATATTTTGACAGGTTTTACAATGTATGAGGTACAGTCAGCGCACGCCCGTAGCATTATATCATGTTGAATGAATATAGCTGCTTTTATTGTTCCAAATTGCATCCCCTCGCTAAACGTTCCCCCAGGAAACTGCGATAGGGCACGTGTTCGAGCCGGATAAATCATTTTCAGGGGGACCTCGCTGCCCTCCGATGGCTGTAATAGAATATATATTAGCGCACGTGACGTATTAACCGAAGAAAAGCAAACATCGGTACAAAGAAGTGTATGCACTGGGTGACCAAATACGAGACAAACGTCCATTATGAATCACGAAGTTCAATCAAGCATAGCGTTAGTTATAGCATCAATGTTGACTATACTACTTAATGGCTGCGCATTAAATTACTGTACAGACAGTAATTTAAGTTACCGTACAATCAATATGCATTTCTGAAGTGATGTTACCTTTGAATGGGTTTTTCAAGAGCGGAAGAGATAAAGCAACGTTTAGCCACGTATATTTTGTTATGAAGTATAATAAAACTCGATTATACGAAATGCGATGCCAAGAAAATATTCGATTACGCTAGACGCACTTTGTGTGTAAATTATCAAGAAACAACGAAAAGGCTGTGCTCGCGAAAGTGAGCTTCTATCCTGTCGTTTAATCTAACGAAATGCGATGGTGCCGATAACGTTAATGGAATTTCGAGCGCGTCGCATGGCCACTATCGATAAGGTCTGCAGATGCCTTCGAGTTTACCAAACCGCGGCTGTTTCCCTATTGTTCATGAAAAACTCCGCGAATTCACCCTTTAAACGACCCCCTGCTTCAGCTTCCAACAGGTTGATCGGCACGGTATCAAAACAGTCCACTTCATCATTGTAAATTACTTTGAATTTATATTGACTTTATCTGAAAGTGTCAAATAAAATAAATTTATATTTCTACTAGCGAAAACTAAAGTTTCAAGATTAAATTTATTACGCGAAGTTAATCCATACATGTTCATGACCTTCGATCGGTTCTTCTTATGTATATTAATTCCTTTCGACTTCTTTATTTGGGTCCTCTTCAGCTGTTACATGTTCATAATGTGAAAATAAACTTTTGTGGAGATTGAACGGATCATTATAAATGTAATTATAGGTATTGTTCCTTATTACTTACAAGTATGGGTATCCTATTATTTTTTATCATGGTGTGCACCTAGTAGAATGAATTTAAGAACGTTTCGAGACTGAAACTTAAAATGTTTTGTATCTTTTATTATTTATTGCATTAAGATAACACCATTTCATTAACACCAGTTAATCCGTACAATTGAGCGGTCGAGAAAATAGAAAATGTGATGATCGTAATTCGAGCTGATCGACGATGGCCGCGCAAAAGAAATTTGATCTAGTTCTCATTTGTGCGTCGTCTATCAAACCTGTTCGAGATCCATTGCCACTATCTCGGCGGCATCGTTCTTTTTATTTTGCCTGGGCGACCGAGTCGGATCGAATCGACGATTCGATAGAAGAAGAAGGCAGATCGCGTATCGGGCACTTTATTTTCCCGTTGTGAATGACTCTCTTATTCCGCGAAGGAGGATCGATCAATATTATCGCGAGGAGGAACAGCGGGCGCGATTCAGTAAAATCCGACGAGAGAGAGACGCTCGCTTAGCCGGTCAATATTTGAGGCTGCCTCTTGATAAGCCGCGATTACGCGACGGATGTTGTTCGCGGCCCGACAACAATCGGATCGATACGATCGCGCGAAACGCGTCGCAGATTAATCCCTTCGTTCGCGAAACTTTGTAACGGATTCTACGAATCACGCTCGTTTCAGTCGTACGAATTCGATGAATCGTTTGAGCATCGACAGAGATATGCAGTGATTAACAATCAGTGCAGAGCTGGACATTTTTAGTATGAGCGTGCTCCCTTTTTGGCACCGTGCCAAAGAGTCGATTTATTTTACCAAAAATTCTTTATGTTAGTGAAACTTTCGTTATGAATTTTTGTACATTTATTTAACGTCGCATCAACTGCTGCTGGTTATTAGCGACGACTAGTGACTGTTGATACCTTTTACAAAATTTCACCAATTAGACCTGTATCTCTAAGGAAAAGTATTACACGAATTTTAAAATTTCATCGTAGATGCATCACATTTTACATCCGGAAATAGCCTGAGTTCGATATGAAATAAATTCTTTATTTTATCGCTCATACCCATTAAACGAAAAATATTACTAAAAATATTAGGTGTACAAATAAGTTCCAGGCCTTTTCATCATATATTCGATAATTATTTTAAAAATTAAATAAAATAATACTAAACCTTTTGAACCATTTTTTAACGTCTTACGAGTTACATCATTTTCTGGATCTCCATGCTGCCAAGTATTGTTTTCTGAGCTTAACAACAAATAAGGGTAAAATTACATTGTGTACTTGCTAAGACGAGGGTAATACTTTGACACGTCGAAGCGGGAAAAAAATCCCCATTCGAATCGTACATCTGATAAATGCAAAATCGAACTTATCTGTACACCTTTCAACCACCAACATCGCGTCAAACATCCACCCGAACATCGACCGATCACATAATAGCTTCTGTCCGCTGGCCTAAACAGCCCCGTGACGCATTTCCGCCGAATGGCGCCGAACGAAGTTGCGGCGACCGGGGGGGAGTGGGAGGTGGCAATTAAAAAAAATTAACGTCGAGCCGCTCGCCGGTGCCGCCCTGACGAAAAAGTCGGCCGCGACGATAATTGCTCCCGGTGCCGGTCTCGCATTAATCTCACTCTCACGCAATCGCACTCACACACACCCCTGCGCCTTTCGTCCTGTTCCGCGAACGTGCCGGAATAAAAGCTCCCCGCTGACGGAATGCCTCTCGCGCGTCCAGTCTCGTCCAAACCGTCGCAATTTCGTTCGCGGAAAATTCACGACTCCCGTTCAGCGATCGCCGTGCAAATGATGGACAGCCAGCGAGAGGGGAGGGAGGGGAAAAAGTAGGAAGATGGAATTGAAGGAACGTCGAGGAAGTGCGACTCGGAACAGATGAGGTGACTCGACGCGAAATATCAATTTCGAAGCGATCACTCTCGATGTCCGCCGGCCTTCCACTCTTTCTTGCCAACGTAATGCGCAGGGCAAAAACAGTTGGTAGGAATGGCCGATCGGACAGGTGGATCTGATTTACGCGGCTGTGCGTCGTGTGTGACGAAGTAGATGATCCTCGAGTTCGGTGAGAGATCGATCGATCGTCGCAGCTGACTTCGGTGTTGGTGAATGAAATTAGGAAGGAGGAGGGGGAGTGGTATCTGTGATCCAAGAAGCGAGTGTCTGATAAGATACGTGCACCTGAGATTTTGCAACGCACGTGAACGGAGCGGTTGGTAAATAACTATCGATGTATGTGTATCGGGTGTCAGTTTGCTCAAAGCCACAGCAGCTTCATTACTATCTTTATAAAACTGATTAATGTGCGTTCTATAAATAATTGAACAAGAGAATTAACTGGCATTGATAACGATATACTTGTGGAGTGCATTTCGACATGGCAGGAGAACTTTGTTATTTTGCTTATTATCAGTCAATAATGTACGAGAGATCTTTCGACTCGTCAGACAATAGATGTAAGGTGCAGTGGGGTAAATTCGTATACGGGGCAAATCCGCACTGTGCTCTTATTTATATGAATATACGTTGTATTATACCAACTGTAAGGTAGAAATCTTCCTTTGATTAGTATTCAATGGTTTGGATAGTATTCAATATAGATGGCCGCCACGTATTCTGTGATTCCCCCACTTAACTCGTTCGATAAAGTTCGTATTACTAATAATAATTCCGGTTTTGCCCCATAATATAAGGATATAAGATTCAATCATTTTTAAACAGGCATTTCTAACCTAGCAGCAGTGTTTTTAATTTATTAAGAGAATCATAAGCTTCAGAAGATATTTTTAAACCAAATTAATGCAACTTAAAGAATAAACCACGTGCTAAATAAAAACACTAAGATTATTAGGTTTCAGTGGAATAGATAAAAAATACATGGGTTTAAAGTAAACTTTACAATGTCTGGGTCGGTTTTACCCCACTCCATCTTAATTCGGTCTATTCGAGAGTCTTGAGCACGCTTCCGTGAGCCAAGTCAAGACGTAGATGCCAAAATGCAAATCATGCCATTTTCCACAGGCCATTAATTTGATGTATTCGGACCCTTATTCTCGCCACCGCGCATGCGCAGTAAAGCAACGGAAGTCTCCCGCTGTTCGACTCAAGTCTCATCCGCTTTCATTCGAAGCGAATGAAAAGTGTGTTAACGATCGTCTGCGTAGCGCCGGAAAAGTGCGGGAGGGAGGAATTCTAAAGTGTTGAAATTCGCGGGAGAGTTGTTCGGATTATAGGTGCGGACGGCGAATGAGGATCGTCGAAACGCGGAAAAAGATGCGTTCGAGCGACTTCCGCCGCTTCTTACTCGACTTTCCAACGCGTTTCCTGCTTAATGCTTCATTGTTGGCCGCGATTACTCGGTTCAACTCTGATTTCAGCTCTAATTCGTGTTGGGCTAACTTTCTTTTCGCCCGTCGTGTTTCTACATTTCGAAAGAAGCTGAAGACAATGGCACTATAGAACATTACTCTTTTGAGAGTGTACAGTTTGTTACGTTACGTCTGAGATTATTATTTCGATCGGTGGAATTATATTTGTTTTTTATTTAGATTTTTGCTACGTGATGTTATATAACATTGTCTGAATAGTCTGAATGATATGAAGAAAATGTGATATGTGTATAGCGGCTAACAAGGTAAGGTGTAATCGTTAATTCGCACACGATTATATTATGGTAGTATTTCTATTTGCGATGCGACAGTTTTCATTATTTGCCTCTACAGTTTTCTCTTCCGGTTTAATTTCCGATTTCCATGAAGCTTCACGACAATTGGAAGAATGGGGACGGTAGCCAGCTCAGGTTAAGACCCAATTTAGCTTGCAAATGCGCAGTACAATTATGCACACTCTTGCAGGTGCATCGGGATCGAGAATAAGAAGTATGTTAATTGCTGAACATTCTCTGCGCACCTAAACGGATCCTCCCGCAGAAAACGTAGGCGTCGAATGACGTTTCTTTAATAGCTTTTCTTTCCACATACCCAGTTTTACCATATCTTCACAACCTTTCTACAGCTCTACTTAAGATTAACGTTAAAAAGTCCCTAATCGTAAAAACGTTTCACATACTTCAGTTTCTCTACGACTTTCAGTAATCCACCGGCTCTATTACAGATGTCTACTGAACAATAGAATTTCTGAGCCACATCTTCCATTCCACACCTTCACCCCATGACAGACGGAATGGAAGTGTAATAAAGAGTCGAGTCTCGTATTCTGCATTTCGCTTCCGAGCTCAGCGAAACTCGCATAACCATCCGCGATCGCCCAGAATATTACCAAATAACGCCCTCGCGAACGTCCCGTCGCCGATCCGGCGTCTCATTTACACTCTGACCCAGAAAACGCTTCTCATTGACAGAGCCCAGCTCGTCTTGCACAATGCCCGAGCAAAAAGGAGCCGCCGCGTACTCGGATCTGATTTAGCTTGCAAATGCGAAGCCGTCGGAACGCGCCGGATCGCCCGGCTGCATCTGGAACAGACCGAGAATGTTAACGACCGTCATCTGCATAATCCCGAAGAACGAATTTCGCAGCGACGACGGGACGCGAAAGGAAGCGAGAAACTTCCCGGACCCATCTTTCCGCCACTCGGTTTCCCGCCTCTTTTCAAACGCCGACCGAGCCCGAGAAAGGTGACAGACATACTCTGGCCTCGCCCCAAGGAGGCCAAGAAGTCTTCCGAAGATTTTTTGGACGTAAAAAAAAAGTGACAGACCCTTCCGCGCATCAACGTCTTATACTGTCCTTTCACTCGGCAAAATCTTGCGACCTTTCTTCGTTGCTTAACCTCTTAACGTGCACGCCCGAGTATATTTGAGCGGCGTTGTATTTGATGCTGCTAAAATTGAAATAAAAATTTTGATTAATTTTGTAGTTTTCTTATGTCTTTGTCAAGACAATGTTCTAAAGTGTATGTTTTTTTGGTCGGTTTATTTCAAAGAAACCGTACGTTAGGGGGTTAATACAGATCAGTGAATTTGAGCAGAAAATATTGCTGTGGGCCAAGTTCTTTCACCGTTTCGATCGCGAGCGGTGGTGAGTTAAGGAGGATCGTTAAAGATTTTTAACGGTCGTGAGAGTCGAAGAGGTGTAAAAGTGGCTGAACTTTCGGCGAGTCTCGGTCATTGATCTGCATCTGAGACTCTGAATGAAATTCCAGCGGATTCATGAATTCCAGAGTTGCTGGATGGAATTTAAATGGACCGTGATACGTCATTCGCGGAGATATAGACAATAAAATCGATTCTTTCTTTCCAGTTCGTTGCATGAACTTTGTTTTGCGATTGTTAGATCTTGAACAGGATACCAGGGGGTCGTTTGAGGTGCGAACTGGGGGTAGTGTCGGGTTTGACAGAGAAAACATCACCGGTACTCTATAGGGTGGTGAGGAATGACGCGGTATCGCAAACATATATATATATATATATATATATATATAGAAGAACAAAAATATACAAAGAAGATAAAGGAAAGAAAATAGTTGGATGTTTCCGATTTTTATTGCAACAACATATTTGATTGTCAATAGACTTAAGCTCGGATCCTCAGGCTTTGTTGGCCTGCCTGTCGTCATATTTTTATTTTGTTGAAAGGCCTATCGCCGGCCTGTGAGATTATAAAGATTTTTATAACCGCCACGGATTAAAGGACCGTGCCCGATCGTCAGCGAGCAAGAAAAAGGTGACGTACAGGGTGTAATGCTTACTCTTCCACCAATGCATCTAAAAGGTAGATGATTGAAAAGAATAGCAGGTGAAGCGAAAGCTTGAAAGAGGGGAAAGACGTAAAGGTTCGAGGAAGATAAACATATAGAAGAGTACACGCTCAAGCTGACGATATTGTGAAATGAACAAAGTAAATAAATTAGGCAACTGGTGGGCAAGAAACGACTCATTCTTTCATACAGGGAGATCGTGAATCGATAAACAGCGGTGTTATATACGGACAAAGAAATAAACAGATAAACGAATAACAATGCAATGATTCCAGGAGCCCTCACTCTTTTCTTTTACCTGTTATGACGTCAAAACGTCACCATGTACATTTACAATGGCGTCGCGGCGCTTACTTGGCAGCAACCTGCACTCACACTCATCCACATTGTTTCCACGCATGTCTCTGCCTGCAGCTTTCAGCCACCCAAGGCAAACGCACATTTTCCAGCTCGAGTTGCAAAAAAGAAATGTAACCGATTCTTCCTGTGTTCCTCGTCGGAAATGAACACGAGGAACACTGGCTCGAGAACACTGGTTCGACCGAAATCGTTTCTGTCAGTCTCTATTGACGACCATGCATCAATATGGTTGAATAACGCATGAACAACACAGAGACTAGTGGAAAGTTGCAAATTGTACGAAGTGTGGCTTAGAAAAAACCAGAATTGAAAACTGGCGGCGACGGGATTCGAACCCGGGAACCGTTGGTTACTGAGCCGCAGTCTAACGCGCTACGCTACAAGCTGGTATTAGTACCATGAATGAACTTAGGCGGTTATAATACCGACATTGTAGGGTGGGCACAAGAATCGGATTTCCTTAACCCATTATCCGCCAATGTTCCATTTTTGAAACACGTTTTTAAATTGTTTTCTTTTAATAACTGCAACTTCTAAATATACAACAAATTTTATTAATCTTTTTTTCATTTTTAAATTGTGGCGGCTACTGGGTTAAGACTATATTTTCTCCTCTTCCTCGAAGGCCATATTAGAACTATCCGTCTGATGTTCATACAATGTATACCCTTCTACGTCATACAGTGCCTACAATTGTAGTTGAATATTTTACCATCGTTACACAGCGTCCAATTTCGAAAGAAGATTGTTACAAAGCCAGTATATCGAAATTGCCCACATACGTATCCATGCGACGTAACCAAAAATTGACTATGTGATGTAAACATATATTACACAACCGATTCTTCCAATTTGACAAAATAAGCTCAGATAATGCCACTGCTTCCGTAACAACGACTTCGCGTCCCATTGTCGTACATTTTTGGACCGCGGGAAGGTAGGTCCTGTTATGCGAGCGTATTTAAATCAATTGGCCTACATACGCGCCTGTGTACGTTACGCGAAACGAGTCCTGTAACGTTCGTCTCCTCTTTCATCGCGCCGAACGCGTCCGTACACGTTTCGACCGCGAAACGACCTGCTGACCGTAAGAGGTCCGCTCTTTTTTCGACTCGCTCCAACTTTGGTTCGCACCAGTTCGCACTCGGCACGCGCATTACCGGCGTCTTCTAGATAGCAGATGCGCAACTCCTCATCTATTCCCCCCTCCAGCGCTCGCCGCAAACAGAACACGTCGGTGCACGTTCGCGACTAGCGCAAATCCGATCTGTCAAGCGATTCATCTTTTTTCGCTTCGGCTCAGTTCAACTTTGACCGTCGACCGGTCGCACGCGCTTTTCGGCAAACTTTTACCTTAATCGAAAAATTGCGCTTGACAATACGTCACGGGCGGCCAAGGCAGTTTATTTCAATTATCGAGTCAATCAATTCACGCTCGACCATTCTTGTTCATGTAGAACTTAAGTGTAAAAGCCAGTTTTTTTTCAGTGGCAAGCGAAAAATGAATCATGTGCGCGGACGCGAATTTTATCGCGGCAATTTTGTTAATAGATACGAATTAAAGTCAGGTTACGATAACGTTTAAAACGTATATTTTATACGAGACTGTGTGTCGATTCAGAAACTGCTAGTGTTTTCGGTACGGTTGCGAATCTTGTTTCTGAATGCATCGGCAGTCGGCATTGTAATCCGGATCGAGAAGTGCATAGCGTTTGCGCAAGGTTAAGCGTAGCTCAGCTTCATTCAGAATTGCGAAACAAGGCTCGGTGCAGATTTTGCCGTGAACCGCAAGATTCGTTCTTTCCGCTTCTTTCCGCTTCTTTCCGCTGCGACGTCAGCTCGATTCGACTTCGCTGACGGACGCGTCGAGCGGCTTGCCACGATTAATGTCGGGCAAGATCGTGCACGTCCTGCTGGAAGCGATGGTGTGCCTGACACCTTCGCCGAGGAGGAAGAAGGCCGCGAAGGGCAAAGCGCCGAAACGAAAGAGTCTTCCGGCTCGGAGGGTATCGGAGATTATCGGCGAATTTAGCCATGGTTCGCCGATTCGAGAAGTTCAGGTAAGGGAAGGTCATACGTGGGCGATTTTTCAAAGCCTGCCGCTGGCAGAAAGATCGGGACAGGGTCGGGTGAACTTGTGCGAAGTGATTTTTTAACGGGTAACTTCGAGTAATCTAGGTGAAGGAAACAAATTCGATCATTTCTGAAATACGTTTTCATTGCTGGGAAAGTGGATAATTTCGTGCAAAGTGACTATTTAGCGCTCAGCTTCTAGAAATTTGGATTAATTAAAGAAATGCGGATATTTTTTACCCTTTCAACCTTCGTGTCAAAACGCTTGAAAGAAACTATACAATCTCATGCGTAGGAAACTATACAATCTTATGCGTAGGAAACTATACAATCTTATGCGTACTTTAACGCTTTATTCTCCGAAGTTGGAATACATGAAGAAGAAAAGAGGCGTGGGATACTTTTCGAAGACACTCAGGTACAACGCTCGCGCTAGAATTCTCGGGACAAAGTAGATAATCTCGTGCGTAGGTACGTGCAGTTTGCGCGTGACTCCGAGTCGTAGCATCTGCCTCTATGCAGTAACGTCTTCGCTAAGTGCTTTCGATACGAAGTAGAAAACGTGTTTGGAAACTCAGCCGCCTTACCGAGCAATAACCGTTTTCTAAATAGTGGCACATGGCGCGCGATGGGATCTGATGTGCGCCGCTTCGCTCCTTAAACGATTCTTTGTACTCACGCGAGCGCGCTTCCAACGCGTAGCGAGAGACATTTCAAAACTCGATTTCGTTACGACCTCCAGCAATCCCTAACCTCGGTTAATAAAAGAACCTGCACTCCGAAACTTGTTCGCAACAAACATGTTCAACTCAGGTTTCCTCCAAACTTGACCAAACAATAGTCAACCGATAGTCTCCAAAATATGCCGCTGATAGCCAATATGACCCAAATCGACATTGCCCATCAAAATATTTTGAAGATCTACCGTGTGCGCGAACGTTCCGCGTCCTCGCACCTTTGCGGCAACGAACGACCTGTCCTTTTTTTGCCGGCCGTTGACGACTCTCTTGGCTCGTAACTCACCGCGACAGTCCGGAATCTCGAGCTTGCCGCTTCTCCCGGATCATCGGACGACCCTCCGGATCCTCTTCAGCGTCCCTACGCCGCTGCGCGGGTGGCGCCGTGGAATGCGATCTCGGACGAGGGGCCCAGGACGCGTTACGTAAGCATCGAGACGCCGTCAGGGCCGTAACGATCCGCCGTTCGGCCTCCTACCACTTTTCGGCAACGTGCCACCGACGTGACTCACCCAACCCAGACAGGGAGATTCCGTCCTGGAGCACACAGTGACGAATGAGATTGTCTCGTGTTATCTTCTTCCACGCTTCTTCACCCGCTTCTTCACCCGCTTCTTCACCCGCTTCTTCACCCGCTTCTTCACCCCCTCGATCGCCCGTAATCGTATAATCCATTATTTGAAACCAATCTACGTTTCTTTGTGCAACGTCCCTACGCTCATTGCAGTTCCTCGATCACCTTCTCACAACAAGCCTAAGTAAACAGGTGGGCAATACGATTGAAGTGGGCTGAAAATAACTTTTTTCTGGGAAACATTACTAATTACTGAAGTACTGTACTTGATAAGATTTTTGCATTGCTTCGATATACTACAAGTTTTGACACTCGAACTAACGACGATTTCTACTCATATTTACGTTTTACTTCCCGATATGACAGAAGTCCCTGTGTCAGAATTTACAAAAGAAAAGAATTCATCTTTTAGCTTCTTATGGGAGCTAAAGAATATTTTAAGATAAAAAACGTTTTATGAGATATAAAGCATTATAAATATGACCAATAATATACGATTGATTATATGAAATTTGTATCCTCATCACGTTATTACTTTCATTTCTTATATAGCGAGTTTGTTATTGTTGAATAAACTATTTAATCCCAGTTCAATACGACCAATAATTTGAACTCGTCTTAGCGTTAATACACGAGTTCAACATCGAAAGAGGATCCTAAGCTGTAACAGCGTTCATTGAGAAGGATTTTCAGCCAAAATTTTGACGGACGTCTAAGCGTTCATTCACTGAACACGTCATCCTGCCCGACTGAGAAAAGGGGGGCGGAGGGCCCTCATGGAGGTTTCGGGAGGGAGCACATACGGGGGCCCATGCATTCCTGGCCGATTGTCCCAAATTGAGAGAATACATTCCTCCGGAGTGAGGGCACTCGATGCGCTTGCCGGGAGCTCACCAGGAATCCGGCCTATCGGCCATCGTAATTTCTCCGTACCCTGCCTCCTTTGTCCGCGATATTTACCCCGCGGTCATTGCCGCTTAGCACGGTTCACTGCGCGTGCGCCGACTCAATTTTTCTTTTTGAGAACGGAACGCGCCGATCATTTCGGGCCGAGCGGCCGCCATGCATTTTTGCATTCCTTCGAATGGCTTTGATGCGGGTGGGGTTCGATAGTGATCGGAGGTGAAGGAAGGTACGAATGAGGATTGTCGATTTTGGGAGGGGATGTTAAGATCGATGATATCGTAATGCGGGTTCTGTATTTTGGGGTTACATTATATTTTTCAAGGGATTCGATTGGTAAGAAAGTATTTTCGGTTTTTCAAACGTAGGTAGCGTTGTCATTCTTTTGAACCTGTGTCAATGTTGGAATATTTTCCTGCTGGCATTCGACGTTAGTCACTTTTGAGTTACGGAAAGAAATGGAAAATAGATCGTTGATGAAAATTTATTCTTTGCATACAAATGTGAGTTTTACTTCCCACTACAACACCAAAATTACTTTCCTGCCGACCCGATGCTTATGCTAATTGCTTATGTATGAACTTTGCACAAACTTGTGGGGTATACATTGATATGAGACGCGCGAATACGTGAACTCGTGCTTTGATCAGCATACAATGTGTAACGTCCGTTACAAGAATTAATTAATCAGTCGTAATGGCGTGTTAGCGCAGAATTTTTCGTATTCCGCATACAGCAGGCTCTGATTGTAGGAAACATGGCGTTACAGTCATCGCCTGAAGCAACGTAATCGTGACTGTTCGAACGAACGCAACAAAAATGTGAGGATTGAACGCGCATTCGCGGAAAACACTTTTCTACGTGAATCTTTCATTATTCATCTTACATTATTCATCCTTCCACCGTAAGCGAGCTTCTCAACGAAGTGCACCTGAATCACTCTTATCCCGGTATCTTCTTTTCAACTGCGTAACAATAGGTCACGCACTTATTGTTAGCATCGTTCCACCTACCGTTGACTACCACCATGACTGTACAATACATCAACGAGATTACCTCACGTTGCGCGAAGAAGTGTAATTAACAGGTGGTTAATAAACTCCGGGTCACTGAAGCCTAAACGTAAGAGAGTAACATAATTACTACCCCGGCCAGATAATTAAAAGTTGCAACACTAAATACAATGTATAACTCATTTGTACGGTAATCAAAAATAATTGTATATCTTTCTTTTGAATTATATACGTTCCTATATACAATGATCTCCAGAATTCTCAACTCTGAAGAATTCTAAATCAAACTCGTTACCGCTTTGACAAACGTCAAATTCCGTTCGCCGGTCTGCGCGTGACGCATGGAGCGAAACGATCCCACCTTACAGGTACGAGCGTAATTAACAGGTAGATAATGGACCTCGGGTTAGGAGCGCAAATTGGATTTCTGATCGCCGGATTCCGCGAGTTCGCGTCGAACGTGCCGCAGCGACAAATTCATTACCGGCGGCAGCCTGTAAATCGTTAGGCGTCAGTTGGGGCCATAAACGGCGCGGGTATGAGAGTCTCGTTTGTCGTGAGAACGGACGGAGGAAAGAAGGAGAACGAACCCGAAGTGAGTCTGGCCCAGTCTGGCCGGCATTAAAACGTGGCCAGGAGTCGCTCGGGGGCCTTCTCTCGTGAAATATCCCGGTTATCGTCGGTTCAAACGGCCGTAACGTCTCATACGAGAACGGCCGCTACGACACTGACGTCGTCTTACATCGCCTTACATCGACTTACACCGTCTCACCTCGTCGAACTGACCGCGAGGCAGCACCGGACTCCGGCGACGTGAAATACTTTAACGACCGTCCGATCCGACTAATTAGCCTAAATCAAACGTTTGTTAGGCCCATTAGCACACATTACGATAATCGCCGCTTTACGATCGCTGAATCAATAGGCCCAGCGTTCCTGAATGATTCTACACGTAGAACAGTGTGCGATACGTTTTCGTCCCGTTGCTTTTGTTCTATGAATTAAGTTTACTGTCCGCTCTTCCGCGCTCAACTTTTCCTCGCGGGTACTCAACTAGTCAGTTCATTGATATAACTCACTGTACGAACAGAATGGAGCTCTCGCATAATTCAAAGTTAATGAAACGGAGGCTCGACCTCTAGGACAGCATCAATGTCGGCATGCGTACAGTTCTGAAACGCGGATTATTCACGGCGAAATGAGCGGGCAGTGAGTTCATACCGGCTGCTTCTGGCAGTTGTACAAGTTTCTTCAAGCGAGTCCTATGTTTTCGCTCGTTTCTTCCCAATTCGGTTGTGCAACGCCAATTATCGCACGATTTATGGCTAAACGGTTCGAGTATGAAACAAAGATGCTTTACATCGGAGAGGAAAAACGTATCTCGCAACTCAATCGGCCTGAGAATAAGTATTTCTATGTTCAAATAAGTCGCTGTGAGATTATAAATTATTGAAACGTTATGTTACGCTCTGAGAAACTCAACTTCAAAGAATTAAAGACTGATGCTAGAATTAGTAACAGACATGAACGAAACATTGACCGAAGGCTTATCTTGTCTACTGTAGTACTTGAACAGTCTTCAAACTAAAACCAGCCCAGTTCCATAGACCACTCGAACTCCTATTTAAAACTAGTACATAAAACTTCCGAACTACTACTAATACATTTTCTCTTTTATTTCCAGGTAAGTTCGCACTGTATGGATCTTCCCTAACTTGACTCCGATCAACACATAAAGGTCAGACTACGGTATGTTTCATCCAACAACTTCATACGTACATTTCATACATACCCATTCTCTAGTCTTCATTAACCCATTAACCGCCAATGTCCCATTTTTGGGACACAGTTTCAGATTGTTCTCTTTTAATGATTGCAACTTCTAAATATGCAATTAATTTCATTTTCTATTTTCGTATTTTTGTATCACGGCGGGTAATGGGTTAACTTATATCCACGTTATCTCTTACTCTCCACTACCAAAAACTCGCCTCGCGCTCACATATTCAACAGTTCGTTCAACATACAGTAAGTACAAAAAGTATCGATAAGCATTTCTCGAACACTTTCCTCTTTAAACGTGCACACCTTGCCACGTTACAATAGCGCAAAATTCCGCTCTCGCTCTTGACGCACGTTCGACAAATGGTCTCCGCGCATGCGGCAGTGCCGTATCGAATGTCCGTGCGCGCCCCGGGGGCGAAAACGGTCCGCGAGGGCGTGAAATATTCGCGACTGCCGCACTAAAATATCGCGGGGTGGGATACGTTTCGCGCGGGAGCGATAATAAATTGACTCTCGTACGAGGTCGGCACTAGCCGCGGCTGCCGCGGCTACCGCGGCGACGGTTATCCTTGCCAATAATATCGCGGATAGAATTTATCGACCCTCGATGCGCGCCAATGGCCGCAATCGCTGTCAATATTTCGCTCCTCGCCTGTTTTCCCGACCTCTGTTCCGTTTGCAAATCTTGACGAAATTATCGAAATTATCGAAATTGTTCAGTTCACTTATGGTTGTCATTTGTTATTACTGATCTGCTTCTAATCGAGCATGAGTCTAATTTCCTATTTTTTCCATTTTTTTTCGGCTGCCACGTGCGTCCGTAAATCTTGAATTATGAGTAACATTAATTAACTTCGTTCCGATTGTTATTACTTTTCTCTTGTATTCAAGCATTAACTCCACAATGTTCTTTTGCTTCGTACCACCCTTTCTTTTGTCTCTCCACTCTCTTCCACTTTCTTGGTCGACAGACGAAACTTATCGACTGTTCTATCATTGAGATTATTATTACTGACCTTCCTCTAATCTAGCATGAACCTAATGTTCAACTTTTTCAATTTCTTTCATCAGTCCCTCCACGAAGCTCCGTAAATCTTAAATTATGAACAAAATTGATTAACTTCGTTCCAATTATTATTACTTTCCTCTTGTATTCGAGCATTAACCAAACGTCGTTCTTTTGCCTCGAACCACCCTTTCTTTTCTCCCTCTCTCTTCCACATTCTCGACCGACAGGCGAAACTTATCGGCCGCGCTATCCTTACGACTGTTATTACTAGACCGTATTCTATTCGAGGCTGACCCCTCCACCCCCATGCCACCTCCGCCTCCCGAGTCGGGACGCACGAGTAGGGAAGGTTCTCGCCCGAGATTCAAGGCTCGTTCTCATGGCGCGCGATTCTCGAACCGTGAATTTACGACGACCCTCTCGAGCGTGATCCACATATGGTGGCCATGCTCGCGATGTGTTCTCTCTGCTTGCCGTTTTTTTCTCTGCCTCTCCTCCCTCTCCTCCCTCTCTCCTTTTTGCGACGCACGTAGCATCGAGACTCGAGCATCGTGGCTCGCCGAGCAGGGAGGGAATTAAAATGAAGAGGGGTGGACCACTCTAAACAGACGGGGTCGAGAGCCAACAAGATTTTCACATGTCAGGCCGGGCTGGGAGCGAAGCGGATAAGTCGGTTGGTTTTGGCCAAGATGCCAAGTGACGGGCTAGTCAATTTTCTGGACGTGGGTCAGGATAGGAGGGGTTAGGTGCCAGTTGTTTGTGGCGGGGGAAAGCAGGATATTATGTCATTCGGCGGGGGCATTAATCGACTTTGCGCAACGTACCGCGAGTCGATAGGCAATTTATCGCGTTAACGGGAATGAGTAATGCCGGTCGTTCGTCATTCGTAACGGACGCGCGGTATCAATCAGCGCGGTTCATTGATTGAGAGGTCTCGAAAGTAATCGTAATTAGCGCGATATGGCTCGCGATGATTGGACCGAAGAGCAATCCCATGGCCGAGTTACTAGTTGCGATGGTCAGTTACGCATTCAAGGTCGTGAGAGTACCGAGTGTACTACGAAAGAAATCGTCACGGGGTATGTAATTGCAATTCTAAGTGAACTAACTTTCGCGGTCGGCAAGTGGTGCTCGGTAAAGATTCGTTTAGTTATTCATTTATTCAATTTAGCTGGGTTCAAGCTTCTTTATTCTTCGCCATCAGACAGATAATCATCGAGCTTCACCCACAGGAACTTTTCCGCCACATCCTACGAGCAAGCAGCGTATCGCTGCCATATCAAAAGTTAGATCCGCAATTTCCACGCCAGCCCTCTTTCTACATCCTTCCATCGTCCTCCGACTACGATCCTTCTTGCCACTGTCCGACCTCCTACCTTAAATCATCGTCAACGCCTCGAGACACAATCTAATTAAAATAAAATTTCTTTCTACTCCCGCGTCAGATAATTATCAAAGTTTGCCCCCCACAGTAACTTTCTTACCACATCCTATGTTGAAGCCTCGCTACCATATCAAAAGTTGCATCCGCAATTTTCCTTGCCCTCGGCCGACATCCTCCCGAGGTTCCCGAGTCGGAAACGTCCGCGTCAGTATTTGTCTAATTAGGGAAGCGGTCGAAGTGAAAATTGCGTTGAAATTATTTCAACCATTTATCTCATTATATAGGATACAAGTAAAAACGAGCAATTTATTCGACTCCCACGATCCTTCGACATTGACAATTACAGTCCCATACTGTAACATTAATCCTTTTAACACTACTCGATCGACACTAAACTACCTAATTCTGTACATATTTCCGTTCACGCCAAAAATTACAAAAATATTAAATTACACATATTTATCGCTGACCGCTAAACAAGGAGACATAATCTGAATCGTTCATCGAAAAGTCGCGATTAAAATCAACCATCACAAAGGCTAGCAACCGTTGACCCGTTCTCGTCAAGGGTCACTCATGGGTTCGTCGTCCTGGATCCCTATCCTCCCTCGTCGAACGATTAGAAACGCTTCGCAGAAAACGGTAGCTAACGCGGAGGCTACATCTGACTCGCATATCTAGCAGCCTGTTTACCCACGCTATTCAATTTGACAGGCACGCACATTTCCGCCGCTGACGGCCAGCTCGCCAATCAGAGCCCGCACCCCGGCCCATTGTAACTTAATTATTACTTTAATTGCCCCTCCTGCTCGCAGGCCGCGCGCCATGGGGTCCTCCGATTCTAAACAACATTAACCCATTCGAGACGGCGATGATTTTCGAACACATTTTTCAGAATTTCTTGCATGTAATTTAATAAATTTTGTTTAGGCGATATGAGTAGCAAGCGATATTATTGCTGTTGGTGATAGATTTGCAAAATGGAATTATATATGGGTTCCTGCATTGATATTTTCTATAAATATAGATTTCGAAAATTCAAATAAATATTTTTTTTTGCATGCAACAAAACCAATGCTTTTTGATTTTCTTTACTTTACAGATACTATTAATTCAAAAACAGTCTTATCTCGACGACGACTTTACCATTATTGTTAGACACGGTGTGCTACCGGTATCGAAAGAGTTAAACATTTTTCGAGTGTCGGTTAAAAGCCACCCTTCCGAACACACCAACATGGACGCAACAAAATGTAGCTTAGCATTCAAAATATTTTTCCCACCTCTCCCGCGATCAGGCATCTCTTCCTCTTTTTGTCCCGCATTTTTTTTTCTGGACCGCTCTAAGCGAAAAGGGGCAGGCGGCGTAATGGCAAAGACCGATTATCATGCACTACATGTTGCGCAATGTGGGACAGGCGAGGACGGGATTTATTTTTAGAGAAGCTCACCCCGACGATAATATTTCTAGAGAGAGAGAGAGCGCGCGGCGCGTAATGTAATGGCGTGTACGGATTATTACCGGCGTACGTACCACTTTCCTCATTGTCTTTATGAGAAAATGCCCTCTCCCCCTTACCCTTTTGCGGAAGATGGCGAGCGCCACAGGCCTCGGCAAATCAGGGCTACCTCGTTAGACGGTGCCGATAATAATGTTACTTCAATGCGGCCGTATCGTGTGACGCCCCCCGGGTATATTGCATATGAATTACGGCGCACTTCTTTTTCATATCGGATGTCGCGCGCGACGCGAAGGAAGAACGCTGAAAAGTACGTTGCGCAACAAACGTACTTTCACTGTTGCACGCTTTTCGGGCGTAACTGTGCTCTCGTAATGTCGGGTTAGAAAAGAGGGCACTTAAAGGGTATAGGTGCATAGGATTCTTTATAAGTGTTTCCGTATCAAATTAAGTTTGAAAAAGAATCAGTTTGACTCAATGGGCTGCATTTGACATCCTTAACTACTCTTTGTTCTTCTTATCTTCCCGACCGCATCCATTTTCGATCGTTTCAACCTTCCCAGGTGCACAGAAGACATTCGCGTAGCAACGCGCACGATTAATTGTCCTTAACGCGCCGCGAGCATGATGTTCGCCGCTTATCGCTCGGAGAATGCAACTCCGAAATGCACTTTGACGATAAAAGCGAGTTTTACGCGTTGCTAACGCATTCGTCATTACCGCTTGCCTTATCCGTCTTCATTGCCCTCGAAGGAGTTGCGCACCTTTATTCGCACAGCTCCTTGCGAGCATTCAACGAGAAGTGAATTAACGTTACTTACTACAAACCGAAACCCACTTTCACTGGTTTCCCTTCTCGATCAATCAATCTTCCGCGAAAATTTGCTTCATCGAGTGCGGATGTGGATATAATGATGCGGACCGTTTATTTTGAAAGTGATGTAAGTCCATACTTGAATACGAAGTTTACACAGCATTAATCATAAATTGTATGTCTCATAATTAAAAAAAATATCATAAATAAGAAGCTTGCACTACATTAATTATAAATTATACGATATCTGATATTTAAACAAAAAATATCATAAATAACAAGCTTACACCAAATTAATCAAAAATTGTACGACATCTCATTTTTAAGTATGGACTTACGCTTTCCAAATAAACGGTCCACATAATGTCATTTCACCATCGAGTAGAATATTTAAAACATAAGTACGCTCTGCACGTGACGGAATGGAAAACCCGATCCGTATTCTTCGTCTCACATAAATCTCGAGTCCCAGACGTTCCCTATCCGACTGCCTTCTATCTAATCGAGATACAAGCGCTATTAGGCCACCGAACATAATTCGGCTTATCGTCCCTATTGCCCGAATCTTCGACGAGACGTCTTCTCCGCCGATATCGTCCCTCAATCGTTGCGCTACACATATTAATTAGCCGTCCCACGTGATAACAATGCTAACGAAGCGGAGTGCCGTCGGCGAGAATTCTCGGCGTGCCGTCATCCAGCGGAGCGCAATTGGATTCTCGTTCTCACGTAAGGAGGAAAGCTTTCTCTATCTGCCGCATTAATCTGGCGAGGGACCGTTTTCCAAATAAGCGTAACGAGCGCGAATGGGCGAAGAATGCTTTTCCGCAAAACTCGCATTCCGTCCGCTTCTGGAAATTGTCTGCTCGACGTCCGGGAAGGGGAAAAAAACGACCTGACGGAATACGCGACTATTTCGAATTTCACCTGATGCAGTGAAATACTGAGTATTGTAATCTTTTTCATAGCTCGTTAGTGAGTTTTTAACTGACAAATAATAAAGTCTCAATTTCAAATATTTATTACATAGAACTGTACAAGATCGTCTTAACATACAAAAAACAGAATTACTTAATAGATACAGACTTATTCGTCAACATCTAGTGGAACATACGTAGAACATCGTCGCTAATGGCCTTGTACTCGATTCGACGTAAAACCGTTAATAATAAGAATTAAAAAACATCGTCTTTTTTCGATTGTCACTGTGTTAGTCGCACACTCACTCATACCCACAGTCAAGTTGACATCGGGATCAATCATGCTCGAACTTCGCATGTAAACTATTACATAGACGTTAGGATACTAATGATTCCTTAATAGAGGAAAAATGCAGACGTCAAAGAAAAAGAAGTTTGTCCCAGTCCGAAATGTTTCACTCATCTGATCTCAAGCACTGTTTCTCTCCTTCGCTCTTCTCCTTCTTCTCGCCATTATTCCTTATCGAAATGGTTGCTGTCCAGTCGATCGTGGCTTCTTACGATAATCGCGACGGTCCTGGTGCGAATTAACGAGAATATAATCGCGGCGCCAAGTGAGTGCGTGGGACTCGGTTCGTGTAAGTGCGAATTCGACTTGTTCTCCCATCAGCATCGGCGTCGGCATCGGCGTCGGCATCGGCGTGAGCCCGCCAAACGGTAAAATTCGATCGGCCGCACCTGCGCAGAATGCGCTCCGGATAAAACCGAGTTAAGAGCGCGAAAATATTTAGCGGTACTTCGGGCGATATACGCCGACGCGCATACAGGCAGCGCAGAAAATCTCTCTGTTCGAAAACCTCGCTTCCGGATCATTTTTTACATGAAACGTAGAATGGTAGAAGTAGCTCATACTGTGCTGATTTTTTTCTTCTATCGAACTGCTCCCAAAATGCATAATAATATAAAAATGTATACTTTATTTTATATTTGATTAGTGAAATATGAATATGATACTCGAATACAAATGATAATAATCCATAAAAAAAATAGTAATAAAAAATAATTATACCTTCACGGTACTCTATTAACACATAAAATATTACTTTACGCATATAATTGTACGATTGTGCAGTAGATTTTATTTAAAAATTGTGTACGATACAAAGAAATTAGTATCAGATCAGTCCAGAAATACGTAAACCATCGATCAGCGACTTTGATCAGTTTCTGGGACGAAACTTGGAGCGTTCGCGCGGTAATTTTCGGCGCACCCTGTATAGGATACGGCGCGTATAATTAACTCGTAAAAGGCCGTATTCGCTCGCCTCCGTTGCCACTCGAGAATTCGCACGCACCCGCAACGAGTTCCTCTCAAGGGGAAGCTGCTCTCAAGACAGTTCTCGTTCCCGACTGTTGCCACTCGTCCCGGTAATGTCCCGTCGTCGTAAATATTGCTTTGCCAACTAAGTGATTGCGCATTTTGTCGATAGATGGTCTTTACACTTTTTTGGGTTCGTTAACGTGCACCTAATCTATATTTTTTTCTTCTTGTTTCGACTTCTACCTTTAATTTAGTACAAAAATTATATTATATCGATTAGTTCTTTAGTTTTGTTTTTATTCCAATTTAAGAATGGAGGACAACATTTCAGACATATTATTAGTATTATTTCCGAAAAGGCAAGAACGCATCGCAGGCGCAAAAGAAGTTATGTGCCGTATGTGGGAATGAAGCCTTGAAAGAAAGGCTGAATGTACCACATATATGCATTGAAAAAATATATAAAAATGTTGGATCTTCCTTCTTATTTAAAAGCCGCAATCACTTAGTTGCTAACCCAATAAATTGTTTCCCTTAACCCCGGCGAGTGCCGATTGCCTGCCGGACGAGGGTCAACGTTTTTGCGCCGATCATCCAGATAGGCCTTATGAAATGAGGGAAGAGTCGAACAACAGGACGCGATAATGAGACCTAAAGTAAGCAGATTTCTTCCCGCGCGGACAGCCTCGGAAGAAGACGCCGCTCATCATTATTCCTTTGAAAGAAGACTTGACCTTCGGCGTCCAGCTTCGAAATTCATAATCCGTTAACGGACGCGAGCAATTAGGTAGACTCGATAGTCGGCCGGGAGCCGGTGGAAATTAATGAAATTGAAAGAACGCCGCTGCAATTAATTGCAATTCCGAACTAAGTCGTAACGAGGGGCCGCACGCCAATTAGCTGAAATAATAACTGAAGCGAGGGGGGCCCGTTAAAATTTCCTCCGTCCGGCAGAAAGGAAAAACGGCGCACGCGAAACTAGGAAGAAGGGCAGGGGAGTCGAGAGGGGGGAATTATAAGAATCGTGGAACGTCAGAGAGAGAGAGAGAGAGAGAGAGAATACACGAATGCGAGGGAGAAGCTGCGTGGAACGATTCGCATGACACTGTCAAGTACGTTCTACCTTCGACTCGATTTGCAATCTGGACTAGGATGAACTCTTCAATTCGTCGAACTTTGTTCCGACTCTATCCGCAAAAGTCTTCATCAGATCTTTGAAGCTGTTTGAAGAGTGACCCTGGAAAAGAGAGAAGGATGCGAGAGGGACGAAGCGGGAAGAAGTCAGCCGTGGAATCCGTGATAGGAGTGAACTCCGCGAATTCTTCGGAATAGAAGTAACGACTGCTCGTTCCCATGAATCGAGGCAGCAGCATTTTAATCTCGACATTAAATCCAGTCTCGGGCAGGTCGAGAGTCGGCAGTTCGAGTCTAGCGTGTTCTTATTTGTTCTTATTCGTCCTTATTTGGCACCGATTCACGCTCGGGAGGACTCCTCAGACCGGTGCCACCCCCTTCGATGGGAAAGCGGAAAAGGGGGTGGGTGGGGGAGAGTGAAGACTTCCGGCCGCGCGAAAATCGAGTGAGAATTGTCGGGATTAGTCAGCGAGAATCTTTTGGCACGAGTCAGTTAATTCCGCGGCTGAAAAAGTGAATTGAAAGGTCGGTAAAATATTCGTTTTGCGATCTGTATAATAGAGAAGGATGGTAACAGTAAAACTGGGTAAGACTGTTAGATTACATAGAGTTTGATGTCAGTCAGAATTATTTTATGGATATCGGTAAGACTTTTACTGAAAAGTTCGGTGACGTTCGCCGATCACGAGCAATTCCTTTACCTATTCTACACTAAAAATTACGATCTTTGCTCCGCCGATTATTATAGGTACCTACACGCGTTAATGCGCCGATGTACCGCCCTAATGAGTTACACGTATTTTTATCTCCGCTATATGTTACCATTACGCATGCTTGCGTAGCGCGTCAGCATGCGATAAATTACAAATTCTAATAGCGTTATAATTTGTAAATTTCCGCTTATAATTATCACGGTTATTAAGCCTCATCCTTCCCCCCGTCGGTCAAATCTTCGATAAAACGTTACGGCCATCAGCGAAGCCGACCCCATCTCTCAACTTGCCCACTTACTTGGCCACACACTCATCAGTGCGATTACGTATCGTAAAGACATTTTTTCGTAATTGGCCAAGGAACGCGATTTAACGACGATCCCAGCATTTTTCCATTTTTCCTCTTCGTTTAAATAACGCTCACGTGGCCAGCCTCGTTTGCCGGCCGGACAAAGGAATATATTCTCGTTCACGCTCGAGGAAGTTGAAAAAATGCTCGATCCTTCCCGTTGCCCGCCATCTTGTCGGCCATAATTGTCAGCGCCGTACGTTGTATATGTCTAATCAGGAGAAAAAAGGATGAGTCCTTTATGCGGGAAGAGTTGGCAGGCCCGACCCTGTCGTGAAGCGTCGTCAGAGGCGTGCGTACTCGTTTCGAAAAGAAGTAAAAGAAAAAGTGTAACCCCGAAGAGTCTTACGGCGATAGGAACTCTTCGATCCTCCGCGTCGATCGAGGCATGAATTATTATCGTGCCGCGCCGGCATCGGCCTTTTTTCATTCTCTTTCCTCTAATGATCCGCCTGGCTATTAGGAAACTGGGGTACGATAATTATTTATAGCGGACGGCGATTATTTTTATCACCACTTAGAATTAATGGGGCTGCCGTAGAAATTGTAACAGTTCTTCATGGGAGAGAGTTTCGGTATGTTGCTGAAAATAAGCATTGTTACAAGAGTACATCCATGAGATTGATCGAGTAGTGAGAAAAAAAAGCAGAGTGGTTATTGGATGAATCTTTATTTAGAATCTAATATATTACGCATTTTTCTCCACTGAACTATTAGGTTTTGTATCAATCTCCACTGTTTCATCCACCTTCTCTGCTATATGTATATTACAAGACGTTATAACAACGTTTACACGTTCGGTGAAAATCTTGAACCTAACCCTGATACTAGCCTTTACTTAGAATGAAAAACATTACACATTCTTCTTTGCTGAAATACTAGGCTTACACTAGTCTTCACATTTTATCCACGGTCTCTACAATATATTACAAAATACCGTAACAACGTTTACACGTTCGGTGAAAATCTCGCACCTTACCCTAATATTAGCCTACCGACAATTCGAGAAAGCACGTACGGGCCAGGCCGCCCTTTCTCGCAACACGATCTCGTTATAACCTCTATTTCTGTAACCCCAGTCCCACCGTGTACCGCTCGAAGGCAGCCAGTGATGTAACACGATCCGTACGATTTCTCGTGCGTACGGCGCGCAATCGAAGGAAGGACGCGAAAAAAGAGCAAACGACCGAACCTTCGTTCGAACTGGTCAAACCTTCTTCGCGGAAAAGACATACGTTGAATAAAACGTGTCTCGAATAAAATATATGTGGTGATGTATAAGTCCCTTCGGTGAAAAATGGCAACGCTAATTGGACTCGGTAATTGCCAGGTTCGCACGACGCTTCGGATCGAGTTCCCGAAAACTTGGGAAAAGTGTGAATTTCAAGCACGGCAACCAGGCGCCGAGGTAAAGATTGCCGTGCTCGCTGAGTGAGATAATGCTGAGGAATGGATTTGTTCGATACTCGGGAGGAATTGTTAGCCGCCGCGAGAGCGGCGCTGGCAATAAATTCGTTGATGGGAAATTACTATAGGCCCTCACCACCGCCACCCCTCCCCCTCCCCCTCGCCCTCCTGCCAACTCGTTTCCTATAATTCCGCGACGCTATCCGATACGCGGAGTTTCTCCCGACTCTAAAGCACCGTAATCTGACGGCTGCAGTCGCGGCAGAGGTTTCGCTTATTTCTCGTCTTAAAACAAATCCTTACCTCTCGCGACTATGATTATTTACGCCCGCATCGACAATAATTCTCGAAAATTCCTTCTCGGACTTCGGACGTATAAAAACGTTTCAGCTACGGACAGACTAGAGTCCTACAAAAACGTATTCATTCACCATTCACTTATAAACGTCCGAAAGAGTCAGTAGAGTAAACACAGCCGAACAATGAGAGACGTTCCGTGAAAAACGTGCAGGAAAAAGTCGGTCGTTCAATTCGAAGGTCAAACAATGGGAAGCGAAGTTTGAAAGGACATTCTGATACAATGTTTAGCGAGGTGATCTAAAATTCTGCTCGGTCGTTCTCTATGCGGCTGTCTCGAGATCCGCTTGTAGATCTTGTCAAGACTGTAAAGGTCCATTTACATAACTAGTTCGGATCATCGGCGTGCGTCCTGTCCGATGCGTATGCGGCGCGCGCGCGCGCGCGCGAACGCGAACGGTCGATGCACATGCGAGGATCGTGAAATTACGGGGCAACAGCGTGTAACATGCTACGAGGACGCGTCAAAGGACGACCTTCGATCGTCGAGTATCGATCCCCCACCTTGAGTGCCGAGATCCATGTTTCCAGGCTTCCAGTTCAGAATTCGGGAGGGTTGCTCCGACGATGGTTCAGCATACTTTGTACGCGCGATTGTGAGAGGGACGTGCAATTAGCAAGGTTCACTGCTAGGTAATGCTATATGGTGCACGTTTATACGATGTGACAAAGGATGATGCCATGATCAAAGTCGTTCGATACTTGGACGAGTTTCGTCTGATGTATCAAATTTTGCTCGTTATTGAGATCTGTATGTAGGTATTGAATTATTGTACGATTTGTAGTATTCTTTGCCGTAAATTATTTTTGACGGATGAAATTCGTTGAATAATTGAATTATTAGTAGTGAGATTAAAGTAAAATAAGGGGATTTAGTGGTCGTCAGTGAAATGTATAATCATGCATTTTCGGCCAATTCGGTCACTGTAAACTTGAGAGAGAAAAGGAATATACCTAGGTACTATCTTTTCCTTTTCTCTCTCAAGTTTGTCTCAACTCTCAACAGCAACAATCTCAACGCAGTGAGATTAAAGTGTACGGAAATTTTAGATTACAGAAGTATAATTGATATAGTTTCTTTATCAATCCTAGCAAATCCTGTTTTTGGATTAATAAGATGTACAGATGCGATTAAGGAGTACGTACAATAATATACATATACGGGAAGAATGGGTGGCTGAGGTAGCAAGGAACATGTGCGATGATATATGAACGCCGAGAATCGACACTAGTAAACTGAAATGGAAAAAGGAAGTATACGACGAGCGACTCTGTTGTAATTCGCGTGTAGTAATCAGAAGCAGCAAAGCAAAACGAGTCAAAACACGTGTGTACACCGCGTGCAAAACCAAATAGAAAACACAGATACGTTTATCACAAAGGCAATTGACTGGCGGAGTGCACGTACATAAACTTACTCGAACAAGAAGCAAAACATAGGACGGACAAACCGTAAAACTGCCAATCGGGCGTGTAGAAGGAAAACCGCGAAAACGGGAAACTGCACGGAAAATAGCCAATAAAGGCACGGTACGTAAAACGCAAATCGCACTAAGGAGACCACTGTCCGCGTAAGAGCGGATCGAAAACGGACGATCCGTGAAAAGCTATCGAAGCAGACGAATCGAAAGTGAACTCCGGTCGGTCACCGTTCCACTATCGGAAACGCAAACGTCATAACGACACAATGTTGTGCGAAGTGAACGTTCCGTCAAACGTAAAGCCTAAGGAGAGAAACATTGCATGACGGCCCAGTTGGAAAAGTAGTCGTCCGGCGAAAGAGAAATTAAAAGAAATGCGGCAAACCGTCGGACACGCAAATTACAAGCGTGCCGGCAATATCTACACACACACACACACACACGGACGCACTCGTACGGATCACCTGCCCATGAAACTTATCCGAGCGAATAAATCGAAAGCGACTCGGAACAATACTAGACGCGGACTCTCTGAAGGACTAAAACATGAAGCACGTCAATCGTCCGAACACCCCCCCCCCCCCCCCCTTATCTCTCAATTCCCCCAATCTTAGCCGCAAATGAACCAGACACAGTTCATACCGTCACGTAGCTACTCAGACCCAGCGAGCCTTACCCTCCGCAGGAAGGAACGTGCACGCGAGTTCGTAAAACGACAATTGTTCCAGCGATATATTCAGGCAAGCATATATCGCGAATTGCCGATCCGTGAAACCTATCGAAGCAGACATCCGACCGTCGAACGCCAATGGTCGATCCACCTGCTCTTCGTACGCAACGCGTCCTATGCGTAACAGTACTGCACGCGCCCGCGCGCGCGCACGCACGTGCTCACGTACGTGAACACGTACGTGGATAGGTTCGCACACCAGGATCGGCGTATTTCTCGTTCGTACGCACTTGCCTCTGCGGTTGCACGCACCTCGAGCATTCCCACAGTACGTACGGCAAGGGAAAAGTCGTCCTGCAAGGTGCCCCGGCATCTTAGAAGCGAGTCTTTGACGACACGCTCGCTGATCAACAAGAATCGGAGAACTTGATACGGCCGACACCCGACGACTGCCTGATGTTCATGAGAGAGAATCGTCCGCGACCGTTCTTTTTCGGAGTCCGAGTATGTTCGGTCGACGTTCGGTCGTTCGACAGTCCTTTGTGCAATCTGCCGTGAAGGGTTACCTCATGCACGGCATCCTCGGCTGATGCTCGGATTGCGCGGAGACCTGTACAGCGCGTGGCTGCTTGGAAACTGGATTCTAAGGTGGCTCGGATCCAGGGTTGCATCGGATGCATTCGACTCGGCGAAGATTGGATGGAAGGGCTGATAAGGGCGGTGGGAGTTTCGTCTACAGGGAAGGACATTTCGGTTAGCTGTTCTGGGCCGCGGATTCGAAGAGAATTAGACAGAAGAAGTAGGAAGCTACATAAATGGAATTGATCACTTAGACTTAGTATTGCCGTGTGAAATTGTGAAAAGAGGAAGGTTAGTCATGATTGAGATTAGTGAAATAACGTGGGATAGATGAAGAGTTAGTCTTGAGATTTCCCAAGTCTCACGCTGATCAGAAGCTAATTTGTGGGACAAAGTCATGTAGAATGTTCGTATAGGTATTCGATTTTGGCCTGACATTCGCGATGTGATACATTAGACTCGCAACGCGCTCACGTATTTACAGTAATGACAACGCGCGCGAAATTATGATGTGCCTAATGTGCGGCACGTAGAAACAGTTATTTACCAATCAGCGAGCCCGGTAATCATTCGCTCGACTTGACCCGCTTCCCGTGTCCAGACTCCGCGTTTAAAGGTCCACTAATTTCTCGCAGAACGCGGTCGTTTCGTGATTGAACCTGATATTGCATGCGGCGGATGGCAATTGATATCCGAGGATCGGTTTCGCGCAACAGGCATAATTGTTACGACTTTCCTTTCAATTCCAAGCCCGCCATTATTTCGCCCCGTCATACTCACTTTCTCAATGGCGTGCCTCCGCGTCTATCGATGACCGATCCTCGACCGCAATCTGTAATTGCATACAGCGTGCAATAAGTCGACCGCACTCGTAGTAACAGCAATGTCTCGAAACCGACAGTGAGGAGAAAACGTTTCTTGGCTTTACGTGCATCGGGCAAATTTTCCTACGCCGAGTTATCGATAATAACATACAATTAGTCGAGCGATAATATAGGGAGACTACACCGGCGGCCGGGCTAATTTAGTCAATTCGGTAGTTATTTATAATTTGTGAAATTGCAGTTGACAAGGTTTGACTCTCCTCTGTTTACACGGCGGAGAATATTACAGCAATATTGTAATCTACTATGCGTCTAATGGGATTCACATGCTAGATATACGCTTATACTTCACTTTTCGGCACTTCCCCGATTGTCGGCTTACAATATTTTGTTGTATGACGAAAAAGTATGCTGTACGACTAGCAATTTTCTGTTTAGTTTCAGCTTTTAAATCAGTGTTTATTTTGAAAGTGGTATAATTCCATTTTCTAAAATAAATAAATATCACATAAAAAGTTTACACTACATTATTCAGAAATTATATGATTCACCTATGAATTATATGATGATAAACAGTCCAAATAATTAATTGACTTTGGGCTTTACGCCAACTTTTTCGGAACGTTAGGCCGTATAGGTACGGGTTACATTTTGAAAGCGCCAAAACCACCTCAATCCCAAAAACATCCCCAAACCTTCAACCCGCAATCTAACTGGTTGCACTCATTACAACTCACCCTCGTCGAAACGTGAAGCTCATCTCCGCTCGCAAAGGAAATTTCGAAGCGCATCAATCATCCCTCGACGACTCATGCTCGATCCTAGAGGACATGCCGAGAATCTCTGATCGCCAGTGCGTTTCCACATTCTCGCCGGTTTCCGCCGGCAGTTCCGCTCTCCTCCTCGAACTGGTTCCCGCTCGATCAACTCGGAACATTCCGCGCGATCTTCCTCCGGCCACCCACCAGCTTCCTCCGGCTGCTGATCGGGACGAGTGTGTCGTGCCATCCTCCGTCCTCGGTTATCGAGGCATTGAAAGCTTCTCGGTAGTCGGAGGGTGGTCCCTTATCGTCCGCCGAGTGCCGTGTCAACTGCCTGACATCGCCAGTCCTCCGAGTACGCATCGTCACTTTGTCAGAGGACACTTTGACTGCTACCACGGGCTCTCTCCTTAGAGAAGCACAGGCTTCGATGATGCACCGAATGCCACGTTCGTCGTGCCGGTAGATTCAAGCCTTTTGGCCCGTTATTGCCTACGGGTTATCAAATATAGCTTGGGACAGAAACTTGACTTTCCAAAAATGACTCTTAAAGACGAAATTAAGTTTTAAACATATCGCGACTCGGCGCAGATGGCCGGAGTACAGTGTCGTACAAAGGTTTTCTGAATTTTCTTATCGTATTAGAGAAAAACCGTTTTATAGGATGCCGCGTTGTAGGAGGGTTTCCACAATTTATGAATCGTATTATAGCGAAACCGTGTTATAGGATATCGTGTTGTAGGAGGGCTACCTGGATTGGCATTTGGCTAGTTGAATGTGTTTGTTGCCGGTCGGTGCTTTGGCGGAAATGGAACATTGAACGGCTGGTTAGAATTCGCGGATGAATAGGGATGTTCAGGATGTTGAGTGTTGATGACAGGATCAGGGGGTTTGGATTTATTTGATGTTCGAGGGTGGGTTGTTATCGTCTTGTCAGGGGTATTTTGATCGTTCAAACTGTAGAGGTTGGAGTTAATTCGAATATGCCGACTGTGATGTTCAGGTCTGACGCTAATTTCCGATAATCGGTTCCTATCGTACACTCTGATTTACTGTCTTTCAGTACTCCCTATCTTCGCTTTGATCGGTGACATGAATTTGATCAACCGTACATTCAATAATCAAATGAAGAATTGCAAAAGGATCAGTATTATGATAGATGTACGTATTTATATAGAAAAATGTTTAAAAAATTAAAAAAATGTAGGTGGAAGCCGTACCTAAATCATCCAAAATTCTTTATTGTGACGACACTACTTCATCCTGCTGCTACCGATGTGTGATACTTTATCGGATGCAGCTTTGAGATCAAGTCTTGAGTGCAATTAAATTCACGTTTACTTAAACGCTAACATCCACTGTTCGCGACATTCGCTTTACGCCAATGGCCGATCCTTCGAAGCAAACCGAGTTACACCGACTTTCCCAGCCGAACGACTAATTGAATCGCCAATTAATCACGCGCCCACATCCCCGAAGCTTCTCGAATCGCGTACAACTTGTAACCGTTTGCATCATACGTAAATGTTTCTCGTGTTCCGCTGCTCGAATTCTGAAGGCGAGCTTCTATCTTGCTGTATCCGCAGTACGGACACGTAACTAATCCCGAGACGGGCAGCCCATATCAATTTCATCCTCACGACACCGCGAACACGACAAAAGCCGTGTATTCACGCTTTCGACTCCGCGCTCGTCACGCAGCGTCGCGAGCGGCGACGAAAATTAGTTTGTCGCTCGAAAATAATTGCCTTCGTTCGGCGCACGAAAGCGCGACCGGAAAGGGCATAGCCGGGTAAGATAGTGAAATGTGCCCCCAAACCGATCGAAATTCTGAATGAGCCATTCGATAGCTTATGAATAAAGAAACATTTTTGTGAATTTTCAACTTCGTATCTCGACCGTGGGGGGCGAGGGGGTGTAAAATGTACTGTCCGCTTCTCCCACCATTTTCTCGGAATCTAGTGCACAAAAAAATTCGAAAAAAATCAGAGGTGTTTCTAGTAATGGCGCGCATATTCCAGATTTTTTTCAGATTTTTAAACAAATAATTCAATTGATAAAAAAATAAAAACCGAAAATTCAATCAGAAAAAAATCGATTTGATACCGAAGGAGGTCCGGATCAGTGATGCCGCTTTTTTCTGTAATGTAATATTACAATCAACATCTCTCTGATTTTTTTTATAATTTTTGCTCACCAGCAACAGTGTCGGAAAAATGAAAAACCCGTTTTTTCGTCAGTTTTTGGGTGTCAGAACAACATATGAGAAAAACTTTGGTTGAATTCTTGTCACATAACTATTTCATGTAATGTTTAATGTTATTGATTACATTCCACAGTCATAATAATGCAAGAAAATTAAATAAATGGAAGAACTCGATGTCACAATGTATGCCTTATGTTCTGAAAAATTGAAGATCAACCAAACATCGTTGGTAGCGACACGCGTAAGGTGACAGTCTATTTTGTCGAAGCAAACTTTTTCTTTGGGTTCGAATCCTGTTAGGTGCCTTTTTTTTTATCGTTTTTTTGTTGTCCTTTCTCTATGCAACAATAGTTAATATTTAATGTCAGATGACTTTCTCTGTGCAACACATTTTTGTCATTGTTACTGCCAAAATATATGACAAGAATAACGGAAACATGGAAGGCGATTTGAAGGCACGTGCATATTTATTACAACATTAAAATGTTGACAAAAATATTGTGAAATCATTTGACAGTAAATATTAACTATTGTTGCACAGAGAAAGAACATAAAAACGATGAAAAAAAAAGGCACCTAACAGGATTCGAACCCAAAGAAAAAGTTTGCTTCGACAAAACAGACTGTCACCTTACACGTGTCGCTACCAACGATGTTTGGTTGATCTTCAATTTTTCAGAACATAAGGCATACATTGTGACATCGAGTTCTTCCATTTATTTAGTTTTCTTGCATTATTATGACTGTGGAATGTAATCAATAACATTAAACATTACATAAAATAGTTATGTAACAAAAATTGAACCAAAGTTTATCTCATATGTTGTTCTGACACCCAAAAACTGACGAAAAAACGGGTTTTTCATTTTTCCGACACTGTTGCTGGTGAGCAAAAATTATAAAAAAAATCAGAGAGATGTTGATTGTAATATTACATTAGTGAAAAAAGCGGCATCACTGATCCGGACCTCCTTCGGTATCAAATAAATGTTTTTCTGATTGACTTTTCGGTTTTTATTTTTTTACCAATTGGATTTTTTATGTAAAAATCTGAAAAAAATCTGGAATATGCGCGCCATTGCTAGAAATACCTCTAATTTTTTTAGAATTTTTTTGTGCACTAGATTCCGAGAAAATGGTGGGAGAAGCGGACAGTACATTTTACACCCCCCCGCCCCCCACGGTCGAGATACAAAGTTGAAAATTCACAAAAATGTTTCTTTTTTCATAAGCTATCGAATGGCTCATTCAGAATTTCGATCCGTTTGGGGGCACATTTCACTATCTTACCCGGCTATGCCCTTTCGTAATCTGTCGCGCGAGCACATGCGTACGAGAGCTTACTCTTGTCATTTAGGAAGAGCAGGCGTGATAAGGGTGTCATTGGATCGACTTGATAGCAGTCTGCAAATTTTTAGTCGGTAAGTGGGACGGTGTTCGATCTTCGGTCTTCACTTCCGGTGAGCAGGATTCGAAACCAGTTTTGCTTTGCTTCTCCGGACGGTTCCGGCCTGTCTTATCAGTCGCCGGGATGACGCGTGAGAGACGTGAGAGGGAAGAGGGTGATCTTATCAGGCTCGGACGACGGCGATGTACCAGTTTCGCGCGATGCAAGCCGATGCTAGATGTTTAACGCGGCTGATTTCGATCGAAGGAAATGTGCCGCGTTGACTAACGTAGATGAATGAGAGATTGTCGCGAGTCGCCGAGAGAAAGCCAGAATAATTAGGAAAAATTGTGAAACCCGTAATATGATACTTGTGTAATGAATGGAGGATTAAGTTATTTTTAGCTTATTTTTCCGCTGAGAATTTCTGTCGGATCGGAAATGTCGGATAGATTCATGAATCACATATCTTGCGTATAAGGGAAGCGCGAGGACTCACGGCCTTTGTGGACAAAGGCCACGTAGGAAAGCGCATAAACTCTACCGATTACGGACGTTCATGCATGCATTCATAGACAAACGCTATGGTGCGAGACGACTCGTTACTCCAATAGTGATTTCCGTACAACATTCAGTCTCGGTAGTGCCTACTTTGTAGAAACGACCGGTTTCAATGATTGTTGCCAATTGACGCACGGTATAACTAGACGAGAATGTTGTACTTAACTTAGTTACAATCCTATATACACCACGAGAGAGTCTACAGATCCCATAACTTTGTATTAATGTCTCAAAGTCTCCAACAGAAAATTGAATTAAACTTTCACTCTTAATATTTGAAGCTTTCGTAAATTATATCTGCTCCGCGAAATTATACGAAATCTAATTTGTTACATTACGATTATCCGATAATCCATTTTCTGCTTACAGTACGCCAAATAATGTACAGACAACATTACACAAATAGAAATACAACATTAAACAAACACTGTTACCCTACCATTTCACAAATGATATTAGCTCGACTATACGAAATCTACTGTCACGCGAGTACCAATCATCCGCCTTACACATCCACAATAAAATTCCGCCGCTGCCTCATGATGAGCCAGTCCGCCGTTCGCAACACCTGATCCAGCTACTCCAATGTTTCCCCATCGCGCCTTCACAAGATTACCCGAGCCTCCTGCATGAATAACAATCGTCCATGAGCGTAGCCTGCCAAGATATGATCCGTTATACTCTGCGGATTCGCTCGTGGAACAAAGAGAAAGAAGCTGACTTCCAGCAGGCGGAAACGGGCCTGGGTGCCGGAACACCCGACGTCGTTCGACGTCGTTCGGATCCGAATAATGTAATACGCCCGTTGTGCAAGGAAGTTTACGAGCTGAAACGGCAATCGACGTTGCCGGCGCGCGCGCGCGCTCTTGATAAATCCGGCCAGAACGATCGTAACGTTCCAGGGACCTTCCCGGCCAGCATCGACTGCGCAATACTCGGCCAGTTCCGCAACTCTTTTCTTTTCCTTTTTTGCCTTCCGGAGTCGGCTGGTTTACTGCGAGCGGGGCGATTTACGGTGGCCGGGGACGGATTTTACGACCATTTTTCCTCGGAAGACGTTCCGCGGCTTCCTCGACGTGACGCCGATAACGATCTATGGATCAAAGATTCCCGGATGAGTCGAGTCGGATATCGATTTAAGCTTCGGATCAAAAGTTGGCCCCTCGCGCTGGATTTTATATAAGAAGACTTCGATGGAAGTGCGAGTGTTGGGTTGCCGAGGATTGTTTCTCGTAATTCGAGGAGGGAGGGGGAAGAATTGAAGTTGGAGGATCGACGAGTCATTTCTAACTGATCCACGTTCGCTGGTTGCGCAATGGCAGGGTCAAACTCCTCCGAAATATTTAGGTGCACATATTTTTGGCGTTGCATCACTGCGCGCTCGTCTGCGCATCGGACAAATTCTTTACTTTCTTTTTCTGGGTCGAGTTCTGGTAACGCTTTCTTACGCCTTCGCTCGATGAACGAAGTATTTGTATTGTAAATTGTCGTTTAACCCATTACCTGCCAATACCCCATTTTTGGGACTCAATTTCCAATTGTTTTCTTTTAATAACTGCAACGTCTAAATATACAGCTAATTTTATTTATCTTTTTCATCTGTTTTAATTGTCGACGGTAATGGGTTAAAGCGTGCTTTTGTTTGATGTCAACGATCTTGTTTGCGTACGGGCTTGTACGGGAGGCACGTTGGGCAATGGAATTTTTGTCTGGGGCTAAGAATGTGAAACGTTGACATTTTTTCGGCATGACTCTCCATGCATCACGGAGAGCAGGTATTCGACCGGCCTGAAGAATCTTCTGGATGGTGGGACCTCACCTCGATGACGCGACGATATCCAGCTCGGATGAGTCACGATTCTCATCGCTATCTTGCCAACTGATCAGCGCAATTACTATTTTGCGGACGTTCATCGATGTCAGCTTCTCATTTTCCTATCAACGCTTTATTTCGTCTCGCTCTTCCGCGCACTTTTCTTGTTCCGACACATTGAACCTGATAATGACCTTACATATGACGTCATTGAATTAATATTTGAATAAATTCACCTTGCGTAACGTACCGCGTACGATTGAATGCCCCATCATCATTTTCCGTACATTCATCTCTGTCACACAAATAACACCCACGGTGTAACATTTCTGCAAATATCAATATATTTAATTGAAGCAGCTTAAATGGTAATGACGACCTCCGGGTCTGCAGATCTTCCCACTGGCAAACGTTACTCTTCAATGACTCCCACAGCAACCTTTGTTTTCCACTACTCAGATATGAAATATTGTAGCACACCCGCTAGCCCACTTTGCACATCGCACTTGTAATCCAGCGGCAGCGTAACTCGCATCCAATCAATGACGTACAATTAGGTAAGCGGAGAATGAGAAACGTGTCGAGGCGTGACGCCTGTTTAGGCATTCATCATGGCGGCCAAGTCGAAATAAGGTGCAGTGGGGTAAATCCGTACACGGGGCAAATCCGCACTAGGTCCTTACTTATTCGAATATACGTTGTATTGTACCAAGTGTAAGGTAATTGATTTAACTCTGATTTAACTCGTTCGACAAAGTTCGTATTACTAATAAGAAATCCGGTTTTGCCCCATAATATAAGGATATAAGATTCAATAATTTTTAAATAGGTTGGACGGTTTTGCCCCAATTTCGGGGCAAGTCCACCCTAGCAGCACTGTTTTTAATTTATTGAGAAAATCATACGTCTCAGAAGATATTTTTAATCCAAATTAATGCAGCTTAAAGAATAAACCATGCGCTAAATAAAAACACTACGATTACTAGGTTTTAGTGGAATAAATAGAAAATACATTAGTTTAAAGTAAACTTTACAATTTCTGGGTCGGTTTTACCCCACTCCACGTTATCCTCTCCTGGCGATCGACTTATCGTCGATGACGTCGACCAAGTCGATTGAGTCACGAATCGGATCGCTATCGGCCGACTCGATCAGCACAATTACTATTTACGACGACGTAAGGCAACGCCGTGAGCTTGCGCTCGCGCGCGCAAGCGAGTTCCTTCCGGCGCGGGTCTCGCGTGCTATGCCGGCGTCCTTGAGAAATCGTGGCCGATGAGTCAACGCGAGTTTGACCGTGGGATCGACTCTTAAGTTTCTCCGTTATCGCCGACTCGCGCGCAACTCGTCACGCTGATTTCGCAGTTCGATCCCAGCTACCGACCGATAGATCCTTCGTTTTTTATTCACTACGCGACCTTCAACCGCGAGCGTGCGACAATTGTTTAACGTAAGTCAATTAGTGTAAAAACCATAGGCTTCAGATTTTGTGAAACGGATGTCAGGATATTACGGATTCATTTTGTACACCAGTCTCTAATGTTATGCTATGGTGATCGTGGGATTATTTTTGTGGTGATGCTGCGAAACAGTTGTGAATGAACAGTGAGGTGGGATTCATAGTCGTGGTGGGAATGTGATAGTGTGCTACTGTCTTTCGGTAACGGAATCACAGAGTGCGAATTCCTGGATAACGCATGATAGAGTAGTAGGCGGATGCTGAACTTGTCAATGGACCTGAATCACTTCCGCCTTGGTCGTTGACGCCGTGACGTGACATTCATTTCTGAGAAATTACAATCAACGGACAACTGATACGCTTTACTCGCTGATGCAATAACTGTTAATTTTGTGCAGGTGCGTCAGTTTCGTTTGTGTATTAATTTCGTGTACATTTTCCCGTGCAAAGGACTTCTTCATGTAATTTGATGAACCCATTCGCTGCCACGATCCCCATTTGGGCATTTGGAATTTTTTTTTTTTTATACTGTTACACAATTTTTTGTACATATATACAACTTATTTGGCAAAAAATTTCAAAAAATAAATTTGGCAGTTAATGGGTTAAGTTTACTATAGGCTGATTGTGATACGTTACAAGCGTGTGATGTAATATTTTGCGAACAACAATTTCTAACTATCAGCCAAGGATGTTTATTAACACGAACCCATTTAAAAATCACATGATATCAATGTGTTACGACTTCCGCAAACAACAGCTGTATCTATTTCTGCTGTTCTGTTGTTACGATGCCAATATGCGTATTACGTGACTGTGGAAGAACATACTGATCAATCAAACTTGGCATAATACACAATACTGATTACGCTCCTCAATAAGCGAGGTGACAATAAGTGTTGTAACGACCGGTAGGAAGTATTAGCAGAAGAGTGATAATGCATACGAACAGCCGATTCATTATTTGCAATGGCGTCATCATTTCCGCGACGGAAACGCAATTATGATTACTCATTGATCCTTAATTGGAATTGCACACGGTTCAGACGGTTGAACTTGTGCATAATTATTTTTGATCTAGTCCATAAATTCTCGTCCAGACAGAATCATATTATTGCTCATTAAATATACTCGATTTACTTCCGCAATACCTGTATCACTTGCATCACATTAACCTAAACGGTTACATTAAACGCTGCATACTATGCAGTTGCCCATGTCAAAAGTGACAGGATCCGACTGAAAAACAGCGTTGACAGTGTCTGACTAAAAGCAAGACTGTGCGATCGCACATTCCTGTCAATTGATCTCTATGCAACGAAGCGTGAGCCAGTTAGGCAGTTGCCGGTGTCAAAAGTGACAGGATCCGACTGAAAAACAGCGTTGACAGTGTCTCACTAAATGCAAGACTGTGCGATCGCACGTTCCTGTCAATTGATCTCTATGCAACGAAGCGAAAGCCATTCCCTCGACTCCGAGCGCAATCATTTTTACGAGTTCAAACCTTGATCCATATGTTTACGGTGAGAGTATTGCAGTTCGGAATACCGATCGGCGAGTATTAAGTGGGGAATGCGGTAAAGGTCAACGACGGAAAGTACAGAATTTTGCCTTTAACCCATTACCAGCCACAATTCAAAAAATAAAAAAAGTCAGTAAAATTAGCTGTACCTATATTCAGAAGTTGCAGTTATTAAAAGAAAACAATTTGAAAATCTGTCCCAAAATTGGGACACTAGCGGATAATGGATTAACCATCGTTCATGGGCTAATAATGACGTAACACGATTCCATCATAATTTACCAAAATTGCGTTTACTGTCCCGATTCGTCAAAGGTCAAAGGTTTCGTATGTCGCTGATCCGCGAGTCGGGCAATTTTCGTTCGTCGACGTTCGTACGGCATTCAATTGGGTCTCGGTTACGAAGTGAGTCAATCGTTGGCAGAACAATAAAGTCAGCGCGAGACTACTGGTAGCGGTTCATAAAACGCAGTGCCTTAACACGGGATCCTGTTCCCGACCAGTTGAGCTCGTATGCAAATGACCCTTGTATCGCTGCCCTAGAAATCGAATTCACTCGATTAACGTCCGCCTGCTATAATTGAAATTTCGTTGAACTCCACCAATGAAACTGCGGATGATGAAAAACGCAAATTTTGTGGGAAGTTCTAACTCATTGTCGACCAGAAATCTGCACCTACGCATTCTAAACGATGTATTATTCACAAATGTTGTACGACTACTTCCTACTAATACGAATTAAATCTTCATTAATCGTATCCGTCTGACGTCCTCGTCTATTGGCCTACACTACTTACGTTTCTAACCGTATCTTTCAATCTCAACCGATTCCACGGTACCTTCTCTTGATAACCCGCTAAAAAAGGAAAATTCAAACAAAATTCCAATTCTACCAAACACTCCGTCGTCAAACGTGCTTTCTTACCCTCCGCCGTTCGGATTGACAGGAGAACATCTTGACAGGCCTAATAATTGCCATCGTCCCGACTCCAGAGTCCGACGTCCGACGTCCGACGTCGGGGCTCATCTTGTGTAATTGAACGAACGATCCTGCGTGGGCGTCGGAGGCAGTGCGCGAGAGTGCAATTAGCGTCGAATGACGAGAATTCGCGTCACCTCATTCACAATGGCGCCTCGTGTCTCGCCAGCGAGCTCATTTGCATCTCGCTGCCAGAGAAAGGATCGGCTACGCGAAACGGGCGGACTTTCCGTCTGGCGAATCCGTTGACCTTCTCCTTTTGCCGGACGGCCGGCGTGCACCAGGACGCCAAGCTTCAAATCCGCTGACGCACGTCACGCCGTTCGATTGACGTTTCTATTCTTAATCCTCGGCGAACGTTGCGCTAACTTTCATCTCCGCTCGTTTTCACGCGAGAGTTCCACTTCTATTGCCATTTTTATTTCAGTTTCTACTTTGGTAGGTCTGGTATCTTAAAGAGGTCAAACATGGAATTGTTGTTTATTAACGCTTAGTGTATTTTCGCTATTTTATTACGCGTTGCTTACGAACACATTGACTTATTAAAATATATCTGTTTTCGGATAGAAATGCAAATAGTGGAAATTGTCATTCAAAATTGGACGTCAGTAAATGTCTAAAATCGTTGAAATCAGATTATCCGTCGGCGACATACAGGAAATTAGATGCGTCGGACGTTTCACAGCGGCGTTGAATACTTCTGGAATTGGATTAGGCTAACGCATTTTCTCTTCATTAGCCAAAACAGGAAATAATCCCGTCGACATCTGATTTTCGCGCAGACTGCATCATTTGGCTGCACGTCGCGTACAAGGCGCAATTACGCGGAGGGCGTTGCAGCGGAGGTTGTCAATGGAAGGCAATTAGCGCCAATTTGCACTGTCGCCTTGTCCTAATTATGCCCATTCAATCCGATATGCGATTCCTCCGTCTCGCGAGACAATTTTATCCCCGCCCACGACCAGTTGCACTTTATTGTGCGCCTGCTTCTGTCGGCATATACCTAAAGATAACGTGAACGCCTTTACGCGTATTTATTCTCAGCCCATGTGGGCATATAATACATTTTTCTTATTTCATTGCAATTTTCATTCTATTTTATTCCTGCATTATAATACAGCTGTTCTTGTTCTTGTTAATAGTATCAGAATGTAAGATTGATTCAACATTTTAACTTTCTTTTGATTTGTTCATGATTCTGACTCTCGATTTTTTTGGTCCTTTCAAAATTAAGTAACTAATAGGACGATAATATCATGTTTAGTATATGTTTCGCGGCTGTCTTGTGATAGTTCACACGGTAAACGTTTCAATAATCAGAAATTGTTTAACTCTAGTGTGCTCGATTAATTCGATAATTGAATCCAGTATACATGTAGTGCCAAACGAGACAAGAATTGCCAAACTGACTCACAATAACACGTTTTCGTCAAACCTCATGGCGACGAGATGTGAAACATGGGAAACACGAGAAACGGTCGTTTTCCAACAGACGCGCGTTCTTTTCCCATTCATCGCAGGAATGCCAGGCACGCGAAACACTTTCAGGAACTATGACGCCGCCGTCGCCGCCGCCGCCGCCGCCGCCGCCGCCGCCGCCGCCGCCGCCGTCGTCATAGCGTCGGTCGCATGCGGCGAGAAAGTGTGCGCTTCACCTTGAAACAGAGACCCGCATTAATACGGGTCGACACTATTTAGTCCTCCGCGCCGTGTGCACGCCCACACACGCGATCGCAACACCTACACACACACACCCTCCCCCCCTGCTCCCGGCATTCTGCGAAGATGAACACGAGTCGCGGCCCGAGGAACAAAGGGACGTCGTCGTTGCATCTCGCATTCGCGTCGCGGAAAATGAGGACTGGAATTAGAACTTGCCTGAAATGAAGTAAAATAAAGTCGTAGGATAGAGCCGAACGCTGGTGTTGGTGTTGCACGTTGCTTCGCGGTCAGTGCCCTCCGATGCTTCAAGCTGGCTCCTTCTACCGGAATATGGATCGTTTTCATGAAAGTGAGACGTACAGAACGGCTCCAAATTTTTTTATCGAAACATTTTTACAATTTTTCATATTTAAAAACCCTTTCAGTCGACAATCGTTTCAAACTCCTGATCAAAATACTGATCGAATCAAGGAAACAACAAACTAATCTCTCTTACCCGAACAAGGGAGTTGAAATCATCGCTCGCTTCAACTAATGAAAATGTCAGACTTAAATTCCCATCTCTCAACCTCCACGATCGTTCACACCGAAGCCAAAGGTGAACAGTCGCTGTTCGCTCGAAGCCGGTCGTAAAAGGTGCGACACCCCAACGAGGAAACAATCGGCGCAACCCTGACAAGCCTTCCCCCATTGTTCCGCGGCGTCCGCATCTTTCTCGATCGTCGGGCCCTCGTGCAAGCATCGAGAGCCGCAATGTGACGTGCAGTATGCACGGAATGCAACGGGTGCCCCCGTCGGCGCAGTCTGGCCACGGCCATCTCGTGCAATCTCGTGCCAAATACCTCGGAGGGCCAATCGCTCGCGGCAGAAATGTCGACGCCTGCCCGCCCAGCCGCTTCGTCCTCGTCCTCGTCCTCGTCCTCGTCCGCGTCCGCGTTTTGTTCTTCCACACGGTAGGAATAGCGGGCGAGACCCGTAATCGACCGAAATGCCGGACACTGCCCGCTACGTATGCCCCTATTGCCTGCCTGTATGCACTTACTCGAGATGCATTCTCAAAGCTTCGACCCTGCTTAATGCGCCGTCAACGGCCGCTCTTGCTTTTCGCCAAATTGAGACAATCGCGAACGCTGGAATGCGGCCGAATCGTTCGGTGATCTGGGAAGAGTCGAAGACATTTTGTACGAGAGTCGCGATGCATCATGAGATTCATGGTGGTGGACTTTTTTCCAGTCTACTTTATTTTTCATGAGCATACAGTTAACCCTTCTATAATGTAACGCGGTTTCCGTTCAAGAATATTTCAACTTATGTAATTGGTTTAAGAAGGCATTTTATTAAAAGAAGATATTTTCTTTTCTTGATAATTTCCTTATACGAACTGTTCAATTCAATACAAATGATTTTATATCTACTAAACATATATTACCCTGCCTTTTGTATTGATACAATTTTATTACATAACTTGTTACTCTGAGAATGCAATTTTCATATAACGCAGAATTAATCGCTCTATAATAGCCATAACCGTATCTCCGAACGGGGAGTGAATCGACTCGCAGATCAGACGGCAGAGATCCTCTCCGAATGGGATAGCCCACTTTGCGCGGTACAAATCGTCCGCATTTACGAGTTCCAGCGATTCCTCGTCCCGATGTCGAGTTACGACCTTGAATCCGATATTCCTGAATACTGACAATAAGCGACGTCGGGTTAATGCCGCGGACTCGACGAGAGCGTCGTAGCCGATATTTATTGAGCCATTGTCTCGGAGCGAGTAGCTGTAACCGGACGTGGCGGCGGTAGCCGAGCGTCGTTGCATTTATGGCAATGCAATAAGTTGGCCTGCGTCGGGAATTGTTGGGAGAAACGTAAGCGCGGTCAGTAACATTGCTGCAACCGGTACCGCTATTGCAGTTACTATCTCGGCAAACGTTGTCTGCCTGACGGCCGGCGTCCTACGTGCCATTTTAGGTATGACTCCCTGCGTCGAGAGGCCTAGGGGATCGTCGGAGTTCCGTTCCGACCTGCCGATGGTAGCCGGGGAGATATTATTATAGCCACTAACTGTACGTTACGTGGAAGAGCTCTTCTTGATGCCACGTTTGGCGCGCGGATTGCGTCGATGCGTGCGTCTTATCACATAATGCTCGCCCTCGATACCGCCAATCTTCCGTACTTTGCAGCCTCGCGGTTCGTGAAAAACGAAGTTTTCCTGTGGCCGACCTGCGCCTGCCTGAGCGATGGAATACAACGAGCTGCGAGAGGAATATAATTCTGGGCGGATACTCTGAGGGAGTGTAAAGATTTCCTTCCTCTGCCTTGTAACGAGTCTGTCGTGTAACAAAACATTTCTCTGCCAATCTAAAATAAAATCTTCCATCCGTATTTCTCATTTTTCATCCATCGCGAAGTTATTCGACTTTTAACACGTTGAGTACCACACCGGCTATCGGTGGCTGACACTGAACTTTGCGTTTAGGCCGCGTCAACCATCGGTCGCCGACAGTGTAAAATATGATTCAAAACGAAAAAATTTACATTATTTTAAGTAATTACTGAACATTTATTTAAAATTTACTTAATGCACTGCGATAAGAAACAATGGCCCTATTATATTTACACATCTGCACTGCTATACCGCAATACTAAGCAGCGCACCTGGCCTGATGAGGATTTCCTTAACCCATTATCTGCCAATGTCCCATTTGTGGGACACATTTTCAAATTATTTTCTTTTAATTACAGCAACTTCTAAATATACAGCTCATTTTATTATGTTTTTTTATTTGTCTGATTATGGCAGTTAACGGGTTAAGAATTCACGTGGCGCCCAACGTGTTACATAGACCATTCAGTATCACTAAACTCTGAAAACAGTTGTTCATCCGAATCAAAATTCGACGTAACGCACGGAAACTCGGTCTACAGTACGCTTACCGAGTCAACATTCTGCCGGAATGCGAGTGGAAACTTGCTTGCAATACTTGGCCCGAATAAAAAATGCCTGTAGGTTCGGCGCGACACAAAAATGCTCTGGCCACTCTTATCGATTAACATGCACCTCTTCCCTCCCGTTGCCGGTCGGCGCACCGGCCGTGTTAATTTGCGATCCGGTCAACGCTAATTACGCGTGCGCGCGCGCGCGCGCGCGGCCTCTCGTCGCACGGATACCGGTTCGGCGCTTAACAATGGCATTGGCCCATTCACCGAAGACATTTGGTACCGGGCAACGGTACAGGGCTAAATCGAATGGCGTCGCGTGGGGCAGGTGCCATGGACGCCCATTGGATCCACGCTTCTCCACTTTGCGATACGAGCGAGGCTGCATGCGTCCGGTTTGCCCACCGCATTTCGAACGATCCTGTGCATCAGGACGCGTCGGATGAGCTTGTGGGTGCGCTTGTACACCGTGCGCATGCGCACCACTTATTTTGCGGTCGAGCAGGTCGCCGCGGATGTTCAGTAGGGTAAATAGTTGATGGGTTGTTGTGGGAGTTCGGAAAGTGGATGGATGGCGCCTAAGAGGTAATCGATTTTCGGCCCTGGCAATTTGGTTTGCAGTTCGGTTGCGGTTGTATAATCGGCGTTTGAATTGTCATTTTTTCGCTCAGTACGCTTTCGGCAACTGTGTTAACACCAATAGCCGCACATCTGCGCAGTCAAACGTCGCCAGGGGCCGGCAATTATTTTTAAAGAATTAATTTAAAATATCCAAAATTAAAAGCAGACAATAATACAATAATTACATGAAATCAAAGACGACAGCGATGAAATACAAAGCCACTAGCAATATTCACACAGAGAATGTAGTATTGGTAAATAATCTTCGGTGGCAGCGTCACACACATGTTGTGTGAGCGGCCGTCAAAGTGTTAGCATACTCAATGGACATTTTGAAATAGATCGATTCCTTCCGTGAGAGGAAAGCATGCTCGGATCGAAGGTCTGAGATTGAACGAGGTCTTGAAGTTCCGTTCGATGGCTTCTGTTAATATAATTTGAGGAGGGGTCACGTTGCATTGCATTATTCATGCGATGCGTGCATTATACGTGCATTATACGTGCACACTGCGTGCTCGCCGATTCGTACGAGCCTATTAGTTTGCGTACAGCGGCGATCGAGTGCATCCACGGTTGCTTCTTCCTCGCACCGCGTGCAACCAATCGTTTGTACTCACTTAAGCCGGAGTTTGCATAGTCTTAACGTCTGCATCGCGCCGTCGTTATTAGCAAACGGTTTTTAATATGCACGCGCATGCACTCGAATGCCGCGAGGTCCGTGAGTGATTTCCCACACCTCAGCTGATTTGCATACATTTTATTCAAATTCGTTGAACGCTAGTGTGCGCTTATAATAGAGCGGGGTTAGTCTGCTTCTCACTTACTCTTGCGTCGACTTCATATGTGACGTGTACAATTTTTTTTTCACGCTTATTTGCACATACGCTCGCGGCTTCTGTTTAACACTTTGACTACTGTTTCAGTTAGGTGCGACTGACAGTATATCTAGTTCAGAAAATTGAGACTGAATATGTAGGCATTCTATAGCATTACATCATTTTTTATTTTAATTCTGTTCAATTGTAGTAAAACTGTAAGGCCGATCCAATTTAATCGTCTTAGACCAATTTAATCCATCAAAAGATGGATGCGAATATCTTCTTTCTTTTCAACCCCATATCATCGAAAACCGATTTTCCACGCGTATAAACATAACAACCAGCGTCGAATGTAGTTCACTTGCGCGATGGTCAATGTGTCACCGAGCACACATACACCCATGCGCAGGTTTATTTATACTCGCCCTGTCACTTTCCACGATACATTATTAATACGCGTTACGTTATTATCTGCCTCCCGTATTAATACCGGCGTAGGTTGAACGGCTCCGGCGCGCGCGCGCGCGCGCGCGAATCCGCGTGCGTACACGCACACGCACGGCCCTTCAGCACGCGTCCGAGTGCGCGGACGGTATCGCGTTACAAGCAACAATAAACACGCCGCACGCTGGATCTGGAACGGAGCTAATTACGCTTTCCGAGTCGGGGGAAGTCCAGACGGCGCCATGCCGAATGCCGAATGCCGAAACGGCGGATACTTTCGCGGAATCGCGTTGCTTTCGGCGGAATGTCATGTCGAGAATGGACGGTTCGAGTTTGCTTCCAACTTCTTTCCGTTTTATGGATTTTAACATACATACATTCGGTTCGAACGTACATTGAACATCAGGTTAGTTTGAAGAAAGAGTATCAAAAAATTGAACATCTATTTTGTTAAATGGTATGTCACAATTTCTGATTAATTTAGTGTAAACTTTTCGTTTATGCGACATCTCATTTAACGAAGTGCTCGCACCGCTTTCGAAATATACGGTGAAATTGATCCTGCATGAATGAGTCTGTGTATTACAGCGAAGTACTGGGAAAATATTCATTTTCAAAATCAAATAATAATAAAACATTTAATCCTCCCAATAACGATAGGTTACAATGTCAATACACTCTACCAAAAACCACTACATTTATCAATAAACGTCTACACCTTCAGGTGCCATCAATTCGCAAACAGCCGAATGAAAATTCATTTTCGAATCGTCGCCACATGCCGCGCGATCTCCAATCATACCGCCACATTCTCCACCCCCACCCCCTGCGCAAAAGAAGCGAAACATCGACAATTCTCCGCGAGGCGAACGAAGCATTCCGTACGGAGGAGCACTGTAAATTCGATGCCCCTATTTTCCGTCGATTAACTCCACTTTCTCTCCCGCGAAAAGATCAAAAAGTTACATACATATTATCTGACGTACGCTGAAGTCTTCCGAAGGTTTCCTTGACGTTAAGATAAAAAATGAAAAAAAGGGCTACCTGTATTTGCTCGCGGACAAATGCGTGTCATGATCAGTACACGCCGATAGCGTGCGTGTTCGGCCGCGTTTGCACGCGGATGAGCGCGTAACACGTGAAGCTCGGCGATACTAATTAACTGGCCTAGTTTCCTCGGGTGACCCGAGCCACTTAACTTCATTCGTAGTTAACCCGCCCGGCGACGGACCCGTACCCTCGCGCGGAAATAGAACGAGCCCCGCAAAAGAGACGAGCTTTCAGCCTGAACTCGGCCGCAATGACAATGTTGGGGCGCCCAGCGAGCAAAGGAACCGCGCGCGCGCGTCAAAGGGAAATGAGAATTGACCTTGGAGACCGTAGCCGCTTCTGAATGACGCACACCATCCTTCAATATGGAGAAGCGGAGGAATTAATTCGGAAACTTCATTGCTGGAGTGTGCCGAGAGGATGCTTGGTTTAGCTGGATGTGTATTTTGGACTTTCGTGTATTTGCGATTTCGTGAAATTGATTTGTAGCCGTTTATGTTGTTGTTAAACGCGTTGCGAATGGATGGGACTGTGTTGGAACTGTTTGTAGTAGGATTTCGGTGTATGGATTGTCGAAAAAGAATATGACAGTGTTACCATGTTACTGAAAGAATTAGGGGAAGGGCATAAAGTAAAGAATATTTATTAAAAGACATGGTAACAGTTGTAGAAGTTGGCGTCATGTTATCGATGATACCCACTCAATAATTTTCTGTCAAACTTAAATTATTATACAAAACAGCTTTATAAATACAGTACTACTCTTTCAGGTTGGCAAGAAATTAATTTCTGTTTTGTAGTGCGGAATAAAGCTCATACCTGTATGCAAAGAACATAAGAAATACAAAGAACTTTCATCACAATCCATTTTTCATTTTGTCCCGGAAATTAAATGCTTACTACCAAGTGCGAAAAGGAAAATATTTCAACACCTTATTCTTCAAAAAAGATTACAACGCTATCCATATTCGTAAGCCAAAAATGATTTTCTTGTCAGCCCAATTCATATCTTTCACAGCTTTTCCCTATTGATTACCTTTTATCACATTGACAGGCTAGCACTCTCCTTAAGCATGTCTCTTATAACTCTCGTTCCATCCAGCCCAATCGGCACTTGGACGCCGTCATCAAAAGACGTCCGGAATTCCGTTAACAAGCCACGCTCTTTTGTTCGTAGAATGAGGAGATGATCGCGAGCTTACCAATTAACACCGGCGGCAGCGGAGGGCCGGGGAGCCGCGTGGGACGCGGATTGGCTCTGCACAGGTCCAATTCCAGCTTGGAGCTACCTCACAGTCCTGACCCTGGCTCGCGGGTCCCAGACACGCCGCTAAGAAGGGAGTATGGATCTCACGGTACGTAACGTCAGCGCCATTCATCATCTCCAAATCGTTCGCCAAAGATAACACTCCGTCGCTACAACCCTAATCGCAAACTAGAACTCAAATGTTTTGCAGTTAACATGGGAGCCGCCCTGAGCTGTACGTACGAAAATTGAATAGCGTTCGGCACCTCACGCGATCTTACCCTCACGCACTGACCTTGAAACGATTAGGACCGATATCACCCTATATATGCGATCGAAATTGATCGTCTAGTTAGCTGATCCTTGACTATCAAAGTCGATGCACTGTACAGTCTCACTTCGCACCCACTTGACCTTGAGCTCATCCGGTTTTGTTGAGCTGATGCGAGACGTTGATACGGGCGTGTACAGCACTTTGTTGGTTCGAATCCGCACTTTCAGGCACCAGTTTTTGTGTTGTATGGCATATTGCGCCGTAGGTGGTCGTCAATTAGCGTAGGAGGAAGTCAAACACTGTAAGGAACCTGCCAGCATCGTGTTTCACGTAATCCTTAGCAAACACTTTCCCCGAAACAGTCCGTACGTACTTCCTCGGCCTTATGCGATCCGCCCACGTCACTTCCGCAAGTGGCTTATCTTTCATCGAGCTCTCTCCCTCTTCGGGATTCACTGAATCTTCGTAACGTTGGCAATTACTGTACGTAACGGCATTGTTATCGCAATTACTGCGTTTGAAGCCGTAACTGTCATAACAACAGCACTTTCGTGTGTCATGATCAGTTTGGACGATGTTTGACAGCCAAGACTTCTCCGAGTCGGTAAAATGCGTACATAACTTCAGTATTGACATGCAAGATGTACGCGATTGTAGGTCAGTCGGGAAGGTTCGTCATCAAAAGGATGTCAAACTTCCCATAAAAGACATAATAATCTACATTTCAGTTATTACAACAGGGAGAGTAAAAAGTAGTTAAGGATCTTTAACCGAAAACAAGGGCTTATAATGACTGTTCATACTAAAATATTGAAATAAAAGTTACATTTCAGTTATTGTTCGTAAAATAGCATATCGTACCCAGTCGTATCTTGATTATCGTTACATGTACATAAGTATTATACTGTCCACACGATGAGTCAATGGGAAGTGTATGACCCTCCACTGAACCCATTCCTTGAATTGAAAAAAATCTCAACCCAGCACAACCTGGGATTAAACAGAGTTCACTGAACCCCCAGCACCAAAATGTCAAACATGATACAGAAAAATCATTCACTGCCCTTATCGTGGACCTCAGTCCTCATTGATTCGCACCCTTGCGACCTTGACGCACCAACTCACCGCATCCTCCGTCAGACTCCCCAACAGCCCAAGCACGTCCCATCAACGTCACAGTCCAACATCCCACCCGACCCCCCATCCCTCGTCATCAGCCACTGTCAGGACGACCTCCGTCAAGTTCCGCTTCAATTCCGCAGGCAGCATCGACGTAGTGGCGCAGTCGGTCACCATGAGCGAAAACCTCTTCGCGATGCTGCAGGACTTCCGGCCGACGGATCAGCGGAGTCCCGTTTCCGGCGAGTATCTTCGCCGGGTCCAGGATGGCCAGTCACCGGACGCGGACGAGGTCTGCGGCCCGACGGCCGGCGGCTCCTCGAGTCCGAAGCTTCGGCTGAAGCTGAACAGACTCTGGGGCGGCAAGCCGCCCAGGAACATGGAGGAGACCTGCCCGAGTCCCGTAGGCGTCTCGGCGGACGTCGAGGAACGTCACAGGAGGCGGGCGTTCGCCCATTACGACTGTCAGTCGCTCACCGCGAATCTCGGATACGCGGCCAAGCTGAGGGGCATTCTGCTGGCCAGGAGGCGGAACACTGCCACGGGAGCGTCGGCGGCGAGTGCCCTGAGGGCGTCCACGCCGGACGAGACGCCGGAGGAAGATGCTGGGGATGGGAAAGGTAGGCCGTTAGCCACTCGTCGAGACGAGTATGACCTACGTACGTAGACGTACGTAGACGTACGTTTATATCTTTTGAAACTTTCATAAATAATCACCGCTAAGTTTAGTACGTGCGATGAATTCCTTGAATATTTATTTATCAAATTTATGTTTAAGAATTTATTACGCGTAGCGAATTTAGAGATTTAAAGATTATGTATTCGCATTTCATGTATTTCACGTTTATCTGAACATATACCTATATGAGTCGTTTATTTTGAAAGTGGTGAAGGTTCATTTTTTTTAAAGACATCAAATAATTTATGATTAATCTAGTGTCAAGTTTTTATTCAAGTGGTATCACATTTAAAAAAAATATTTACATCTATAATACAACTTACATATATAGTATATGTATCTTGTAAGTTATACATAATGACAGTATATATTATAATCATTTTTAATGTAAACTCTATTATTTAACACTTGAAACTTCCATACGACGCGGATTTCAATTATTATAAAATTCAGAAAAAGCGTCAAATTGCCATACGCTGTGTTTTACTGTATCAGTATTTGACTGCATATTTGTAGAGTAGAATTTAAGAATGATTTCCGAGATGGTAAAGATAGAGTTCGTAATAGTGAACATAGCGTGGTTGACTCGAATAATAACTCTGATCGTAACACGATGACAAAGTTCTCCAACTATATTTTCTTCTTCGACTCTTCTTCCTAACGGTGCTCAGCGACTCCGACTATTATTGCCAGTTTGCACACGCTTTCGCGTGGCAGTGTCCACGCATTCGTTGCGATATCCCATTTGCATCCGCTGACACTATTCTCGCGAGGCTGAACACGACTTTATTGTTTTCAGTAGACACGCATTGTTCCGTTCTGGCTAAGACTGTTCAACCGCTATATTTTTACTGTCACCGATTCTCATCTTTCCGTTTGCATCTTCTATGCCGCGTAAACAAAATGGCGAACGTACGAGATCTTTTCGATTGTATATTATACTGTTTGTCGCGTAGGAAACGATCTGCTGGAGTCGTGTCCTTTCTTCCGGAATGAGACCGGCGGCGAGGGAGAACGAGAGGTCGGACTCACGCGATGCCCTCAGGTCAATGGCGTCCACAGACCACCGTTGGCTTATGGTGTCTCGGTTTTGGAGCCACAGCCCGGCGAGACACTCTGGAAACACACGTGCCCCTTGCAAAGACGACCGCTGCCCATCGAGAGCGTCGACGAGGGAGCGCATTACTACCGGAAGTACTTCCAAGGTCAGTGTAAACGTTCAAGCAATCAAACACCTACTATTACTAATCATTGAAGTTTAGTACTTACAAATATAACACTGACCGAATTCGCCAAAAAAACACAATATTGTACATATTCTAAAAGTTTAAAAAGCTCAACTTAACCCATTACGTGCCACAATTCGAAAAATAAAATAAATAAATAAAATTAGCTGTATATTGAGCGGTTGCAGTTATTTAAAGAAAACAATTTAAAAATGTGTCCCAAAAATGGGACATTGGCGGTTAATGGGTTTAATACCTCTTTTAATCCAACTCATATCTGTTTCACAAAAATTGCCAGAAAAAGTCGCGTACCAAAATAACTGTACTGTTATGAGCTTATTAATGACCACCCTTTTCTTGACGTTGACACAGGTAGAGAACATCAGAATTGGTTCGGTATGGATGAGCAACTGGGTCCGGTCGCAATCAGTATACGCAAGGACGTCAGCCAGTATCGCATAATCGTCCGCACGTCCGAACTGTTGACGCTGCGCGGATCGGTTCCGGAAGAGGCCCTGGGCATGAGGCCCCAGGGTAGACTGCCGACGAGGGAGCTGCTGGAGTTGGTAGCGCCGGAAGTGCAGCTAGCTTGCCTCAGGCTCGGCACCCAGCCGGCAGAAGAAGCTGTGGCACGTTTGGACGAGCAGGGGCTGTCCAGCAGGTACAAGGTCGGCGTTCTCTACTGCAGATCCGGACAGAGGACCGAGGAGGAGATGTACAACAATCAGCACGCTGGCCCGGCGTTTCTCGAGTTTTTAGACTGTATCGGTAAGCCACCCGGAAACAATGCATTACTAGATCAGACAGAATGAGTGGATGTATCAGATCCTTATTGCCATAGTTGTCTGTGGCTGAGCTTAGAAAGGTGAATGCGGAAAGTAATGTCTTAAGATTTGTATAATTTTTCGTTTGTGAAACGTAACTGATACTTCACTACATCGACGAGTAAAATATTATGCTTTTCGTGATTTAATTACGGGTCGATACATCGACGTTCGATGGATGAGTTTTAAATGCCCCAATGTCTATGTACTAGAAAACGAGAAACAGGAACACGCTCTTACGTGTTTGAGGAAAACCGCGCGTAAGCATTGATGCGTATCTTTTCATCAACGGCAGAAGCTACGCTGCCTCGAGGTGTTTACGTGTTCGAAAACCGGAAGAGCGTTACGGCACGAGCCGTTCAATCGACACACATCAGCGCACCTTCACCCCAGAATTATAACAATTAACTCTACGATTTCTTGCGCGTGCCATTCAGGAAGCAGAAAGGTGCCGAGGCGGAAGTCGGGGGTAGCCGGCGCCATTTTGGCAAAAGTCTTGGGCATCTTCCTCCAATAGTTGCATATCATTCGTTCCAGTGCACACTCAACGAACAATCAGGCTGTTACGCGTTCCTCTTCGAATTATTATGCTTACGATCGTCTTAATTATCCCAGTTAGCGGATACCAACTTGCTTTCTAAAAGTGAAACGTGCGACCCATTTTGCATCGCGTTAAACGCGTTTCTTTTCCTGGCTGCGACGTTAATAAAAGTTCATTAGTCCGGAGTTCTAGCTGTATCGCTAATGCCTGATTCGTTAGGGACTCTCCGATGGGCGGAGCGAAGTTTTTTTTGGCGAAATACCACCTTTTGGTCTCTCCTTTAATTACGTTGAGTCGTAGGTTTTAGCTGTAGAACCAATATGCCGGGTGCATATGCAAGGAGAGGCGATGTGCCACTGACAATATTGCTGGTGGCCAATATCGAACTTTTACATATTTTGCGTGGCTTGTCCCAGGCTTTAAATACTCATCTCCTTACATTTTGTATTAAGCGTAGTTTCGAGTACGATAACGCACCGAAACTATGTCAACCTCCAAACATTACTTACGTAGTTTTTATTCATTGACGAAAATTATATTATTTAAGTATTAAACACGTTTCTACTTTCTTTATAATTTGTTCTCGCTGATTTACACTGGTTACATCTTCCATGATTTGAATGTTAGTGATGAAGCGATGAGAGAATGTAGCTTGTCCTTAAATGAGGCAGTTATTTTTATATATTATATGGGTCCCACGAAGTTTAGAGCAAAATGTCAATGTCGACGTTCTATTGATAGGCCAAAGAATAAGACTGCGTGGATTCGAAGGCTACAAGGCTGGTCTGGACACAAGGACGGACTCGACCGGAACACACGCCGTCGCTGCAACCCATCGCGGAACGGAAGTGACGTTCCATGTGTCCACAATGCTACCCTTCACGCCAAACAACAGGCAACAATTACTGCGGAAGAGGCATATCGGGAACGACATTGTCACGATAGTTTTCCAGGTGCGTCATTTTACCGACAAATCGATATCAATGTTTAACAAAGCAAACTCACTATCTCCACCTAAAGATTAAATATTAAAAATCAAAACATGAATTTTACAAGAAAATAATTCCTTTGTAATATGAGTAAAAGGAAGAACTCGTGTATCATCTTTTTATACCATCATAACGAAGATATGTATTTCGTGTGTTTTAATCCACATTTTCTCGCTTTAGGAACCTGGTGCACTGCCCTTCAGTCCACGAAGAATACGTTCCCAGTTTCAACATGTTTTCATCATCGTCAAGGCCATCAATCCTTGTACGGATAACACGCAATACAGCGTGGCCGTGTCAAGAAGTAAGGAAGTGCCGATATTTGGCCCTCCGGTTCCGGCTGGTGCAACGTTCAGTAAAGGAAAAGCGTTCGCAGATTTCATCCTGGCCAAAGTGATCAATGCCGAGAACGCTGCTCATAGGTAACGATCATATTCTCCCCTCATCACTGCTGTTATCGGCTGACAGATCTAGTTAATCCAAAATTCCGAAATTTAAATTCTCTTACCTTTCTCATAGATCGGAAAAATTCGCTACAATGGCTACTAGAACGAGACAAGAATACTTGAAAGATCTGGCGACAAATTACTCGTCAACCACCGTTGTAGATACTGGCCAAAAGTTCTGTAAGTATTTTTTTTTAAGACTACGTAACATAAGTATTATAGTTGAACAAGTGTAGCATTAGTATTGTCCTTGGTACAGATGATTTGCCAAAAGCAGTGGATAATTAGCATATTTGATTGTCATTGTGTCTTTGTCAATGCTAAACGATATTAATGTTAATTGCAATTATTGTGATTGTAATTGTAAATATTAATGTCAATCTAATGATAAATGTTATTCTTCAAAACAGCGATGCTGTCATTCAGTAGCAAGAAAAAGGCAGCGGTCAGGCCGAGACTCTCCTGCGACGCTTCTCAGCGCGGTGCGATTTGCTGGCAGGTGATACTCGAGGATAGCAATCAGAACACGGACTGCTATCTGGGGATAAGCATTGACACGATCATTCTGATCGAGGAACATTCCAGACAAATTGTCTTCGTCACGCCATGCGTGAGCGTGCTCGGATGGCATGCACAGACAAATAGGTAAATAATAGCCGGCGGAAATTACATGGCAATTTAAAATATCGCTCGCCAGTTATACTGCCAGAGCAAAAATTCCCAATTCCATTGCATACCCTTAGAGTCAACTGACATTCACCTTCCACATATCATCATCATTTTCCGCTACACTTTCTCACAATCGTCCTACATTGTTTATTTTATCTCTAATATAATCGTACCATGGAATTCTGTCGATCAACAAGTACTAATTCAAGATTTGAGACTTTCACGACCATGAGTATTAAAATTATCAATAGCCAATAGTCTAAGAACTCACTTAAATGAAGCAACGAGGCAGCAACGATTTTTGTAATACACATTACTCTCCCAACGAGATACACAATTTTCAATAGAATACAAAGCGTTTAACGGATATGCATGCTCTAAATCAACTTTATTAATGACTTCCATTCAACGCAATCAGCCGACAGCTGACTCAGGTTGCACGATGCCATGCCGATTCTAATCGCTCCTTCCCTTGCAGCCTGCGATTATACTATCATCAAGGCGAGTGCATAACGATACACGTGCGGGGCGATTACGGCGAACGAGATGAACTGATGGAGATCGTCGCTCGTCTTCGCGCCGTGACGCAAGGTGCGCCTGCCTCGGAGCTGTCCTTGAAAAGGAACGGCCTCGGCCAGCTCGGCTTCCACGTGCAGCCGGACGGCGTCGTTACGCAAGTGGAGAGCATGGGCCTCTCCTGGCAGGCGGGACTTCGGCAGGGCTCGAGGCTGGTAGAGATTTGCAAAGTCGCCGTTTCGACTCTCAGCCACGATCAGATGGTTGACCTTCTGAAGACCAGCGCTCAGGTCACGGTCACTGTCATCCCGCCGACGAACGACGGCAGTCCACGAAGGTAAGACCACTTGACTCTTCCGTTTCTCGAAATCAGATTCTTCGTTAGCTCGTACGAAAATTGTACGTTAGATACATAGTATTGTGGAGTTGGACAATAAGGCAACCAAGTAGAGCTACATTGCATGACAAGGGTTTATTCAATGATCTTATGAAAAATGTCCTCAAAAATCTATTGATTATTCATGACCGTTCTATTAACATATTAGATAATATGTGCAGAAAAATCTTATTTATGCAGAGCCTTAGGTAAAATAGGGTATTATATACTTTTAGTTAAAACGATATTTAACTGAAACATACTTTATTTTCTCTCGATTATCGTACATTATGAAGGTGTTCCTTTTAAAATGACCTTGCCATTAGCTGTTTAGCCAGAGGATATACTGAATAATAGATGCAATACACTAACTGTGCACTCTGCGGTATTTGTCCGCTTTAGAGGGTGCACACTGCAGAACTGTCAGTATTTGTCAAACAATTACGAGGGGGATTACGAGAACGTAACCAGCCCTGATAGTACGGCAAGCCAGCAAACAGCCATGTCACATCAAAGACGCTACGATCGATCCTTCAGCCCCCCAAGATCCAGCAATAGCTCCGGTTACGGAACCGGATCGAGCTCTAGATCGTTCAACGATCCACGATTTCCTCTGGAAGGCACCATGACCAGCAGCAGTAGTGGCCACAGTAGTGCCGACGATCGATGGTGAGATATGCATAATGAAATTGACAATGACACATATGCCCATACTCTTACCCCATAGTCATGAAACTCACTGGTTTTCAGCTTCTAGCTTTCTCATTCGCGTATCACTACGAATTACTTAAAGTTCGACGTAACTATACTAATTATACGTATTAAGCACACTGTGCTGAGTGCTAGCAGTGATGCAAAGTATTATATCAGTGTTAGCATACGACGGCTGATGTCGTGCACGGTTAGCGTCGATTATGAAACATTGTTTGGTATTATCTAGGTACGAGCTTCTCGAACCTCAGGACCAGGACAACGTTCATCGTCCGGATGGCACGCCACCGCCACTTCCGGCTCGTCAAAATTATCAGGCAGTGACGCCCAGCAAACTGTCGTCCGTCCAGAAGAAAGAGAAGGAGTCGCATTATGCCAGTTCGAAGCAATTTAATGAGCCGCCGAAGCACTACGGCCATGATCATTACAATAAGGAGAGCAATTATGCATCTTCGAAGCTGATGCAGGAAGCTGCTAGACACGAGAGTTATCAGAGACAGCTGGAGAACGCTCATCGCAACCAGGAGCACCACGTTAGCACAAATTACGTGAAACTTCAGAAGGAAAAGTACGAGAACAAGCAAGAGAGCCTCTACGCTTCCCAGAGAGATCTTCACAAGAACGAATTGCAACATCATCCTGGCCATCAGAAGCTGAGCGTGTCGAACTCCTTGCCTTTGGCACAGAACGCTGGATACAGCTTGCCGAAGTCAGGTAGTAACAACAATTTGGTAAGGTACGAGTACGACCAGAACAATTCAAAGTACGAGTACGAGGTCGTGAGACCAGACAGGAATTCGAAGTACGAGTTCGACTCGAAGGAAAGAAACAAGTTCGAGAGTCAAGAGGACAAGATTGAAAAGGCGCCGAAGTACGAGCAAGAGTCCAGATCGCACGAGAAAAGAATCAACAACTATGAACACAACGAAGAGTACGAGCGGAGGAACAGCAAGTACGATGTTGAGATTACGAAGTACGATTTGGACTCTCACACGTCAGGAACGGAGAGACGACACGAGGATCACGTCAGGGAGAACGTCAGGTATGAGATTCCTCACGAGTTCAAGGTCGGCGAGAAGGTGACGAGTCTGAAGACGACGATGTCGGAGAGGCCGGTGCCTCACAAGGTCGAGTATCGTCAGAAGGACTTCAGTTCGAGCCTTCCGCCGGAAGTGAGGATACCGGATGCGAACGGCACTGACGTGGCCACACTTCCCAGCGAAGACGAACTGTCAAACGGCTCCGGTAACGTATCGCCGCGTTTGCGGAGGGCCAACAAGCATCGTGCCGGAAATCTGACGCCTTCAAGCGGTAGTTCTCGGAATCAGAGTCCGAGACCGAAGCCCGGCGTCAGGAACTCTCACCGGAATTCGGCGAACTTGACCTCCAGCACGCTTCAGGAGGATCTGATGAAGCTCATCAATCCGGATTATATAACCGACGACAATCAGATCACGAACAACAACATCAACAGTAATTCGGTGAACAATCAGAACAAGGTGAACAACAACATGCTGGAGATACAGAACAGATGTAGGTCGAGGGAGAATCTGTGCGGTAACAGCACTACCACGCTCAGCGTGCTCCCTGTCAATGGACAGGAGAATGGCAATGGCGGATCGGAGGTGATATTCACGATGGCCAGGCCGGCGACTGTCATTTCGAATGCCAGCACGGCATCCAGTCCGGCGCCTAGCGAGAACAAATTGTCGAAGGAAGAAAGGTGAGTCATTCAGATTCTTAGAGCCCTCAAAGTTTCAACATGTTCCCGAATTTTACGGCTCTGAATATTTGTTCAATTTGCACAGAGTTGGATTTTATCTCTCGGATTAAACTTGGATTTAGTGTGTACAATGTTACAATATATTTTGCAGATTATCGCCACGTGTCACCAAACCTTCCCATTCAATTTCTAAGCCATCCAATAACATGACCTCAGTAAAGGACTTGAAAAACCACAACAACGAGGCAGACGTAGACTGCTGGCAAAATCATCATGGATCGAATAAACAGCACGGTCAAGATTGGTCTGATGAGAGAATCACAGATGGATGTAACTCTATCACGTAAGTGTATTGCATAAACAAGCTCAGATTACGTATGCTTTCAAAGTAGGCAATTGTACAGCTAAATCAAAAATAGTTGAGGCAAACATGAGAACAATGATATAGTCGTTGTATAATGAAATACCCATTTCATTACATGTGATTATTTTATCGAACATTGGCTTAAGGAGAAAATCTATTTTCAGGAACTCCGTCTCAGATTTGCAAACCCATCTCTCCACCCTCGAAATGAGAGTGGCAAGAGAAACCCGACGGCGACTTTCCCTAGAAGATGAGGTCCGCCGTTTGAGAGATGAGAATCGTCGCTTGCAGGATGAGAGTCACGCTGCTGCCCAGCAACTTCGACGTTTCACCGAGTGGTTCTTCCAAACCATCGATCATCAGTAAAATGCGACATCAGACGCAAACGTCTTAAAAATGGTGGTAACGAACAGACGTTTTAAAGTCCCGTTCCCGAGATGTATCTCAGTCAGGCATATTAGTTTTCTTTTCTACACGTTACTCTATCGACAACCGTCCTCCATTCTCATTCGATGTCAACGGCACGAAGAAATCGTAATTCTTCAGATTTTCACATGAAAAAAAATTGCTATAGACCTTCATACTCCTCTACCATTCTTCTTCTCTTCCTTTCGTTTGCATGGCGAGTAGTGGGCCAGATGAAATGAGTTAGTCGTAGTTATCGAGAACATTAGCGTATATACCATACCTTCGTTCATCCACTTGCAAGTACAGTATTAACGTCATCCTTTGTTTTCGAGCATCGTTCACATAGAGCTTATCAGGACGTTCTTTGTTCGACTGGGAGACCGGCAACGTTCATCGACTTCACTTTTTCCTTTCCTCATTCGCCGGTTCTCCCCAGTCAGCGATTCTGTATTATATAACTGTAGACTCATCTAGATTAGCGTTTAAGTATGTAAGATATAAGTTACCACCGTGCCGTGCTCTGTCGGATCGAATGTCAGGAGACGTAATTATGACCGGTGCGTCTTACCCAAGTGCATGCCATTTTCAGTTTTGACAATGACAGATACTTTCAGTGAGGAGAGCACGTATCGCGTTTGATGGTACACATTTTGAGGCAAAATGAAGGTATAAGAACCACGACCAAATGACCAAATATATTGTTAGAGCGTTAAGAGTTTACTTTAACTTCGTCTGTAATTTATTCACACGTTTTTGTATTACCAGCCCGTTGCATTCTCTCGTGGGTATCTAACGGGTGGTGAACTCTCTGTGAACATATGCATTCACGTGTGGATGTTTGTAGAGGTTCACCACCGGGACTATCCGAACGAAGGTTCGGATTTCATTCCGCGACGTATGATTATGTACACTATTTATGTTAACTTTTTCACACCACGAGCGCAAATAAGCGACACAACCTATGATTTTTCTCTTTGTAACACGTTCGAAAGACGTAATCTGCTGTCGAAAAAAATAATTGTCTGTAAGTGATTGAATAAAATTGAAAAGTATGTGCATAATTCAAATTTACCTTCCCGTACTCTTAAAGAGCGAATTAACGATAGTGTCTCCTCGTTTTGTTTATAAGTATGACAAGGTCGGATGTGACAGGAGGATGAAGAAACGGTGCAAAGCATTAGAATAAAATAGTTTATTGTAATCCACAGAAGAAAACAAGACATTTCCATCATGCCTTAAAACTCACTGTTTTGTCAGTTAACAATAGCTGCGATTACACTCTCCTCTATGTCGACGATCGTGGGAAACTCTCTCTTTAACGTCGTGCCAAAAAATGGAATATCGTAGCGCGGCGCCTACTTATACATACGTGTAAGGAAAATACACGTAATCCACCTTGACACGCGAACCTCGTAAACAGCAATTCGTAACGTAACCATTCTCGTACGTACGCCGTACTCAAACCTCTCGAATATTGAGGACCTCAATAAGTTCGCGGAACACAATAAATGTTCCGAGAATATGAAAACCGATCATTACATAAACGTTATTCGAAACCTGCACACTGACGAACTAGAAAGAGTATCTTTTTAGTGCGTGTAGCAGTGTCCCAGATTTCCGAGATATCCTGAAGGATTTATTTAAATCAGGCATCGTGAATCTTCACGAGCTCATTTAAAACTATTGCCGCGATACGATATTCCAAATGAACAGCACGCTCACAATCGTGTCCGCCGGAACGACATGTCACTGTGTTTAAATCGCCGTGGCAGAAAATGGCCACGATTCCTGACACTCGTCAGGCACGAACGATTAACAGCGATACAATGTCCTAGTAGTTCCTTGCGTTCGATCGCTGAACGCAATCATCGTCGTCGGTATAATATAATTGTGGCCAAGGTGAACGTCATCGCGAAAATTGTCGGGACATCAAATCATTTTTCTTCCACGAAAGAAAAACGTCGCTGTCCTGTACGCTTACAAACGGGAAATTTTCTTTCCTTTTCTCCCTTATGTTGAAATCTCGACTTGCTTAACGATGATATTCACCTAGCCCACCAAAACGTGTCAACATTTTTCCTCGCACGCGACACGCGTCCAAAAACACTCTCCAACTCGTTCGTTTAAGTACATGAGTAGATGTGTTCCATCGAATGTCGTGACGAAAGGTGTAGCTCGTGTCTTTGTACGGTGGCACGTGAAAGTGTTCAAACGCACGCGACTTCAAACTTTTAGCAAGGAATGTGCGCGCGATACGCGTCAAAATGTAACATTGTAACTTTTGTAAGGCACGAGTATCAGAGCGACGTGTACGTGTGACTCGAAGTTAAGCGGATAATACGCGTGAGCGGCTGTTATAAAAATAGTTGATCGCGTTAACTTCGAACGAATCGATAACTTGAAATGTACGACCGGAGTTGCGAATTAATGATTAATGTAAAAGATAACAGGAACGTTGGATCTGTTGGTTTTATACAGATTATCCAGTTCACTTCGCACGTTCGTGCAAGTCTGATACCCTTGCCGTACGATAGCTATAATATTACTGTTGCAACTTGAGTATGACATCTCTCTCGTTTCAACTTTTAATTGTATACTTTCGGACACTGTCGAGAGCCACCGTATATGTGTGTAAGGACATCACTCTAGAAATCAAACTGTAATATACCCATATCCGCATTTCTATCCCTTACAGCAGGAGTCGCTTTACGTATATTTTCGTCCAGAAATCCTCAAATCTTTCTCCGCCAACAATCAACTCATATCCAAAATATTCTGCATCGTACGGCAATGCAGAATAATTTCCATCGTTTTCGGCTACCGTTACTCAGATAATATTATCTAATCGCTCAGATCAAGTAGTCAGATCACTGCAGTAGATTAAATATACATAAATATTTTTTTATTACAAACGTTGGACCACCTTAAATTAACGACTCTCCAACAAGTATCGTTCGCCGACGTCACGCTTTTTTCTGTCATTGCAGTAGAGCGAGTCGTTGCAGGTGAAACATACAAGTTGATTTCTGGAGTGCAGACTTAAGAATAAGTTTCGTGTCTTTTGTGTGTCAGGCTGAATGCGATCAACGTAACATTATCCTACTACCGTCATCTTATGTATTTCCTAATTAATATGCCCCCGTGGAAGTAGATCTCGTCGATTGTTAAATGGTACGAAGTAAAACGGCCGCCAGGGCGAGCGCGCTCGAGAATGAAACTAAGGATATTTTAGAAGAAACTGAAACTTTACAGTGGTAAGATAAAAGTCAACGTGGTGGACAATGATCGAACCTAGAAGTACATCTATACATCCTGCACGCGAATCTACGTTCGACAGAATGCCTTGATATAATGCCGATATTGCACGGAGTATTCCGAAAGTGCACGTTCATACTTAAACGAAGAAAATATTCGAGGTCGGTACAAGTAACACAAAAGATTGACCGACCCCGAATGCTTACCGGAATATTAGTCGAGTTCACAGTTGAAGTTCTACATGAAAAGTTATCTTGCCGAAGCTATTTTCTACGTAGAACCACACTTAAGTATCAACGTGCCTTTCGAAATTCCTCTTGATTGCGTGTCATCGACACATAACAACACGTCCAATATTAAACATACACTACTCTTAAAAGCTGATCGCATACTCGAGGATCGAAACTAAGCTATGTCGAACGATACTCTTTCCTTCGGCAAGTCCTTAACGATCCATCGACTTTCAAATTCTCGAGCTTCCCGCCCGGCTTGTCGCTATCTATAAAAGAAGAAAAAGTCGAGCCGATCCACACGATGGACCCGACGCGATGCTAGACGACCAGGTATTCTTGTGCGCTAAGAACAATTCGCCTGATTCTGCTTCTCTGTACGTGTGTGTAGTGTGTTCGAAGGTTGAAACGGAAGTGGGTGAAATTGGGGAAAAGAAAGGATGGACGATGGGGTGCGATAAGCGGAGAGTGAGGAAACTCCTGTTACGCGGTATGCATATGTACACGTACGTTCGTCTACGTCACATGTGTGACGAACGCAGGATGAAAGGTAAAACTCGAAAACTGTTCGAGTCCAAGAACTGAGGAAGAAAAAAGGAGTGCGAACTCTCACTCGGCAAGGTTTCGTGCCTGCGATTTGCCGACGAAAGTACACCGCGAACGAACATTATGGCACGACAAAAACGGAAATGCGGCTGATCGATGCTCAAAGGATCCACTTTATGTATTCTTTTTATGACATTCATGCGCGAGAAAGGATACGTAGAAATAGTCACTTAAAAGTCGTAGGAAAAGATTTTCTACTGACATCAGCAATTTGCGAAAATGTTAAATTACGTGAATGGACGTTCGATGGATTTTAATGAGAATAAAAGAGGAACTTAATTGCTTCGATTGAGGATGGCTCTGTGAACGATGATGACTTTTGGATGGGATCGATGATGTAATGGATGTACAGTGAACTCGTTGCGTTGTTTCTATAACGACGATCGTGTAAACGTATTACATAACATTGGGAATTCGCACCTTCCTGACGGGCGAAAGCGGGTCGCAATTTAAAAATTAATTGTACTTAACATTAAAAATCGCCGTGCAAAGAACTTTGATAGACACGTACGTACGAATTTGTCACATTTTTCGTATAACCGAATCCGTAATTCATGGACGCAAGTAAAAGGGCTAAGCTTAACATAAAATCCTGTCGATCGGTATCCGAAGCAACGCTACCAAAATTCTTCTCTCTTTTTCTAAAAATGATTTAATCACTACGCTAATTTGTACGAGTTTTTCCTTTTTCAAACCACCGTCAGTAAGGTGTCAAAGATCTTGAAAGCGCTCTACGTAACAAGGTACAAGTAAGGCAAGCTAAACGAATAACAAAAAACAGAGCTGTAACAGGGTGAGAAAAAATAACTGCGGCCACGAGCTATAACGCCGTGTGAATATCAAACGTAAAAAAGCGAAGGTTGAAGAAGGGGTCACGGGTGCCTCTCGACAAAAACGAGAGACTGATTCCGAGTAACGAGGCATGCGCATGTAAAAAGAGCAAGAAGAGAGAGGATCTGAGAATGTTTGTATTAAACGTACTCTCTCTCTCTCTCGCCTGCTGGACATAAGTATCCGACTTTTCCGAAAAGACAGTGTTCTTATTGCCTTTCTCCGAAAATCGAAAATCGAAAATCGAAAACTGATCGATTAGGAGACATTCGCATATCGCCAATCTTCGCTCGCAAAACAAATGAAAGTAACGGCTCTTTCAAACACTTCCTTTCGATCATTCGTCTCCTGCTCAGTAATCATTCGTCACTCGTCAGTAATTAATTTACATCAAGTATCGACTGACTGTCTGTTTCCATCCACTCATCTCCCGAGCTAATCCGATGTAATTACAATTGTCCTCGAAGCACACCAGATCTAATTCCCTTAGCATTACGATTAAATAAAAGAATAAATAGTATGTCCTCGTCGCACGAACCGGTAGTGTCGCGATGTCAGCTTTACAGTACAAATCCAATGATTAATTTCGTAAAAGGTTCACCGTAACCGAGAAGTAGGTCTGTAACCTAACGCTTAGAACCTGCGCACGATCATAGTCAATTTTACGCAAAACTGGAACTCGCATGATGGAATTGACAGTCGTCCCGAGTAGCCGGAAGGCTAAACACAAACGTCATATTCCGACCGACGTCAGTTCAGTTTCTCCCGACCGATCGAGAAACTCGATCGGCCCCGATCGATCGCGATCCTGACAGTTTTGCTCGGTGACAGGTTCTCGCGCCCACATTCCACGTACGTCGGAATGTGACCGCTTATTGCGAATCGCTAATTTTCTCGATCGCGCCACCTACGTCGTCGCATGCGATTGCGTGAAAACAAGAAGCAAGGATTATAAATGGCAAATCGCAGGCTGTCATCAAAGATTTTCTGCCCACTGCCTGCGCACGGAGCATCGCTAATGATGATGATAATGATGGTGATGATGATAATGATAATAATAATAATAATAATAATAATATTAATAATAATAATAATAATAATAATAGTAATAATAATAAAGTTCGGAGAGTACACACCACTGCGTTCTCGCTAATACAAAAATACTGTTCTGTTGCACCATATCTCGTCACCTACTAATCCCTAACATTATGCATAATAATCCCTGTAGTCTTTAACGCTCCTTTACTGCTGCTAAGCACAACAAAGAAGAAAAATAAAATACTGAATATGGCGGGTGAGAGTATCAATAATACACGATGTTTGACGGTACATGGTCAGTTTGGGGGCGGTATGTATGTATGGGGTGGGAGGGAGAGATTATTCGGTGGACGCATTTAAAATCGTAATGTCGGAGGGACGAAAATCGTGCTACAATCGGAAACGAAGCGATTTTAGTCGAGGAATTTGACACTGAGCGAGCCAATTGGTTCGTATAGACTGATAGCTTTGCATTTCGCGTAATCGTGATTCGTAAAACAATGTCATCGTAACGAAAGGGATAAAACTGCTGGAACGAAAGTATCGCTGTGGAAAATCACGCCATTCGCTCTTGTATTACGACTTTCGCCCGCTCTCTAACAACCTGCAAGGGAGATGTGGCCAAAAAGGGGGTGGGGGGAAAGGTGGAAAGGGAGGAGTCGGAGGCAGACACAGAGTATTCGAAGGAGTAAGTTAAAGATTTTGGGACCCTCTGGGGGGGGGGGGGGGGGGGCTGGGAAAACGTTAAGAAAACCAACCTAAGCGTCGCGTAAGTAAAAACGAGAGTGAGGACGTTCCGCACGAAGATAAGGCAAAAAGTATCCGATTCTAATTGCAACTACCGGGCATGCGAGTACTAAGTAATAACTTGTTGCGCGCGCGCGCGCGCGCGCGTATACAAGCCAACATTTTCGAACTTGTTTCGAATTTGCCACTTTGGGAGACACCTGACGTCATCGACGCGACAAAATGTCAGCTCCCGCACTATCCGTCCTGGCGATATATACATATACCGTTCATTTACCTGTAACTTTCGATAAATAACGTGAAGGAGAAACGCGGCGGGTGCAAATTGTTCGTGAAGGAGGAGGAGGGGGTGGGGAGGTGGACAAATCGACGTGAAACCGGATATGCCGAGCGACGCCGGTGCGCGTGCGCGCCCGCCCTCGTTTCGATTCCGGCGGAACAAAATGGGAAGGAGGAAACGGCGTCGCCCGAAAATTTTGGGCACGCATCGATGCCCGACGACGGCCCAGGCTACACCCGCGCACGCTTTCGACGAATCGATATTCTCGTATTCCATTTTCATTTGCCATTGTTACATCGCTACTATAGTCGTGTTTAATTAGTGTATGGTCGCGCGGGAGGGACGAACGACGAGCCTCCGTCGAGGCTGACAGTGGGGGGCACGTTATTAAAAAAATAATACGGTCCGGCAGCATCAGCCTCGATGGGATCCGTAAACGTTCGACGGTCCGCACTTTATTTACTACGATTATTAATTTGTATAATTATATATATATATATATATATTTTTGTTTTTATATATAGTATATATTCAGCATCACAGTAAGATAGCGCCCTTCATTAATAAGTGATCGTCGATCTGCTCGGTCCGTCTCTCCTTTACTCTCCTAGTTTTCGTCAGCTTTCATTCGCACTCCCCCCCCCCCCCCCCCCCCGGAACCCAGCAGCGGTTTTTTAACAACGTTACTACACAACAATCCCGCCTCGGTCGAATCACAACTCGAACCCGTCGTTGACCCGAACTAGATGACGAAATTTTCCCGTTTCCCGTTCGAAGACGTCATCGTCGTATACCCCCCCTCCCCTACCCCTTAATCGTCGTTCGTCATCGCCGTCATCATCGTTATTTCTATTACCATTATCATTATTATTATCGTTAGTACGTACGGTCCGTATCCGCGGAGAAAGTTTCGATATATTAGTTTACGCGAGGTTCGTCTGAAAGCAAGTCAAGAACTAAAACGGTGGGGGAGGGTGGGAGGATGGACGGGATGGTTTAACGTGCCTGGTTGACAATCGATTGTCGGCTGGGAGCGATTACGATGTCTCGAGAATGGGAGGGGGGGTGGAAAGTAATGTATTTTGTTTGCGACGCTCGGGCGCGCGCACCTTTCGCGACTTGTTTCGAGTTTGCGTCGAGAATTTCATCGGTTCGCGAATTGACGAAGAGGCGAGGAAGGGCAAGAGTCGATTCTCGATGACTTTGCGCGCGAAAGACATTGCCGTACATTCGCGCGACAAAGCGCAGAGGACCCTCTCGTCAGCCCAAAGCGCACGCGCGATAACGCCGGAAGAGGGAAATTTTTTGTAAGCTCGGACAGGAGACGATCGTCCGCTCTCGTACTTCCGGCATTCTCTTCGACCGTTTCATTCTTTCGTGTTGTTTTTTTTGTGGATTTTTCTCATCCTTTTATATCGATGTGTAAGTAGCAAAAAAGGAGTCCTACAAATAGATCGCCTTACGATTACTCTGAAAATAAATAGTTATAAAAATAAGCGAGCATTTTATGCTTAAAATACCTTAAGAACGAGAAAACTTAATTTAATTTGCACCACATGCGGAGTGTGGAATGTGTGGTTATCAATCATTACTAGATCGTAAGAAGCGTAACTCTAACAAAGGCTCTCAACTACCGTGTAAAAAACATTAACGACAACATTGTCAATCATAATTACTCATAGAGTGCAAATAGGTCAATAGTAAAAACGTGAATCAATAAATAAGGGTGCAACAAGAGATTAGAAGCGTTGAGGGGTTTGGGGGGGAAGAAAAGGGGTCAAAAAAAAAATCATAGACGAGAAAAGATAAGAGACGCGCGCCCCTCGTGTAGCGCCACCAAAAAAAAAAGTACGGCGTTACGGGCGGCTGCTCGTCAATTAAAAAATTCAAATCGGCGAGTGCGCGACAAGCCGAATAAATAACTGTGCTGAGATATACAGGAAAAAAATAAAAAGAGACGCGTTCTCCCCGTTTTCGATCGGACTGGAGAGAGGATTAGGTACAATATTTCGATCTCATACCTTTCCACGTGCGTCACAATCCGGCCGCAGCTGCCGAGCACCCGTGGAAGCATGAAGAGAGACATATTCGCACGTCAAATATATATCTTCGACGTATAAGACGCGTGTCGCTGTCCCGCGCACACCAATGCGTGTATACAATCTTTTCTTCTCCCCTTCGTCGCCAAAAGGGACACAAGGAACGCACACCCCGCCGTTCCGATGTCTCTAACTTAAGCTGGGGGGAAAACTTTTTTGTACTTTTCTACAAAACCCTTCCGTAACTTGTGTCATTCCATCTTCCCCGCATTCTCTCTCTCTCTCCCTATCGTCTTTATCGCGCGCACATATCGTCACCTCTCTACTTATATATACCTGACACGAGAATGTGTCGCCAAGCGTAATAGAAAATGTGGCCGGCAATCGATCCGTACGGCCAATCGGCCGACGCGAACCGACGCGAGCCGTCGCGCAATCCGCGCGTACGTCTATACCCATACGTCTACGTGTGCACGCATACACGTATGTACCTGTCGACGCGTTAACGGCGCGCACACGCGGCCAAGGGTGGAGAGAGGGGAGGGGGGAGTATTCAATAAACGAAACGGCGCGAGGACCGTCGCGACGCCCGCGACCCAACGACTGGTGACGATCCGACTGAGATAAAGGGGTGGTGGTGGTGGTGGTGGTGGGGGCGGTCACGTAATTGCCCAGGATGAAGGAAACTCACTCGGGACGCGGCGAAGGACCCTCACACGGAAGCCTCTGTCGTCTCAACTCCCGCACCTCGGCCAGGATGCAGGCCCCCGGTTGGCTGGCACGCTCGTCCCTCAGTACTTTACTATGCCGAATCGGCGGTCGAGGCTCTTATACTAGTCGCGACGCGTCCTCTTCGGACGCTGGTGTATCCCTACCTCGTCGCCGCCGCGCGTCTTTTTCCCAATCTGCACCTGACTCTGCGCCGTCAGCTGCAGCGAGATCGCGTGCGTGTTCAGCTTCTCGGCGAGCAACAGGTCCTTCAGGCCCTTCATCTTCTGACTGTAGAGCGTTATCCTCGGCCGTTCGTTCTCCGAGTCGGTCTCCACCTCGGGGTCGAGATTCTCCTGCGAGGTGGACGGGGCGGGCGGTAGGGCGTCTTCCGGTGGCGCGACGAAAGGCTCGCCGCCGCCCTGCAGAAGGTAGTCCCTGTTCAGGATCTTCTCGCTGCAGGCCGCGGTCAGCGCCTGGATAGTGGGATGCATCGGCGCCGGATTGCCCGGCACTTTCGACTCCAGGCTCTTGATGAGGTCTCGTGCCGCGTTCCCGCGCTCCTTCGTCTTGCAATAGTTGTTGTTGTTGTTGTTCAGGGTTTCCTCGGGACTCGTCTCGCGCTTCTGGGCTTTTTCCTCTTCCTGCTTCGCGTCCGCATCGTAGCACTCGATTACCACCTGTGCCCGGATGCTGGCGTCAAATTTGGAAATCGTGTTGACCAACGGTCTTGCCCAGCCTATGTGCAGGACAGGGGTGTTGGCACCTTCCTCCCACTGGCAGATACCGTCGTAGAACCTTAGGAGGTAGGCGAAGCAGCGGGGCTGGCGTAAGAGACGCTCGTCGGCGCGGACCGTGTGCGGGATGAGTTCGTTGGCGATTTCCAGGAGCTCTTTGTATATCTCGCCATCGTCGCGCGAATAATCGTACCTGACACGGATTATGTAACGATGAAAAGGGCGTTCAGAGAACAGAATAAGGTGGTAACCTCAACTTATGTATTGTGGTTCTCGTAACGATAGTAGTGATCTAGGCATAGAAATAGTATAAAAACATACTTTCTTAAAACGTCAGCTGCGTCGGCCCACGATGAAAGAGCGTTTGCATGCAACCCATGTCGGTAAAGGTAGCCTCCTTGGTAAGTGTATGGATAGACATGTGCGTTTCCGTAGTACTTCCTTGCTGATCTTATGGCTTCCTACAATGATATTGTAGAGTTAGCAAGGACGGTATCTCTTTTGGATGGGACAAGTTAGTGTTTGAGAATGCGAACCTGAAATAGATCAATTGCAGGTGGTCGTCCTGGAGTTGGAGCTGCTTCCTCCAAATCTCCCAGATTGCCAAGAGCCATGGGATACTTTGCGAGGTGACCAAGGTCGTACAACAACCACAGGAGTTCTTGTTGAAGCAAGGCAACTTCTGCGGCATCGGCTGTCGCACTTAGACTAGGATTTATAGCAGATACTATTGTAGCAACTTCCATAGCCCTAGTGCACACAACTGCCTGACCATTCACATATAACCATGACCTAGATGCTACCCCGGGTTCCACAGGCTGTCCACGTTTATCTTCATTACCTTTTCCTATTACCAAAATATCAAATTTAACTAAGAGATTCATCCACAAACTTCTAAGTATATTGCACCATATGATGCAAGGTACAGCAAAATTACATTGACACAACAGAAGAGCACAAAGTTAACACAAGGACTTGCCGAGCAATAGAGGAAACCTACCGTGCCATGTAACCTCGGCCGTCTCTGTACCATCCTCCCCATAGACAACCCAGGCATGATCCTCCGACATTGCCAGATGTACATCCTTAAATCCCAGCACCTGACATCCAGCTACCACGGCGAACGCAACTCCAAAGCAGTCCAACTTATTAGCGGTGAGGTAGCTGTAGAGGCTCTGCAGATGAGCACGATCCTTATAGTAACTCCTGGTGAGCGAGTTCCATATCACGTCCGACACCTTCTTGACCAGCTCCCTCGTCGCGTACTTGGTATCGTAGACGGTGAGATCGACCGCACCCTTGATGACCGCGTGGAACTTGGTGTAGAGCGCCTTGGCGATGTGCAGCTCGACCGCCGGCAGCTTCGGCTCGTCGTAAACAGTGCTCTCCTGGGACGCGAACGTGCGGTTGCAGGTTAGGGAGTTCTCGACGGCGCCGACGAGGATCGAGAGTAGCGCCAGGTCCGGCTCGGCGCTGTTCTCCAGCTGATTCTGGAAGATCTGCACGATCGAGGATATGCTCTGGATCGGGAAGAGGGCACGATCCTCGTCCCGGAAACCCGCCATGTCGCGCGGATGCACTCGCGGCACCACGGGACGGCTGGGGCCCACCTGGGCCCACCACACGGTCACGGCACCCTACGTGACCCTACGTGGAACGGCGCTGAACGGCGCTGAACGGCGCGCACTCAGGCGACGGGTGTCATCGCGCTACCGGCGAACCGCTTATGACAGAAACCCGCCGCGAATCCCTCCGAGCAGCAGCCGCGTACAGCCAACTTTTCAACACGGCGCGCGCCAGTACGCTCTCACCAGCTCTCACCGATGGGAACTCGAGCCAACTTGAGCCAACTCGAGCAGCGTTTTGTCAGTGTCCCCGCCGAGTGTCTCGCATTTCCGTCTCTCGCCACTGCTCGCCACTGCTCGCCACTCGAGGAGCACGACTCTTCGCCACGGCCAGCGGCGCGCAAGCCACTAGGTGCGTTTACAAGGGACTGCAAGGGACGAGGGACGTGCCGACCAGTGCCGACAGATGCCGATCGGAAGGGCGAGTTTCCCTGCCAACTGCTGCCGACGACCACCCGGCTTCCGAGGCTCGTTACCCCACGTTACCCCACGTTACCCTCAGTGACCCACCAATGTGAAGCACACGACGTTTTTACTCTCTAGCTCGAACCTTGAATACTTTTTTGCCGGACCGGACGGATCGAGTTCGCAGGAGGATTCTTTGCGACGGATGACGTTAGAGGCTCGATTGAGGTTGGATTATAGGCAGGCGCGGATCCGTCGTCTGACACGGTCCGCGGGCCGGATCAAAGTACTGTGGACGAGTTTCGGTACTTTGAGGTAATATATAGCTGTATATAGCGGACGCACGCGTCAACTCTTCCAGATTATTCCAGCCCCGGCTTCGATTACTGCGCAGCGTGGGCACGTTTAATTGGACCCGCGCGTTATAGCTATGCGATAAATACGTGGGGCTCGGGGCGTTTGTATGCAGGTTCGAGGGTACTGGGGCTTGCTTATGTAGGTGAACTCGATGATCGGCGCTTAGAAATGCAGCAACTTTGATGCAGGATTTCATATTGTTCTTTACGTTGCGTTGACGCACGTACTTCAGTTACCATGATTTGTTATGACAAATCCATGAGGTAAAGGTAAAGAAAGACGTGCTCATCGCCGATTTGCATGAAACTTTGCAGAAACATCAATTTTTGCATAAAACTAAGATCTGCAAAAGCCAAAAAGCGCGTTCTCGTCTAATTAAAAAGTTATTAAGCGTTAAAGTATAGTTATTAAACCTGCCTTACCGGCAGCGCGAACGACATCTGCGCATGCGCACGGATAAGTTTGAAGGTAAAGTGAGCATATTTGAAATGAAATTATATTGAATTGGCGAAGACTAGGTGTGGGCAAGGCTTCCCTTTTGTAATGGTTAAGAGTTTTCAATGAAACAATGGTTCGAGAGTAGGTTTGGGTTAGGGTTTTGTTTTCCCCGAAGGGGAAAACTTCCAGCCAAATCTTATTTTTCGTATTATTTAAAGGCTAGTTGTGGGCAAGGCCTCCCTTTCATAATGTTTAAGAGTTTTCAATCAAACAATGGCTTGAGAGTACGTTTGGATTAGATTTTAACTGCCCAAAGTGCAACATTATGAAAGGAAAGCCTAGCCTATACCCAGCCCTTAAATGATAGAAAAAGTAAGATTGGACTGGAAGTTTTCCCCTTCGGGGAAAACGAAAACTAGTATTATATTCCATTATTATATACGACTGATGTACTACGTACGACTGATATACTTTTGCATACTTACTTTGAATTGTACAAGCGTGCGAGAACGTACGATTATTATATTTAGTTTAAATATCTTTTATTAAGGAAATGCAATGTATATTATTCAATGCTTTTACAATATATGAGAAATTAAACCAAAATTAGCGTTCAACGATTACTTTCCTTACCCGCCTATTCCCCATCGTCGTTTACAATAGTTATAAGTCCATCGTTGTTCATTTCGGGAAGTTCAAGATCCATAAAACAATACTTCGAGAATGACAAGATACCTGAACACCATCAGAACTTAGGGGAAGCCATAAAGTCCATAAAATATACGGTAAGTATTATTAAAAAATACTAGAAGCGAAGAAACGCCATAGGAAACCGATTACAAATGATAGGAATTAATTTTAAGTTAGATAAATAAGAATACTAGGAAAAACCATAAAAAAACCATAAGGGAATCATGAGCTACACTCACAGTATCAGTAAAAGCAATCAGAATTACAAATAGCCTATGGGAAGTCTATAGAATACGTAAAACGAACGAGAAAGGAAAATTGGAACATAGAGAAGTAGAGAGAATTGGGCAAGATTCTGAAAATGTTAATCGTCACGCTTGACTGAACACGCAGAGTTTCGCAGTGCCACCTCTTCGGTACTCCTATGTTCCTATTAACTCGTCTGATTTTGGGCAAAATTCAGAAATTCTTAGTCGTCACGCTTGACTGAACACGCCGAGTTTCATAGTGCCACCTCTTCGGTACTCCTATGTTCCTATTAACTCGTCCGATTTTGGGCAAAATTCTGAAATTCTTAGTCGTCACGCTTGACTGAACACGCCGAGTTTCGTGGTGCCACCTCTTCGGTACTCCTATGTTCCTATTAACTCGTTCGATTTTGGGCAAAATTCAGAAATTCTTAGTCGTCACGCTTGACTGAACACGCCAAGTTTCGCTGTGCCACCTCTTCGGTACTTCTATGTTCCTGTTACTTGGTCAGATTTTCGACAATTTCACGCTTGACTGATTCCAGTCCTAACCGAGACTTTAACATTTTTCGCCTCATCGTATATTTGATGATTTCTCGCTATTCCCATAGTGTTTTCTATCAAAATGAAATTCTCCGCGATATGAGATGAATAGAAGAGTCGCTTGCCTTCTTCTCCCATCGCATTTCAATGTGATCCCATAAGATTTCATCGAAGTTGGTGAACTTTGTTACAACGGAAAGAGGCATGGTTTCGGCGAGGGATATTGGATATATGGGATCTTATAACTAAGTAATTAGAGAACACAGAATTTCGTTTAACACATATATTGTAAGGAAAAATAGTATACAGTAAAAAAATGTTTCTTACATACTTATAATCTAATTTCCATACAATTGCTGTACTTTTCGCATACACGCTACATACATTATACTCAGCCAACATACTTACATACTTATGATTTCTTATATAATATTTATCCTTAATAATTTAATATTAATATAGTCGCAAAGGTAAATAAGTAACACACTAAAAACTGTCTTGATACGATCAAAACTATTGCTGTTGAAGCGGCTAAGTAAGACCAATATAACGAGCCGCATTTTAAGTAAGGAAGCAAACAGCGAAACAATTTTGGTTCTTTTAATATGCGTACTGTAAGAAACAGAAGAAACCCAATTATTATCAAGAATAATAGTACATAACGTTATAATGATTCAATATTAATGTTACCGATTAAAAATCGGCATTTGGCGTCACCACTTTCTCGATTTTAGAAAATTTTGTATGATTATCATACGTTTTGATGAGCGGTTCAAAAGTTACAGGCGATTTTCTAAAATCGATAAAATGGTAAGGGGTTTAACGTATACGTGTTTTGCGCCAGTCAGAATTTTACATGGTAATCAAATGGGACGAGCGACGACGTCAAGACTCTTGTAAGTTCCTTACCTCTCCTGCTTTCCTACTAAGTTTCGCAGTCGGAGGTAAGCGGGTCACAGAACTATACAAGAAGTCGTGTGTACTTGTCGACTTCTTGTACTATTCTGCGACCCGCTTACCTCTGAGTGCGAAACTCAGTAGGAAAGCAGAATCGTAAACAAGTCGCAAGAGTTATAGACGCCGACTGCCGGTCCATTTGATTTCTGTGTAAAATTCTTGGTGGTCGAAAACACGTATACTTTAGGTACATCGTGGTTACAACTATGAGTTTAAATTTAATTATTTACTTTACATACCATGTTTTTGTAGTTTAAAGTCAATTGACTCCTTTCGTTGCTCTCCTCTGGGTGATTCCAAGTCGACAAAAAATTTTTTCTTGGGACGCATCGTAAACAGAAACTATCACAACGCAAGGAAAATCTGAAACCCATAAGATATACGGTTAATATTATTAAACAATACTATAAGCGCAGGAAAACCCATAGAAAATATCAGAAAATAATTTTAAGTAAGCTATATAAGAGTACGAAGAATAAGCATGAAAAAACCATAAGACATACGGTAAGTATTAGTAGAAGAAATCATGAGTATGGAAAGTTTATGGGAAACCCATGGAAAGAAGGAAAATTTGTTTACAATTACGTTATGCGAAAGGAATTGGCCAGAAACCATAAAACATACAGCAAGATTCGAAAAATGTTCGCTGTAACATAGAAAAGCTACGGCAAACCTGCAGAAATAAATTGTATAATAATTCGAAAGAAAAGTCATGATATGGATGTATTAGAGTGAGTACATGAAGGATCTTTGAATGTGTTTGTAAGAAAAAGAGGAAGCTCTTCGGTCCTTCTATGTTCCTATTAAATCGTCTGATTTTCGGTCCAAATCGACTTCGGTGTAGTGGTGTGAATACATGAAGGACCTTTGAATGCGTACGTAAGAATACAGGGAAGCTCTTTGCTACTTCTATGTTCCTATTAAATCGTCAGATTTTCGGTCCACTTTGTAAGCGGTGATCATCAGGACCGAGGAGGTCGCACTTTCCGTGCTCACTGAAGCGTGGAATGTACCCTAACACACTGACTTTCCCCAACACATTGAAAAAATTTTTCCCAATTTTTTTCATGAGAGACCTAACATTCGCATTTTGACCTAACTTTCTCAAAATGAATCTTATTAAATTTCTACGTGTTCTACGTTGCTTTTCGGTTTTTTCATTTACCATTAATGATACTTACCGTATATTTTATGGTTTCTAGCTATTCCTATGGTGTTGTTCACCGAAATGAAATATTACAACAATGTTGCAGTTTCTTCTATGGTGTTTTACAATGAAATGAAGTTCTTTATGATTCGAAATGAATAGAACAGTCTCTGGCCTTTTGAATTGATTCTTTCACGACAGAAAAAGGTATGATTTCAGCCAGGGATATTGAATCTATGGGATCTTATGACAAAGTAATTAGAGAATACAAAATATATTTTAATACATATATTGTACGGAAATATAATATACAATAAAAAATCATAGACACTTGAACATTAATTTCTATATAATCGTTGTTTTGGTGTGTGCACACTACATGCATAATAATCACTCCACATACATGCATCCATCCATACATACAATATTTTACTTCTCAATTGTTATAATCTTTATATCTTTCTTAATAGCCATTCAATAAAAAGATGATAATAAACCAAGAGATTAGAGAAAATAGATTACTAGTTCAGTTGGCAACTGATTTGTTATGCAAACTTTACAGTAATATATATATATTTTTTTCTATGAGCTCTGTATCTAGCAAAATTTCATTATCAAGTGTAAACTTCAATCTAATGAATGTAGATAGAATGAACTCTAAACTCTATATAAGATACACATTGTAGTTTTTTAATTATTGTATATCAATGCATAAGTTTTTAGTATGAGAGTAACAACAAGTATTACAGAAGATTTATTTATATTATTAATATGTATATATAGACAATATGTATATTGTCAAGTTATTGTATAAACGTCAGTTATAAAACGTACATAACTTAAGGTTAGTGACTCTAATAGGTAGGTGACATGTATTATTAAATACAAATGTGTAAATAAGGTCTTCATTAACAAAATAATATGTAAAATACAGTGTCATTGTTTTATTATAATTTTTACGGTGGGCTGGGTGTAGGCTAGGCTCCCCTTTCATAATGTTTAAGAGTTTTCAATCAAACAATGGTTTGAGAGTAGGTTCGGGTTAGGTGTTTGTTTCCCCCGAAGGGGAAAACTTCCAGCGAAATCTTACATTTTCTATTATTTAAGGGCTGGGCATAGGCTAGGCTTCCCTTTCATAATGTTGCATTTTGGGCAGTTAAAACCTAACCCAAACCTACTCTCGAACCATTGTTTGATTGAAAACTCTTAAACATTACAAAAGGGAAGCCTTGCCCACACCTAGCCTTCGCCAATTCAATATTATTTCATTTCAAATACGCGCACTTTACCTACAAACTTATCCGTGCGCATGCGCACATGTCGTTCGAGCTGCCGGTAAGGCAGGCTTTATAACTAAACATTAAAGCTTGATAACTTTTTAATTAGACGAGAGCGCGCTTTTTGGCTTTACAGATCTTATTTTTATGCAAAAATTGATGTTTCTGCAAAGTTTCATGCAAATCGGTGATGAGCCCGTCTTTCTTTACCTTTACCGAACTGCAGGTATCAAACTTAACTTTGAAAGTTAATTATCTGAAACATCGGTGAACGTACGACGCAACATATATTTCGAACGTTCATACGCGATCTGTTACATGTTTGAACATGACAAGATGGCGCGCATTGCAGTTTAGTTGCGCACCGGTCATTCGTGATCTTGAAGCGACGTGAAACGTGAAAGGAGCTGCTTTAATCTTGACCCTGACAAGGCGCTTCTCATCAAGTCGGACGTTTCACTGTACTTTCTCGCAACTGAAACTTATATCCTGCGAACAGCTTCCACGACGAGTCGAGTCGATTCTTCACACTGCATACTTTCCTTTGTTAGTGGACGGCGTGAGAATGAAAGTAACGATAAAGAGTGAGTAAACGTTATTGGGAACCTTACTTTGCATGGCTTTTCAGTTGGATTTCCGTCGATAACGTTACGAAAATAACCCTAATGTCATTACTACACGTGATTACATCTGTAGCTATTATTTATGGAGCCTCTCCCTTTAAGTATGCCGTACGAAGAGCAACGACTGACAGAGTTGTTTTCCTTTCTAGGTTGGACCGGTGTCGCCACCTGGCGCTGGATTGCGAACGACGATAATTGCGGTATTTGTCGAATGTCTTTCGATGCGAGCTGTCCAGATTGCAAAGTTCCCGGAGATGATTGCCCTTTAGGTAATTATACACAACCTAAAATTCCACGTCATTGAAACAGAATCAAAAAAATCCATATCCCAACCATAAACGAAAACTTCCTACACAGGAGCCTTATTTTTCTTCAATTACTCATATTTAAATGAAAATATATTTGTACCGTATCATATAAATGCACAAGAGTCCCCAAATTAATTTTATTTAATTTATCAGTGTTTAATGTCGTAATTACGAGCAAATTCAGATCAGGTCATATTAGACTCTTGTAATCGGTCAGAAAATCTGTCTCGCGGCTCACGATTACGTATAGAAACTCGTGCGTCGAATTGGAGTACATACTATTGTCCCCGCCAAAGGGCAGAAATCATTCATGAGGAACCGCCAGGTGGTCTGCGCAATTGCGGGGGTAAATATCGATCGTCCTCGGCTCGCTGCCGAATAAAACGGATCGCCTGCGTCTCTCCCCTAGTTTTGACGCGCATACAGCCACGGCTCGGCGTGCGTCGATGTAAACGTTTAACAAAAAGCCCGGCGCCGTCAGTTGTCCGTTGCCCACCAGGTGCGCATCACGCGCCGGCCAGCTATGCGGAAGTAAATAATAAGCGGCAGTTCACGTCAGAGTCCAGCGACACATCCCGACGTTAACGTGTTCCAGTTTGGGGACAGTGCTCGCACTGTTTCCACATCCACTGCATCATGAAGTGGCTGCACTCCCAGCAAACCAACCACCTATGCCCGATGTGTCGCCAGGAGTGGAAGTTCAAGGAGTAACGAGGTTGCCCGATCGTCCCGCAGGTGTCAGCACGTAACAAATAAACAGGTATTACCCCATATCCAGTGTCGCACTCACGTTCGAAGCGGGCCGAGGAAGTGGAAATATCGTCGGGTGCTCCCTGTGCCCTTTAGCCACCTTCAGCCACCTTCAGCGCATACTCTTTTCTTCCGGGCGTCCTGTACATGGGTCAAGTGGCGTGTTCGTTGAAAATGTTCATAAGGCGTTTCTGTTTAGGCGAAGATCGCACGTAAGGGCTCGCTTCGAGATTAGAAGGGTCTCGCGGACGTACGGCTGGTACTGGTGATAAGTTTCTTTTGCTTTCGGCCGCACTCAATAATCCTTCCCACGCGTCAATTCCGACCAATAATTCGCCGCTTAATTCCCGTCCCCCCGTCGCACGGTCCTACGAACACCAGGCAACCGACGAGCCGTTTCGAATCAAATGGGGGCCGCTCGGCGTTATTAGACGTTATAACAGTCGCAATTGAATCGTCGACCGCTGGACGCCGTTTATCCTGTTGTCCCGGTTATCGCCGTCGTTACGTATCGACTCGGTTGGGAAGTAGGAGCAGCACGTTCGTCAGGACGTTCTCGGATCCGACCGTGTACGCGTTGGATCATGGTGTCGTTGACGAGAAGCTCCGTTCGTCAATGAGAAGCTCCCTTCGTCGACGAGAAGCTCCCTTCGTCGACCAGAAGTTCCGTTCTTCGACGAGAAGCTCTGTTCGTGGAGTAGAATCTTCAGTCGTCGGCGAGAAACTCCATTCGCCTATAAAAAATTTCATTCGTCAACAAGAAGATCCATTTCGGCACCTACGACTCCGTTTGCATCTTTTCCGCGTCGATACGATTTGGTGGAAAAAATTGGGCATGACACCGATTTGACAAACGACGCCGCGTGCGAGGCTGACATTCGAAAGCGAGACGCGTTGATTGAAATAGTGTCACTCCCCGTAGCGCGTCCTTGCACGCTCGAAACCCGCTTACGAGACCGATTCCAGAGTTCCGATGTGACCGCAATCCCGCGTACAAGTCTAAAGCCCTAAGCCCGACCGAACGAACAAACCCATTCAACACCCTCCCACGTGCAGTCGCGATCCACCCAATTTTTCCCTCTCCCGCGCACAGCAACCCCCGCAATCGCCGTTCTTCCGCAAACGGTCGATCACGCTTCGATATCGGCCACGCGATGCGGGTCACGCGATCGAAAAATGGTGTCGGTATACTATACTACTACTATAGTAGCCAACGTTGAAACACGAAAATCGTGCGGAAAGGAACGACTCGCGGCCGACGGCCCTCGCCTTGGCTGGCAATTTGCATCGTCCAATCTCGACTTCCGGCGGTCTTCGACCGGACAACACGAGGCAACGCTATGCAACGCGACAGTCTGTTCTCGGCACTCGATGTCACGAAGTTATCGCGCCGATCATCCCCCTCCCCCCCTCCCCCCCGCGCACCTGTCCGCGCACCTTGCGCCGGGAACGCGTCGGATGATTAATTAGTCGATCATTATGCCGCGTATGCTAACGAGAACGCGTGCGAGCGCATTCGAACGAGACGCTCTTAGCCAGGATATCGACGAGAATGGACAGAGTCCGGGAACCTTCGAGGTCTCTCCGTCCTTCTGTGACTCTTCACTCCTCACTCTTCCTTCTCCACCTCCTCTTCTGCTTCTTGATACTCCCCCCTGATGTCGCCAACGTGCATTGGCGGCGAACGAGGTGTTGCCCCGACGCTTTTTCTCCCTCGCTTCCGCTCGAACTCTCCGCTTCTTGCACGCATAGTCGGCGGATAATTGGGTAATTAGCGGCGGCGATGCCCCGACGTGCCGGCGCGGAATGATTAGTTCGGATGCTGATTCCCTTGCACGGGACAATGGGCCGCTTCTTTTGCGCCGCTTCCCTTTTTGCGCCGCTTCCCTTTTTGCGCGGCACGTTTCGAGCGTTCTTTTCGCGCGCGGTATGCGCTGCGAAGATTTGCGGAATTGAGGACGGTCGCTCGAGCGGACTGATTGAGACTCGGCATCATGCTCGTAATCGAGCGGGTTAGACTGTTTTCTGCGTACGCGAATGCTATTAAATTCCTTTTATTCGTATCCTTATTTTGGGACACGTAGCTGTTCATGCGTTTGATTTTGTTCTGTTTAAACCTTATGTCAATAACCGGGTACCCGGTAACCTTAAGTTGAAAACTTTTCTGGATACCGCCACAAAAAAGAAGATATGGAAAAGATAATTTGATTTAAGATGGTTCAGCTCGCGAGGATCTGAGAAGTTTCTCAAAAATTTTAATTCAAAAGAAAAAATTGTTCACAAAATGTATTAAGCCATTATCCGCCAATGTCCCATTTTTGGTACACAGTTTTAAATTGTTTTCTTTTAATGACTGCAACTTCTAAATGTACAGTTAATTTCATTTTTTATTTTTGTTGTTTTGTAGTACGGCGGGTAATGGGTTAAGGGTTGCTACTCGGGTACCCGGTTATTGACATAAGAGTTAAATTGTTTGATTTTCGCACATTTTTGTTCTGCCGTGTAAATCGGTTTGGCATGCCAGCAGCGTGAACGTACAAGACTTTGGCGAAGTTATGTCATGTATCGTGTAAGGTTCGTGCAACAGTCGGTTGTTCGCGGCCAGGAACGTGTTCGATGAAATTCGAAAGTACCGCCGTGGGACGTGTCGAGGCGTAATTAAACTGTGCGCAGATCAAAACGAACTCAGTCAGCGAATCGCGCGCAACTCTTTCTCGACTACTTTGGCTGTCTAACGATTCACTGCAAAAAAGTCACCGCAATCACCTATATTCCGCCTGCTGACGAGCTAGATAAAAGCTTCGGTCGCAATATGCATGTCAATAGTTCGAGGTAGTAAAAACGTCCCGTTGAATTATGTATTAACAGTTATGCACGTGGAAGCGATGGAGTCGATAAGGCCGCCTGCACGAATTATGCAGTCGAGAGTGTAACACTATACTCATATGGAATAGTAACCTCGTTAGGCGGTGAGAATTTCTATTTTCGGCCTTTCCTATTCTCGTACGTTATTACGCACATCTCATTTAAGTTTATAATTTCGCCGGACTTACGGCCGACCGAAGTGACACACATGTACCATATACATCGCAAATACATACAGAAACCTAACAAAGCCGTACAATATTTTCATACTACTACCTACATCAACCAATCTGAATGCCACTGAATGTACTAAACGTCGTTGTCGACCGATTAAACGCGAAATAATTTCATACAACTACCTAGAAACCCAACCCATACGAATGCCACCGAATAAATGTACCTAAACGTCATTGTCGACCGATTGAACGCGAAGAGGCCCGAAGGTCGAAGCTGCATCTCTCCGCTGAAACGTTCGACTCTCCCGGCACGAAAACTAGGCGAAGCGAGAGTCGAACGTTTCCACCGACTCCCACGAAATCGGAATATCCGTGCACACTCCCACCTCGAGCCTCGGGAGTCAGGCCACACGATTTTCGTGTACACAAACAACGGCGTAACTCAGGCGGTCGAATAGGCCATGCGGAGGGGACCGGTTTTCTGGTATCGTACGGCACTGGCCGAACTGCCGTGAGCCAGCAGAAAATGGTGGGGCAGGGGCACCTAATGGGCCCCGTCCCTTCTCTTTCTCTCCTTCTCTCCTCCCTCCGCACCTCTCTCCTCCCCATGAACGTATATCCACCTCCGTCCACCTCCGTCCACCTCCGTCCTCCTCGCCAGCTCTCTCACGCGATACAGGCACCGAGAGAACGTAATCGCACACCAGTACACCTTCTTGCGTTCAGCCGCTTCTAAGTCAACCCCTTTCCCCCCTCCACTTTCGGCCTATCTAACCATCTATCAGCCTCCTCGATTTGCCTCTTTACGTGAGCCTATCTCCTATCTCCTTGTTTCTCGCTTTCTTCCTTCGGTACCAGCGTACCTCCGTCCTTCTTCCTCCCCCACCCCCTCTCCTCTAAGCCGCCGTACTCCATGCGCGGCGTGCACACGCGCGCGCAGACACACTGCCGTGCCCCACTGGCGCGCTTAATCTTTCCGCGAGCCTCCTTCTCCCCCCCACCCACGGACCCCGCCGCGACGTGGTCCAACTCACACACGCTGACGCACCCTGCACCTATACCTTCCAACATCGACGTTCCGCCGCGGCCGCTTCTGCTGCCTACCTGATGCCCCGAGAGAGAACTCGGCACGAGTCACGTGGTCCCACGGACGCGAAGGATGTTTGTGGGATCGCGAAGTCAGTTCGTCGCGGTCCGTCTGTCGGTGAGGGAGTCTGTCGGTGGATACGGGATCGGGAGGGGAAAGAGTTCGGCGAGAGGAGGAGGTGGGACGAATTTGAGACTTCGGAGAGCGTAGATTCTGGGCGCAGGAATCTGGGCTCCTTTTTTTTCCCCGGAGAAGTAGTTCGGGGGTGAAGAGGAGAGTGTTCGGGAAGGGAGAATAGGTGGGACGACCCAACGAAACCAGTAGGTTTTCGGGAGGAGGGAGGCTGAAGAGGCCAGAAGAGGCCAGAAGAGACTGGAGGAGGAGGACAATGGGTCGAGGATAGCGATCGGAAATGAAGACGGTGCCTGTCGGCCTTCCATCCCGACGGACGGAGGGGAAGCACGGTCCGGTGTGCGCGTTGTGTGCAAATGGGAGGAAAGTCGGGGAAGTGATACGGAAAACGGTCGGACGGCTCGATCGAGCGTGACAGCTCCGTGTGGGATTCTTCGGCGTGCGTGCGGGAGCTCGGCGACTCGCACCTTTTGTCCTTCGCGTCCGTGTGTTATAAAGATGTGCTAGAACGCAGGTATCCAGAAGAAGAAGAAGGAGGACAGAAATTGAAGCTGCAGGCTGTGAGAAGAGGAAGTAAAATTTGAGCCCAATCGGCCTCGTGCCCGAGAAGATTGCGACCGGCGGAGTAGCGTGTCAGCCAGCAATTAAGGCAGCCTTTTTCCGATTTTCTGAAACTGACGCTCCGTGCGGAGACTCTCCTCCGCGATCTCTCACGTGCGCAGCGAGTGTGTCAAGGCGGAAGGAGGGCGCGCGCGCGCGTAGAAATAGAAAACCTGGAAAAAGGAGGACGGGAGGATCGAGGAACGGCACTTCGCGGATATCCTCAGCGCACCTGCTATCCAGGCGCAATTTGTCTCGGCTCCGATCTTGCTCCTTTTAGAAACTCGCCGCTGGTACCGCAACGACAGGAGTGAGAGAGAGAGAGAGAGAGAGAGAGAGAGGGAGAGAGAACGAGAAAGACAGAGAGAGGAAGATAAGGAGAACGGAAACGAGGGTACTGATAGTGGACGGCGGATAGAGACGAACCTTCGGCATACCTGGCGCACCTGTCCGAAAAGTGGCCGCTCACACGTTGCACCTTGTCCCATTTATGGAGCTGATCGCCGTTGCGCAACGTAATTGGCGTTCGGGGAAGCGTCACGGTATCGTTCGCGCTAATAACGACGCGACCCAAGGCAGGAGTCAAACGCTCGCGGCTCTCCGTCATAAAGCCATTGAGACAGCACGCTGAACGTCCAGCTATTAGCTACTAGCTAGTCTGTAGAGCCGACGTCAACTATTCGCGTGAAAAATTCCAGCGAGAGGATAAGCAGACGTTCATTAAAGATTCCTGGCATTCCTCTTTGGTTCTTACGAGAGAAGTTCGCTGACAGGCCGCGAACCGTAGTATGTCCTCGAACGAGTCGCTTATCGTTCGGATAAGAGAACTCTCGAGGAAGAGTGTCGGGCGATGGGCAGCGAGATAAGTGCGATCGACGAGGAGGTTGATAGCTGATCGTCGGTATCAAAAGATGCAGTTGGCAGCCAGTCAGAGGCCCCATCCGCCGCCCGTGCCGCCCCGGCCGAGTCGGCAGGTGGTCGCTGAAGCACTTAAAAGATCGCCGAGACCGCCATGTCCGACGAGACAGGCACCTCCGCCACCCAACACGAAGCCTTGGCGCTCGGATCAGGACCAGCAGCCCGATCAGCAACCGAATCCTGGCCGGACAATCGTTTACGAGTCGGCGAGGGAAGCCGGCAAGGAGTCGAAGGATCCTGGGAAAGAACCCACGTTGGAACTAAACAAAGATGTCAAGGATCCGTCCGAGGTGCGGGAGGATGCGGGACAGGTCGGTAAACCTTTCGAGGAAAGGCCACTTAGTGGCCAGTTCGGTAATGACAACTCGGAGGACTCAAGACCCAAAAAAGACAAGAGGAGAAATTCGAGGGAGATGAAGGATCGCAGGGACAATCAGCATCGAATCAGACAGGTTGACTGCAAGGAACTGGAGAACAGCGCAAAAGACTGCCCAGCGCGCTCAGACGCTGAAGAGACCTCTATTCTGAAGGATCATGCTTCCTTAGGGTCCAGACCCGAACAGTCGAAGCCGATCGTAGCCACGAGGTCTAACGTGTCCTTCGAAGATGAGAGACACTTGGATAAGCTTCCCAAAGTAGACTCGAGACCCACGCCGTCGCTGAGGTCCTTGCCCACTAAGGACGCGTCGCCCTCGTGGTCGTCTTCGTCGTCGGGCGGAAGTCAGCCGAAGGGCGGGGAGTGCGAGGAAAGTGGCTCGCGCGAAAGTCAGAAGTGCATTGCGTCTCCTGTCCCCTCCCATGACGCCACGGTGGTCGTCATCGACGAAACAGAGCGTAAAGCCGCCGCGAACGACGATCTCGAAGAGGACGATGACGAAGAGTACGACGAGGACCGCGACGAGAGTCGGGAGAACGACGAGGAGAGCGACAACAACATTCATCGGCAGGACTGGCTGGAAGCCGGCATTCGATACTCCTCGACGCAGATCACTTTGCCCGGCGACGATGCCGAGATCGATGCCGATCGAGTCAACGGTCTCGATCACCGAGCCGAAGAGAAGATCACTGACCTCGACTTCGTAAGGTACACGCCCGGCGTCGGATGACGCGCACGCGGTCGGCTGTATGTTCATTCATGGCGCGTTTCGTTAACGGGGGACCTTGTAAACAGACAATGATCGTACCGTGTTATGGCCGATTCGATCACTACTCTTGTGAACACTATCCAACATACTACAATACATACTACACTACCTATGTTGAATACTATCCAAACCATTGAATACTAACCGAAGGAAGATTTCTACCTTACAGTTGGTTCAATGCAACGTATGTTCGAATAAGTAAGGGCCTAGTGCGGATTTGCGCTGTGTAAGGTTTTACCTCACTGCACCTTATATCCGAAGAATCGTTTCGTCCCAGATCCACTGACGGACTCAGCAGTAGGACTTATGTCAGTGGATCCTGCCCTAGACGAATATTTGTAAACAGACTCTGTCGCTACGTTGACCGACGACATTTTTGGACGATCTCGTTTCGATGCGCAACTATGCTTCCAGAGCGGGGAATGTATAGTATTTTGCTAGCCGGGACAGTTCGGCGTGTCAAGGTTGGGTTATCGCATTTTAGAACGGCGGAGAGATGCGAGGCTCGTAATGTTACGGACGACGCGGTCTAGATTATTACGGGATGATGTTATATAATATTGTTATCCAATCGTTTATAGACCGAGTTTCGAGATTAGTTTTGCTTGGGGAGAATATCGCTGTGACAGTTGACGGGTGTAATTAGCTTTCGATCGGGTAGATACAAAAGGAAATTAGATTTATTCAATCTGTTTATTATACAGATATTGAACATATGGACCGTTTAATTGAAACTGGTGAAAGTCCATATTTAAAAAGAATTAGATAAATAAAAAATGTACACTACATTCATTGTAAATTATATTCTCATTTTTCTAAATATGGATTTACACCACTTTCAAATAAATGGTCTATATGTACATAAATAAAATGTTCTATCAGGAGAAAAATGTAAACTCGAAACAAGCCGCTGTTTTACGCACAGACTTTGATTGAACTACACGCGACCGCAACTATTTAATTAAAAACAGAAACCGGTAAAGTCTACCCATTAATAAAACATAGCCAAATCCCTGCGAAGATCTTTGCGCAGTGTAACGAATTTTGACAGCGGAGACAGTCAATACGTATTTATCGACGCCACCGCGATCGATAGAAACGATCCCAAGACAATATTGCAGCACGAACCGGCCTGCCTAGGAGAAAGGTCCGGAGGACACTTTCCCGCGGGCAAGTTTTTCCGGCGTATCGCCGGCTCATTCGCAGAAGACATTAGCCAATCGCGTAAGAGCGAGGAAAATTGTTTCCCTCGCGCGTCTCGTTTCTTCGCGCGCGATTGTGAGAAACGAGTTTCGACCGGTGGCATTCTGCTTACACGTCGAATACGTGCCACTGTCCGCCAACACTCTACCACTACTACTTACTACTACCATTACTACTACTACTGCCACTAGTACTACTACTACTATTACTGCTACTACCTACAAGCTTCGTACCATAACGGACACCGTAACGTTTAGCGCCGTCAGCCAGGCTCGTTGACGAGCGAGCATTAATTATCGGCCAGCCTTGATAAAGATGAGTCCGACGTCGAAGCTCGCGGGGGTGTCATATTTTGCAACTTAATGAATCGCGTGTCGCCAACTCGTGAGACGAGGCGGTCGAGTGACAGGCGTCCGTCGAATAAAAACTGCGAGCGATCCGAGCCGTGCTGTAAAAAATGTATCTGTTACTCAATCCAGCCCCGAACATCGCGAACAGTCGAACGATAGGGGGACCTTTTCCAGCTGACTTTCACCGTTTGGCAGATCGCGGGAAGCTTGAAAACAAGCCGCCTGATAAGAGGCCTCTTCCGCGGCCGATCGAACCGCTCGTCATTCGAACGAACGGTTTATAAACCTAACCGCGATACGGAATCCTCTGCAGCACGCTTCACTCTCCTCGGTTCGCTGACCTCGGTTCTGTTCGTCGGGTTAATTCCGGATGAAGTGCTTCGAAGCAATCGGCAGCCTCACTGTCTCCTACGCGTAAGAAGGACTCAGGCTGTGGAACACTATCGAAAATCGTCGATAATGTCCCGTTTACACGATGCGCAGATAATGCCCCCCTGATGATTCATCCGATGCCCCTCCAATTTTGTCGGTACCCCTGCCTCCTCCCCCGCCTTCGTTCAGGACCCTGCAGCGGGCCAAGACAGATCGATTTTTCGTTCGGCCGACCGGCCGTGCAAAGCGTGGCTTCTTCAGCGTTCAGTTCTCGATTCCGCTCGCCGACCGGACGCATCGTTCGACAATCTCTCAGACTACTGCTGTACTACTACTGTCTTCTGTCCTTTCAGCATACAGGAGAGAATCGCGATGTCCTCGCTGCAGGGGCTGCCACCGTTGCCGAGGAGTCTGAGCGGATTCAATTTGAGCGGACAGGCAAGCGAGCCGCCTCCGCCGCCGACGAGGTCGTCCAGCAAGTCGCAGAGGGGCGGAAAGTCGGTCCAGCCATCCTCAAGGCCATCGCCGCCCGCCAGGCAGCTAACCACCCTCGACACGCAGCTGGCGATACTACGCAGAGAGATGGTAATCATGCCCGGAGTTTATATAATCTTCATTTTGTTACCTTCCGGGTTGACTTCTCTTAGCCCATTTACCCGCCGTAATGCAAAAATGCAAGAATAACAAATGAAATTAACTGTAGATTTTGAAGCTTGTTAAAAGAAAACGATTTGAAACTCTGTCCCAAAAATGGGACATTGGCGGATAATGGGTTAACCTATCTCTTATAAATATCTTAACCTACCTTAATCTTTATTTTTTATTATAATTGTTATAATTATGTATAAGTGATATTATAAGTAATTATGCCCGAAGTTATTGTTACTGTTTGACCTGGGCAATCGGCGGGATTCGGGTGGGATTTTCAGATCGATGGTCTTGGAGAGAATGGTGGACTTAAAAAAGTGTTTGAAATGCGGCTTCGTTCTCGCGCTGTGAACGCTGCCTACTCTCTCGCCGGGAATTATCCGCGAGTTTACGTTACGAACGTTTGGGTCGAAAAACGGTGGGCGGCTTGGGTAAGCTTCGAGTCTGCCTTCGATATTCGACTCTGGGATTGTACGCCGAATCTGGCTGACTCGGCAAGTTTCCGCGTAGAGGCGCAGCTCTGGGCGTGCTCGGAGAATTTTTAATTGAGGGTCCTGCAACGGCGGAAAGGCAATTTTGGCTCACGGTCTGCTTATTGGAGCGCGTTCGGAACGAGGCTGGCTAACGATTAACTTTCGGCGGGGAAATGGAGGGGTAGTTACGTGCATCGAAGTAATTGCCGCTAAATATGTAATTACTCGACGTGGTATACGGCGAGTGTCGCGAGTAAAGCGAATAAAGCGAATAAAGCGGATAAAGCGGACAGTGTATAAGTCCTCGGTATTCATAGACTCTCTCTCCCTTTCTCTTCATCCTCGTCTTACCTTCAACTCCGTCATCCGACGCACGTCTCGGAATGCCGCCCAAACCTTTACGGTCGCCGAGAGAGCGACTACGACTCCGTCCCATTAGGAAGCTATCCCTCTCGTTCGCGAAATCCGCTGCCATTTTCTCCTACGTTACGTAACGCGCCGCTAATTGTCATCCGGAAGCGATCGCTCGGGATTCCGATCGGTCCGTTCCGAATGGCCGGCCATTCGGCGAACTTCGGAATTGCGCGCGTTCATCGTGTGGCGCCCATTTTCACTTAACGGAAAGACGTTAGTCATCGGCTAGACGATACGCGCGCGCACGTGTTTACGATGCGAGCTGGAAAATTCCATGCACGCGCGCGCGAGCGCGCGCGATCCGCGAGTCTCGTCAGAAGTGTCGGCCGTGCGTAGAAATGGAGAGGATTCAGGATCAGGCCAGATATCGTTGGGAGTGTGCGTATACGACCGGGAGACTGTCCGGCGCTCTTCATATTTTCTTGTCTCATCCTCGGACAGCCTTTAAAAGCCGGTTTCCTTAATATTCCCGCCGTCGAAATGTCGAGAGTCCCGGCACGTCTCGTCGACGCACGTTTTCCAGCCGTTCGGAATTGTCTCTCTGTCCTCGTTGTGCAGCTTCGCTCTTTTCTCTCTCTCTCTCTCCCTCTCTCCCTCTCTCATCGCGATCCTTCCGCGTTTGTTTCGACGATCGACCCGTTACCTTGAAGCCGCGATTGTGCGTGGGTGAACTGCAGAGCGCGATGAATATGTGCGCGGATGTGTGGGATAATGCGAGGAGTTGATGGAAAGAGAGGCTGAGAGAGAGAGAGAGAGAGAGAGAGAGAGAGAGAGAAGCGCAGTTCTCTAAAGACAATTTGCGAGTACACACAATTGTGCCCGCACCGGAGCTCGCGCGCGTAACTATTATATCATCCGTTATAAAAAGCTTCCCTTCGACGTCCCGGACACTATCTTCCAGCCGCTCGAGAGACAGAGAGAGATTTTCATCCGACCCAAAGGCTGGCCAGCCTCCGCAACACTCGGGGCGGAAAACTTTCTCGCGCCACTACTTCGCCGAACTTTTTCTCAAACCATTTCGCCTAATGCGTTTTACATTATGGCCCCCTGTCCTGCTCAACTTTCGAGTAGGCTCGGTCCACTTCGGTCAGGTCGATATGAACTCGCCCTGGCCGGCGAACCTTTTTTCGGCTGCACGTAAATGCAGTTTACTCGCGATCATCCGTTCTCGGACGCTCGGCGCGTATTCGACTTTCGAGATTTGAGCCCAGGGAAGCCGAAGTTCAAATTTCACGAATGGGATAGGGCAGAGGACGTTATGTAGGCAACGGCCATCGATCACACCTGTGCAGAAACGAAAGTCTCCTCGTCGGCTTCCCTCGCCGGGCGGAGAGTTCGGCTAATAGTTTGATAGTCAATCCAGACGCGAGGCTGAACTGGCACAGCCGCTCCCACGCTGCATTCCCTCAGGCGTGACTCCCCCCCCTCTCTCTCTCTACCACCCCTCGCAACCTCTTTCCTGTGCCTCCACCTTCCTACCTCCTCCTCTCTCCTGCTCTTTCACCTCCTGCGCCCTCCCGTCCGCTCCCCTTCCACCTTCGAGCGTCGACAGCGATGACGACGTCCTCTTTTTCTTTCACTTCTTATTCCACCTCCCTCATCTTCTCTCATTCCCATTCCCGTTTTGCGCCTCGCGCCCGTTCCCTCCACCTTTTTCACCTTCCTCCTTCTTCCCCCCCGACCGACCGCGCACTCTCCCTTCATTCCGCTTCATTCCCACGAGTCGTAGGAGAGCCCACACGCTCCGCTCCGCTCGGCTCGGCGAATGCGACGCTCGGCGTCCGTAAATCACGCGACCGGCACTTTACCTTGGCGACCGCGAACGGCAAAAGTGAACGTTTGCCGTACGGACGAGAGTGTCTCGACGCGCTCCGCTCGGGCGAGAATTGCCAGCCGGCCTCAAATCCTGACGAATAAGGATTTTTCCGCAGAGGCCTCGCGCGAAAACGTGAAAGGGAGACCGATTCCTTATCCGGCGTCTTTGTCGATCCTAATGGTGGAGCAGGGTGGGATGGAGGAAAGGGGGGTGGGGGTAGGGGTAGGGAAGTGGATTTTAGACGATCCAATATACAATATAATTCATAATTCTTATAATTGTTCCGAACTGATTTCTATGATCGAACTTAGGATGCCTGGGAGAAATCTAAGAGAAAACCATAAACTTTTTAATATGGCCATGTTAAAGACAATGTATACAGCTAACTCTACTATTCCCCGGATTCGCTCCTTAGCTAATAGTTGCGGTCAAGCCGTCGATCTGGCGGTTATGCCGTTAAATAAATAAATAAATGATGCGAACCAGATTAATTCGTCGGTCCTCCGGCTAGGTACGAGAATGGAATCGACAGTCTTATCTAGCCGTGCCCGAGATTCGCCGTCTTCGGCGTTCGACGGGCGCGGGAGATAAAAGGAAACGTTAATTGAGCCCCGAGCGAGCGTAATTAATGACGGAAAGATCGTAATCCGAGTGCGCGCGTCGGCGAAATTAACGTCCGCGGTAAAAGCGTTTACGTAAAGGCGAGCCGGTATGCGAACTGAGTCAGCGGCTAAAAACGGGCGCAAACATCGTTTTATCCCGATGGCGAGTTCGATCGGACATTGGATCGATCGATCGGCGAGTCGCAAAAATGCAAGGTCTAATTGCGCCTGGTGCTCGACGATTACGTAATCGGAAAACATTTCCCACGGAAGTCTACGGCTGGCAAAAAAATTAATTGCCTCCTCGCTTGCGACAGAATTTTTGCAGCCAGCGATGTCTCACCTAGCCTAGCCGAGCTAAACGACGCTTTAGTGAAGCTAATTTCCCGCTTTAACACCTTGTTCTTCGTCATTGCAGTTCGGCCTCAGGCAGTTGGATCTGTCGCTTCTGTCGCAGCTGTGGTCGCTGAACGAGTCCATTCAGGAGTTCCGTCAGCTGCTGCAGGAGCAAGAAGACAGGGCGCCGTCTCCGTCGCCCAGTAGCGAGGAGGGTGATGACACTTCTTACGGGACTCATCCTCCGCCTCCTCCGAGGCGGCCGGCGCCCGTCATGCATCATCATCGGCCGCCAAGGCCACCCAGGCCGCCGAGGCCGCCGCCCAGCGACGAGTCGCCCTCCAGCGAGGAGTACGGGGCCGTTTGACATTCGCCCATCAGGAACGATCAGCGTTCGAAGAGTTCTCCGTTGATGCATCGACACCGTCGCAGTCCGTCAAGGACGCCGGGCCACAGGCGAAGCTCGAGGATCGGGACTTTCAGGGACCCTGACGCCAGTTCTCTGTCCGAACGGGGCCAGATGAACGAGTGAAGAGGATGGGGTTGGTGTGGACGATGAAGATGATGAAGATGATGAAGATGATGAAGATGAAGAAGTCATGCGCGTCCCATTGAACTGCTGAACTAAGCTTGCGCGTACATCGTGTGTACAGAAGGATTCTTAGGTGAGGGTGCTAGGGCGTAAGACGGAGGAGCGAAAGGTGGACGCTGATCAATGCGCGGTTCGACGACGAACCTGCGGGTGAACGGATACCTGTAGCGAGGACTACAACGTTACCTTGATGACATTGTTCTAGGAAGACTTGCGTGCGAGATCTTCCCGTTGTTTCGTTGACTCTGACATGTCTTCTGAACGGAGCGATGGATTAGATGTATATAGAGATTATACGTATCGTACTGACCCGGGAGCATGGGGAATGATAACTGTTAAGTTCGTTAGGGTTTTAACGATTATATCGAATTTCTGGCCGGAACCGGTGAAATTGATTCGTTCGACCGTTGTTGACGCTGGATGGGTTTATTACCTGACAGGGTCAATGACCGTCGACGACTCGTAGACGATGTTTCGACACTTCTCACGTACGCAGCGAGAAACTTCCCTCAAGATGGCGACATTCGCAAACATTCGGCAAAATTGTCTTCGACTGATCTCATTTTATCACGAATCGTGCTAACCGATACTTAAGTGTTATACGAGCGAGTGACAAATCATTATCCCAGCGGCGGACTCAGAGTCGCCAGCCGACACTCTCAATTACGTCGCGGCGGAAGAGTTTCACCAATCAAGCCTTCATTAAATTTGCATGAGAAAATAAGAAACGTCGAGCGTCCGTCGTTCGCATTGCGGGCTTCGATAATAAGGAAGAAATTCTATGACTGTCTTTCGCGATACCAATCTTCGCTCGGTGAATCTCGGACGGGTCATCATGGTTTTCTAAAAAGGGAGGGAATGAAAAGAAAAAAATATTATAATTTGTGATGCACGTGGTTCCGGGGAGGGAGAATGATTGCCAGTTGCGTCCCCCGGCAATCTGAAAGGATTCATCTGCCGACCTAGAAAGTTACGTACAGTGTATTTGCGACGGAGACAACGACCGTTCTGCAACCTCCTGCAGGACGTTAGATAAGGAAACGCGCGATCGTCCTCGATGAGAGCGACTTCTTCTTCCGGGCGACCAAGCGCATATTCTCTTTACTATGTGATAACGGTGCGAAGGGGCCTTTTTGCGTACAGAATCGTTTGACAGTGTCGCTTGCGCGACGAAGTTCGAGATTTATCCCTTTCCTCGTTGGTCGGCATACTGTAACATATCCGAGCCTGCGACGCGAGAAAATGGCTAGTGAGTTCCAAAGAACTATGAAACACACGTGCAAAGCGACCCTACTTACTTACTTACTTACTTACTTACTACTCACGTATTCGATACACACACCGTTACGTCCATTACACAATTATACCTCCTCGCTCGTCAGAGTGGGACCACGATAACGATAACAAAAAAAACTTCTAAGGGACATCTCTCGCACACATACATGTCCACACCCATACTACACGGTACAGCGGAGGACACGCACGGAGTTGAATGTGCGAATAAGTGAGTTTTCTCCGTTTTCTCGGTCGTCACCGTGCTGCGGTGTTAAAAGTATGATGAGAGGCGGCGCGCAGTGTCATAGAGAGAAGTGATAAACGGTTTGAACGAACGTTTGGTAAACGGCCGACGCGCTGCAGCCTGTGCACGGTTTGACCTTTTCGCCGAATACCGTTGTACGACTCTCTGTTCCGCGATCGAGAACGTCGCTCGAGACTCTCTCGGCGTGCTTTGCATGCAGACTATATTTTGACGGACGCGGCTGTGTGCATTTGCGTGCGTATGTGCGAGATGTGTGGAGCGCGCGCGCGCGAAACGGGAATATATGGAGCGAGGTCGGTGAGTGAGAGCGAACAACGCGGCTTCGACGATTAACGTTACTCCGAAGACGATGACTCCGGCGTGTCGTTCCATTTTTCTCTCTTTCATTCCTTCTTTCTCTTTCTCTTTCTCTCTCTCTCATTCCCCCCTTCCGTTTCTCTCTTCTCGGTACGCCAGACAATCGAGCCTGGCCCACACGCATATGGAATTGGCTAGGATGACACTGTAGCGGCGTTCCGCGAGCTGTGACATTTGTTACGCGAGCTCGTTCGTATTTAGCGTGGCTCAAATAAAGAGACAACGATTGTTCTGTTGTTATTTCTGCGCGGATTGATTCGGCGCGGCCGGTAGAGCCGAGCGCGGACTCTGTTTGCATTGGAATTCGATCGGCCCCCTGGCATTTTACCCGAGACCAACGACTGTGTTTTCGTTTGCTACGATGTTCCGCATTCGAGAGCGAGAGCTACGATCGAAGTTAAGTTCGAAATTCCGTACGTTACGGCGTTGATATGGTGTTACGTACTAGTGGACGATCAGATCCCGTATATCCGTAGTTTTACGAATTGTTTGTAAATCTTAAGTGACGTATTGTTTACCAGTGATAATATATGATTTAATTTATTTTCATTGATTGTAGCACTGTGATTGTTTATGCAGTAAGGACCTTTGATTTTCTAGTTGAACGGTTACAGTTTGCAACCGTAAGATTGTTGGTTGAATAGCTGACTTTTCATTGCGCACGAAAATAATGCTTGCGAAATGAGAACTCATTACATTAACGTTACTCACGTTAGTCGTTTATGTTGCAATTTTACATTTTGCAGTTTTTGATAGTTGTTTAACTCTTTCGTACCGACTGGTCACGTGTTCAAACCGTTCATAGCGACACCTAGAACAAAATAAACGCGTTTAGTTAGAGGTTATGTTCCACAGTGTGAGCGTCGTGCTACTATCCTCGTGCACGTTCAAAATAAGTTTGTGGTTGCTTATAAGAGGACGGGACGATGGATGAAGTGCACGAAAAAGTTGAACATGGCAAGAAGCGAAAGAAGAAAAGATCCCATATTCAAATGGCGAAAAAATTTGCTCGCTCCAGAAGTCACGGACACGATCTCGACCCAGAGACGTATCAGTACATGGTTCGAATTTTGGAGCTAGTGAGAGATGGATTTCCAAGTGCTGAGGAGAAACAAATGTTTGTAGAGAACGTTTATGAGCAGACGAATGGTCACGAGCTTGAATATGCAAAGAATCAAATTGGCTCAAGGGTATTGGACTCCTTATTGAAGTATGCTAGTTTAGAGGCTATTCAAAGATTGATTGATGCATTCAGCGATTCTCTGAGACCACTGAGTAGTGACAGATTTGCAAGCCATGTCATAGAGAAAATAATTATGGTTTGTGCTGATAGGGGAAACAAACAAACCAATGTGAAGAAGACAGTTAAAACTGAAGATGCTAAAGATGATTTTACTATAGAAGTTAAGGAGTCAGAGATCAAGGTTTACAATGATATTGTGTTGAAATTGTCAAGATATTTTACCAATAATGTTGAAGAGTTTGTCTTTGACACTTATGCAAATCATTTGTTGAGAACAGTTTATGAATGTCTTAGTGGTTTAATTGACAATCCTAATGAAGATGATCGGAAGAAGGTCTTACCTGGTAATAAGGAAAGACGTCCTGTTGTTCTGGAGTATAAGGATTTATTGGTGCAAAGTTGTACACGACTATGTAAGTGGCCACAGTTTTTAGAATTTGGACAAGATGAAATCACTTCAGGACTGCTCCAAAGCATCTTGTATTCTTTAAAGGATATTGATCCTGATTTAACAAAGACCTATATTAAAAGAATAACAAATGATTGCTTTAAGCCAGGAGAAGATAAAAAACTATCCAATATTTTTGATTCTGAATCATCTGTGAGACTGTTAGAGGCTTGTATTGCAACTGGCCCATTAAAATCATATAAATATATTTATGAGAATTTCTTCAAAGGCAATTTCAGACAATTATCAATGACAAAATTAACAAACTTCAGTGTACAAAGACTACTAGATCATTGCCCTGTAAAAGAGGAATTGGAGCCCATGTTTGATGAAATTGCACCTTGCTTTTCCGACATTTTGATACTATCCCACACAGGCATTTTATCCAGTCTAGCGAATGCCTGTTCCAAATTACAGATCAAGCAAGGTGCATTTATCAATGAAATTATGAAATTGCTGCAATGTGACTCAACTCCAGCAGATCAGTTACAAGTTGTGAAATGTACTTCTGCGTTGAAGACAATGGAACAATTAAAGAACATCAGCAAGGGCAATTCAAACTTCCCTGTTCATCTACATGGCAGCTTAATTGTCCAAGCTATGCTACACTTTAACAAACCTATCAAGATAGTTAACTCTATATTAGAAATGGATATCGGAGATTTGTTATATTTGTTCAGCGACCCTAAAGGAAGTCGTATAGCGGACGCTTTTATGGACAGCAAATACATTGGCGAGAAGAGTAGGGAAAAGTTGGCGAAAAAGTTAAAGGGCAGTTGGTCGCAATTAGCTCAGAGCACGCACGGATCGAGAAGCTTAGAAAATATCTGGAAGTGGGCGCACGGCAATTATAAAAACTGGATTATGGACGATTTGGCGGCAACCGGAGAGGGTTTGCGATCTACTAAATCTGGAAGAATTATAGCAACCAAATTCAACGTGCCCTTGTACGCTAGGAGCAAGAAGGATTGGTTGGAGACACAAGGAAAGGAGGATAAGATGAGAGCTATGTTCGCGAACATAATCGGAGATTCTACTTCGAAGGAAAGCTAGTCTCGTGTTAAACATTACAAATCTGTACTTGTTGGAATTAGTATCTGTTATATTTAACAGAGTCAAGAAATATTTCTCATAGACATATTGTTAAACAAACTTCTACACCTATGTATATACATTAATTATGTTGTAATTATGTGTATAAACGCGACTGAAAAAACTTCGACTCTAATCGAAAGAAAGGAATAAAAAGGATTTGTACAGCCTCTTTTTTTTTTATTGGTGACATAGAATAATTATGTATTTCGTTACTTCATAAATACACTTTCGTAGAATCCATCATACATCCCTGCAATGCAATGTGCCTAAGAAAAAATGACAATAACTCGTATAATAATCTATATCTTGAGCAAAGTTCCCTAAACGCGTAGTAACCGATGAAATTCGCTCCATCTCATGACTAGACTTAAATGTTACATGATATAATTATACGAGACCACCGTGGAGTACAAAGTAAGAGTTGTCTATGGATTCTCGTTGACGTTGGCCACGACATTCGGAGTTAAACCTATCAATTGACTAGGATAAAGTCGATGCGAATCGCCGCTAATTACAGGTAGGAAACATCGATTGCGAAAAAGGAGTAAAAACTATTTAAGTTAGCCGTGCTTTCGAACCACGAATCGTTCTAACGTTCGTCAATTCAATACCATCGTTGCAAAGTAACAATCGTATGCGAGCATCAACGGTTTATTACAAATCAAACTTGTTCTCTCAGCCTTTTTGAACGAGTTTGACTCGGTAGCTTGAAATTGGTGCACACCTAATATCTTTTGCGAGTCATCTGAGGACAAATTAAGTAATTCGCGGTAACGAGACAAATTGATCGAATAGATCGGTTTGTCACGACTTGAAGAAAATATGAACCTTAAAATTCGCGCGAATTACAGAGTCAAACGCACCGATTGATTGCTGGCGCCCTCTGGTGTCAGTCCCCTTCATTAATTTCCTTCCCTTAGTAAATACAATTTATCGTATGCTCAAGTCTTTGTTACGCGTTTTATATAAACAATATTATTTAAAATTTTCAATTTTATCTCGAGAGCATAAACATTGATATGTTGATTCTTTCTTAATTGTAGAAATGATTGAAGGTTTGAAATCGAAGGTATTCATACGCGAATCTAATAAGTGGTAAAGCGCGTTTACTCATTACGGTGATATTCTATTGACTCGCTCGGCATATTGATATTAAGCTCTTGAATGTAATACAGATTTAAACTTGTTAATCCCTGCAGTATTCTCTCGAGAGCACAGTATAAAGTTTAATCGAATAAAGAACTGTATCGGGTCATATCTATCGCCTTTATGGTCGATCTACGTAGAGATTAATTCCTGTGCAGATAATAAATAACTCCTGGAATTGACCTCATTCGCTGGCTGTCAATATGTACTCGAATCGTAACAAACCAATATCTATTACGCGGTGCGACTGACTCTTCACGGATATTTAAATTCAATACATCAGCAAATAAATTGTAAAAAAGAAACAGTGCTTCATTAGCTGCAGTGTTCTTCTCGAGATTACGGACCTTAATTCTTTAATTAATTCTTGTAGCTGGTTAATTTCCGTGCTGGAAAACGTGAAGGTGCGGAGATTTGTCAGTTTGATATGTCTTCGATTTAAGTCGCTTTTAAATGGAAACGGGCACGTGCTCCTATCGCGAACGAATGGGCGAGGAGTGGAAATGGAAGTGGAACAGTTCCGTTAAGTAGCACGCAGAAGATGTATGATTGGTAAATACGGACGTACCGTCAATCTGTGGCTAGTAATTGTCAGCGGTGAATCGCAATCGGACACGAAGCATTGGCCCTAAATACAATGTCGATTTTCGTCGAGACTCAACACACAGACACTATCGTCGTAGTGGAAAGAGGGCTTGCAATTGAATTCTCAAAAACTCGCGCCTTAGCCCTTATGCCAATAACCGGGTATCCACCTATAAAATTTTGCTTTTAATTAAAATTGTTGAAAAACCTCTCAGATCCTTTGCGAATTGAACCATCTTACAGCAAATTATCTTTTCCATATTTTCTTTTTTGTGGCATACCCTTGTACCCGGTTATTGGCATGAGGGTAAACGAACATATTTGAGTGATAAACAGAGACTTTGAACTTCATTTCTTCGCGACCTCGGTCTAACAACTTAAGCACGTAATAAAAACAGAATTTATACATATCCCCTCATTCAACAAAACATTCAGTCCACTCTATACAACATCCTCCCCTAAAGCAACAGAGAGAACAGAAACACCGTCATCCCTTTGATCGCTAACCCTAACTCAGGCCCTCCCAGTCAACACTCAAGGCCAATCACAAACCCCCAAAAACGACGCGTTGACAGCGGGCAAAGTTCGATCAGCGTCTCGAAGGCCAAGAGACGCTGTCCAGAAACAAAGACGGACAGACAAGAAGAGAGAGAGAGAGAGAGAGAGAGAGAGTGTGTCCGTGAAAGATGAGATATCCAAGCTCGATCAGCGCGGATCGTAGCGAACGACTCGGCCGGATCTGACGCCCTGTGTCTTCCCCTCTTGACGTCACTTCACTTTCGGCACGCTGGCCGCTGGCACCGGCGCGGCGCCGGCGTCGGGATCCGTCAGAGGATGACTTCCGGCGCCGATTCGCGGCGGACTGCGCGAGGACGACCTTCGTGGCTCGCGCGGCGGAGTGTTGCTGCAGGTTGCGTGATGGCCGCCAGCCTCCCAATCCCGATGCTGACAGAAAGAACCGCAGTACCGTGCTATCCCGCATCCCCCGCAGGTCTCCAATGCGGGTCTACCGCAGTTCCAGCAACTCTGTACAACCAAAAGGGATCGGTTCGCAAGGTCCTAGGTTTTCGAAGGGCTTCCCCCGGTTCCAGCTGGTTCTTTTGGTGGATGTTTGGGTGTTAGGGGTCGCGGGTCCGGTAAAAGGGATTTGAGGGTTTGCTTAGGTGTTATGATGTTAGAAAAGGGTTTCATGAGGAGAAGGTGAAACAGTAGCTTACGGATCGCTGGTCGAGTAAAAGGGATTTGAGGGTTTGCTTCGATGTTATGGTGCTAGGATAGAGTTTGATGAGGAGGTGAAACAGTAGCTTACGGATCGCTGGTCGAGTAAAAGGGATTTGTGGGTTTGCTTCGATGTTATGATGCTTGGAAAGGGTTTGATGAGGAGGTGAAACTGTAGCTTACGGATCCCATGATGTTGGTGAGATGAGGATCCTTGTCGTCTTCTGGGACAGAAGGTGCCGAGTTTGACGTTGTCGTCGGCGTCGTGACGCTTCTGGAGCCTGTTTCGACGGCGCTCGGTGTCCCGTGAACCCTGAGGAAGGGACCTTGACGAAGGGCGCCGTGGCCACGGTGGGAGAGGGGCAGGTCCAGGAGGCGATGCACCCGAAGACGCTCGCTGGCTCTGGATTCAGCCACGGCCACTGCCACTGCCCTCTGAACCTCCGCCACCGCTGCCCTCTTCACCTCCAGGACGGCCTCTTCTGTGAAATCGGCGGCGGAAACGATCATAGGTCTGACGTGAGTGATGCGACGATACATTTACAAAGTACTCGGATGTGGGTGGATAATTGTTTACTCCAAAATAAGTCAACGTTCTTGAATATTTCGGCCTCACATTTATTTGTGGTGATACGTAACGTATAATACTCAAAAGCTTAATTTTCATCGTGAAATAAATAAAATTTCTCATTTTTTCAATGTAATTTCTGTAATACCTAACGCGACGATACTTTTAAGACTAGAACTACCAAAAGTTAAAATGACTGTTCTGACCATATCTTGACTTTTGTCTGAAGAACCAACTATTATTTTAAGTATTCTTTACCATACATCGACGCAGATTACGCATTCCGCAAGTTCAAGCACATTAGCTACTATCATTCCCGCAGGTTAAACGAAGATATGACTAAGAATCGTCGGTAGATGCAGTTAAGTTGAAGAACCAGAGTAACTAAATAAAATACATGAACCACGTACTAACCGGCTCTCCTCTTGACCTCGGCCACCCTGTCTTCCGTGGCCCTGATGGTCTGTGCCACGATTTCGCCAGAGAGTCTCTTGAGACTGCTGTCCCGGTCGCCGGTGGAGGACTCTACCTGGGCCCCGTTCGTCGACGAAGGATTACTTCCGGTCGCTGTCGCGCCGCTGCCGGCACTACTTCCGCTTCCGTTCTGGGCGGCCACCACCCCGGGAGCCAATGAGGGCGCGGCAGCGGGACTCGAGCATCCTCGTCGCTGCAGGATGGCCAGCGCACGCTTCGTCTTCTCCACCATGCCCAGGATGCAGTTCAGCATCACGTGGATGTTCTTCCACTCGTCGTCCAGGCTGCCGTTCTGCTGAGCGTGGCCCATCTGTTGCTGTTGCTGGGTGGCCAGATGGTGGGGTGCCGCGAACGCGTTTATCTGATTAATTTGCACCAGGCTAGGCGGCACCGGACTCGGCCCGTGGCCGTGGCCATGCGGATGACCTTGAATCGATCCGCCGGACGAGTGAAGAGGATGGTACCAGCAGTAAGACGACGACGTGCCGTCCGACGTCGGTTGCTGCTGCTGCTGTTGCTGCTGCGGGGGCTGATGATGGTGGCTCCAAGGATTCGAGGATCGTTTACCGTAAACGGGAGCGTCGTCCAACATGGCGCCGTTCTCGTAATATCTGGCGCGAATAAGTAATTGTTCAATTACATACCCGAAACGAGTGTCTGATATTGAATTTAAATCAAATTATATGTATTATGAACATATGCCAAGCATTATGAGGAAAATTCTGATTTATAGTTGTAGTAGGTTGTAGGTAGTACAGGATAATATAACCCTTGTTTACCTGAATTTTTTATAAAAAATAATCCGGGACGAAACGGTTTTTGGAATATACTATCTTTGCCCTTTCTTTCTCAAGTTTATAGTGACCGAATTGGCCGAAAAGGCATTACTGTACTTAATTTTTTATCTACTATACATTCAGCCTTAGTTTTCACTAATACACATCGCCCGACTGACAATATATTCCCTAATCGTTTCGACTTGACAAGAAATGACCTTGCCGTGATTAAGAGCGTACTTTCAGAATTTGAGCCCGGGGTTCGCTGCCAAACGCAGGCAACAGCTTCCGCGGCATCGATCGGCCCTCAGCTTTAATCTCACCCTTGCCGTCCGCGACATCGATCATCATTTACCGAAACGCGCCTGACGTAACAACTTATCGGCATTCGCATCGTTAGACACGGCCGTTCATCACGCGTCTTCCACGAATTGATCCGTGAGAGTCGGAGGGCCGCCCTCCCTACGGCTCCGCAAAACGACACCGGGCTGCACCTGTGCACCCCCGGATGCACATGCAACGGGAATGCGGTCATGCATTAACCGGTGTTCTCAAGAAACACTTGCAAGCGGCAGCAGCGGGACGAATTTCGTTAGATCTTTTGCGAAGGCCAGTTAACAAATTTAGCTTGACTAATTTTTAATGTGGATAGCTGGAGAATCTTGGATTTTGAATTTTGTACTATTTACATGAGTGGAGAGTGGAGTAATGTAGGATATAGGAAAGTTTGTCTAAGCGTTCTTCGCTTCTTTCTGGGTCAATGTTGTTCGTTAGGGAAGAATAATTGTAATGGAAATGTATTCAGTATTCATTGTTGACTCTCAGAGTGTACTTCGTAATGTTTATGTTGGGAGTAAAAAGAGGATTCAGGCATAGATTCTGTTTCAGAGAGGAGAGTTTTTCCTCGTTATAGTTTATCGGGAGCAGGACTTTTTTTGGACTATCGGATGACGTCATGGCGACGCGCGAAGGAAAATTGGAACGGAAACGGTTCTCCGCGTTCTGGGACGATAAATTGCCGGGACAAAGGCCGTTTATTGCAAATCTTCTTACAAGGGTCCGGCATTCAAGAGGCGTCCTCCCTTCGCTCTCCGCAAAAGCGCACCTGTGCACTCGGGGATGCACGTGCTACTCGTAGGAAGCAGACGTGCATTAGCTAGTCGCGATTGGACAGCTCGAGGAAAGCTGTGGAAACACGGAAAACAGCGAACGGTACCTTACATGAAAACGTCAAATTGAATGAATCAAGAACAGAAAGTCACACGTATGATCTTTCCAACCTTACTAAACACCACCAACGCTCTTCAGGTACCTTTTCAAAGATTTCAACTGTACGAACGAAAGCTTACGAATTCGAAACCTTAGTAACAATTAAAATTCTCAGGAACAGAACAGTGTATAAACATACCTTTCGGCCGGTTCGGTCAATGAAGACTCGAAAGGTGAATTTTTCGATCTTTAGTTCCCCCTTTCAAGTCTTCATTGACCGAACCAGCCGAAAGACACGTTTATACATTACACTGACGGTCATTAAGACAATTTTTTTAACCCTATTGAACAAAATAGTGTACAATGCACTCGCAGTACGAACTTGAAGAAAAATTCCACCATCCACTGTTTACCGCCACCGTTTAGGAGCCACCCCCTACAAATCTTAGCTCCGCCGACCTCGCGGCACCCCCCACCCCCACCACCCTCGAGGACGCACCTGCGTCGATGCACGTGCGTCCGGCAGAAACGCATTGGAAAGCATTAGCCGCGGCCAGAAGGGAGGGAAGTTTCGCGTGCCCTTCGGCGAGAGTCCGAAAGGGATGTCGAAAGGGATGCCGGCATGCTGGTGGAAGGACGAGGAAGAGGAGGGGGTGGAGGTGGAAGAGGTGGAGGAGGAGGAGGAGGGGGTGACGCAGGGGGTGCGTCGGACAAGAGGAGTCGGGTGGGGCGAGGCGGACGGAAGGGATGTTCGAGAAAGGTGGTACCACGATGATATATGGAAACGTCACCGGCAGACATATCGAGAGGACGCCAGGGTGGCATTGCCAGCGCCGCGCGCCGCGTTTTGTCGCCTTCGAATTCGCTTCGTCGCCCACCCTCTCCCCTCTCCACCGCCACCCCCCTCGGCGACCCCCTTCTACGCCTCCTCCACCCACTCCTCCATCGTACGTACGTACGTACGTACGTTCGTTCGTGCGCCGAGTTCCGAACTCACACGCGCCTGCTTCCGTTCATGCCTCGGATGCCTGTAGGTTGTGAGCGAGTAGGTAGGTGTATGTGGAACTGTGTAGGTGTAGCTGGGACTGTGCAGGTGTATGTGGGTACCGTGCCGATAGGGAACCACGGCCATCGATGTCCGATTGCGACGCCTTCGATCTGTTCTGTTCGCCGTTCGGCCGATTGGGCTCTGATTATCGTTGATACTTCTTGCGAGGGTGAGGTGAGAATAGGGGGGAGGGGGTGGGGTATGGATTTTCGATGCGGGGTTAGTCTTCGGTGACAGGCTGATTGATTTCTGATAGGCGTCGGAGACAATGGTGGAGTGGGGAAGTTGGATTGGAAATTTAGGACGAGTTTTAAATTATTTTGGTTGGTAGGGAGGAGAAAGTGTCCGAACGAGACTTCGATGAAATGAATCTGGTACGCGGTAGGACAATGGATTTGAATGGCTCCGGTGTATTCAGAATTTTGTCGTTTGTACGCAGCGGCGGTGTTAGGTTCTCGCAACTTTCAATTTAAGCCCTTTCACCGTCGCATTACAGGGTGCTCAGGTCCCTTTGTAGCGTACTTATCAGTTTTCGAACAAAACCGCAGCGATCGTAATCGCATTCCTGGCTTTCGTGAGGCGCGGGGAAGGGAGGGGAAACAGAGAGCGATTATAACCCTCCATTGTAACTCGATCAGGCTCGTAAGAATATCCGAGGCGCTCGATTTATTTTCACCCCTCGCTTATTGTGTTTATTAGCGTGGCAAGGAACGTACGTGCGCGCGCGCGCACGCGAGCGAAGACCGCGTCAAACGGGACCTGCATTCTGTGTGGTACCTTCAAATCGCGGCGGGAGGGGTGAGATTCGAATTCCTTTCAGAAAATCGATCGGTGCTTCCCTGTTTTCCGTCTACGTCACGATAGTCGCGGTTCGGCAATTAAATTTTCCAAAATTGATGCAGTGTAAACTTCTTATTTATGTGATACCTCATTTATTTGAATATTGACTTATACCACTTTCAAAATAAAGTCCAAATATTAACACGCTTTTCACTCTCGAAATGCTTAGTCAACATAAATGTTTATGTGGAACAAGTAAAAGAATAGAGGTGAGAAAAATTAATTATAAAAGCAAAAATTAATTTCTTTCGACGCCACAATAATTGTACCTTAATTCATAAAGGCATAAGTTAGTTCTGGATAGAGTAGTGTTCACAGTGGAAGGAACGGGTTTAATGGAAAAATTGTCCGATGTGGAGAGTATTGGGCACACGACATTGTCGGGCAGGCATTATACTTGGAACAAGCGACGCTCCTGGCTTGTGCAAACCGCGGCGCGCGTTCGGGTTTAATCGCGATAAATATTGACGGGGGGCGGTAGGCCGGCGGCCAAGATTTTTCGAAAATACCAAGCGCATTTGCGGCTTGGCAAATATACTAGGCGCGCGTGTACGCGCAGGTGCGAGCCGTCCGCCATTGCTTAAATTATCGGCGCGGACGAGCAAAGATTCTGCGCCTCGTGTCATTTTGGGGTAATTTAAACAATAATTCGGCCAATTTTTACACACTCGATCCTCGCGCGAAGATCATTCGTCTCATTCAAATAGGTATGTCGATTTGATTCTCGATTGTCCATTGAAAGCTTCTGGATAAACAGTAGATTTAGCCGAATGAAAAGGTCAAAAGTGCCGCCCAACCAAATTAAATTTTAAATGAGCCGTTCGATAGCTTATATAAAACGAACCTTTTGTTTTAAGTTTCAACTTTCTATCTCGAACCACATCTGGCAATGGTGCACAGATTTTCGAATTTTTTCAGATTATAAGATAAAAAATCTAATTAGTAGAAACCCAAAATCACAAAACTAAAAATCCTTCGTGTTATTTTATAATATATCCTTTGTGATATCTTTGAAATAAAAAATCATCAAACTTGTAGTTTTCTATAGGTTCGCCGATCAAACATAGATAAACAGAATTCTTTGCATCCCATTGAAATGTACCAAACTACCTTTGACAATCAACACAAAAACAAATTAGATCAAATAGCCATCCCTTCCACTACTTAGCATTAACTGTCCCCAAATTTGAATTACTGACCAACCCATCGCTATGCTACCACCAAGCATCCGCATCTAAGACGTCTGCCGAGCGGCAGGTAAGATCAACGCCTGTCCGCGCATTCATCCTCGATCCTCCGTGGGAGGATCGAGAGGCCTCGATCTGAATTTTGAGACAATGCAGGCTCACTCACGGGGTGTCGGAGGCACGACGCTTGGGTGCGTGTGCGGCAGGGCCGGAATAGTGATGCAGGGCGCCCGGCGTCGCGGCGCCCGTGTGCTGAATCGCGGCCACCGACGGATTCGAGTTGGAGCGCATGCCGTAGTGACTGGGACACTGACTGCCGCCGTTTCCGGTCGGCCCGCTTCCGGTGTGCTCGCCGAAGAGCTCGACGGACTCGCCGGATGGGACCAGGCCCACCGCCTCCAGCACGGCAGATTCGTTCGCACGGAGATACTGCACGCAGCTCTGTGAACAGAAATGTCGGCGAAGACTGGATTTAGAGGTTGGCTCAAGTGATTGGTTCAAAAGTTTGTTCGTTGACATCGTCTGTCTCGACATTGGTCAGTAAGATGCGTGTGATAAGTTTACGATGTTAAGATTGAGTCGCACGGAAGATATGCCTAAAGATGGCTTGGATTATTTTGGATGACAGGTTGTAGAATACAGAATTGTCGGTGTTAACAGCGATAATATGATCGAAGAAATAGACTTCGTGCACGTAGTTTTCGTATCTTGTTAAATGACGGAAAGCAACAGAATTGTCGGTAGAACAATATTTCGATAAGTTCAGTTTTCTTCAAGCAGACAGTATTTTTAATTCCAGTTTGTTTATCTCGCAGAAGTGGGAAATAATTAAATAGCGCAAGAATGTTGTGACCCGTTTACCGTTTACTCACAACACGTCCGCCGCCTATACTTATACTACGATTACGAACTGTTCCCCGGCTCTAATTAATTAATCCCGCGCCAGAGGGCGGCAAAACAACAGTTGGCGCCCACCGGACGCAGATGGATTCCCATCAGTTTCGATTTTTAATATTCGCACGTCGGCTTCTTTATCGCTCGCCACCTTACGTCCCTCGCCAAGGTAACCCACCCCCTTCCAATCCGTGGAATTTCTCGTCCGGCCCCTTATTCCAGCATGCCTCTCCTCTTACTCTCAATACCGAACTCGGTCTGGCAGGGTGGGATTTATCGCTTCTAATTCAATATCGCTGCCTCTTTTCCTCCCTGCCCACCCCCTTCTCTTTGCATTCGCCCACCTCCCGCGACCCTCGCTCTCCTTCGGCACCTCCTGGCACCTCCTGGCCCACCTTACCTCCCTTTCTTTCGTTGGCGTGCTCGCAATTAACCGTCATCGATCGTACGCGTAAACTCGACTTCTTTCATTTCCGGCTCGAACGAGCAGACCTGCCGCATTTTCCCGTTTTCAAAGTGCGTCGAGGAAAAATGTTAACACTTTCACCGCAGAATACTCTGAGCGGAATGCGCTTCGCGTGAACTTCGCGGGACTGAATACTGTTTCATTCCATACGATTCTGTTCGGCGGTGTATTAAATTAGAATTTCTTACGAGCATGAGCCAAAATGCTCGTCTAACAAGTTGTAAGGCAGGAAACTGACATAAGCCCTACTGATGAGTCCGTCAGTGGAATTGGGACGAAACGATTTTTCGAATACACTACCTATTTCTTTCTTTTCCTTTTGTCTCTTAAGAGTACCGTGATCGAATCGGCCAAAGTACGGTATGATTATTATGCGATTCACCGACGATCATTAAACAGACCCCTTATGTTATAATTTCTTATACTTATTTAATTTTTTCTTATTGATAAGCAACAAGGTATGTTGCCGCTGGCAGTGTTGCACGGATACGATAAATTAATTTCTGGACAAATATGGTAAGACATAGATTTGCGCCCGTAGCAGTCAAAGGGTTCATCATTCGTTCGCAGCTTCGCACTTGGGCCTCTCTAGGCAACTTTTCGTTCCCGCTCCTTTCGCTGGTCATCTCTTTCGTCTCACATTTTGCTCGTCGACTACCCTCTTACTTCCGCCATTCTTCGAGCGAATGCGACGGGCAGAGTCTGTCTTTCTCCCACCTTGGGTCGTTCGAGACGCGGCAACAGCTGGTAACAGTGGCGTCGAGAATCCTCTCAAATTAATTCGCGACCATTCGATTCTTCTTGCGGCCGGGACGCAATCTGCGGATGCTCGGCCGGATTCGCTGGCCAGATCGGGGGCAGGAGGGGTGATCGGGAAATTTTGGGGAATGCGAAAATGTTCGGATGCCGCGAAATCAGCTACTCGGGATACTCGCTTTTTATCTCATTTGTCACTCCGATGGTACACATGACAGTTTAACCCCTTACCGCGCAGATTTTTTGAATAAATAAGTGTTATACCTTACGGATCCTATGTAAATGATAAATATCAACAAAACTATTTTTTTTCTTAGCTTTCACATTGTTATTTTCAATTCTCGATTCTATTCGAGTGTGAGAAATTATAGCTGCATCAAATACAATGCCGCTCGAATTATCTCGAGTGTGCGGGGTTTGGCCTGTTTAGCGTGCTCGAATAAACTCGAGCGTGCACGTTGCGGGGTTAAAGTAGACGCGTAGTTAACGCTTTGTACTCTTCCGTTCAATGTTATGTATATTCGTCTCAAAAGTGATTTACATTTCTATCGATTAATCCAAATATTGATGACACAGACTGATTGAATTCATTGGTGGGTACCAAGATTACTCCATGTCACGAACCGGATCAAAATATTGTAATGGGAAGGTAGTATTTTCGGTTTTCAAGTACAGATAGCATTTTAGAGATGTCCTGTTTGTACGATCCTATCCCGGTCAAATTTTCGATACTTTAATAGACAGAAACACGAGTACCTAAATATAATCATATCATTGTAACAAAGCGTACACACCGAAACGACAATTTATATATAAATACAGCGGAAACATAACTGTAAATATATGAAGTGCTCATTATTTGAGAGAGCATAGCATTCTAATTTTCCTGAAAAAAATCTCTCAGCGTTAAACATGTTCAACTAAAAACCGAAACTACTTTCTTGCTAATCTGATACAAGTGAACTTGAAAGGAATTGAACAAAATTGAAGGGTTCGAGAGATAAAGTCGTTTTATGCGGTCAGAGAGGATGTTAGGCACGCCGCGAACTATTTACGCGAATGGCGATCGTGTTCGATTAACGACGAGCCTCCGCCGAGCGTATTTCCGGCGTACGGTACATACCAGGCGCCTAGTACGAGTGCGCGAGTTTATAAATGCCAGATTTATGGTGGAAACCTTGGACACTGCCGGCCGCTGTCCGAGATCGGCTAGGCTGGCCGGACTCTGCCGATATACGCGCGGGGCCGTGTACACGTGCCTACGAATATACCGCCCTGTACAAATACAGGCTGATAGAAGGGTCTCTGCGCATTCGCCGGGAGCGAAATATAGGTATGTCGCAGTAAAACCTGTACCCGCCGTCGGGATGAATTCCGTTCTGTACGCGATCCGAAAATTCAACTTTTCACGACGGACGCTGATTCTACCGAACTGCCGATAGTCATCGATATGACAAAACAGTGATTCCGTTGGACTTTGGATTCTGTCACTTGCGGGTCGGCGTGAACTTTATTTGCAGACGGATGAAATTTTCAAAGTGTGTACGTGGATGAAATGTAATGGATCATATTAATAGAGAAGTACAGGGCTCTAAAATTGGCTCTAAACCAATTGAAATTTCGAGCGAGCCATTCGGTAGCTGATAAAAAAAGAATCACTCGTGTGAAATTTCAACTTTGTATCTTGACTGTGGGGAATGAGAGAGGGTGAAATGTAGCACCAGCTTCTCCCAACATATTTTCAAATAAAAGACTTTGAAAAAAATCAGGGCTACGTCTGGTAATAGTCCACAGAATTCAGATTTTTTCACAGAAAATTCAACTACCGTATTTTTCGGTAGATAACGAGCGCGTTATCTACAGAAAAAAGTTAAAGTTTGATCAAACAAGAATCTGCGCGTAATAAACTGGTGCGCGTTATCCACCGAAAAATACGGTAGCAAAAATGCAAAAACCAAAAAATCAATCAGACACAATCAAACTCATCAATCTGATACTAAAGAAATCGCAAATCACAAATAATTATTTTTCCTAACATTATAAATGACTAATATATCTCTGACATTTTTCTTAATTTCGGCTGGTGTAATTAAAAACTTCTTTGGTCATTGTTTGCCCGCGGGCACGACACACGGCCGAGAAAGCCGAGGCCGAGAATGCGCACGTTTTGAGGCTCATTTTATTACGTCGGCTTATTGCAGCAACTTTTCCGGCGCGGGCGCGCACGGGCGGGCGCGCGCGCAAGATCGTAGGCAAGCGGTAGCTCAAGTTGAGCAGACTGGCGTCTCTGGCACAAAGACAGGGGAAGGACGTGCAAAGGGATACTGGCGATGGCTGTACGCAGCTTTACAGGTAAATACCCGGGAGGCTCTGGGCGAAATTGCCTTTACGGAGCGCGCTCGATTCGCAGATTAACCTCGGGGCACCCTTTACGTCGATGGGGGCGCCTCAAGAATTTTGCGAGCACGAAAATTCAGCCGCGCCTGACGAGCGTCATCTCTCAGACTCGAGCTCGCCGCGCACGGATTTTAGCCGCGAATTTTATTGTAGATCCGTCCACAATGTCATTCGTGCGTTTATTTGCTGTCTGACGCGATTCCGTGATCGGAATGTAATGAATGGCGAGAAAGAAGCGTGGATTAATCGGGTAGATTGATTGGATGAAGAGAATACTTTTACGGTTTCAAATGGGTGCATATGAGAATTCTGAATCGATCTTGAATTTCGTGTAGTAGAAGTTTGAACTAAGCACATTAGAATGCTGTCAGTGCAAAACACTTCTGTATACACTCCACTCCGTAAGTCACCGGGCACCTACTAAAATCTATATTTCTTTTTCTTTTTTCTTGTTTCATTGTCATGTCTGTATCAACTGTATTCTATGTACCTATCAAAGGCGTTTTGCCGTTAAACAAATCAGTAAATAAATTCGGGCAATTTCTTATTACTAAGGCACTTGATTTATGAAACGAAAATAACACTTGCTAATTGTTCACACTTGCAATGTTTTGAGTATGAATATTCAATTTTTCAACGAAAATGTTACTTAAATATTATATGTTCTTTCCATCGAAACACGAAAGACTTATGGACGATGGTGTACGTTTCTTAACATACTATACTACGATCCCAAGTTATTTTAATGGAAACCGGAATTCCGAGCGTCTACCTAACATTTACATACTTCCCATGATTAGCGCACGTGTCTACCTATCTCTGCCATCCGCATTCCGTATAAAACGGCCTTCGTACATCATGATAATTGTACGCATTACCTTTCATCCAACCCAACCCGACCTGTACGCCAGCAAAGAACCCACATCCCCGTCGCGTATGAGGAACAAAATTTGCTCTCGCACGAGTCCTCAGCCAACGAAGGGTTGGATAGGGTTTCACAGGGTTGCACAGGGTTGCAGATAGGTGAAAAGTGCCGGCGGAATTTTGACGATCGATCATCGGCCATTTCCGTGCCGGCGCACGTCTTGTCGCGCGAAAGTAGCAGCCTGTCTGGCTCCCAGCGACGATCGGGAAGTAGCCTGGGAAATTAAAACAGCCCGCCAGCCGGTCAGCCGCGCCTATGTTGATTTTCCTCCTCCTGAGCCCGCGTCGCGACGCGCCGGCTGCTTCTCCGTATCCTCGGCGAGAGGACTGTCCGACCCGAACGTTTCGCAAGCGTAATCTACATAGTGCGACATTGAAAGCAGACGACCGCTCGCGGGCTAGTACGCTTCGTACGCCAGGTTTGCCAACTTCCGGTTCTGTCCCTCTCGCTCCTCGGCTTTCGACGGTATCGCGGATCTTCGTATGAGCTAGCCAATTTCTGCCTGGGATGCAGGTCTTGAATCAGGGGTGTTATGGGGAAGGGTTGCACGCTTGAGGAGAGGGTGGATGTTTGTGGGGGTGAAGAAGCTTCGAGATTTTGGATTTTGATGAGTGAAATTGGAGGTGGGGTGTTGTGGAGTGATTTTAGGATGTCGTGAGGTAGATATTGTTTTGGGTTTGGTGGAAGTTTGGTTTAGGTGATGATGTGGTTGGTTGAATTCTGTGGGTTATTCTGTGTTTTGAGGAATGGAGCGTGTGATAATTTTATAGTTGTGATGGTAATGGGAACCGGTGATTAGACATGATCAATTTTCATTTAAGGAAACTGCTCTTCAGTCATTGGTAATATCTATCGTTCCTATACTGTGAGGCGTTAGGGTGTCAGAAAACGTATATTCGTTTCAAATTACACGCTGAAGCTAATTTCAGCTGGTAATATGATATGTAAGTTGAAACACTATATCAATCCTTCTGTCATTCGCGGAATCACACACATAATATCTCATCATAATAATTTTTATTTCCCGTCATCAAATACCTTCTATATCTCATCAAGGTTCAAAAACATATAATCTAATTTTCGAAATCAACGACATTCAACAAATACCTCCAACGACAATTTCCCGATCCAGCACGACATGTTTCGCCCCCGCAATTGATTCCGGACCATTTAGTCGGAGCCATAGACTTCGCATGAGGGCAAAAATGTCGGAGAAGCTGCGAGATGGGGCGCGAGGACTGCGGTGCATATAAATTTATTGCTCGACAGGGGGCAGATGAAGAGAGAGGAAGAGAGGACAAGAGAGGACAAGAGAGGACAAGAGAGGGCAAGAGAGAGCGAGACAGAGAGATGAAGACATCAGACACGCAGCCGGCCTCAGAAGGGACGGATCGGCCTCTGAATAACAAACGCGCGAGTTGTAATCTTTCCGCTTGCCGGAATGTCGCTCGCGCTCGCCGCCGGAATAAAGATGAACTTCGCGCACGACATCGATCTGACACTTAACAGCGATGTAAACCGGCATTCGATCGACGCCACTTTCCCTCGCATCGTTCTACGAGCCTCCCGCCACTCGCTTCCGACACTTGTCGCTCTGCTTTCTGCGCAAATAATCGCGCGGCTTCTCGCTGTCGCTTAGAACGGAAGCCAGACTTTCTTCGACCGGGAAATCTGCCGGATTGACGGCTTTCTTAAGACTCTGATGAGTATTCGCTGTTATTCGATTGTCGTTTCATCTTTGTGCGTATTAAAGGTTTGTTAACGGAAGTTCGAATATAACGCTGTCGTTCTATTGAAATTGAAAAATAGACTGGACAGTTACGTTTGGTTCGTTAAATTGCTGTCGAATGTTAGGTATCAGACTACTGAAGATTCGGCAGTAAATAATTACTATCTTCATTGATGCCGTGGTACACGATTTTTATTGGAAACATATAAGAAAATCAACCTATACCAAAACATCTGAATAAAACTTGACTATTTAACTGACAGCACCTGTTAAACGTTCGCTATTATCATTGTCTTATACCAGCGGTTTCCAACTTGGCAGGCGCTCCAATTTTTAACAAAAAATGAATGTTCATTCCCTAATATCTACACACAAATAAACTTTCAATTAAAAGATAGGGAGACGTGAAAAGAATTGTTTTTCGAAGGCATAAAAATAGGAAACCGCTATTTTATGCACAATCTCAGGGCTGACAACGTAACTCCGAATCAGTCATTCGAGACCCGCAGATCGATTCGCGCATCAATTGATGTACGATCGTCACCGGCCTCGTTCTCATCCGGGACCGGAGTGCAACAATGCACGCGAAGCAGGTAAGATACGAGGGGTTCATGCATTCTAACGCCGTGCAGCAGCGCGGTGCACTCTTGCGCAGTGATTTATGGCACTCCCCGAGAAACTCTAATAAAGCATCCCCTCGCAGGCCAGCCAACCGCTCCGCCGGCCGGTACCGCCTTTTCTCCGACGCGAAGGAAACAAATATTGGCGGCAAGTAACGCCGACGCAACTGTGATAACTCCTGTCGACTGCCGACCGAGTAATTATCAAACACCTGTGACAGTGCGGACCGATAAAATATATATTTTCCTCCCCCCCGAGAAATCAGCCAGTTCCCGACAACTGGCAGCCGGTGAGTTTTCAGCAAATTTTCACCGCTCACTCACCCTACCCAATAACGGAAAAATTAAAAGTTCGAATCTTTTATCGTCGTGCTTTCGACCGATTGCCTCGGCTCGTCCGCACTGAATTTTCTGAAAAGTCTGTATTTATGGGGCGTTATTTAACGTTGTCGGATTTTTGTATCGTTACAGGGTGTGGGAGAATCAGTTTTGAGAATCAGAATATATGTTACGGTAAATGTGTGTAATTCGGTGAGTACGTATAATTGCCAGTTATTATTGATGTTACTCGACAGAATCCTATCGTACTTTTGTAGAAAGACCCCATAACTCCCGTTGGCCCATACTTTTTATAAGAAGCAAAAATAATCATTTTTTAAAGAAAATCCTTTACTAAATCTTTCTCATTACTCGCCTGTTTAAAAAAATAAACAAATGTAGGAAGGAAATAGCACAATTATCTATAATCACCACTTTTAGAAAATGTCATGGGTTCTTGAATATTTATCAAATTAACCCGCGGTTTCTTGTTTCGCCAGGCCATTTATTATGCAACCATTCAATTCGCCAATTAAAAACCATGACCTTTGCAATAATAAGAGAATACATAACAATCACACTTAACTCTCGAAAATCTGCCCATCTTTACTTGCGCATACAATTACCTGACCAATACCGTAATTACCTTACAAGCAACAAAAAATACTTTGACGCCTTCGTGCGTAATTTCAGTTCGATATTTTCAAAAGACATCCGTCATGCGCGTTAGTCCGCAGTCGGGAGAACAGGTGTTTGGTCAGAGTAGTTATTGCCGGCACACTTCCTTCTTTTTATGCTCGCCGGGCTACCGGAAGCTAATTCTCACGGCTCACCTGATTATTCGCTCGAGCCGCGCCGCTGAGGTCCCTCTGCAAGGAAGGCAAGGTGTGCTTCAGATATGGTAATACGAATCTCCTCAGAGGGAAGTTCGTCGCTTCTTGCAGAGCACTGTGGAATTCTTCCGCCGTCATGCTACCGCTCTGCAATTAAAAAGAAATATCAATTATTAATCTTCACCGCAGACTTTGATCATCGACTAGATTCATGACCTAGATGAGAGTGGACCGACGTATATACATTATTCGCGGACTCGTTACGATTATTAACCCCTTAACGTACGATTTCATTTTAAATAAACTGGCCAAAAAAAATCAATTTTTTTATGTAAAACACACGTTAGGACATTGTCTTGGCAAAGACATAAAAAAATACAAAATTAATCAAAATGTTTACTTTAATTTTAGCAGCATCAAATACAACGCCGCTCGAATATACTCGAGTACGCGCGGTTTGGCCGGTTTAGCGCGCCCGAATATACTCGAGTGTACACGTTAAGGGGTTAATTTCGTTTTACCCGAAGACGTTTGTGTAGATCTAGGTAACTGGTCGGCATGTTTAAATTTTCAATGTCGGTGACCTCCTAACCTGACACGGTGTCATGTACTAATCTCCTTATCACCTCGTACTGCACCGTGCAGTTAGCGTTCTACCTTGAGACTTTGGTTCAAAGGTAATGATTAACTTAGCGCGTCATACGTTTCAGATGTGAAATTTAATTCTTGCTTCACGCGTATCTTTCGCCCGCATCGTTTACCAATTGACGAATCGGCTAATTAAGCTTTCATACCTAATGAAGGTAAGCTTTCGTACTTTGTAGCCCCCTTGTTCGAACAACGAAGTTTTCGAATCTCGTCGCATAACAATTTTCCGGTCCGGAATATACCCATTCGCATAACAGGCTGCGGCGCTATACTGACCTACTTCCACGGTGACACCGTGTCATCTACTAATCTGCTTATCTCACGGCACTGGGCCATGCAGCCGACATGTCCCTTATCTCGTGACATAATACCGTCTACCAGCGGCCAGTTCAGTTTATCTACTCAGTTCCCCATTGACATCCCGTCCATCGATGAAACCCTCAACATTACCCACTCTCGCCTTCTTAGCTTCCTATTTTCTCCTTCTCTGCTGTCCTTTGTCTACTTCGTCCTTACCTACACCTCCCCCCCCCCCTTCATGCCCTAGTCTGCACCTCCACTCTCAGCGTCCGCATCCTTTATTCTGCGATCCGATCTTCTCGTCCGATTGTCACGTGCCACGATCATTTTATGGTTAAGCACGGTGGCCAGATGTCACGTTTCACACACACACACACACACACACGACTGCGCATTACGTATTGCGTCGCGGCACTTTAAATATTTACGATCGCAGCTAACGACTCGCCGGCCGTCGATTAACCCCGTTCCTTTTTCCTGGCCAAACGCGGTTAATTGCGTCTCGCGATACGGGGCCGAGTTGGATTTTGCGGGATGAACGATTTCTTGGATCGCAGGGTACATGGGATTATTTCTTTCGCACATCTTACTCGCAACCGGTGAAATTGATCATAACATTTTCTAGTCGTGGGAGGAATCTGGATTCGATAAGGAACAATTTTCTTTAACCCTATCGAGATGAATTTTGACTGTGCGAATTTAAATAAAAAATATGTCTATTTTCTTATAGACATGCAAAAAAATGTCAAATATTGGAGGTTATTTATTTAGAGGTGGTAATTGTATGCACCTACCAACAGTCCGACTATACGATACACAGCCAACTGAATAGATACATTGAACATATTTTTTCTTATGTTTGTATTTGAAGACTTATTATTCCTCATAAAATATACTTTTAACATTTGCTATAAATATTACTGTACAACTGGTACACTTCTAAATTAGATAATCTTCAAAATGTCACATACATGTACCAAGAGTCTCGAAAGGGTTACGACTATCAACGTTAACTTTTTCTTTCACAAATATCCTTCGAAACAATGTCGTGGTCAAACGTCCGATGCGCAGAAATCGTTAGGTTGCGAAAGGACATCAGTCTTTGCCGAGGAAAAGGACGAAGTGACGCGGTAGAAAAATCCGGAAATCGGTTTCGGAGGAAGCGGCCGAGTCACAGTTGTGTGTGTGTGTGTCTCGCAGCCAGTCAAGGAAGCTCCGTTGCCGCATCCTTCCTAGCCGCATACGCGTCTATTTATCTTGGAGGATGCACTTGGCGCTGCCGCGGCACTCGAGCGATGCATACAGTGCACTTTCTGCGATCGGCCACGTCAGCTGGTACGCGTATGTTGCTTGAGCGCTGAAAACGCTCGCGAGCCGACGGCGAGCGCGGCTGGAAGACGCGTGCACGCACGCGCCGGAGAAGGACGGATGGCGAGGAATGCGCAGGAAAGGTGAAAAATCCGTGCCGACTCGCTTCCGGCATCGGGACTTAGCCCACCTTGCGAGATCAGCGGGACGCGCAACGAATGCCGGACGAAGCTGGCGCGTAACGAGTTGTTCATGTGTTTAGCACTTTCCTGCAGACGATTTGTATGATGAGCTAACGCGATTTGTGCGATGAATGTATTCTACCACCCCTTAACCCCTTAACGTGCACGCTCGAGTATATTCGAGTGGCGTTGTATCTGACGCCGCTCAAACTAAAATAAAAATTTCGATTAAGTTTGCATTTCTTTTATTTTTTCCCAAGACAATGTTCTAAAGTGTGTGTTCTACATAAAATAAAAAATGATTTTCTTTTACCGTTAAGGGGTTTAAATTCTCTCCCGCGAACTCTGAGTTCACCCAGTACTACTATCGAAGAGCTAGGACGCGGAAAGTGGCCCTTAGAGAAGATCGAACTCACCAGCAGCGCCAGGACGAGCGTCCTGACAGTGTCCCCGGTGTCCGGCGAGATATCGGTGGCGAATTGAACGAGAGTGCCCAGCAGCCTTTTGAGCTTGCCGTGGGCGGCGAAGATGCCGGCGAAGATGCCGGCGATGCTCCTGGCGCCGGCAGCAGATCCGTTCGAGAGCACGGCGTCGTTTTGCTCCTCCTGCCTGCAGGTGGCAGAGCCCTGCGCGCCGCCAGCGGGACCGGAAGCGCTCGCCGGAGCGGACCCGGGACAATCCTCGAACTCCGGCTTAACCGACTGCGAGGGCAAAGGGCTGTCGTTGTCAGAAGACCTGGAACATTGGCCCTTGTACTCCGCGCGGCTCCCATTGTTGTTGGCGGACTGTTGCTGCTGGGGCTGTTGTTGGGCTTGCTGCTGAGGTTGCTGTTGGTGCTGTGGCTGCGGCTGGCTGGCAGGCGGGGCCGATCTTTGATGATGATGAGGACCCGGGGATAGGGCCTCTGGGTGGCCATCTTCCCGCGTCGACTTCTCCCGCAATGTTGGTACTGCTGCAATTAAGGTCTTTTTTCCGTTCTCATATACGTGGGCCGGATGGTAACCCTCTATAAGGCACTGTTGTTTGCAGGGGGTTAAGCTGGTGTACGTTAGAATTCGAATTGTGATTAAGGTTGTATTTCTGTAGGTTGTCATGTTTCATTTTATTGTGAAATGGGAATTAGAACATTTTTCTTATTCGGATATGGACCGTTTATTTTGAAAGTAATGTTAAGTACATTAGAAAAAAAATAATTAATTATCACATAAATAAACCGTTTACAAAACGTTAATCACCAATTATATGATATCTAATATTCTTTTAAATCTGGACTTGCACCACTTTCAAAATAAACGATCCATATGTCGGTGGTTAAACTGTGCTTATTCTCGTTTTACGTGAAAATGTACCATGACAATTACTCGGTTTATTGCGAACTCGTGATCTCTGATGTTGGTAAGCATGTAATTGCCCACGGTTGACGAAGTGTCCTTGACGCGGAACTTTTTGATTCGGCTCGCTCAAGCTCTCGGAAGCAAAACAACAGTGGCGATTATAGAGGATTTCGTAGTGACGTGTACCCGCTGCTTACGAACTACGGTACAGAGAATTTTATTAGTTCTTGTTTGCTGCCGGGAATGTTCAGTAATAATCGTTGCCCGTAGCGTAGCGCTTGTGACAGCATTAGTTCGCAAACGATATCCCGTTAAACAACTGGTTAAACATAATCATACGCATTGTCAGGGTGCCTCGTATGGAACAGCGCACAAATTTGAAATTTGCATTCGACCGGGCAAATCGGTCATTCGCATCAAATATGAAAATAAATTTGCGGGGAACATTACTTACTGTGTCGAATACACGAATTTTTGAGTGGCGGTGACGTTATTGAATGTAAAGTGAGCGTAATGAAGTTAGCAAATTAATTTCCCTTCCTTTCTGCCAGGGTTCCTTTATTTAAATATAGGGCGAAGCGTAATGACAGTTCGTCCAATATTTGTTCAACGTTTGCAATATTTTTTTACCGTCATTCGGAAAACGATTAATGTAACTCGCTGAGGAGCGTAAATAAGTTGGGTTGACGTTCGTAAGAGATTGTTACAAGTGCATGCCAGATATTTTGCATCTAAACACCGTGACGCTTCTCTCGCGAATTATCAACAACCGTTGAATTTTCCTTGACAATTATGATGAGTTACAGGTAGGTAGAGACAGGGTAATCAGTTAAATAGGTTACACATTTAACCTACGACATCGGCCAACTTTTAATTTCCTGTCCGAATCATGCGATTATGAATCCACTAATATTCTAACGACCACGATGAACAGGTATAAGTTGCTCATGGAAGAGTCAAATATCGTTCTTATTAGTCACGTAATTATTATTATACAGAGAGTTCGGTCCAAAAACATATCACGATTAAAAGTCCATCTTTACCAACGTGATTATATCCCATAAAAATACCATGATGTCAGTAGGACATTTTCCGCCCCTAAACTCCCACTGCCAACCCCATCGTGACCCGAACTCTTTCACACACCCCCATTTCAATCCCACGAATCCATCAAACCCGCCCGAAAGCAGAAAGCGAAGAAGCAATGCTCACCGGTCCCGACAAATCCGCCGAAAACCGTTCACAGTTTCCTTCCGACCCGCTGTCGATACGCCGGATCTTAAACAAGCCCATCAATTCCACCGTTTATCCACTTTACCCCCCCCGCCCTCCCTCGCACGAGTGAAATCCGTCGCGAGCCGGCCGCTGATGCGCCCAATGTCCCGTGGATGCGACGGTATTATTTAAACTTCAACGTCAAAGAGCAATTTACCAGAAAGGGACCGCGACGTCACCGCAGATGTCCTTTGTGCTTGTATATTCGCGTACGTCAACCGCGGACAAACACGTGGAACGGGCAGGCGGACGTTCCGCCTGTCCACGCGGAGAGACGTGCGCGTCCCGCGTACATGTACATACGCAACCAACGCACACTACCACGTCTCTCTCTCTCTCTCTCTCTCTGTCTCTCGCATCCAATGCTCTCAGGTGCGTGCGCGTGGACGTAAGTAGATATAATCCCGATACCCGTGCATATATACCGAAGTGCTCCATTATACTCGCCATACTACGCACGGCTAGAGGAGTGCGTGTAAAACGAATATGTAAGCACGTATGTACGGCTATCGGTAAACGAGTAGACGACCATAGACGACGGACTCCACGTAGGCGTGTATAGGTGGCCTACGCGGGCTGACGTCCGTGTACGAAGTAAGCGGCGAGCACACCGGCTCGCTATATATAGGGCGGTGTGTGCGTGCGCTGGCAGCGGCGCCTGCTCGCTGCGCGCGCAGCCCAGCCGAGCCAGCCACACAGTCGCGTGGGCGCAGTGGATAACATGCAATTACGGGCCGTGTCATCCACCTTGTCTTGTTCCCATTCCGGCGTTCCCCCGCGTTATCTCGTGGAAATGCCTACGGCATCGTGGCTTGCGTGGCGAAACGACGTGCCACCGGGCATAGGTATGCCGATAACGAAACGTTACAGTCTACCACTCGCCCTCTGCAAGAGCAGGGGGAGGGAGAGTACGTCGTCGAAACGACGACTGACAGACACAGTCTACCCGGGTCGGCGTTTCATCCCGCTTCATCCCCGGCTTCATCCCTGGTTCATATAGTTTCCCGCCCGATTGCCGACGACGACGACGCTGAATTCTTCCGCCACACCGATTATTCCCGCTTTTTTCCGCTCATTCTACGGAGGACTTTGTTCTCTGCCATCGGCGCTTGTCTTGTTTCTAGGTTCATTTCGCGGCATTGCGATATGGTTTCTTTGAGGCTGTTTCAAACGCGGATGTCAATGTTGAGGTTGAGGATTTGGAGTGGAATTTTGTTGCACTGTTCTGGAGAGTTTTGGGCGGTTTTGTTTAGTTGCGTTGCTTGTTAGTAGGACCGTCGACGATTTATGTTATAAATAATATAATAAATATGTATAATAAATATAATGATATTTTGTATTTTTATATGGGTTACATAGTGTTATAAGGCAGAATGTGAGAACATTAATCTGCCAATGTCCCATTTTTGGGACACGTTTTCAAATTGTTTTCTTTTAATAATTGCAACTTCTAAATATACAGCTAATTTTATTTATTTAATTTATTTCTTTAATTGTGGCGAGTAATGGATTAATGACACGTTGAAGTTCAGAAAACCGTTTAGTAGAGGAAGAGTCATCCCGCAAAATCGAGTGTTAATGGACACGGTATATAATCGAGTTTCGGTTGATATCGAATCGCAGATGTAATCGTAACGGGCAGCGAAGAGATAACTGAAGGGCGATATTATGAAATTTGCTCACGATTTTTCGCTGAAGCGTTACCCAGTGTAATTCTGACGGGGCGCGCGGCGTCGGTCTATTAGTTTGAAATTATGATCGGTATTAAGCAGGTGCACGGAGGCCGATAAGAGGTATCATGATAAAACGCACCTGCTTCTGAGCGTAGATTTAATTCCGCGGGGGCCGGTACGCAAACGTATCCGCCTCGTTCGTCGAGTTTTTACATCGGGCGTAGCAGTTTCAATCAAGGTTTACATGCCTGCGAGCAATGCCGATAAAGTTACTTCATCCCCCACCTCCTCCCCCATCCGTCGTCGTTCCTACGGGCGCCGCTGCAAAATTTTCAATGCGAACATTTCCGGAAATATTAATCTTTCCCCGTCACGTGTCAGGCCGTCCCGATTAACGAAAATCAGATAAATTGGGAGGAATGAAATTTAATATTAAAATAATGCGCGCTCGCCATTCGTTTTTCCCCGGATCAATACGCGTAACTTTTGGAATGCCGACGCGCTGTAATATGTAAACTGTTCGACAGTATTCGGCCTGGCGTACATAATCGATCAGAAGTTCTAATTAAGGATCTGGAGTGTACGTTAGTCTCGATTAAAAATATGTCTTTCCGCAATGACAGGTATAGCGAAATTTCTTGTTTACGATTATATTACGTTATACTAACATTTTCCAAAAAGTGCGCCTCTGCTTTCTACCACTTCTCTAAGACGATTCTATGTGTAAAAGTTTTGAAAAGACATATCAAAGCATCAGTTTAAGTATGCCGACTACAGACTTTCAAAAACTTAGCAGCAAATTCTATAAGTCCAAAAATCGAATAAAATATATGAAACCATCAGTATAAGTATACCCAGCACACTCTCCAAAATTTACCAATAAAACTCGTAATTACCCCCAACACCCAACATCAACCGATCCAGCATCCCCGATCAAACATTCCAAGGAAGATCAGCCCCGATTACGCATCCCACCCCAAAGGCAGCCGCGAAAGCGTTAATCGCTCGCATCCCCCTTTAACCCACCCTCGGACGACGAAAGTTGTCCGCCAGTCGACGATTGGCTCCCAGCGCTCAGGTATCGGGCAGGCTCTCAGTGTTGGGCAAGTGCGTGTGAATGCGTGGCATAGGTGAGCGCGCGCGCGCGCGCGCGGGCGACGAAGGAGGACTCGGTGCCAGAGTGGGCTGCGGGGAGGGGCCGAATGGGGGTTGAATGGGGGTGGAGGCCACACCCGGGCAAGTAAGAGAAGGCCGGCGCTGGCGTGTCACTACCACCTGACGCCGGTAGCCGGTAGGTAATTACCTGTACCTGAACTCCCGAGAAACTAAACTACCTTACGGCTTACGCGATATGACGGGGACTGAGTACACCCTGCGCAGCCTCCTTTCCGCGCTCATGCTTGCCTGCGAGAGCCAGGCTACCCTGACGAGAGAGCCTTGACTTCGGCCTCCCGACGCCGATCGTGCCGATGCACGAGAAATTGTGCGCGTCGGATGTCCGCGCGAGCGTCAACTCCGTCGGCTGGCTTAAATCCAGTAGACGGTGGACGTCTTCAGCGTCAATGTCGAAGAGTCTTACACCCCTGAAATGGTCCTAGAGCGTCAGCAATGTGTTTAGACCCCTGAGGATACGGGGGTGGAATCGTTTCAAATTGGAATGCCACAGATAGTAATGGCTCTTAACCCATTAACTGCCAAATTTTATTTTTTTTTTTAATTTTGTTTGGATAAGTTATATATATGTACAAAAGGTTGTGTAACATTATAATTATATAAATTCCATAATCCCCAAACGGGGATCGTGGCAGCTAATGGGTTAACGCTCCCGTGATTAATTTCGGTACGAAACTTTTTTCCCCCGAGATCGATTTTAAAGTTATTGATAAATGTCCGCGCTGACCTCAATATTTTTCATTATTCATCCCTTGCCGGAGAACGAACCTTTCCCAAGATCTCGGTTACCGGGCACCAACCCGACTTTTCTGAAATAAGACCTCCATCTCCCCCCCTCCTCCAACGTTGAATCACGCGCCGCATTGAGGAGCACCTTTTTCGAAACCTTCCATCGGCCTTCGATTGGTCCGAACCTGCCCGAAAAGACTCGCGGCGCCTGTCGCAGCCGCGCTTCCGGGCCAAAGTCGAAATTCCCAGGACATCCGGAGTCCTCCGGAGTCCTCCGGAGTAAAGCCGGACGTGTGGCATCGGCGCCGTACGTTTCGCCTTCCTACGTGCTACGTTGCGCGTGTATGAATTTCAGGAAAGGTATCTAGCGAGGTGATGGTAATGGTACTGCCTCCGCTGCCGCCGCCGACGCCGCCGCTGCTACCGACGCCGCCGCCGCTGCTGATGTTACTATCCCTTCGGCCAGCTGTTACTTCCGGCAGAGACTCTCATCCGGAACGCTCTCCTTACTTCCAGCCAGAAGGCCGAGTCGCCTCGTCACCTTCTTCGCCCTTTATCTCTACCTCCACCCCACCTCCCTCTCCCACCACCATCTATCACTACCTCTCTCTGTCTCCATTCTTCAGTCGGCGAATCACGGTAACAAATGAACGTGTCCGTGAACGGCTGGAGATGATTAAAGAAAGACGCTTAAAAGAACGCGGGAACGCGTCCAACCTTCGTTCATTCCGACGCATCTACGGACGACTTCCAGGAGGAGGAGGAGGAGGGGAGGATGGGTGGATGGAAGGGGGATAACGATCGATAAAGCGCACGTGCTCCACTCGGCTGAGAGTCCCTGGTGGAAGTAAGTACGGTGGGACTCAGCTGTCGCCTCCTAATTGCCGGGACAATGCAACAGATGGCTTTGATCGCAATCCCTCCCTGGACCGCCTTGCCTCTCTTCTCATCTCTTCTCTTCTCATCTTATTCTCCCTCGCTGGCTACCCCTCTCTTCATCCCTTTCCGTTCTTTTCTCTCTCCCTCTCTCTCTCTGATATCCTTTCTTTCCGTACCTAGCTTTTGTGCTCCTTCTCCGGCGGAACACACGTTTGCGTAGCTTTGTTTCTGATTTCTTTCTCTCCCTCTCCCCGAGTTCCTTCTTTACGGCTTGCGTGGCTCTGGTGATTTTCCTTGGGGAGTGTGGAGCCTTCGGCTCGGATGGTCTTCGTCTGGCTCAGGCCGATTAGATCTCGCACCCTCTCCGAGGCACGGAATCGAGTGTAGTTTCATCCCGTGCGGACAGGATGCGATGACCTTGCGATCTTTCCACGTCGTGTGGACTCCGAGTGACGTTCGCGGGGGTGTTATGAATGGACGTGAGGGTCTCGCAGGAGTCTCAATACCATTTGTCAGGCATGACTGTGATCGAAATAAGCGAGCCACTCCGAGTTCGAAGATCCGTTAAATTATCGGAATAAGATGAAAATTTACGGAAGTCCACGCGTTCGATAAGAATTCTTAATAAATTGACGCGGTTAGTCTTAGAGGCTTCGGATTTGTTAATGTTGATATTGCGCGGCTGTTGTGTAAATTTTTTGGGTTTTCGATAAGGATGATAATGAGTGTATCCGTTCGACTTAAACGGTAGCATTTGTATGCACTTTTGCCGCACGCTAGTCTGGACTTCCTCTCGTTCGGCGCCGGTTTAAGTGGAACAGGTACATGTGTGCTCAGACGGCAGCGTCCGGCTGTATCGATTTGCTCGGAAAGCCGTAAGGACAAGCAATCGCCGATTCAAGGACTTCTGAGTCTGAGCGATTATAACTCTGGATTTTTAATCAGTTCGAAATGAAAGATCTACTACGTTGTGGTGGAAGATCTATATTGTTTAATTCAAAGCATCCAATCTTCTATCGTTACCTTCTCGAAATCGCATTTTCAACTTTAATTGACAACTGACTTGCAAGCTTCGAAGACATTTATCGGGTTGGCAAAAGAGTACTTTCGTTTCTCAAACATCGATAACAATGTAGTCTTGTTTTAATTTTTTTAAATAACGTAATTTAATTGTAATTTTGTTGAATAACCTCTGTTAGTGTTAACATATTTTCCAATCAACACTTGATATTGGTAAAATTAAAGTTACGTAACAAAATGAAAAACACATTCTTAATTAAAGTTTATCCTTCACCCAAAAAACCCGATTTTTATTTCACACTACAAAACCAAAATTACTTTCCTGCCAACATACCAGATTCCACCAAGCTACATCACGTCTCATATCCAAACCCCAACTAAAAAGCTCCACAAACCAACCACCTCAATCGCTTAAAAAAAAATGATCAATTCGAAACCTCGAGCTTTCCCACCCGCAATCTCTGCTACCAAGCACGAGCGTCAACCAATAAATACGAAAGCCCATCTTAACGGAAGCCGTTCGGCGACAGTCTTTAACGACGAGCCCGTGGAAAAGCGCGCGAACGCGAAAGAAGGGTAGGAACGAGGCGAGAGGCAGTAGAGGGGTGGCAAGGGGAGGAAGAGAAGTGGCCGGATCGTGTCGACGGCCGAAAAGGAGAGGCTCGCCAACGATGGCGAAGTCCTTCAAGAGTTATACGTCCGTAAGCGTAACCGAAGCTCGCTTCGTTGGCTGGTAGCTACCACCTACCGCGAGCGTACGTGGTAGGCGGTGGGTAGGTAGGTAGGTAGGTAGGTAGGTAGGTAGGTGGGTAGGTAGGTAGGTAGCTAGGTAGGGCGACTATCGCAAAATACCTCGAACGGCAACCGGGGGGATGCCGACGGTGTACCGGATATGATATCAGCCTGGAGCAGAATCCCGGTGGAAGTGTTGGACGTGCCTTATCGCGTCTGGACCAGGCAGTCAGGCAGCGCCCGCGAACCGACCTAACCAACACACCAGGGCCAGACAACCGGCTTGACTGACTGCTTGCAGGAGTTTCGCCGTCCCCCACGGAGCGGCATCCTGCGATCGCATTTCGTGCGCGCACACATACCTACACACGCACCAACGCACTGACACGGGAGCGTGTGTCCCTATTCGTGGAAAACGGCGGGCGGAAAATTAATATTCATGCATCTCGGTATCGGGATGCTCGTAGTTCGGGTGTAGGTAGAGTGTAGGTATGTGTGGCTCATTCCAAGGACGTGGAACTGACGAGGAGTGATCTTTGTTTGCGGAAGACGGTAGTGCGACGCTTGATGGTAGCTTCCGGTCCGGAGACGATGGGAGGATGGACGAAGGTCGTCGCTTGCGCGAAGGTCCCCGCGAGGTGAGACCTCGGATACTGCATTCTTGTAAGTCGCAAATACCGAGGATTCAACTAGTTTGTTACGGCCGCATGAATATGCATGGAGCCGCCTCCGTCGGCGTCATTCGATTACGGTTAACGTTGGCGCATACTTTGCGCCCGTAAATTCCCGGAAACCCCTTTTGCCGAAGAGGAGATAACGAACACTTTCGCCCCGTGGGTGGCAGGAGGGGGTGGGGCGACATGCTTAAAAACGTGCGTCGGCTTCGACGCGGAAACTGTGTCCCACCCCCCCGCGCCCGTAAAACAGTTTACATCCGCCGAAGCAATCATCATTCCGCTCTTCTCGAATCCAAACACAATTTCACACCACCACCACCCCTCCCACACCCCCTTTCGCACATCCCCTCGGAGGGCGGATCTCCGAATTTATCACGCGCTCGCAATCGGCGTAGAAAAAAATCCTCGCCGCCGATTTAATAACCCCCCCCCCCAGAAACAACGTGCGCTCGCTCGCCTACGCGCGCGCGCGCCCTCGCGTATATTTATATGAGCGGGACTGCGGGGGCGCGCACGGTCTCTCGTGTCAACAACAAAAATTGATTGAATCGAGCGGGGAGGGAGAGGGAAAGGGAGGGAGGGAGAATAGAGAGGAGGGCAGAGACGTGAGCCTGGACACGATGACGGGCCTTTGATGTGAGGGTGGCAAAGAGGGAAGAGACGGCGTCGAATGAACCGTGCTCTCTCCCGAACGTGTTCCCAGGCGCGTGTACGAACCTGTGTATGAACCTGTACGTACGTACGTGTGTGCGGGACGAGAGTTTGCGCGGAAGAGTGAGAGAGAGAGAGGGGGGGGAGGGGGGGGGGGGGAGAGACGGCGGTTTTTTTCCTGAGCCGTTTCCAAGGTAGCTGCGGGCTCTCTCGCCAGTCTAGATAACCGGTTCGGATCTAAATGTACGATTCGAGAGCGGACCCGCGGACCATGCATACGGGTACCGCCATGCAATATTCCAAACTAATGTACGACGTGCGCCCACAGCCTAAGCCAAACGCACGCGTTCTCTCCCTCTCTATTCCCCTCTCTCTCTCTCTCTCTCTCTGTTTCTCTCCCTCATTCTCTTCTGCGCCTTTCATTTTCTCTCCCACTCGCCGCTGACCCCGAAGGAAAATATCGACCTCGATTTTCTCCAAGCGGAATGAGCTGAGAATCTTGCGGGTGGAGCTTGGGGGTGAGGGGAGCAGGGGGAGGGTGTGCGCGATGATTGACGTTTCGGATGTGTGGAGAGCGGTGTCGAACGTATGAAAGTTTCAATTCGCCGCGTTCCTGGATGAAGGACCTGGATCAGTTAAACGTCAGGCTACTCAACATATGCGAAAATCGTATTTCAATTATGTACAGAAACCAAGCCCCATTCCCATCCCTCCCATGTCAATGCTATCAATACTCTTGGACCGAACTGTCTTAACACAGGAAATTTTCACCCGCACCCTTACACGATCATCCCCCACGGACCCACCCCCTATCGAAGTTTATTCCTGCCTCCACCTTTCTAATGCCAGTAGAAGGCCTCGTCGAGACGTCAAAAAACTCACCCTTGCCCTTGGCCTTGAGATCGAGATCGACCGGCTGAGGTTCAGTCGGCGTGGCAGCGTGGCAAATGACATTGGTGGGTTGAAGCTGACTGCTGACGATTGGCACGCTGCTCGTCGACGTGGTGGTCGTCTGCGAGGAACCGACGCCGCTAACGCCGTTGCTGCTCGTGACGGTCGTCGTGACGGCCGAGGAGGCCGACGAGACGCTGTTGCTCGGCGTCGCGACGCTCGCGGCGGACGTGGACGTCGATGACGACGGCGGCGCCTGCTGGAAAGCGCAGCATTCCTTCGACTCTTCCTTGACCTTGACCTTGTGGAGGACCGTCGTGCTGCCAACGCCGCCCTCCACTTTCATGCTCGCGGACGACTCTCTCACCTGGGGGGTAGAAGGGTTTGATCGGGGGTGAGAAACAACTTCCGGCGAGGAGGGAATGTCGACAGGCGCGGATTACCACATTAGCTGCCAAAATCCCCATTTGGAGATTTTGGAAATTATATAATTATGCTGTTATACAATCTTTCGTGCATATATATTATATAACTTAGCCAGACAAAATGTTGAAAAAAGAAATTTGGCAGTTAAGTAATGGGTTAAGAAGAGATAGCATAGAACGAGTAAATATGAGAATTTGGGGAACTTCACAGTTTCAAGCAGACGAATTGAATGATATATAGATAATGTACTTAAGGTTTGGAAATAAATAATTAAATATATAAAATGATTAATCATTATCATGTATATATCTTAATCGTAGTCAATTCCTAGGTACCAGGTATTAATTCCTAGTTAATTGTTTTTCAATTTTAATCATCGTCCAGTCATCAAAATAATTTCAATACTAGTGTACTAGTATTGCTACTAGATACTAGTTTTATATTGTACTAGTACATCAATACCCGATGTGGCTTGCAGAAACTGTCTTTCGTCAATATAAAACAGAAACTTCTTCACCTTCTGATCACGTGAAAAACACTAATCGGAGAATGATCAGACAAAAATAGATTACTTCTATCACCGTAGTTTCATTTCACCTATGATCGACGTGCAAGTTCGAAGCTGGATTCTGTGGCATTAGAAGCGAAACATGGCGCGCATCATGCTCGCATCGCTCATTTGGCCAGGCCGATCACGGCCGGGCAAAATTTACAGGCAGAACGCGACGAATCGTAATCGGCGCGTCGACTAGGTTTAACAAAAAAAGGGGAGGGGGTGGGAGTGGGAGTGGGAGTGGGGGAGAAAAAAGGAAAGGAACGAAAATGTCCCGCGCGCGCGAATCGCACGTTCGAGCGCAGCGTGCGCAAATTCGCGTTTGATTGATTCTATTTCACCGGTGGCGGTCGCACATTTCCGCTACGTGCCCGACGCCGGGCGTCGCGACGCGCATACTTGATTGCCGTTTTGTCCGGGGGACCGACCGGTAGCGTCAGTTTTACGCCGTTACGGGGAGGGACGCATCGGTAATCGCGGACGAACATCTGAATTATCGAAAGAGTGACGCACTTTTCGGATCGTTATGTGTCTTTCGTTGGCTTGGCAAGAAAGTATTTTTGCTGCTCGAACGCAGATAGCGTTCAGGTTTTTTTTGGCGACAAGAGACGAGAAGCTTTGCGAGCGCGGAATTACGGAGTTGTCGGATGGCAAGAGGTCAACGAACAGAATGGAAAATATATTGTTGAAAGTTTGTTCTTTGTGGAAGAAGATATACGGATGTAAATATACTTGTATATTTGTACTTTTCTACTATACTTTGTATAGTCTATGTAGGAGACACAAATTCTATGATGAATGTGTGTAAACATGTGATATCGATGATCGATTCATGGAATATGCAGTACAGTATCGTTTTTTCGGTTTTACGTTTTTGTTTATAAAATTTAGTTGTATGGACGTTCTCAGGAATATCGACATCCTCGAATTCCTACGTTTCAGTTAGGTACATACTCATACTTCGCTCTTGACGATCGCTGTACTCATCGACCGGTCAAAAAGTATGAAAAACTTGTATGAATACAACTCTTCATCGATGCCGAAAAGAATCAGCTTCGCTCGATGTAAAGGTCTAGGCTAATGTCTAATCGCGTTCATTTGGAATTTCCACAGATATACATATAATAGTATTGTAGGTCAATAAACGGACCATTTATTTTGAAAGTGGTGTAAGTTTATATTTAAAGAAACTGAGATATCATATAATGATTAATGTAATGTGAACTTTTAATTTGTGATATTTAATTTTTTTTTAATTAAAGCCTATTTGTTGCTAGAAACGCAATTGACATACGACTAGACACTGTTTTTGGGAAGTTATTATTATTCATGTGTAATCTAACGTAGGGCGAGGTGGAATGAGGAGTTATCATCAATTTACAGTACGCCATTTCTTTTCGGCGTCCGAATCCAGCGATCTAAGATCCCACAGTTTAGTGCACTCGTATTTGCTTGTATAACAGAAACTGCAAGCAAAAGCAAAGGATGCGACGGCGAACACTCTCCACCGTAGCCGCGCACGTCAGTCGTACAGATATTATCTTTTCGGCTGAAAAAATATTTTCCAACGACGATCGATGGGCATATTTGCTTGCAAAATGCTGTGAACGACCGCTGGCAACATCCACGTCCAACGACAGTGTACCGACATCGACTGCCATTACTCTCCTTACCCCGTCCATCTCGAAAAATGCGCGTCATCACACATACAATTTAACAAATATAACAAGACTCTTCGTTATATCCAAAAATGAGTTAGTCAGCTTTGTAGATTATATGCAGACCAACTCTTAGGTATTTGTATCATGTTTAACTATTTCAGTACTATATTACCCTACTAATGTGAATGTATTTTTATCGAAGGCGGTTATGCCGTTAATAAAATTATTATTATTATTATTATTACGAAATACAAATTTTCACCCGTCTCACGGAAGTAGACTCTAATTCGCAACAATCTCCTGCTACTTAAAACGTGCAACAACCGCCCCCCCATCTATTTCCGGACCTGTACGTCGCCAGTCAAAGAAGACACCGTACAGACGTTCGCTTACATCATCCGAATTTACTCGCAGCTTGAAAACAGAGCCTCGAGTCACGCGCCCAACCGACGGCCGTACGAGTATTATCTTTTTTTCCCCGGAACGGGAAAATATTCTCCTCCGACGATTATGGTCCATCTGCGAGCGTTATTGCGAGGCCAGTCCAGATTCTACGCCACTGCGCCCGTACATAACATTACCTATCCCCCCCCCCTTTCCCCTCCCCTCTATTCTCTCCTACCCTCCCTACTCTCCCTACCCTCCCTACCTCTTCCTCCACCGATCGTCGGCCGAGTCGGTGCGGTATTCTGTGCAAAGTCACGTGCATTGATTCGGCGGCACGTGTCGTTCGTGCCGGGAAGACTAAAGCGCGTCACCGGAAGTGCCTGGGGCCGGAAAATTGAATCTTCCGGATCGCTCGACGATCGGCACGCGATCGAGATATTCGCTTTCGACGCGGTCGAACGACGTTGCGCAGACGGAGAGAGTGGACGGACGTTAACGATTTGACCTTCGCCCGTCTCAGATTCCGGATTTACTGATTGGATAAATTTTTCGGAAAGTTTATTTTGAAAGTGTAAGTCCACATTTAAAAGAAAGGAGGTATCAAATAATTTATGCTTAACGTCGTGTAAACAGTTTATTTGTTTGATGATTAATTTCTTTACTATATTAAATTTAAATAGATTTAAATAGATGGTCCATACGAGCGGAAGTTGGATGAACCTGTGACGTAAACGATGGAATGAATTTGCAATTGCATATTCCGGTAAATAATAAATAATTGAAATAATCGGGCTGCCACTTCCAGAGTATGTAGAACGTCAGTTCGGTGGGTATATAAGGGATTAAAAAATTATGCGCTCTCCTTGATCGCGAGTCACTCAACTACGAATCCTGCGGCACTAAAGCTCACGTCGGCCATGTCGGCCATGTCGGCCATGTCGGCCTGCCGACGTCCCAGGATATCGGCGTCGAATAAAACAGGGCAAAAGGCAATTTAATCGGAAGTAGAGAGTTTAAGGCTCGCGCATTGCGCCACTCCTGACGGATGGAATTTTATTTTATTGACGCCCATCCTAGCGGGGGTGGAGGGGGGGGGGGGAGGCGAAGGGTGGAGACTGTCTTCGGCGCCGCGTGCTCCCGTTATTAATGTCAAATGCAAACGAGGCCCTCCGTGCCATGCCAAGAAATCTTCCGCTGATACCGGATATCGCTGCCGGCAAAATTTATAGTTTCCTCGTAATCGGCCCTGTCGCGAATTAGCATTCAGTTCGGGACCGGCTTCGCGTGCCGCACGGTTTGCGCCACCGTTGCGAACCGTGGCTGGCGTGTACATTTTCTCGTCGAACACGTTATTATTTCATTACGACGCCGATTACGTCGCCCCCGAAGCGAATTATGCGAGCCTCGATTGCGGGACAACGATAATTGCCATGATTCGCGTACGAACGCAAAGTCTCCGCGTATTAACCCGTTTCTAATTATCGGAAGGCGGGGAGTCGTGAGTTGAAATTACGAAAGGTTCACGTAATTGATGTACTGAGGTCACGTGACAGTACAAAGAATTTTCTCCTGATTTACTTCTCACATTCGTTAATATATGGAAGGCTAATATCTATCTAATGGATGTATTAATCTCACGTGACAGTACACAGAATTTTGCTTTCCGCGTTCTTTTCACTTCATCGAAATGTCCCTGACTATGTGATCTGTTGAAATACGGAAGCCACATGTTCATTTAATTGCTGTATTGACCTCACGTGACACAGAATTTTCCTTCCCTTATTACTTCTCACTTCATGTAAACATTCCCGACTACACACAACTACATCGAAAACCCAGAGTAATCCTTATTGATCAATCGTCAAACGTGATCGTCATGAATAGTATTAATTCTCGTTCGTAACACGTATTCCACCGGGTAGCGAGCGTCGAACAAGCTCCCCTTCAACGAAAATGTTATTTCGCCTCAGCACCGTATGACGAAAGGCGCATAAATGAATGTCAAAGGCGTTCGTTCCCGAAGTTTCGGCCGGGCGCAGAAACACATAACGGAGCCGCAGATCTGCTCGATTTTTCCCGCCAGCGTGCGGAGGAAGAGAAGGGAGAGGGAGGCAGGGGGAAGAGGAGGAGGAGGGAGGAAGAATTAAAGACGAAAGAAAAGCGGGAAGTAATCTTTAAGATCAACGGGGACGGTCGGTGCGCCGGGCTGCCGGCGGCGGAATTTTATTTTATTGACGCGCGCAGCCCTGCCAGGCGGCCGTGCCTTCGGTGCCACATGGTCTCGTTATTAACGTGAAATGCAAACGAGCCCTTACCTTCGTCCAAGAAACGCTCGCTCCCGCCGGGATGACTCGCTATAATTTTTAGTGCAGAATTGCATCGCCAAGTGGCATCGAGTTTTAAGGCCTTGGTAACTGCGTAACGGGGGAGAGAGAAAATGAGTCTACGATAGAGAGAGAGAGAGAGAGAGAGAGAGAGAGAGAGGGAAAGAGTGCTTTTCCATCCACTGGCCCTCTTCCCTTCCATTAAATTGAAATTATCGCTTTGTTTTACTAGGCGATTTAATGGCCGAGCAGAATCGAATTCTTCGCCCGGGCTACTTTATGCGACTAATGATTTACGTAACCGAATTTCAATTTTTCGTTCGTTCCGATGGTAGACGATCGATATGTTGTAACCTGGTTTCGGACTGATTTTGGGGGAGAGGGACGGCGAAGAGAAATCGGTCGACGAGAAGGGCTTGCCCCTGTTCGGAACTTTCGTTCAGGTATCCCTTTTCTCGTGACCAGCTTTAAGTAACATCTGCACGTGTGCTAATAATCATGAAAATAAAAAGTCTAACATTTCCGGTATCGAAAGATCGTCTGCAAGATGGTCACTGAAAAAGTAAATCTCTTAAAAAAGTCCTGACTTCTTCACCATCAAGCCTTTTTATTTTTTTGTAGCTAGCAGAGCAGCAGTTGGAAATTGAAATGACACCAGCCAAGAGTATGACTCATTGAATCTTATTCCTCCCACTCCTATTACAATAAAAGGTCAATTAGTTAAACTTATTCAGTGCCCACCCTTATGTCACGATACAACCAAAAACGAAATACTCCTCACGTTCATAAATATACGAAAACAAATTACTCTTCCACTACTCAAAACTCAATTAACAATCAATTACTCTTCTACTGTTCATAAATACAAGAATATAATCAATAATTAGACCGTTTATCTTGAAAGTGGTGTAAGTCTATTAAAAAAAAAATTACATATCACATAAATAAACGGTTCACACCACATTAATCACAAATTATATAATGTCTGATTTCTTTTTTAATATGGAGTTACACCGGTTTCCAAATAACCCACACAATGTACCCCCAACGCCTTGCAATGACCCAACTGCTAACAACCTCATCCTCGCGTCATTTTTCTCTCGAACCGTCGGTCTCCTCCCGAGCGGCATCCGAGAAAAGTTCAGCACACTCCGCTTTCCCGTATCTCGGCACGCATCGGGCTGCCATTTCATCCGACGCTCGTAATTTTATGCGGGACGATAGAGTTCGCCGATTAAGGTAAGGTGCCCGTAAGCGTTGTCGATTAGGCACTCGTCGCCGATGGCTGTTCGGTGAAGGCTGTTCGGCGAAGGCCTCGCGTCTGACACGTTGCAGGACGAACTACTTGCTAGTTGCGCGAACGGCTTCGAATATCTCGACGCCGTTTTAACGTGCCGCCACTCGGGGCGGCTCTCGTAACGTTTACTGTTCGGCGCGGGAATAGGCTCTTCGCTTAATGCCGGAAGGAAAAACGCAATACGGAGGGAGCCGGTTATTGCCGATGATATAAGCGTATGAAATATTCCTGAGGTACGGAGCTCAGCGATTCTGGGCAAGACATCTGCGCGGCACGTTCCGAGACCGTTTTGCCAATGACTGCAATGTAATGTCGATCAAAATCTTTTTTCATCGAAGGAACGTTTTTGGAGCGTTTGAAGGTTCAAATTAGCTTTGTAGGATATCGTATTCATTATGTGCATTTATAGATTAATAATTAAAACACTTTTAAATAGACTGTTAGTATCAATAATCATTATTAAATAGTAAGTACGATTATATAGCATTAATAATATTTAAATAACATATATTTAAGAATCAAATATGAAATGATTTATTTAATCTTAAGTTAAAGAATATTGTCATTTAACATGTATAATATGATATTAATATAAATATAGTGAATATGATACATATTCGTAGAGGACAAATAACTCTTATTTAACAATAATCCCTTGTAGTAAAAATCGTTATCAAATATTAGAATTAACATTAGTAACGATCAGAACATTTTTGAACGACCACGTATAATTGAATTATAATCTTATTAACAATGTAATGTAATTTATACTTTTACAGTAATCGAAATGTCCTTTCGACGCAAAACCAATACCTATACCTGTGTGATTAATGAAATTTGACGGCCGCCATACCACTGTCATCATCTCCGTCCTTCGTTTCACCTGGCCAGCGGAGGCGCCGGATGAAGTTAATTCCCTCCGTGTTCCCCGGAAACGATTCTCGAAAGTTCGGCAGGAGCGCGTGCGCGTCAACAGGAGGTCTCGGTGGCGAAAGAAAATTAAAGAACGATTTGTCACCCCTGGCCAGGCTTCATAACCCCCCCCGGTCGAAGTTTGCGCGGAACGCGACCGCGAACTTCCCTCATCGAGTGGATCTCTCGACCCGACGCTGACCCATGCACCAAATGCGAACACAATTGTTCGACCTCGGGAAAACCTTCAATTTTGACGCCGGTCGACGGAACGAGCGTAACGCGCCAAAAGTCTGTCCTCGGTTCAGTTTCAGGATATTCAACGAAGTTCCGAGAACGAGGGGGTGAGAATTGGGAAAATTATTGACGTGCTTTGTGAACATTGACCGTTTTTTTCCTGCATTTTTTTTTCGTCATTATATGCCTTTGAAAGGCACGTCGCGAGTGACAGCTGCATGACCAATAAATTGAATGTGTTTGGGGGGGGGGGGGGGGGGAATATTGATGAAATGAGTGATGCTGGGGAGGGGGCCGTACGTAGGTAGACACGATTGCAGTGTTTGCAATTGTTTGGAAAATATCGAGGCTAACGGTGCCGGGTTCTGGGAAACGACGAGTGAAAAATCATTGGCGGCCTCGGGAAGAGAATAAAATTTACGACTTTCGAGGTATGAGATTGGAATCAGTGCGAGTTCTGATTAGATTGTGCGAAACTTCGGAGGTTGATAATTAATTAAGAGATCGGTAGTCGGTTTTTAGTGGTATATTGTTTCGCGTTGTCGAATGATTATTTGCCAGCGTGAATTTTGTACGTCGGGCGGCGATATGCGAATTTAAAGCGAAAAATAATACGTTTGTCAGGGCAATTGCGGCAGCGACACACGTAAATACAAATAAACAATGCCCCGGGGGGCAGAGCAAAAAATGCTTCACACGGTAGGAGGCAGGCGATATTAATTAACCGAACAAAATCTCTCATTATATTATACGTGTTTTGATGCAATGAATATGCCGAGTACGAGTGAAAAGTTGCGAGTAAGACGAAATATATCGTTATGTAATTACGCGGTAATATTTAACGTTTCGGAAATGTATTATTGATGACAGAATGCAAATTCCATAAAAACGAAGATTATTTTAATCGATCACGAGCACAACTGAGGAAACATTTTCCAACTTACAAGTTACAACGTTCAATCTCTCTCAATGCCTCTCTCTCTCTCTTTATTTCAAATAGTTAATCGATTTGTGCACTGAACGGCTCAAGTAGCCTACGAAGTACGCCTACTCGCACGCGCGAGTTTTGAATTCGGATCGTTCGACTCTCGCCGATCGTCGTCTTTCGAGAAACGAAGGTTTAGAATCTAAGATGCGCAGGCGCAGCTGATCGGACACTTGCGTCGTTGTTGCATCGGAATGGCGGACATCTGTAACAACAGCGACCGACAGATCGTGCCGTGCACGACAGACACGCTTCGCGCCTGTCGGTGGCATTCGAGATGGGCAAGGAACTTGGCAAAAGAAAGATGCATCGAAGAAGTGGGGGGAGGAGGGTGTCGCCGATTAAAATGACGGCCATCTGTTACAATAAAAGTCGCTCGATCGTGGCGCGCGTGCGCACGCACGCGTCCGCCTGAATTGGGTGAGAATTGATTGATGGACGCGATCGCGGAAGGGCATGAAAATTGGAAACCGACGTTGCGGGGTCCAAAATCCATTTTCGGCCACTCTCCCCCCCCCCCCCCCCCCTCTCTCTCTCGCTCGCACCCCTTTTTTCTACCCTCGACTCGATTTCGGTGTCCGTCAACAGTCGCGCGTTATCCTTGCGGTCGCGGAACGTTGATCCTTGTCATCGGGCGTGTTAATCGTGGTAGGTGAACGGGAAATATGTATTGACTGAGCTGTGGCTGGTTTCGATGTGTGCGATCGAAACGTGAGAGTGGAAAGTGTGCCGGAATGCGAACGCAATTTGATGAAACGCGACGCGCGCAGGTCCGGTGGGAAAATTTCATTTGCGAAGATCTAGCAGTAAATGTTATGACGCTCGTGTGACGTAAGCGTGAATTATCAAACTTTACGGATCCGACTATTGTATCACTGGAATGTACAATTCATCCGTGTGACGAGTTTACGATAAACTCACACACACAGCAACCAATGAACGCTTAATTCCTGCCAGCGCTTCATGTACAAGTAGTATCAAAACGTCCAAAATCAGTAAGCTACAGTATTGTATTTATATTTCATCCTTTCATGGCTCCCTTTCGGGTTGCATCATACAAAATCTTACAAACCTTTCTCCTCTTTACATTTTTACATTTTCTTATTACTAAGATACAGCCTTTACCTAAATAGCTTTCTTTGCTCAAACACGTGACTCGACCGAGTCAATCCATCCCACCAGCAAGTACGACCTTGAAGAAAAGTCCATTGCATTCCCTCGGACGCCAGTGTCACACGCATCTACACCTTAATCGAAGCTTTATACCGCAGCTTTCATGCACTTTAATGCGCGCCTCAATGGCGTCCGAGCGGAAATGATGAAATGGCGCCCCGACGCTCGGGAAAGGACGATCGGTCCTTAAAGGCCTCGTCAATGTCCTCGTTGGTGGAAATCGCGGCGGGAATTGGGCGCAAATGGATTGATGGACGATCGCGGAAGGGCATGAAATTGGAAAGCCGAGCTCGCGCCGCCCGGAATTCATTTCGGCGCCGCCGTTGTCCTTTTTCCGGTATTGCGTCGGCATTGTCCGCGTGCTTTCTAATTAAAGGGTATGGGGGAGCTTACGCGCGCGCGCGCGCGCGCACGAGCGTATGCCGCGTACGTGGCTCAACGTACGGAACGACAGATGCGGAGAAATACGAGTTCGGCGCAAACGCGTGCGACGAGTTATGGGAAGTCACGGATATCGTGAAAATGTAAAGTGCGGCAGGAAGATGCGGTGCCGTAAGAGTGATGTATTACATAAGGTGAACTGGGGTAAAGCTGACCCAGAAATTATAATGTTTACTTTAAACTGATGTATCTTCTATCTATTCCACTAAAACCTAATAATCTTAGTGTTTTTATTTAGCGCATGGATTATTCTTTAAGTTGCATTAATTTGGATTAAAAATATCTTCCGAAACTTATGATTTTCTTAATAGATTAAAAATAGTGCTGCTAGGGCGGACTTGATCCGAAACTGGGGCAAAACCGCCCAATCTAAAAATGATTGAATCTCATATCCTTATATTATGGGGCAAAAGCGGAATTATTATTAGTAATACGAACTTTGTCGAACGAGTTAAACGAGGGTATCACAAAATACATGGCGGCCAACTGTGTTGAATACTATCCAAAGGAAGCTTTCTACCCTACAGTTGGTACAATACAACGTATATTTAAATAAGTAAGGGCCTAGGATTTGTCTCGTGTACGGATTAACCCCACTGCACCTTATAGAGCTTGCAGGTAAGAAGTGCAAGGCTGCACATACCATGTCCGTGGAACGGGAATGAAGAAGAATGGACAGAAAAGGAGAATGTAATGGGATACGGTTTTAAGATTACAGTAAAGTGTCGATTTGCAAAAGTTTGATGACCCGTTGACTGAATCCTCGATACTGTAAGCGTAGGTAGGAGAGTAGGTAGTCGTGAAGGTATAGTACAGACACGCGAAGTGATTTCCAGCTGATAAAGGCGTAGTAATACGAAGGCAGGATCATGAAGCAACGTTGACACGTAACTATAGGAAAGGCCGAGCTGTGAAACTCAGGCATTGCAGTGGAATCAAACTGTGCCGCGGCAAAGCTTTGAAGGTTGCAGAGTTATGAAGCCGCGCATCCATAGACAGGCAGACTCTCGGATCTATGCACCTGCGTACCTATTAACCCACAAACCTTCGATGCCTCCGCACATCTCTACATCCATAAACATCCCAGATCTGTAAGTCAACATATTTACGGTCGGTCAAACTCATAAATATGCCTTTACGGTAATGATGTAAATAAGCGACCCGCTCGATTATCGTCAATATTCTGCCATTATTATAATTTCCAATTTACATCGCAGGCGGTATTACAGCAGCCTTCCGAACGTATTACAGCGCGAATAATCATTGCGTTACATGATCGAACGTCGATGCAAAATAGACCGAGAATAAAATCCAAAACGGCCCCTCTCCCTCTCTCTCTCTCTCTCTTTCTTTCTGTCTTTCCTTCTTTCTTTCTCTGGCACAATTTCGGCGCGCAGCGGCAGAATTACGTCGGCCGACGCTTTATTTGTAAATCGTGATGTAAGGCGCCTCGCACGTGATCAGGCGGTACCGGGCGAGTTTCGTTTGAGCAAAGACGGGTGGCAGCCCTGCGCAGTCTGCCCTTCCCCGACGTCGCAAGGGCGACGTACGTCTCCGGCAATTCGTTAAGACGCTTAGTTAAGCAAACAAGAGCGGAGTCGGTGGAAAGTGATATACGTGCCGCGGCAGAAAATCCGCGGCTCTCTCGCCCCGTAATTGCACACAGCTGTGCGCGTGCGTTCGCGCGCGCGCGCGCGCTCACGTCCGCGAGAATCGTCTCACGCGGGCAGATTCAATAACATTATCCGACACTGACCGTAAGCAGCGACGTAAATAACCTGAAGAAGCGTGCACGCTCAGATGCAGATTCAACGTTCGAATGTAAAAAAAAAACAGATGACTCTCTATACCACCATCTTGACGGTGCCGAAAGTAGAGGCAAGTGAGAGCAGAGAATCATTACAAAACCGAGCGTAAGATGCAGATTTGCCCGAATCCGAGTCAATCGACAGTAACGAAGCGTAGAAAAAGCCAGAAAGCTTCCGAGCGAAGCGATACGTACCAAATGACAATTCCGGAAATTTGGTCGGGAATAATTTCGTTATGTTAATGTCGTCGAACGCGAACGCACGCGACGCGAACCCAAAACGTTAAATATTGATAAAGGAACAATTACAGCCACCTCCGGGTTCGGCGAGAGTTCGGGACGGAATTCGGGAACCACGTGGAACGAAGGGTGGGAGTCGGGGGGGGGGGGGAGAGACAGGAGGAGGGGGGATGCGCTGGAGAATCGTGGAGGAGCACGCTCCCACGGCCGGAATTGCGCGGAGCGGCTATGGAATATTTGTAAATAAAAGTGGGCAAGTCCGGGTGCTCGCGTTCGACAGCGCGCCAAAGCGAGAACAAAAGAACCGGCGAGACAAAGAGGTTGCCCGGATTCTGCCGAAGGAGGAGGAGAAGTAGGAGGAGGTGGTGGAGGTGGAGGTGGAGTAGGAACAAGAGGAAGGGAAGGAGAGAACGGCAGGGAGAACGAAGCAGAGAACGTTGTTGGGAACAGAAGAGGCGGGAGAGGGGTGGAAAGGGGGGGAAGAGGCGGCGGCACGCAGAAAAGAGCGAGGTTGGGGGAATAATCGTGGATCGATCGCGACCACATTTTGAAGGAAACGGCTTCAGCGTCGCGCGGCAGACTGGGCTTATGTTTATACATATGTCCCGCACATGGTACGGTGCCCCGGAGCGGGAGGAGGAGGCGTCGGAGGAGGGGGTGGAGTGTGGAGAGAGAGAGAGAGACTGGAGGCGGAGGTCGCGGGCGGAGGCGCACTGAAATTTCCAATATTAGAACGGCCAGGCGAGAGGCAGACCAGATGTCTGCCGTACTGACTAGCGAGAGCGCGACGTACGGTTTAGCTTGGTTTCATTACAAAAATGTCACGCACAGCCACTGCCGCGTGTCTGTCCGCTCGCACCGGCATTTGATGATGCGCCTCGCTCTCTCTCTCTCTATCACTCTCTTTCTCTACTTTTTCCTTCTACTCTGTCCGGCTCTCCCGTGTCTCCCCTCTTTATCGAGATCCTTTTACTCATTCTGCCGTGACAGTCGGCTGGATAATAGTTCCGACCGTGTCGCAAGCCAAAGACAGGGCTGGCCTATCGGAAGATGACCTGGTGGTACGGGACCGGGATGGTGGATGGAGTTTTGTGCGAGCGGGGTAGACGATGGCCAAACGTGGATGATATGATGAAACCGATGCGTATTGACATTGTCGAGGCTGTTTGTAGAGTCGCGGGTAAGTGCAATTGTTTCGCTTAGCTGGACGGTCGCATAGGAGTGCAGATGCGGAGAGGTTTTCGGCGTGATAAGATAGCTGATTGTGAGTAGAGATAATTCAGGTAATGCAGGAGGTAAGATGCGCGAGTGTGAGAAGGTGAAAGAGGAGGGGAAGGGGATGCTTGTCTTTTGTTGACCGGAATTCGTTCAGGAGCGACGATGATGTACGTTTAGCTGGATTGCAGGAAGATGGGAGTAACAGCGTTATTATACAGTAATTATAGCGAGGGCATGCACGGCAAAGGCAATAATAATAAAATGTCTTTATTGCCTGGTGCGCGAGCCCGCAGTTGGGGCTCAACGGGTGCCATTGGTTCATAGCCTGGGCAGGCCACATATTCGTAAGATATAGCGCGTTCGTAAGCCGTCTATATCAAGGTGTCCCAAGGATATCCCGTCGGATGGGACTGCGCCGAAAAATCGGCGTGCACGCTGCAAAAATATGTCCTTGGATATTGAGATCAATGATGCGCGTCTGGTCGGAAAAAATTTTCGTCCGATTGAAACCCGTAAATCGTACCCGACCCGCCGCTTTCGGGACCGTTTGTAGATGTTCCCACCGTGCAATCGTATTGGAAAAGTCGGTGTAAGAGAAAGATTTCGTACTACTTAACTGTAACGATCGTGGAATAACTACAGTTACCATCCATAAAATACGAATAATCAGTTATATTTGTTGTCGAATATAACTTCGTATAGACTTCGCTTTTACGCAAAAACTGCGCACAGCTCTTTCGTCAAAAATTTACGGAAAATCGGCGGCTCCCCGTTCGAATTATTGCCGAGCGGCGATAAACTTTTTCGCCAGCCGGCAATAATTAATTAGCTCGCCGCCGATAAAATCACGTCCAGTTTGTCGAGCATATTTCGTCGCGCCTCTATATCGACTCGAACGCGTCAATCAGAGTGCGCTCACGCGCGCGCGCGCGCCCGCGCTCTCCAATTCGCCGAACGAAATGCGGAAAAACGGAGGGTAAAGTTAACGTCAAATTGACAAAATAATTTGTCCCGTTCGCCGTTGCCGGACACGTCGAAATCGTCGAACTTTCTACCGGGAGGCGTAATGAGAAAATAATTGAGGGCGTCCGTGTCAGCCCAGCGAGCAGATAATTAATTCGCGCCTCGCGCTCGTCAACGGCCGACGTTCGAAGGCACTTTTAGACGCGGAACAGCCGGAACAGCCGGAACAGCGGGCCGCGCTCAAAATCGACAGCCTGCGAGTCGTTTGACGAGAAGGCGAGCGCGAGAAGTCGCTGATAGGCCACATCGGACCCAGTCAACCGAATTTTGGACGACAGCCGTTCGATTATCAAACAATCGGCGCGATCAACTGATTTTTTGCCCACTTTTCTCTTGAATAATCGAGTGACAATTAAAATGAGAAATTGTCACGTTGCGGTCTTGTAGAGGCGATGATAATTGGACCGTTTATTTTGAAATTGGTGCAAGTCCATATTTTAAAAAAATGAGATATCGTATAATTTATAATTAACGTCGTGTAAACGGTTCATTTACGTGTAATTTCATTTTTTTTAAATGTACTTACACTACTTTCGAAAGAAACCGTTCAATTATTTTTTTACATTGTGGTTTTATTGTGGATTTTTTAGTAGTAGGTTCTTGTGTAGGATGTTCATAATGTGCGTTGATTATTTTTGTATTTTAAGTAATTGGGTTGTGGCCTTAGATTGTGTTACTTTAGGTACTCTATGAAAAATCAGGTATGCATTGTATGGTAAACTGCGATTCATTTGCTTTGTGCCGCTTAATTGCACATCTCAGACTGCTTGTAGTGAGGATGGTACTATGCAAATATGTGCCAGGTAGTGAATGACTGATCTAACACACGATGCTCGAATTTTGTTCTCTCATTGATAATATCAAGTATCAATATTGACGATGGGACGCCGATAGGTCCCAGTTATCATTCATCGTTTGCCGTAAATGAATAGACACTTATGGCCGAATTAAAAGTCGATCTGGCAGAAATTAGCTTTACACCATTTGACGTCTCGTGTCAAGTGTTCCACACTGCTGACAGACCGCGCACGTCAATAATAGAGACTAAAAACGTTCCTAGACAACCTGAATCAATTCTAACACCTTCCACTATCATCCTTCAAACAGACACCTACTCGCTACTACACTCGACAATATTCCACCATGAAACACATTATCACTATCCAAACACTTACCTACGAATAACCTTCAACCAAATCCATCCAACCTTTCCCATCCTGACATCCATTTTGACTCTTTTCACTTACAAACCAAAATCAATTTCACTTTCCATTCCATAATCATAAAATAAATAGAGCACATTCTTTATATGTGAAATATAATGAAGACTAATAAATATTGCCCATACCCCATAAGTGCATTAATTCCTTCACCAACTGCATAGTAATGATAATAGTTTTGTAAATCGTTATTTTATAAGCTGACAAAATGAAAATTAAATTGGAAAATTGCATTTCAATTACAACTAAGTACTGACTTCTTCGTATGGGCCCGGGTGGAGCCTGCATCCGCCGTACGATTCGGCGTGCGATTCTTCATGCTAAATCGTTTCGACAGACTACCCTTCTTATCGGAGCAGATCGAAAGCTTGTTGAATCGCGATAAGTCCGCACCGCTTAATTACGCGCCGAATAATCCTCCGGCACTGACATCGCGGCGCAACTCGGCTGCTAGTCGGGGCCGGGGCACGATTTTCATAGCCGTCATCGTCAACGTCATCGCCGGAAGCACGATTCCGTGATTTTCCCTGACGGCCTCGCCTGACCCACATTCGGATCAGCGCGATAGCCGCGCTTTCCGCGTCGCTTTTCGCCGAGCTTTTCGCCGAGCTGCGGGAGACGGCCGCGGACTTTTTCAAAGCTGCCCGACTCTCTCTCTCTCTCTCTCTCTCTTTCTCTTTTTTTTCATCCGAGATGCCGGCTGGACGCGGGGATCGTTCCCGGCCGCGGCTTCCGATCTCGGAGTAGCGGCTTTCCGTTAAAGAGAGCAATTTCTGCCGACAAGAGCGGTGGCTCACGGAGGTACTGAAAATATTGCTCATTTCTAGTGATAGGGGCTGCATGGTGAAAGATGACAGTATTCGGCTTTCATGGGTTGCTAGAGGATTAATGTAATGTAAGGCTTTCTATTGAATAGAGTATGTTTTAGTGACAAGAGCAGGGGTAAAGAGCAGGAGGTACTGAAAACATACCGATTGCGACTCCGCTGAAAACGAATCTCGGCAAATGCAACGTCGATCGTTCAATATCGGGGAAAAATATAAAACGTTTTGATTAGGTTCGGAGGTAGGCCGCACCTCGCGAGCTGCCGGCTAACAATGAACAGACGAGCAACTCGAAAACAACATTGTTCGGGATTGAATCGGCATCGGGCACTAATTATAACACTGCGCACTGCGTACTCCTCCTCCCCCCCCCCCCCCTCCGGCACCACACCACCTTACCACCGATGGCGGCCGATAGACAGTAATCAAATTACGCAATAGTAAGCCCGCAACGGTGGTGGACGAGTTGGCGATCGATCGGCACTTAATGTATCCGCGAAAATATCCGGAACGGCGCGCGCATCTCGTGCAGCCGGCTCGTCAGTGTCAACGAAAATTGTTGGACACGTGTTTAGGCCGAAGACCGTTAAACCGGCCAGGACGATCGCAAAAGCGTGGACAGATATTCCAGGAAACCGGGATGACGAGTAAAGGATTTCAAAGAATTCTTTTTCAATGGTGGGGGACTGAAATTTTGTCCTACGCAGACGTGTTTTATTACTTCAGTTTAGTGCTCAGCGATGTGGGTTGGGTTTGTAACACCAATGTTTGCAAATAGATAAATTCATAAATGTATCATTATTACCTACGCAGATATGAAAGTATATTTTTTAAATTCTGGAGCTGCTATCATTTAGCCAATTTCTTTAAAACATTTTTTATGGAGGTTTTTGGGACGTTCAGTAGTTTATACCTTCTCTACAGGCGCGCAGGGGTATTCAATTGCGACCGCGGTAGGTTCATCCGGCTGTAACCTAGGCGTGCATCTTCTCAAAGTCATCTCCTTGTTATCCTGTCAATTTTCATCACCGAATTTTACGCGTATCATAAAAGACGTGTCAGTCGTGAAAGTAGACACATAGATGTTTTACATGTCTCACTTCCGTATTATTTCTTGTTCTATCATACCGTGTAAAAATATTGACGCTCAAACGTTAAACTAATTCTTAACTAACAGATTTACCGCAGACGGAAAAACTGTTTTTGGCCCGTAATTACTTGTGTACGTAAAATCAGGTTTCTACAACCGGTTTTGGCAACAGTCACGAAAAACACTACATTATACACTTACTTGTATATGTAAGATTTTTATTGATCCCTGTTGGGTTACAATTTTCCTCTCCTCCCTCCTTTCCTTACATCGTACGTCTTGTCTTAATTCTACCTTATCCTATCCCATTTTCACTTGCTTGTGTACTGTAATACCTATATTTAATTGAATTAAATTGTTAATCAGATTTATATATCAACAAACAGTTTGCCGGACTTTAATTATGGCTATCGCGAGAGACGCGATTATTGCCGTAGTCGCTCCTCCACTTTTTCCCCATTTTTCTTCCTCGCCCCGAATGTGAGCCGGTTCGATATTCAAGTGTGGCTCGAATATTTTTCACGCCCGAAGACATGTGCGCCGGTGACCCATCGTTCCCTTTGAAAACCGGAAAAATGCGCGTGACATGTGGCCGATGTCGCTCGTTCGTAAGAAACATTTGACGCGAAATATGTCGCGGGGCCCAACATTATTGGGGCCATGCTTCGTCCATGTTGTAGTCCCAATTAACTTGCCCAGCCCATACGGCATTTACGCAAACTTGCACTCACTTTCTTCTGTTCAACGGAAAACCGTGGAAAATTAGCAGAGTATTCTATGGCATGGGACAATCGTTTGCTTCGAGTGGCTTCTTTAAATATGACCGATGTTTTATGTTTCAATAATGACAATCAATTACCGTTCTTTAAGTACTTGGAGCTTGATAAGGTAGTTTTTACATTTAAATAATTTTTCGTTGTAAAAAAAAAACGAAAAATATATTTACCGTCAACTTGAATTAATGTACCCGTTTGCAAAATTGTATACATTTATTATAGGGAAGCAAGTATATGAGAGGGTCGATGAAGAAAATGTGATTGATAATCTATTAATTGGGTTGCAATAGATGTGTTAAGAGTACGTATATCACGCGCATCGTCAAGTGTATATTAATAAAATGCTCTTGATTATTCCCCTTGCTTTCAAAATTCACGTTCTCGGCATCTACCGAATTCACGAAGGATCACTCCGCGATCGTGTCGCGAATTATGGAAGCGCCCCGTATTCCAGCGACCCTCCGACGGTCTTAACATTGATGAGCCAAAAAACTTTAATCAATTAACGCCGTCGCACAACTTTCCCATCCTCACCCCCCCCCCCCCCCCTCCGAATCCCATTAATCCCGCCGTCTGCCGGGGTCATCGCTAATTCCGACAATCCTGCCGAATTCATTAATACGAAACACCCCCTGCCCGCCCCCCATCGCCTGACAAACCCTCTAGGCACTCGAAGATTCCTTCGAACGGCATTAATTTCGAAGATCATCCCGCATCGCATTATACACCGTCCGAAAGAATTGCAATCGCATTATTTCCAGCGGCTTGCTCGTCTCTCTCTCTCTCTCTCTCTCTCTCTCTCTTTCTCCCTCTCTCGCTCTCTAACTTTAAACGGATTATTTTTCCCATTTTAATTTTTAAGAGCCATACGCTTACGCGTGCTCTCTCTCTCTCTTACTCTCTCTCTTTCCCGCGCACGTTACACCACTTTCACAGAGATAACGAAAAAACATGGCGCATGACAGGTAGCGGCACTTCGTATAAAACAGGTACGATAACAGGTAGCGCAAGGCAGTGGAGAGGACGAACGGATAGGGAGAAGCACCGTCGGAGGGTGGCTGGAGAGGGTGGATCGGCCGACTGGGGAAGGTAGAAGAGGGGGTGGGGGCCTCTGCCGTGACTCTTGATTCTCTTTGAAGCGCGGAAGCTGCCCACAACACCTGACTGACTCGACGGACGCATGTGTGGCAGGTTCAGGCAGGCAGCCAGTCTGCCGAGGGGGGTTGGCGGAAGGATCCGGGAGGGAGTACGCCGAGGGAGGATAAGCGGCAGGATGGGGGGTGGAAGGTGGAAAAATGCGGAGCGTGCGACGAGAAGATACGAGATAATAAGCGGAAAGGAGAAAAAACGATTGTTTGCCTGCTACGAAAGAGATCGGGGGTGAATGTGGGAGGGATGGAAATACAGAGGAGACGAAGAAATAGTCTCGGGACGGACGCCGAGTGGGACGGGGGGGGGGGGGGGGGGCGCAATTGTAGGGACTGAGATAGAAAAAGATTAATAATATAGGAGAGCCAAAGCCAAAGCCACCCCTCCGACGAACTCTCCTCTTGGCTCTTCTGTTGCCAACAGTTAATCGATATAATATTTCGGTATAACACGCCGACACCACTCCTGCGTGCCTCGCTCTCTTACGTGCGCCGTGCGCGCACGGTCGGTCACGCGTGCGTGCACGCTCGCGCGCGCGCGCGTCTGCCCGTGGCAAACTTCGTGCCACGTAAAAGTGTGTTTTGTGAGACCTGCGAGGAATCTTATTGCCCTGAAAGGAGGGGAGAGGTTACGGTTACTTCATAAGTTGCGAGTAGTACTCGGTAGCTAGATACTGGCAGACAGGTGACTTTCGATACTTGACGCTGATGACAATAATGAAATCGGTCGCCAGTTTCAAATGCATCAGACTGCAAGGAAGATAGTTTTACACGCGTAAATTAGGCGGGACGATAAAGATTAACCCTTCGACGAAAGGTGTCAATTTTGAGCGGCAGAGCGCCAAATTCTCTTTCTTGACGGTCGAGCCAACCGCTGGATAAACAGTATGCGCGTAGTCGGTCGGCGCCGATACGTGACGGACGCGCTCGTCCGAATTATTTAACTGTTATTTATCGTGCGAGCGGCAGCGAAACGGTTACAACATATGCAAATGAGGGCCATATGTCGTCCGCGTTTATTTGGAGAACGCGCGCGCCCGCGCGCGCGTAGAATTTCTGTGTCTCGCGATCGGCCGGCTCGATCTCATTAAAACCGAATCGCCACAGAGATGGCCAGAGCTTCCGCGATTTTCGACGAAGGAGAAGAGAGACTCGCGCCCTACTCGTTCCGGCTCGATCCTTTTACGATACGCAAGAGAAATATTTGTCTTCATTCTCCGTTTGATTCGTACGCCCTTCCGAGTATTAGCTCGGCTTTAAACGTTGGCGCTAGCGGAAAAACGCGAAACGTCGACTTTACGGATTCGAATTAGCGCCCAGCTTCCCTCATTTATGTCGTCCGTCATAAACTCTGCATAAATATTGTTCGACGACAATTGTTCGGAAAATCTCGCCAATCGTACGTGAAAGTAAGCCGTTCAACATTAATTGATGGAAAAAGCTAATGTTCGGAAGGATCTGATTTATCTCGGTTAAATACTTGGAACTGAAGTCTATGTACAGGGAGGCATTAAAAAATTTATGATACAACATTAAACTCAAATCTATGTACAGGAAGACATTAATAAATGCACAATACAATACTTTAAATTGTTACCAAAAACGTTGACAGAAAATTGGAGAACTCTAACGTTACGCGTATTAGTGAATATCAGACATTCGAGTAAAACGTCCATTGGCGTTTCGAATTCTTAATTAACATTTTCGTCGAATCGCGCCCGGAGCCCCAGTCCTTTCCCAAAAAGCGGCCCGCAACAAATGTCACGGACATCTGACGGCTTCATTGCGCATGACAAACGCCGAAAAGCGTATGCACCACGTGGCCAGCACCTTTTTCCGCGCCGCGTACGAGTCCTCGCTAACAAAACATTCCCTCCCGCCTTTTTCCCTCTCCGACCCTCCTTCCGTTTCCTCTTTCGACTCTCACTCAGTCCCCCCTCCCCTTCTTTCACCAAAAGTAATGCTCAAGAGTCCATTTCTTTCCCGGCAAGATCGGAAACTTAAGTATGATTAGAGCTTTACAAACGCAGAGCTGGGAAGAATTGTGCAGATTCGGAGTCGGAAGGTGCGATTTTTTTATACGGTGGAACATAAGTAAGGATTGCCGAGATCGGAATCGCTCGCAGCTTATCCCGCTGCTTATGTTGAGATCCGGCCGATACGCGCACTGTCCGTAAGTTTTATTCAGAAACGTACTTGCGCCAAGTTACCGGACGAGATGAGAGTAAGTTACGACCTGATAAGGCTGCGAGCGGATTGTTAGCTGATAAAATCGTACGCGAGCGCGCGAAAGATAAAATAACGCGAGATCCTGCGAATTTATTATGATCGGATGAAATATTCGTAAGCTTACAGGCGTGCAGCTTAGTTAATTAAGACGTCTCTTCTGACATAAACATAATAATATTTTTTAAATACGTTCACATAAAACATGTTTTCAAAGCAAACAATATTCAGTCAAAATCTACTCCAAACAGCAGTTAACAGTATTATAATAAACATTGCGTAAGAAAGCGATTCTTTTTTTCTCAAACTAAGCGAAGTAAAGAATCAAAGCCGCGAAAGCAAAATTTCTTCGCTATGATAGTATTAGAGGAACCGTACGAAAAGACAGTGTACAAAAACGATCGCCACAACTGTACATCTGTAATTTCATTGCAGCACATGGGCCAGCAACATCGGACTAATTAACTTGCCCATCGTGATCACTTCTCGCAGCCATTTTCGTAGTTTCGTGAACTAATAGAAAACGCACGAGGTATAATCTTCCACGAAGTTGGGAGCCAATGGGAAAAATAATCCCAATTTAAAGCAAGACTTTTAACTTTACTATTGAGCAACAACATTTTAATGGTGCATACTGAACAAGAAATTCACTAATCAGTTCAATAGACGCTACAACATGCGTAACAATCTATCAAATTTCTGCGTTGAATTACGACTCTTAAAATATTGAATAATGCTGAAATTCAGAGTGTCAAAACTCTTGAAAATCTCGCCTAATCTCTGTTCACACACATTTTCCAAAACTGTCTCCAATAAAGCCCACGTCACCGAACCTTTAATTAGTCTCTCCCGCGTTAATATTTACAAAAAACCTACACCATACTCCACAAATACGCACTACGATTAAAAAAGCATTTCAAGGAACAACGAAATATCGCTTGATCAACGATTTAAGAAAACTGAAGACCGAAGAGTAAGCGAGACGATGCGTATAAGTGTAGACACGTATCCGTAAAGAGGGTGGCGCGGGGGTGGGTGGTAGTGTGCTTTCCCCATGGTTAATCGTGACGAACGATGCGCTTCCGGGGAACCGATTATTGGCAAACATCGTGCGAAAGGATGCACCTGACGGTTTTCGTAGTTCGGTCCTTATCTTCCTATTCCTCCGAAGAAAATTCCAAGTTCCCTCCCTGGCAGACTTTGCCTCACGGCGTTTCCCCGCCCTCCACCCTTCGATCACCCTCCAACTCCCGGCTCAGAGTACACCACGGGCACATGGATACGGATGGATAAATGTGTGTGTGTGTGAGTGTCAGCCTGCACGTATGCGCTCGTCGAAGCGTACAAGGGAATACACGCGCATACAACAGACGACTTTTCTTACATTTCCGAGACAGTGGTTCCTTCATCCCCCTCGCAGGGGATGTGTCAACGTTCGTCCAATGAAATCCTACCCCAACGATGCTCGGGCGCGTATATCAAAGCCGCGATGCCCGCCGCGCTCGTGGGCGATGTGTGTTTTGAAACGTGGGCAATGAAAACGAATGCACGGCAAGATGGATGTCGTAGATGTAACTGGGTGTAATGATGGGAAATCTGTTGATTCTGAGATGAAGGTAATAAGGTGTCCGGTGTATCTTGGAAATGAGCGTTTTGGTATCCGTCAGTGAGTTTCATATTTTGGAAGCTATAGTCGCTTGTAACAGTTTTATAGAGAAGTATTAACCCATTAGCAGCGATAGGCTAAGAATAGATTAAGTTAATGGTAAGATGAGCGGTAGGATAAGGTAGGGTAAGGTTGATTTTGTAAGAGGTAGATGTATAAGTTTGTAAGCCGAAAGGGAATCGAAATAAAAGTTATTATTATTAACCCATTAGCTGCTACGATCCCTATTTGGGATTTTGGGATTTATATAATTATACTGGAACACAACCTTTTGTGCATATATATAATGTATCCAGCCAAAAATAGAAATAAAAATTTTGGCGGTTAATGGGTTGGAGTTTTACTTTGCATACACTTACTTTTTTACACTTTTTACGACTGGTACACGCTGATACTCGTGGACGAAGGGTCGATAAAATTGTTAGCGCATCTGATAATGTATTGTCCGTGTATAAACAGCGTATAGCATAATTTCGATAGTGGTGTGCGGATTATGGAGCGAACTACTATCGGAAGGTAAGAGGTTCTCGATGAAGGCCGATGTTTGACGCCAACGCAGATATTTGCACGACGAACGTAGGGGATGGTGATATTAAATTAGGATGTACATCAAGTGTGCGCGTGATGATCGATTTACGGAGAAACAACTATAACCCGACGCGTCGCGACGCTTGATTACGACGTGCCGCAATTCTATTTACCGCCAATCAACTTTCGCCGTACTTTCCAGCTCTGCGTTCGACAAACAATTTTCCCTCCCTTTTCGGTCGAGCGCGAAATCTCGATCGGCGAAGAAAATTATTTTCCCCGACCGACGCGTTAATTTTTGCAAAACGACAGGGTACAGAGAGAGGGTTCGAATACTGGGCGCCAATTAACGTCGCGCAAAGTGAAACGAAAAGCGCGCCCTGGGAGGAAAGGGGTAAATTGTCATTCGACGACGAGTTTATCGTGCGCATTTGTTTGGTACCGCGCAAAGCTCTCGCGGACTCTTCGCTTTACAGGCGGCTGAATATAAAATTAACCGATCGGACTCGATTTAATTGGCCGGCTCGGCAATAATACGCCGAATATCGGCACGGCGGGCGAAAGTAACGCGTAATTAACGAATAATACGTGCCGCTTGTTTATACTACTCCCGGCCGCGTGGACGAACAATCGATTCGAGGGAAGTGCGTCGATCCCGAAGAAATTCCTCGCACGAAGCTCGACACTGACCTGCACTTACGTCGCACGTGTGCGCCGATGCGCGAGGAAAGAAAACGTTGACGCGGCTCAAGATCGGAATCCGTCAAGACTTACACGATCACAGAGTCAACGATCGAAACGTATCAAATTTATGAACAAACCGCATTAAACCATTAAACGACAGGACCTCACCTCCAACGCCGACAGTCGCAGCTTGCCAAAATCCCAAAATTCTCCCGCCGGCCCGTACAATTCCTCCAACAAAATCCTTCACAGGTTCAGCGAAGTAAAACTTCTTTCGGCGAAGGAAAGCATCTCGCCGCTTAAAATTACGCGCCGTCAACTTCCGCAGCGAAAGCTGGTAACCGCAACAACTGATCCGAGAACACGCGGACTTTGACGTCTATCTGGGATTGAACGAACGCGATTGGCTGGCGAGTTCGAGTGCGAGATCGCGAAAAGGACGAGCTACACGCCGACGAGAAGACGTAACGCGCGAACGGCTGTCGGGAGCCGACTGAATGTCTGCGCTGGAGAAAGGACGGGGCTGCCGGCTGCGGGATGAAGAGGAGGGGGGCCTCGAGCTGATGGTGAGGGGAGCGACGGGGCGGGAGGGGAGGAAGGTGGAGGACCGCCAACCTCTGCTTCAACCTGCGACGTTTCTTTCGCGCATTAAGGTCCGATGACCCATTTGCTCAGGCTTTTTCGACGCGACCGCCGCGTCGGTCACATACGGCTGACGGCGGTGGTATGCTTTATTAACCGTTTGAGAAGCAGAGGTGATTGGGACTGATGGTGTCGAAAAATTCCGAACGGCGCGACAGCGCTTGTTTTCATTGATGCGGAGAGAGCCAAGCAGCGCGACTCGTCTTGTTTTTTTGCTGAAGAATGATAATCTGCGCTTTGGAGCTTGTCATATTTCGTGTTGAAAAATACAATTTTAACTGGTGGGTTCGTTTAAATCGTATGTTCATGAGATTAAGAATGTTCTCGATTTGTGATCTGTTACTGTATGAAATGCATCTATATTACTGTATATGCGTACTATTAGTTAGTGGACTTATAGTCAGTTGTTCATATCGTATAAATGTACTGGCACTTTTCGACACAAAATTTGAACAGCGGTTTTTTTTACAATTTTTTTAGCTACTTCGGGAATATTCTTATGTATTTCTATCGTAAATGTATTTCCCATCAAGTGAGTTTTAAGTTATTATAAGTTAATATTAAACCAAACGTACATGGCAAAACAATATATATATGCGCAACAATGTAACCCAGCATAATCATTATGCGCTATGAACATATACACTATGTAAATCGTGAGCTCATAACGCAGATAAATAAATAAAAGAATAAAATGTTAAACTCCCGTTTTTTACCTTACCATTCAATTTAATGCGTTTATTACATGCTCCATGCACACTAATAGGTGCTAGCACCCTTCGCAGACATATCAGATGGATAAGTACTTATCTCATTCCACCAGCCGCGACAAAAAGAAATGCTCCAGGCGACACACCGCGTATAAAATAACTGCACAAAAACGATCTCAAACCAATCATCCGAACTTCCACGCGCCGACTTCCCATTCCACCCCCTCAGAACAAACCCTGTCAATCTTCCCTCCACCGAGCGACCGAGTGGAGATCAACGAAAGACCTCCACGTGCAAACTTCCGCACGAAGATAAGACTCGACCGTTCCCTCCCGCGAAAATCATCCCTCCGCTCCCTCCGCTCCCTCCAGACGCCGAATCACACCCCGAGCTGAAAATCAAGCTCCCAGCACTCCGCTCTCCGATTATTTTCAATCGCCCACACCGTTATCGTTATTAAATAAACGCGCGCGAGCCTTCTCTCATTTATTGATCATAACGCACCGTACGTATTTCGGTACGCTTTGGGACCCGCTTCAGCGAAGCGCATGCGCGGTCGGCCGCTTTAATGTATGCACGATAAAATTACGCAACCGCGCGCGATGCACACGTACGTTTAAACACCGACACTCTGTCTCCTGGCGACTTCCACCTGTTCCTGGCCACGGCCATTGTCCCAAGAGCGTCGAGAATATTCCGCGCGCGTAACGCCTTCGAAAGCGTTGGAAAAGGTTCGAATGCGTTCGAGAGAGTCCGAAAGCTTCCGAAAGCGTTGGAAAGCGTTCGAACGTGCGCGCGCGCGCGCGCGCGCGACTCTCGAGTCCCGAAGCCGCGTCTCCCGATTGTCTCTGCCGTCAAAGCTCTCCCCCAATCTGTGCGGAGCTTACCGGTAATTCGACCCCGCGATACAAATCCGTGCGGCGAGTGTCGTCCGGCAGGGTTGCGAAATATTTTCGTCAAGCCCTTTCGAGCGGAACGCACTTAATCTTCCGACGGCCGACGGCCGACGAACGGAATGCAGGCCGTCGGCCAGACATCGCGGTGGAAAATTAATCCCGCGCGTGTGTGCGTCTCTACGTCGGCTAAGCCTTTTTATGCTTCGCGGTACGCGACATTAGCGAAGGTAAACAATGGCCGGTACGTTCCGATGCTCTCGGACGGTCGCGGAGGTAAGCCGGTTGGCGAGTAGGGGGTGGGGGATGTTCGCGGTCGCGAGAGTCCCGTGCTTTGATTTGAGGAGCGATGGGATTGACGGAGGGGAGGGTGCCGTGAAAGTTTGAGGGACTGAGTTATGGAAACTGTCGGCGCGGCCTTGGTTTTGTGCAGCAGCGGAGTGCGATGAGGAAAGTGCTTTTATTCGAGTACGGATGGTAAGGGTGAGGTGTAGTAAGAAAGATAGAGACATAACGTTTATTATTTTTAACCCCTTAACGTACGGTTTCTTTGAAATAAGCCGGCCAAAAAAAATGAATTTTTTTTTTTATGTAAAACACACTTTAGAACATTGTCTTGGCAAAAAAATACAAAATTAATAAAAATGTGTATTTTAATTTTAGCAGCATCAAGTACAACGCCGCTCGAATATACTCGAGCATGCACAGTTTGGCCTGTTTAGCGCGCTCGAATATACTTGAGTGTGCACGTTAAGGGGTTAATATGGAATTCATTGAATGGTGTTACTTTTTGATATTTGCTTTTAAATGTAAATCGTGTACTAGGGAACAAGCGGAGGCCGGTTCAGGTTTAACCCTCTATCGCAGAACTTTATATTTTAGTTTATTAAAAGTACTCTGAAGCACAACAAATCAGTTTCAACAAATTCTGGATGTTTAGTATTCATGTATTGACTTTGAATCCCATACGGAAAATTATTTGCAAAATGCTAAACTTATTTCGACCTGCTGGCAGTCCCATCAGCGAAATCTGGCAACCGCAAAGGGTTCAAGCACTAATTGCACAATGCCTCCGAAACGGTCGAGCCTCCGAACGGTCTGTCCACCCCACCAAGCCTCGTGCCTCAATCCGCATCCCCGGGAGAAGGTCATGGTGCACGTGACCACCTTTCTTTCGAACCCTAAACCCGTCCACACCGTCACGAGTATCCGCTCGAAAGGTCACCCCATTCGCATACCTAATCCCAAACCGCCCCATAGAACAACCCACCTTACCGATACCATCCGAAAACAAATACAAAACGACCCCAACAAACGCAACCCCCATCCAAGGTCTAGATAAAGAGAAAAAAGTACGAAAGAAGGAAAGGAAGAAGTCGACGGACGGAAAGAAGAAAGCCGCCGATAAGGGTGGGGGGTGTTGGTTAGGGAACGATCCAAGGCCGCGATCGACGGTGTTCCGCCGTCGATGACGTGCGAGATGGCCGAAATATAGGCGAGCTGTACGCGGATATTGTAAACGGGCCAGTGTGCTCCTGACGTGTCGATATATTCCCGCGAAGAAAGGCTCTGCCGGTGAAGCTGAGAAATAGCTTCGTCCCCGTTCCTCGCGCCCCGCGCCGCGGCGAGAGGGAGAGTGAAGCTGAAGTGGGAAGGAGCGTACGATAGGTAGGTACGAGAGGCGCGCGGACCCGAGCGAAAGGAGTCGAAGGGAGTCGAAGGGAGCCGAAGGGAGCGGAACGAGGCGAGAATAGTCGGAGAAAGCGGCGTTCGACTTCACCTCGTCGCTTCCGAGATGAGCACAGCCCCCACTCCCCCACTCGGCCCACACTCACCACCGCTCACCCTCTCGCTTCCCCTACGCTGCCGTACTCTTTGCCGAGAGCAGGAACGTTTTATCAGGCTCCTAAACGATGCTGCGCGTCGATCAGCGTACCGCGGAATCGACATGACACCAACCTCGGATGGGCCAACTTCTTGGGGAAGTTTCGCGTTTCTCAGGGGGCGCAATCAAGTTCTCGGGACCGTGAGAGGTCCGCGATTTGATTGACGCGCATCCTGCGACGCGTTTCGGTACGCGCGCGAATTTTTTATTTATTTTATTTGTTTAACGGCAAAACACCTTTGTTACATAGAATACAGTTGATACAGACATGAAAGATGAAAAAAAAAGAAAAACAGGAGAGAGTTGCGGGAGGTGTAATGTTATCAGCTGAAAAATGTATATAATTCAGTCTTCAATAGGGATTTCGATATTGAATATACGTGTATTGTGGCCCTGCATTTGTTACCTAGTGTTCGCACACGATATATTGTTGAATTTACACCATAATTCGTCTTGTAATCGACAACATAGAATAATGTAGTATTTCTTCCAAAATTTCTTGCAGGTATTGACAATCTAATCATGGCTATTAAGTCAGGACAGTTGAAGTTATTATTTATAATATCATATAATGTTTTGGTACAGCGACTTTGCATTACGGCGGATTTTGTCGTGTGCGCGGAGAAGATACAGCGGGGAGCAGGGTAATTATGTTTAAGGGAGGAATTTTGATCTATGAACAATTAAGTTTGTAAGTGATGTGAGGAAAGTATGCGCTGACTGCATGTGAATTCTGTGAGTAATAAGTGTGCCGCTTACCCGGTGCGAATTGATTAATGACCGTTCCGTAGTACGTTTGAGCGCATAAAGGTAGCTTGCGAAACGAACGAATGCGGGCAGATTGTTACGTACGTTAGATCCGTTCTTTTAATAAATTAACGTTTTCTCGATACAGTCCTACATGCGACCGCCATAGCCGAACACCGACACTGTATACCACAGTGATGCTATTCCTTGGCAAGAATTAAAACTCGTGCTTCCGCGAGTAAAGTCGAGCTTCGACCGGCCGCGGCGTCATGCGTCGACCCAGTTGCCGATTCGACTCGTCTTCCAGCGTCGGGATGGCCAGCGTCGACAGGCTCTACGCCGACACACGCGCCCAATTCCACTTTCGATACTCCTTCCGTCGATCGATCGATACTCCTGCAAGCTCGCAGCGTGCGAGCATCTGCGGCCACGTTCGCACATCCCGAAGTTAAGCGTCTCCGAGTGCACCGACACGTGCGCGCGTTTGTACCGGAAATGGGCATGTACAGGGCCCGAAGCGGGCGGGCGGGTGGTCGGGGGGGGGGGGGGGGGGGGTGCACACGGTGCGGCAACGTGCGCATTCCGGAATCGAGTCTGTCTCTGCGTTCGTTTGCGGGTCGCGCATCGCTTCAGCGAGTTCGCTCGCTGACGAATGCGCGGGTCGGCATGTGACTTTCCTTCGGCAACGGTCCTCTTCAGATCGCACGCAAATGTTGATTAATTTGTGAAAAGAAGGATTTTTACTGAAAACTGCAAATCGATGGAATTGTAAAGATTCGAATTAGCGAAAGCTGACGCTTCAGTAGTAACTTTTGACCCGGGATCTTGTTTTGGATTATTTTTTTTATGTACAAGATTTAAAGATAGTTGCAAATACGTAAAAAATGATGAAGCTTACTTGAGACCAAAGCAAGAATCACTAATTAACCCATTAGCTGTCACGATTACCTTTTGTGCATATAAATATATATATATAACTTATCCAGACAATATTTAAAAAAAAATAATTTGGCAGTTAATGGGTTAAGACATCATAAAATAGAGTCAAGCATTGGAATCGCGTCAAGGACGCTCGCGTATGATATCTGTACAACGTGAACGTTCCGACCTCGACACCCGTACGAACGCGACATGTCGAAAGAGTTATTCAGAATTCGATCAACCGACATCGACGCTCGTCGACGAGCGGTGCCGATTGATTTTTGTCTGAGGTCCGCGTTAATTTGTTCTAAGCGCCCACTGAGAACCCGTCCGACGCCGCGCGACAAGTTCAATCACGAATTCTGCCAGCGGCACACGTCAGGACTCGACCGGCGATTAATTAGAGAGCTAAGGGGGAGGAAGGTGGAAAAAGGAGGCAGGAGGGTGGGGGGTGGAAGAAGCGTAGAAATTGTCGACTTCGCACCCGAGGGGTCCGCGTCGATGGACGATCCTCTCACGACGGGCTTCGGAGTTTGACCGATTTCCGTTTCGAAGGAGCTTGCCAACTCGGCCCTTCCGGCGAACGAGCCTGCACTTACATCGATCGATCGGGTCGAATATCCAGCGAGTTTAGACCGTATCGGAGTGCACCGACACGTGCGCACCTTTACATCCTTCAGAATCGCTGGCCAAGGTGAGAGAAACAGAGAGAACACGTGCTGAGGAACAGAACGTTTAAGAAGTGCGCATATTCCCTGCAAATCTGACATCTGTCATAGCTAAGCTTTCATTCAGTTCAATTACGTGTTTGCTTTCATTCGATGTTACTCTATGTTACTTTGTATTTCAAGACCTTTCAATCGGCCTGGCATTCGATTGCTTTCTTACTTAAAGCTGAAGTTCTACCTGTACTTAGCAATGGTTAATTGTGAACAATTTTACTGAAGTACGTTACGTATCAGGTGTACAAATAAGTTCGGTGCTCTTGCATATAATCAGCTGTAATGACGTCTTAAATAAAAATTTATTTTCTTAAATTAATGTCTTAAAATATTACCCTCACCTTCCTAAGGATACAATGCAATTTTAGAAACAAGAAACGATACTTCGCACCATAGCATCTCAGAAAAAGCACATGAGACATTGCATTCTTTTCGCATTCAAGGTAAAAAAAGGTGTAGTAGTGGAAATTTTGATGTTAACGATGCAGGACGCATTGGAACTCCGAAAAAAGTGGAAAATCGAAAAACAGAGCAACTGTCAAAGAATTTTATAAGGCACAACAACTTGCAGAAGAACTTGATGTAACGCAACAAGCAATTTTCGTTCTCCTAAAGAAACAGTATCAAAATAAAAATCGAATATACAACGAAGAGGCACCGAACCTATTCGTACACCTAACAATTAGAATGTGCATTATCGTTTTTCGTCGGAATCAGTAATGGCGATTCCCCAAAGTGCGGGCCTTCTATTCCACGATACTGTTATTACGCGCGCCTGGGTAAATGCTGACGGGTGTTTGCGGCGTATGTTCCGAGGAGCGTTTGCATATTGGTGTAGTCAATTTGAGCAGTTCACTGTTACAAACGTCTGTCAACATCTCGCCAAGAGACATCATGTTACGACAATGGTCCACGTCACATTCCCGATCAAAATAGACGCCGCCAGGCATGGAACCAAGGCGGCCATAATGTAATGCGCCGGAAGAAAATTCGGATTTCCAGTACTGTACACGCTGAACCTACGAACTATGCAAACAGTCGAACCACGTAAATATGACAATACGAGCGTGCAGAAAAATGTCCTACACTAGGCTTGTTACTCCGCATACTTTCCAGCATAAAAAATTCCCATACAAGATAAGATTCTTTCGATTAATTCTAAAGTCAATATTTGAAGCGGAATGGAATTTGGGTGGACACCTGGTCGAAGTCTGTTTAAGAAAACGCTTCGGGGCACGTCGATGCAGTGGAACGGACAGCATTTGATCCATCGTACAAGTGCGTTCATCTATTCGCACGCGGCCGGATAGACGTGCGTGAGAGCGTGTGCCGTGCGTCGGCACGAGTCACGCACACGGCATAACGCGCGCGCGCGCGAGCTTACTCTCAGCGATGCACACACACACGGCACGGACCAACCTATTATATGTATTATTAGCACTCCGTCACGATCCTGTCATCGCCATACGCCCAGTGACGCACGACGAAATTCCGAAATCTCGACCGCCGATTGCTTTTGAACCTCATAAACGTAACTTGGCGTCGAAAGTGTCGTCATGGGGCAACGATCCGAAGAAATCGTCAAGAAGAAAGGCTGACAGCGTTATCACTAAAGAATTTCGTGAAAACGATTCGAAAAACAGATTATGTTGACGTCAGTCAGAATTGTCAATGGACGAGCTCGTTTGCGCGCGATCGACTTGATGGCCGAAATTTTGGCGATGAAAATTTCGCGCTCGCCGTCCGGCCGGATATCGAGTGATGTTCATAAAAAAAAAAAGGAGTCGAGGGAAATACATAAACGACCGTTTTTTGGCCAAATGTAGTTTAATCCGAACGTTACGTCCGCACAGCCGCGAACTCCATCCCGTTCGCTATGTCCGTTCAATCTGGCAATTATTTTTTTGCCCCGCCGACACAACTAAGAGATTAATCGAAAAAGGAATTACGGGCTTGTTTGATTTTATATTTCTCCGAGTTCGGCCGCTCCTCTGCCGAGGGAAACCGCGCGATGATTCGATTTAAAGCGGATATCACCGGATTAAAGCCGTTTATTTTGCAACGGGAGAAAAAGTTGATTAGTCGAGGAATTAGAATGAATAAAATCGTTCGACAAGATCCACAGGAAGTAAGTAAAATTCGTCATAAAATTGGAGCGAACTTGCCTGGCTGCTATCTACGCGTTTTACCCACAATTGTGAGAGTTCCGATTGAAGCAAGAGAACATTCGGAATCGCTCAAATCCAAAGCCTAATTCCGCGATCGACACAGCGATCCGGAGAAAAGACCGAACGTCGACCGTGTAATCGTTCGTCACCGAACGCTGTACAATCTGTGCATTCAGTGATTTATAGCGTCATGCGACTAGACGCTGATTACCGGTAACAGGTATCGACGTGATCGGCCTCAAATTAGGCCCACGCGTTCAAACTGGTCGCCATCGACACACTACCGTTGTAAGAGTACTTTTAGAAATTACTACAGCACGCCTGGCAAAATCTTGTCCAATTCAATCATCCAAAATACCATGAAACTATGGAAGTAATACATTACAACAAACACTCTAAAACAAATGTAGACCTTTAAATCATATAAAATCCACTGACAAAGTCATCATTTGTAAACATACATTTAATCAAAATGTTTATTCTCAAGTCTACGTAAAAATACGTAAAGATAGGTTGCAAAAAATGGCAGAAACACAATACTATACACCTACACTGACGGTCAATAACCGGTTCCTGCAACCTGATTTTACATCTGAAATCTCTGACGTAAGTCAAATGAGAAATTACAGTACATCCCGGACAATTTTCCCTTAAACACTCCTTTCACGCCGTTTGCCAGCGTCCCTGACGAATCCGCCGCGCCGCAACCCAACTACACCCACACACACCCCGTTCCGACCAATAATTTACAAACCTCCCCCCCCCCCCCCTGCCCCACTAACGGTACCGACGGTCCGCGCGATTGCCAATATCGAGTTCTAACCGTCGTCGGCCAACGCGATCCGAATCGAGCGATCCGATGCTAATTGGAGTATTTATTCGGCGCAGGATCGTAAGTTCGGCGGCTCGTGATGGCGTCAATCGCAGCCCGGCCGGAAGCCGCGTTTTACATGCCGATCGGAGGACTGGCCCGGCGCGCTCGCCAAATTTACGACTTATCCGGCCTGCGCGCGGGCGAGCTGTGTAATTTTCCCACTTGCTCAAAATTACACCGACGTCCGCCACCGTACCCCTCCCTCTCCTTGCCACTCGTGTCCACTCATTTCGCACCAGCTTCCCTTCCCTCTCTCTTCCCCTCTCTCTCCCTCTCTCTCTCTCACACACACACACACTTGCTCGCTTGCACTCTTTCACTCTTTCTCTCTCCACCTCCTCCTCCTTTTTCTCGCCGGCCGTCTCTCTCCCGCGGCCTCGCTCCCTCTGGAAGTGACGGAAAATCGTGCTCTCGGCACGGGGCTGGCTTGTACCGGGATGTCGATACCACGAGGAGCGGATGTCAATAGCACGAAGTCACTCCTCTGGCCGCGCGCGAAGGGAGACCGCATCAGCCGATTTTACAGCGGCTTACCGGGGGCCTTCGTTTTCTGCCTCCTACTCGGCCCAGCGCTAACAGGCAAAGAAACATCGACGGCGGTTGTCGCACGATGTTACATCGTACCGACGTTGAGCGTCGGCTAATAATCCCGAGGCGGGTCGCTCGAGACCCCGCGGAATCGTCGACGACCGTCCGTCCGCTCGGATCGTAGCTCGATTTCGATTTATCACCCGGTATAACAGTTTGAGCGTAGCGTACAATCGGAATGGCGTGACTCGAGATTTTTGTTAACCGTAAATTCTTCTCTAACTGGACCGTTTATTATTATTTAAAAAATAAAGAGACGACTTTCAAAATAAACGGTTCAATTATTGCTGAGTTATAACAAATTGCGTGCGTGCAGTTTCAAATAGGATCGGACAATAGAGACGATAATATGGCGAAAGGTCTTAAACTTTAACAGTAACGACAAGAACCGAATCTTTCTGAGATCACCGTTAAAAGTTAAACCGACAATGTCAGCCGAGCGAGACGAATTTCCGTACGAAAGCGCGCATTTCAAGAATTCGCAGCGAGCGAACGACGCAGTTTTAATAATCGCCGGTCTCTTTGGAATTTTTCATTTAATTCGTAATGGCGCCGCCTTCCACTCCCGTCCGGGCGATCTTGCGCCGGCCGCGAGGAGAGAAAGAGAGAGAAAGAGAGAGTCTGATTTACAGTTAAAATCCCGTCAACGACTTCTTTAGCGGGGGTTGAAACCCTTGGAAAAGTTCAATTCGCAGCACTCTGCCGGTGACACTCTCCATCGAGTTAACGGGCGTGCACCGAGGACGCTTTTGTATTACTTTGCATCGGTGAAAACCGGCTGTCGTGCCGGCGTCAACAAACGGGTGCAAATTTGACGGGGTCTTGATGCGCAAAAATACGCCGCGACCATTCTGACATTACACGCGCGTTACACACTCCTATGCTTGGGAAGCGAAAGATCACGGAATTACGTAATTACTTTTCGATCGAGAGCGAACGGTCTCTTTGAAGACTTGACGCAATTCTGATACGGGCAGGAAATCCAAAATGTCAATAGACTGTTCAAGTTGACCTTTACAATCAGGTATTTGGTAATGGATGTAAAGGAAATTGACGTCGTGTTGGTAAAGGACGTTCTTTAGAATACGCAGGGTATATGGAGAGAACGTAGCTACGTGAATATGTTTATGTAAATGTCATTCAAAGTTTACTTTGTTCGTATGCGGATGCCCTGTATGAATATTACATTTGCTGTTAGTGATAACATGCGCAGTAATGGCTTTACGCGTTTGTCATTTACGATTTTGGATAGCGTCGTTCTCGGTGTTGAACGATTTCTAGAGGGCAAATATAATTGAAATTCTCGATTCTTGGTACAAAAAAATCACATTACTATTTTCCCACTTTTCCCCAAAATTGACAGATTGATTTGAACCACAAACTGAACTTAAAAACACCTTTCTCGAAGAAAATGAGGGATTAAAGAAAGCCCGTGGAGAAAAAATTGTGCAGATGTTCAGGATGAAACAATATGTCGTAAAATGCAGATACCGTAGAAACAAATTTTCAGTGGCGATATCATAATAATCACCCTTCGCTCATGAAACATTTTATTATATTAAACCTTCTTTAGCACACATTGAGGTACGTAACTGTATAATTATTTTCCACTTTGTCATTTTCAATACATTGACTTGCATTATTCCCGCAAGTTAAATTCAAATACGAGTCGAAATCGCAGTTCTGGCCTTTCTTTAGTGCTACTCCAAATCAATAATTTTGAAATACAAAACAAATTCTCACAATATATTTCGAGCAACATCCACACGTTTACACACACTTACAGTCACTCGGTACATAATACCTGCATACACCTATCTCTAATGTCCACGAAACTCTTTCCTCGCATACGTCTTCGAAGACTGAACGCAGCGCGTGAAAAGTAGCGTAACTCGCGCCGACGGTAACAAGTGAATTAATGAGCATCCGTTATCGCGTACTCAAAGCAATCGGCCCCCGGGAGTCTTTCCACTCATTCTTCCTGGCAGGAATGCCTCGGCCGAACGTGGAAACAGTTCGCATTGTGCTCGTGTCAACAAGAGGCGCGTTCTTCGTCGCGCACGCCGCGCACGCCGCGCGACTCGCACGCGGCTTCGGGAAGAATGAAAGTAGACATCGAATGGAACAGGTGAACCGGATAAACTTAAACAGCTGTTTCCGCGTTTTGCCGTCGCCGCTGTTAACCGACCATTCCTCCTCTTCACCTCCCCGCTTCTCCTTCCCGAAAGCCGCAACACTGGTCGCAGACGAGCGCGAGAACTCGCGACTTTGCACGCGTTCGTTCAGCGTGAAAACTGTAACCCATTAGCCGCCACAATTCAAAAATAAGAAAAAGAGTTGATAAAATCAGCTGTATATTTAGAAGTTGCAGTTATTAAAAGAAAACAATCTGAAACTGTATCCCAATAATGGGACATTGGCGGATAATGGGTTAAGGAAGGTAGAAAGCTAAAGAGGAAACTGATAAGTTCAATGAATTAATTCGGGATACTGAACCAAGCTAATTGTAAGACTGAAAGATAGACGATTCACGGTAGGTATGGAAAATATTTGCTGTCAAATGTCAAGTTGGAGTAAATAAAAATCGAAGAATCTTGCCTACCCTGCTTACTCTTGCAAACTAAAAGAATCAGTTTTTCATTAATGCACTTACGATCAGGTCACTTTCCAATTTAACGCTTACGAGACGTAGCCTGCGCCACTGTAAATCTAACAGAGCGATTTATCGAACAAAGCGCTTCCGGCAGTTACGCGAAAGTCCCCGTAATCTCCCGAAGCATTACCTCCCAATAAACAGAAGCCAAGCGGCGATAATCCAAGCAAGGAAGCCCCTGCCGAGATCGACGAACCTGCGGAAGGAACGCGCGCCACTTTCCCAGAGTATTTTTAAGATCGCCAGACGCAGCCTGTCATTCGTTGGCCGTGCAGCGGTGCACGCGCGCGCGCGCGCGCGCGCAGTTCGTAATTTATCGCGCGAAATAAAGTCCGACACACGGAATTAACGTAGAAGCGTGGTGGCTCTTGGCGTCCGAAAATATAAAATGCGGACAGCGAGCGCATAAGCGTGCGGAGAGCTATGGACAACATGGCGTCGGTGCCTAAAGGCTCATCCCGGCAACTGACGGTAGCCGCGGGGCGTGCTGGCAAGATTTTATTTCGAAGTGTCCACGCCGGAAAAAGGCGAGCAGGATGGCGCGGATAGAAAACAGCTGAGGCGCAGCTGGTTTCTGGCATCGCGACGGCTGGCGTCTTCCGACGCCCGGGGAGCGTCGTACTTTCCGCGTGTGTATATGCGCGCCCCTGACGTCTGTGTACAGACCGCGGCCATCGATGCTAGAAAGCAGAAGCGGCCCTCGCTCGTGAAAAAATAAGATATCCACCGGCATGGCGAGCCGATGTGCGGATGGCGAAAAATCGGGAATTTGAGTCCGTCAGACATTAGCGAAGTCGGGAGAGCTTAATGGGAAGGTGTATGGATTGCAAAGGAATGCAAGTAGGAAAAAAATGGACAACTAAACATTATAGAGAAATTAGGGTGGCTATTAAACTTCCTAACGTTAATCTACTTTCCGAATTAAAATTACATAAGTATGAAAATATATCCGAGGATTTGTATACACAAATATAATTTACACATTCTTAGATAGGAAAATGATTTATCCTTAATGATAATAATAGAGGCAAAAAAGGGGTATTTTCCGTATTACTGATAACTGATCTCGAAAATAGCACCGATTTACTAGAACTCAAACGAACATCGTACGAAATCATATCGCATGTCGACCACATTCGTTACACGACAATTCCGTGGACCCTTCTAAATAATGCGTTCAATGTCCTGCCTCCGTGAGGCGCGGAAAGGAGTGCATTTTTTCCACTCACCTCCAGTACGGAGAGTCGGACACTATACTTAGAAGCGCGCGTGTCCTGACCGAGCCGTGAAAATAGATCGACATTAATCACGCCACCGGCTGCGAGGGAGGAAGAAGGACGAAAAAGTCCTGGCGACAGGGCTGTCGGGCTGCTAACGAAGTGCCACAGGTGCGCAATCATGGAGACCCCGACGACACGTGCGCCTCATGTGCCGATTCATTATGGCAGACAATGCCCCCCTCGGCGGGAGTAATGGGGGTCGCGTATTTCTCAGCTGACCAAATGTCTGCCGACATCTTTACGTCGACCGGCGAACGAGAAAGCGAAAAGCTGCGGATCGATTCTCGAGGTCGGTCGACACGACAGCTTTCTTGAACGGCAATATTGACTGATGGAAAGGGAGCCGTGGCGGGAGAATATTCGAAGAGAAATTTTGGTATAGAGTAGCTTAGTGAAAAATCTACTCGCGGTCACTATGCTCGTCATTTATTCAAGAAGAATAATTACAACGAGCCACCCGTGTCGTTTCGGACCAATCATCCTACGACATGATGGGTGGCTCGAGGAACTTAAAAATTGACTCACCGACTGGTCAAGCATACCACAGGAACACGCTGCATCGACGGATCCTTGACCCTCAGTTCCATAGACCCTCAAGTTGATTCTGGAGTTCTGAACTGTGGGATGTCGGTCGTGAGTCCTGGTCGTCGATCCTGGTCGTCGATCCTGGTCGTGAATCTTGGCCGTGGTCTTGTGGATTGTAGATGGCAGACTCTGGACCCAAACCCATCACATCGCAAGGCCACATCTGGGACATCATGGACTTCAGGGCATCATCAGGCAGGCAGGACCAGCATCTCCTTGAAGGACTGATTCTACTACGCGATACGCCCGACCTGTGCTTCGAATATCGCGACCGAATATAATATTAGCGGCGTACAAGACTCTATTCGCGATCGAAAAAATTATATATGAAATTCGCGACCGAATTACTTCATGCCGGCGCAGCAACACTGACTCTACTATAATATTTCGCGATCGCGGTATATGCGTTTCGGTACCCGATTTCGCGACCGAATTATATATTATAATAATGTAAAGGACAAAAAGTATTGCGGCGAGCAAACACTGACACTAACGCGACCCGATAATAATAATACGACCGTGGGCACTTGTAACGGCGAGCAACCACTGACTCTACTTCGCGTGACTCTACTTTTCATTGCAAGGGGATGAAGCTAATAAAGCCTGTGCGGCTTGGGGGAAATTTCGGACTTATGATCAAGTTGACTCTAAGACTGCATTGCTCGCAGTCGCAAAAAAAAACATTCTAAGACATACCCCATACTTTAAATAGCAATTCAAATAAAATACTTTAATATCAAATACGCCAAGTTTTAAATGTAAACGTGATATCGAATATAAATGTAAGCAAATTTCATAGAGAAGTTAATTCTATAATATATTGAATTTAAAGCAACTCGACTCTAACAAAATTTAAAAGAAATGAAATGTAAAGAAGGATAAACACATGAGGTATGTCTTTGAATGTTCGTATGCACTGACTCGAATTCGCGAGTCTCAACACACGCGGGTGGAGACTGTCGACGGGAACGCGCGGGACTTCAACAGGTGCGCTGGAAGTCAAACGATTTCCGCGGATCTCAACATTCGCGGATGGAGATCGCCGAACCGCGCGCGTGCCTCGACATTCGCGGATGGAGGCTTTCGTTCCAATTCGAATAATTTATTTGCAACACAGACTCTACTTCGCGGCGAACTATTCGTTAAAAACGCAACACTAGTCCGCGCGCGTTTGTTTCAACACTCGCGGGTGGAGACTTTCCATTTTAAACGAACAAACGCGTGACTCTAAAGACCGACGAGGGGCCGCAAAGTTGCTGAAAGAAAAGACTTTTTGTTATCGTTACTGCGAATGCTGACGTAACTATGGAAACTAATATGAAAATAACTACGATTGACTAAGTTGAATTGAAAATTGCTAAGAGAACATATCATTGGGTAATACAAAAAGGAAAGAAGGAAAACGCGAGTCGCAGCCTTTCGTCACTGTGATCCTCCATTCGGATAAAAATAACAAAAAAAAAAAAAAAATCTGATTGAAGGATAACAGTGTCCGGTACACACCACGTGGAGGTAACTGCGAGCAGTGCCCTTTTATTCGTTTTCATTTAAATCGAGCAATATATTATGAACCACTTGTTTTTGCAGTGTCAGTTAAGAAAAGGAAACAGGGAAGAAGGTTTAAAATGAGTTGAAAAATATTAATTTGCATTCTAAGTAACTGTAACTTACCAATTTACTGCAGTTATACGGCTTATGTATTGTAGTAGTATATCTCTGGCAAAGCAGGAACCCGCGTCTATCGCAAAAGCATGCATGTAACAACAGCATGTATGCATCCCCACATCACAATGTCAATGTCATGATCCATACCTAAAATAAAACATAATTTTTATATTCACTAGTAACACATAATGTAAAAACACATCGTAAATCATTTAATTGAATAAAATTGTTTAAATAAAGAAAAACATCTAAGTGTTTTAAATAACTGCCAGAACATTCGTGATCGCACACTGTCAAAGTTAATTCCATGTCACTGTTGGACGTGGATGTGAAATATTAGTATTCACTTCACGTTTAATCCTGTGCGAAATTAAGAAATGAAACTCTTTGTTGACATGTGATGCTAGCCGCTCGATCGTTCAAACAAGACTGAACGTGCTTGACCTTGACATGCTTGGACAGCTTCCGCAAGGAGAGGCGCAAGCATTAATGAACCGAGCATGTCAGTACCTGCGCAATTACACCGATCGTCATGCTTGAGATCACATGTTCCGAACACCTCACGTGGCTACTTCACGCCCCCAACTATTTCGAGATTAATATAATTTATTTGTTCCAATCGTGTAATCCAATGCTAATACGAATTCAGTTTTAATTTTACACTTTCTCGTGATACAAACTTAAATAAATATTAACTCTCTTTGTTTGGATGCTTTACGAAAATGAATCATGTAGTACATTTACATTGTGTAGTTAAATTTTCTTTTCGTGCAACGTATTTTTGCAACTAACTTACACACGTTTGCTAATCCTATTACACATAACTTTGTTTTAGTTTATTTCTATGTCCCTTTTATAAACTACTTCAGCAAGGGAACATTAATGCAAAAAGCATTATTTCTAAGTTAATATTCATACTTTGTAATATTAATAACATCTTATTTGTAGCTCAAATAATTATCGCTATGAATATATGAATCCAATCAAAAAGTATCTTTTCATTTTTCACCGTTCTTAACCTTGTACGATAATTTTCATAATTATTTTCAGAAAATAATTTTTGCATATGTGCAATATTCTTATTGATTCTTACATCACAAACTAAACGATAAACACGTATTTAATACATTCGATAAGGAATATCGTGCTACACATTTAGAGACAAAAATATTTTTTAATGAACAATCTATACGTAACATTCACTAGCGCCATATTCGAAGGGGAAATGCCGCGCAAACGAATCACTTCGGATTCTGACACTCAAACATAGGATAACACAATCATGTCTCTTCTTGCATCAATTATGGTAATTCAAGGCATAAAAGAGAATAACTACACGCTAATTGGATGCATGCATCGAATTAGAATACTGAATAAGCGGAAACTTACCGAAAATTACGTGAAACTGCGAAAAATCTTCATTGAATTTCACGGCGTCCTTCGATTTTTGGAATGACCCGATGCATCTACAATCAAAGTCAAATATTTTGTTGAATTCATAATATCCAGCTAAACCATATACCCCGTTATGTGCCCCATTGTTAAAATGACAAAGTTAATGCAAATTTAACGTTCGGCAATCAAATATTTACTAATAAATTGTACAAAATATAAGAGCTCACCGCTTTTGTCGTGAATCGTGACACAGTCTTGTCGAAACTGCCTCGACCAATCATAGCCTTCTTCTCCAGTGTGGTCCAATCACAGCCTTCTTCTCCAGTGTAGTCGAATCACAGTACCCTACATATGTATCATATTCAGGTAAAGGTAAAGAATCGCGGCCTCCTCACCAATTTGCATAGAACTTTGCAGGAACATCAATTTTTGCATAAAAATAAGATCTATAAAAGCCAAAAAGCGCGCTCTCGTCTAATTAAAAAGTTATTAAGCGTTAAAGTTTAGTTATAAAACCTGTCTTACCGGCAGCGTGAACGACATCTGCGCATGCGCACTGATGTCTGCGCTTTTGATTATGGCTTTTACAGATCTTATTTTTATGCAAAAATTGATGTTTCTGCAAAGTTTCATGCAAATCGGTGAGGAGTACCCCTTTCTATACCTTTACCAAATGCTCATGCGCGCATTTCCAGACTGTCATTCCTCGATACCACTCACATTGATAAGGTATACCTTACTATGTAGCCAAGTAAAGGTGCCGCATGTACTTACCCATATGCAATGTCAAGCGAAAGCAAGAGTACGGTCGAGTTTGACCGGGCGTGATGCTTCGAAAGAAATTCTCGCGACCAGGGTGAAACGCGCGCTTAAGGAAAGTAAATGTTCAAGGTCATCGTACACGTTGAACGTTCGCCTGGCAAATACAAGGGATCGATTTGCGAAGTAGCAGATTACCGCGGTTTTTTACCAAGCCTCACTTACCGACGTGGAACAATCGACCACGAACGAGGGATCAACACTACCGCTACCGTGTACAAAGAACATTTTATTAATCTTTGGACAATGACAGTGTTCACAAGCTCGTGACTTAGAATAACAGTAACTTGCAGGTGGGACGTGGCTTCGGCCCGATCGTCTTAGCTCGCCACGAAAATTGTTGCAAAAAAGACATGATTCTCTCTTATTGTCGGCTCACGACCGATGAGGAAAGCCAACGTTGGCAATTCGTTTTGTTCAGTCCATTTGTTCATAGCAGCGCCAAAAAACGGCGCTTAGGGTGCTTGTCTTTTTCTATCTCTCTCATTCTCCCTCGTTATGTTTCATACATAAGTCTCTTCGTGGATCTGATCGTTCGTACGCGTCCAGATTCTGAATCGTTTCCTTCAACTTTGACACTCTCTCTGAATCTTCTCTCTCTCTCTCTCTCATTCGAACTTTCTCGTAAATCGTTTTTGTACCCTGGCATTTTTAGCCGGTATCGGAAGTGCAGGAGGATGTGTCGGCGTTACTATGATCATTGTTGCTCTCCGTTGACGAACTATCGTTGCTCTTTATTCGACGCTTTCGCAGTTTCGCAAACTGAAACTCCTCGACCGGCACTGTACACCAACAATGGAAGTCACTTTATTAGTATCCCGTTAGGAGGCCGCTTTGCTGTTTTAGTTCATACGGGATCGCGAGAGACTGTACGGCAAGAAGGGGATGGTATCTTTGAAATGGGGTAAAAGAACTTTTTGTCGGTTCACGGTTTGTTGCTTGAAACGTGAAAGAAGGCGGGAGGCAAGAGACAAAGATTACCGCGCGTTTTGCGAAAGAAAAACGATCGATGTATGTAATCAATCTTCTTTTTCATTTTATGTATCCCTCCGCGCCAAGCTCTTATTACAGTTTCAATCGTATGTTACGGTAAATGTGTTTACCCCGACGTATGATAATCGCGTGCTTCTTCTGTGTTCGTTAAGTCGATGAGGAGAGCATTCGGGGACTCGAGTAGGCTTTCAGTCGAGTACACATTGACCGTAGCATGTACATTCTGAGGTATTAATGTAAGACGCCTAAATAGATCTATAAACGATATAAATCATCGTTCTGCGCACGCATACTTTAAAGATGAAATTGCTCTGCTTACTTTATGGCTAAGCATGCGGCGACTCTGTTTGACACTTAAATGAGCATTTAAGCGCATCTTAATTGTTATATTACGCATCTATGCAGCACCATGAACAACAATGTCTACGTCTTAATTTGCACAGAGAACTTGTAACGCTTGTATATATTCCTTGTGCTAGGTTGTATGCTGAGTGCATTTGAACGATTCATTCGCGGTATGCATAATTTGTTCAATAAACGAGCGATAATCTGTATGAGCGAAATTGTATGCAGCGTTTAAAATGGTACAATAAAAGCAACTAAGGAGACGCAAAGACGGCATAATGCTCTGAAACGCATGAATATGACAAGCGAATAGAGAAACACGAACATATTGTATCGGCTTTAAAGTAATTCTCATGCACATAGTAAGGAAAAATGTGAACAGTCGACCTTATTCGAACGAATATGGAAAGGAAGCAATTGCCAGTTATATTGCAATTGTAAAAACCTATATCGAACGTAATTTTAAACCCCACGTTTAATTTTTCCACCCTGTACATTACTACGCACGATCGATCATTTTGTTTATATCATTTTTGTACCATTTTCTCCTCTCACCTCTTTATGAAATGTACACATAAATTACCTATGGAGCTTAACGACAATCGTAAAAAATAATCATTGACTCAGAGAACAGCCTGATACACTTGAGAAACTACACACAATGGAAAGTTTCCAAGCTATATATTATTCATAAATTCTGACGTCTCTTTGGGCAGTTTAAAACCTTCGCCGACCTTAATAACCCTACCTCTCTATATATGAAATAGACAAAATTATTGTACAGCAATATGATTATTTGAAGCGCATTGTTCGTTACCATCTGAATCTGGATCCCGGTCTGTAGGTTGACTTGGTAGAGGAACAACTTCTGGCTCCAACGGTTTGACCGGACAGTCAATATCCTCAACAATCACCTCCTCAGCCAAACTGCTTCTGACAGCCTCTGTTTAAACATAATATTTTAACTATTTTTATATTACATGTCTTTAATAAGCCCTATGAAATACCTTTATATTATATGTACCGTTAAATGCCTGTGGGTATTGTTGACTCAACTTATTCTTGACTATACGAATCCTCTTGAAAATATAATCCAAATCCCTCTTCATTTCTGCCAATAGAGCTGTATGTTTTTTAAACTCATTGCCTGCAGTTTTAAGCCTATTAACTGAGAGTTGATTGCAGTTAGTCAGCATCTCATTGGTTTTCTCAAACCTTTGTAACCTATAAGTAAAATGCTCACTTAGAAACATTACAAAAGGCATCCAAACATATCAGTTCAATGCAATATGTTGCAACTTTAGCAACTGTCAAACATATTATAACACATCCATATGTCAGATTAAAAGGTATCAAACATTTTGTGCGCATTACATGTTTTAATGCCTGGTAACACAACTAATGTACAATAGTATGGAAAATGTAAAGGTAAAATACTGTAATGCCTATTTGAAAATAAAGCTTACATCTGTTTTTGTGCGCGTATCATAGATTCAACATCTTGTTGATCAACAATGCCAGCCAGACCTTGGATAAAAACCTCTGGGGCCGTGTAATTTTGAAAGCACTCAAAACTCCCTGTATCAGACTCCGGTGTTCCCTGAGCTGCTGCCATGTTTAGAATATTCTTGAAATCAACAAATATCAGCTGTCAAATTGTCGATTGACCATATTGTCATCATTTGAAGGCTGAAGCAATGCAAATTTACAAATCTGGGAGCGATTGTCTGAGCGAACATGAGTTTCAAATCTCACGAAAGCACATCAACGTGACACTAACTTTGATCGATACTTCTCATTTCACCCTTATCAACTTATGTCACTCGAATGCGTTGCAATCGAAAGAATGACAAAACTTACACTTTAAGCGTCTGCAGCCTTACATTATCGATCATCGACGCACGCGTTTGACATTAGGAACAACGCCGCCATTGACAGTAGCAGCGAATGGCGGATGGATAAAAGTTTGACACGCACGTGACCTTCCATAATTTATAGTTACTTTTCAAAACGTAATAAATACGCGAACCTCGTGGAAGGAAGAATACAGCGGTTTCCCCACTTTCTGTGTAACGGTCAAATTCAAAACTCTACCGGTTAACGGAATCGAACAGTGGGGTGTCGTAAGCTTCTTTAAATTAGTTGGAGAAAGTCCCGCGAACTGTATTAAAGTATGAAAACGCGTCCTGCAAATGAGTACAATTTTCTCATCGACAAAGTAACAACACGTAATTTGAAGTAGAAGACAAAGACAGGAAATAAAAGAACAATTTATAAAATGCGGGTTAGAGAATAATAGTCTCTTCTTATACATTTTGCGATCGGTAATTAGTTTGGAGGACAGGACCCACGGCGCATTCGATACTTCAACAGCTGTTTCATAACCCATGTTTTTCGAACGGATCGTGCCTCGTAGAGCATTCAAATTTCCACAGTGACTGTTGTGCTTCGAGCCGAAGCCTCGTCCGCGTATCGAAAAAACAAGCAATTTTCACGGCAAGTCCAGTGTGCGGGCCTGGATTCACAATGGCGCAGAACATTAATCCGTTCTATTCGTCGCAAAATATGCTGAACAAAGCTACAGAAGAGAAGCAGAATGTGCCGAAAGACAACCATGCAGTTAGTAAACGGTAGGTGAGCTTTCGTTGGGACTCGAACAAGACGGAACCGTTCGATTCGAGAATCATCTTTGTGACTTCTTGTCTCGCTATTGTTAAAATTTGTTCAAAACGAAGCGAATACATTATCCCGATATCGAGGAAAATCGGTTTTTCCATTACACGCACAACGATGGTCAACATAACCTAGTCGTTGTATGCGAATACAAAACAATTACGGTACAAGCGTGTCATGTCCGTTAAGACAGTTATGACTTGTAAACAAACAGGTCGATCGGGCATGATACGTCTCTACCTGGCGTTTCGAAGAAATTTTTCGTATGGAATGCAAAATGATTGTCTGGTTGCCTGTATTGATCTTTGGAATATTAAATGCACAGATTACAGAAGGAACTTATGGTGCTGATGATGAGCACAGAGAAAGGAGTATCTGCTTTTCCTGATGGTGAGAATTTGTTTAAATGGATTGGAACCATCACAGGACCAAGAGATACGGTAATAATACTTACAAGATTTTCTTGTATTATGTAATATATCCTGCTTCATTCCCAGAAATATTATTCTTTTTAGTTCCTACTTACTCTTAACAACTCACATAAATACTGGTTTAATTTATTAAAGTTAAATTTTGATATTTCTACCTAAGTAGGTCAATACTGATAAATATTTACTTGGTTTTATGTGTTGGCAGGTCTATGCAGGTCTCACATATAAGTTAACTTTGGAGTTTCCACATAGTTACCCATATAGAGCACCAAGTGTACGCTTTGCAACACCATGTTTTCATCCAAATGTGGATGCGGGTGGTAACATTTGTTTGGATATATTAAAAGAAAAATGGAGTGCATTGTATGATGTCCGTACTATCTTACTCTCCATACAGTCTCTCCTTAGCGGTGAGTATTGAACAAAAACAAGTAAACAGCATAAATTACATCTACCATTATGTTGAACATTTATAATTAATTGTTTATATTTTTCACAGAGCCAAACAATGAAAGTCCCCTTAACCCACAGGCAGCCGAATTATGGAATGACCAAACAAAGTACAAGGAACATCTAACAGAAGAATATCATAAAGCTCTAAAACGTAATCAACAGGATTCATGATGAGTTCATTTATGCTGATACTGTTCGGCTCATTTATATTATTATTCCTATCAGTGTTACAATTGTGATTAAGTTGAAGGAATCAGGAAAATTTGTCCAACATTACCGAATCACCGATTCCTTTTCATTGACCAGTACAACGACATATGAAAAAGAGAACAATATTATTTACTTCAGCGATCGTGTGCTCATTCTCATTGCGTTTATCGATTGTACAAATCCTAATTTGCCTTCCAGGACGCGGACTAGAAAATTCCATTCAATCACCGATACAAAGACTGTGCGCGTGTGCATTGCCCGTATTAGGGATAAATCCGCAAATTTGTACACGGAACATTTATTTATTTTACACGTAGTAATATATGTTGTCTTTCGAGCATTGTGACACTTCATACTATGCATTTGCATTTGATATTCGTTCCCATTTCGTTTATCATTACTGTATAATTCCGAAATAAATATTTTAGAACGATTGTATTTTTTTCAGGATATGTAATTTCACCTTCCTCTTCGATATTATTATATATACGTCAATTAACAATGTTAGGTCGGTATGTTCAACAAAAAATGAAAGAGCATCTTGCGCTGATACGTGATTTTATCATTACATTTATATTTATACAACCTAAGAATTGAAATATTTGTTTTCTATTTTCAAGAATTGTGCAATGTATTATAACGACTGAGTCATTTGTGATTATGTTTGTAGTGCAAAATGTTTGAAACTATAGTTTCTCTCCACTTATAAAGATATGATAACGATGTGGTGGTCAGTCCGAAATACGGTTGTTTTCGCCTGCGATGCATATTTGGTGGCAGGAGGTCGTCAATGCAACGTGTGCTCGCAAAAGGAAGAAGTATTTCAGCGGCTTAGTTTATACGCACGCTTATAAAGTATTATTTTACATCGAACTTACAACATTCGCTTAAAATTTATTAAAATAAGCAAAACATAGTACATTGTTCAATTTGATTAGCTTTGAAATCGATTTTGAAGCGCGGTGATCTTAAATTAGTTCTTCCTGACTGTCACGCTCTGTCATAATGACATCAACACCGAACTCAAATCGTATAGTACAGGTAAATGTATGAAACAGTATCTAATCGTATAATAGAAGTAGAGGTAAATACGAAATGTTCTGGGTGTACAATTTTATAACAAAAATTATATGTATATATTTTTATAAAGGTAAGCAAAGTTAGAGTGGATGACATCGATATTCATTACACGAAAGTTGGATTCGGTGATCATGTGGTACTGTTCTTACCTGGATTTATGGGTGAGTTCTTTAAAACGGTACAAAAATACACGTCAACGCAACTGTACATATTGGTACACATGCATACACCTGTACAGGAACAGGATTGATTGATTTTGGAAATCAACTGAGGGACATGTGCATTGACAGTCTAACGCTGATAGCGTGGGATTCGCCTGGATGCGGAAGATCTCGACCGCCGGACAAAGTGATCGAAGAAGGATATATTAAGAGAGAGGCGGCTTATGCACGCAATATGATGTTAGCTTTGGGACATTCAAAATTCTCCCTAGTCGCATGGTGCAACGGTGGCTTTATGGCAATGCAAATAGCCGCCATGTATCCGGAAAACGTCCGGCGACTGATCACTATAGGCACCAAAGCTTTTTACACGGAACAGGACGTGAATGCAATTCGTAGTGCGCAATCGAATTTTTTACCTCTCAAATTTTACTTTGGCGCTTCGTACGCTTTCGATTATCAAAATCTTCCTTCTGAACGAATCCATATTTCCCGATTTCGTTGTTTGATCTTTGATTTGATCTTTTTTGAAAGAAATCACGACAAGGATTGTCGGATATGCAGAATAAGTGACCAACTTTCAATATAAGCCTTTTCTTTTCATGTTTGGTTTTTTCAGGGATTCACCGCGTTGAAAGCCAAACAAAATGGAGGCAAGTTGATCTATTGGATGTTTATGACTTGGATTATGTGAACGCTTGCTGGTACAAGCTACTGCAATATGTTGAGAAAAAGTTTGAATCGCACGACAATGATATCTGCAGAGGGGTCCTTCAACTCATTCGCGCTCCAACATTGATTCTTCATGGCGATCGGGATACTATCGTGAGTACGGAACACGCCTTCTTCCTTCACGAGCACATAGCCGGATCGAGGTAAGGCCCAATCGTAAATATACAGAAAATTTTCATTCGTCCAAAAGAGACGTGACAAAAGTTCGTCAAGCAGTCGTTTGAAACGATTATTACTCGTTCCAGGTTAAAAATCATGGCCGATACGAGTCACGTGACACATATAAGACGTCCCGCAGAGTTCAACGCTGCAATTTTCAATTTTCTGACCGAGAAAGAACCGTTGTAATTTGAAAACTATCAAGTATGTCCAAAGCATTATATTTACTTGTTGTTTTATTATAATAAAGAATAAAGGACGTATAATTTAAAACAGTCTTATTAATAGCAAAATTAGTAAATATTTCTCGTTGTCGACATTGTTCTATTTATTCTTATCGTAAGATAACCTCAGGGTTTTATAATTTCAAAGCAATTACCGTTATACGTCATAAAGGATAATTGATAGCGTAAAAAATTATGGGTCATGTAAACAACTAATAGATCTGTTGATATCAACTAATAGGTCTGTTTATAACGCAATGCAAAACAGTGAGCAAATATTTTCAATCGTGAGGTACTTGGATTAAAATTGCCGATTTAATTCATACTCAAAAGTTGAAGACTAGTCACGTTATCATTGATCTGATAGGATTATTGCGATTATTTAATCGCGTTATAGACAAAGTAAAATTTTCTAAATAACTAAAACTCGAACATATGATACGGAAAGTGGGGAAATGTATGTGAGACACCCATGGACCGGTTATATGGATTATGTAGCAAGAATCCACACGAAGAAGACAGAAGGTACCAGAAGATGGAACGAAAAATGATTGAGAACTTTGCATTAACTGTTTATAATGCCGACTCTAAATTACATCATAAGAAATATACGTTCCGTTTCAATACTCATATTATCCACATGAATGTTGTTTATACAATGTTCGTTGCCGTAGTTCTATCAAATGAAATGTACAGTTCACACAACGGTAATTTAGAATAAATCTACCTGCTTGCTTATCAACCATAGTGATGCTCTATCCCCGTAGAATAATATTATTTCCGTAATGGCGTACTGGTGATTCACAATTTCATTCGCGACCAATTATCGTACGTTTAGCAAAAACGACAATTCTCAGCTCTTTAAAACCTTATCGCTCCATTCACAACGGTGAGTGGAGCTAAAATGTAGGTTGCAAGAAAGAAGGATTATCAGTCCGACAATTAGATTTTCCACTGATACATATTGTTTCATGTAAATTCGATGTTTCTTCGGCTCATTTGAATACTGGAGCCAGCACTGTTCGAAATGCGATTCCGTCGAAGCGTTGGTATCTAGATAACGTTATCTGCTCATCCGAGCAACTTTGCAATAACGGTCGATACCAGCAGTCGTGCGGTCGCGAAGCAGAAGGGATGTTGTCCACAGTGACTAAGGTAAATGCCATACTGGCGAAGAACATATTTCTGGATTTTGCCAAAATAGTACCGATTGCCGTGAAGAACAGTGCACGATTTATGAGCACCGAGCAGGATCCAGCTGCAAATCTGCCGAGAGAGGTATGTTCCGTTTGAGCATGAAGTTGGAAAATGTGTCGTGATGGTAATCGAATTGCAAGATGCTCAGAGTTGACCTTGTCCATTCAGGAACGAAAGATAGATGTCTCTGGCATCCAGATCAATTACTGTAGAGTCGGGAATGGGAAACATCCGGTTCTTCTTTTGCCGGGTGCGATTGGTGAGTTCTTAATGCCGATTTTAGTTAACAAATTAAACTTCAATCGTTACGAAGTAGTTGATCCGACAACGTTTCTATCTGACGATGGCAATTTACGACGTAGTCGTCATCAGCTGTTGAATAATGGCGTATATACAATTTAAGCGCGAAACTATGTCGCATTCGAAGTCGTTTTCATAATTTACACAATTGTTTGTCTCGCAGATTATACTTTAAGGTAGTAAGTACTTCCGCGTTTGCAAAATTTCAAGAAGTCTTCAACATTTTTAGTGTAATTAAATGCATAACACACACGATGTTAAAAATTGGAGACGATTGACTACACCAAACATGAGATAATTGTTTTGTTGTGACAAATTTTTAATTGTTTTGCATTGAAGGACTTCTACCATCTTGATGAAAAACTAATATTTGCTAGAGTAATATATTCGCAATAACTCACAAAAAATGGAAATTATTTACCGTATAGATTTAATAAACAATTAAAAAGAATAGCATAATATTTAAACGATTATTTTTTGTGGAGGGGATATCAGAGTAGTCGCATTGAAACGATGCGGCAACCTTGCAACGGTAAAAATGACGGTGCAAAAGAAAAAGGCGGGAAAATACGAAGTGCGACAATGATGTTTTTCCATCGCATGTTCATGGCTTTGTATTGACGGCCGCGTTACTCATGAAAAAAATAAGCGACTTTGTCACGTTTCCACACAGAATAATATTTCATGGTATTTGTGTACCCATACAGAGAATATGACAGGGTAAGAGGTACAATCACGAAAAAAAATATAGACTATAGACTGAGTTTGCTGATAATGTGGGTACTAAGCCAAAACTTTTTACATGGATTATCGCGAAGGCACCTTAAGTATACAAGCTTTGAGCCGTTTATGTAGATAACAGAATCTACACTTAACCAAGAACTTCTACATTGTTAAGAGTGTCTTCGGTTGTTGCCTGCATTTCATTTTCGTTAACGAATGTCCTTGTTACATTTTAAGTACCACCACCAATAATGGGGTGGGACAATTAGAATAATATGCCATCTCACTTACAATCAGCATTTTCTTAGAGTTCTTCGTTATTCGGCAGGTTCAATATGGACAGATTTTAAGCCACAGATGGACCACCTTGCGACTGAAGATTTGACAGTGATCGCTTGGGATCCGCCGGGATACGGAAAATCGAGACCGCCGAACAGAACCTTTCCCGTGAACTTTTTCGAGCGCGACGCTATGTGGGCGCATAATCTGATGAAGGAACTGAAATACGATAAATACTCTTTGCTCGGATGGAGCGACGGTGGCATCACGGCTTTAATCATGGCTTCTTTGTATCCTGAGAGCGTAACGAAACTAATCGCAGCATGCGCAAACGCATTTGTCATGCCGGAGGAACTGGAGGTTTATGAATGTAGGTAAATGTTTCATCACCAATTTGCATATACTTTTCTATATCTTGTTTCAACTCTGTGTTTCATTTCTTTAGTTTAAAATTAATAGGCCCTTTTTTTTGCTTAAAATTTCCTTTATTTATTCAATGTTTCATAACTAACGCTGATAATCAACGCTGTACCGTTGGAAAAATTAATTTCCACTGAGCTGACTTTAAATAATGACGTTATGCTGGGAGTCGATGTAACGATATTGCTTCCTTTTAGCTATCAGAAACATTGACAAGTGGTCGGAACGAATGAGAAAGCCGATGATCGATCTCTATGGAGAAGAATACTTCAGAAAAACTTGGTCGGCGTGGATAGATTGTATGGCCACTATTTGTAAAGAAAATAATGGCGATCTGTGCCGCGATCGTTTGGCAGATATAAAATGTCCGACACTGATTATTCACGGTGTCAAAGACGTCATGGTCAACGCTGCTCATCCGACTTACTTGAACAAGCATATCCGAAACTCGAAGTAAGTATCTCGTTACGTTGTTACGAGTAATGGTAAAATGAAAATCCAGGTACAAAGCGTTCATATAAAAAAATTGTTATTCCTTTTGTAGAGTAATGACTTTCGAAAAAGGAGCGCACAATCTGCATTTGAGATACCACGAAATGTTCAACGCGGCGGTGAGAGAATTTTTGCTGAAAGACTAACGAATCAACACACACGATTCCTAGCTATGAAAATGTAACTTTAAGTAGTGATTTTTATATCGCATAAAACAAGTCCACATATAATGTGTTCTATCGTTTTTATATTGAACTTTTGAACCGCAAATAAAGAAACTATTTTTCTTATTCGGTCCGCAGTCTTCTTTTAATCCAGCAATTCTTTATACACGGTGAGCATTGAATAACGAACGCAAGCGACAGTTAGAAAGAACACAGGGGTAGAACTGGCTAGTCTTGAAAGGGAGACAAATATAAGAAAGCGTTACGCACGTAGATGCTAATAAAAGACATAACTGAAATCGATCGTCCAGTAGTTTCCTATACTCCTGGATGCAGCGAGTTGGCTAGTTCGCGGAATTGCCGGTTGCAAATCTTTTTCTGACGCCCGGAAAGGCGTAGGATCTAGTTGCCAGAGGCGTGTTTCACATTGAACGTATGACGTGGCTTGGAGGACAGCCGTGGGATAACCGGCATCGCGAGAGTCGAATCGTGGAAAGGAGAATCGAACTGGCGAGCGTGGGCGTCGCGGTGCCAGTTCGTCGGCTCGTTTAAAAGAAATTTTAGCCTATCAACTCGATGCAGTATAATTACGATCTCACTAAAAGTCGTTATTGCGACAGTTAAAAGTTCAAATTTAAATAATCGCTGATTACATAACATTTATGAACCTCTCAGTTCCTTTCTATTATCGTTAAAGCGTATCAAGTAACTATAACAGTTCTTCGAAATTTAAAGAAAAATATCATATGGATTTAATCGTTGTATTCGTTTAAAACTATATTTTGCGGCCAAGTTTTCTTGCATGAGTCTCATTTGCATTTGAAGCAGGGTCTACATTAATGATTGTGTCGGGGACCAACGATGACGTATTGAGTTTCAAAATGGCGGGGGCCAGGTCATTACAGACATGAAATTCAAGTCAACCTGCCGTATTAAGCATCAATATTCGCCGCCGCGCATGGCCTGTCGTTAACGTGCATAGATGCGAAAACAATGCGTCGTCAATAGGCTATTCACGATGCATTTTGTCATGATAAAGAACGAACAGATAAGCTGACCGCAGAGTACGTTACAGTGGTAGAACATGAGGCACGTGAATAGTACATTCTGATAAAACTTATACTTCCATTTTATTTCAATGCTCTAGCGCTTGAAAAATTTTTTTTAACAGTTGAAAGGAAAACATCGGTGGCATTATAAAATACAATATTAAAGTGTCAACTGAATGACAGGTAAGACTATAATCTAGCGCAGTGGTACCGTTTATTGATATTACAGTAGAATGCATAGAAGAATGACAAATATCGTATAGAGAATGTTGAAACAAAAATATTCGTTGTTGTATATCATTGATATTACAGTAGAATGCATAGCATGCACAGAAATACCGTACAGAGAATGTAGAAACGAAAATGTTAATGCAATGTTTAAATGTCTGCTGTTCTTCGTTTTATTGTAGCGGGTCGATACGGTTTGATAAGGGAAGGGGAGGGCCGAATATTGAGAACGGCGACCGGATCAGATTGTCTGTCATCTCTCTGAGTTCGTGGCAGATGCAGGGTGCTTCCGTAAGCTCTGTAATTAGAGGCGGCGTAACCGTCTATGCTTTAATGAGCTCTGCCCACGGATTAATTAACCCTATCTACGCGACAACGCTCATAGACCGGCCCTCCCCATCAACGAATTAAACCTTTATACTGGTAATCTGTGCCAGGCGAATTCTTGGCAAATACGATGATGAGCGCAATGATGCTTTTAGCCCAACGTTACAACGTGTGTACGAGAATCTAATCTTGAAGGACGCTTCAAGTCATCTACTCTTCAAGGACTCTTAATTTTCATACCATCATTTTTAACCTACCGAGCAGTGAAGTAAGTTCAACCCAGTCGAATTCAAATATTTGTTTACGGCTTCATTTCGTTACCTCTAATGAACAGAAGGAACCGATAAAGAAAATTATCAAAGTGAATACAAGAACAAAATTTGTTTTAGTATTTTATTTGAACATACTAAACCGTGTAGGGGAAAATTCAACATCTGACTCAGTCTCTCAAATCTACCAACTACATCACTTGTACAAGCACAGCAAATTATACAGAGACACCAATTCTATCCGGTCGATTTTAATTTCATCCATAATCCGGTTTACGGCGCTTTACAATTCTGGTCCCGCGTACTTGGCTCGGGAAAATTAATGAATGCCCCGCGTACCACTGCCACGGTACACACACTCCCGTGCGTAACGACGACCGTCTCGTAAAGGGCGTAAAATACCGAGTCAGCTTAAAAGCGGCTCGCGCAAAAGAACGCAGTGCCGGAAACTCGTGAAAAACACGCCTGTTTTGTCTAAAAGCAGATGTCACGGCGAACTCCGGGATTATAGACGCCCTGCCGTGTTCCGCACCCCTCTTCCAGGTCTACCTCCCCCCCATCCACCCCCACCCCAGCACCATTCTACGGGGCTCGCAGCCAAAATGTCCGCAATGCGCTTCGGCTCTGACGAAAATCGATGCCCACCCCCGCCTCCCCCAACGTATGTTACCTATATATACCGGGTACACGAAATACCGCCCACTCCGGCGAAGCTCGTTGCCGGGCAGATTATCGGAGGCCTGCGTCGATCCTATCGACCATAATCGTCGTTGACGATGCGCAAAGATTGCCGATCGATGCCCAACCAATTCTCGGCGAAAATCCGCTTCCGACGCCGTAGCCGATGTCGCCGACGATACGGGAGGCAAAATTTCTCGAATCGACGATTGCCAAACCTGGAGCGCGTGCCCCTGCTCGTAGAAAGTGGTCCTGTGCCACTTATTATGCGAGCGCGCTTATGGTCAAAAAGAGAGTCGGCCCTCGGTGCACTTTCGGCCCGACAACAATCGGCGAACCAAAAATATCCCCAGGGAGGCACGGAATGCCGGCAAAAATCTCTCCTCCGTTAAGCCCTGGGCAGCTTCTCGCGGGGGAGAGAGAGAGAGAGAGAGAGAGAGAGAGAGAGAATCTGAGTACCGGTTTCGACGCCGACGTCGAGTGAATCGTGCTTTACGGCGCGTAAGCGAGTCGAAGCCGGCGCGAGTAAGTTCGATAAACGTCCGTGCAGCTTGTACAGGGTGGGGAGGGTAAAAACTGCACGTTGCCGGGCTGTCGGTCACGCGACCCTCGCAAAAAGTCAATGTACTCGAGTAACGTGGAGTCGGGACCAAATCATCAAGTAGCGGTCGTGTGACATCTACTACAGCTTGGTCGGACGTCATCGACTACCGTAGCTACCTTGAAGACGTTCTTACGCAATCGACTCCCATACCTCGCTCGAACATCCACCGATCGAAAATCATCAAATAGCGGCCATGCGACATCTACTACAGCCTGGTCAGACGTCATCGGCTACCGTAGCTACCTTGAAGACGTTCTTACGCGATCCCATACCTCCCTCGAACGTCGTCCACCCCATGCTCAAAAGACAAATAACGCTAAGTCCGCCATTTTGTCGAAAAGCCAGTGCCCTCTGTCCCGCCAGGACGTATCGATTGCTGTCCGTTAAAGTACACCTCCTAATTTCCTCCTATCACGCCCTACTTATCCTCAACGAAACTGCGTCCGAGCCCGGCAGATGATCCATCTCCCGTCCGCGGCTGGAAAAAAGAATTGGCCGTAATCCACTTAGTCGGCTGGAACCCTCGCGTTAATTGGCTCGACAAGCGACGCCCTAGTTGCTTAGAATAAAAACGCATTCTGGCTCGTCAGCGAAAATGCAGTCGGGCCCCGAACGCGCTCGCGAGCGCATGTGGCGCCGGCCGGTCAAATGGTCTCGTGACCCCGAGTGACCCCGCTCGCGGGGTAGCACGGAGTGCGAGGACACGGATGATAACGTGGCGGCCATTAGCAAAATTAATCGGCTCGCTCTCGCGACGGACGTTTGTCACGCGTCGGCGACGAGTCGCGCGCGCGCGCGCGCGTCCGCGCGAAAGTAAGCTAAATCACGCCGGGCGGAAACTCGATTATCCCGGAAGCTGCGTCTTCCGTCCTCCCCGCCGCGCGAAAGCGGATTATCGAACGAGCAACCACCCCCGGCCATGTTGCCAAGGGGAGTTTGGTCTATCACGACGGAAACGCTGGAAGCGACTCGTTCCTGGAAAATGATAGCTTTGATGAAACGGTGGACGCCGAAGGCTTCGTTCCGGATACAATTAGCGGCTAATGAGGGCACATTGTCCGCGTTTCAGATATTCTCGCGGCGTTCGATGGCGCACGCGAGGGGCGTGGGTTAGGAGGCGATTGAAGATTCTAATTCCGCGTCCGCGCCCACGATTATGACTGATTGAAGAGCAGCATAGGTATAATGAGCGGTAAAACTGTATCCTGATGAGGTGCGAGAATAAGCTGGCTTTTATGGACTGGAGGAAGGATAATATACACCCCCGTCCATAAGTCACTCATGGAAAGATATCTTGTGTTACGATGGAAAGAACACATATTTATGTAACATTTTCGTTGAAAATTTGAGTATAGGTACATACTCAAAACATGGAAGACGCGGTAGTATAAGATTTAGAATTAAGGAACTGGAAGTTTGTAACCGTAATAGGGAACAATAAAGAACTAACTACTCAAAATATGGTGAAGAATTACAAACTGTTATTTTCATTTCATGAAATAAGTGTCTCAGCAATAAGAAATTGCCCGAATTCAAATTTTATTAAGCTCCCGGTGACTTACGGATGGGAGTGTACATTCTAATCGAAGTCTACGCGAGTTTTGAAGACCTCCGAACTATCGACCGTGCAAGTTGAGAGTTTGAAAGCTGTCGAAAACGTAACCTGCGAGCAAATTGATTTGTACTCAGCCACGCCCTCGGCGCGCCGGCATTTTCTCCGGCGTGCGTTTAGCCGGCGAAAAGATTGAAGCTCCCGGCGATGGCGAGCTGTAAAGTAAACAGTGGCGGTCGTGAAAAACGTTTATCGGGCGGATCAAAAGTGAGGGATTAAAAAAGCGGGATGCTGAGTGCAGCGGGTGTACCCAAATATGGGCAGGCGGTCTCTCGCTTCGATTCGAGTGACCCTTTCTCTATCCTTCATTCTATATCTGACCCTCTCTCTCTCTCTCTCTCTCTCTCTCTCTCTCTCTCTCTCTCTCTCTCTCTCTCTCTCACTCCCTGCTCCTGCCTCTTTCTCCAACATCGAGCCTGTTCGATACGCACATCCTGATCGTTCGTTGTACCCGCTGGCAGATAATCCTCCCGTTCCTCCTCTCCCTACCAGTCGAAAGTGAGAGAGACCCTCTGGACGCGCGAGGATCGACTAATGAAACTCGTGAGAACCGTGCCGTGGCCTCTGCTTCGTCGATTTAAAAGACGCGGCGAAAGTTTACGATTGCCGGGACGTCAGTAGGAATCGCGGGGAATTCGTTGGTAAACGGCTGATATCTGAGAATTTTAATCAAGAGGGCGGGGGAAGAAAAAATGTTTGCGTTTAACATGAAAGCAATGTCGAATTATACAAAGTAAAATAAATCCAGACCATTCTTCTTCTTTAATCTCCACCATTCAAAATACATCATATCGAACATTTAGTTTAATTATAATAAAATATAGGAAATTGAACAAATGGACTCAAACACATTAATATACTCGTAATGAAGTCTTGGAATAAAATAATTTCTATATTATAGCGAGGTAGCTCACTTTTCTCACCGACACGAATAATCTATGAAATCTCGCCTGATCATCTGCGAGGCCGACGCGAAAGAGAACGAAACTGTCACTTGTCTCCCGCGAGCGATCGTGAAAAATTGAACCGAACCAGCGAAGGCCGCCGACTGGCTGATCATCGAAGATGCTCTTCCGTCACCGGCGCGTTTAGCTATGACGACGGATACGAAAAACGAAGAGCCTCCTTTAACGTAGGAGTCTGTCTAGGCGTCGGGAGACGCTAAATACCGTCAAGGCATCGTTTCCGACGGCAGGCCATTTTAACATGGCCGACTATTCGAGCACCATCCTCATCGACAATAACTTCCGTCAATAGAGCGTTGTTCCAGCATGACTAACGAATTCTCCTTGAGCCGCCCACGCTGCCGATCGTTCGAGATGTACGTTTAAGGCCCGATTATGTCTCTGCCCGTCGAATTCGAACGGAAAGCAGCGATTGAAGTGCGAGTCTGATCGTCGAGGCAACGGTCCGACTCGCGACCCGTTTAGCTTCGATTAGTATCGTACTACCGCACTACGGGAGATTAGCGATATTTTTCTGATAAGCCCACGCGGAATAACAGCCACGGCGGACCTTTTATCTAATGTATGTAAACACGACATTCGACGATTGCGAGAGTCGATACTAAACAGTGGCGAACTTGTCAATTTCCGAGAGTCGAGTCTATTAATACGAACTCGATCGATATAATGAGAAAGTTCGAAATTGAGATTCTCATATGCAGATGATGGAATTATAACGGACGCAACCGCGATGATATCACGATGAACAGGAAAGTAATAACGCCCGCGGGTAAAGGTTACGCTTGAGCAGTCACGCATAACAGCGACACGTATGGGAAGTACGACTTTTCCTCATTTTCGTCGATTAACGGATTACAATGTACATAATAGTGATAATACAAGCGTAAAGTTAAACGAAAAACTTGCTGTTACGAAGAAAGGCGACTCGGATTCAGAACAGTACAGTCGCGCGTTGACTACAATGTGCGTAAGTCAATAGTGCCGTGAACCACGCCCAGCCACACACACATACACACGTGACCGGCAATCTTGACCGCGTCTTTCAGCGCTGCACAAATTATCGAAAAGCCATCGGACGGCATGGGATCCACGATTACTGTAATATATGCGATAACGATGATTCATGCGCTCGAAGAAAGGCAGGATTTTCAACTGGACCGAGATGCAAATGGCCGTCGGTGTCAGTGTGTGCAGGTGTGTGAGTCGAGTAGCATCCAGTGTGAAGAGGAAACAATCGAGCGAAGCGTGCACCGCTGCCACTTCTGGTATTATCTTTCACGCCGAACTTGGAACGCAAGCTGGTTTTGCGCAGTAAACAGCTTCGTAAGTTCCCGTTTTACGTGCGCCGGTACGAATAAAAGCCTGTCGGCCGTTCGGATTCGCTCGTCAGAGTCTGGCACACCTACGCCCTTCTCCGGCGAGGTGCTGCTCGCGGTTTTGGAAGGTGCGGCCTTTTAAGGAGCAGGATTCTGGTTCCTCGTGGCCTTTCTCGCGAAAAGGACGAGACGGCCTGTCGGTAATGCATGGCAATGCACGACTTCGATACTATCGCGGCTTGCACCTATGGGCCATCAGGACGTTGTTTTTTGGGGGTCATGTCCGGGAAAGGATCGACGGTGTGGGTACATTGGCGGTGAAATGTTAAATTAAGCATTCGGCTGTGGCGGCATCTTTCCAGAGTAGCTGTCAGTTTTTTTTATTTCGTCTTTATATCCAAAGATTCTAATCATATTGAAATTTAAGAATATATTTTAGTTTCCACTGAAATTACAGTTTAAATAGAGAGGGTGACTGTATTTTGCGCATGACGGATATGGTTGTCATGACACAAAATTGATGACACAATGCAATTTCTCCATGACGGACGTAGTCGTCAAACACAGCTGTTTAAGTTTTGTTACGTAAGTTTAAGGGAGTCAAAGGATGGAAGAAACAGTATGGTAAGATAGCATGTGTAAGAGGGATTTGTAGGAATGATTGCTGGTATTCGCGGTGTTGTATCGAGTTTGCCGTGCGTCTGGAGGCCTGATGAGGGATTCGAGAGGCGCATGCCAGGAGGGTTGTTTTTCCCGACGAGAGAGCGACGAGAGAGCGACGAGAGAGCGACGTGACGGCGGAGGCCTGAAAAACGAGGCACAGGGTAGCACACCGCTCGATACCTCGGCTTCAGCGACTGAAGCTGAAGGTGGAAGGTTGAAGCTGAGGCTCCCTCGCTCAACGGAATTATGAATGTACTCCGGGACCTAACGGGAGAGAAGGTTTGCTCGTTAAGCTCGAGACGCCTCTCACCGAATCAACAATCCGCACATTCGACCCAGCTCCTGAATACCACCTTACGTAACAAAACATGAACGTCAGATCCGATGAAACGACAATACGTATCAGTAAAAAAAGAAACGAAAAATCTATCGAACTCTCGACTCATCAACTAATCTATCCCCCGATACACACAATATCTATCAAGCACCTGATTCATCCACTGACTCATCGTCCAACCGATCGGAAAAAATCTCAAAAATTATCTTTCTAATCCCAAGATCGATCCATACTACGTTCTACCGGTCTCATCTCTGCGGAAGGCAACCGAAAGCGTCCTATCTTTCGCCCGGCAAATTCGAACAGTCGCGCGTCCATAGGCGGCGAGTGATATCGCGACACCTCTTATACGGAACCCAGAACGCGAGAGGGAGTCGTTCTTGGGGGAAAGAGGGGTCGAGAGAGGGCCTGCGCCGCCGTAGAGAGGGGGGAGTGCCTGGATGACTCAGGTCTCGGATCCACCGTTATCGACTGCGTCCTCTCCTCGAGGACTCCGAATCTCCCGCCGTCCTCATCCGAGTGTAGAACGACGCCATTTACGGCAGCTCGCGGCCGTTGTCGCCGCTTTTCAGGCCAGCGCCGAGAAAGTGGCCGTGTGTCAAAATCTTGGCCTCGATACCCGCGAACGGGGCGCCCACAGAGGCGTCCCGGCCTGGGAGAAGAGTGGTAGCCATGCAGCCAGCCATATAGCCAGCCTGACTTTGCTGGCCTCGCCTGATTGATTGTCTCCGATGCACAAGCTGCAATCCGAGCGAGTCTACTCCGTAGTATACTAAACGTACAATACCGCTGCGGATACTGTCTTACCGAACGGAGTCAGCCGTCTGCTGCCCGTTTCTTTGACATTCGAGGGCCGTTACGCAATCGGCTCGTAAATCATCCTATCGCGCCCATTACGTCAGATTACGCATTATAGTCCTTTTGCCGCACGGGCGTGCGTCCTCCCGAACGGCAATCGGGCGCGTTCCACGAATGAAGAAGCCATTAGCTTTGGCAAGGAGCAGCTGGGAAAATTGCCCGGTTGGCGGAGTGTCGCGCTGCAATCTGGATAATTAGAGGGTGACTCAGCGAGAGGGTGGCGTTCGACGAGGGTGTCGGAAGATGCGCTTGTCCGGAAACTGACGGAGGATGAGGGTCATTGAGGCTGACCGCGTTCGGTTACCTTTAATCCGACCTGATTAGATCGTACGGAAGGACTGTCTCTTTGGGCTAACCCATTACCCGCCGTAATACAGAAGTTCAAAAATAAATAATGAGCTGTTTGCCTAGGGCAGGATCTACTGGCATAGCCCTACTGATGAGTCCGCCAGTAGATCCGGGACGAAATGAATTTTTGGAACACACCATCTTTCCTTTTTCTAGCCTATTGTCCCATTGGACGTTTGTTCAAACCGGCTGAGAATTTAATGGGACATTGAACGAATAATGGGTTAATCTGTCATCTGTATACCGGTCGATTCATAAAGATCCCAACCTAGCATTTTTTAGTAGAAGCTCTTGGCCAGCTATGGAAGTGCAGTTTCCTCTCTGTTACTTCTGAAATTATGAAAACAGTCAATCCCGGCTGATCTGCCTTTCTCGTCCTCAACCCATCCATCATGGCAGTATTTCCTGACCAATTACCCCATTGGCAGATTACGTCACGCCGTTATCCCTGAGAACCGCCAACTGACCCGTTGAATATCAAAGCGCATTTTCTCCGTCATCGGGCTCCCGAAGACAGCGCGTCGCTGACTCGACCTCGCGAAATCGATGCCTTCAAGCTCACCGCCAATCAAGCGAATGCCATCGCTTCCACGTCCACGCCCGCGGAAGTATTCGGACATATCTAGCCGCCGACCTTCCGTGGGATCAATAAAACACCAGACGGGACAAAGTCTGGCCCGTGCGTCAGATAAGGATCCTCTTTACCTTCCTCTACTTTCCTCCCTTCCTTTCTCAACACCCCGTGCCAAACTCTTCCCTCCCTCCCTCCCTCTCAGTCCCGGCATCCGGTCCTCGTCGGGCCGTAGAAAAAAAGGGAATCCGAATTAGCGGCGTAGACTTTTTAATACGTCGGAAGCGGCACGCGATTCTTCCGCCGGTCTGGAAAATATCGATCGATGGCCAGTGGCTGAGTCAACCCCCCCGGCGTCCTCTGACGCGGGTCACAGTCATCGGTACAACGACATCCACGACTCACCGTTATTTCCCCGCAGAGGTGCGCAGAGGGCTGCCGGCAAGTCCGCAAAGCTCGTTTCCACCCCCACCCCCCATCCACCCCCGTCCCTCCGAGACGGAGAGGTTCCTTTTCCACGATTCCGCTCCTAGCCCCGTATCCGGAATGAGAAACGGGGACCGAAAATGAGAACACTCCTGCCAAGGTCGATAACACAGTGACTCACGCCCACCCTCGGCCGAGCATGCGTACGAAATGTACAGGCTGGCTGGCGGTCGGAGCGAAAATCCATAACCTGCATATTTAACGTGCGAATGATCGTGTTCGACGAACGGCGAGCGAACACGATCGTTCCTGCTCGGAATTGTAGAATTGTGGAGGAGGATGCCTGGCGTCTTCACGTTCCTCCCTTCGGGGAGGCCGAGTGGCCGATGATGGGGTGAGAGCTGCTCGAAGATTTTCGATCTGGGTTGGTGGATAAGGATGCTGTTGGGGGATTAGAATGTTACTTAGGCGCGGCGGGGAAAATTTGCAATTTAGATGGTCAGGGTACAGATATGTTAAAAGGACGGCGCGCTTTCCTTCGGTGTCCTTCGGATGGAAGTGCGGCTGGAATTTGCCATCCTGGAAAGAATATTTATCCCGCGGTGGAAACTTAATATTGACTCTGTCGATGGACAGGAATCATTGATGGATTAATATTAAAATACAATATTAATCACATTTATATTACTAGCAGAAAATGATGGTTATTCCTATTTGTTAGAAATTCAATATTGAAACATATTCGAAACATGACAGATGCTCTCTCGACAGTTTAACGCTAGACCGTAATCATACCTATAACCCGCAGATGCACAGACCGCTTATTAACACATCCAGCAGCTTCAATCTCGATAACAAGATCCCAGCTTCCTATGCATCAGTAATTAAGGCAGCGGTCAGACACGAAAACATCATCGTCCTTGTTGGATTTCAAACGAGCCTCTCTATGACCAACCAGGACAAATTAATAGCTTGACACTAACATGGACCGGTCGAATGCGATCGTCTCTCAATTACGCAACCGGTCTATATCTATATGGATCAACTATCAATTAACGCGATACTGGCCTACGGTAGGTAATAATGACGTGAGCGGCCGCTTCTTTTTTATTTATCTCCGCGCCACGAACGTGCCCGACGTCGATTCTAAAGTGGACATGATGTCACCCGCCGCTTATACCCGCGGAGCCGTTTAATAGCTACGCCGACGAAGGACAATGGACACGGGGCATTAAGCGGCGCGTATCCTCCTGAATTATTCTCCTGACATGTCCCGAATCGGCCGATTATGCAATCCCGACGCGAGCGCGGCCGGGAGAGCAGCGGGGCGAAATTTGGATCAGTACGTCAGATTCCCTGCTGATCGCTGACGTCACAATCGGAACGGTCCGAGCCAGGGGCCACTTTGAGCCAGTTACGATTAGGCGAATGACAGTCCCGTTGAAGGTGCATTGCCTGACGACTGAAACCGTTCGCCGGTCAGCCACGTAAGAGCGTCTAATAACAAAATTACTCTAAATTGGAAGAGAGTACGTCCTGGCTCGTCACAGTCAGGAATTCCATGGCGATCTTTCGATACCGTAGATCTACAATGTCTTCGCAATGGCTACCTGGAAACTTCCGCGGCCTGCGGAGAACTCACGCTCACGTCATCGGGAGCACGTAAGTATAGATATTAATTTCAGCCAGGTTCGCACGTTGAGGTGTGACAGGAGCATGGCGTACCGATCGTTAGCTTCGCAGCTGTGCCGTTGGAAAATCGTGAAAGAACTCGACGCTGGCCGTGCCCCGCGGCCAATGGACGCGCTCATTATGCAAAGCGCAGCATAATGCAGTCCGCTGCTCGACGGGCAGACATTCTCCGCGCTCGTCTCTCGCGCGGAATTCGCGCCGATAATAATTATATGATCTCCCTCGCTTCGGGCCGGCCCGTTACGTGCACGCACTAGGACGTGGCTCTATCAACGTGGGACCGGCGTGTCTCGTGCGTGAGCGCACGGTAGAGCCGGACAGTGCGTAGGTAAGCGTGCACTGTACGCACACGCTTATATTCTGCACGCAGCGACGCAAAGCTTGTAAGGTGGAGTGGGGTAAAAGCGACCCAGAAATTGTAAAGTTTACTTTAATCTGATGTATTTTCTATCTATTCCACTGAAACCTAATAATTTTAGTGTCTTTCTTTAGCGCGTGGTTCATTCTTTAAGTTGCATTCATTTGGATTAAAAATATCTTCTGAGACTTATGATTTTTTTAATAAATTAAAACAGTGCTGCTAGGGCGGATTTGCCCCGTGAATGGATTTACCCCACTACACCTTGTATAATATGATGAGTCGTATGTCTCCGCCGAAGATAGAGCAATGTACACACATGTTCAAGCACAGTGTTCCCTGTACCTATCCTGTGTTCCGATACTTGCAGAGGATTCTGTTCTGAGGTTGAATCGAGTCCGAACGTCAGATTTCTGTCAAATATTCTAGACTTCAACTCCGTCACGTGCAGGAACGCTTACAGCGGAGGATGTACGGACTTATTATATACGCCGTGTATGCAATGTTTAATACAGTACGTAGCGTCGATACATTTAACGTAACACGCTGCCGTGTACGTGTAATGCATTCAAGCGCATACATACTTATGATCGAGCGCCGAGACTCATGCGGGTACGCGATCGCGAGTGACTTTTTTTTCCTCGCCAGAGAGCGAGTGATCCATACATGGTAACGACGAGAAGGCCCGAGCTACAACGCTGCAATGCGTAACCCACCCTGACTTGTCTCTCCGCTTGTCTCTCCGCTCGGACTCGTAAGGAGGTAACGCACACTTCGCTCCTTGACAGTCTACGTGTGTGTACCCGCACGGAGTGTTACGGTATCCCATCGACTACGGGACAAATTAAATCCCAGCGGATCCGAACGCTTTCTTCCATCATTTACGCCATCGGCTTCCTCGATAACCCGAAGAGAGCAATCCGCTTCGCCAGACGCTCATCTTTACTCCGAACAAATTCTTTATAGATAATGTCAAAGCGCGCTGCTTTCATTATAACGGTCCCACGCATCTCAATTGCGAAGATGTAACGAGCGCATGGTTTGTTAGCGTTGCCTAATGAATTATTGAGAAGGGCAGCTGAATTATTCAGTAGCATCCCCTAAGAGAGGCGGATCGATACCGGGCAGAAGGTATTGAACTCATCGGGCGGGCGTAACATTTCGACGCTGTCAATCGGCTCGTACTGTGCCAACGGATTCATTTTATATCGACGGCAGAAGGAGCCGAGAGGCGCGGTTACGTCTCGCCGCTTTACGATGTCATCAATTAGTTCTGCAACATTTCGCTTTTGGGCGTGTTCGCCGCCCGATGAGTCACGTATCGACTTTCTTCGGCGGCAGGTTAGGGTAGGCAGGGTGGCTCTAAGGCGAATCCGTGGGTTAGGGGTAAAAGACTCGGACGGAGTTTAACCACCTGCCATTTATCGACGCGCAGGTCCTGTACAGTGGACTCTTCCTGGCCCGGGATCGTTATTTCGGCGAAGGAAAATGATCGAGGACGACCGTAGTGCCTGCGGTGAATAAACATCGGTCCTCTCTGTCCCAAGGTGACTTTCAGGCAAATTATGAATGGACGAAGGCCTAGAGTGGAACCACCTGCTACCGCGTGTAGGCAGCTGTTGGACTTTCGGCCGTTCTGAGACTCTGCATGAAGTGTTCTAGGAGTGTTCTAGGATCATGACATATTTCGCTGGAGAGATTCAATTTTCTCCTGCAGTCTGTTTAGAACGGCGCCGAGACAGGAAGCGAAGTTCATTAGAGTGCCTCGTGCTGGCCCCCCCGCCGCCGGCACGAGCACGCGGATGCGTCAATTAGCGATTACAAGGTGTGAACTTCGCGTTCGCCAGATGGAAATGACGCGTGCATTTCCTATGTGCAACCTAGACGCCAGACCTAGCGCGTCCCGAGCCCTGCTCACGAACGTCCCCCCGTCGGATGGAGAGAGACCTACCGTGACTCATAATTCGTCGACGAGCCATTAATGTCCATGTTGGTGCGCCGGTCAGTCAACATGTAAACATCGCGCCTATTCGGGTATAGGGTCAGCATCTCGAAAGTACTTGCGCGCGCGAGCGCAAGGCGTCTGCGAGCTGAGGATTTACCGAAGCAGGTCTAAGGTGAGATGATTGCAAAGTGGCGAGATCCGAACGATAATATCGTCTACGCCGACCGTACTGCAGGTTTTTAATTAACGACGGCCGAGAGCAATCGGCGAACGTCTAACTCGTAAGTAATTGCAGCGGCGTGGCTTCAATGATAACATCTCCGGTAATCGTTCGTCGTCTGTTCCTCTCTTTGCGCCATGAATGAACATACGAGTATCCTTACGACTTTATGCAACCTCGCACATGTGTGCTTCGCGTATTCCCGTCTCGCTCCCTCTCTCTCCCTCTCCTTCTCGCCCGCCGACTCGCTCACGCACACAGGCCTGCCACTTCTAGCCGGATTTGTATGCTGAACGCTCAACTTTGCGGGGGCGTTGTTTTTGGCTCGTTGCAACGTAGCCGGTACCGGAAAGGCAACCGACGTCAAACTATTACCGAAGACAATTGTAATCCCTGTCGCCTCGCACATGACAGACACGCACACGTACGCACACAGTCATGTACACGCCCCAAAGCGACCGTCGCCGCCGCCGCCGTCGGCATTTGACCTAATATTACAAATTGATCGCCCCGGAGACAATGGACTGGGCCCAATCGAATCTATGAAAACGATTTCCGCCCACTCTTGACGAGGCCCCGACGCCGGGCGACTCGACGCTAGCATGCAAATTGGAAAAATACACGGCAAGCTATGCCGGACGAGCCGCGAGGATCGTCGGCATCACCTAAGGCCATGTTAGAGACGTTACGAGTAAGAAGGAAGTCGAGCATATTTCATACCCGTAGGATTCGTGCCGGGCGCAGATCGATCCTCGTCCCGGCGCCAGGCCGGCTTACGTGCTCGCGATCAAAGGGACGGGAAAACTGCCGTGAACGCTGCTTGTTGGCCCCGCTATCGTCGACGTGCTCGAAGCCCTTAAATTTCGACGAATCGAAATTTCCTCAACCGCATCGGAGTGCCGCAGGATTCGGGGCTGCGGCGTCGTTCGGCGCGCAAACGCGCGCAGTTGGCAACGCTGCTGGACGCCGCCTGGTGAAAAGGTGGCGGGGCGGACCAATCAGCGTCGCCGTAGCGGCCGACCCCCGACTCCCCACCGCGGCCGTCTAGAGGCTTGAAAATCTGTAACGGACGCCGCAGCCAGCGCATATTTGTTTCTGGGCTCTCGTGACGCGTAGCGTGCATCGTCCTCGTCGTCCGAGTTCCGAGTCGATAGTATATCGCAAGTCAGAGAAAGGAGACCCTTGAAGCGTACACGGCAAAGTCCAACCGAACACCGAGTCAACATGAGGGAAATCGTCCATATCCAAGCTGGCCAGTGCGGAAACCAAATTGGCGCTAAGGTACGTAAGAAGGAGTAACGGGCGACCGACGCCGTTTTTCGCCACTTTCGCGTTTCCCGGAATTCCGTTCGCGTGGAGAGTCATCCTTGCAAGCGTCGGACGCTTCGTATACGGTACGAATCTTCTCGCCGGTTGCATTTCTCGTCCGTAATCGGAGGTACTCCGCCGGTAGAATCTCGAGTGGCTCGCTTAGGGAACAGTTTTTCGTCGAATTTCGAATCGCTCGAAGGGGAAATAACGCCATTGTTCGAGGCGCGTCGCCGCACTTTGCACGGAGGCAGGCGAGGGGTCAATTCGATTCGCGCTCATCAATTCCAGTCGGCGTTCGAACAGGGGAACATCGTGGCGGTTATTTTTCGGTTGACGCGAGAACGGTCGAGCGTTCCTTGGGTTAGAGGCACGGTGTGCGTCTGGTATGCGAAAAAATGGCAACCTTGCCTCGGTCGAAGACCTGTCATGGCGACAGAGACTCGCCGGCCGGCGAGCGGACCTAACGGTCTTTTTTCCCTCTCGCCCGTTCGTTCCACGTTTCCGAGCCGGGCGTCGTCGTCGTTCCACTGTCGGCCATTTTTTTCCCCGACACGAGCCGCTCACAGCGCCTTCAATTATGGCCGAGACCCGGGATCGACGCCAACTTTCTGCCGGGCGAGACGTCACGCAAAATTCGTAATGACGGCGCGTTTCGGGAATTATGATTTCCGATGTGTCAGCCGAAACGACGACGACGCCTGTCTTCGTTACTGGGTGTGGCTTATCATTTAGCGTCATGATACACCGGTTGATGCGGCAACGGCATCGAGCGGCTGCGCGCGCACCTTCGCCAACTCTTTCCAACAGTTCCCGAGCCGTATTTTCCGTCTCGCTCGTCTCTTTCACTTCTCCCCCCGTAGCCTCTTCTCTCGCCGCATACCTCTCTTTGTCCCTCATTACGTCTCTCTCTCTCTCTCTCTCCCTCTCTCGCTCGCTCGCGCTGCCACTCGAGCATCGTTCCATCTCTCTTCCTCCGAATCGACGGGACCATCTGCCTTTTCTCCGCTGGATACTCTTTCTCTGTCCGACTCTCATAACCGTTTTTTTCTTCTATTCGCCTTTCTATACGTAGCCTCTCCCTTCTCTCATCTGCTTATGTCGGCGGCAGTGTTCTGGCTCCCTCTTTCTCTTTTTCTGCTCATCCGTCTCTCTCGCTCCCTTTCTGCCCGTGGCCCACGGCACGCACACGTTTTGATACATGTGTATTAGCAGGCTCTCCACACGTTCGCAGTGACGCTCGGCGCGCGCGCGCGCGCGCGCGCACTCTCTGCATTCTTTCAACACCGGCGCCGCTAGCCGCTTGCCAACTGTGCGGCGTATAACCGACGTATTCTAAAATTTTCATACTATTCGCGGAAAAATCGATCACCTTGACTGGCATTGCATCGAGGCGTTCGCTCGATGAGTTCCAGCTAACGAACGTGCAGCGAAATTATTATTCTGTTACGCAAAAACTTGCTTCGTACATTCATGACCAGAGTCGTTAGCAATAATTTTCAATAAATTTGATGGACAGGCGGAAAATGTCTAATAAGATATACGTATAGGAAGATACAGTTTGCCAGTCGTTCGACGTGTCGGTAAATTGCTTTCAATTTGTCACGATGTATCGGTTCAGAATTAAGAACGAGGTAATAGGATAACAGAAATGCCTTAGTAAGGTGGATGGATGTGACAATATGACGCAATGAAGAATGATGGTCACGGTTCCGCAGGTTTCAAGGCTTCCCCGATTATGTCAATGGCCCCCGACGCGTTCTCATTAGCCTCTCTCACGCGCTTACGACATTCGGGCCGATATGCAGAATCTCGAACCTTTTCCGAAAACATCTCGAGAAAATAGGCGCGACAGACTTGAAAGGACCGGTCGCAAACGGCAAGCGTTGTGCAATCGGCCACGTTTGCCCATTCAGGGATACCTTCGCGAGACCCAAGGACACCTACTCTTACGTAGTAGGCAGAGAGACCTCTCCCAAATAAAGCGAAAAGGCATCCTTTCTCGCCATTTTCCGACGGCTCACCTCGCCCCGTTTCGAACTCTCGCGTTGCCAACGAACCCTATAGATACAGCCGGCTATATCGATCTGGCCATGTCGAGTCCTATATCGAGGCGTCAACCCTCATTCAACGCCGATAATTTCTCATTACTCGAAAATTCGATAAACCTACGTCGCAACTGGCTTATTTCATACGGACTCGACGTAATTCGAAATTTTCTTTATCCTGCTCTCTACCCTCGGCCGTCAGGGATCCCACCGGATGTCGGGAACAGTTGACAGTGTTCCCCCTCAGGTAGCAAGGTCTCGGTAGCAGCTGCCTGCGCGAAGGGCCGAGAGAAAAGGGATCGATTGTCCAGTTAGCTTGCCGGGTCCCGACCGGCAGCTGTTTTTCCCTTATCATAATTTATTGCCGCCTTCTGACGTGTACGCCGTTCTCTTTCCTCCTCGGTCGACGCTTGTTCCTCACTCGGACGACCTCCCAATTTTTCAGCTTAACTCTGCACTCAGTTCCGTACTCAATTCTGTAAGTCAATTTTCGGGCCTTATCTTCCGGCGTCCGTTCGTCGGACCCGATAATGACCGTTTCCACAGACGCTCCTTTTTTACTCTCCTTGCGCGCCGGTTACGTAAGAATCCGACAAGCGGCATTACTGGCGGTGCATTTAGAATAACGGTATGACCTTTCACGCTTCCGGCGAGGCTTCGCAGCGTGGCTCTCTCTTCAGCGGCGCGAGTCGGTGATCTGTTAAATTGGACGAGTCCAGACGGGAGCATCAGATAGTCAGCGAGTCGAACGTTCGAATTGGCTCGGGCCATTGCACATCTCTCGGATGCATCGGTCGTCCCTTGCATCCGAAAGCGTGGCCGCGAACGAAGAAGAAGAAGACGAAGAGGGTTGTTGCATACATCCACCGCGATTCGCGGCTTATGCTAATTGCACGCCATGTCGGTTTTACGGTCATCATCTCTATATATAGCGGTGACATTGGTGACTCATATCTCTCTCGCTCTCTAGTCGCGGTTTACATACACGCACGTATGATCGGGACAGGGTGGGAGGTGGCACCGTGTGCGTACCGGTCGCCCGCGGACACAGTGGTATGCGGGTACGTACGTGTGACTACACCGTCCGACCGTAGGCAGGGTAAGGTAGGGTTGGCCGATCCTGGGCCTCCCACCGATGCTCATATATGGTTACGGCTTAATACACTCGTCTATCCTACGTAGGACGTTCTCGAATGTGCGAATGCGCGCGGTCGTGTTCGCCATTACGGTGTCCGCAAGGATTTCTCTCACGGACACTTGCGATCTCAATCCCCCTCGAGTCTCTCGTACAAATTGGGTGCATGCGACCCGGTCGTGACGCGCGCTATTGGAACACTGTTTTTTTTTAATCGCGAGTAGAATAGAAGTTCAACGGTTGTATACAGAGTAGAAAACATTTTCAAAAAATGATTATGATTTAAAAAAAACTTTTCAAGATCGTATGTATTACAATAACACGTGTTACAATAAAATGCGCAAAGTCTACTTAAAACAGAATATTAACGAATTGCGATCTCAGTCCCCCTCGGGTCTTTCGTACAAATTGGGTGCATGCGAGCCGGTCGTCACGCGCACGATTGGAGTCCGCCGATAACGTAATCGAATTTGTCGCCGATGGAGATAGGCCCTCTCGGCCACTCCGGTCGGAGTCGGATTCGAAGTTGAACGTACGCGAGCAAGTCTTGGCTCCTTTGCTCTTGGCTTGCACGCGGTTTCGGGTACGTCGATTTCCAGAAATATATGCCCCGGGGTCTTTGAACCACCGGCCAGGAGAGAATGCCGTCGGCGGCTGGGTCCTCTTGCTCCTTCTCTCGCGTCCTAACCACTCCTTGAGAGAGGCCGATTGTGCTGCTCGGCTCGTTTCGCGCAGGGGATGCGCCGGTGTCGTCGGGTTGAAAGGGGATATTTTTGGAATAACCTTTCCGCGATATAAGTTTCTCGAACTATGCGCCGACCGCCGAAGGTTTAAGCTACCGTGTCAGAATTTAGCGAGCCAACAAATTTTTTCTAATTAAAATTACAAATATTTGCACTTTCAAAAGAAAAAAATATGTTCTTGAATAAAGTTGAGTCCGTACCTCACCAGATTGAAATTAACTATAATAGTATTATGAATTGCACCCCATCAAACTCGCTGGCTGGCGAGCAGCGGAAGTTTTGTTACCTTTATCGCGTTGCATAATTTCATACGTATATATATAGAGCAAGGTAGGCGAGGATAAAATCCGGATCGCGTCTACGTTCCGTGCGACACGACTGACTACCGCTCGAAGCCGAGATTGATAGTTGGCCTCGCGCGATGATACAGATCGCGTAGCCGTTGTAGTACGCCGGTAATTAGTCCCGATTGGCACTCAAGCGACTCGGTTACCAGATCCGCGCAAAGGAGGGGGCGGCTGACTGACGAAAAGTATGGAAAAAAGATTGACTCGCCGGTAGAGGCGGACTCTTAATTAAAACGCGTATTACGATTAATTACACGCGAGCTATGCCGGCGGCGCGAGAGGAACGAGAGAGGCGGACTCGGCGTGCCGAGGGTCGTTGAACCGTCTCGTGCAGAGTCGGTCGATACTGTGGAGGAGACCTGAAACGGATATGGGGAGGGTAATTGCGGAGAGAAAGCGCTGACTCGTACGAAACTTCCTTCCTGCGTTATCTTCCCGCTCATAGATCCACGAGAGCCTTAGGCACGCGTCCTTCGCCGCGGCGCCTGCGTGTGTGAGAGCCGAAATGGGTTAATGGTTCACAGCTATTAGGAGAAGTATATATTCGGAAAGCCGGGCCTAACGATTCCGGTTTGCGAGGCGCCAGCCTAGCAACCATCGCTGCGGGCGAATAATTTTAGTCATGTGGCTTGATCAGGCGGATTAATGAACTTATTTCTGTCTCCTTCTTCCAGTTTTGGGAAATCATCAGCGACGAGCATGGCATCGACCCCACCGGCACCTACCACGGCGACTCCGACCTTCAGTTGGAGAGAATCAACGTCTACTACAATGAAGCCTCCGGTGGCAAGTACGTGCCTCGGGCCATCCTCGTCGATCTGGAGCCAGGCACTATGGACTCCGTACGTTCGGGACCGTTCGGACAGATCTTCAGACCCGACAACTTCGTGTTCGGCCAGTCCGGCGCTGGCAACAATTGGGCAAAGGGTCACTACACCGAGGGCGCCGAGCTTGTCGACTCAGTTTTGGACGTCGTGAGGAAGGAGGCCGAGAGCTGCGACTGCCTGCAAGGGTTCCAGCTTACCCACTCCCTGGGAGGTGGCACCGGGTCCGGTATGGGCACCCTGCTCATCTCCAAGATCCGCGAGGAGTACCCCGACAGAATCATGAACACGTACTCCGTCGTCCCCTCCCCGAAAGTGTCAGACACCGTCGTCGAACCGTACAACGCCACCCTCTCCGTTCACCAGCTCGTCGAGAACACCGACGAGACCTACTGCATTGACAACGAGGCCCTCTACGACATATGCTTCCGCACCCTCAAACTGTCCACACCGACGTACGGCGACCTCAACCACCTCGTATCCCTCACGATGTCCGGCGTAACGACTTGCCTCAGGTTCCCCGGACAGCTGAACGCCGATCTTAGAAAGCTGGCCGTCAACATGGTACCCTTCCCCCGTCTCCACTTCTTCATGCCTGGCTTTGCGCCCCTCACGTCCCGCGGTAGCCAACAATACAGGGCTCTCTCCGTGCCCGAGCTCACCCAACAGATGTTCGATGCCAAGAACATGATGGCAGCATGCGACCCACGACACGGAAGGTACCTGACCGTCGCCGCCATCTTCCGTGGCAGGATGTCGATGAAGGAGGTCGACGAGCAGATGCTCAACATTCAGAACAAGAACAGCTCGTACTTCGTCGAATGGATCCCGAACAACGTCAAGACAGCCGTGTGCGACATCCCGCCCCGCGGCCTCAAGATGTCCGCCACCTTCATCGGAAACTCGACCGCCATCCAAGAGCTGTTCAAGCGCATCTCAGAACAGTTCACTGCCATGTTCAGGAGAAAGGCTTTCTTGCATTGGTACACCGGCGAGGGCATGGACGAGATGGAGTTCACGGAGGCCGAGTCCAACATGAACGATCTCGTATCGGAATACCAGCAATACCAAGAGGCTACCGCCGACGAGGACGCCGAATTCGACGAGGAACAGGAGGCCGAGGTCGATGAGAATTAGAGAGACCATAAACGAGTATCCCATTTTCTCATTTTGCGATCAGGCGCGACACCCAAGACAACAGACCACACACGAGTCTCCCCCTTCTACACACACGCAGCCCCTTTACATGCTTCTTGACTCTGCGTTCACCCCCCCACTATCTTTTTTCTTTTAATTTTGTTTGTACTTTTCGCCCATCCCTGATCCTCCGTTATCTCTTTATTTTTCTCTTACCTTTTTTTTTGTACCGACAGTTCTTTTCTACGTCTCGAGTCTCGGCGATGAAGACGCGCGTGAATATTAACATTTCGTTCCATTACCGGTTACCGCACTTGGTATTGTTCGGAAAGAAAAAAGAGTATTTCTTCGCCATTTCGACCTTCCTTGTTCGTTTTCCTCTCTTTACATCGACTAATAATGAAAGCGCGTCTTATATCGAGTGTATAACCGCTACTGCGGCTGCCACTATCTTTGAATAAATTATTATCATATAAGTGTACGTTTCATGGACACCTTTTATTACATGGATTTCCTCCTTTACCCCCCCTTCAGAGAAACCATTTATTGTCGTCTCATCAGGATCCTTCAGGACGGTCTATAGTTTTAGGCATTGACTTCGTGTTCGTCTTTTATCATACGATTTTTATACTTTGAAAACTGTAGTTTATAAGCGGACCATAGAATTCTAATTTTATAACGATCAAATAATTTCCGTCGACTTGCGCTACATTCGCGAAACTCGATACATGCGATTGAACTTTCCAGATTGTATGATTGGATTTCAAAAATTGTAACCGGCAATGTGCACAATTGTTTTCTTATTGTACAGAAGAATATAAATACAAAAAATTCCTACGGAGCTCTATAATTTCTCTTACGATCACGATCACACGTAGTTCACCGAAGTTACCTAAACGTAAATCTAATGTTCACGTAAATTATGGAGTCTACCTTTCATTCTTCTGATTCTGGAACGTAAGTATCCACTGGCAAACTCTTCGCTATAATTTTCATTCAGACACTTATGCACGTGCCAGCCACTTTTTTCATATGTATATACATTCTGACAATCCCAATGGGGTCACAAGCTACGTGATTGAAAAGTTGGATTGGCACCATTGATATTTACAAGTGCCATAAAACACCGGCCTATTTCTTTTTCATTATTGATTTTATTCGGGGCTAAAATATCCTGAAACGGCCAATGGACTGTACTCATTGACTTAAATAGAGCCAGTAGCGCAAAACGAATCTATTACTGTCACTTCGAATGTACTTCCTATGTTAGAATTTGAATTAATAAGAAGCAAGTGCCACTTATGGTCACGATGATGGTTGCCTGAAATCGTGTACGTGCTGCCATCTAGGCTGATTTTTATGAAAATTGTTGGAGTTAATAGGTAAGTGGCGTACTCAAGCGGGAAAAACAGAAAACCGGTAAAGGTAAAGAATCCCGTCCTCCGCACCGATTTGCATGAAACTTCGTGTAATGGTAAATTTTTGAATAAAAATAAGATCTGTAAAAGCCAAAGGGCCCGCTCGCGTCTAATTAAAAAGTTATTAAGCGTTAAAGTTTAGTTATGAAACCTGTCTTACCGGCAGCGTGAACGATGCTGCGCTAGCGCTCTGACGTCTGCGCATGCGCATGGACAAGTTTGCAGATATATTTGAAATTAAATAATATTGAATTGGCGAAGACTACGTTTGGGCAAGGCTTCCCTTTTATAATATTTAAGAGTTTTCAATCAAACAATGGTTCGAGAGTAGGTTTGGGTTAGGTTTTTGTTTTCCCCGAAGATTCGAATTAGTTTCGGAGTTACAGCCAAAAAACGGTCGGGCGATAGAGGATCGAAAGGAGATGATGAAAATCGCAAGCCGTGCTTCCTAGTTTTGACGTCGAATGCCGAAATTTAATGGGTAAGATTAATATTCAATAATTATTATGTCATATACTATTTTTCTTGATAATAATTGGGTTCTTTCTATTTTTTACAGTACGTGTACCAAAAGAAGCAAAATTCCGTTCACTGTTGGCTTCCTTACTTACATTGCGGCACGTTACAATGGTCTTACTTAGTCGCTTCCACAGCAAAAGTGTTGATCTTTTCAAGACAGTTTTTAGTGTGTTACTTATTTACCTTTGCGCCTATATTAATATTGAATTATTAGAGACAATTATTATATAAGAAATTGTACGTATGTATGTATGTGAGCTGAGTATGCTGTATGTAGCGTGTATGCTAAAAGTACAACAATTGTATGGGAATTAGATTATAACTATGTAAGAAACATTTTTTACTGTATACTATTTTTCCTTACAATATATGTATTAAACGAAATTCTGTGTTCTCTGATTACTTAGTTATAAGATCCCATATATCCAATATCCCTCGCCGAAACCATGCCTTTTTCCGATGTAACAAAGTTCCCCAACTTCGATGAAATCTTATGGGATCACATGGAAATGCGACGGGAGAAGAAGGCAAGCGACTCTTCTATTCATCTCATATCGTGGAGAATTCGATTTTGATAGAAAACACTATGGGAATAGCGAGAAATGATCAAATATACGATGAGGCGAAAAATGTTAAAGTCTCGGTTAGGACTGGAATCAGTCAAGCGTTAAAATGTCGAAAATCTGACCAAGTAACAGGAACATAGAAGTGTCGAAGAGGTGGCACAGCGAAACTTGGCGTGTTTAGTCAAGCGTGACGAGCGAACTTTTCGAAATTTTACCCAAAATCGGACGATTTAACAGGAACATAGGAGTACCGAAGAGGTGGCACTGCGAAACTCGGCGTGTTCAGTCAAGCGTGACGATTAACATTTTCAGAATCTTGCCCAATTCTCTCTACTTCTCTATGTTCCAATTTTCCTTTCTCGTTCGTTTTACGTATTCTATAGACTTCCCATAGGATATTTGTAATACTGATTGCTTTTACTGACACTGTACGTGTAGCTTATGGTTTCCTTATGATGTTCTTATGGTTTTTGCTAGTATTCTTATCTATCTAACTTAAAATTAATTCCTATCATTTTTAATGGGTTTCCTATGGCGTTTCTGCGCTTGTAGCATTCTTTAACAATACTTACCATACATTTTATGGACTTTATGGCTTCCCCTGTGTTCTGATGGTGTTCAGGTATCTTGTCATTCCCGAACTATTGTTTTGTGGATCTTGAACTTCCCGAAATGAACAACGATGGACTTATAACTATTGTAAACGACGATGGGGAATAGGTGGGTTAGGATAGTAATCGTTGAACGCTAATTTTGGTTTAATTTCTCATATATTGTAAAAGCATTGAACAATATACATTGCATTTCCTTAATAAAAGATATTTAAACTAAATATAATAATCGTACGTTCTCGCACGCTTGTACAATTCAAAGTAAGTATGCAAAAGTATATCTGTCGTACGCAGTACATCAGTCGTATATAATAATGGAATATAATACTAATTTTTGTTTTCCCCGAAGGGGAAAACTTCCAGCCAAATCTTACTTTTTCTATTATATAAGGGCTGGGTATAGGCTAGGCTTCCCTTTCATAATGTTGCACTTTGGGCAGTTAAAATCTAACCCTACTCTCAAGCCATTGTTTGATTGAAAACTTTTAAACATTATGAAAGGGAAGCCTTGCCCACCCCTAGCCTTCGCCAATTCAATATTATAATATTTCATTTGAAATATATCTGCAAACTTGTCTGTGCGCATGCGCAGACGTCGTTCACGCTGCCGGTAAGGCAGGTTTTATAACTAAACTTTAACGCTTAATAACTTTTTAATTAGACGCGAGCGGGCCCTTTGGCTTTTACAGATCTTATTTTTATACAAAAATTTACCATTACACGAAGTTTCATGCAAATCGGTGCGACGGACGGGATTCTTTACCTTTACCCAGCAAACCTGACGCCCGACCCTGCAGGCAATAAAGAAATCTTTCTAATATTTTTAATTTTTATTTATTATTCTTTCAAAGTTTTAACACAGTTTTTAATTAAAATCAGAGAATCTTATGGTAAAGTAATTACATAGTTGCCACACCTTAGAACTTATACACGCAGTAAGAGCAAAACAATTAATAAATCGGCAAGCATATAAAATTTTGTTTTTTTAAATCAGGAGTAAAATAGGAGTTCAATGATTGTATGCAGAATAGAAAACATATATATTCATAAAACTATTATGATTTCAATAAAATCTTTTTTTTCAAAACGGTCGGGTATTACAATAGCATGTGTAACAACAGGAGTGCACCAAATCTACTTAAAACAAAACATTAACGTATTCTTTCGCCTTATAATTTTGAATGAGCTTCGTACGTGCATGCCGACGTACGAAAATTCATTTCCTGCGACACTTGGAAAAAGTCTAACGGGCCGACGCGATACCGTTAAGGAAGGAGAATCGGACCACGACCGTCTATGATATTTCAGCTCGTGTCAAATTCAGCCGCGGAATCCTGCTAATAACGTGACCGAGTCGTAACACGCGGTTGCAGTTTTTTCGCAGTACTCGTGGGTGTCTTGGAATCTGTAGAACGCTAATCCGAAGAGACATTCGGCCGGGTAAGTGACCGTTTCCGTCTCATGGTAAGACGCCTTCGGTCCTTACCCCTCTTTATCGAGAATATTGCCTTATCTCTTCTCGTTAAGTCCGCCGCCTTTATCTCCTTTCCCCGTAATTCGATGCACTCGGCAATATTTCAACGCACGGTGCACGGTCCGAGCGTAGGATACATTGGACATGTACGGTACTATATGGCCCCGGATAAAAGCGTATGGTATCGTCAGTACACGCCAAGTAGTCTCACCGTTGTATAATTGATACTGCGCATGCTGATATTGCTTCACGGTAACTGCAGGACGTTACTTGCCGTTTCTTTTATGCATGTAATATAATTTATACCGCCTGGTACTCTATCATTACGACCTGCATATATCCTGCCATTTAACGATTTCGGAAAATCCGCTGAAAATGAGTTCAATGACTAGGATGCAATTCGTTATCCATACAACTTTACCGAAGTATTTCTTTATTGCGCCAGTTCGGTATAAAGCATCCCTTTTGAACATTAGAGCGATCGTTTCAAAAACTGTGCCATTGCACTTGTACTACGATACCTAATGAGGTACTATGATACCGAAATTCAAAAAATGAGTCCAATGACTAGGATACAATTCCTTATCCGTACAACTTTACCGAACTATTTCTTCATTGCGCCAGTTCGGTAAAAAGCATCCCTTTTGAAAATTAAAGCGATCGATTCAAAAACTGTGCCATCGCAGTTGTACTACGATGCCATGCGACCCGACGCGAGACTCGGCCAGTACTCATCCTGCCCGCACGATCGTTTCACATTGTGCCTCCGACAATCGTTTGCCAGGTACAATTATTAGCCCTTGGGCATTGTTGTCCGTACGTGCAATTTTCCGTCGGTATCTCAGAAAGCGAAGCGGGGCTCGACTCTCGAGCTGGCTCCTCACGGAAAGCAGCTTTTTTCAATGCAACCGTTCATTAGCTTGCCCCCGTAATCCTTCCGTTCGCCATAATTAGTACGTTAGTCCCCCGCGAGTCGTACTCGGCCGAGCCGGCAGCAGCCGGCAGTCGATCAATCCGTGCAGCGTCCGTGCCATCGTAATCGCTTAATATTCGACAAAAATGTCGACCCGCTCCTCTGCCGGGCCTGGCCGGGCCTGACCGGGCCGGTCTCCTTTGACAGAAAAGCCGGCAGACATCGACCTCGGCGCAGGAGGCATGACTCATCGTCCGGTTATAAGCTCGTGTGCGTGCGCTCACCTACGGCTATGTACGCTCACTGTATGTACGCTCACTGTACGTACGCGATGGCGCGTGTGTATGCGCGACATGGCCGTCTCGCTTTGCGAATTCGATCCGCAGCCCCTCGAGGAGTTGGCGACTAATTAAAGAACGTACGCTGTGAGCAGCGCTGACAATGAACCTGAGCTGGCAGCGAACAGCAGCGAACGATCGAAGAAATCGTTCGAATGCCACGATTCGAGGAAACTCTGCCCCACTGGCACGCGACTCGATCAATTTCTGTCTTAATCATACTTCGCCGTGATGCTCGCGATAAATTGTCTAACGGAAAGGCTGCACGCTTCCTTGACGCCCGTTGAAATGCTGAAGGTTGCCCGCCGCACGAGATCCGGAGAGTGTCGAGGGACTCGAAGAATGCAATTGTAGCACGGGTGGATGAACTTTCGAGTTACAACTCTCTAACGCTTTAACGCGGTCTGATAGTGTACTATAGATAGCAGGTGACAGGTAAGATGTCGAAATGTCGAGAGATTGCTGACTAGGTGCGTTAAACTTTCTTTTCCTAATTTTTTATTTAATAATTGTTCTCAGTTTTTTAAAACTTTAATATGTTAAATTATTTCATTTTCAGATTGATTACTAAAACAATATTTTTCAGTCAAAAATCAATGAATTGTAGTAGTTAAATATAATACTGACTGAATTCGCAAAAACCTCAATATTATACAACTATACATTGCGAGGATGAGAGTGAGCGGATGAGAATTTATAAATTAAGATAACGATAAGACAATTGTAAGGAGGAAGATGAGAGTGTTTGAAACCCGAAAGTTGACAAATAAAGACAATACAACTATACATACAGTACATCAAGATCCAGCTGCTAGACGCTAGATAAATTCCCTCCCTAATTATGACCCTAATCACTGAGTAAAGAAATAACAAGGCCCTCAAGCCGTTAAAGAGCCGGAATGAGCTTTCCTCGGCGAGTTACCGACGATTAATGGCCAAACAACGAATTAATCATGACGCCGGGAAAGTTCAGCCTGACGCAAAGAGTTATCATCGCTGGGAATCGTTTTCTGGCCCGGCAAGTTGCCTGAAGCGTTCGACGTTCTACAAAACGATGACGTACGCCTCCCGAGGGACGCTCGTCGACCTAGGGAAGAGTCTTGAAAGCCACCGGCGAAGGTTAAGGAGATCGGGCCGAGAGTATACAATAATAGAAAGCATGGGTTTTTACAGCGGGGAGCTTCTTAGGAGTCGGCGCAGCTGGAGACGAAGCTGACTGTCTCCTCAATTATTATCGTTTTCGACCGGCGTCGTTGACGGCCGGGGGTCGAGAGGGGCGGCCAATGGAGTCTGTGAAGGCAGAGGAGGGGGTGGGGGGTAGGGGAAGAGGCATGACTCACGAGATAAACCGCTCGGAAAGTGATGTCCGCGCGAGCACTCGCTCGCGCCTGCCAACTTTCGTGCATTTTTTCCCCGACGAGCGACATACCGCCGACCGGGCGCGCACGGAATCCAGCTGGGGCCGACCGAGTGTTGAGGGGGTAAAAATTTTAAGCGCGCTCCTGGCTCGTGCGGCGAACGTGCGACGAACGTGCGACGTCGCGCCGAAACGGTCAGCTTTAAAGAGAGAGATGGATCGTAAATCGGGAGTCGGGCGGAAATCAGGTACTGACTTTGACGGACGAGGAAAGATTATGACTTGGGTGGTTGGTTGAACGATGTTGACGAGTTTGATGCCACTGTCACGTATTTGATGTGTAATTGTGGCAGTTGGCTGTGGAAAGAAATCGAGTTCGGAACGGTTGTGTATTTTATCCTAGAGCGTTGGAAGGGAACATATGGTTTTCAGACTTTTGCATTGTTTCGACCGAGCGGGCTTGGTGTGCATTTGGGATGTAGTGATTTCTATGGAAAGATCACTGTAATACGTGATAAATTCAGAAGGATTTTTATAAATCGTTCTTAACAATGGAAGTACTGACGACTACTACTCGTATATTCATTCAACTTCCAGGAATGGTACAATATGTTTGGCCTTACAAAATAGAAAGCAATTAATAATTTAACTTCCTAGATGAGTGATAAAGAATATTTCAGAAAATAACATAGGGTCAACCAATCATCTTAACCGATCGTTACAGTATTAATCACGAATCTCCCGTAAATTTTCTGAGAAAAATTCCAAGAAAAATCAAGCACGTTTCATTCCTACGCCCTTCCCTTTAAAACGACCATCTTTAATTCGCATCAACGATCCTACAGGAAGCGTCGGGTCAAGCGATCGGTAAGCATCGTCCGAATCTCGCCGTTCAGTCGACGCTCCCGGCACCGGAAACGGTGCGTTCAAAAATAAAAAGCTGCTCTCCCGTTGGTAACCAAGAATTATCCCGCGATCGGCAGATAATTGCCCGTCGAAACGGTCTGCAACGGGTTCAATCACCGCCGCTCTCATTCCGATTTTCCACCCGAGAGCGTCCTGCGTCCCGAACAGCTGTTCCTCGCCGCGACGCTCGACGCGTCCTATTCTTTGACGCGTCCTACCTTCCAGGACGAAGGACCAAGTCACCTTCAAAACGTACGCCTCTTGTTCGGCTTCGGAAGGCTCGCTCGTCAGTTCGCCTGCGCGCGCATCGTTCTCGCGAGCACTCGGACGTGACCAAGGGGGGGAGGCAGTTTCGGAGAGAAAAAAAAGGCCGGCTTCGGGTTACCCTCTTCCGGTGGACGCCGAAGTCATTGAACAAAACTTCCGCCGCGTGCGGTCCAGTTCTGCTTCCTTCCCCGTAACTGGACGTGTGCCGAATTATTTCATTGTTAACGAGAATGGAGACAGGTATTAGAGTTCGTTCGGGAAAATAAAGCACTCACGTGGTTTAAACCGTATAATAACAATGTATTTTCTTTTAAACTCCTTAGCACGTAACAACTCCTCTAACAATTAGGAGGAGGGGGAGAAAAGTAGAAGACAGAGTGAGGGGGAGGGGGGTGGGGGGGGGGTAAAAGACACGTGATTTAATGACCGTGACTGGATGAAGGTGTGCTCGCCGCCGAATAATCGGTTTGTCCGCCGAAGGGAGTGGGCGAGAGCGGCTGTCTTGAATGATGAAGAGCATAAGGCGAAGTCGGTGCCGCTCTTCGTCGCTCTGATTCGCAAGTAAGGTATGTTAAGCGCCTTCGGGCGGCTCGGAATTTTCATTGGGACCGGCCGGTTAATGATATTTAACCGTTTAACCGCGGTCCCGACGAGCAGTTTCCAGACGCGCGAGTAGAAATATTTTTTCGGGGCCCCGTAATGAGCCGTGCTAGTTTCCTGGCGTGTAATTAGGGAAGTTAATTAGAATGGTAATGCGAGGGGATGCCAGCTTCGTAAGATTACGCGCTAGGCGTGCAGGTGTAACGTGTGGACGTGTATCGCGTCTGTGTACACTGTGTATATCGCTGGTCATTATTTTCGAAAATGTTTTTGCTGCTCTCGGAAAGATTGCTGGAAGGACGAGTTTAATGGGACAAAGTTTTATGTGGACGTAATCCATGTTGTAAACGCAAATTGCGAAACGGTGAGATTTGAAAAGAGATGAGGTTTGCTGAAGTCAGAATTGTGAATTTTTCGATTTTTATGTGGCTGAATTTATGAGGTACATATCGATACGGGAGAATGTCGAGTTCTCGATCGTGCGATCGGAGTATTATTAGTTTACGGTCGTCACGCATGCACCACTTGTGTCATGCCTGGAAACAATTGACTTTTTCCACGAATATATGACTTGTCGTTGCGGCTCAGATATGCGCCAAGTCGAAGAACTCCGTGCTGTGAAAACGAATCGATTTTCACATGTCCCCAGCTGCGTGAGTATACGTACTTCGTTCCTATCGTTCCAACGCTTTCAGCCTTCGCCGTGATCGAAGTTTGCGGCGTGAAAAGGTTGGCAGAGACTTTATTGTCGATCCCCGTTGCTTCTCTCCCATCGGACGGTCGCCAGAAATTGTCCGGATGACGATAACGATCAGCTGGGCCACACCGACGATTAAATTTTCCTTATACGGATTTTTATACGACTTTCATTCGAAATCCAGCGATTTCCCTCCAATCGCGAAGAAAGTATTCCGTGATACCGGTAATTGGTTCTCTAGTTTTTCGTTGAGAGGTGAATATTTATAAAATTTCACCCAATTTCACCGCTCTCAAACTTAGACATTCATAAGAGTTTTCGAATTATTTAGTTTATGAGGATAACGGTAGTTGATGAAGATCGACGGAGTCATGCGATCTAGATTGTATCACGGTTTAGTCGTGGCGTAGAGAAATATTTGCGGGCAAAGTTCGCTTTCGGCGCGGTGTGAACCAAACTTTAGCCTCCCGCTTCGACCCTCTATTTTCTTCGTCCATAGAAGTACCCAATCGGCGCTCGTGATTCGCTTATACCGAATACGCCGTTAATTAAATTTGCTCTCAATGTAATTTCAGCCCGAAGCTAATTGGCTAATTGCCAGACTAACGATTCTGCCTGAAACTACGGAAGAAGCGGGGAAGTTTGAAGAGCCGCCATTCTGTATTTACGAATGCTGCATAAGCGCAAACTCCTCTTGCAATGTTAACTCTGCCATGCATTAAACTTCACGCAAAAATCTCGCTCTTTTCTTAAACTTCTCGCTCCAACGCCTCAAAAACTCAACAGAAACAATATTTCACCATTCCCCACCCTCGCTCACCCCAACAACTTAACATCTAAAAACCAATATCCCCCAAAGGCCATCACAGTCAACCCTCTTCCTCCTACATCCTTCCAACTCCTCAACAACCCATCTCAACACCTCTCCACCCTCAACATCAACATACCCCCTGCATTCTTCCATTCTCTCAACAACCCACCTCCCCCTCCCTAAAGTCAACCCACCACCCTCCCCATCACCACCCCTACACAATCCTCCTCATTCTCCCATCGCCGACGATCGACCCGAGCGTCGAACGCGCGGCTCGTGCCGTCATCGGCCGTCCGCTCTCTTCAGGATGATCCTTGTGGTCCGTCGCTCTCCCCCCGCCCCATTCCTCCTCCCGCCGCGCGGCAGTCCTCCCGGCCGCCTCCCCTCCCGCGGCGGCTCGCGTGTGGCGCCCCACCCTGCCTCCCCTGCGGCTTCCCCTGCGGCGGACGGCCGGCCGCCTCCTCGAGAGTCGACCTCAGGACACCGACACGAACGTGTTTCCCCGTCAGTCTCGCTCCGCAGGCTCGACTCCATTCGCACTCCCGTCTGCGTACGCCCGGCTGCACTCCGCATCCTCTTCCCGTCTCGCTCGCACCGGCCCCTAATAAACACGTAAACGCGCATCGAGGCTGCACACACACGCACACTGCACGCGGCGTCTTGCGAGCCAGAACGAGAAGCGGAACGAGCCGAGAACGAGTCGAGAAGGAGCCGAGAAGGAGCCGAGAAGGAAGCCTGAACATCCTCGTCCTCAGCGCGCCGAGTTAGGTCGAGCGAGAGAGCCAAGTTCAGCTGAGGTCGGAAGGACGACGGGATAAGTCGATAGCAGCGGCAGGATCGTCGGAGGACACCGCACGGCGCGATCAGCTGTTCGGCACGCTCAGCTCTCTCGCGAAGGACACCCGGCAACAGCATGAGGGAGATCGTCCATCTGCAGGCAGGACAATGCGGCAACCAGATCGGCGCCAAGGTAGGTCGTTGCTCGGCTGCTTTTGTTGCCGGGACGGCGAAGGCCGAGGTTTTGTGCGTGAGAGACAGAGAGAGGAGGAGAGAATGTTCGTAGGTGGATTCAATGGGATAATGGGGAGGGTGGAGGAGGTTCGACGGCTGTAAGGGATTAGGGGATGGTTAGGGGTTGACGTTTCGAGATTTCATACGGAGAATATTGTTTTGAAAGTTGGATGCTTGTTCTTCGACGGAGAGTGTTGAATTGTCTCTACTTATGGTTAAGCACTAGCGAAAGTTTCACATGACGGGTGAGAGTCTGAGACTTGAACTAAAAAATCCGACGATATAATCTCTTATCACAATCGTTTCACGAATGAGCTGATTTCACTTACGCATCTTTCACGGAATCAATTCAGTACAAAAGACACAGTTCGCCGCACTTTTCATCGATCCCCGCGAAGGCGACGATGACCGCGCTTGTGGCAGCCGGCCGGCTTACAGATCATCGATTCCCCGAGATAAGGCCTCGGAGTTCAACGACACCGTGCAAAAGCGTCCGAGCCGCATGCCGCGCGCCTAAGCCAGAGCCTAACCCGGAGCCTAACCCGGAGCCTAACCCGGAGCCTAACCCGACGATTTTTGCGACTCTCGCGCGTCTAGCGTGTCTCGTGTCCAGGAACGCCGACCGACGCCGGGCGTCGATCGTCGCATAATTGAGAGTACACGATCAATTTGCCCGTTCGTCGAGCAGTCCGTCCGTTCTTCGCGCCGCTCTGCCTTCAAGGCTCGCGTTGCGACAAATAAACGTATCGGTTACGCCGCCGGCCTGAACGACGCGACGCTCGTCGTAGGCGCGCATCGATGTTGGATTAAGCGAAATGGAGGGAAGAGGAGGGAAAAAAAAGGTCGATGCGGTTCTGCGCGGAAGAGGAGAGCACGGCAACAGGCTTGGATTTGAGTTGGAGTGTGTTGGACTGGGCTGGACTGGCCTGGACTGGCTTGGACTGGCACGGTACGTAGATCGGCCCTCTCAATCGGAGCGTGGACGATGCAGTTATGTACCTCGTCGTTTGCGGCCAGCCGGCAATCTGAAGGAGCGCCATGCAGCTCTGGTTATCGAGAAATTTAACTGCCCGTTTTAAATGCCCGTTATGCGCGCCGGCCCGCGACGCTCGGACACTCAGTTTTCGACTCGTTTTTTGTACTGGTACTGAGGCGGATGTAGTAAACGTTCGGGGAAAGTAGCGTGGATGAGTTGTACTAAAAATAGTGGAGTCTCTGAAATTTATAGGTTTTTTTTAGAGAGGTTTGCTTGGAGAGGTTAAAACATTACGATTGCAAGGAATGATACGTTTTAATCCATTAACGCCTGAATTATTTTGCACTCGGAAGAATATTTACATTTCTATTTCCTTATCATATATCTCCAAATAATTATCGTAGAAGCTATTTTTTATATATATATATATATATATATATATATATATAATATGTTTGGTAGTTATAAAGTATATGTTTGGTAGTTATAAAGTTCTTATTTATTCCATTACCGCCTACTGTGCAATATATGGCACACAAATCATATATATATATATATATAATATAACTACCAAACATAGCGCTTAAATCTTGTACACACTAAAATAACATTCTGACTAATCCGCAGTCCTCTCCGATAATTCACTTTCTAAGGCAGACCATTTAAACGGCCCGTACCAACAACCTCCACCATGCACAATCTTATCACCCGCGCCGCTCCCAGCGCGACCATTAGTCAGCTGACCGGGAACAATTCGGAGAGGTCGATCGGTACACAGATTAAGATACAACCTGTCAGAACGCAACATCGTCTCGCCGACGACAATCTCTTCCCCATTAACTCCGCCGTACAACAACGTGTAAGCCCGTAAATCCGCTTGACTCATCCGTCGGGACGCCGCGAGTGAGTCAGGCCGGGTCGAGATATCGAGCGACCGTTATCTCTGCGCCAAACGATACGTTGAGGACCCCTGCGAACGAGGATTGAGCAGCGTGCGAACGCCAGAAATTGCTCGTAGTCCGCCCATAATCGAGTTAAGGACGCGCGAGCCAACAAACGAGACGGAATTTCGTGTCGACGCCCGGCGACGTCCGCCGGCGACGTCCGCCGGCGACGTCCGCCGACGCCGGGCGCACTGGCGAGCCCCACGCTGATTGAGAGGCTTTCAACTTGGCGAATCAAGTTTTAAACTCGCGCGCGCGACGCCAGCGCGACAGGAAATGGAGATCGCGTACTCCGCGCAGACACTTAAGATTCTCCGCTAATCGCATCTGTTGTCCACTGGCGTCGACATTCGTGGACTCGAGGGGGGGCTCGTGTCGCTGACCTCTTCGCTCGAGATCCGATTTTCTCCCTCCCCCCTGCCGAGGCACGATGACCCTTTCGACCGTTTCTGCCTCTGGTTTCCCTTCGTCTATCATCTAGCCAGCGATTTTGCATACGGTGCTTTCGTGCGCGTTCCTTCGAGCTGCGGCGTTAAGTTAGGTTACTTCAGGCCATTGGGTATGGTCTGGTTCATGGTGTGAGGTTTAAATTGCAGCTTGGAACGTATCAGGAGTTAGTGTAATACATGTAGGATGTTAGAATTTGGACTATGGCTATGAATTGTGCGGACGTTGAAGGGATTTTCTTTTGAAGCGAGGTGTAGGTCGGCTAAACTGCTGGAAGTCATTCTCTGATAAATACGGAATAACGCTGCAGGCCTGGTAGAAGCCAGATTTTGGCAAGCAAACGGATTCTACACCGACGTCAAGTTAGGTTATTTCATACCATTGGATATGAGGTTTAAATTGCAGCTTGAAACGTATGAGTAGTTGTATAATATATGTGGGGTGTTAGACTCTGCACTATGGCTATGAATTGTGCGGACGTTGAAGGGTAGGATTTTCTTTCGAAGCGGAGGCTAGGTCGACTGAACTGTTGGGAGTCATTCTCTGATAAATACGGAATCAGGCTGCAGGCTCGGTAGAAGCCAGATTTTGGCAAGCAAACGGATTCTACACCGCTGGCCGCCGGAGTCTGCTTCCATATTTATCCGGACGTTCCAGACGCAGCTTGCGGCCAGACGCGTGTGCATAAACACTGCGATAACTCTGTTTTCGTCGAGTTTACGCCGTCTACCGTATATTTATCCGCCGCTCGTCAAGCAACGGGCCGTTCGTTAGCTTAACGCGACCGAGAACGAGACATTATTGCTCCCGATTACCAATGTCCCCGTACCGTTCGGTAAAATAAGCACGTCGGCACGTCGCTCGGATCTCAAGTGTCCGTCCGACTTTCTAAGCAACGGCTCACTTTACGCGAGACACTTTTCCGTTGAGCAGGTCAGGGAACGGAAACAGAAGGGCGACGAGGACGCTAATGCGGCTCCTCGAGCATAAGCAAATGTTTGCTATTTATTATACGCTCAGCGAGCCCTCTTCGAACTGTCTTTACTTTACCAGGCTAACGTCTGCTACTCTTCTAATACGAACTTGAATAAATATTTAACTAGAAACGCGAGCGGATCATTAAAGCATACGTTCATCTACCGCTGAAATTTAATTTGAAAACAAATACAAAGTATATTTAACTCTCTAGGTAGACGTAAACAGTTCAATTGTATACGTGTTCTCCGATAGTAAGAGTCTGAACTAGAGCCAGGTGCTCTACTAGAATGCGATCGGATTATTAAAGCACACGTTCATCTACCGCTGAAATTTAATTTTAAAACAAATACAAAGTATATTTAACTCTCTAGGTAGACGTAAACAATTCAGTTGTATACGTGTTCTCCGATAGTAAGACTCTGAACTAGAGCCAGGTGCACGTTCAATTTATGCACGTGCTATCAGAAGCGACGCACCGAACGTAAGAGAAACCGTGTCTGCTCTCCTGCATATGGATTACACCGACGGGCTAGTCACATGTGTGGCTTCGTATCATCGGAAAGGTCAACCGCCCTTTTTCAATACTTCCACGTGCGGGCGGCATGGGGAACCTTTCTGGGAAGGTCTCATCGCGATTACGCGCACGCGTAATTAGATCGTCGTATGCGTCACGTAAGAGGACACCTCTGAGTTGTCCTCAACGTTGTTATTCCTCGTCTGCTATCACATTATCCCGAACCACGGCTGTGACCTTAAGAGTTTCACTGGACAGCTCCGGCTACTGACGTCCGGTCGAAATCGTGCGAAGACTTCTGCATACTCCTCAGATCGTAGACGATGATTCCGTTTTTTTTTATTTCCATTCCACGGCGGCGGCTAAGTCTCGCGTTAAATTTAAAACTTCGCGAAGCAGGAGTCGCGGTAGGTCACGCTTCCGCGAAGTCGTTTATCCTGTGACACATCCGGATTAAGATACGAAAATGCGGTATTCCGAGTGAATCAGAACGCGAGGACGACGACGAGGTTTCGCGAAAGTCCGATTCCATGATAATTCTTTGCCGATCTGATTTCGTTTCTATATTACCGTTTAGAATATCTTCAGATTTTCGGTATTGAAAAATGTGTGTATATATGACTCTTTCCTGGTAAATCACATGGGTTTAATCGTTAGTTATATCTTTTTTTTTTTTATAAGAATAGATAACACGGTTTTGTGCGTTGTCAGACATCGTGTTATATTAAATATTCCGGTACAAATTTATTCTACAAGAAACATGCATATACATATACGTGAGAAAAAGACATTATGTTATCTCATCGTAGCACACGCGAGTTCTAAATATAAATAACGTTGCGCCGAAGGCGGGACTGCTCGAACATTTAGATAAGAGATTTCTCGAAATTACATGTTACACACAAATAAAAAATGGCAGGGAAATGATTTGAAGCGATAAACGATAACGGAAAATGTTTAGCTCATGATGAGTGCTCTTTAAAGTAAAATTCCAGGATTGGTTTGAATGAAAGCATACTGATTATACTCGCCTTTATAGTATATCGCTAATCACCATTAGCTTTGTACTTTATTACTCCACATCCTAATATTTTTTTTGCATTAGTAAAGTTGAAAGGAAAATGAAAAGAATTACAATCCATAACACTTATATACTTAATCATCTTTCCGGCAAAATGTTAGTACATCTATTTCCGACAGTATACTTTAACCCGAATCAAATTTCAATTTTGACAACGCAGATCCATCTTGACCGTACGTAGAAAGTTCAGGTCAAAGGGTCAACCCCGAACATTGTCCGCTCAATTTCTAGTACAGCTTGCCCACGTGTATATATAGGCCTAACCCATTGTAACCCAAATCCGTGCGGAGAAATTTCCTCTTATTATAGGCCAGCGACATATAATATATCAAAGCACGGGCTGCTAGCCTATATACCTATATATCAACTTTAACGCATTGATTGCCGCGTGTATGTACACCGCATATAACTGACAGAATACATATGCCAACCAAGCCTCAACATGCAGATATTCTGTACGATACTTACGCTGTATTTCTTTTGCCTCTTTGACAATATGTATTTTAATACTTTTCAACCCTTTTTTTATTTATTCATGTTAATACGTACGAGAATATTGTAGTTACACAAGGCTCAACTTGCTTGCTCATCTATTACCTTGATTGTGACATTTTCATTTTTAATACTGTTGTCAACTATAACTTCCCCATGGTTCGTTAACTATATTCTGAAATTGTTGCAAACACGAAATGGTTCCTTAAATTACGTTCAGTACCGCGTACTCCAAGGACGTATTGAAAGCTCAGACTTTTTCCTGCTTAAAATTTTGAGGGATACTAGAATATTATCAGCCAACGCATTAGGGTCCACTATACTATAACTGAACAGCTGGAATACATCACATTTTCCACTCGCGTCCATTCTTACCCCACGTCCACGATCGAGGTACTTCGATATCAGGATAGATCGAAGTCACGCGCCTTCGATAGTCAATTCCTAAGCTCGTGAGTCACACTTTTTCGGATGATGGTATCGACAGATTGCCGGAAGTGATGGGCGGGTGTCGTACGCCAGGACAGCAGGCGAGACAATGAAATGCGATTCTCGCGAGGAAACGACGTTAACGGGTCTCGACCGAGTGTCGTGACACACGCAACGTGCGTGTCACACCGAACTCAATGTGAGGACAATGAACACAGAATTCTTGCCTGCCGACCTTCCCCGATTGAGGCCGGCCGTGATCGTGAGAGTGGTCTAAGTCAAAAAAGTTGAAACAGTTTCTCCGATTCTTAACCCATTACCCGCCACAATTCAAAAGATATAAAAAATAAGTGAAGTTAAAAATGGGACACTGGCGGATAATACGTTAATGTCTCGGTGAACGGAGAGTCAATAGAGAGAATGTGAAGTTTTTGAGTTTGACTTTCATAATTCTTGCCATGAATCTTTTACGAGGCGTGCGTTCCTTTTTTACGATGTCGTTACCCTCGCGAGGACCCCTGACTCCTGTTGCCAAGGCTCGACTTGCCTCCCGTGTCGGGAATTCGTCGTTCGACGGCAGTTAAGAAAGTTGGAGGCTCTAGACAGTACTTAATTGGGGTGTGCGCGACTCGCGGATGATGAATCGTGGGAATATGGTACGAAATGGCGAGGTGTTACTATGCCGAACGTATTCCGTGACGTAATGTTTGAGTGGAGTGCATCGGTCGATCCGTAACAATCCATCGTTCTTTCATCTTATATACACTTGATCTTATGACATAATATTATTTTATATTATGTCTTTTATTTTCTTTTTCTGTTTCACGTATTTCCATATTATCTTTTTCTCATTTTTTATCTTCAATTCGAAGTGTCTTCAAAGTTTTTCGATACAACCTCCTCACCCCCGCATATTTCCCGAATAAAAGAATATAATTAACGCTTCCATAGGAAACGGTTTTATTTTATGACAGATTATTACTGTACATTTTATATTTTATTTACTTTTGATTTTACATACTTCTACACTATCCTTCCCCTATTTCTTATCTACTACTCGAAGACTGTCCTTCAAAATTTCTCACCCCAACCACCCTGCCCCTGCATTTTTCCCCACCAACAGGACCGTGATCAGCGCATCCATACAAAATCGTTCGCCAAGGTGCTCAACTCCGAACTTTTGACACTGCAATTACCCGATCGCCTGTCCTTCCTCGAACACCCTACCCGTCGCCTCCCTCAGAGTTCAAACGAGCGGAATGAGAAAATCTCCGAGCACGTGAGTCAGGCCTCCTTCGACCTCCGTCGGCGAATGAAATTAATCGCGTCGAATTGTTCGGCCGCGCCGCGCGTAATTACGCTCTTGAGCGAAGTGCCTCCCTCCTTTGTCTGCTCGGCTCGACTCGGTGTCACGCGAGCGTATTCCGTCGCGACAAAAGGTGACACGACCGACGAGGTAGAGGGGAAGGGGCTGGGGATGAAAAAAAAGCCGCCGACTTTCTGCGAACGGCCGCGAGTCGGCACGTGTTCGAGTCCGATCGCTTTTCGGCCTTCCACGGTCGGCAAGACGCCGAGCGTCGAGGCGCGTCGGTTCGCCTTCAAACAGAAGAAAAAGGCTGGAAATCGTCGCGTTCGCTTAAATGGCGTGCCTCCGCGGCGACGGATCGCTTTCCAGAGCGTAACGAGCAATTAGGATGCCATTATACTACCCGTGCGTCCTCCCCCCCCCTCCCCTCTTGCCCGGCGCGTCCTTTTACCGAGCCCCACTCGGTCGAATTCTTTTTCGCCCGTCATGCCGGACGATACGCTCGCCAGATCCGCGCCGTAACCGCGATCTCTCTCGTTGGAAATTCAATTTTTATCGATCCAGGAAGCGCTGCCGTCTTCGGTGAAAAACAGTTCGTTTCTCCGACTCCTCCCAAGCCGGAGCGGGTTGGAAATAATTTACGGCCGGCTCGGCCGTTGTTTTCCGCATGAAAGGCTTTAACGATCGGCTCGGAACAGAAGTACGATACGTCTTGGAGCCGAGGAACGATGCGAAACGCCCAGAGAGTATGGAAGAGGATGGGGTTCCGTACGGTAAGAATGTGCTGTCGGAGATGTAACTTCGATTGCGGTTATGAAAATGCTCGGGAGATCCTTTCGTCGGATAAAGCGGTTCGCGGGGAGTGGCCGACAGTTTTCGTAAGGGACGCTGCCAGTGTGGACGTTCTCGTATTCGCGCCAATTAGCGGTAATGACGGACGAGCGATGATCTCTGCGGAGCTTGGATCGCACGATCTATGCCTTCGGACTCCGCCTCGTTTCCGGGCACTTTGTATGCGGCGAGTGGAGAGTCGAGAGTTCCAGATCTTTCGGACGTCTTGTACAGACTGGAAGAAATGTGAAATTCGGGGGAATTCTGTAATTGTTGGCGTGGAGTCGTATTGTGTGAAGGGAGGGGATGATTGGATCTTTTTTTAATGGAATTTACATATGATACGTTCTTGTCCTCATTAACGACTATGATTGTCTGTAATGTAATGTTTGATTGATGTAGTAGCATTGGTCAATCAAATGAGTATGCAGCTCATTATAGTAATCTAATCATAATGATTCGTTTTATCGTGTCAGTCAGAGCAAACTGTACGTTACAACATAATCGTTCGTAGTCACAATAAATGTTCCAAAGTTCAAGTTCAGTGATGTTGTTCAATGAAGTTGTACTTCCTACAGCACTCGCATTGAACGAATCTACGATCGTTCCATATACCGGTCGACGTCCGCAAATTCTTCGAACCTAACGCTACATTGAATTCAGCCATCAACGTCCCACAATCAAAGTTGAGCGTCGCTCAGCGACATAATTCAATCATGTCAAGTCGCTTTATTCTGTTGGTGTGAGTTCTGTACCTTGATAATATTCCCCAGAAAGCAGCTGACAAATACTGAATCAATTGTTCTTGCTAAAATTTAAATATTAACAAATTTTTATTCACCCAAGTTGAGTTCAATCTAGTTGTACGTCATACAACAGTTGTATTGAACAAATCAACGACACTTTCTATATGCCGAGCATTGGCCTCAAATTCTTTGCACCTAACACTACATTGAATTCAGCGATCAAAGTCCCGCAATCAAAGTTGCCAGCCGCTGATGCCGTAACCCAATCACACGGTGCCGTTTTATTCTGCCGGCGCGAGTCCCGCAACCTGACAATATCCACTCCTATCCGAAGCGTCAGCCGGCGAAGAGTGTCAGGACACCGCAACGCTCGCCATCATATCTGCGTGTCCCGCATTCTGGCCAGCATCGGCGGCAAATAACGTTCCATCCGGTCGAAACGAATCGCGTTCCCGTTAGAGATTCGCTGAAAACTGAACGCCGTACACTCCACGAGTCCTCGCCAACCCGATTACGTACGATCGGCAAATATTCGTGAAAGGATCGTCTAGCGCGTCCCGACGCCTCTTCGGGGCCTGCTATTAATAGTCTTTGGCGAGGAAAATAGTGGACGGGGCACGCGAGCGGCGGAGAGAAATGTGAAATGTTCAACGGAGGGTGGGCATGAGCCAGGGGGCATAGGCCGCGTTAATTCGGTTCGCGGGCTATTTCGGACCCGGGGTTGGCGGCCGGGGTTGGCGGCCGGGGTTGGCGGCCGAGGCCGTCATCCTTGCCCGAGTCGTCGAAAGTCGGGTGGCAAAAAACGAGTCCCTTTTTGCGCCTCTTCGACGCTCGGCGCGAAGAAGGCGTCGGCTGTATTACTAGAATAGATCAATGGCGCTTGTTCTTCATCGACCGGTGCCTTCGGGGAATCTCTAATTGACGGGGGATTAAGGATGCGGCTCTGGACAGTGCTGCCGGCGGGTCGCCGGATAATGTTCCGTTATGCTTGGGGAGCTGACCGAGGTTGGCCGGACTGGAAGCGATTGTTGCGGAAAGGTGTCGTGTTCTGAATCATGTACGGGTCGTTCTCAGTGACCCCGGAAGGGGAAAAAATTGAAATAAAATCGGAATAGAAAAATTGCATTTCCTATTTTATTATAGCGACATAGGTTAAGCTAAATAAAACGAATTTTTTATAAAATATACATTTTATTATTATATAATAGCTTCAATCTCTTTGCTATATTGAATTACAGTCGAAATCATTGAATTCTAGTTGATATATGAGAACTACTGAATTCGCCAAAATCTATTATTATACATAAATCATACATGTACTTCACGTGCAATGTCTAGGATTTGAGATGGGCTAATAAGATTGTAAATGAGAGAGATCTCTTCTTCCTTTCGGACCTACGTGTAACGTTGTGTAATTTGCTTCTTACGTTGCATTACAGTTCTGGGAAGTGATCTCCGAGGAGCACGGTATTGATCAGACTGGCATATACCACGGAGATAGTGATCTGCAACTGGAGCGGATTTCCGTGTACTACAATGAGGCATCCGGTAAGAATAATTTTCCTATTCATCGAATATACTCCGAAAGTAGAGCAATCATATCGGTTAATGTACCGTCGTGCGTGATTGTCGTCCGAAGTTAAATATTTATTTGACGTCGGCCACGTTAACGTATAACCTTTCCTGTACTTAAATTTCATCTACAATTTGAAGTACACGCGTTGCTACCTTTCTTACAATATTCAACCGAAAGTTTAGGTCGTAAAGTAGCGGACGTAGGGACACTTTAAAGGGTCGGCTAAAATTCAATTTGCTCGCGAGTCGCGGCTCGTGCTCCTCCTCGCCATTTCGGCCTAAAATAGTAAGAGGGCGTAAAATTGGAAAAAAGACGTATTCGCAGTGCCGTACGTGCGGAGGGTTCGGGCTCGCCAGTCGGGGAAGATCGAACGTGCGTTCATTAAACATTAAACGTTCGCGGAATAGGGTGCCGACTGCCGCCGCAATTCGCTGATGCGCGTTATTTTCGAGAATTATTCAACATTCTGCCCACTTCTACTCGACGACGATCAACAATTCGACTCTTACATAAAACGAATAAGAAAACTAAATATTTCTCAATAACACGCGGAAAAAGCAAACATTTTTCCACGAGAACGTAGCTCCATTATGGGCTCGCGTCGTTAAACTTACGAAACTGGCACCTTGCAAATGCGACCAGAAGACACTGAAAATATCCTTCGCACAGTGCGCTCGAGCATAATCTATTCCCGTCCGACAGAATCTAAGTGGAGCGCACGAAGACAGGAAGCCGATACTTTCACTTTAATTATCGAGTTCGTTATCACGGCACTAAGAGATAGGAACGCCTCGTCGCTCAAAATTAACTTCACCTCCCCCTCCTCCTCCAGCCCCATCCTTCAACACAAATCCTCCCACCCTCCGCCAAGCCTGAAAAGGAGGCAACAAAGAGCGCTGAATAAGTCTCTTTAAAAGAGTCCCGTAGAAGAGCCTAGAGCACAAAAATAGAACATCCCCCGCGTCGCGTCAATGATCCTCCCTTCTCGGCCCAGAGGGGGGGGAGGCAAAAAAGTGCAGGCCGCAGGACACTTTTTGAAGGATCCAAGATGGCCGCCATCGGTCGAAAATAGAAAGAGCGCAGAGAGGCAGAAAAGCACGCGTCTCGTCGCACTTTATATACGCCGGAACGAGCGAGGGGGTGAGCGGCGCAGAGGCGGTAGGGGTGGATCGCCAGGGGAAGAGGGGGAGGAGTCGGGTCTCGGGGAAAAACGAAGAAAGGCGGCCGACTGTCGTGTGCATTTACGACGAAAATAGCCGGGCTTTGTACGCTCTCGCCCCTGGACTGCATCGATGCACGCGGGCGTCGCGACGCTGGAGGCTCTCTATGCAGGATCGTTCCCCCTCCCCCCCCCTCTCTTTCACGCGTCTCAAATGGAATTATTTTGGCCCGGCGTCCCGGTGCGGGGCCTTTTCTAAAATCGGCCGCGTCAATGGACGTCGGCGCGAAAAAAGCGGTTGTTCTGGCGGACGATGGCTTTGCATTGCAAACTCGATGCCGGCGCATATGTTTAGGTGTCACTCCTGAGAGCGGTGTTAATCTTATTCGCATTCTTCAGGTTCGCCAGAGTGTGCTCTGCGAGCGGGTATGTTCTTTGTTCTGAACGATTTAGTAGATCTTGATGTGCCGCGTTTCGTACGAAATCTGTATGTAATGATGCGTTTGGAAGTGGTTTAAGCGAAGTTAATCAATAGAGTTGCTTTAATCTTTTATTTCGAATTGTAATATCAGCCAAAATGAACAGTTAAAATTCATAGTCTTATAGTCAAGTATCATGCCGAATAAACGGAGTATTCGGCAGAGTCCTTCAGTATCCTTCCTTTGTAATATGAGCCAAACTGAACAGTTAGGGTTTATAGTCTTAATATCAAGTTTCAGTCGAATAAACGGACTATTCGAGCGAGTCCTTCGGCGAGACTTAACAGTTTCAAAGGTAGCGTATCCTTGCTGCCCGTATCCTTGCCATCGGAGTATCGGCTCATTTGCAAACTCGGCAGGCCCCGCGATTCTAACCGTATACGCATTTCCGTCGGCCGTTAAAGACGCCGATAGACGTTTTCGTTAGAGAATGACAATGATCGTCGGACGGACTCACCTGCCTGATTTGGTATGGGCGATTCGACGTCTTTTGCCAGGCACGGGTCGTCGGCGACCGTCGAACGATCGTAGACGACGGAATGCGATCCGATGAGTCGACCGCTAACTCGCTTAATTAGCCCGCCTGCCGCACGAATCGAAGAATTTAATAGGGCCGCTCGTAAATTTCATGGTCACCGAACTTCTCGCGCGATGAGGAACGCTTCCTGCGGTACTGTTTGACTCGCTGCGTCGGCGAGCAATTAACCGTCCGACTACCGTGCCTGGATCGAGGTACCGGGATGTCTTGGCTGCGAAAACGCACACATTCTAAGAAGACGTTCGCTACTTGAGCCGGTGTCACCGGCGCGGCGTTCGTCAATTGTTCTCAAAGCGATAACGCATAAAAGATCTTTTGAAGTGGGCCGACGGCATCCGGCGAGCAGCTCGCTCGAGCCGTCACGGATTGGTATTAGTGAACTGTCTGTGAGGGGCCGAAAGAGACCCAGGCGCCAACGAAGAGTTCGGTCGTCCGAGGGTTAATGCGAAATTTACAATTTAACGGTCGAATCTTGCTAATAAGACTGCGGACTCGACCGTTTAATCGAATTCATTCCGCCGGCGGGAAATGATCCGCAATAAAGTTTGCGACTGTGGTCTAGGATGGTCGCTAAATGTAAACGTTAAAAATCGATCCTTTCATTTTCGATCTCTTCTCCGCAATCATCTTGTCTGTAATAATGCATTAAGAAAAATGAATTGAACGTTCGATCACGCAAACATAAACGTTGGATTCTAAACGAACTTTTAACTAAAATATTATCCTTACTGACCGGAGCAGGATCGTACAAGTTCAGTTATTCGTAAAAGTGAAGATCGCGAAAACTGTTGGTTGTCAAATGGAAGGTCACCAAAGCGTTTCAGTCAATTGTCCGATTATAAACAACTCGAATGTCTTATTTTTCAGTGGCGACGTCGACGAACGGCGGGAAATACGTGCCGCGAGCGATTCTGCTGGACCTGGAGCCCGGAACAATGGACGCAGTGCGATCGGGGGCGTACGGCAAGCTCTTCCGGCCGGACAACTTCGTGTTCGGCCAGTCGGGTGCCGGCAACAACTGGGCAAAGGGTCACTACACCGAGGGTGCCGAATTGGTCGACTCCGTCCTCGACGTGGTGAGGAAGGAGTGCGAGAACTGCGACTGTCTTCAGGGCTTCCAGCTGACCCACTCGCTGGGTGGCGGCACCGGGTCCGGCATGGGGACCCTGCTCATCTCCAAGATCCGCGAGGAGTACCCGGACAGGATCATGAACACCTACTCCGTGATGCCGTCACCCAAGGTCTCCGACACGGTCGTCGAACCCTACAACGCCACCCTGTCCGTTCATCAGCTGGTGGAGAACACCGACGAGACCTACTGCATCGACAACGAGGCCCTCTACGACATCTGCTTCCGCACCCTCAAGGTCTCCAATCCCAGCTACGGCGACCTCAACCATCTCGTCTCCCTCACCATGTCCGGCGTGACGACCTGCCTCAGATTCCCCGGCCAGCTGAACGCCGACCTTAGGAAGCTGGCCGTCAACATGGTACCCTTCCCGCGTCTTCACTTCTTCATGCCAGGCTTCGCGCCTCTGACGTCACGATCGATGCAGCAGTACTCGGCGCTCTCCGTGCCGGAGCTCACCCAGCAGATGTTCGACGCGAAGAACATGATGGCCGCCTGCGACCCGAGACACGGCAGATACCTGACGGTGGCGGCCGTCTTCCGCGGCAGGATGTCCATGAAGGAGGTCGACGAGCAGATGCTCAGCGTTCAGAACAAGAACAGCTCGTACTTCGTCGAGTGGATCCCGAACAACGTGAAGACCGCTGTTTGCGATATACCGCCGAAAGGATTGAAGATGTCGTCCACCTTCATCGGGAACACTACTGCCATTCAAGAGTTGTTCAAGAGGATCTCCGAACAGTTCACCGCCATGTTCAGGAGAAAGGCTTTCCTACATTGGTACACCGGGGAGGGCATGGACGAGATGGAGTTCACGGAGGCGGAGTCTAACATGAATGATCTTGTGTCCGAGTATCAGCAGTATCAGGAGGCCACTGCGGAGGAGGACTTCGAGGCCGAAGAGTGCGCCGACGATTTCGAGGCCTGCGAGCAGGAATGAATTCTCTTGGAAGCGACCCTTTAGCTTCGACACTTCGCTCCTCTACGCTCTTCTCTACCTTTTATCTTCGATTCCTTCCTCGTCGTCATCGGGAAGAGGCGCATCGTCGTTGAAATCGCGCGACTCGGGGATCGGAATTGTTAGCCTTCTAAGATCGGCCTTCATTTTGGGAACGTAGGCTTCTCGATGTAACAATGGCGAGAGAACGCGTGAGAAGGATTAGTGATACCTAATCATTTGCGGATCGATATTACCTTTATGAGACTATATCAGATACGATACATGATGAATAGTTTGTAGTATTAAGGATTTTGATGTATCGAAGAATATCACATTGTTCTTCCTTTTCCTTTTTTACTTCGAATTTTGTACTAGGTTCTATTTGGTCGGAATTGGCGTAATGTGGGAATGATTTTCTTGAATTGAAGTCGTGCATGGTGTTACTATTGTAATTGTAGTTCGCGATAGGTTTAGGATACGAGACGTAGCACTTTTATGAATAGTTCGGTGCCATTGTTGCATCAGAGATCGCTTATGTTCCGTATAATCGGTTGCGTGATCCAACGACCTGTGAAACTGATTGGAAGTAAAAATTCTCCCATCGCAATGTCCGTTCCATCGCGAACGTGGAAAACATTGCTGCAATTGAATACCAAAGCGCCAGAGACCAAAAAAAAAGAAGTTTGCAGTATTGTTCTTGCTCTGGCAAGAATGTACATGTACTAATCGCGGCACGCATTAGAATTTAGAGCAGTTTCCTTTTGTCCCAAGGGAGAGTTTCGATAATATTGTTCGCGTTCAAGCTAATGCAATGTCGATTCCTTTTCCTCGGAAACTATGATTTACCCCTTCTCCGAGACAACTTATCGACCTTTTCGAGATTTGTCCCTTCGTACTTTCCTTTTCGAGCTCGGTACGCCAAGAATGAGGATTGAAGTTTAACGATCGACGACCTGGAACTTCGCACAAACACACTTTATCGCAGCATAAAGAATCGCAAGGAATTTTCACAATTCGCATATATTACACGTACACGCAGATCAAAAAGTACCGCCGGCAACTTGTACGATCCCGGATTAGTGATAATATTAATATATTTAAAAACGTTTTGTACTTTTAATATACTTTTGTGTCACAAGTTTACGACGATGGGTATTTCTTTCCCCCTCCTTAATTCATTGAAATTTTTCGATTGTTTGAGAGATTTCTAACATTTAAAAGTTAAGATGAGAATTTTAAGATTCGCAAGCAAATATTTGGTTTGCCTTCGAAAGATTGCCATATTTGCGAAGATACTGAAGCTTGAAGATTTAGTTTTCATGCGACTTTCAGGGGAGTCAAAAATCTAAAATAAAACCGAATACTTGTGTCACTGGTATTGACACAGTTCCATCACGACTTTTTTTTCAATTCATGCTAAATGCTCCCCTCTGGTATTCCAAAGGATCGTATTGAAAATACGTATTAAAAGGATAACCAGTCAACTATCATATTTCCAGAATAAAGAATGTAATACTGCTGCGTACAAGTATAAACCTCTGTGCCTATGTATATATTTCGCTTCAGTCATCATAGCTAATATTTTCTTCTTCGAATTCGGTTTCCGGCTCGGTTTCCTGTTGTTGCTGATATTCCAAGATAAGATCGAGAAGGCTGTTCTGCGCGTCGGTAAACTCGGACACCTCCATCCCTTCGCTGGTATACCAATGCAGGTACGCTTTCTTCTTGAACATACTATCGAAGGAGATCGATATTCTCTTGAACAGCTCGAGAATCGACGTGGTATTCGATATTGAGGTCGCACACATGCTCACGCCTCGCGGCGGAATGTCGCAGATCGCCGTGGTTATGTTGTGCGGTATCCATTCGATGAAGTAAGCGCTGTTCTTCATCAGAACGTTCGACATTTGCTCGTCCACGTGCTGGAAAATAGCAAAAGACTCGCGTTCAAGGCCGTTGACTCCGATCTTACTTTTTTCGTATCTATCGTCCACACTGGCATGAGACTTTTTCTAATTCGACAATCGCTTAACCCATTATCCGCCAGCGTCCCATTTTTGGGACACAGTCTCAAACTGTTTTCTTTTAATGACTGCAACTTCTAAATGTACAGTTAATATCATTTTTTATTTTTCTATTTTTGTATTACGCCGGGTAATGGGTTAAACGTTGACAAAAATTATCTTCAGAGGTTGCTCTAAGGTTCGATGAAGACATATAAACGAGTATAGATTAAATCCCTTACCCTCGTCGACATTCTACCCCTAAAAATGGCCGCCACGGTCATGAAGCGTCCGCTTCTGGGCTCGCAGTAAGCAAGCATGTTATTAGCGTCGAACATTTGTGATACTAATTCCGGTACACCCATTTGTCTATATGGAGCCGCACTCCTTGACACCAGCGGAACGTAGCCTGGCACCAAGAAGTGTAGTCTCGGAAAGGGGACCAAGTTCACCAAAAGCTTCCTCAGGTCAGTGTTCAGCTGACCCGGAAACCTCAAGCAGGTCGTGACGCCGGACATGCTGTTCGCTATAATGCAATTCATGTCGCTGTACGAAGGTGAAGTAAGCTTCAGGGTTCTCGCGCAGATGTGATGTAAGGCTTCATTGTCCATGATGAACGTCTCGTCGCTGTTGCCGACCAAGTAACGAAGTGCGAAAATGGCGTTGTAGGGCTCGACCACGATGTTCGACATTCTCGGACTCGGTATCACAGTGTACGTCTTTATGATCCTGTCGGAGTACTCGTCCTTCAAGTCGTTGCACATACGACTACCGAATCCTGACCCAGTCCCACCGCCTATCGAATGGACCATCTGTATAGCTGAAAAGTAATAAAGTGGAGTCGGGTAAAACCGATCAAGAAATTGTAAAGTTTGAACTGATGTATTTTCTATCTATTCTACTGAAACCTAATAATTTTAGTATTTTTATTTAAAAATAAATTTTAGTAAAAATATCTTCTGAAACTTATGATTTTCTTATTAAATTAAAAACAGTGCTGCTAGGGCGGACTTGTTCCGGAACTGGGGCAAAACCAACCTGTTTAAAAATGATTGAATCTTATATTCTTATATTATGGGACAAAAGCGGAATTATTATTAGTAATACGAACTTTGTCGAACGAGTTAAACAGGGGAATCGCAGAATACATGGCGGCCACCTATGTTGATTACTAGCCAAACAATTCAAAACTAACCAAAGGAAGATTTCTACCTTACAGTCGGTACAATGCAACGTATATTCGAATAAATAAGGTCCTAGTGCGGATTTGCCCCGTGTACGGATTTAGCCCACTCGATAAATCGATAAAGATAAATTGATCCGGGATAAAGTAAACCTTGCTGAACATTCGGGCGGAACGGTCGCGGAATGTTAGAAAGTTAAGGCTTAGGAACCGTTAGCCACATTCTCATTGTCGGATAGACGCAAAAGGATTCCCAGTGCGAGCATCAGCGCATTATCAATGACCGTGCGTCATTTGTAATCGAGAGCGGCCAACTGCGTTTCATAACCGGCTCTGGCATTGACACACGTCTCGTTAATTGCACGTAATTCCTCCGTCATGGCATTCTCGTCCAGCTCGGGTTGCGTAACAATTGGCAGAACGATCAGCATCTACCCTGGTCTACCCGCAGTCTTGGCATTGCTTGGCATTCGATGGCAGACCGATCCTGCCATTCGAGCGTGACGAGTCCGCGGATCGAATCGCGATTTCATCGGAACGCGATCGGAATTCCATCTTTCTTCGTTCCGATTCTGCGTTCGGTCGGCGAATCGGGCTGGTCGGCGCGCTTTCGATCGAGCTTCATTTCAAGGTCGATAACTGTGCCGGCAATTACCGGAGCGGTTCGAATAACAAGTTCATAGAGCCTGAATCGATTCATTTAGCACACGGTGTATGTTGTACAGAGATAAAGGATTGAAATATTTTTAATACTATTTTGACATGGAATGCTTTGGTAATTGCCGACACGGTTAGTGACAGTTTCGATACCTTGAAGAAGGTCGCAGGACTCGGCTTCCGTGCGGATGATGTCCAAGGTCATGTCAGAGAGCTCGGCTCCTTCGGTGAAGTAACCTTTGGCACAGTTGTTGCCCGCGCCTGCTCGACCTGCCACCTGGTTATCGGGCTTGAAGAGACTCCGGTAGGGGCCGAAGGTCGCCTGCTGCAGAGTTGTCGGGTCAAGGTCGACCATCACTGCGCGAGGAACGAAACGGTGGCCTGAAAGGAGGAGTCGCCGGTGAAACGTACCGTATCAGTTGGAACGCTTCCCAACTTTTTAGACCACTGTCCCAATTTTTGGAACGAGCTTGGGAATATTTTTGAAATGAAACACAAACGTTAACCAAATTACAGTTTGCTTTTGTCTATCTTATAACTTGTTATTCTTGAATCGTTACAAGCTGAGCATTTTCTTATATCCTCATAGATTGTGTTTATAAAAAAGGACACGTTAGGAAAGTTGAATTACTGTTTTTGGAATGCAGACTGCGGAGTCTGTTTTCGATTCTGCGCTTATTTATTTTGCTATTGAAAAGAGTGTTCATGGACGAATTATATGTGAATTAACGTTTACCTTGTCCGCGTCCAAAGAATACGTTCATCCGCTGCAACTGTAAATCAGATTCGCCGCAAAAGGTACCCTGGGCATCCAATCCATGCTCGTCGGCGATAATTTCCCAGAACTACAAATGAGTACTGTTCGTCGTTAACAGCCCTGATCAGCGTCCCCCCTCTCGGCTCTACATCGTTCAGTAACCTCACCCTATTACTGATGTTATTGCCGCACTGTCCCACCTGCACGTGCACAATTTCGCGCATTCCCGCTTACGAGCGAGCAAAACTGCTCTCCGATTAAAGAAGAAATACTGTAAAGATCAGTAATTTTGAGGCCGAGATAAATGTTTACGAATTTCGACGTCGAAAGTTGAGGTGCATTTTGACGAGCCACGTGCGCTGCACGTCGATTGTTGATACCGTTTCGATTAAGTTCATTCGATACGTCGAAACAGTTTTACTTACTCCTTACTTCTATACATATATAAAACTCTCTCTTGATCTTCCGTAAACATTGCAACGGAAAGAAATTAAGGAAAGGAATAAAAAATAGTCCAAATAACTCGGACCAAGGATCGATTGACGTTCATTTTCCAGCTGCCGAAGATTGTTCCTCGCCGTAGAAGATTAGCAACTTAATAGAACTGAGAGCTTCGCTCGCAGCAGTCAGTCTCAGTCGAATTCTCAATCGAATTCTCATTCTTCGTTCGATCCTGCGCACAGTTCGCAAACGAAAGTTGCATCGCCGGTTCCGTCCGCGAACGGCAACGATACGCAATAATAAAGTGTTTGTCCTCGGCGCGCCGATGAGATAATGCCTGATCGCCAATTTTTGCCAAGGCCTCGCAGTCGTCAATCATCGCAGATGGCCGAGAAGGACGATAACGACGTTCGATGCGCGGTGCGAGGCGGCAAATTCGTTCGAATGTCGGCCGCACGAATCCTCTAATGCCGCTAATCAGCTTCGTTAGAAGGGCGAGCACGTTCGCGCCTTTTTGCGCCTGCGTCGAAAGACTCACCAACGAACATACGCTGCTTCACTCTAATCCGCGCAAACGAGGGACGCGGAACTCTTACCATTTCACTTTTTTAATCCTTTCAGTCACGAATTCTTTCATCTAAAAATCCCATTTTGTAATAGTATACTTTGGAAGAGAGTGAGATAACGCGTGTGAAGAAGAGAAGTGAGTGGAAGAGCTCGTCCAAGGACTTGGGTAGCTTAGTGGTTAGAGCAGCCGACCGGAAATTACAAGACCAGGGTTCGAATCACGGCCCAGCCGAGTCCGAATATTTCCGTTTTCCGCCTCTTACAATTTTTTGTTTATTTAATATTTAGCTTTTTTTTAACCGTTTCGCATCGTCGGCACAATTGTACTCACCCCCCATCACGTGTAAACGTGGACACGGTAACGTCAGGCGGTAGAAAGTCATGTCGGGGACCAAGAGGGTTAAGTCTCGACCACCACTTGTCGGAAGAAGGCAGCGTGAATGTTGCATCAAGCGAACTGTATTGCTTCAGCAAAGACGGTACAAACATAGGTAGACGCCATACGTAAAAAGTATCGAAAATCTCGGAAGTAAAGGTATTCGAAAAGCGTAAAGGAGTACAAAGTAGAGGATTTGAACGAATTTGAGGTTGAATAGTTCTTCGATCGGTCCCCAAGGTTCTCGTCGACGTTCCAGGATGCGGAGGAGGAGACTGTCGCCTACTTCTCGTCGATGATCTCCTCCTCTTCGTATTCGGCGTCGTCGTCGGCTGTCGCTTCCTGATACTGCTGATACTCGGACACAAGGTCGTTCATGTTGGACTCCGCCTCTCCGAACTCCAGCTCGTCCATTCCTTCGCCCGTGTACCAGTGCAGGAAGGCCTTCCTCCTGAACATGGCCGCGAACTGCTCAGAGATCCTCTTGAACAGCTCCTGAATGGCCGTCGAGTTCCCGATGAAGGTGGCGGACATCTTCAGCCCACGCGGAGGAATATCGCATACGGCAGTCTTCACGTTGTTAGGAATCCACTCGACGAAGTAGGAGCTGTTCTTGTTCTGAATGTTGAGCATCTGCTCGTCAACCTCCTTCATCGACATCCTCCCGCGAAAGATGGCCGCCACGGTAAGGTACTTGCCGTGCCTGGGATCGCAGGCGGCCATCATGTTCTTCGCGTCGAACATTTGCTGGGTAAGTTCCGGCACGGTCAGCGCCCTGTACTGCTGACTTCCGATGGAGGTGAGAGGCGCGAATCCCGGCATGAAGAAGTGAAGACGCGGGAAGGGCACCATGTTCACCGCCAGCTTCCTCAGGTCAGCGTTCAGCTGGCCAGGGAACCTGAGGCAGGTGGTCACGCCGGACATGGTGGCCGAGACCAGATGATTGAGGTCGCCGTAGGTCGGCGTGGTCAGCTTCAGGGTCCGGAAGCATATGTCGTACAGAGCCTCGTTATCGATACAGTAAGCCTGATCGGTGTTCTCCACCAGCTGATGAACCGAAAGCGTCGCGTTGTAAGGTTCCACCACCGTGTCCGAGACCTTTGGTGAAGGGACCACCGAGAAGGTTGTCATGATTCTGTCGGGATACTCTTCGCGAATTTTGCGGATCAACAGTGTGCCCATTCCGGAACCGGTGCCGCCGCCCAGAGAGTGGGTCAGCTGGAAGCCCTGAAGACAGTCGCAGCTCTCGGCTTCCTTCCTGACGACGTCCAAAACTGAGTCGACCAATTCGGCACCCTCGGTGTAATGACCCTTCGCCCAGTTGTTCCCGGCTCCCGACTGGCCGAACACGAAATTGTCGGGCCTGAAGATCTCGCCGAAGCGACCGGAGCGCACCGAGTCCATTGTTCCAGGCTCAAGGTCGACCAGGATCGCTCTGGGCACGTACTTCGTTCCGGATGCCTCGTTGTAATAAACGTTGATCCGTTCCAGTTGAAGGTCCGAGTCCCCGTGATATGTTCCGGTCTGATCGATGCCGTGCTCGTCGGAGATCACCTCCCAGAACTGAAAGTTTTAGGGCGAGCGGATGTCAAGCAGGGACTGCCATTTATTGTCAGTCGTTTCCGCTCATTCTTTTTCATTCATCGAAAGTTCAAGCTTCGATATCCGATGAACATTCTCTACGTCTTATTATTGTACAAAGGTCGCTAAGACGCGATTATCTGATACTAGGACTCTTGTGCGAAAATGTACAATGAAGTATGTGTATCAGGTAATTGTTTGTATACGCAGTGACTCCGCGATAAGGTTAGATAACGTAATCGTAATTACCGTTATTGGTGACGTTTAAAGGCGAATTAATTAAAGAGCGGTAAGTGTTAATTTTCATTATCTCCGTACATTAATTTGATCAGTTCGACATTGAGTCTGCGACTTGTACTGACCTTGGCACCGATCTGATTGCCACATTGGCCGGCTTGTATATGCACAATTTCACGCATTTTGAAAATTACTGCTAAATCGCTGCTTCAGAGAATAATCGGACACATGAATTTTGGTCAACCAGGTGCCGTTCAGCAATTCCTGGGATGTTCGGCCCTAGGATGGGGACTCAAGGACCTGAACGTGACTGTCACCAACTGTCAATGAACTCGAAATGTCTATCGGATAAACATAAACAAATGACTGCACTCTTCTCCTTGGCGACATGGAGGGCGCTTAACGAATTCGTTCGAATAAAACGTTCGAAACGGTGCGGAAATAACATTTTCCGTTCCGTTAAAATTCATCAAATAATCTTTGCGCAATCTGTTTAAATGCACGTCCGTCACCGTACGTAGCTTGACGAGCAACCGTCACGCCAATGAACGGTAATGAGTCTCATGCGATTCATTTATGAGAATCAACAAGTTGCTCTGCCCTCGCCGACTGCATCCCGAAACTAGACGAAATACGAAGCCAGCGCAATGTTATTATCGAGCCTACACGTCAGATTAACAAAACGCGCACGAAGTGACAATGAAACTTCTCAAACCGCGATTCTACCAAGAATGTATCGGATATCTAACAATGAAACTCGACAGTTTCAAAACATGCGTCTACCAACAAAGTATCGGATGATGTGATTGTTGGTGGGCTTCTTATCCGGTCTGCTTTATTGAATGTAATATTCGTTATATGCTCGACGCGTTTCGGCCGGTGTATCCGTGCCGTCCTCAGGAGCTGTTCGATCTATAAAGAACTTACAAGAAGAAACAAACACTGTCTTCCTTTCGGTTTCCTGCTTTATAAATAAGTTCTTTATTCTCGCGTCGAGCAGCTAACGAATATTACATTCAATAAAGCAGATCGTATAACAAGCCCACCAATGATGACATAATCTACGAAAAACCGGTCAACAATACAAGATGAAAGTATCGGATATCTTAGAATGAAACTGGTCCCAGTCGAAGTAGTCTGCTAAGGAACACCAGGGATCTGAGAAAATCTTTTGCTCGGGATAAAAGAGTGTTTCGCACGGGTAACATTAAAAGGTCCTGTGTAATTAAAAAATTATTATTCTCAAGGACGAGACGTACAACCCACCGGGTACCCGAGCGATACAATTCGTCGTTCGGCTCGGGAGAACTGGGTGGAAACCGGTGCACTGCTGCTTAACGGCTACGTTAACGATTAATCTCATATCAATATGACACAAGCGACCTCCGTCGTCCACCTGCCGTTCGGTACTCGATCGTCGTCAGGAACGGCAGCGACGTCGGGCGTTTAAAGTAAAAAAAGGTGTCTACCTAGAGCTATGCATCACGCCTACGCTGCCGACGCTAACAATTTCTAAAATTCTATCGATAATCCTGTCGCGTGCGAATCTGCGCCGTTGTAAAAAAGAAAGGAGAGGGTCAAGAGGGTGGAAGTAGAGGAAGCCACCGGGACGAGGTCGAAGGGACTAGTTCGGGCCACCTCGCGTTCGTTCTCGACCTCGTCGACGGTCGGAGGGCAGCCCTTTTTGCGGAGGAAGTACATTATCATAGATGGAAAAATAAATACAATGAGCGTCTATACTGATTCGTTATAATACACGGCAACTCATCCGTCCTTCGCCCCACAAGGTCGCGCCTCAAGGTCGCTCATTGCGTCTTTCTGACGTCCCGTACGAAGTCCACCACTTCGCTGGTTCTTGGCTCGTTGTCCGCACTGGCCGACACTTCGTCTTCGTCGTCGGCGCTGTGCTTCGAGTTCTTCGTCCCGTTCTCCTCGCCGGACAGAAGTGGGACCATCTTCTCGGCGTCCTGCGTGGACTCTTCCGGTACGGCCGCCTTCGAGCCTGACGAACACTTCCCGGGGCCGCCGTTCACCAGGTACCTCAGCGGCACAGATTCTGCCTCCTTCTTCGATCTCCTTCGAACGGACAACCGGAATTTTAGTTTATTCTTAGCTTTAAATAAGTTGAACTTTGCGTCTAGGCTGAAGAAATGTTTTGAACAAAGAAGAAGGATTGATACGAGATTTAAGGCTATCATGGCCATTGTTACTGAAAGTATAGGGTTGCGGATGGTCGTCGCGTTTGGGATCAGCTGCTTTCTAACGTTTCGCGAACGTTGCAGGTTGCTCCGATACCTGCCCTGATGATGCAAACTGCAACGTTTGCGAAGCCTATGCCATCCGGAAGCCTATACTTTCAGTTTCAAGAAGGATTGATGTGTAAAGAAATATACATTGTGAACTTAAATAATTCTACAGTATCCTCAGATGCGAATTTTTCTTCTTTATTCGAGTCTGTATTTTTTATCATTTTTAGATCTTTAATCAAGACTATCTCCTCGTATTTTTTTTATCCTACGCTGGATTATATTGTTAATATCAGTGTCATATGAGTTCTGGTATTCAGTGTCATATGAGATGTACTTACTTCGGTATTGTAGGGCATGACCAGAGTTTGAAATCTGCCCCAAAGAGTTCACCTTCCTCGATCGTCTGCGGCAGGTGAATGTTGAGCGTTTCCGGCAGGAAGACGGAAGTCAACGCCCCGGCGACGCTCAAGGAACCCATGACGATGAGGGGTAACACCCTGGAATAGACGGCCAAGTGGACGATGTAGGGAAAGGTCAGTAGACCGATGCCGGCGATGAAGGAAGCGATGCCCATTGCCTGCGACCTTAAAACGGTTGGCAAAAGTTCGCCGACGAAGACGTAGAAGACGGCAAACGAGGCTGCGATTCCGAACTTGCCGATCATTGCCAGAGATACCGTCACCCAAACGGCGTCTGTAATTACAAAAAAAAGTTACGACAATAAAACATGTTTATGTTAAATCTGTAGATCGTCGGAGAACGAATTTGCTAATAACGTGTATAAAAAGTTGTTTGGCAGTTTCTTTATTGGTGTGCGTTCGGTAATGCTGACTTTCATTTACTGTCTGATGTAATGAACAATGTGTTTTTTGACTAACTGAGAGTTCGGTTATTGTTGGATCATAGTCGTATAATGCTATGTATTCATTATTGTGTATGTAAGAGAAGAGTCAGTTGTTTCGACTTGTGAATTGTTATCGTTTGTAATTGCCGTATTGACTCAGGTTGAGCATCATTTTCACTAATCTTGTTTTTATTGGTACTGTCTTTAACGATTGGCACGGCGTTCATCTTCGATTACACACAACATTTAACAACGCGGACGTTAATTGTGCTTGTCATGGCGAGGTGATTTAATTTATAACAGTGTCAGTTGTCATAAACCTCGCATTCATCGTGGCTCGGGATGAAATACAATTCGCATAATTACCTTACTCATGCGAAAATCTGATTGAGGCTTCGGGTGCGGAAGGGATATGAACTTAATTAATTAGCAACATGACCCGATAGCATCAAAATTCGTGCGGCACGCGACTCTTTCATTCCGGCACTAAGGATGTGTTACACTCTTATCTTAATGGCGTAGGAGCGTACCGTTTTGCACGCTAATTACTTTCGTTTGTTATACGACTGTTATACCTTCAGGTACGAACATGCAGGATACGCATGCCAGTCCACCCAGCAGCATGGTCAAGCACAGGACCCATCGTCTGCCCAGTCTGTCCATGGCATACCACGTTATGACGTAAGATGGAATCTCCACAATGCCGCCTGTAACAAATCATCGTCAATTACAAAAATCATCTCAACCGAACACGCCTGAAAACCGATAAAATGCTTCTACACATCAAACCGATATTATCGTTACAAGATTAATAAACCTTGCTTCCCCATTATAAATCACATCTCAACCGAACACACCTGAAAACCGATAAAATGCATTTACACATCAAACCGACATGAAAATTACAAGATTAACCCTTACAAGATTAATAAACCTTGCTTCTTCATTACGAATCATATCTTACAAGCTTCGATCAACCAGTTTTCAACTACTTAGCGTGCTCAATTATTGAGAAATGGCAAAGCGGCGGAGTAAAAAGTTGCCAGCTGCCAACTATCGGTTCAATATTCAGTGCCTGCCAGTTCAAGAGATCGGCATTCCACGCGAACAAATGGCACGCATTCGGTCTCAGGCGATGCACGCGTGAAGGCGAGGGAGCGTGTTCACAACGTGTCACAATGTGAGAAGCATCATCGGCCGTCAAGGACATTGGGGAAAGTGATCGGGATATTACTGATGAAGAAGGCCAGGTAGTCGGAGACACCGAGGTTGGTCGTGTTGTATGAGAGGCCGTTGTAAACGACCGCGTTGGCCACCCAGTCGAATGCGAGGATGAAGAACTTCTTGCGGATGTTGGGATTGGTGATCAGGTCCATCGGCGTCGCCGATGGCGGCGGAGACCTGTCCTCCGTTTCCATGTCCACTGTCACGTCGCCAGAGTTCTTCCCGTTGCAGGAGATACCTTGCCTCTTCAGGATTTCGACCTGCAATCGCATTCAGTTTATGGAGTCAACGATTTTGGGAATAATTCTGAATTTCTCTGCTGGGAGACTGGGATAACGAACAGTTTATTTTGAAAGTAGGTCCACTTAAAAAAAAAGAGGGATATCACATAAGTAATTTGTGATTAATGTAGTGTAAGCTTTTCATTTACGTGATGTCTCATTAATAAAAATGGATTTACACAACTGTTAAAAGAAACTTTTATTAATCAAATCTTTATTCGTGTCCTTCTCATTGCTTAACAATTGAAGTTACTTATGATCATGAAGTTTGGGGCAATTCGAGGAAGAATGATTGGTGTGAAGCAAAGTTAGTAGACGGAATTTAGTGAGTTGTTCTCCCAGGTTCAGCTTTAGTTTTGATAGTTTTGGGTTATTTCCGAGGATTGAAGATGAAGGATGAAGAATGAAGAATGAAATGGAATATATCGCACCTCGTACAATGGAATAATCGTGACAGTTAATTTCGGACCTACCTCCATCTTCCTGAGAAAGTTTGTCGGTACCGTTCTACCGTTGACCTTGGCCATTTGCTGAACGATCACCTCGGCCTCGTCTATTCTGTTCTTACTGAGAAGCCACCGCGGGGACTCGGGGATGATCCAGTAATAGCTGAAGAGCAGGATGAAAGGAACCGACGTGGCCAAAGACAATGTGTACCAGTGCCTCAACAAATAACCCTGGGCAAAATTGGGAAGCGATCTCTTAGAGGCATGAAGGCTTGTTTGAATCTCTCGATGCGCCGTTTGCAATTGTTGCCAAACGGCAGCGTTTAGTCGCAAGGATGTTCGGAGACTTTGATCTATTAATAAGAGACTTACCAGCAAAGCGAGTAGGGACATTGCTGTAGCAAAAAACATGCAGATCACCATACCGGCAAACGTTCTATACCTGGGACCCATCATCTCAAGAGCTAGAAGAAAAAATGGTCGGGCTGACGCAAGCATCTTTTAAGGAGCACCGTTAGTTAAAAATATTATTTCTCCGGAGTCTACTTTCGAATATTAACATTCTCACTGTTAAAATTGCCACTAATAGCATCTCGTTTAGTAACACTGTCAAGAGTTTGTTAATGTCTCGATATTACGTCATTCGCACTCGTTCAGAAATATTCGGTCTACCGGAAAGTCCTGTCGGTTTTTACAATTTTTGGCTTCTAGAGACAAGGCATTTCTTAAAAATGGGATATACAAATTGCCATCGCGCTGGCAAGAAGTCATAAATAACGATGGCGATTATATTATTCAATAAAGTTTATTCACGGTATGAAAACTTTATCTTTTTGCCTTATTGTTAACACGGGCAGAACTTTTCGGTAGACCTAATATTACAAGCGTTACACTGTGAATCGATTTGTAACTCAGATGTCAAGACGTACCTAAGATGAACGGTATTTGGTAGATGGCAGGGAAAAATAAGCCATTGACGGTCCTGAGCGCCGTGTATATGACGTAGTTCGGACTGAAGCTGGTGGCTATAGAGAAGATGACCTCGAGGAAGAGGATGGCAAAGAAGGCTGTTCGCCTACCCCATTTGTCGGCGATCCATCCGAAGACGACGTTGCCAAAGAGGCTGCCTACGTAGAAGAAGGTCGTCGACGTGGAAGGCCACCAACTGTTGTCACATACCAGGTCTAGCTATGTGGATGCAGAATGCCATTAAAATGCGTGCCTTTTAGTGAACTCTCACTTTCGTAAAATATACATCCTCTATAATACGATCTATATTTCTCAGATGTCAATTACCTATGACATTTTTACGAGTACAATTAATACTTATAAAACTCGTTAATCAAACTTCCGACGCATAAGACAGAATCAAAACGTATAATTACCAAGTCCTAAAAACTGATTAAACTAAAAACAGGTACTTTTACATTGCATGATCCTTGTAGTAAAATAATTACAATTGGCCTACTTAACGCTGTAAAAAAAGTACGATACGAATCGTAAAGTCGCAAAAAAAAAAGATTGTACGCAAATGCCTGAATGAGCATTCGCGTATCAGCGTATTGAATACTCAGGCATCAGAGCGGGTAAATGCCATTGGAAAGCGTCAGAGTTCCGACGATAAATCAAGCCGATCGTCGCATTCGCGGCAAACTGGAATAAGGTCGCGAAATCGGGAAAGGCGGGCGGAAAGTTCTCCGTCCCGGCGCGTCTCGCATCGTCAATAATCGGCAATCGTCGCTGATAACGGCGAGGGTTCCGTAATATCGCGAGTTGCGGAGAAGTCATTGCTCCGTTTATAACCGTTATCGTTCGCCATTGTGTACACAACGAGTACGATGCGGCTTCCGCGCGGAATTGTTTTCGCGGATCGTCGCCTCTCAGCGTCGCTAATGTTCGTCAGCCAAACAATGGGTGACAATAATATTTGGAGAGCGTAACCTGTCTTAGGAGCGTGATTGGCGAAGTTTCGTAAAACGTTTACTATCGTTGCTTGCTCGGCATTTGATAACGATCCCTGTCGGCAGATGCAGGACGATTGGGGTTACGTTTGAACAAACGCACAGTAGTGAAGTGTTCAATGTACGTGTGTAAAGGTTGTCTCATGGAGTAGGTGATTATTTAATGTTCGGCTGATAAGCGTTTTTAGTCTGATAGGCAAGGATTTCAGAACTTGGTTATTTGGGAAGTAAATTCGTTCAAAGCGGGTAAGGGTTGTTTTATGGGGTAGATAGTTAAACGTTCAACTGATAAATGCTCCTACACTGAAATGACAGATTTGAAAATTTTGCTATTGTGAAATACCAAATTTCCAGAACTTGGTTTTTGTCCAAGTTTGTTCAATGTACGCAGGTAAGGGGTAGTCTCGCCGAGCAGATAAATGTATGTTCAGCTGATAAACGCTCCTGCACTGAACGACCAAATTTCCAGACTTTGGCTTTTGAGAAGTAAATTCCGCTTATCGTGCAGTTATCGGACAACGTCCGTATGTACTTTACGTCTCAAACTTTCGTTTCCAGTCTACGCTTTACAGCGGCAATTACATTGCTTCGCGATCTGATAATCAATGTTTTCCTTCCATAACCGGCAAGCTTGTACTTTGTTACCGTTACGAATATTGCTCGTCTAACGTCTTAAGCCGTCCTAACCGTCATCGCTGCCAACTGCAATCTTCGCCTAACGCCCTTTATAGAAGCGCATCCCATGCGCGCTGATCAACATCATCAAACACTCGACGCCCAACAAACTAGCAGCGACATTCTCGCCCAGTATGAACGCAATCTCGTCGCACGCATCATTTATCCGATCGTCGCCCGTTCCTCAAACTGCATCAATACGCGCACACTCCTTCGAAGCTGCCCACACGCAAAGTCCCTCCGTATTTTCCCCCTCTCGAAAAAAGACGTCGAATCTCGCGCGCATCTTCCGACAATTTGGACCGTCTACTTTGAAAATGGTGTAAGTCTATATTTAAAAAAAATGAAATATCATATAATTTATGATTAACTTGGTGTAAACGGATTATTACTGTGATATTTATTTTTTTTTAAATGGACTTACACCACTTTATACATCATAAATTCAGTGGACTTTTGACTCTTTCGTACCGACGAAAGACGTCTGTACAAGAATAGAAAAATTGTTTGATCGTCAAAATGAGCTTTTGTTTCACATTTGCCGATTTTTTTCCTCGGATGCTTGTCACAAACCGTGGTCTATGGAAACTATCGGTAACATTTTTATCAGCCGTATTCCCCGTCATCGAAACAGTACGGGCAGTCCGGCGTGTTCAGCTCGTACACCGTAATGGTGGTTGGCGAGTTTGCGCGCGGCTCCATTCACACCCGAAGGACGTAAAGGTGTGTTAGTAGGCTCCCACAGTGAGAGGTGTCCATCACCCTCCGCTGACAGGAGGAACGTGCCCCCTGCCTTCCCCCCCCCTCCTCCCCCGCCCCCGCCCTTCCGACCCCTCGCCCTGACCCTTCGACCCTCTCCCGACGAGCAGTGATCGACTCTTTCGTGCTCAGCCCCGCTCGTACGAGGTTTACACACGCACACGCGTACGTGACGACACTCTTTCGCCGGAGAGTCGAGTGTGAAAAAAAGCGACGCTTCGAGACGACGAACGCTGAGTTAATTCCGGGGGTACGGTAGGGGTGAGGAGTCAAATTAATGCGGGAAACATTTTCGGCGACGATTTGAGGGGTTGTAATGGATAAAGTGAGTGGATGGAGAATTTTCAAGATCTTTGGGGGGTGAGAATGAGTGGCTGGAGAAAGGATACGTGTTCATATCTTGATTCCTTTAACCCATTACCCCGGACATATTTTCAAATTGTTTTCTTTTTTAATAAATGCAACTTCTGAATATACAGCTAATTTTATTTATTTTTTTCATTTTTTTGATTGTGGCGGGTAATGGGATAATAGGTAGGGTCTAAGGTTAACGATCGATAGTACGTTCGTCACGTGTGATAGGTTCGAGGCTTGCTCAACACTTTGCTCGGCCGAACAAAATCTGGCATAATCGGTCGGATACGCGAACGTTCGCTCGCAGAATGCACCGTCGGAATATTATTAATTTAGCGGCGTTAGTCAACGACCCTTGGGGCGAAATTCGATAATGGGACCGGCTCAATTTACGCGCGCAATGCGCAAAACGAAACCGAGCCTCCCTTTCGGCCTCACTCTCACAATCGCGGCACCGACATTTCCATAAACGCGCTTTAATCGACTTAAGGGGGCGGATCTCGGTTTCAGGACGTTGCCGATTGTAACACCTCCGATTCGACCCGATGGAATTGCATTAGCCAAATGACGTGAGTGCAGCGTGCGTACGTGATGCACGCACGAACTGCAGCGCCTATATATTAGCCGGCCTGAACAAGATTGCGCTCACGTACCGTACGCCTAAATGCTAATGATAGAATCTGCTTTCCCACATAGAGTCGTCGGACGTCAGACGTTTAGGAATTTTAACGATGCGCCGCGCCAATAAGACAAATTGCTCGACATTTACCTGCGTCCATGTCCGCTTCCTTCCGTTCTTTCGTACGCGCGCTTATGTGCAACTTATCTTGATTGTATTATACTTTCACTGTTCGATTATGAGCACGTGATGTAATACTTTGAATGGGATTCATTTTACTAGGACTTTGGCGTTATTGACGGGAGATGCGCCGTTGTTTGAATAAGATTTAGTAAACACGTAATTGGACTCTTGAGAGTCTTTCTAGAACTGGGATTTCCTGTTGCTCAGCCTTATGTCATCTTCGATTTCAATCGAATCGACCGTTACGAACAGGCCCTCGTCCCGAGTCATTTACGTAATTTTTCACTTGCACCTCGTTAGCTTCAAAACAGGAGTCGTACCTCAAGCAAATCCTATTATCGTTTCATCAGCCTGTCACTTAACCGTGGCGAAATGTCACTCTTTAAGGAATTATCCTTCCGACAAAGATTCATGTCGCCCCGTCCGTAAAACACTCCCTGCGCCGAAACGCACATAACACCGGCAGCCTGCGCAATCATAATAAATCCAGCTGCCGCTCATTGTCCGTACAGACGACGTTCGTTAATTAGCGAACCTCGTCCTACAGGAAGACGAACAGCGAGCGACACTCGCGCAGGTGGAGTTCTAAGCCCAGAGAACGAGGCAGAGTAAGCAAACTTTAGGCCTCGAACATGAAAAAGAACCGGAGTAAACATTGTTCTCGCAGCGAATTCTTAATTGAGTGGCCATTAGCCGGTGGCGAAACGGTGAAGTATCGTCGGGCCCAGGCTACGACTCGTGGGCGTTAATGGGTTTAACACGGAGTCTGATTCAAGCAAATTGCCACTCACGGACTTTCGATTGGCGTTCCATTCCGGTGCGAAACACGCAAAAGATAAATTGGGCGAACGCGGCGCGTCGCGCTACGAAAAGCGCAGAGATATGCCGAACGCGTTTCGCAGGCGGTGCCTCTCTGTCCGACGGGATCGCCAAACGGTTCGAGTTATTGCCAAGGTCAACGCACGCTCCGCGGCAAAGGACGTTTTAATGACACGTATGTGTATTTTATCACCCTGACACACTTCGAAAATGGTATTGATATGACCGCGACGCAATTTGCCGATATAATATACACGTAGCTGGCCACGTCTCGTTCTGGAGCCGGAGCGGATCGTTCACGCGATCACGTTTTCCCATCAACTCGGAAAGGATCGGTGTTCCGAAGCTCGCCATTGGTGGCGAGATGAGGAATCGGGTCTTGCTGGACGTCTGCAGAGAATCGATCTTTTGCCGGTGCGATCGCTGTATGAGCGAAATATCGACCGCAGCTAGGATGAAGATGTAGAAGGACAGGAAGAATTATTGAAGAAGAGCAATGGTTCGTGCTCCATATAAGAAGCCAACGTTTTTCGACTGTCGCTGCGAATCGTCTGCGAACCCGCATGACCTCACATCCGAGCAATCTTGAGGACGCTTGGACAAGGGTTCCTTGCCCACTTCCGACTGTCAGTTATGCGAATTGTCGCTAAGGAAGCGGGCCTGACAATAAAAGTGAGGTGCAACGATGAGAGACGTTAACCGGTCGCAGGCGTGGGCCTCTGTTTTCGTCCTTTACTCTCTTTCTCTCTCCTTTTCTAACGCGCCTCTCACTTCCTCCGCCAGTCTCGGCCTCTATACTTCGCTTCCGATCCGATGATTTATTGTGCCCGATTTAGGAGCTTCGCTCTTAACGACTACAGGCCACACTGCGGAACAGGTCATTGTCTTTTCTGTGTCGACATGTGACTAGCAACCTCTCGCCGAACGAGATCGGATCGGACCCGGGCACTGATGCTGTGTACGAGTACGAAATTGCACGACTCTGCTTCCGGTCCGGAGGCAGCCGAATTCAATCGCCGCGTGCGCGTCTTGAAACGGCACGGAGTCGGATTGCGAATAAATTCGAAGCTTTCGAACGTTTCGGAATGGACGTTCGTAGATTTTTAGTCGAATTAGTTTGCCTCGTCATTTGGTAATTTTATTTCGTTTCTGTGAACTCAGTTTGCCTTTTGTGTCGAACTTGAACGAGTTTCGCTTCATTAATTCTGTAGAAAGTTTCATCTTATACTTATATAATATTTGACATTAATATTATTTTTGCATTAGTTTGAAACGTAGTGTGCACAACGTAAGATTTAAATTCATTATTTTTGAATATTTGTTGAGAGGCTGTTGATTATATTTTCGGTTACATTATCTTGGGTATTGTCCAGTAGTTCGTTATAAAACAAAATAGAACAGAGAACGCGTGGGGGCAAGGAAGTGAATAGAGACAAAAAGATACGCGATTGTCAAAAGTGGTCGAACAGCGTGCGATTATGTAGCGCTAGAATTCGCCAAAGGGTAAAATATGTAAGTGTACCGAGGAAGGGAAGGGTTAAAGTGATTGCGAGCGCGCAACGCGTTAGAAAGTGTCGACGATGAACAACGGAAAACGGAAGGACAGGATTTGCCTCGATGACTCTTTGCGTCATGTGTCTGCGTAAATCCGGACTGTGTAAATACTCGGCACATATACTCCCTGCCTCTGCAGGGCCGTTAGAGCATGCTCGGGCCAGCTGCCGTTGCAGAATGGAGCGAATATAAATTTTGCAACTTCGACTCCGACTCTCTCGATATCCGTCGCAATTAATACGGCCCGATTACATTTCAAGCCCAGGTTCATTACTGCGACGAGCGTCGGAACGTTAATTGAACCGAATGCAATACGTTAAAAATGAAAAAAAAAAGAAAAATTTGCTCGGTATCTTTGATTTTTATGTTACGATAAATTTATGGTAAATCAAGTACGAGAGCTTGTTTTCCGCTCCGGAGAATTTGAGGAAATTGGTTAGGATGTGCGAAAAAACAGGATCGTTCCAGTTAGAACGGGCCGAGCGTGTTTATCGTTAATGAAAGAAACGCGGAAGAGAAGCGGAAGGATTTGATATATCTATTGCTCTTTGCGTCACTACGAATTCGGGACGCGCAAGTACACAGGGACGTATGCTTAGAATGTAGGCGCAGGTTCGACGGATTCAAAGTCTGCGTGCAAGAGTCGGCAAATGAACCTGATAAAAATCCACACATCGATACATACATCCACATCAAACTTCACTGTCCGAAAAAATCCTAACATACCAAAATACTGAATTCTAATGACATATCCTAATGACAAAACATTTGTCTTCCATCGTTCGACTATCGAATCCATTATCCGATTGTTCTACTTCCAACAATAATTACAAAATTCCTTCTTTTAAAAATTCTTAAAAACACCCTAAAAAATAGATTCATCTATCGATCTAAAAATCGGTTCTGCCCATCGATCACAATTCGCCAATCGGCGCGTCTGATCCGAGGAAAATAATCGGCGGCGAGGAGGGCGGCACGACGCGGCGGAACGAAGTTTTTCCGGCCTAGCGTGCAAATTTCTCGTAAACGGAAGAAATGGAAGGCGGAAGGATACGGGCCGCCCGCCGATTTGCTCTTTGCGTCACGTCGAATCCGGACCGCGCGACCGGGAGCCAACCTATGTATACCCTCAGCATCGGCAGGGCTCGACACCCGAGGCTTGTGGCGAGCGCGTTTGATATGACATATCACATGACCGGATGCGGGGGTAGGTAAATTGGTCGGCAATTGCTGACGCCACCAAGAGTCCGCAACCTATCGGCCAGTCACTCGGTGAGTCATTCACATTTTTTTACCTGCATCCATCGGCGGACAATTAGCGACAGGCCCGAGTCTCGCGGAGACTTTGATTGGATGAACCGTCGAGTGGAGCGAATTTTCTGGGACTAGAAAGGTTCCCGATGACGCTTCGTAGATTGCAACCGAACGCTGTGACAGGTTGCGATACGAGAGCGAAGTGAATAATAGGGAAAGTCCCTGAAATTAATCGGTGTCTCACCGCAAAGATACGTTATCGAAAAATTGTTAAGTAGCGACAAACTGCAAAGTTGATATTTGAAGGTAATATGTACGTCTACTGAATACAAGAATATGTTCGAGATTTAAGGATTTCGCGGCCGTTCTTACTGAAAGTATAGGCTTCCGGATGGTCGCCGCGTTTGGGATCAGCTGCTTGCCGACGTTTCGCAAACGTTACATTTTGCATCATCGGGGCAGCTTGCTGTGATACAGTATGCGACCATCCGGAAGCCTATACTTACAAGAATATATTGTCATAGGGTCATAACTGCTTTACATTTCTCAAGCAGCCACCGTGAGAATGAAACGAAAACCTAACTATTTCAAATCGTTCGATTTCTGACGCGGCGAGCTGATTTTCCATCCGACCGCGAACGTTCTCTGAATTATTTCCGTTCGCAGCTCGAAACTGACAGAAGACGGCAGGGAAGGCACGAGAACGTCAGCTGAGCGTTGGAAGAAGAGACAGATCCTCGACCCCGAGCGTTGCGATCCTCTTCGCGCCAACAGCTTTACCGCTCGCCGTTGTCTAATTGCGGCAATTTAATAACGCCTTAATGGGACACTTGCTCGACTGTCCGCGTGACCGACGAGCTTTTCTCGGACGAGGCTGCATTTTTCCGCGCGCATTCAAATGGCGTCGATCGGACCGACGAAGGATCCGAAGAAGGCCATGCAATTTTCAGGCGCGTCGAATTTGAAACGACGGTTGGCAGACGCGCGTCTTTCGAAGACTGATTGACGAGTCACGTTGGCAAATGGGGGACGCGTCCTTCGCATCTTGGGCATGACGGAGAAGCGTCGGGGAGTTTTGCGTTCGGACACGGTAACGTGAACCGCTCGCCGGCGGTGTAAACAAGATGTTCAGCTGCAATTTAGGTAAGGTTTTCCCTTTTATCGTTGCGAAACTCGAGGTCGCACGGAGTTCGCGACAGTGGTGAGGATTGTGATATTTCTGCCGTTGTGTAAGTCACTTTGGTTGCGATTTTTTGTACGGCAGGTTGCTGGTCGTTGAAGATCTATAGGACTTTGCTAGAGTTGTTATGTAGCGAGACGTGTAAACAAGACATTTAACTGTAATTTAAGTACAGGAGGATACGGGAGCTCGAGACTTCATTTTTTGCTATAATAATATGTGATGTTTTGGTGGGGCTTTTAACATAATTTGTCATAGTTTTGATCCGTTCAGGGACCGTGAAAATCTATTGTTGCTCAATGTTCGTAGTCAACTCAAAGTCGTCTTGTCGCATCTACATGCGCAGAATCCGATCATACTTTCAAGTACGGTTTAATATTCCGTTCCTTCGTCGTACGCGAAGCTTTCCTTTTTTCCGTATGCGTTGTCGGAAGATCTTGCTTTGAAATGCAAAGCAAAGGGATCTTTGACGCAGTAAATATTACTCGTGCCGGAACGTCCATCGTTATAAATACGCTTCCAGTGTTATAAGTACATTTGCTCTTGTAACTCTAGAACTCGCGGCGTTATAAATAGATTGCAATATTGTTTACGTTACGTTACATTGCGTTTCAGTGTTTTTCACGCTCTGTCTAATGACTGGCCACGTGTCGGGACAATGTTGAACGTACGTGTCTGTTTATGAGTCTACATTGCTTGCTTTGATTGTTCAGTTGCTGTTATTATTACGGTAACCATTAATTTTGACCGTTACGATGCATAAAGAAATTCACGAAGTAACAAATATGTAACGATTGATCGTGTCGCGCGTAATATTACTTCTTTTAATCAATCCTTCGAAATTATGACATCACGACGCATGGAGTTAACCTACGCGAGTCTATCCACCTCTACTCAGTTATATTGTACTGCAACGCCATTAAATCATTAGCTTAACTTTGCAATGACGCTATCAATAAACGCCCCTCAACAAAGAGCCCAGTATCAAATCACGCATTAACGGCTATCTAAAGAATTCTTCCCAAAACTGATCTGCCTTAAAACTCTTCCACCGCCAAAACGACGACCTCCACTATTATTTATACTCCAAATGTCCCTAACCAATCTGTGTACCGACACCGAACGATATCCCATCACTCAACCTACCGAAGAATCAGTGATCACTCCTTCCAACAATGTCTATGACACCTCTGACAATCCACTCCCATCAGCCATAAATCTCCAGAACGACTCCCATGATTCAGTCTTCCGACTAACTAAAGCAGGGCTCGAAATTCTAGCGAATCGTCATATCGGAACGAACGACTTCCGGCCATTTTCCGCCCTGTTCCTCGAAAGAAGACTCATCAGACGGATGATTCCTATGAGAGGATTTCCAGCGACGATCAGATTCCGCGAACGGGACCGGCCGATTTTCCGACCTGGGAAGGAACGCGCGCGTAAAACGGGACCGTCGACAGAGTTAAAGGCCAAGGCGAACTGGGTCGTGAAATCCGACGCCGTGCGGCGAAGAAATTTGTCGCCGGCGATTAAGGCGTCATGGGCATTATGCAAATTACGTGGCTGCGCCCGAACGGCCCACGAACGTTGCGCAGATCTCGCTCCTCTGCCTTTTCGCCGCAAGAATCGGACGAGGAAAGTGGCCGTCCCGCTTGCCCTCAGACGCCTGACGATCGTCAGGGTCTCCGTTTTCGCTGAATCCTCGTTAACGCTTGACACAACCCTCGATTAAACCCGACACTCGGCGGGAAACCAGGTTACGGCTGTAATCGAGTACGAGGAATGAGGGTACGTCTGTCGGGCGCGATTAATTACGCCAGTGTCGACGCCATTTCAAGAGGTGAGAAACAGGTGGTAAAAGCTGGTACTCCAGTTCTTTATCGAAATCGATTACGTTTAGTCTACGAATTAATTACTGCTCAATGCCAGTCGCTCCAGTTGTAGAGAAAGCATACATTATAAATCAGTAGTTGAAAGTTTCAATTTACATTTATATATGTGTTACTTGAACCCTGTGTTTATTTGTCTTTAGTTTAAATTTGCAAAGCCCTTGTTATGGTTGAAATTTTCTTATGCAAAATCTACAAAATGACAATAATTGCACATAGTTCTGTAACATGTTAAAAAATACTGTAGAATCCTGATGAGGATACCGAAAGGTGTCGAAACATGTAGAGAAAATTGAAAAATACAGGAAATTTCAACCATAGCAAGGGCTTTGTAAATTAAAACAACAGACAAATTGCTTCAGTTAGAAAGTTAGAATACTACCATCATTACACATATCATCTTGTACTTGTACAATAAATCAATGTCGTTTCTACGAATCTTTACTATATCTGTCCTTTGACCCTCCGTTTTCCTGTACCAACCCTACAAATCGAAAATGTCTGAACAATCCGATCGGACAGACGCGACGAAACAAAAGCTACTACCCATCCACCGAATGAAAAATGCTCACATTCGTCCTTTCCGCGAAGCGTCTGTGAAAGAGAGAAAGTCGAGTTTACCTCGGTGACGAGGGTGCTGTCGTAGTCCCGGGTGTCATAGTTCCATCCGTATCTGCACTTGGTCACCGGCCATTCCGGGTCGCTAACCGGCGGCGGCGGCAGGCGTCCCGACGCCGCGAACGACGCCGGCGATGACGCCGACGACGTGGACAGGGTCGCAATGTCCGTGACGTTGTGGAGTGTCGCACGCTGGTGAAGCCAGGACTCGATTATCGCCGTGTAATTCACGTCGTACATCTGACACCTCGAGTACACCCTCCGCTCGTCCGACTTCACCGTGTACGGCAGCGAGAGGGCCTTCCTCTCCTCCAAGGTCATCAGCCCGGTCAGGTTCTCCAGCTCCGGCACCCTGCACCAGTGCTCCGGCGAGGCACTCACGAAGACCTGGGGAAATGATTGGACGTCGGGGTAGTTCGGTTCAGACTCGTGAGGTGCGAATCGGTTCATAGGTTGTGATGGAAGTAAAATTTATCAGTTCTTGACCGTCAAAGTGATCTATAATTATACGGTTCTCGGCTAAAGAAACTTAATTTGATTTGTTTTAACTGGTTATTTACAATGTTTTTGGAAATCCATTGTTAATTAATCAGTTTGTAAAGTAGTAAAACAGTGACCGAAATCGCCGAAAACCGTATAATTATGTTGTGATGGAATTAGTAAGTATATGTTGAATTCGAGATTTAAGGCTTTCGTGGCCATTATTACTGCAAGTATAGGCTTCCGGGTGGTGCGCCGATACTGTAACGGAGCAACCTGCCCTGATGATGCAAACTGTAACGTTGGCGAAACGTCGGCAGGCAGCCGATCCCGAACGTGGCGACCATCCGGGAGCCTATACTTGCAGTGTATCTTGAAGTTGGAGTTAGTGATAATGATACGTTGAAAGTAGAGAGAGGATCAGGTCGAGATGACGAGTTTAACCCATTACCCGCCACAATTAAAAAAATAAAAATATAATAATGAAAGTGAAAGTGATAGAAGATAAAACTGCTAAGAGTGGAAAGCGTGAATCGGCGAAGATAGACTTGACGAAGTGAATGAATAATATTGTGTTTGATATGATGTAATGCGTATTTGATATGTTAAGAAGAGTCTCGTGTATTTGATCCCGTGTGAGCTGCCGGCTAAGTATATGGCGAAAGTGTAAATATTATGCAGTTATCTGGAAATGTCGTATAGTCTTATGCAAATCAGCCGGTAAATTGTCAGCGATGCGTTGCGGAATTGTTTTTCAATTCTTACGCGAAAAAAAGGGGACTCGAACGTCGAACTATTACTGTTTGCTGCCTTTGACTTTGAGGATAACTGCGTACACTGTACATTGCGGTTCGCCTATTCAATTTTATGAATTGACACGCCTGCCTCTGTTTTCCGTAAAAGAGCCTATTTGCGTTAATTGAAGACACATGCAGCCGATTTCGAGCTAAATCGGATCCATTGAATTTGTTGAGACCGCGCGACCGTGGCTTTGGCAAATGAAGCATAATAAAAATGTTAACGCGTTTATCGTCCGCAATGCTTGATACGATTTTCATTACTGAGAGACCGCATTGTACAGCTGCAAGATAAACTAATCGTCAATTGGAAAAGTCTAACTAAACGCATCTTTTTCCGTTGCCCAGATAAAGTCAAAGCATTTATCAAATCGCATTAATAGCCTTTACACATTTCCCGCCGATAAATATATACTCTATACAACAACGACAAGTGCTCATAATTATGAAAAACGACTTTCTTATCTGATCGTTGTCTAATCGACACAAATTAATTAAGAGAACGTGAATGGTTTCGCAATACTATTTAAACTGCAAGACGTCTGTTCACTACGTCCACCAAAAATCTGATCAAGGCACAACCGCTTCTGAACCGAGGGTCGCAAAAGTTTCGGCGAATTACCTGTGAAAATGCCAGGAATGCGGCCGGAAGCGTGGCTGGTATGCATAGGAGGTAGTACATGATGTTCTGGTAGCGGCCTTTCTCGCCCACATGTACGAGCACCTCGTCGAAGTCGATGGAGCTCATCTTTCCGCCGGCTCTGGCACACCGTCGCGTATGAACACCTTGACGACGAGCGCGAGTCGGTTTGCGTGGTGACACCTCTCCGAATCACACGGCATGACCGCCGTCGATCATCCTCGAAGGCAGCCACGCCGAATTCGAGCCTTATTATCGTCCCACACTCTCGTCTTGACCTCGTCGCTCCGAGGATAATCACCCCCTCCTGCCTGACACTCTTCTCGTTCGCCGCCACCACCACCGCCACCACCACCACCACCACAGCCACCACTACCACCGCCACCTCCACCGCCACCTCCACCACCTCCACCACCACCACCACCACCACCACCACCACCACCACCACCACCACCACCACAGCCGCCGCCACCACCGCCACCAACGAAGCCACCACTATCGTTAACGAAGCCACTACCACCGTTTGATCGCCGAAATCGGATCGCTCGCAGCTGTCAACTTTATCCGGTCAATTTTCTTCGTCAAGGTTCGTAAAAGATGGTGTCAGGATCTCGTTGAGGGTCGATCGAGGGAGGATGACAGGTAAGGACAGGAGAGAGGTTCGAAGATCGTCGGAGAGGGTAGCTCGAGGATCGAGTTGGCAGCGGTCACTTCTGTCAAGAACGGTCCGAGCCGGTAAGAGCGACGCATTCGAGTCGAGTGCCGGGTGGAAATCGTTCGCCACCTACTGCTCGGCGCCGCGCGCTGTACTCAAGGTCGGAGCCGCTAGGCTCAAGGTTGCGGCTGAGTCGGACGTAGGACAAACTCGCTGCGCTCTATCCGCTCGATTCGGCCGCTAAATTCGACGCGAGAAACCTCTTCGTCCACGGTCCACGTCACGCGATCCCGTCGCATCTCATATCTCATTTTCGAACTTCCAACCGCGAGTTCCGCACAGTTTCCGCGGTGTATTCCGAGTTCGTCGGTCACGGAACGCGATCCACTTCGGCCAGATGCGCTATCGCGGCTGATATTCAATGAAAGTACGCGAGACGTTATGCCTATTGTCGAACTGTCCGATAATTGCCCGATAATCGTTATCGCCGTTTAATTAATCTCACATTCCGGCTTCACTGTTCAGCAGCGAGCGTTCTGGAAAATAAGCCCCCCGTTCGATTTCTTATCGATTCGTCGATAAGGCCAGGCAGTGGAACGATCAAGGCTCGTCCGATCAGTGATCATCCGTATCTACTTCGAGCGCGCCGGACGACAATACTGAACACGGCCGGCGAATGCGAATCGAACGAACTCGGAGAAGATTCGAAGAATTCGACTCTCGGTCGGCGGTTCGAACGAACTTGTCACTCGCAATTTTCTCCAACTTCGATATCGTACCTAAGACGCACGCCGTTACATCAGTTCTGTTGACTTCGTCAGTCTCTCGCACGCGTACTTCTCGGAACGCGTTACGTTCCGATCGTCGACACAATTAACCACTCGATGCCACTCGTCCACTCAATCACGTATCACTCGTGCTCGTCGCGAAATACTTGGAAATATTTGGAAATACTTGGAAATACTTTGTTCTCCCTCCTACTTCCTCGCCGTCTCCCGTTTTCCTTCGCCCGTCATCCGCGACAGAGTTCGTCCGCGATTCCGTTTCGAACTTTCGGAAGATGCGATCTTCCGGTCCAGCCGACGCCGGGACGACTTCCGGTCCGCGACTTGAGGCGTCAGCGGCTTCCTCTCGCTAGCCGGGGTGCATCGGCCAACCGGCGATCAGCCATTGCCGGTGAAGACCTCCTCTCTTCTGACAGTCCCGAGCATCATCTTCGACGGCGTACTATCCACTACTCCGCCGGCGCCCGCCGCCTCGAAACTCGACCGACCGCGTCACTGCAGTCTGCCGCAGATCGTACGACGCCGAGGCGTCTCTCTGGAAATTGAAACGTATTTTTCTCGAGTCTCGTGCTGTGCCCACGCTCTCGCGACGATTCGCTCGGGGGTTCGCGCCAATTTTCGATCGAACGATGGCAAGGTCGATGAGGGGGTGTTGTTTCGGATTTTGGGGGTAGGGTCGGAATTTTAGGTGTAAGGGTAGGTGTGTCGTTCGGCTAGTATTTGTATATATTCGAGATTTAAGGCTTTCGCGGCCATTATTACTCAGTATCGGAGCAACCTGCCCTGATGATGCAAACTTTAACGTTTGCGAAACGTCAGCAAGCAGCTGATCCCAAACGCGGCGACCATCCGGAAGCCTATACTTTCATTTCAATACCTATATTGTATTTTTATAGTACTAGTGGTAGGTAAGGAAGTGGTAGTGATATAAGTAAGTAAAGTAAGTAGGTGGTAGGTAAAATGATATTGGTGTCAGTACAGTATGAAGGTAGAAGAGGGATTTTAATTGTAAGAATAAAGGTTTCAATCAATTGATGTTTAGGTAAGGGATGTGTTGTTTTCTGCGGAAGCAATTATGATGCTAAGATAAAATGTGTAAAAAAGTGTGCACTTTGGATCTACCGTAATTACATTGCAAGAAAGCTTCCCTAATAACGATTTCGTTCGGATTTGCTTGAAAATGACATCGTTCTTTTCGTATGCATAAGATTCAGATTTTCATTCCTTCAGGGTAAGTATGCTTCCGACCTCCAGCAATCAGATCGCTGGATAAGCTACCCTGTTACTTTCATCAGTCTCAAAGATTTGGAACTCATATCCGCCACAATTCACGGCTACCATTATCAGCGGAATCAGCGGGAATTTGCGCCGACGATCGCGCACGACAAATGATTCCGCTTTTATTGTACGGATCGAGCCCGACTGCGATAATTGCGGAAAAATGTTTCGATTTCGTAACGACGCCGAGTCGTGATGGACCGCCGCGAGATAACGATCTGTCGCGGATGAGAATTTTTAGCCCGTATGCGCTCGTTCGGATAGGTCTGACAGCATCAGCACTTGAACTCGGCGTGATAAGATAAAGCATCGTACAATTGTGCGTCCGGGAGGCGTCGTTTACTTTTAGCCCCGCTAAATCAACGTCAAAGGTGTCTGCCGGCTTGCGAGACTCGTCAAGTTTGCGGAACGCGTCAAGAACTCGCTCGGAGTCGCGTGAAACTTCGTCAACATGTCTGACAGCGGATTCCCAAGGACATTGTTACACTGTTTCGAGGTCAGTTTTAAGTAGCGAGTCTCACTATTCGTGATTTACAAACTAGAATTAGCGTGAGTTGGGAGCTGGTGGTTGGAAGGTGTCATGCGATCAAAGTCAACGTTCCATTTCAGAACATCATGTTGGAGGTAGCGCTGTCATGTTTTAATGTATGACGACTTTGAACATTTTAGTATAGGTACCGAATGTACGAATGTTTAAATGTATGACGACTTTGAACATTTTAGTATAGGTACCGGATGCACGAATTTGGAAATTGGTAAGATGGTAGCGAGCTGATGCTGGATGGAGCTTCTGAGAAGTTGACGTGTTACATTTTCACGCCGACCTCCGAACTAGTCCAAGAACCAGTTCGCTGCCCAGAGCGGAACGTTACAGTATCGTTCGCGGGACCACGTGAAATTCTGTCAATGAAGGTAGTCACGCAACGCGAGCGAGGAATTGCACTGCCAGGGCTGACTTCCGAGCAGCGGCCGTTGAACAGGAGTTCAATGATCAATTCTTCAAATGAGTACGACTTTACAGAATTTATCCTTCTTCGTGTATTGCTAATGTCTATTAAAAAAGAGTTCAATCTTTCTCGTACAATATTAATATCTAACAAGAAGTTCAATAATCAAGTCTTCAAATGAGTACGACTCTAAGAAATTCAACCTACTCACGCATTGCTAATATGTAGCAAATAGCACAGACAGTTTCAGTAAAAAGCTCTTCAACAGGATCTAAGCAGATCGCGGGATGTCGCAAGCGATAGCAAAAGCTGGCGAAAATGTCGTTACTTGGTCAGGTTGAAAAGTGGCTCTCGTCTCCGTCTTTCTCCGTTCGCAGACTGAGCCATCTCTTCGCCATCGATTGCGACAGCTTTCAGTAGAAAATGTGGTGCAACGCGAATGCAAATCAAACGCCTAGACGCTCTCCGGTCGGAGGCTGCGTCGAAACTGAGGAACGAGACGAGCCGCGAAGGCTGCCACGCTCTTCGGACGTAACAACAATTGTGCGAAAAAAAAATAAGAAAATTCACTTTCCACCGTTGCAGAACTGCGCATCACGTACTCAAAACCCTTATGCTGATGAAAAAAATGTTTTGTGAGTCGACAGCTAAACGATTTGCACCGAAAGCCTGTTACGTGTAAACATATAGAGTTACTTTAAGTTAAGTTGCAATGTTTGAATGGATGGGTGAACGGAGCGGTGGAAAGAGTTCGAAAGAATTGTCCGTCGAGTGGTGCGCAACGCGCTCCGCCGCTGTTCGATGCCAAAAGAATTCAGTGACGGTCTTGACATAAATTTCCCATGAACGTGTCGTCGGAATCGCGGAACGGCGAATTAGCGTAGACGCGCGTCGCGACACAATTGTGAAAAGACTGCGGAATGATTCGTCGGACGGCTCTCGGACGAGCAGCTTCTCGCGGCGGTTGGGGAAAATTTCAGATCAAACATCGTAAATCTTGGCCAGAGCCGGGAAAGAGATAAAGCGTGCGAATTACGCAAAGCGTGGCTAGTAGGGAAAATGTCGGGAATGGGGAGCGATTGTATACTGGGGTTAGATAGGTAATTCAGCTGTCAATCAAATATTAGCTACCGGATAATATGGGAAGTCTCAAAGCAAATGTGGATGTGGACTGTTTAATAGCTTTGATACTTGGGATTTCATGAAGTAACTTTTAAGCGTAGCAGAATAAAACCGGGTATAAAGATTAGATTAATGCAGAAACGAATTTTTGAATGAGATAAATGCAAACATTTCGTCATTTCAAATATTTATAACTAAAGTTATTACAAAAAATTATATATTTGTGTTTAGATCAATCTGGTGCACACCAAAATCAGTGTACCGGAGCAGCCCAATTTTATCTAGTGGAAGAGTTTCGAGATCGAAAATCGTCGGAAATGTGAAAAGTGAAAAATTGGTCGAATAAAAAGTTTGTTCCGTGTAACGTCAGGTCCGATTATGAGAAGGCGGAGTTTCGAGAGTTGGCCCTCGTCGACGGCAAGTAGTAACCCTAGACTCCCATCTCTGCATACTGCGTGCAACTGCGCGCGTGCACTCTCGCGCTTCTCATTGTTCATTACAATTACGAGTGACGTCACGCGTGCAAACAATGTCATCCCGCTTCGCACGCCTTCGCGTTGCCTCTCGCCTCGCCTTTACCGATCTCCCCTCTCCCCCCTTTTCCACTCCGATCCACCATCTTCCTCCCCATCGCGCCTCCCCCGCAACCACGTAAAACGATTCAAACATTCTCGTATTTCGTTCTCTTTCCTCGATTCCCATTCTCAATCATCCCATCTTGTCGCTCACTGATTTTTACCGCCACTCAACAGATTCTCAGTATTCATTTTAAATTCCACCCTTTTCAGCTTGACGTCTCCCTAGTGGCACAAGATATTGATATGCGTCGAATATTAGAAAGAATCTCTGTTTAATATTTAATTTAGATGTAGGAAAAAATTTGTTTCCAAAAGTAATATAAAATAGTTTTAGTTTTTTCTTATTTCCCTTTTTAAATTTAAATAGTGTTCAACAATATTTGCATATTAAATACACATTTTCTAAATATCTATCGTATATTCTTTGCATGTTACATTTCTTGCACATTCGTACAATGTTCAAATCTAATATTTTTCCACACTAAAAAGTGTTGCTAAAGAAATGTTTTTCTCACGTTTGAAAATGAACTGAAATCACTATCTTTGTGCTACTATGGCTCTTACTTTGTTTTCTTTGGCATTTTCGATTCCTGTCACGTTCACAATACTCTGTACGTTCCCGATATATGGTTTGTTCGTTTTGTTTTTTCTCACCCTTTTCGTCTCGTCTAGATTTCATTTCCCGTTTCGTCGCTATCTTTATCACTGTCTTTCTCTTATCCGCGACATCAGTGTCGCTCTTCCCCGATTCGCGCACCATTTTTCGCTATTCACATCGCATTCCGCAATGAGGAATCTACTCGCGGATCTCACAGATGCACGGAACAGATAGCGTTTCCGGAAAGGCGAAGCGTAATAACGCGATTTGTCCGATTTGTCTCGCCGTCCCGAGACTGGATAAATTTGTCTTCGCCTATTAAGCGTTTATCGTCGGATGCTTTGTCCGCATCATCGCTGGCGGTGAGGCATGTTAGACGCAATAAATTTGAGCCACTGAGATTACATGGCTAAATGTAAGAGATGACCTTGACGACGATTCCTTTTTCTGTTGTTTTCGGAGTCGAGCGGGTTTTTACAGAATTATGAGACAGTCTTATTTTATCGGAAATGGGTTTTACACAGAACGTTAACTTTATCCTGGTCGTCACTCAAAATCGTATTGGATCCAACTAACTGGCCTCTTCACGAATTGTGGAAGTCAATCGCAGCATTAATTTTTACACATCCAGTACTAACAAATAATGCTATTCATGAACTAACTTTTAAGTGTGTACTCTGTTGACAGAAATCGCGCCTGCGCTACGAATGTGTCTATAATGACTCCGTTAAAATGTCTTCACAATTCAATCGTTTATTTAAAAGTCAAATAAGAATAGTGAAAGCAAGAAATTAAGTACAATTTCTATTTTTCAACGCAAGAACGTTTTCCAACTATGAGCGCCTCATCGAACGACTACAAATCTGATTCGCAGGATTTTTGAAAAAGTCACGACTTATTTTCCGTTGACCATTCCTTCACATCCGGTCACCGACATTTGCAATTCAAGACCAACGGAGGCGTTCGGCATAGCCAGGAAGCATTTAAATATTTAATCGCGTTATTCGGACGCGCCGGAGTGCAATCTCTGCTTCAAGTTATCCCTCCTCCCTTAGGTTCGATTTCCAATCAATGAAGAGTCAGCAAGAGGGAAATGCAATCCAGGATCGCGTTCGGAAATTCGATTCTCAATCGTTTTCCGGCGAGAAGATATCGACGCGTCGGACGGCAAAAAGTTTAACGCTTCGGAAGACGACGTGTTCGTCTCTCTTCGGAATCTGTTCGACAACCCTCGGGCAGTAAGGATCGTGTCTGGGACCGAAAGGAGACCCACTTCTTCTCACAAGCCTTCATATTACACCGCGCCCCGTAAACTACCCCTTCCATAAAAAAAGAAACCGCCTCCGCACGCAAAACTTTACTTTCAATGACACTTTCGACGGTCTTGGAATTCCAAATCGCAAATGATTGCGAGAATTTTTCTTATTGTTTTAAGAGTGTCATCACTTCTTCCCAAAAAATTGATGTAATAGGGTAAATGTGGTTTACTTCCTTGATTAAACACCGTAAGCTGCACGAGTTTCTCAAATATTCCACTTCAACGTTTCTAATCACAGTCGCATTCAAATTCACGCGCGCGCAAATTCTATTTAATCCAACAATCCTCCCGAATCATACTCATATAACGTATTGGATTGGCAAGAAAGTTCTTTCGGTTTCATAGTGTGAAAAAAAAGTCATATTTTTATACAACCAATGTACTCTGTTCAACAATACATTTCCTATTTTGTGCGATGACCTTTTGCTATATTTCTGACGAGTTCATTATTCCGCGTTCATAAAAATTCTAATCCGTAGCAGCAAAAAACCGAGCGGTACCTGTGCTTCAAGACCGAAAGAACTTTCTTGCCAACCTAATAGAATGCCAATACGTGTGTGCTATTCGATGTTACCGCAGGTTTGAAAAATATCGACCGGCGCTTATCGAAATTTTACTTTCGAATATCTACCTGTTGAATAACAGTTGTTTGGGAGTACGTAACACCCTCGCGACCGTTCGCTCACTATCAACCGCTTAGGCGATCTATCGACTGGTTCACCTTTCAACTCGTTGCTCGCCGCTCGCTCACCCCAGCGTTCGCCGATATTCGCCGATATTCGCCGATATTCGCCGATTGTTGCCACGTAAGGCCGTACCTCCCGGGCGTCAAACTGTCTCGCCGCTTCGCGCTCGCAGCCAGCAATACCGGGAACAAAGAGGCTTCCCTCCGCTTCGCCCTCTTCGTCCGACGCTTGACAGCGCCGGTCGTCCGATCGGCGTCGATCGTGCGAACGAAACAAAGTTCGCCACTCGAGGCTGGTGCACACGCCGATTGTCCTCTCGTCCTTTTCCCGTACGGCACGCACCTCCCCACGATTTACACCCAACAGGGTGCTCAACAGGGTGCGTATTCTGTATCTGTCAATTTTCGCGCAATAATTCGACACCAACCACGGAACAGTTCGATACCATTCGGTAATGATTTGTCTGTGCACTTTTCGGAATCCTTGGATGGATTGGTTGACAGGTGTACTCGCTGACGGAGGCTTCAGGCACAATCTTGTACAACAGTCGCGAGGCAAGCGCGCGCCAAGGTTCGCCTATAGAAAGTGTCGAACCTCGCGTCGCGAATCTGATACGAGAACTCCGCCGGGGAGCGTGGATCTGGTCCGGCCGCTCGTCTGAATTTCACGCACGCATCGCGGCGCTCGCGCGAACCTTCACCAACACCCGCGCGGCCGACACACTCGGAAGTTCGATGGTAGCCACAAACCACTCTTCAGCGAATCAATCGAATCACTGCACCGTCCTGCATCCGGTCACCTCCCGACGCACGTTCGTCAACCCGGGATTTCGCTTTCTTCCTCCCCCCCCTGGGATAAGAACCTCCGAAACGTACCCCTTTCGAACGCCACCACCAGTCAAGCTGAACACCCCCCGACACGTTGCCGAATGAACGGAGTCTGACGTGATTCAACCCTCCGGCCAAGAATTTCAGATCTCACGCCTCTCTTCGACTCTCTTCAGCTCTCTTCAGCTCTCTTCGGCTCTCCCCCCACTCTTCTCCGCCACCCGTTTTCTCTTCCCACCCGCTCTGCAAGGAATGCGCAGCCACCTCCTCTAGAAGGAGCAAGTAGCCTCCATCGCGAACTGAAACTGAAGCAACGGTGTTGCAAGGGGTCCGCGGTATCCCGTCCTCCTATCTATCATTTCGAAGCCCCTCTCGGACCCTCTCGGACCCTCTCTCGCTATCCCTCCCCCCTCTCGCTCCGCGTCGTTCGACGCTACGGTCACCTCCCCCCCCCCCCCCCTCTCTCAAACTCTCTCCCTCTCTCTCTCTCTCAATCGGCGTCAGACGGACCGTCTCCCTCTTCGCGATCGTTCCCTCGATCTCCCTCTCGCTCGCTTCCCCCGCCTCTTCTCTTGCGGACTCTCCTCCAGCCCCCTACCCGCCCCCTCTCGTCGTGGCCCTCATCACACGACACTGTCGACTATCTCGACTATTAATATAAAAGGGGGTTCCTCGACACTCGCCGCCCGGTAATTGTACACCAAGCCGTGGACCGGCATCGGCGCAGCTCTCTCGGCGTATTTAGATTTCCAAGCCGGCCACAGAACCCTGTCGAGCGCGTCGGCGGACGCTTGGGTGAGGATGCTGAGCGTCGGGACGCCGATGCGCGGCCAGGCGACCCCCGGCGGATGAATGAGCGAGTCCTTCCGGCGTCGCGGAAGATGGCTTCGAAGAAGTCGAGCGATTCGATCGTGACTGATCGTGACGGATTCTAAGCAGACAGGTGGAAATTATTGCGATGGGATCGGGTTCTTTTGTGGGCAGTCGGAGGATGAAGAAGTACAGGTGATAGGTGGCTTGTAAGAGGGAATATGTTGTTGAGTTCGAAGGAAAAGGTTTCCTGTTGTGTTCTTTTGTGAGAAATCGGAGGATGGTCGTATGAGTAGGATTAATTGGTAATGGGTTATAGGTATGTAGGTATACGGAGTTGCGGTGGATGAGGGAACGGTAAGAGTGATGTGGTGTCAGGGTAATATATTTTGTTGGGAGAGCTGGTTTGTTGAATGATTTGCTGTATTATAGGATGAAATTATCCGGCGCGTGCTTTGGTAGTTTGCCGCTTTATTTTGAACCACTGCTCAGGGGTGTGTTGAGTGATTAATGTACCATGTATCGAGAGATATCTCAAGCGTAGTTTGTATTTTTGGATTGGTTTCGTATTCTTTCTGTAGAATATAATTCGTATGAAAATCGTCGGAGATTTTGAATTATACTGATAATTTAGTTCTTTGTATGCCATAAACAATCTTGCTCGTACGTGTTACGGTCCTGATCCAGTATAATTGTCATGGAAACAGCAGTATGGCGCTTCTACGCGCTTGTTGCGCATAATAGAGAAGGTTATGACAATTTTTTGATATTTCTATCATTCTGAACTTGATTTATTAGTGCCGAGGTATGCCCTGGCACGTTCCACAACTGATACAAATGAAAAACATTCATGATTGTCAATGTCAAATATTGCGCGAAGCAAATCATGCGTTTCACGCACAAATGCAAAGCCGAATTACGTAAAAAAGCTCAACTTTGGCGAGTCAACTTTGACCGCAAACAAAAGTTCGCCAGCTATAAACGTTGAAAATAATGACTTGGAAGGTAATAGCTTATTGTATATTGACAATGTCGCAGGATCGTCGTTAAGCACAAAACAGGATTTTATACGACAGTGGATTGAAACACAAGATGAAAGTGCTTTGAGTCCAATTGTTGGTGATGATGATTTTAGTTGTGAGCAATCATCACCAATTCTTGGATCATCAACTACTAAACGTGTGGAACGTTCACCAGTATTGGGTAACATAAAGAAGCGTCTTAAAAGTGATGTCGGATTGAATTATACTGCACAAAATGTAAACAATCCTACATATGATTCTACCAATGATTTGATAAGTCAAGATGTTATACTAAATAATGTAATCTGTGGAGATCAAATACCATCACGAACTGGATGTTCCAAGGGTAGAGGTTTAAAAGAAAACATTCATAACGATATACAGAATTTTAATGACAAGTGCTCTATTACCACTAAAAACATATCAGAGAGCACATCTCCTACTTTAGATAAATCATATGCATACAAGAGGAGAAAAAGAAAATTAAAAACTGATATAAAGGAAAGTGCTTTCGAAGACAGTATTTGGATTGACACAAAACCATGTGCAACTGCACATGCTGACAGTGATATTCAGAATTTAAAATCTGAAGTTTATATACCTTCATCCAATAAATATCCCAAGAAAGAAGAAATTAGTTTAAAGAATGTGGCAAAGGAAGAATTCTCAGAATCTATATGTATTTTAGATATAAATCCATTCCATTGCTCACAAAAAACGTCAGAAATTTTAGAAAGCCCTGTTAGTACTAAGAGCAATCTAAAATTGAACATAGAGTCTTGTGATGGAATCGAGCAAGGAGAATATAAAGAGAAATTTAATATAAGTAGTGGTGATAGTGATAAAACCATAACAAATTTGATTGAAGATGTAGACAGTCAAGATGCAGTCTTAATTAAAGAGGTTCCTAGCACTTGTACAAGCTCATTGTTGTCTATTGGTAGTAGTACATTGAAGTGTTCCTTTGCATCTACCAAAGACTCTGATGACACTTTTTGTTCAAAAGCAGAAGAAATAATAAAATCTGAGAAATTGAATGCACCAACATCGCAAAAATTTGTCTCAACACCATCAGCAAACAGTGATACACACAAATCAAGTCAAGCAGATATTATCATTAGTCTATGTCCTTCTCCGTTGAAACTGGTTGCAGATGCATTGACATTAAATACATTAGATTCAGGAAAGAAAAGAAAAAAGCCAAGAAAGCAAGTACACCTTACAGATAGAATTGTTAATATAAATTTGTATTCATGTTGGTATTAATAAATTTTATTTTGTTACAGGGGTACAATAGCTGAGAGATTACAATCATTAGTTAGCAGACAGACATCGGGTGTGCGTATATGGCGCCATCAGATGAAAAACACAATCGATAGTGAATCTGTACAATATGTTATTGTACAGGTACAAAAATGCTCAATGCAATATGGTCGACAATTTTTGGAAGGTTTCGTCATTCAGGATAGGCATAATTTGCTGAGAAATTATATTGGAACTGGAACTCTTGTGGAAACTGATGTGCAAGAACCATTAGCCAAGAAAACCTACCTGGGTATTACGATAATGACAGTTCCGACGGTAATTGGAAAGATACAAATGAGGGCTGAGGGCATTATAAAGATCTACCCTCCTTGGGAAATAGTAGATAGTACAAAGTCAATAATAAATGTGATGTATTTAAGTATTGTCCCACCAGATGAAAGCAATAATATTTTGATTACTTGTACACTGTCAAAAGTGAACCGAGAATGTAGCGAGGACTTTAATTGTCCATGTATTCAATCTGGTGTTTTCTCCAACTCTTGTGAAACACATAGAAAAATCAATAAGCCTAACCCGATAATGCAACTTTTTAAGTAAAATGATATTCTATCTTCCATCGTATTTTTCGTTTATGAGGTTCAAATATTTGTTGTTTAGTGTGTTTTGTTAAGAATCTGTGATAAATGATAAGTTATAATTCTATGTTTTGGTTGTGCGTTCTGAAAATCATGATGGTGGTTGAAATTTTCAGATTATTAATCCTGTTGATACTTTTGTAATTTAGATAAAATAATATATTTATTTATTTTCTTATAATACAAAGACTTACCTTATTTCGCATATAACGTTAAACACGTTGCTGGACATAATTGGACTTGTTAACGCAGAAAAGACTGTTCAGTGCCAGGTTTTATTTTCCCGCGCATAAAATGTATAGCATATACAGGGTCTTTCTTTTAACGCGGAACGCTCGATCTAGTGAAAACGCTAATGTGGCAACAGCGCTAGAGTCGATACGCGCGCCGCCGGGGACAGTGGCTGAAAGTATAACTTCTGTTGAATACATGCTCACCCGGTCATTCTGACTTCGGTTCCGTTCGGCGAAATTCGGGCGAAGTCGGGAAGGGGCAACTTCGTATGATATGTCAAACGCGATCGGAGAAGCAAAACACGAGGTTTCGACGGCCACGCGTATTCCCGCGCCAGATCGCAACCAAATGTTCGCTCATGCTTCGAGCCCGAATTCCGTCTTCCAAAATCGACGAAGACCGATTTCGTTCCAACTTAGTTCATCCGTAGATACGTACACGGATTATCCATTCTGATAGTTTATTTGTCCCGCAAAAGCTTAGGAAAGAAGAAAATGTAAATCAAGTTTTACTTTTTCTGAACACATTTACAGCAATAATTGGTTGACGAATTAAGATATCGGGACGATTCTGATTGCAAAACATCATAAAAATATTGCGCTTAATTTCAACATATCATTCCAGGCAATTTCAATTTAGGATGCAGAAGTTGTAAACGATTAATTGATTTCTTGGAGTTTCATTCATTTAAAAAACTGAAGTATAAAAAAATAGTATCGATTATAATGGGTATCGGGTATAATAGTGAATATCGGGTAAGATAGTGAAATGTGCCCCCAAACCGATCGAAATTTTGGATGGCTCATTCAGAATTTCGATCGGTTTGGGGGCACATTTCACTATCTTACCCGGCTATGCCCTTTGAAAAAGGATTAACCTTCCGTTTACCGTGCCTGGATCACGGTCCCGGGATGCTTGGCTGCGGAAACGCACACATTCTAACAAGACGTTCGCTACTTGGGCCGGTGTCGCCGGCGTTGATCAATTGTTCTCAAAGCGATAACGCATAAGAGATCTTTTGAAGTGGGCTGAGGACATCGGGCGAGCAGCCCGCTCGAGCCGTCACGCATTGGTATTAGTGACCTGTCTGTGAGGGTCAAAATTGATCCAGGCACGATCGCGCGAAGTTCGGTAGCCGGAGGGTCTAATCGGCCCTTATCAGCATCGCCTAATAAATAAAAAAAACCTTCAACCCACGAGAATTAGACGTGGTCTTCCCTTCTTCCCTTGAATAAAATGTTTACGAATTTCCCATGTACCAAATCATATTAAAAAGAAAAGCTGTGGTATCTATTATAATTTGTTAAATTGCCTGCTATCATCTGTTTACTGAATGTTTGGACTTGCCCAGCTCAGTTCACTTGCCGGGAAGAAGGCTCCCCACTCTCGACATAGCGGAAACATCCTTCACGACTTAAATGTTGTAAATGTGAACTATGTAATGTGACATGTCACAATAAAGTTTTATTTCTTGTGATTATACCTTGTTACCGATGTAAAATTCAGTATCTTCATTTGTTGAGAAGCTACTAGCGTCAGAAGTAAACATTCAATGAATAGTTTTTGGTCCAAATAAATCGATACTATTTTTTTATACTTCAGTTTTTTAAATGAATGAAACTCCAAGAAATCAATTAATCGTTTACAACTTCTGCATCCTAAATTGAAATTGCCTGGAATGATATGTTGAAATTAAGCGCAATATTTTTATGATGTTTTGCAATCAGAATCGTCCCGATATCTTAATTCGTCAACCAATTATTGCTGTAAATGTGTTCAGAAAAAGTAAAACTTGATTTACATTTTCTTCTTTCCTAAGCTTTTGCGGGACAAATAAACTATCAGAATGGATAATCCGTGTACGTATCTACGGATGAACTAAGTTGGAACGAAATCGGTCTTCGTCGATTTTGGAAGACGGAATTCGGGCTCGAAGCATGAGCGAACATTTGGTTGCGATCTGGCGCGGGAATACGCGTGGCCGTCGAAACCTCGTGTTTTGCTTCTCCGATCGCGTTTGACATATCATACGAAGTTGCCCCTTCCCGACTTCGCCCGAATTTCGCCGAACGGAACCGAAGTCAGAATGACCGGGTGAGCATGTATTCAACAGAAGTTATACTTTCAGCCACTGTCCCCGGCGGCGCGCGTATCGACTCTAGCGCTGTTGCCACATTAGCGTTTTCACTAGATCGAGCGTTCCGCGTTAAAAGAAAGACCCTGTATTGTCATCTGGTCTTTTATATGACACCTTTCTCCAGCAGATGTCAGTAGTTTCCACGCAACAGCTCCAGTGTAAACGTTTGGTTCAATTTGGTGCTCAAACAAGTTTATTATTAGGACGGTGTCTAACATTGTGCAAAAAAGTATTATTAATTATATATTTCAAGGTAGGAACATACTGTCCGATTATAGTTATGTGTTTACGGTTCTGTTTATACTATTTAATGAATCAACTTGCTGATGTCACGTCTGACGTTCGATGTGTCATTGGAATATTAGTTCCATAACAATAAAACCTTTATAGTTTATTCAATTATTTAAAAGTTTTTAATTTATTAGAGTCGAAGTAGTTCATAGTATGGTTAATAATGATGCGTGACAACAAGTAGTACTGTTTTAATTGGTTAAAAGAGACCTAACCTTATTATAGAAACTAACAAAACATTTTCTTCTATTGTATCACTAGACAGCAATGTCCGTTGCTCAAGATCGTCCGGAATTGTATGAGGAGGTAAAACTCTATAAGAATGCCAGAGAAAGGGAGAAGCATGACAATCAAGCTGACTTATATGCAGTGGTAAATACGCTGCAACACTTGGAAAAGGCATATATCAGAGATTGTGTGACGCCGAAAGAATATACTGCGGCTTGTAGTAAACTCTTGGTGCAATATAGAGCTGCTTTCAAACAGGTATTTCTGTTATCTCTTTCCAATCTTTTATCTAGCTTATCACTGATCAAACATTTGTAAAATACATATACTTCAATTGGATTGTCATCTTGCACCAGTCAGTTATAACATATTTGGATTTTCAATATAGGTACAGAGCGATCAGTTTCCCACAATAGATGCCTTTGCAAGAGCATTTAGATTGGACTGTCCAGCAGCTTTGGAAAGGATCAAAGAGGACAGACCAATCACAATAAAGGATGACAAAGGAAATACGTCAAAATGCATTGCAGATATTGTTTCCCTATTCATTACATTGATGGACAAATTACGTCTTGAGATTAAAGCTATGGATCAACTACACCCCGATTTGAGAGATTTAATGGACACTATGAATCGTTTGAGCATACTGCCGAGCGATTTCGATGGCAAGGAGAAAGTGGCAGAATGGTTGCAAACGCTAAATAATATGTCCGCGTCTGATGAATTGTCCGACACGCAAGTCAGACAGCTAATTTTCGATTTGGAAACTTCGTACAACGCTTTCAACAAAGTACTCCATAATTCATAAACTTGGTATCCACAACGCTTACCGTACCAGGCGTTATTCTACGTTTACAAAACATCAGAAGTTGGTAGGGATGAACTTTACTTGACCGTGTGTATGAGTCAACCTGTGAATATGTTGCGTCCGTGTTTGCTAAAAGCGGAAAAAGGACGGCTTCTTACTCCTCCGATCGTTCCTCGAATCCTGTCTGAGGATAAATTACGTCGAAGGGTTCGTAGCACCTTCATTCTCTCGCTAAATGTAACTATATTAAATATACATATACATATAGATGCGTATAAAAAAAAACAGAGATTATATATATATAGTATGCACAGATTTGACTATTTTATATGTGATTCTTTGTAAGTCATACACTGCGAATTGCCGAATATGCTGCCTGAATTATGTACATTATCGGCTAGATTAATAAAGCTGTTTGTAGTTGTAATGTTTATTTGTGAACATTCATAGATAAGAAAAGTTTTAGCGCTTACATACTGTAACTTTATAGTTTCAGAATATCATCTTGTTTAGTAAAAAGAAAACGAACGTTGCTACTTGTTAATGTCACCTATACATCGATCTGGGAATGGCAAAACTGCGATTCTTTCAGAAACCACATTTAACTTATTTGTTTGCATTTTTTAATATATGCCCTTATTATTTTTCTGGGTCATTCAAGTACTTTCTGTTTAATCACTTATATTCGATTGAGAAACATAACGTGTTTCATCGCTTCAAAGGAGAAAGTTTTCCGAACAGAATAGGCATGTTCATTAATTGTATGAATTAACATTTAAAATACAGAATAATAATTTTTAGAATTTTCAATTTAGAGTATCATGTCATGATTATGATAACCAACGGTTCCAACAAGTTTCCGTAGTGTAGTGGTTATCACGTGTGCTTCACACGCACAAGGTCCCCGGTTCGATCCCGGGCGGAAACATTGTTGGCTAATATTTTTTTTTCTCTCCACCGATTCAAAATTCCTCACAATCAGCCCCGTCTGTCGAAGACGGGACACAAAGCCCATGCACATTTATTTTTTTGTCGCTTGACGATCGTCATGTCCCATCGATCGGTGTCGCCGACACCGACCAGTGCATTTTACTCGGTCTATTTGCCGGCGAACGCTATATCCCTTTGAGCGTTTAGGATTAATTCGAGTCGCATCCCTTTGATGTGCCAGGAGCAGACTTTTCAAAGTCGTATTTGCGCCTGCACGCCCGGTATGGAAATAAAGGGGCGAAAGGGTGGGCAAAGAGAGGGAGGGTGGGGGGTGGTCGGTTGTTGGCGGATCGTACCTCGGCAACTGGCAACCGCCGACAGCTATGAGTGTCGAAACACACAATAACGGCCAAACTATTGGCCGAACTAAACTAAATTAAACTGAACTAAACTAACTAGCCGAACCCGGCGTGTCATTGGCGCCCCGAAGTTGCCCCTCGCGCGTTGGACTCCCTTCGAGTGCACCTCATCGGGCGACGCCAGTTCGGATCCTTCCCGATGCGTGAATGTGCATGTGCAGTTAAGGGTAGGTAGGGCAGGTTCGGCAGTACGGGGGGTGAGCTCGAGCGACAAATTTGCATGTAATAGAAAAGCGATTTGCGAATCGTTGCCCGGAGGAGGGTTCACCTCCAAATTTCGAGGACTGTTTGTTGTTCGAACGGCGACTACGTATTGGCCACCGCCGTTTGGGAGAGTAACAGCGATGGTCTTCCGAGGCACTAGATGTGTGTTGCTCCGGGCAGTTAACGTGTGCCATGTAAATACAGCCTGTCGATTACTCGTAATTGCGGATCCGAGCGACTCGTATAATTCGAATTAAGTGCTTGAAATACTATATTTTCTTACCGCGAACGATTCCATTCCCTTTACCCCACGGCGGATAAATGGACCGTTTATTTTCAAAGTGGTATAAGTCCATATTTGAAAAAGATTAAGATATCATATATCTTATGAATTAAAATAGTGTACATTTTTTATTTATGTTACATTTCATTTCTTCTAAAATATGTACTTACACTACTTTCAAAATAAACGGTTCAAATATTTCCGCGAGCGAGAGAAGAAGCGATGAAGCTTTCGATCTCGCCTAATCGGATAATAAAAATCTAATAAGCCTGGACAGCCCGATGACAAATTCGCACGACACCCCGTCAACGTTCCTGCCCGCGACTTTTGCCGCCGACGGCCACCCCTCCCTCCCCTCGCCTGTCCTATGTCCGACATAGACGGATCGGTAGTTCGGCCGTAGCCAATATTCCGCGAAGGAGTCCTTCGCAGATTTATCGTCCCTGCCGAGCATATCCTTCGCGTTACCTTTTCTTCCCCCCCCCCCCCCCCCCCCGCCCCGCCCCACCGGACAAGGGATGTTTCTTTGTGGGCCGGCCACTGCATGCGTCCGATTGCTGATCTCGGAAGTCCGCGCTCCGCGGGCGGACATTGAAATCGAGATATCCGGTACGTCGGGCACCCGCCCTAATCGAATAATATTCGAGCGTTGGCAATCGGCCACGAGACGTTTCCATTCGGTCGCACTCGCCACGGTCAGCATTCTAATGATAAGTATTCCGATTAAAACTGCACCCCCTCCACTTTCTTCCTTCCGCCCGTCTGTCTGTTTCCCTCCCTCCCCTCAGCAGCAACCGTTTTTCTCTATTGACTTTCCCCTACTTCGACTCCGCTCTCTCTTCTCATCCCCCCTCCCCCGGAACATCCCCTTTTTTGCATATTTTTCTCGACATTCACGTCGAGCGCATACGCTCCGGTCGCGCAATGAAAATATGAATTCCCGACTGTCTGCGACTATTATTTGTTCGACATTTGCCAACGGGGCCGGCTTGAAAGGACCGGGAGTTCGACGGACGGAGAATTCCGGGGGTTTTCCTTTCTTTTGGACGTCGGCGCATCGGCCCGACTGCATTGAAAGTCAAAACGTCTTTCCACGGCTATATTGGGCTCCGACGTTCCTTGTTGCGCGGTTGGTAGCGCCGAAGCTTTTCGTCTTTAGGTACGCCCCGCCGCGTATTACGGGGCTGTAAGCGTCGGACGCACGGTGTAAATTGTAACGGTCCGCGACTATGCGAACCGTTATTTATTTTATGACCGACGGAGACTCGCGTATCGATAAAAGGATATCGTTCGCGAGCAATCTTTATACTTTCGGAGCCGGCCGAAGTGCTTTGCAAACCGTACGCTTCGCCGTACTTATTTTTCCCACTCTCTTCCGAAGGATACGCTTCAATTTCCATTAGTAATGTAATACTACTGACGATCGTATAGATGCGTTTTTTACCGTCGTTGAGAAACGTATCGTGATTCTTTACGAGGATGAATCACGTTTTCATACATGTTTTCACATTGAAAATCGTTTGATCGCATTTCAATCCTTGAAAGTTGATATCGATTAATTTGAAATGTATTTCGTGATTGTGCTTTACAAGTATTATGAACGTAGAGTGTTATTGGCGACGAGAAAATATGCCGCTATGCCAAGAAACAATTTTTTAACGACATTCGCGCGCGACTTTCAACTAAAGGTCGGAATAGTTCGGACAACTTCGGTTCCAAACAATGGACTTCGGTAACAGGCAATTCAACTTTTGATTGTGTGTGGAAGCCTGTGAACAGGAAGGTGGACCTGTAAATAGTGGCCGAGGCCTCTGATGGTGCAAATCAATTTTAAGTTGAACGTCGCGAGTAGATCCACACATTGATCTCCTTTCATATTAACACTTAGCCGACCGATCGGGGAGATCTCCCCGTTTTGAAGCATGTCGGTGCCCGACCGATCGGGGAGATCTCCCCGTTTTGCAGTAGCAGCGCGTTTCTTGTTTTCTGTCATTGTTAACTACATCGACCTGGAGTTTTTCGCAATTGCTGACGAACTGCTGCTGTGAAGCACAACATATAATAAAATGAACTAATTTTGAAGGCTCCTTATTGCCTGTTATTACGGTTCTTTAGGTTCGGGATTTCCGGACCACTAACAACCGTTTGCGGCCAACTTCTACCAGTCATAACATATGACCCTTTTCATTTTATGTTTTGTATAAATAATATGTGAGATCGTTAAACGAAATTGTTGCCGTAAAATATAATTGCTCACATGACTAGTTTTCGGACTTTTTTGAGTTCAAACACTGAATTTAAGTCCGTGCGACTTCCGAAAAATGCGCGGTGGAAACCGAACAGTTGCCTGCGGCGCGTGCGGTCGGCTAAGTGTTAAACGCCTCCGAAGACACGTTTCACAAACCGTAGAATTTCACTCGAGGATCAGCACTTTCTCTGTTATTTGATATACGAGAGGAAAGATACCTCATGACATTTTGTCAGCCAATTCGAGAGACGCTTGTCAGTGTCAACATTAAGGTCGTAGATCCTTCACTCAGACGGACGGATGGAGATGTCGGTGGATGAGATGTGTGTGTGTGTGCATGGCTAGGTGGTGGTGGTCGGGAGGGTAAGCCTGTGGGATTTCGAGCAACTGCAAAATAAGGGTGATCCTCTCAAGCCGTTCCAGGGTATACTTTGCCAGGGTTTTATATACTTTCGAACTCGTTCGCCGAAATATTGAAATTCAATCCTTCGCGTGAGAGGCACGCACGATAGACTTCGCTTCTTATTTCTTCAAATAACGTCATTAAGGTCCCTAAAGTGAGCGCAGGTCGAAGTCGATGGCGGATCGGTTCAAGATAAAAAGATACCTTTTCAATGGCTCTTTATCGTATATCGTTATATAGCTTATTTCCGGTGTATTTCAGAAAGTTTCGATCGTTTAAACTTCTTCTATGATGAACAGATTGAAATTTCTAAATAAATCATGACTTTCGAAGGAATAATGTTTGTAAGCGGTATACGATGTAGAACAGAATTTTTCTAATTTCTCTCTCGTTCCGATAAATACTCATTCAATTCCGGTTCAGTAAAGACGCTTCGACTCCGTCGGGTAAATACTTTTATCTTTGACAGGTCTATTCCTTGCCGCCTTAACGTCTTCCGCCTTCTCCCTTTAGGCGCAGGCAAAAATTCGAGCCACCCCCTACACGTCAATTTCTGAGGGAAATAAAGCTTTTGATACGTCTCTGTGTTCTTGCCTATTTTCCACTTTCCACTTTCTCGGCGAAGTGGCAAGACCCTTACAGCCCTTCCTTCAAGACGCCGATAGCATGACTTATTCAGGAATAAGATTCGATTCATTATTGCGCCAGTTCAATTTCAGTCAATATGGAAACTGTCATTATTACCGATATTGCACCCGTCTTCACTTTTATCTCCTTTCAACAATATTGAATAACTGATGTAATGTAATGTTATATATCCTTTTATATGTTCTTTGCATATACACACATTTGCCCCTGTATCGAAATGTCGCTAATAACCCTTACTTGTGGTTGATGTGACACTAAATAACGAAATAAACAAAACAAATGTTTTGAATATATCTACGAATCCATGTTTATTCCTTCATTTTAGAACGCAGTAACGCACAAGCCGACTCTCCTACAGCATCACTCAGCCATTACGATTTATTATGCATCATCCTCTCCTTGCGCGAGACGTTAGTCGCACTCGTAACATTGCCTCATTACCATAACATGACGCCGACGTCATTAAAACTCTCGCGACTCCTCGAATTCACAATTTGTCACCCCTGAGCCCTCTCGTCTCATCGCGTCCGCTAGACTATTTTCAGATCGCATCAAGGTCACCTTTTTTCAGTAAGATCTCCGACGGCGAACACGCACTTCCCTATTTCGCCGTCTTTCGGCCATCTTGGCATTCATTAACTTCACATTCAGAGTACGGACTCTCGGCGCGATAAGTCTCGGAATATGGGAGGATGCCGAGTGCTTCCAGTTCAGGCTGACGAGGACGGCTCCTAGGACTATCTACAGTGTCGACTCCCTTCGTCTTACCCCCGCCCCCGCCTTTCCTCCTCCCACTACTTTGACTCGACTCTCCTTTTCTTCTTTCGCGCGGAGTGCGTGAGGACCGTCGAGAGGGAGTTGGGGGGTGGCCGCAAGAGATTGCGGTTGCATTCTTTGCGTGCAATCAGAGGGAGATGTATATGCGCCCGTTCGTCTAGACTGCGTGTTTATGCCCTAAGTGTCAGGGTCGGATTAGGCACGCCGCACTTTGCGCACGCCATTTGAACTTTTCGTCGACGCAAAACGTCGAATGGGACGTGTTCGGATTAGTAATAAAGTTACTGAAGATTGTAATTGTTTGTAAGGTTCGGAAATGTTAGGTAGTTGTTATTAAAGTCGTACTAATGAGATGCAGAGACTGGAGTACATATAAGGTTATTGCGAGTCTTGTATAATGCGATTTTTCTTATAATGCGATTTTTCCGTATAATGCGTCAGATAATGAAACGTGGAGTTTCGTGATTTAAGAAGTAAATCTGCTTTAAGTAGTTGAGCATTCGTAATTAATAATTACTACTGAGAACACGGGGACAGTAGAAGGCGATTTTGGAGGATTTCGACGGTGCATTTCGACGGAAAATTTTATACTACGAAAACATTAGAACAATGTATTCATTAATGAGTATAAAAAGATCTATGTTTTTGAGCAGAATACAAGATTTTAAACGGGCATAAATTATATCTTTATTCAATCATCCCATGTTCTCTATCGTTCAAGTCATTGAAAGACAATATTCACTACTATGAATCGCGACTTAAAGTTGAGACATTTCAAGACACACTTTCGAATTACACACGTTCGGTTGCGTGCGAAGGTTAATTACGAAACTCAGTCGCATGCAGGAAAATAGTTTCGGAAGTAAATAAGTAAGGCTTCTTGTCCGCTCACCGCTTTTGTACGCCACAGCCGATAGAATTCGTTTTCGCGACGGTGGCAGCGTCAAGAAGTTGATTTTCGGCAAAACTTCTGCAACCCCGAAGTTCGTTATTAGTTTGTCAGAGCGCGGATGTGCGTTTCAATACTTTTTTTGGCGCGCATGACTGGCCGTCCCGGATGGCACGAAAGAGGTGTTTTGCGGGGAAAGCGAAAGTTCGACACTCAGAATGGGAATGAACGAGGATTCGAATCTAAGCGCAGATATCGTTTCCGTTCGAAAAACTCCCGTCCCGAAAGTGGGAACTTTACGGTCGACGCAGTGGCGGGCCCTTTAACATTTTCGAGCGGCGCTTTCTTAAGGGACCTAAAAGTTTCGCGCGATCTCCCCGAGCGGAAATAAAGGGAAATTCGAAAGTGGATATGGGCTGCGCCGCTTCAGTTTCCGTTTCGAAACAAATACGCCCGAGGCGTGCGCAGAACGAAAAAGTTTCGACGCTCCGCTCCGACAATGCGGAAAATGCTGCCGTCGATACAAATAACAATAGAAAATTTCGGACGGAAGGAAATATTCGGCAGGCAACGCACGGGACGACTCGAAGCTACCTCTCACGTCGCACAGAATTCGGAAAAGGTCTTTCAACGCTCATGCATTCCGCTCGTCCGCGCCGTACGTGTACCTTTCTCTGCAAAAATATGCAAATCGTTTGTGCGCACGCCAGTTCGAGACTTCCCATTGCACGCGCATTCCCGAAGGCCGGTACGCTCGCGCCGTCCGCGAAGGTAACTGCGAAGCCTGGACGACGGCTAATTAGCTTTTTTAATTGCGTATTTGCAATAATTCGGATTAGTTCGGGTGCCGAGCGGCCGTTTTGAAACCGGACGGAAATAGACACTCTGGCCAGCGTCTGCGCGCGGTCGCACTCGTTTCCGCGCATTTGTACGCTCGCTAATTCTGACCGCTAAATGCTTTTCCGCGAAATTTCGGTACACGCGAACCGTCGTCCAGTTTCGAAACTTTTGAATTCTGGGCCGAGTTTAGCTTTCGCGGAAATTGACCGCTCCGCCCGGCCTTTATTATCGCACTTAAATCACACTTACTGCTGCCATGACGCATATTAGCATCTTAAGTAAGTTTCGTATTCATTTCATATCGAGTTTGCTAAAAATAATAGTACCAATCATGGTAGGACATTTATAATTTCACAGCGGTTTTTTTCCGACATTGTCGTTCAAGTAGCCAATTCCCTAAGTCAAAATTCATAATTGTAATGTTAACAAAAGTCTTGTACTGACAACGAATACTCTTGTTTGTATAATGTACAGGAAAAATGTTCATACCTACTATTTTCCTCTTTTAGTAACACTTTCTCCAGAAGAAAATAAAGACTGCTTCTGTAGAAGAACTTTCACAACGTTCTTATTTGTTAGCCTTTGCCAACAAGTTCAGTTCTGTTCAAAGCCACATAATATTAACAAGTAGTAGAACGGAAGCTTTAAAACGAAAAGCCTCAGCTACTTCGTTCACCCTCACACACTGTATCTACTATCCATCCTCCTCGAACGCAATTCCTTTCGCAAGAAAGTAAGAAACGGCACGTGCCGTAGGACGTTACAAGCCATCAGGTCGTTGACGATCATTATTGAAACAGCTTGTACGTGTGCGTGACCTTAGGGCGGAGCTCGCACGCACGTCTCTATCAGCGTTATGTCGCTTAAAAAGCATATCACATCGCGGATACGTGAGGCGGTTCGAAAAGTCGCTGGCAATATATCGTCCTTACGGGGGTTGCATGCGAGGGGTTGCAATGTTGGGGGGTTGCAGCCCTTCGCCTCCTTCGGGGGAATACCTCGGCTTCCTACGCGCGCACCTGAGTTCACGAATATGAAATTCCGCGATAAGTGCTCTCTTGCGCTAGAAAATTAAAGGCGGGTTAAAAGATGCACGAGGGAGGGGGGAAGGGAGGGTGAAAATGGAAGTGAGGGAGGGTTGCAATATCCTCGGTTGTAACCGAGTGCCGCGGAATGTGTGACGCCGCCACATTTGAGCTCGAAATGTTGCCGCTCTAAAAGGTTAACGTTAACGATACTTCGCAATGAGAATAGGCGATCGTTGGCGGGGGGAGAGTAAAAATAGTCTTCGCGGAAGGGGTTGGGAATGTAATTAGAAATGTGGTTACGGTTTACTTCGCGGATATTGTCAGGTGAAGTTGTTCGGGTCGTTTGGGTCACTGGTTGCCATGTTACTTGTTTTATGTGAATTGGTCTGTTCCGACGTTCCTTAGTCGACAGTAATGAATTTCATAGGAAAATATTTTCTGTGTGCCAATGTGTGGTTAGTTGTGGGATTAATTATTGTATATCGTAACTTATTCATCCGTATTTTATTTAAAAAATAATCCTAAAAGCAATTTTCCGTGCTTTCAACTTCGCAAAGCTTAAAACGGAAAATTGTCGATAAGAAAGAGTAAAACGGAACCAAAAGCTAAAAGTTCTCCAACAACCTTACTACTTTCAAGAATAAAAATGAAGTAAAAAATACTAAGCAAATATGATAACTGAAGCCTTTGACGTACAGCAGTTTGAAACACTGATAAAAATTCGTATGTTTCTCTATACGTAATAATTCAAAGTACTCACCCCCATATACTCGACAGTTACACTTCCTAAAGAAATATACATATATTCTATCAACTTTCTGCACCGATCATGCTGTCAACTTGCCACTAATCTTCCCCACCCACACAACCGCAAATTCTCCTATCTTTCCCTCCCCCTCAACATGCCAAATTAGTATGCCCGTCTGCCGGACTGTCGCACATGGAAAGTGTAATTACCGTTCGCGACAGATGCAAAAGGCGGCAAAATTGGTGCGATCGGGGGGAGGGTGTCGCGCAATTTGGCCGAAACGATGCCGTGCGAGATGAAATCTGCGCTCGAGATCGAACTTCGAGCCGAAAAGCTCGCCTCGGGGCGACCTAATCGCGCGCACTCTCCCTTTGATGCGTTGCACTCGGAATGCAACGTTTGCCGGGGCGAGACGTAAGGGAGCGAGGGGCCGAAGGGTTCGGAGAGATTCGCGGACGACTGATCAGTCGTACGTTCGTGAAAAAGTTTTGTCTGCGCTTCGAATACCGCCGATAGACTCCCATACGCGAACTCATATTTTTTCCGACGCGATGAAATGGTACGCTTTGACGGGGTGGGAAACATTGTCGTGCGGATGGCATGTTTATCGGCGGTGGGTTGGTACGTCAATCTTTTCGCGAGCACGGCGAACGCATGATGCGTTTATTGAGCTACGTGAATCTTCTCGCGGGGGTGGAAGTGTGGACGAGTTTCAACGGATGAGGTGATAAACGTTTCGGGGATTGTGATTGGATAGTTTAGAGGAAGCTTTGCGGGGGCGTAAAGTACGTGTTTGCGTCAAGTTCTTGGGTGTGATAAAATGGATCTCTAGAGTGGTGAGGTATCAACATCCTTTTTATTGGGTGTATTAGTTTCTTCGTGGGAGTGAGGTCGAAAATAAGTTCGTGAATCGACTCGCGAAAGCGCACTTTACGAATACTCGTGCTATCTTTTCGCGGCGTAAACAAACTCTCTCGCGTGTCGATTTTTTGCACTTCTTCCTCCGGTCTTGTATGGAAGATTAAATTTTAACACATATTCATGAGTCGCCTTTTCGTGGCATACTTCGGGATTAACTAGTTCAGAATGTATATTAATTTGCGAAAGTTCCTACGAGGTTTCCGGAAAGCAGCTTGTACGTGGATATCGTAGCAAAAACACGCCTTTTAACCAGAATCTACTATGCACTTCCCTTGAAACTTATGCAAATACTAAAAAACATGCAAAACGCGTTACGTAACGATCTTTACAGGCGTACTGAGCGTAGCCTTCTTCAAACCCTATAAAAACATGAAGTAAAATTATCATCCATTACATTCGCAACGAATCCACGATGAAACGCGCGCATAAACTTGAGCAGCTCAAACGACGTTTACGGACACAAACGAGCGTGAACGTACGAAAAAAGGGAAGGAGTCGATTAACTTAAAGGAAGAATGAAGTTTCCGGCCCCCCACGCCGAGAATGACAGATGAAGTGTGCGCGATGAGTCCGAATGAATTTTTTTCCAGCCCCGCCAGCGGTCCGACGGTCACTTTAATCCCGGATCGTGACAATTAGCGTAATTTCGCGGGAACACGTACGTCCACCGTTATTTTTAGTACGTGTGCAGCCGGAGAAGAAGAGTGGGATGGGAGATACACGGCGGCGGGTAACATTTCGGTATGGGCAATGATGTTACCTCGAGTCGCGGATATCAACATGGTTGCCTCAATTACGGAAATTGCACGAGAGGAATACAGCTAGGAAGCGTTTTGCGCGGGAGGAGAGGTGGGGTCGAAATGAATGGATGAGCGAAAGAATAGAAACGAGAGTCGGACGGTAGAAGCGGTGGAAAGGGGCGGCAGGACAGGAGGAGGGGGCAATTAAGAAAGTTCCGGTCTAATTCGTGACCGGCCGAAAAGCGCGGCTTTAAGTCGGCCGCGTGTAAATCGAGTTTATCGGCGCGACGGGCGTCATAAACGTCGGCTATCGCGTTCATTTTCAGGCCGCAGCTCGCCGCGAAACTGCTTCTACGCCCGCTGGCTGCCACGATCGTATTCCGAAACTGCCGGCAATTGAGCGGCGACCCTTAACAAGTAGGTACGTTTTCTCAGAAAATTTCCCTTTCATCGTTCCGCGCTCACCCCTCTGCCCTCGGAGTCGACGGACATTTTCAGCGTTTAGAGGCGCATTTGGCAGTGTCATTGACACTGGCACGACTTCGATTGGGCATAGCAGAATATGATGATCGAATGTGCCCCTAAAACGATTGAAAGTATGATGGAGTTATTCGATAGTCTATAAAGAAAGCAGCATCAGTATGAATTTTCGATTCAATTAAAATCATGACGAAAATATTGTGAACGCATCTGACGGTAAAGTATAATGTGCTCTTGAGTGGTCAACGGAGGGTAGTTTGGCATAATTTGACTTTACTAAAACTGGATGACAGCTTTCAAATGGCCAGAAAACTGTCTCTTTCGATTTCTACGTTGTTTTACGTGGACTCACGAGAGTTTTTGTACACTTTGACATTATTTCGCATTATGTTACACTGTCTTACATCACTTTATGTTATTAGATCTCATTATTACGGATTATTGGCGTTATTTTCGGGATTTTGGCCTCTTTAGGTGCATTTTAGCTGTCATTTAACATATGTTTGGCAGGCTTACCTTTATAATACGACACTTGGCGATCACAAAAGGGTAACTTGGCATAAATTAGACCTAGTTAAGAACAGTAAAACCATCCCAATGGTTTTTACGGAATTATGCTCGACAAAGGCTCATGTTAGCTTCAGTTTTAGACATGTTCAACTGGCTTATGCTTATAATATAACATTGGGCGACCATTGGGGGGTACTTTGGGATCATTTGAACCTACCTAAACGTGATAGAATCTTCAAAATAGGCAAAAAAAATGGCTCATTCAGAATTACACTCAGTTTAGGGGCACTTTTGACCATTTGACTCCTCAATGCACCTTCCGGGATAAAGTCGCTGATTCGACGAAGCGAGAGTTCGACGTCGCGGCCAGGCAGGCCTAAAAAAGAATTCGGCGTCGCGAGAAACGACGCTATCTGGCGAGTCGCACCGTCGCAGCAGCTTACTAATTCGTCGCGGCGCAATCACAACAGTTTGAGCTGACTTCTCGAATAAACCTGGCGCAGAGGTGTTCGCAGAAAATGGCTCGACGCCGGGTAACGAATGAGACAGCGAGGCGTGCAGCTTCGCACGGTCGCACCAATTACCAAAATTACATGATTGCCGAGGGCTTCTCCGGCTGCTAGTTCTCATTCGGGAGGGTGGAGAGGGGAAGGGGGGGGGGCGGGGAAATGTAGGGGTGTGTATAGACAAAAGGAGATGGATGTGCAAGAGGCGAGGAGAGTCCGTCGAGACGGAAAGAGAGAACGAGAGAGAGAGAGAGAGAGAGAGAGAGAGGGGAGAGGGTGAACGACGGCGTCCGGGGGTGGAAGGGGCAGGAAATGGGGGCGGATGGGGGTTGAATACCGCACTAACAGAGTCACCAGGGAGCCATTCGTGCGCCGCGGTGCCCTGCACCAATCGTTGCAACACGCGGCTTTTAACGTCCGGCCAACCGGTTATGCGTCCCCAGAGGCGAAAAATCGAAATCGGCCATCGGAATCGATTCGATCTTGAATTATCATCCGCCCAGGGTGTGTACCCCCCAGCCCCGCTGGCCCGGCCCAACGGTTTCCGTAAGGACACTGGGAGCGGTTTGTTTGCCTAATGAATCATCCAGGCCGAGCGTTATCTGGCTGCCGAACGGCAAACTTTCTTGAATGGACGCCTGACCGGTAAGCTGTTCGCTCGGTGTATCGGGTGGGAACGATCGCGGTCCGGAATTGCTCTGTAATTGAGCAATTTTGGGCTCCGCTCGCCTTTATGAGCCTGCCGCGGCGCCGATTGGCTCATTATTTTCCTCCGCGGGGATGAGAATTTCGGATGTTTGGTACATTTTATTTTTAGGCGAGTTTCCTTTTAAGTCCGGTTGCGGGCACATTTTTCAGATAAGCAATATTAAATTGTTAGTTAATATTCTTGTTATATATTAACCTGCACATTACTTCTCTAACTATACTTTACTTAGTATTATTTGTATTGTTATATATTAACTTTGAACAAGTATTTGTCGAAAGATTTGAGTATATATGCGGTTCACTTCTTCAATTAGACTATATTGAACTGCTCAGGGTCTATCTGATACAAACGTTGACAGCTCATAAATTTCATCTTTCCATTACAACAGACTCGTATCAAGTATCTACCCCCTCATTTGCCTCCGGAACAAAACTCTCCGCCAAGCTCTCAAGGCATGTACGTACTGGCCGATAGCGGGAGTCCCCTTCTCCCCCCCCATAATCTGTCAATCCCGCCGGAAGTTCGGTCGAGCATCTTCGACATTGCAATCCAAGCTATATGGAGAGCGGCTCGTTTCCGCTTTCCGACATTCCGCAACTGCGGAATTCGATTGCTACTGCCCGATGGCACTCCACGTGTATCTCTGGCTCCGTCTGTGTACACCATGAAGTTATAAGTATCCCCCTCTCGGAAAGTCGAGGGAATGCGATTCGATCGGAATTATTCAAAGTGAGGCTCGCGAGCCACTCGTCGCGCTCCGCGCCTTGAAAACTTTCTTCCCGCAAAAAATATATTCACGGCCGCACTTTGAATATCGATCTTCCACGTTTGGCCGGCCACGGCGACGTTTCGTTTCGTCACATTTCTCCCTGATCGAGCAACGTTATCTTCCGGAGTGGTCTCTGTCGCGGACTGGTGCCAAAGCCTTCGATTTTACGGACGACGCGGGTTCTCCACTTTTTTCGTAACTTTTTTTCCGACAATTATTTTCCCCCGCCGTCCGCGACGCACGCTTAAAATATTATTCGCGCGCCAGAACGAAATTAACATCCCCGCCATTCCTGAAGAGCACGTTCTCATGTCGGACTCATAAATATTCAGCGACACATGTATACATTTGCATGAGCTGGCGGTGGGGGGGGGGGGGGGGGGGTCGGGGGGTCAAAATATCGGGAGATTTATAAAATTGCGTATGTATAAATTTATAGACGAAACGGGATCGCATATTTATGGATGCGCGCGTCCCTAGATCCGGCGCATCTATAAATTTGCCGCGCTTTGCACAACTGTGTCCATTTGCGTACGTGCGAGCCGCCGCGCGCCAATTTGCATGTGTGTACACGCCTAGGCAGCCGGGATACCGCGCGCGTGCATTCGCGGATTTACGTATCCAGTGCGCAACTGTTTATCCGTTACTCCGGCGCAAACGGAAGATTCACTATCCGGGCAGAGAATCTCAACGCTGCGCAAATTCGAACTTGCCGCTTTACGTATCGGTCGCGTTATATACTCGACCCGAGCGGCGAATAAAGTTGAATCGCGAAATATGTCGTTCGCTCGCAGTCCTATTCCGTATGCGTCTCGAGCGTACGCGTATCTGCGATTTGTAGAATAAATATCGTTCGCCCTTATCGTCGACGATATTTAATGGCATTTTTTTAGAGAGTTATTGCGACCAGGAAGCCGAGATCGCGTGCGGATGATTCGTGATGTCGGTCGGAGACGCGGATCGCGAAACGTTTTATACTCGGATGCGAGGGATGCACTTTAATATTCGCACATCCGTTCTAATCGATCGAGCTCGAGTTATATCGAGAGTATCGGGCATATATTGGGTTGGCAACTAAGTGATTGCGGATTTTGTCGATAGATGCTCTTCACACTTTTTTTAGTTCCGTTAACGCGTGCAAAGCACCTAATCTATATTTTTTTTCTGGTTGTTTGGACTTTTACCTTTAATTTAGTACAAAAATTATATCGATTAATTCTTTAGTTTCGTTTTTATCTCAATTTACAAATGGAAGACAACACGTGCATTTCAGACATATTATTTGTATTATAATGAAGCCTTGAAAGAAAGGCAGTGTCAAAATTGGTTTGCCAGATTTCGTTCTGGTGATTTTTCACTAAAAATGCTCAACGATCTGGCGGTCCAGTTGAACTCGATGAGACCCATATCAAGGCCATTATCGATTCAGATCGTCATAGCACAACATGTGACATTCCAGAGAAGCTGAATGTACCGCATACATGCATTGAAAAAAAAAGAAAAAATGTTGGGTCTTCCTTCTTATTTAAAAACCGCAATCACTTAGTTGCCAACCCAATAGGACTTACTTAGAGCGGACACGTACGGCGCGTCGGGGCTGGTAGCCGCGATCATTCGTCTTGAAATTGATAATGCTCGAAATCAGAACGGCGCATACTGCCTCGGCATAATATCGACATTCATTCTCGCTACCCGTCGGCCGTGAACCGTAAATCTTGCCCGGCCCCTCGTACGCGGAAGGAACACCTACGTGTCTAAAAACATTTTGCAATACGTGTCGCAACGGTAGAATTGCCGCGATTGCCCCGCCGAATCGATACCGAAAGCTTTTTGTAACCCATTTCTCGGCGGAGGCGAAAAAATGATTTGCGACCGCCCGCGCAGTTCATCTTCTCGACGAAAGCACTGGGAATTACGTATGCAGCGACATGCCATTGTATTTATGAGAGAGCATGTTGTCTACGATTATACGATATGCGTATTCTTTGATTGAGGAATAATTTGAGAAAGCTCAATGTTTTTTTGCATTGCATCGAATTAGTTATTATAAGGCGTTTGATCTGTATTTTGAAAAGTCTGTTTAAAGACATGTAGGAAAATTGCCTATTTATCTAGTGCCGTCTGCTATATCTTCAAGGGAACAATGACTTCACGAGCTGACTACTACACAATTTGAACTAAACGTCGTGAAACCAAAAGCATATTGCAGCCGCAGAACTAATTCCCAGCACTCTATACACGGTATCTTTACCAATCAATTAATCGATAACCTCCAAAGTCCAGACTGCACCTCCTCCAATACCGACCGCACCTACGCGACGCGACTCGCGCGGCCAAGATCCAACTTCGAAACAATATAAAACTCCGGACACCTACGCTGATGGACCATTCGCAGCTGTTCTCGAAATTGGCGAATCGGCGCGCGCGAACGTCCGCGCGAGAAATCGATGCACCAGGTGCGCACCCGGAAACACGGCACCTGCACCTACGGGGCAAATCGACAAGATGTCATAGGATTTACGGTCGGCAAGAAACTAGTTCGAGGCCAACCCCCCCACTCCCCCGATAGATCGGAAACAGACCTGCAGGACACATCTCGAACTTCCTCGGCGGGACAAATGGCCGGTCGGCTATGCGAATATTTCGACGGCCGGCTCCGGTGTATCGACGTCCTTTCCTAGTCGACGGAAGCGGACAGAATGTGGAGAAAGAGAAGAGGAGGGGGGGGGGGGGGGTAGCTAGATGCACGCGATGCGGCCTGAGTCGACAATGCAAACCGCGCGAGCTTCTTCTTAATATTAAAGAACCCGGAGGCGAGAGCACGTACGGAGCCTCGCGAGGAATCGGCGGCCGCGTCCCGGAATTGGTAACATTTGTCGGTGATTGGAAGAATTTACGACCTCCTCTCCAGCCCCTCCCCTTGTCCGCCTCTTTCGTATCACGCCAGACTCTCTTCTCTCACATATATTCTCATCTCTCGCCGTCTTCCTTCCTCTACTTCACGCCACTCGCTCCTCGCCGTTCTCCGCCTTAGTACTCCTTCGTTTATCCTACTTCTCACCCTCTACACTCTCCACCTTCGAGGCCCTCCCACACCCCTCCGACACCTCTAGCGATCCGAGCCGCCGATAAATCACTTCCCGACTCGGCGAGATTTAATATAACGTCAATATTCTTCGGCAGGAAATAAAAAGGAAGCCGAGGGCTGCCGAGGTGGGTGGCTTGGGGTGGGTGGTGGGGGAGGGTCGGAGGAGTCGTACGTGCGCGAGACGTGGCGTGGAAAACGCGGTGTCGCGTATCAGGAGTGCGCGATTCCGTACGTGCCATCCATCTCGGTGTCGAATCACGACTCCGATATTTGCATCCTGACATTTTCCGCCTCCCCGGCTTCCCGTCCGCCGGGCTAGCAGTCTACCCCCCCCCCGCCTTCATCCTCCATCATCCATCCTCCTCCTACTACCAACTGCCTCCTCCATCCTATCCGTACGCGCGCCGGCTTTGTCCTCTCACCTGCTCGCGGAAAGGTGAATTACCATGCGTTCCGTGATCCTCGTACGAAATCGTGACTGGCGGCTGCGGAGTTAGGCGATACCGTTTTCGACGAATCACGTATTCGTTCGGGCACTCGATGTGTCTATTTGCGCCAGTCGCCGGCTCCAATTCTCGCGGCAATGTCGACACGTTTTAAGATTTTCGGATTACCGATGGCGCGCGTACGCACTTGAATCGTGCGCGGATTGTCGGCCGTGGGGCTAATATGTGGACAGTCTATTTTGAAACTGGGATATAAAGTAAAGGTACCGGTATTTCACCGGCTGTTGGAAAAGATAAAACAATAAGGTTTTTATCATTTCTACACTTTTGATAAAAGTGGATTTTAGATGTCACGATATACTGTCAATTAGATTTTTAAAACAATTATATGTAAAGTGAATATTGCTTCTATATTTCTATTTCCGCGACCTTTCTGTTATGAATAGCTGCACTTAAGTGTATTTATCATATTTATCAATTTACACGGGCCATTTATACTTATACGTATGATAATGGGGAAGGTTATGGAGGGTGGCTCTCGTGAGTTAGTAGCCTTGTTTCCGATTTTGCGATCGACGGCCTGTTGACTGCATAACATTGTCTAGGTTTAAACACCGTATTAGGAATCTCTTAGCTCGGAAGCGCGGTAAGGTACGAAGGACTGCGGATAAATTGCTCTTACGCGTCTGTTTACATTCGGCAGAAGACCTAAACCACTTCCCTCACAGCGATTGCAAAACTTTCCTAGGCATCGCGGCGCTTAGCATTTCTGTTTACTCTGTCTACGCGGGGAACATCCAGACCGGTATATTCGCCATCTCCGTACGCCAAACAATTCCTGCCGAAATGACATCTTTATCAATCCTCCGGACCGTCTAGCTCGCGGACCTATAAGCGTACAACCAAAACGTCTCGGCTGCGAAATTAATTTTTGCACCCGCCAACTTTCATTCTCTCTCCCCCCCCCCCCCCCCCCCCCCCCCAAAGTCGAGCCCTACGTCTCTTAGAATCTCTTCCCAACGAGCTCGCGGGAAATAAAGCGAAGATACTCCGTGCAAGACATGCAGACTCACGGACGGCCGGAACAAAGGGTACGGCGGCAGAAGAAAACAAATTTTCCGGAAACGGTGGAGGGTGAGGGGAGGGTGGGTAAGGTGAACTCGAAGCGACAGGCGCGTCAGCGGGGACCTTGAAGGAGTCCGGAAGGTAGCCGACGTGGATGGTAAAGGGAGGATAGAAGGATAGCGAAGGGTAGGGGAGGGGGGCAGAGGGGAGGCGAGGGATTTGAACGGCGAACGGCGGGCTTCGTGTCGCTCTCTAGCCCCTGCGGCCGTTATATCAAGTTGCACAAAACTCGTTAAAATTCCGCGGCTCTGTTCGTTCTTACGGGCCGGCACAATGCGGAAATAATTCGGGCGGAGGTTGGGCAGATTGTGGTCGCCTCTGCCGCCCCCTACTACCCTCCTAGCACTTTTTTCAGCCCCAGCTTTTCGCTCCTTTTCCCTTGCACTTTTCGCCAGCCAACCCCCCCCTTCCGCTCTCTCCACCGCTGGCCTCCTCCCGTCCCTTGACTTTCCCTCGTTCTCACCTGCACCCCTTTCGCCCCTTCTTGCCTGCGGAATTCTTCCGTCACGTGTGCTGGCGACACGATACACTCGTTAGAGTTATTAACATTACAGACATGTCAAAATGACAGTGACTTTTATCTAATGAAACATTGCATTTTTTTCTTTAAATGTTTAGCACTCATTGAGGTGGAGATAATTGTTTTCCATTTTGTGCGTTTAAGCGCGCAGTATCATTCTCGGCAGGTTAAATGAAAATACGAGTTCAAGCCTCGGTCCGACTAAATTGATACGATTTCCACCAAGTTTAACCGAGGAAACAGTAAGCCATTCGGAACCTTCTCGCTTACACGGCCGTGAAACTAATTCCTGCCCGGCTCGTTCAGCTTTTATTCCCCGCTCGATCATCGTTCGCGCCCGCCTCGCCTCAAGGCCGTTCCATCCCGATTGTACTTTCCTTCGAGGACACTCCACTTTCCGTAGCGGGCCGGCGAGTAATATCCAACGATTCTAACGCGACGCGGAGTGGTTCGATGTCCAATCTCGTTCCGCTTAAATGCGACATTCGTTTTTATCGTTGTCCCGTCGAACGCTTCGCGTCGTTAGCTCGTAACCTTCGACAAGGGCCGCGCGAGGTCCGCAGGCAATTGCACTTACCCAACGGCAGCCTCCGATCCCGAATGATTACGTCCGAGTTCAGCGCCGAGTTCGGTATCTTCTCTGTCATTGTCGTGTTGTACCATCCGCCGTCCCGACGCCGTTTTCCAGGTAAGCGCGATCCTTCGAAATTTTCACAAACTCGGGAAGCGCGTGCCGTCGATCGACCGTCCGGAGTCGAAGTTGGGCCGAGCGAGCATTATTTCCGAATTTTTGCGAGGCTACGACGCTCGGTGCCGCCTGCGTGCGATTTCTAATCGTCGTCCGTACGACACTGCTACGTGTCTCTTCCGTCCCAATGTTCGCGCCTCACTGATATCGGTTGACATTGACCTCACTGTCGGTTTATGCGCCCCCCAAAGGCTTTGTTGATACAAGGCGAGACGTAGTCAGGTGTGAAGGAGGGGAGAACGGACGAGATCGTCGAGCTTCCACACACTTTGACGCGTGTTTGGTATTTAGTGTTGTCTAGCGGCCTGCTGGCAAGATTCGAAAGCCTCGGCGACGGTTACTCAGCTTCAATTTCATTCGAATGATACGAACTCTGCGTATTCGAGGCGGCTAAAGTTCGGCAGCATATGGACCGTTTACTTTGAAAGTGGTTATATTTAAAAAGAAATGAGATATCGTATAATTTATGATTAACATGGTGTAAACTTTTATTTATATAATATTTAATTTTTTTTAAATGGACACACTCAAAATAAACAGTCCATAACCGTTTACACGACGTTAATCATAAATTATAGAATATCAGATTTCTTTTTAAATACGGACTTACACCGTTTTCAAAATAAAGGGTCCATATCATTTGCAGGGCGACTGATCCTTTAATACCTTCGGACTCGTTCGTTCGGCCGTCAGCGATTCGATTTAAACCATCTATTGCGCCCTTCATGTTTTCGCGTCGATTGCGGAGCGGAGAGGTGTGCGCTGCCTATCGTTAGACGCACAAAACTGAGCCGGTGCACCGGTTGTTGGGAAAGCGTTTGGCGATCAAGCGCTGTACTCTATTAAATTTGAATCGTCGTCTTACTCGACGCGAGCGGAAAAGAGAGGCAAGCGGGGCTGAATCAGAGTTTTCCGGAATATCGTTAACGGCGCGCAAATTCATTAGCGCCGATCAAATTTCTCCCATCGCGCGCGCGCCAGTGTCACTGCCGCGCCAAATTAATAAACGTCCTTTATCATCCGATATCCAGCCTTTGATCGAGTTAATCGTTATAGTATACTTCAAAGAGCGCCGTAATACTTTACATCATTTATTTTCGAAGCGGGCTATTTTTACGCCTCTGGTACGGCACGACGCGACGTCCAGCGTCGGGCACCTAATTTGAAAATGTTACCTCGCCGATAATTGTACCCAAGTCGAGAGCACCTTCGCCAATTTTCGAGAGATGGGCCTCGTAAAGGACGAATTAACCTCTCGGCCGTTACGCGGAACAGAAAAAGTCTTGCGCGAGCGCGAGTGAAAATTAACGGGTCGACATAATTAGCGCTTGGCAATCATCGCCGGAATTGTCTGCCTTCTTTTCTTTACCTTTTTTTTTAGGTCGGCCGAGATTCACGGACGACGACTCGTCCGAAAGTCGTATTTCCCGGCAATGACGCATAACAGTCGGCGGAGATTTTCGCCGACCGCGGAAATTCATTTCCGGACTCGCCGCGGACGGAATTCATGTACCCCGTGGCTATTTAAAGCGCCGTTTTCTCGCCGCAGCTCGGTCGACACTCTCGTTTTGCGGGCAAAGAACAAATCCGAGCCGGGTCGGGCGGGCGAAATTAATAAAATTCAATTTATCACCGCTGCCACCCGTTTACGTCGACTCTGCCTGCCGACTGTCGCGGATCTTTCATTCTTCGCGATTTAGTGTCCGTTCTCGTTCGAGTCGCGACTCTATAATCAACATACGCGTGGTACGAGTGTAATGGATAAAGTTAAACGTATTACATGTGCCTTTAGCAGCATGATAGGAAATTACGTGTGTATGGTGTTGCATAGGAAGTAATTTCGGTTTTGTAGGGTGTAAGGAAACTTATGTCTTTCTATATGCAATGAACTTTGATCAACAATATATATTTCGTTTTGGGTAAAGGTAAAGAATCCCGTCCTCCGCACCGATTTGCATGAAACTTCGTGTAATGGTATATTTTTGTATAAAAATAAGATCTGTAAAAGCCAAAGGGCCCGCTCGCGTCTAATTAAAAAGTTATTAAGCGTTAAAGTTTAGTTATGAAACCTGTCTTACCGGCAGCGTGAACGATGTCTGCGCATGCGCACTGATGTCTGCGCTAGCGCTCTGACGTCTGCGCATGCGCACGGACAAGTTTGCAGATATATTTGAAATTAAATAATATTGAATTGGCGAAGACTAGGTTTGGGCAAGGCTTCCCTTTTATAATATTTAAGAGTTTTCAATCAAACAATGGTTCGAGAGTAGGTTTGGGTTAGGTTTTTGTTTTCCCCGAAAATTCGCATTAGTTTCGGAGTTACAGCCAAAAAACGGTCGGGCGATAGAGGATCGAATGGAGATGATGAAAATCGCAAGCCGTGCTTCCTAGTCTTGACGTCGAATGCCGAATTTTAATGCGTAAGATTAATATTCAATAATTATTATGTCATATACTATTTTTCTTGATAATAATTGGGTTCTTTCTATTTTTTACAGTACGTGTACCAAAAGAAGCAAAATTCCGTTCACTGTTGGCTTCCTTACTTACATTGCGGCACGTTATAATGGTCTTACTTAGTCGCTTCCACAGCAAAAGTGTTGATCTTTTCAAGACAGTTTTTAGTGTGTTACTTATTTACCTTTGCGCCTATATTAATATTAAATTATTAGAGACAATTATTATATAAGAAATTGTACGTATGTATGTATGTGAGCTGAGTATGCTGTATGTAGCGTGTATGCTAAAAGTACAACAATTGTATGGGAATTAGATTATAACTATGTAAGAAACATTTTTTACTGTATACTATTTTTCCTTACAATATATGTATTGAACGAAATTCTGTGTTCTCTGATTACTTAGTTATAAGATCCCATATATCCAATATCCCTCGCCGAAACCATGCCTTTTTCCGATGTAACAAAGTTCCCCAACTTCGATGAAATCTTATGGGATCACATGGAAATGCGATGGGAGAAGAAGGCAAGCGACTCTTGTATTCATCTGATATCGTGGAGAATTCCATTTTGATAGAAAACACTATGGGAATAGCGAGAAATGATCAAATATACGATGAGGCGAAAAATGTTAAAGTCTCGGTTAGGACTGGAATCAGTCAAGCGTTAAAATGTCGAAAATCTGACCAAGTAACAGGAACATAGAAGTGTCGAAGAGGTGGCACAGCGAAACTTGGCGTGTTCAGTCAAGCGTGACGACTAAGAATTTCAGAATTTTGCTCAAAATCAGACGATTTAACAGGAACATAGGAGTACCGAAGAGGTGGCACAGCGAAACTCGGCGTGTTCAGTCAAGCGTGACGACTAAGAATTTCAGAATTTTGCCCCAAATCAGACGAGTTAATAGGAACATAGGAGTACCGAAGAGGTGGCACAGCGAAACTTGGCGTGTTCAGTCAAGCGTGACGACTAACAATTTCAGAATTTTGCCCAAAATCAGACGATTTAACAGGAACATAGGAGTACCGAAGAGGTGGCACAGCGAAACTCGGCGTGTTCAGTCAAGCGTGACGACTAAGAATTTCAGAATTTTGCCCAAAATCAGACGATTTAACAGGAACATAGGAGTACCGAAGAGGTGGCACAGCGAAACTTGGCGTGTTCAGTCAAGCGTGACGACTAAGAATTTCAGAATTTTGCCCAAAATCAGACGAGTTAATAGGAACATAGGAGTACCGAAGAGGTGGCAGAGCGAAACTTGGCGTGTTCAGTCAAGCGTGACGACTAAGAATTTCAGAATTTTGCCCAAAATCAGACGATTTAACAGGAAAATAGGAGTACCGAAGAGGTGGCACAGCGAAACTCGGCGTGTTCAGTCAAGCGTGACGACTAAGAATTTCAGAATTTTGCCCAAAATCAGACGATTTAACAGGAACATAGGAGTACCGAAGAGGTGGCACAGCGAAACTCGGCGTGTTCAGTCAAGCGTGACGACTAAGAATTTCAAAATTTTGCCCAAAATCAGACGAGTTAATAGGAACATAGGAGTACCGAAGAGGTGGCACAGCGAAACTCCGCGTGTTTAGTCAAGCGTGACGATTAACATTTTCAGAATCTTGCCCAATTCTCTCTACTTCTCTATGTTCCAATTTTCCTTTCTCGTTCGTTTTACGTATTCTATAGACTTCCCATAGGATATTTGTAATTCTGATTGCTTTTACTGACACTGTACGTGTAGCTTATGGTTTCCTTATGATGTACTTATGGTTTTTGCTAGTATTCTTATCTATCTAACTTAAAATTAATTCCTATCATTTTTAATGGGTTTCCGATGACGTTTCTGCGCTTGTAGTATTCTTTAACAATACTTACCATATATTTTATGGACTTTATGGCTTCCCCTGTGTTCTGATGGTGTCTGATTATCTTGCCATTCTCGAACTATTGTTTTGTGGATCTTGAACTTCCCGAAATGAACAACGATGGACTTATAACTATTGTAAACGACGATGGGGAATAGGTGGGTTAGGATAGTAATCGTTGAACGCTAATTTTGGTTTAATTTCTCATATATTGTAAAAGCATTGAATAATATACATTGCGTTTCCTTAATAAAAGATATTTAAACTAAATATAATAATCGTACGTTCTCGCACGCTTGTACAATTCAAAGTAAGTATGCAAAAGTATATCAGTCGTACGTAGTACCTCAGTCGTATAGAATATTGGAATATAATACTAATTTTTGTTTCCCCTCGAAGGGAAAAACTGCCAGCCAAATCTTACTTTTTCTATTATATAAGGGCTGGGTATAGGCTAGGCTTCCCTTTCATAATGTTGCACTTTGGGCAGTTAAAATCTAACCCTACTTTCAAGCCATTGTTTGATTGAAAACTTTTAAACATTATGAAAGGGAAGCCTTGCCCACCCCTAGCCTTCGCTAATTCAATATTATTTCATTTCAAATATATCTGCAAACTTGTCCGTGCGCATGCGCAGATATCGTTCACGCTGCCGGTAAGGCAGGTTTTATAACTAAACTTTAACGCTTAATAACTTTTTAATTAGACGAGTCCGCGCTTTTTGGCTTTTACAGATCTTATTTTTATGCAAAAATTTACCATTACGCGATGTTTCATGCAAATCGGTGATGAGTACCCCTTTCTATACCTTTACCTCCGTTCCTTTCGCACCCAGTTGAAAAACCGCAAAAAAATCACTATAAAATCATAACCTTTGGTGCCGATATAGTTGCCGTCGGCCTGGCCGACGATTAGAAAGATGATAGGTGAATCGGCACGAATTGGCTGGGTCACGTACGGCCCGGCATTTTCGTAATTCATCCGGCGTCGCGGCGTTTATGAACTCGACTCGTCCCGCCAACCGCAGGAATTGCTGCGCGCCATATTTCGCGGCCATACGGAAAATCCATTCGGCCCCCGGTATGTCCAATAACTGTGATTGAATTCGATCGGCGCCGTCTACGACGCGAGAGGGCACCCCCGACGCCGGCGAAATTATGCGGCGGTTTAGCAATTACCGCCGTGATGAGCCGGACGCTTGGCAAGAGGGTGCAACCGTCCGATGAGAAACAAGAGCGCATTTGCGCTCTCAGACCTTGCGAAGAACTGATTCAGCTATTCCAGCGATCTCATCATATCCTGTTGCGATTTCCTATCTTAAACTGCCGGTAGAAATTCGATGTAAAAGTGGGTCGTTTGACGTTACGAAATGAACAGTTCAAGGTCATTCTCTGACGTTCCGTGATATTGGCAGTTAGAGATTCTTGCATTGTATTGGGTTGGCAACTAAGTGATTGCGGTTTTTAAATAAGAAGGAAGACTCGAAATTTTTTTATTTTCTTTTCAATGCACGTATGCGGTACATTGAGCTTCTCTGCAATATCACATGTTGCGCTACGACGATCTGAATCGATAATGGCCTTGATATAGGTCTCATCGAGTTCAACTGGACGGCAATGGTTGAGGATTTTTAGTGAAAAATCACCAGAACGAAAACTGGCAAACCAATTTTGACACTGCCTTCCTTTCAAGGCTTCATTCCCATATACGGCACATAACTTTTTCTGCGCTTGCAATGCGTTCTTGCCTTTTCGGAAATAATACAAATAATATGTCTGAAATGCACGCCTTGTCTTCCATTTTTAAATTGAGATAAAAACAAAACTAAAGAACAAATCAATATAATTTTTGTACTAAATTAATGGCAGAAGTCCAAACAACATGAAGAAAATACAGATTCGGTGTTTTGAACACGTTAACGAAAAAAAAAGTGTAAAGACCATCTATCGACAAAATCCGCAATCAATTAGTTATGAACCCAATAAATACATTTCCCGGGTTGGTCTTTTCTTTGGGTCGAGTCGATGTACCTGCAAGGAGAAGAGAATAAGATAAGCTCGATTTTATACCATGTCATCGGCACACGTACGATTCCGCGGGGTATTAAGCTATTGGGATGTACTGTCAGGTTGAGGTAACAAGTTTTTTACGGCTCCTCTCTCACTTTCAGTTTATACTTCGCAGCATTCCACGCTCGTTCTCCAGTCCGTTATCCGCTGGCCGTTTGCCCCGTAAAGTTTAATTGGCCCATAGAGCGGTCCCGTAAAAAGGCACGCCGGGCCGAGTGGGCTTAATAGAGAATACGCTCGTAGGCGGCCGATAAGAAAATTGATAAGAGAATTGATACGAAGGCGCGTAAACGCGCGAACCGATCGCGGACGGCGATCCACAGTGGTGCGAGTCGCAATGTGGTCAGACAATTCGCGCGAAAAGTACACTCTTTCCAGCTTCGTGGGAGTGAGCGAGGTCGAGCATTTTTTTCTTTATTGAACTCGCAGCCGTCCGCTGCAATTTCCCATCGTTGCATAAGCTTGAAGGTACCCGCCACGGTCATAACCGTATTCACCTTTTCCTTCGCCACTTTTATACCCCCCCGGGGCTACAAACGTAAACGCTTTACATCCTCGACGTCGGACAATAAAGAGGCATCAGCGATTCGCTTGCCGGTTCAGTCTTTACTGCCGACGGTTTATGTCGCCAATTATTCTCAACGATTTCCGCCGATCGCTCCGGTGGCGGGCGTTGAATTCGGCCGACGTCGGCCGTATACGACCCCGGCTTATGGCCACCCGAATTCGGGTGACGTTAACTGAGACGCTCATTGTGAAAGTGGGTTATGAGGGAGTAATTAGATTTTTTTCTATTAGGATTAATGACGATTTTCGGGAGTACTCTTGTCAAAGCTGTTTTTGTGGAAGAATAATGTCGACATTTTGGTATTTGTTGTGGCATTAAGAATAATAGAATAATATTTCAACGGTACAATTCTCAAGGCCGAACAGTTTTCACGATGTCATAGATTGACGTCTAACCGCGATACATGAAAGCAATTAATCCAGCGTATAATTAAAGCGTTAATAAACCAAGACGAGTAACTTCGATCCATTTGGTAAATTCCGTTGACCCTTTAATTGACGATATCAAACTACATGAAGTAAGGCAAACGACTATTTCAAGTCGATCATTTTTTCCTGAAACAACTTTCCTAATTACCTACACAATCGCGCGTCGTAACGATTCCAATGGAAGAACGACTTTTCCACGATGTTCGAGGGTGAAAGAACTTCGAACCGCGGCCGAAACTTTTCGCGCTAAATACCGAAAGGTCGGGTAGAGGTCGTTCGTAAGTCAAAACGAAATCATTCCCAGCTCCCAGCCACGGATGGCGCAATTGTAATATTCTCCGCGAGTTCGCGAACAGTTCGACGGTGGCTTTTAGATTTTTATTCGCCGAATTGCGGACCGGGGCACGTCGACCTACCACCTACCGACCTACCACCTACTCGCCGCCGGTGTCCTCCTGCTAGGCGGAGTTCGGCTTTTACGCCGTTCCAGTTTACGCCGCGTATGGGGTTTGATTATGGCACCCGCGGCGCGCGTAAAACGATCGTAAATTTACGCTCGCCGAACATGCAAAAATGATTCGCCGACGGTGTCGCGCGCGCGTTACCAACCCCCCCAACACCCCCTAACACCCCCTCGTCGCCAGTCGGCACCACCGCCAAGGAATACTTTCTGTGCGAAAATGCTCCGCAAATGTTTTGCTATACCTGCCGCCAGCAGCGGAATACCGGGTTTAGCTCGAAGCCTGGAACATGGTTTTATTTTATGGTGCCTGGAATGCAGTTCTCTACGTAATATAGGTGTGTACGGCGGGAAAATATGAGGCTTTTTGGATTGTTTAAAAAATTGCGAGATGAACGGAGGACGGTAATTGCGTCGCTTGGGATTCGTCGGTGGAATGGACTAAAAATGATCGGTTCGTGAAGGATGGGAATGTAGATCAGAAGCTGGTAGAGAGCTTTGTTTTATGATGGACGAGATTCATTCTTCTGAATAAGATCAGTGTAACGAGGGAAAATGTAAGGTATGAGATCGTTTAAAAATTGTGTGAGAGCTTGAACTGCACTTGACGGTGTATAAGAGAATCTTCAGGTAACAGAGAAATAATGAACTAACTTTGGCGAAGATACGCCATGGAACATGGCGAATATTCCTGTGCACAATATCGGCGGTGGAAGAGAAAATTACATGAGCTTTTAACCGCTTAATAACTGCGCAAAAGCAGATTATTACTATAATTGCGTAACATGATATTTAACCGAGAAATCCATCCATCGAAATATTCCATATTACAGAGAAATAGTGATACTGCCTACGGAAAAGTTGACATATTTTACATTTGCCTCGTTACATTTTTCTACCCGATATCGTGAAACGCGTTAAAGCGCGAATATGAAAATTTATCGGTGGCTGTAAAAAATGTTGCAGTTGCCGAAAAGTTCCAAGTTCGGTACGGTCGTAATTATCGAGCGGTGCGCGGATCGCTGCAGGAGAGGCAGCCGAAAATTCGAATTTTGCCCAAATCGCAAATACGCGCCCCGGCGCCGAAACGTCCCCTGCAGCACCGAAGTTGATTTAGTAACATGCAAACATTTCAAAGATACATCGCACACGCATTGTGCATTACCGGGTACACATAGCGCATTATCAACCTGCCCCACCCCACCCCCCCTCATCCCTTCTCTCTTCATCCTCTCTGAGCATTAAAATCATAAATCCCGAGCTGGGTGGATCCACTATTTACTTCATTAAACCGTCAGAATGGCTGTAATTAAAGAGCTCGAAAATTTGCGTTCACACACACCTACGTCTCTTCCACGATGCGAATAGGGAATTCTACAGAGTGTATGAGACCTTTCAACCATCTGTAAGCGGATCCGAATCTTGCTCTGCGCTCTGATCGTTACTACCTTTAATTGCCAAATGAAAATTTGGAGTCAGAAGTATGTTAAGGGCCACTCTGCTCACAAAATTGTCGAAAACTGAATATTCTTGAATCAAAATATGTCAAAGTAACCCTTTCCAATAGCTGACTGTACATAAAAGAAAGATGTCAGATTCTAGAGAGTACTTACATTAAGACAGATATTCCTTGGACCAATACTGACAGTCACCAAAAATCTCATTTCTCAAAATATCGTTCTACATCCTTACCTATTAACCGTTACCTAAACAACACCTACGCAAACCCGTAGTTCCAGGGCGAACAGAAACATGAATTTCTCCACCCTCATTCAGTTCGCGCCATCGGAGCAGACCTATCGCACACTCTGAGGCCCAAAGCAGAGCGTGCTCGTCGGGATCGGAGGCCAGCAGGAACGCCGGGCGAACTTTGAAATTCTGCCTGTGCCTGGAACGCCAAAGCCTTTCGAGGCGTAAAGCGGGCCAGACTAGAATCTACCGCAGGCGAGAACTCGGCGTAGAATCGGCACGCGGTTCATCCCGTTGGGTAACAGAGAGGCACCGGGAGGAAGAAAATTTTGCCTGGGCAACTGGGCAACCGGTCCTGGCCCTGAGTGCTCTCGGCGCGGTACGTACCGGCCGATATCCGGCTTTCAGCTTCATTCGTCAACAAAGTGGCGGGATCCCGGGTGGTTGTTAATCCTCTCTCTCGCGTCCTTCGTCGTCCGTGGAAATCGTCGGCGGGACGCTTCGAAGTACACGATAAGCCGCACTTTAATCCTTCGGCTCCGATCTGAGATCCGACGAAGGCACCTTTGGCACGCGACGCCCGCCGTTCCTCGGACCCCGGAGTGCCGACGAGGAACTCGGGAGGAACTCTGACGAGGAACTCGAAAGAGCGAAGGATCGTGAACGTTCGATTGGCCCTTATTAACGGAAGGGACTCGCCTTCGAGGAGACTTCGCGTCTCCGGTCGCTGCCTTCCGACCCCCGGAGGGGAGAGCCACTGAAAGCTGCGAAAGGTAGAGGGAGAGGGTGGGAGGGGGTTGGGGGTGGTCGATTGATTTCCATCGGTGATTTAATCGGTTCGCTTTCTTGAAAAGCTTTCGCGTTCGAGAAGTTAAACACAGGGGGAGAGAGAGTGTACTTACGATTAATTGACCATTCGCAGCGACGAAAAATGCTACAAGTCCGCGCTAACGCGATTTCCTACCTCGATGCGCTCGATGGTTAAGGGAGGGGAGAGGAAGTAGGTTTTGTGTGTCAAGGCATACAAAATGTACCGAAGTCTATTATGCTTTTTAGACTTTTTTATGTGACGCTGTTACATGAATATTGCCAATATTTGGTCGAAGATGGCAAATTAATTTACTGCGCACTACTGCTTGATATTGTAGCAATTAATTGATAAAAAAATATCTCTCCCACTTCCTTTAACATTAGCAAGTACATAAAGCGAGTGCTCTGGGGGAGTTGAGATGAAAATTGAAAACTCGCCTTTCTTCAAGGACAGTCTTCGCGTGCTGTTATCTGTACGTTGTTTTCGGGAAACGGGGAACTCTTTCTTTTTGGCGCACTGTTTCCTTGCGACCGGTTACGTCGATCGTCCTCGAAAACCGAGAAAAGCGGCGTAAAGACTCGCCGGAGTCGATAGCTCGATCGTCGGGCGCGCTCTCGGAAAATCCGAGCGACGAAGTGAGGTAAATTAAACGGTCGCGTCCAATTGCACCTCGTTAATCGAAGGGCTTATCCCGCCAAAGGCAATGGGAGTCTTACCCTTCCTCGATATCCGAAATTAGAGCGAGGAACTTTTCGCGCTCCGTCGACCGGAAGCGGTAGTTTTACGATCGCGCTAAATTTTCGCCGATCGCGATTTTGGGCCTCGAATTGCACGCTCAGGACTTTAATACGACTTTTTAACGAGGCCACTTTTCCACCCCGTATTTTTTGCCCCGCAAGCACGACCCCCCGCCCCCGCCCCTCACCCCTCATTCTAACATTCGCTAAACGTTCACTTCCCGCACGTTACCCACTCTTGCGACCCGACTCGAAAGCATTCGCAATTGTGCTCGGAGTTATGTGATTCAAGCGAAATATCCGGGAAGGTAAACCATTTGTATTTTGCCCTACATCCTGCGGCCATGACATATAGAACTGAAATTATTTCTCTGTTAACCCCTTAACGTGCACGCTCGAGTATATTCGAGCGCGCTAAACAGGCCAAACTGTGCACGCTCGAGTATGTTCGAGCGGCGTTGTATTTGATGCTGCTAAAATTAAAATAAAAATTTTGAGTAATTTGTATTTTCTTATTTTTTTGCCAAGACAATGTTCTAAAGTGTGTTTTACGTAAAAAAAAAATTGATTTTTTTTTGTGGCCGGTTTATGTCAAAGAAACCGTACGTTAAGGGGTTAATGTTACATTGGTCACAAAATTGTTAGTACTGTCATTTTTTCTTTCCTAAAGAGTCTCTGTCAACATACCTGACTCCCTACTATAAACTTGAGGATTATTTTCCCGACGAATACTCCACCGACTGCGGCGTTTACGCGATTAAGGCCGAAAGGACAGTTTACATCCAACTTCCCAGATGTAGGATCGAATGGCGGCCGTTTCGAAGTTTAAGCGGTCGTTATTGGCGGAAGGAAACTCGCATCTTCGCGCGAGGCCGTATTCATCGACAGTTTATTTGTCGTCCCGTCCATTTTCGGTACTCCGCCCGCTATCGATCAGCAGACGCGAAGGGGACGATGCGCGCGCGGGGGCGATAACACAATTACGTTAATTGGCCGATGCTTACATTAGTATTAAGTGGGTGCCCCGAGGAGGAGACCAGCCTGCGAGAAGTTGTCGGGACGGAAAGAGATAGCTGGCCAGGGCGAGTGAGACGGATAATTGATAGGGAGAGACTAAAGACAAGAGGGGGGAGGGGAAGCGTAGTAACGACGGTGGCCTGTGAGTGGAAACAGGAGACAGAAACATCCTGCGGGAGAGAGATGGCCGCGGGGTCGGGAACAAAGGACTAATAAGAGGCGGAGGAAAGTTCCGCAGAAAACGCGTGCAAACGCGTACGGAAGGCTATTGTGCTTTTTAGACTTTCTCATTCTGCGCCGTTACGTGAATATCGCGAGTATTTAGTCGAAGGTGGCGAATGAATTCAATGCGGACTGCCGCTTGGAATTACAGTAATTAATCGATACAAAACATCTCTCTCACTTTAACCCCTTAACGTGCACGCTCGAGTTTATTCGAGGGCGCTAAACGGGCCAAACTGTGCACATTAGAGATAATTCGAGCGGCGCTGTAATTGAAGCAGCTATAATTTTTCACACTTGAATACGGTCCAGAATTGAAAGTAGCAATGTGAAAGGTAAGGAAAAGAATCGTTTTATCGATACCTATCATTTACATAGGATTGTAAGCTATGACACGTTACTATTTCGAAGAAACCGTACGTTAAGGGATTAATATTAGGAAGCGCACTTCATCGGTAACTTTCAGTAATCATTCGATTCAACAGCTTAGTTCAACTCTGAACGACATTGTTAACTTAGTCTAAAATTCGAACAAGTTCTAAGCGATGCAAGCTTTGGGAAAAAATCGTTAAATAATGCAGAGAGCAGCCGGAAGCTCGCTCCTGAATGACGCCCTGTTCGATAGACGGGGGGCAAAGGAAGGGGGACGACAGAAGGCCGCTAAAGAATAAAGGGTGTCGAGCGGAGATGGGATCCTGCCGCGACAAAGAGCCGGTCCCCAAGTTTAGCCGTTACATCCTTACAGGGAGTGCGAATCCGTGCTACTTGTTCGTCGTCGGGCGACGGATGCCAGACTCGGCCGATCCATCGCACTGATTTCGCAACCGTTTGACGCGGAAACGAGACGAATCACCTTTCCGCCAGGCCGTTAATCCTTCCTGGCGAGAGAACCTCGAAGGAAACGGTTACGCAGCTGTTTTCTCAAGTCTTTCGCAAAAGGAGCCTTTGCCCGCGGAAAAGCGAGACACGCCGAGCGGAAAAGTGAGACACGCTGAGCGGAAAAGCGAAACACGCCGAGCGGATAACGACGGGAAGGGATGAGGCGAAAATCTGCACTTGCCTTGTCTTAATTCTGACCTTTGTCCTACTGAAACTTTTATCAAAGAGTGATCAAGTGTTGGGGGTGGATACATGTGATGGGACGGGATAGAATTTTTTCGTAGGATAGTCATTTTTGTGGTTCATTGTAGGATGAAGTACTTGGTAGTTTCTGTAGGAATGGTGGGGATGGAAAAGGAAGAAAGAGAGAATGAGTGACAAAAAAATCGGGATGTTAATACTATGCGTAATCAAGATTAACGAAGTACAAATTCAAGTTTCCAGATAAAATTGATGCAGGTACTGCTAGAACGTAAGAATTTTTTCAGGCTGACAACAGTGTTGAGAATATTGAGCTAGCACGTGAAGGAGTAAATTGTATTGCTCTGTTGTATGAATCAGGATGAAATTTTGATCGTGGTAATAATTCAGTGTTAACGGGACGCTGAAACTGATAAAGATCCCAAGCCTTGCGCTGATTTCACGCCGCTTGACGAACAAACGAAGCGAATCCTCTTTCGGCCAGTCGTTAATCCTTCCTGTGAACTTCAACTTCAGGCTTCCCTTGAAAGAAGCGCTCGCAGGATGGTCCCACTGGGATACGAGGGGATTTCTTTTAGGATCCCTTAAAGTGTTCCACGACCGAAGTTGTGGGATAATAAAATTTGAAAGTACGGTTTTTGCATTATCAATAATATGCGACAGTAAAATAACTATATAGACCTGATTACTTACATAAATTATTAGTAAATTATTAATCGCAAAAATGTTTTATTCCTGTACAGTAAGGGTTAAACATCATGTGTTTCTGTATTCGATAACTAGCTGGACGCCTGAATTTGTACAACTCAATCGCTTTTCTTTCATTATCCCAACATCATAATGACAAACTAAATTGTCGGTGCCATAATGAACGGCGTAGTTTAATTCACGTCGGTAAACCTAATTTATACAAATGCGTATGCGAGCGACGCGTCAAAGTCCGAAATTCGCATAAGTATCGAAATGATAACGGAGGTGACATTAATAATGTAACCCGACAAACACTGTCGGAAAGCCTCGCGAAGATTTTGCGAAGCGCCGCCGAGCTGCTGCTAAATCAGACATTTCCGCCATACTTCCGCTTCCAACTCTGGCTTCCCGTTGTAACGGAAGAACAAACGCCGAATCAGAGGCGTGCGAAAGTTGAAGAGCGTTCGGGAGTTCGGGGAGTTTGTACAATGTTTCGCGCGAATGTTATCAGTACCGGCTGTGCATGTTCCTGTCTTGTCAGACTTCACCCAGTTCATTCCCCGTTTGCAATAAGGCAACAAATTGTATGGATTCCGTGACTTCGCGGGCGGAAGCGATGTATACGTTCCGGGGCGTTTCGTCAATGCAAAGTGAGTTTAATGCACACCTCCTGCTCATATACATAGAGCAGGGGAGTCAGGATAAATGATCTCAAACCAGGGAAGAGCAGGAAGGGAGAGAACTTTTAGTTTCAACGCTTTCTTGTATCTTTCTGAAAGTTGTCAGTAACATAGGAATTATCTTGGTCCCTTAGTCAAATGTATGATATTAGGTTGGCAAGAAAATATTTTTGATTGTCAAACACATAGAATGTTTTTCTTTTGGCATTTTATATTAGTCACAATTTAAATTGCCGAATAAAATAGAAAATACATCATCGATTAAAGTTTATTCTCTGTATAAAAATATGAATTTTACTCTATCCTACAAAACGGAAATTACTTTCTTGCCAATCTGCTAGTAAGCGTCGTAGCATAATAATATTTTCAACATAAATAAGCAGATAAGTAATTTCGCCAGTGGCACTTACTCAGGCAGCACCTTTTAAGCAAATAATTTATGCTTACGCTTTCATTTTTATATATAATAATTCCCATAAACGCTTCTTGATGCCGTAAGCATTTGTATACGGAACATCAACGTAAACACATTTAACGCATGCGAGCGACCGCGTGCGATCCCATCAACGTTTTTTCGCCAAGAATCACGGTCCGTCTGACATTGAGGCCAACAATGCCACCCCCCACCCCCCTCCCCTCCCTTCGATGAGCAGAGGCGCAGCAAACCATCGCTCCCGTTAAGCCACCGCATTTGAGCGGGCGGGAGGACAGGTCGGTGGCTGGCAAGGCTTGAAATCTGCGAATTGAATTTCATTAACGGGCGACTCTTCCGTTCCCGGCCGACCGTTAATTGCCCGACTAATTCCCCCTCCACGGCGATTTATTTGAAATCCAATATGTTGTCCCCGGTAACGGTCCCATTGGCAGACACGCTCGCGGTTCGAATTGGCGTCCTCCGCTCGACGAGCTAATAAACGCATGATATCCCGACCACTCTTTTAAAACTTCCTTCGCGCCTGGGATGCAAAAAAAAAAGAGAGGAGCGAAGTCGACGCCTGCCACCGGGAATTTTCATTCTTCCGTAGCGTCAAGGGCGGCATCGACGCGCGTCCGCCTCTCCATTGAATACTCGCCGGCGCCGAACAATGGAAATATTGTTCGGCGCCGCCTCGTTTTAATTAAGCGCGAGCGTATTGATAAATAAAGCTCAACGGCGAATTAAACAGTGCCGGCTCATCGTTTCGCAGCGCGCGGCTTTGCGCTCGGTAGGTGAAAAGAATTTTGGCGATCCGAGCCGGACGCTTAATCGGCGGAGAACTCTTTTTTTCCGGCGGCGTCTCTCTTTCATCCCCCATTTTCATGATGCGGGGAGGACAGAGTAGGTAACCCATTCAAGTGTACCGTTAAGCTGAGAACGGGACAGGTGTTACGGGCGGTCCGTCTACAACTTTTTTGTTGCCGCGCACACGAAAGCAGTTTCGGCGTAGTTGAATTTTTGAAAAGCGTGCGCGTGCCATTCTGCGTGCTCGGGCACTGTCGATTTTATGCGCAGCTGGCGGCAAGCGAAGGGAAGATGTTATTCTTTCGACAGGGGTAGCTGAATATTAAGTCAAATATTCGCCCGACGTTCGCAAACAAAAGTTTGAAGCGGCCCGCGTTGCGCGCCGCGTGTGCACAGTGTGGCTTTTTTCCCTCCCCCCTTTCTGCCAATTTTTCGAGCTGTTATCGCGAGCGGGAGCGGAGAGTCGCGAAAAATGCGGTAAGAGGGAGTTTCGTTAAAATTAAGAGTGGCAGAGTTCAGCCGAGCGCGACGTGAAGTGCATTAAAATTTCATTATATTACATCCCATCGTATTACACTTTCCGCATTCGGTCTCTTGATGCTGTGCGTTCCCAACTTTTCGCACCGCATCTTCACTCCGCGCAACTTTACATCTCTTACAATTGCTCAACTGTTAACGTACAAGCGAATAATACACGCATTCCGGCAAAACACATCGCGATACTCGAAAAATTTAGGTTGCCTCTTAAGTGGCGGCACGCTTCGCAAAGCTGCAAAAATTCAAATTGACAGTATCCCAGGCCGTAACACGGACCAATGAGAGAATTCTGACAGTAGTTACACAAAACTCGCCATCGCCCTCGGCAACAAAAAAAAACTGACATCTCGGAGAATTACGAGTCGCTCATTTAACGCTTAGACGCGCGTGGCACCCAGAGCTTCCCATTACCTCCGGCGAAAAAGTGTAGCCAGAGTCGCGACTCGAGATCTAAATCTTCGAAGTCGTCCCACGCTCCTCTCCGACCGGAGATCGCATCTCGGGGCGTAGACCTAATCCTGAGTAACGGTAAGAGCGCGCCAACTGTTACGCGATCGAGTGGCCAGAGGGGTAACAGCTAGGTAGCCTGCTTGTAGGTGTTAGGAGGAAGAAGAGGAGGAGGGAAAAAAGTTTCGCGCCGCGAGTCTCGCCGCGCGCGCGCTCGTTTCATTGTGAAACCGTTGGCTCGGTTTCTAAAGTCGTCCCGATGACTCGAGAAGACAGGCTTTACTTCCTCCCGTGTCAGTTTTGCGGTGAAAGACGAAACTCTGGGTCGGGTCTACTGTTGCACCACTTTCCTGGCTTCCGAGGCGCACTCGAGAGGCAGATGGTAACCCGAGGCCGCCCGTCGCCGACTGACATCCTCCGGTATCGCGCACACGCCGGATTCTTTCGGAAAATCCCTACCTTGCGGCGGACGGTCGCTTCCCGAGTGCGCCAGAATTCAGACGCTTTTCCGAGAAAGTTTCTCAGAAGGCGGTTTTCTTCCTGAGTCTGAGTGGCTGGCTGCGATGACGATTTCCCGATCGCGAGGAGTGATGGGAGTATTAACTGTTGTTGCACAGAGAAAGGACAGAAAAACGATGGAAAGAAAAAGGCACATAACAGGATTCGAACCTAAAGACAAAGTTTGCTTCGACAAAACAGACTGTCACCTTACGCGTGTCGCTACCAACGATCTGGACTGTTGGGAGTGAGGGGTGATGATCAAATTATGGATTGATAGGCAGGTGAGAAGCGAGATTCTTGAGGACGCGTCGACCGTTTGCGGAGAGTATGCATGGCTTTGCATTGACATTTTTCGATGTTACTGGGGAAGGGTTGGTATATGTACAGTTTGCGAAGGGTATGGCTTATTTTTGGTAGGCTGAGGAAATATTTTTAATAGTTGGGCGCAAAAGTAGAGGAAGATAGGAAAGTGTAACAGGTAGGGGAAAATATAATATTTGATATCTAGGAGAGGATGGTGGAAATTCTTTCGGAAAGTCGTTGGAAAACTGGAACTGCATCATGAGGACATTTATTAATATCTTGTTTCACCAAACGTATGGTTTCTGTGTGGTTGCTACTTATCGATTGTAAGCAGAGACGAACGTTTTAACAGAGTCCAAAGTAAAAATTAGTTAACCACGGTATAGTGTCTGATGCACTGCTAAAATAAATTCAGTGTGCTCCGCGAAATGTTATTGGATAAATAATATCATTTTTATTTCCTTCTAGCGATTGATATTCAACAGGTTTGAGCACTACAGTTCCTTGCACAAGGATGGATCAGACAGTACAGGCAATTTCCATATAACAACTTTGCTTCTACCGGTGGAGAATAAATGCACATGCCATTTTTCGACAGAGCCTCTCCGCACCGTGATGTACTTCCGGTATCTGTCAACAAACTTCTCCATTCGTTGAAAAAAGAAGTTTTTCGACTATGCATGAAGTCGTGTCTACACAGCGCGTTGGATCTCAGCATCCAAGCTAAACATGTCACCATATAGCTTTTCTCTATTATCCTTACTGTTATTTCCCATACATACTTATGTCCGTACTTCCCTCTCTTATGTCAGCAATCCTATATACAGAAATGGCGATTTGCTTCCAATCTTCCACGATATGAAGCCAAACAGTAGATTGTCTCACATTTCTTTTCCACTGTTGGAATAAAATACACTTTTCTCCCAGCCCAATAACAACTTGCAAATTTCACATGACGACAATTAATTATTGAACGCTTCTGTACAAACGCCCCCGCACTACACTCGTGGGAATATCATCATCTGTATCGATAATACTGATAATTCCATTCCTATAAACGACTGTCAGCGCAAAATCATGACCCGATATAGATTACATTTAATCGTACAGCGTCATAACAAATTGTATTACGCGAACCTGATCGCGAGCTAATGTAGCCAATAACACGTCACACGTAGCAGCCTCAAACACGCTCTGAAACATTCGAAGGTTAATCTGAATGACAAACTCATATAGCATTCCAAAATTCATCCACGAATTCCGATCATTTTCTTATCGAAACAATTCATCCGCGGCCTACTTCCGCTACTCTGCTCGCGAAAGACGTCTCATCCACTTTCATCCGAGGCCGATCGATCGCCAAATTAAATGAGATCCTCGCATCGTGCCGGATTTAAAAGTGTCGGCGCTAAATATTGGGGCGCCGATGCGAGAAAGGAAAAAAGTTCCGCAAGTCCCTTCAGCGCGAATTTTCTCGAAGCATTCCCGACCGACGTTCATCAGTCTGATAGCTTTTACTTAATACTCCGGCAAACCGGCGGAACCTGCGTTCATAAACCTTCGCTCACGTACTGCGTACCATCCATTATCCGCGTCCTACAGTCGGACACACGAATCCGTGCTCCACCCACACTCTCATCAGCCCTCCTATCCGTATGTTCGCCCGCGCGCGCGCAGGAATATACGTGCACGTCGCAGGAATATGCGTGCGCGCGCAGGAATATGCGTACACACGCGTTCGCTTCCGTCGACGGCGCGCGAACTTGTGGCTTTGCGGTGCCGACAATGTGAAAAATTTGCTGTCGTTGACAAAAGCAGACGGACGACGAGGGGGTGGCTGGAATTGGCGAGGCCGGCCTGGCTGCGAAATCTGACGGCAACAAATTCGCGCACGCACGGCATTACGTCGGAACGACGGATGCTACTTAGGAACGCGACGTAAGCCTCGGTAAATAATGGCGTGCGCACGCGCGACACTCGCCGCTAATGCAAATGAGCGGTTGTCGCTGCGAAGGATGATGGGTGTGAAAAAAATATTTCACATTATCCTTACTTGAACCGTTCAATTCAATACAAATCATTTTATATGTTCTAAACATCCTATATTCTTTTGCCTTTTAGGTTTATATAATTTGTACTTCATAACCGTATGCATCATAACTCGGTACTCTGGGAATGCAATATTCACCTAACACGGCACGAATTAACCTAGTTTGTGCCAAGTTAAATCTGCCTTCCTTATAGAGCGCAGTCTCCACATAACGCCGTCCAAAATAATCGCGTTACACTAGACCTGACTACTAGTTTAGCTTATAAGTCTCTGCTTCGGAAAGTGACCTGCCGGTCGAAGTACCGATAACTCCATAACAACATGCATCCAGAGACTCTCTACTTCAACAGCTCGTCTTTTGGCGACACCCAATGTCCACAATTATTGACCGCCATCTCGGATTTCACCTCTCAACTCATTTCGCACGGCGCAAACACCCGCGTCTGTTGACTCTGCACTTTAGTCTATTATCACACTCGGAGGCCGGTAATTTGCTCAGCCCTCCACCCTCCCCCTCCCCCCACAATTGACAACCGTCGCCCGAGTTAATGCAACATTCTACCCGGCAGAGATTCCGCGGAAAGTTTGCATTATCGTCCGGCACTCGGTCGGCGCATTGAATTTACATCGGCATCCATTTTACGCTGTACACACCGGCGAATTCTATGAACAACGTTTCGCGAAGAGGGGAGGGGGGGTGGGGGGGCGCCGGCGTAGACTGCATTATGCATGAATTTCATTTCGCGCTCGCACCCCGTAAATTATACGAATATTACGAGCAGGGTAGAGTCCCTTTTAGGGATTTTGAGCGACGACGTCTCGCGACGCTCTTCGGATTCTCGAAAACCGAAGCGTCGCATTCTTCGCATCTTGCTCGGCGTTGGGACAGGCTTGCGGCCTAGGGACGAGCTTTGCCATAAGATCGCAGGGTTAAGCCACCCCTTCTCTGGCTCCCTTCGACCTTCATCGACAAAGTGACTAACGCTTTGTCATACTGTTATGCGCGCGTTTAGAAGTTGATGGCACTTTTCTTCGTACATGCACTACTTTAGCGTACGAGTACAAGGCTTTGTCGAGAAGTTTGGAGATTTCGCTAATGTGCAGTGGGGTAAATCTGTACACGGGGCAAATCGGCACTAGGCCCTTATTTATTCGAATATACGTTGCATTGTACCAACTGTAAGGTAGAAATCTTCCTTTGGTTAGTATTCAATGGTTTGGATAGTATTTATTATGCGCTAAATAAAAACACTAAGATTATTAGGTTTTAGTGGAATAGATAGAAAATACATCAGTTCAAATTAAACTTTACAATTTCTAGGTGGGTTTTCCCCCACTCCACCTTATGTAATACTGTCGTCTAACCAGTATGCTCTTCTAGATCTTTATGGTATAATCGTAAGCGAAAGCCAGCCAATCACGTTGATGCTTCGCAGATGTCGGTTCTTCATCATAGTTTATCTTATCCTAATTGCCGCCAGATAAGTTGCATCCTCCTCTACGGTCTAACGGGTTACCCTCGTCAAAATATCGAGTTGGGAACTTGATGCGCGAGGACGGGGATCCGTGAAACAACTGGGTCGTATCTGACCCCACGTTGGGCAAAGCACGTAGACGGTGGCGAGCAATGTGCTCGCGCGATGTGATAATGATCCGGCGGCCGATCGGTCGGAGGTTTGCTCCCGGATTCCGAGCACGGATCTTAATCGCCGTTTATCAGCGCCTACGGGACCGACTTCGTCCCGTAATTATGCCCGAGATAGGATCGCGGGTCAGGGGTTAAAATCCCATTTCCCTCCGATTAATGGGCCGCCTCGCCGCTATCAACGATATCGTCGCCGAGCTCGCGGCCACTTTTTCCGGACCTTTTAAACGCGGTCAGGATAGGGTGGTAGCACTTGAATTCGTACGCTCGAGTCGGTGCGTACCCGGCACGGAGCGTAATTACGCGCTGCATAGAGTGAATGTAATTACGGGCGAGTCGGAAGATAGGTTTAATTAACGGCGGACGTATTATGACGTTAGCGCGATCACTGATTGAGTAATGGTAGGAGTGATTTGTTCATTAGGTTAACGTTAGGTGCTTCCTGAGGTGGGTGAAGTTGTGCTAAGGTTTCTTGGCTGCTTTATGTGTAGTGGTTAGTACCGTTGTGGATCGGGAAATTATGAATGATTCCGGGGAAGATGTGAAAGTGATTGAAGATTTGGAAGTGTTTAAGATTAACCCTTTCGGTCATAGTGTCGTCAATTGACGACATGTCTTTACACGTGATGGCGAGAAGGTAGAATTATGCCGATGATGCCAAATGGTTAAAAAAGGGCTAAATATTTAATAAACAAGAAATGGGATTTTTAGATCAAAGAATAATAATTCGTGACCGAAAGGATTAAGATATCGCAAATATTCAAGCAACCAGATTAGAGAAGCATTACGTTTATTTATAAAGATTTCAGTGCTCTCACAGTTGATTGGAGAGTTCTATATTCATCGTTCAGCGCTTGCACACTAGAGGAAAGGAAAGTCTCTAATTAAGCTAAAATTTTGTCCGCAGGATTACCGGGGATTAATTTTATTTGTAGAGCGGACTGTTTGTTGCGGAGCACTTCGATGTAACGTAAATTATTCCGGGCCTGTTATTTGCGCTGCGGTTAATACGATGGGAATTACAATGGGAATATTACGCGTATCAAATTCAGTTTATTTACGATATAGACAGAGATTCTGAAATGTATGCAGTCTAATTTGTACGCGGCATTGAGCTAGTAGAGCGGGATCGGATCAACTTGCGTAGCCCGAGGAATGTTTGAACAGTTAAACGTTAACTGGTATGCCACTTCACGGACTTAAACTACGAGCAGGCACTGCAATTATGTTAGTGAGAAATTTAGAACCGTGCAAATATCTGCGGGATAGCGCGTAACTTACAAGTGTAATCTAATTCTCTAAACAGACTTGACGAACACTATTTCCACAAACTGTTATAAGTTCCCGGTTCGGCTTCATTTTACACGATTCTTGCAAAACTTGGCTCACGGAAAATTTCATGCGCTACATTCATCGAATCTGTACGTTCACGAAGCGAAATCAAAACACGCTCCAAATTGATCATCGAGTCCAAACAAGAACAAATGGTCTTATGCAAACGATTTTAACAATACGTCATTGAAACTTGAGCTGCGAACTCAAACAAAATGTTCTATAACACGATACAGTTCCCAGCAATAAGGTGTCAAAAATGTAACCTTTTCCTGGCGCGATCAAACGATTTTGCCAACAGAGTCTGCCGCTCGGCAAATCGACTGTATTATAATTTCTGAACTATTTAAGAGCCACTCTGCAATATATCGCACTTCAGATTTTATGCAAAAAAAACCAAGTATATGTAAAGAAATAGTATTTCTTTAATTCGAGTCTTGGACACGAGGGAGAGATCACGTGGAAAAGCATTGGTAGAAGAAGAAAAATAGAGAAGACAACGTGGACATCAAAAAGTGAATAGTTAAAAACCGATATAGGATAAAACTTAAAATTTCGTCTCTCCGTTTACAAAGAAACAATTTCTAGTTAATTTCCTAAAATCCACAATAAAAGAGAGGGTAACATTAGTTACGCATTATATACATTTTGACACTATGAGCCAACAGACTCTCTCTTAACACTCTCAAAGCAGCGTGTCGGGCAATATCAGCGTGTCAACAGCGCCTCTCGGCACTAACTAGCAATCGATTAACACCCTTGATTAATCTCCGTCGTGTCTCGATCCTGTTCCTTCAACGACCCTCAGAACTCAAACGGCCGACAAACCGATCTAACAGAAACGAAATATACCGCACGACAAAGTCGAGCGTCTCCGAGAGCCGCCAAGATCGACGGATGCCTCTCGACCCTCGTAAGCACCCTCTCCAACCCCTCTCGATCCCGGGTGGGGGTGGGGGTGAAATATTCGCGATCCGCGGCCTCCGAATTCGGAGCGTGCGCCCTTGTTCGTAACCGCATTTAATTGGCGCCCGCGCACACATTGAAGCTTTCACGGCCGAGTGCGCCCGCTCTCCATTGCGAAATTCATTTCGGCCAAACAATAACAGCGAATTCCGGGCGGCGTTCGGCTAGAGAGGGACTGCCACCGGGAAACAGGGAATAGGGGGTGAATTGGGTACTAGGGGGGGTGGCAGAGGGTGAGTGGAGAGGGAGGAGGGACGAGGACGAGTCGGTTGACACCGAACTCGGCAGACGGAAGGATCGAAAGGTTTAGGAGGCGAGAGGGCGCGATGATCATCGGCCGTGCCGGTCTCGGAAAGCAGTCGACTCACTTTCATAAACTGTCCGGACGGGACCGGCGGCGATAAATCAGATTACATGGCCGATTTGCGGGACCGGGCGCGCCGAGCGATGCACGAGTGACTGATCGAGTTATGCGGAAAGTTCCGTAATCCTTACTGAGGGCCGCGATCTCTCCGCGCATATTTTGCACGGCCCTGCTTTCTTTTTTTAATCACTCTTTGCCGGGTTTTTTTTTATTTTTGAGCCGCCGATTTATCGGCCCGAGAGACGCGGAACATTTTTTCTCGGCGGATTAGCCCGGTAATGGGAGGGCGGGGAGGGGGTGGATTTGAAGAGGAATGGGATAGATTTTTAACGGAGACGGGATAGAGAAAGGTCTTCTAATAGGTTAGGTGTAAAATTGTTTGTTTTTTATCTATGTATAATGCTGGTGGGACGGGTATAATTCGCACCGTTAGATCATGTATTTACAGTTTATGAATATTTGACTTTTGCTAACGCAACTATGGATGTTAGACAACTTAATGAAAGTAAAATACGAAAACATTTTATTGCCACGTTTACGCCTTAATCGCTTTTCAGTAGCGAATCTGTCAAACTTGCTTGATATCAACCCCGCATCATGATTGATTTTATGTATGTGTGCACTCTTAATGTCTCCATTCCTAAAAGTCCCTGAATTCATTTACAACAACAAATCATGATGATACTTTCAAAGCTGCGATCCATGTTTCGAATAGTGTTACACAATAGTGTCGTTCACAATTTTTTTGACAATTTCTATGGGATAATAATTACCTTAATGAAACTAAAGCATATAAACGTCTCACAAACTGCTTGTTAATTCCTTAACGTCTAAAATCAAAGTTCCGAATATCTCGTCTCAACCACCCCCCAAAACGATTGATTTTAACCCTACACAATACGTCCCAAACAATATCAGAAAATTCCTCCGATAATCTCCATATACCGATAACCCCAAATAAAAGTAAAACAACCGTTTCACCAGCCCCTTAACACTCGAAATCTGAAAGTGTCGATTCTTCCGCAACCACCCCAAGACGATCCACCCCAACTCGCGATATGTTCGCAACAGTACGACGTCCCCGACACTCGTACGCCTCCAACCATAATCGCCGTAAACTGTCCGCACTCGGCGCACACGCGACAATCAGTCCCCGCCCGCTAATTGCGACGTATAATAATTGTCATCGGCGTCTGTTAATCATAGCGAAGCGCAATTATGCTCGTCGCTCGCACATTGTCTCGGCAGCCGCGAATGTTGCAGACAACGATCGTTAGTGCGGACGGCCAATTATGAGCCCGCAAAACAGATACCGCTCTCTACTGGTCGGTTCATAAATAGTGACCGAGGATAAATCGTGCGAGGCCAATCGGGATCGTCCGTGGCAACGAGTCGGGAAAGGCCGCGGAACCGATATGCACCGAAAGCCATTTCCTCGCATAGCAGCGCATCAAATCAAACAACAGTTTCTTTTCAACCTCGTAAACTCTGTAATTGCAACTTTTTATCCGAAAGCTCCAAAACAAGGAGGTAGTAGTAGTGTACAGCTATATAACTATACGTATACTATACTATAATTATAGTATAACTAAAATAGTAGTAGGGTAACGCCGCACTGGGGCCGACACCGACTGCAGAAGAGATGAATAGGAGAGTACAGGCCGCTGCGGTTTCAAGCATTCTGGGCGGCGCGAAGTGACGTCCGGGAGCACCCTCTCTTGAGGAGTGACGTCTGGGTTTTAGTCAGTAGGAATCTGACATACCCTGGCCTGGCCCCAAAGACGCCAGAAGTCTTTCGAAGATTACCTGGACGTTAAGAAAAAGAAAAGAAGGCCACGGAAGCGGCAGATCGACCGAGCTGGAACCTGCGACGTCCGCAACATCGAAACTACAAGTTTCAAGTTCGAGTCGGGACCATTCCGAAGGCTCGTAACGATGTAAAAGTTCCAACGAACTTTCGACTCGGAATCGGTCGTTGAGAAAGCGTCGGCCGATTAACCTCCGCCTTCTCGACTGCTCTTCCGTTTGCCCTTTTCAGACGAAAATATGTAACGCAGCAAGAACTTACACGAGGACTGTTCCTGTTGCAATTACAAGGCCTGAGTTGCGAGTATCGCCAGCTAGGCAGTATTAAACCGTAAAATAGATATCCGCACGAATGCAGTTTCATAAAGTGCCCCGGCGGATTGCGACGATAAATCAGATTACGCGCGCGCTTTGGCGGCGGGCGTGCGTGTAAGTTGCGAGCAGTTGCGAGCAGTTGCGAGCGCGAGTGGCCGTGACGCGTGCGCGCGTGTGTTGGTACTCGCGCGTGTCGTACGAGAGTGTAAGAATGGCCGGGCACGGCACACGAGCGTAGTGCTACAAACTGGAACTGACCGTGGCACCGGTTTACGACAAGGAGGGACGGCTCGTGACTGACGATAAAGTCGGGAAAAATGGCGACGAGCAATAATACGGACGGAAGAAAAGTCTGGCTTTGGCGAGTAGAGCGTACAGAGCTTCTGGCCGACGTAAATAATGCGAGCGACCAAGATTTCCTGCTCCTGACCTTCCGGCCTTGCGCACTCCGCTCCGAGTGGCTCGATTGTTGAATATTTGGACATCGGGGAGCACCCTCTCGATCCTATCTATCATTGTTTTGGTGTAGAGGCACCAGATTGGAGACCCGTACATTAAGATGGGGTTAACTAATGATTTGTAAAACTAACAAGTATGATACCTTCTTATCGTGTTAATTGTGCGCGTGAGCTGCGCGTGTAACGCGTCTCTCGCGCGACCTCAGAGGGCAATATGTAAATGCAATTTACGGCAGGTAAATTATGCATTGAGACCATAGCGCATTTTTCGTTTTTCTCGCCGAGCAGCCACGACCGGAGATGCAAATTTGAAAACTAACGCGTACTCGCCATTGTGATAGCGCTTTAAATCGAAACGATGGAAGAGCGACGTAGGACTGAACGATTTATTTAAAGCACTTTCTGCTCTCTTTACTCGGTCCATTTTCATAATTACGCGTGGTGCCGATAGCTTTGGGTGCGAGATCCCAAAATTTTTTAGTTGGGCCACTTTCGTAATTGGCACCGTACGCTGATCTACTGTCTTCCGGAAGAGTAGGTACTTGGCTCGCTTTATGCCTCCCAACCTTCGCGCAACAGTTGGCCCTCTTCCGATTTCCTTCCCTGAAGAAACATTATCCTGAGCGAACGCTTCGCAAAAATTGTCACACCACCCCCCACCCCTTCCGCGCTGCGGCCCCACACCGTTCGTATTGCGCGCAGCCCAAATTCCGGGTAAAAAAAATTGTTCCCTGTCGTCGGCAGGGTAAAAAAGCTCTCGAAAAAAGAGAAAATTTCCCCGTCCCACGTTGAAGCATAGACGAATTAAATTACGCGACCGTTACGCGCGTGCGCTCACGTGCGATTCCGCGAACGACGAACGGAAAAATCGGCGCGAAACACAGTAATGGAATTGGGGCTCAAAAAATAAGGGAAAAAAGAGGAATTGTTAGCTCTTGCCTTCTGTCGGCGATCACTCCGGGTCGAGACCTCCCCCCTCCCACCCACCCTCTCTCTCTCCCTCGCCCTCTGCCTCCCGCCTTTTTTTTTATTTCTCCCTGTCATTTCGAGAGGGTGACTAACGAGTTTTCGATAACATCCCTTTCGGCGCGACTGGTGTGACGATTCTGCGCGAGGGGTGGGGGAGGGCGGTGGGGGGGGGGGGGGGTTGATCTGCGATTAAAGGGGAAGAAAATCTGTAAGCAGAGCCCAATGTCGCGGAACGATGCGGAACAAATTCGTCGGAATCGAATTTGGCGGCTTCCATTTCTCTCCTTCGCGGCCTTGTCTATTGTCTTGATCGATTCTTTGGCCACTTCAGCGGATACTTATATCCAAGTGGTCATTACGAAGTTTACAGAGTTCGATACCGGGACGAGGCCTACGACACGTTACGTTTAGAGCGTGTATTTACCGAAGAGGCCGTATATTTTTATTACAGCAACATTGTTGCCGCGAAAAAAAAACATATTTTGCTCGACCGGGCAAAGTCCGTTGAACTTTTCCGCGTAAACCTCGGCGTACTACGCGATTTTTCATTTTCCATCCCGCGGTACGGGTTGCCAATAAAAGTATGCGAGATGTCAGTGACCCGGCGACCCGGAAAATGACGTTCATTCAGGGAAAGTCGAGGAGTCGCTAAAATATTGCGCGACGACGCCAATTGACTAATTTCGGAAATCATAACGCAATCAAAGTCAGACGCCTGCGTCGGCGGCAGGCGTCCGACCGATTTGAATCACTCATCTTGGCGGGGCCCTAGGCTGACAGTTCAATCTTGTTGTCAGTTCCATCGACGCGCGTGAATACGGTATCAGCTTCGGTCATTATCATTGAAACGGCCAGCCACTGGCCGCCTTCCGTCGGGGCATTATTTGCATGCTATTCCGAACGCAAAATTTCGCGCCGGACACCCCTCCGCCTGTCAGGCGTCCCATCGACAGGTTTAATTGCAACAAATTGCCGATAACGAGTTTTCGATCGCGGGGCAGACCGTTTGAGCGCCGAATATAACGGCGCCCATAAAAGCTGCGGCCCTTTCGGCGTTCATATCCTGTCTGCCCGCCACCGTCCGTATGCGAGGATCAACCTCAATCGAAAAATCGAATGGACGAAGGTTAGAGCGTTGGGTAGTCGTTCGTGCGTTCCCCATTTTGGATTATGTCTAAAGTTTGTGCAAACGGTGATACACTTTGAATTTTGGATAGTCGCGGTATTTATCTTCCATTCTGTTAGAATAATTCTAGTAAGTTTTTTTCTTTTATTTCGTTATTTAGTGTCGCATCAACCACAAGTAAGGGTGATTAGCGACATTTCGATACAGGGGCAAATGTGTGTATATGCAAAGAACATATGAAAGGATATATAACAGTACATTACATTAGTTTAACTTAGATTACTTAAATGGCATAAGTTAGCCTTGTTTCAGGAAGGAAAGAAGGTCATGAATGTTTAAGTTTTTAGTTGGCATATTTATTGTCGGAATACAACGATGAACGTTTAAAATTGCCCGCTTTAGCAGGAATAAAAACATAGAACCTCATAAGGTGGAGCGGCGGATTTCTATTGTGTTTTCAGGCGTTTTCTGTTTTAATACCTGAAAGTGCAAGTAGTCGCACAGTGCACATCATTGTTCGCGGCCATGAATACTTTTGGCAAAGTTTATATTGCGAAATAAAACCATCTGCGATAAAGTAATCGTAACATCTATTAACGGCCCAATTAAGGAGAATTGGATGGTATATGAAAGAGAGGATCATGCATATTAAGTGAATGTGTGTGTATGTCATTAGCAATGTTTTTGCTGGTCGTGTAACAATCGACCTACTCTGTTGAAAAACAACTCTTAATTAAATATTGACATTCAATACCCTTATTTGTTGCATCAAGATTTTCCTCGTATCCTCAACGTCGTTGATACACGTATTTTCGTTTCCATAATCGCGACAGGACTTTTCCATCACGATATTGCTAGCGTAATTCTAATTGCACTATCGGCAGCATCGAGTGATTTTATCAGCAGCACCTTTGATGTATTACCTCTCACTCGTTCACTTTGAACGATTTCCCGTGTACCACTTTACTCGGTCGACGCTCGCTTTTTATTTTAATGCAACCATAATAGAACCTTCTACCTACGCACTATTTGCCATGGCAGCGGAGTGGCCGCAAACAAAATGAAGCATAAGTTCCGCGCAATCTGGCGAGTGAGCCGTAACTTTGCTCAGGTGAAACTTCGGGCTTGACTTTGATAGCGGGCAAAACGAACGTAAAGATATCGAGCAACAAATGAGTTCGCCCGAACAAACGGATTGCAATATCATAAAACTTGAACTCCATCCGACGCACCGGATAAGGCATGCATGAGAATGCAACAATGTTCATCCTGCTGCTTCAGGCTGTTTTGGCCGGATCGCGAGACATTTTACAAGCTGAGTCTGATGTATGTAAGGAAGAATTGCGGTACATTCTGCGATCAACAATAACGCACGACGTATATGCCATACAGTATCACACTTTCCCTTTCCCTTCCACTTTCCACAACCCACACCTATCGCCAACGCAGTACACACCAAACTATTAATTCACTTATCAAAACACTGTTCTACATATGCATATTCCAATCGTTGCCGATCGCGCGACAATAAACACGTACGCGCCGATTCGTTACCGCGGCCTTCATCCGTCTACCCCGCTGAACTGTTCAGCTGTTCGGCCGTTCAGCTGTTCAGCTGTTCAACTGGACACTTACAGCGGGCCGTGGAAGCCTCTCGGAAACTCTGTGGGAATGACGCACGTGCGGCCGAATTTAATACGAGCGTAATGCGCGTCCGACATCGCAACGGTGACAACGAATTAAACGGGATTAGGAAGCAAATTAAGTATCGATCGCGCTTAATCCGCTCGCCATTCGGAAAGCACACACGGCACTGACAAACGGGGAACATGACGCTCGATTAAGGTGTCGTCGAGTGGCTATTTCTATTGGGTTGGCAACTAAGTGATTGCGGTTTTTAAATAAGAAGGAAGACTCCAAATTTTTTTCTTTTCTTTTCAATGCATGTATACGGTACATTGAGCTTCTCTGCAATATCACATGTTGCGCTACGACGATCTGAATCGATAATGGCCTTGATATGGGTCTCATCGAGTTCAACTGGACGGTCAGATCGTTGAGCATTTTTCAGTGAAAAAACCAGAACGAAATCTGGCAAACCAATTTTGACACTGCCTTCCTTTCAAGGCTTCATTCCCATATACGGCACATAACTTTTTTTGCGCTTAAGATGCGTTCTTGCCTTTTCGGAATAATACAATAAAATATGTCTGAAATGCACGTGTTGTCTTCCATTTTTAAATTCAGATCAAATCAAAACTAAAGATCTAATCGATATAATTTTTGTACTAAATTAAAGGTAGAAGTCCAAACAATAAGAAAAAAATATAGATTAGGTGCTTTGAACGCGTTAACGAAAAAAAAAAGTGTAAAGATCATCTAACGACAAAATCCGCAATCAATTAGTTGCCAACCCAATATTTCGCGCCCGGAACCTACCCGGACGAATAATCATTGTCCGCCGCGGATTTTGCGCGGATTTGATCGTCACGCCCGTTTGACTCGCGGACGCCGAATTTGCCGAGGTTGTTTTAAGGTAAGACCGATCGCTGTCGTTTAGGGTAATGCGCATGATCGATTTGCGTGGACTGCGGTGTTGCGTTCTGTTTGGAGAGCTTGTTTTTTTTCGATCGGAAGCGGTGTACAGACACAGCCGCGATGCGTTCCGGTGTTAATCCTGTATTTGATTGTTGAGGCTGTAAATTAACTTCTGCGAGGTGGAATTAAAGGGATTCAATCTCTAAACGCGGATCAAGGGGGAAGTTTTAATTACCGAATGAAAAGCGTTCATTCGGGTAGCTGGAGTTCAGTGGTGCGTAAACTGTTTTAGTGGGATCTGACAAGTGATTGAAGGATGGGATGTATGTGTTACCTTGCGAAGAAAGTTTATATATCGATATAATTCGAAGTTACGACAGTCGCACGACATTCATGTATCAAAGTTGGCTTCGTTGGAAATAAAACATTAATTATATATTTGGGATGAGTATTTGAATATGCGGTTTCGATTCTACAGTAAAAATGTCAGTATTATGATAGAGTAGGATTGGAATTGCGATGCGTCATTCAGTCGCTAGTAGTTGCGGCAATAGTCGGGTTTAGAATTCAATTTGACGATCGACGCGATCGATCTACGGACAGCCGAGTCTGGGCCCATTTTTTTTATCGTCAAGGAAATCTTCGGAAGATTTCTGGCCTACTCAGCCGAGGCTGGGCCTGAAGGGAACAGCAAGCAAAACGGGCTGGCCACTTAACGTCTTAAGGTTTCTTCGAAAGAAAGATGCATAAATGGTTTCCATAGCTTGGCATTTCGATTAAATGCGTACTGTCGATGCCCTCTTTGGTTTGAGCAAGAGTTCCCTCATATCGTTCAACGACGTCGATACACGTATTTTCGTTTCCGTAATCGCAACAGGACTTTTCCATTACGATATTGCTAGCCTAATTCTAATTGCACCATCGGCAGTATTGAGTGATTTTATCAGCAGCACCTTTGATGTATTGGGTCTCACTCGTTCACTTTGAACGATTTCCCGTGTATCACTTTACTCGTTGGCCCTGGCTTTTTATTTTAATGCAACTATAATAGAACTTTCTACCTACGTACTATTTGGCATGGCAGCGGAGTGGCCGCAAAAAAAAGCACAAGTTTCACGCAATCTGGCGAGTGCGCCGTAACTTTGTTGAGGTGAAACTTCCGGCTTGACTTTGATACCGAGCAAAACGAGCGCGAAGATACCGGCAACAAATGAGTTCGCCCTAACAAACGGATTGCAATATCATAAAACTTGAACTCCCCTCGACGTACCGGATAAAGCATGCATATAAATGCAACAATGTCAATCCTGCTGCTTCTGGCTATTTTGACCGAATCGCGAGACATTTTACGATATGAGTCTGATGTATGTGAGGAAGAATTACGGTACATTCTGCGATCAACAATAACGCACGACGTACTTTTATTATCGGACAACGAACGCTCCGACGACAGAGCCGAAAAAATCGTCGAGTTCGTCGGCAAGTTCTCGCAGAAGATTGCCCCGACCCAAATCTTTCCCGTGGGAGACGAAACTTGGAACGGCATTGTGTCCGATCTGCGGCTGGCCACGTCCCGAACGTTAGCGATTTACGTTTATGGCGCTGCAGAGATGCACTTCGTCAGGCAAGCGCTTATTATCAAAGATTATGTGACGACCTTGTCACATTACGCGCATGTGCCCAGAATCCTGTTGATACTCGTTCTGGATCAGGGCAACGTCGACGCAAATCTCACGCTACGTCAGCTGTGGAGCTTTGACTATGTGGATGTGAATGTGTTCGAAGTGCCACCGGAAACAGGAGGGGAGGGGGAAATTTTTTTGCCCAGATTGCACCGCCTCGATCTCTTCAAGAATGACTACAAAATCACAACGGACATCTTGAATGTAACGAATTGGTATCCGGATAAGACAAAGGATATGAGTGGATATCCTTTGAAGGTTAGTACTAATTCCTTCCGTTTAGACCGCTTCAAATCAGTTGCTTTTATCGAAAGCTATTAAGCTGTTGTGCTATTGAACCTCAAACTTTGACTTGCCAATTGATAGTAAATAATTATTCAAGTTTTTTGTGGACACCAATGAGACGATAGATGAGATTGCTGCGATTTTTCAAAGTTGTATGAATTTCACGGCGGTGTTCTCTACTACTTTGGGCAGCTTCGACATGACTCTCGTTCCGACAAGCATGTTCTACGATGACTTGACTCTAACATTGACAGAGTTTTCAGCGGCGTTTCAGGAATCGAAGTGGTGTTTGTACATACCTAGAATGTCGGGAAAAAAACGATTCTTCTCATTGCGAAATGTAAGCGTCGCTGTTTTACTGGGAATAGTAATTACTCTCATCTTTTGGAACCTTTCAATTTTAATGAGTTTCGACGAGAGCTTGAGACATCCGATGAACACGATCGCTATTTTGTTCGGTGCTCCAATACCAACTGCACGACTAAGGTACGATTAGAAAACGTTAATTCTAAAGAACTCCAACACCGAGTTAACGAAAACGTTGTATTATCTGTACCAACGTTATAATGCGTTTTATGCTATTTTATTGTAACCTTTTTTATCGTTAATCATCACAATGTCATCATCGAATTGCCAAGTACTATCTTCGAAACGTCTGTAATTACAGGTTAGTCGAAAGGATTATTCTTGTGGCTCTCAGTATCGTGTCCGCCCAATACATAAGCATGGTTTACACCGAAATGTTTGGCATCTTCGTTGTGACAGTGAGCGATGTAAATGTGGAAGATTGGACCGATCTGGTCGAAATTGACCTTCCCATCTTCGTTACCTTCTCAGTCTACGAGTGGCTAAAAGAAAAGGATGCAGGTATACCGACCGTTATTCAGGACAGATTTTATTACAGGGGCATCTTTGTGAACCAAGAATCCGAAATGCGCTCTACGGATTTCATGAGGAGAAGCTGCTACATCCTAAACGAAATTGGCAGAATGTACTTGTTCGAGGATTTGTTGGATGAGAAAGGGGAAGAAGTAATGAAATTGACAGATCTGTGCGTTTATACTACGCACGTTACTTACCCGCTACGTACAAGGTCGCCGTATAATAACAGATTGAACGACATAATCCTCCGTGTTTCCGAATCACACATATTTAGCATTCGGCCATCGAACTATACCTCTCGTAAGCAACGAATCTATGAAAGGGAAGTTGGTGCACTCGAACACAGCTTACTAACAGAGGGAAATATCGTTGCCATTATCATATTTGCATATATTATATCTTTCATTACATTCGTTGCCGAAGTTGTTATTGCACTCTTAAAACGTCAGCGTAAACCATTCTGCATCAATTGGATTTTCTCACGCGCTCATTAACATAACAGATGGAATAACGGGATTCAATCTCTAAAGACGGATCAAGCGGAAATTTTAATTATTGAATGAAAAGCGTCCATTCGGGTATCCGGAGTTCAGTATTGCGTAAACTTTCATTGGGTATTGACAAGTGATTTAAGGATGGGATATACGTGTCACGTTGTGAAAAAAATTTATATATCCAAACGATTCAGATTCAAGACAGTCACACAACACTGCTTGGGAATAGTAATTATGTATTCGGGAAGAGTATTCGATTATACTGTTTCTATTCAATAGTGAAAATGGGACAAGACATAAATGTAAGTATTGCTTTTCAGTATTGTGATAGAGCAGAATCGGAATTGCGACGCGTCCTTGAGTCGTTAGTACTTTGCGACAATGGTCGGGTTTAGAATTCAATTTGACGATCGACGGCGAAGGTGTAACGTAATTATCGTCAATTTTCTTCAATAACGGCAAGTGTAATCAGGACGAAATGGTGCTTGCTTGAGTAGCCATCGTCGTTAATAATGTACTAATGCATCTTCCATTAATGCTGCAGTAACGCAGAAACTGTAGGCACAAGGCATTCATCTTCGGAGTACCCTTGAAGCTATTAGTCAGTGCTAATTCTGGACTCAAGAAAATTGGTTTACGCCGCTTTTCATTCTGTTTTATCGGGGCTCACCTTTATCGACGCGAACGACGCCATTTACTTTTTAATTACACCCTACCATCACAACGTGCATACCTCTCATCAGTCGTACATCTGGCGGCTTCCACGATTTCGAGTTTGTAGACAGGAAATTGCGGTGGGATATGCCGAGCTTTCGGATTTCATTTTTTTTTTTTTTGCATTCAGGCCGCATTCACACTCCGTGTATATTTACACGAAAGCGTTTTTTTGGCGCGAGTCTTCAGCTCGACACTCACTAATTGGTTAATCTGCCAAAGGTTTGTAACGGACGTTCACTCACAGTTTCCTCTTTCGGGAATCATTTGATGATCATTTTTTTTCTGACGAATAAACGTATATGATATGTAGAAAAAGTGTGGTCATATTTTTGTATACCGAGTGCTGGGGAAAGTCTCACTTTTCGGAAAATTTACAGGAGGTCAGAAAGGAAGGAGTGCTGGAAGATGAAGAGTAGGGATTGCCAAAGTAAGTGAGGAGTTGGAATCTTTAAATGAATGAGGAAACCGGTCTTATCCTGAAGGGTGAATGTATGGCAGGGATAATCTAGTGTAACCGGGACTAAAACGTAATAAGTGTCGATTAGGAATAGAAAGAGTAGAAAGAATAGAACGTACGAAAGAATAACAGATAAAAGGGAGAGGAGTCTTACAGTGATCAAAAAATGATGACAAATCTGCGGATAAATTTTGTTGCGTATACTCCTAATAGACTGTCCGCATGCGCGCGTTTCACACATGGCAATTAATAACTGTCAGTTTTGCGTATACCTATCGCGCGGCAGAGATCGCGGGCGAGCTTCGTATTTAGGCCGACTCTTGCGGCCGAAGTCAAACAAGCCGCAAATTAGCCGGAGCGAAAGTAAATATCGACGGCGGCGGAGTCAATCGTAATTAACGTATCGTTAACGAACCGGCCATTTCTTCACGGTTGACGAATGCGAATGTACCTGAGCTCACCTCTCGACTTGGCCGCAAAGCCAAAGACAACACGACACACGGACGATTGGCTGACCGCGTCAACTTCGACGGCGTCTCTCTACAAAGTTACTTCACGTTCTATTCGCAAAGTTGGTACACTTCTCGAACGATCTACTCAAAATTAGCGTCTGGCCAACGCGAACATTTCCAACTTACTCCACTTCAGCTCGCCTTTTCTCTTTCCCTCTACCTCTCTCTCCACCTCCTCTTTACTCCGCCTCTTTTTCCTCCATTTCTCTTCAGCTCTACGATTTCGGTTCCGATTTCTCTCCTTATACTTCGACTCTTCTCACTTCGGTCAATTTTTCTCTCTCCTCCCTCCTCGTCGCTCTTCAGCTTCTTCCATTTCCCTCCTTACACATCACCCCTCCCTCCCTGCCGCGACCTCCGAGGTTCGAAAGTTGAGCCCCCGCGAAGTTTCGGCAGGAAAAAGAAAATGCAAACGCAGCGTGCAGCCGACCGCCCGCAGTCGAAGGGCAGAAAGTTTTGGGTGGTTCCTTGGCAAATGATCGCAGCCGAGGCAGCCCTTTCCCTCGGCAGCCGCTGCGGTGGTCCGATGATACTCGGAGGATAGGTCCGAAAGTAGTACGAGGGTGGTACGAGGATACTACGAGGATACTACGAGGGTAGCAAGAGGGTAGTACGAGGGTAGTACGAGGGTAGTACGAGGGTAGTACGAGGGGTTAGTCGCAATGGCAGGAAAACGGAATCGAGAACGGGCGACGTGTCTTGAGGGTCGATTACGTTATCGCTAATTTTCTCGGCCTCCGCAGCCGACCTACCGAGGTTTGTCGAACGGCGAGCGCCAGAACGATCCGAGGACCGCCATTTATAATGCACCGATGTCGGCGCGGAGGGCTCAAAGTTTTCGGATTATGCACCTGTTCCGCACGCCGGACTATCTCGTTCCGCGGCTAATCCCGCGTCTTTTGTTCCTCGCCTCTTCCTCGCCTCTTCCTCGCCTCTTCCTCGCCTCTTCCTCGCCTCTTCCTCTTGCCTTCCACCACCGACCGTCATTTCCTCGCCTTCTCGCTTACGTCGATGGCTTAGCACGCTTCTAGCTGGCCTTTGTTTTTACGTCGGCGCGATATCGTGCAGCGAGAAAATTGAATTTGCCGGCTGCGAATGAAAGGGGATTCTTTGGGCTAGATTAGGCGGCTGTTGTCTGAATTTGATAAAGCTTGAATGACGCAGGATGAAGCGGTGCTTGGCGCAAACGTCGGTTGAGTTTCGGATCTGTCGTGCTTTCCGTTTCATTGGTTTCGGTAGCACGCGCATTTGTACCGACGATTACAATTTATGTTACAAAAAGCAAACGAAAATGTCTCATCACACTTATGACATCGTAGAAAATATTTGTTAAGGCAGATATTTAATTGAAGTTCCTCGAATCACTTTCGTAATCATCAACACATTAGCGTCATAAAACTAATTTAATATTACAGTTCCAAACTTTCTAATTATGTACGCATACTGTTCTACAAAATAATGTTGCAAACAACCGGTTATTGACCGTCAGTAAAAATCGTTCACTTCTAAGTAATCGATATACGTAAGACTGTGACCGAATTCGCCAAAAACCCTATATTATGCATAATATTCCGTCGTATATTATCCGAATAAAAGTAGAAGCACGTGCCTATCGATTGTCCCCGGCAGAAAATTTACTGACACCACTCCTACGCCGTTCTCCGAGCGTGCGTGCAATTACTTTCAGCGGCCGTAAGCCTTAATTAACTAACGGCTATCGTATGTGTTCAGTCTGCTTCCTTCCTCCCGAAAGGAGCCATTCTCGTTACGCGGCTGTTTATCAGCGCGGAAACGCGGCCAAGAGTCCCGAAATAAAAAAGGGTGCCCGGCCCGGGCAAAGGAAACGGCGCGCGGAATTAGCAAGAAAGGACCGGAGATTTCGGTCCCTCCTAAATGAGGAAATGATACCCCCGGAGGACTCTCGGCCGCAGCTCGGCTGCCTTGCGAGGTACACCTCTTGGCGCGGTCAGCGAGCGAAACTAGCTTTATCGACTGTACGTACCCTCGAAACGGTGCATTCAAGAGGGAGAACATGACAGGGTCGGGGAGAGGGTGGAGGACGTGAGGGTGAATGGGAGAAAGAAACACGGCGAGAAACGGAAGGAAAGAGAGAAAGTGGGGAAGGAGAAAGAATCGGACTCGTGTGTGTGTGCGAAACAGAGAGAGAGAGAGAGAGAGAGAGAGAGAGAGAGAGAAGAAGTGGAGAGACAGAGGGAGTCAACTCCAATTACGACGTTTAGAAGAGGCACGGATGTTGGGGCGGGCAAAGAGCGAAACGAGGGTAGCTACCCCGAGGCCCGAGGCCATCCCCGATTTTCAAATAGAAAGGGGAGGGGGCGGATGGGTAGAAGGGCGAGGATACGAGCCGTGTTACCATCTCATTGTTGGCCGCTTCCTCGTTAGACTTTTCCTATTCGCTTATACATACACGAATTATCCGCATGTATCCGAACGCTCAACCTTCTTCCTTTTTTTTGCAGCCCGCCAGCTTCGCCCCCTTCTCTTACCCCCCCCCCACCACCACCACCCTCTCCATCGCTCCGTCCTTTTTTGCACTCGTTCGAGCCGCAAAATGTTTGCTCTCGCTCGACCGCTTCTTGAGCAAAAATTTCACCGCGCCAATCCTGACCAGCTTAACGTTATTGGAGCGAGCCTCTCTCCCCCAGTCTCCCACCCACTCAGCCTCCACCCCTCCCCAGGCCGTTTGCAACTTTCAATTATCATCCCTTTAGTCGCGCGTTTCGCTCAGGCCGCGCGCGTAACGCGAGAGCTGCAAATGGCAATTAACATTATTTCATGCGGTCTCTGAATTACTTTTCTTTCCCTACCCCCAGATGAGTCGTTTAAATCGCGCGTTAGATGCGGTCTGGGGAGAGGGGGGGGGGGCGAAATAAAAATTCACTTTACGGTTACGCGGCGTAAGGGATTATTTTAAAAAGCGAGTACCGCCGCTTATCAAACCTAATTTCCCCTCTTAAGTGGCCGACTCACTTTCCGCGCGATAGACAGCATTCGGGGAAAAGGAAAAAAAATGCCACCCCCCCACCCTCTCCCTCTCCCTCTCCCTCCCTCTCTCTCTCTCTCGTCCTCCATCATTTCAATTTATTTCTCCGCACGTATCCCGCAGCAGTCGTCGCTCTACACGGCCAACTTTTAATTAGGATCACGGGGTCCCAATTTTATTTTTGCGTTTGTAACGCTAGCCCTAACTCTCCCCCCATATCTCCTCACCCCTCTTCCGTCTTCCATTCCCAATCGTTACCGTATTCGCAAGGCGTCCATTATATAGTGCGAAGTTAAGTATCGCCCAACTTTGCCGACGTCTCCTTTGGCATTTCCCACTTTTATATAAGGGTGAATGCATCTGGCTGCGGGACGAAATTGTATCCGCGGAATCTTTACCCGTATCGGTTCGCCCCGCGGCCATTTCCTCCTGCACCCATTTCCGGTTGTCTCCCCCCACCTACCGACGTCCGCCATTCCGTTCGCGCCAGGAGGCACGGATTTAGTAGCCGAGATAATTTTTATGGCCCGGCTCATTAACCGAGACATCATTCCGCGGCACGTAGCCCTTCTCTCTCTCTCTCTCGGCGCGATCTAGGTCTAATAAGGGCATGTTTAATTAGACGAATAATTGAGTCTCGCCGCCACCAGGGCTTCCAGCACGTTTTTTCACCTCTTTTTCTCGTCCTTCGACCTCGTCCTGTTCGCTTTGACCGTATATCCGCGTAAATAGTCTGACAGATGATTGTCTCGCGACCGGTACGGGCATGGTGGGAGGGGGGGCGGGGCTGTTGACTTAGGTATGCAAATAGTTTCGAATTGCGAAGGCACGAGTGTTGATTTTTGAATCCGTTTCTCCGCGCTTCCTTGGTGCGTGAGTCGGACGCAGAGAATTTTTGTTGATGCCTTGAATTGACTAGTTTTAATGGCGATGGATGAGTGACCTGAAACATTGATGACGTCGCAAAGCAGGAAGTAGGTTTATAAGTGGCGAAGGTAAATAGTTTTGTATTCCGATTGTTTATCGCTCTCAGTTGACTTATGCACGCCGCAAACTGGCAAGTAGACACATTTACGAAGGACGAAGTAAAATAGTTTCATATTCTGATTATTTATTACTCTCATGCGACTTGCAACATGGTTGACTAACGTATGCTACAAAGTAGCAAGTAGACACATTTGCGAAGGACGAAGTTAAATAGTTTCATACTCCCATTGTTTATCGCTCTCATGCGACATGCAAAATACTTTACTTACGCGTCCCGCAAAAGTAGCAAGTAGACACGCTTACGAGTAACGAAATTGAACAGTTTCATATTCCGATTGTTTATCGCTCTCGTGCGACTCGCAAAATAGTCGCCTTTCCTATCGCCTTGCCGCAGATTTACCCCGAAATCTGGTCTCACGAAATTGAACTGAGTTAACTGTGGCGCGATTTAGCGGGGTGCAAAAAAGATTCGAAAGATTGAGCGCCGTCGACGCCGACGCCCGACCTCCCCCCTTCCTCTCCCTTTGCCACTCACACCCTGCACGTTTCAAATATTCACGACAGCGCCGCCGGCTCTATGTATTTTATATGTACTCCTCGAACGTCGATTTCACGCTCTCGATGCTCGATGCTCGATACTCGAAGCGAAGAACACTCGTCGACTGGGAGGCCTCCCTCACCCCACACCCCTCCATCGAAACCGGAACTTTGTCGGCGATTCGGGCAAGTGTAGGAAGTTTCCCTTGTTCCTCCCGAAAGCTTTTCTACGTACGTGCTACTTTAACCCCGCGGCACCGATTTCAGCCTCTGCCATTTGTCTTCATCTCTTTCTTCACTCATCCCTACCTGTCTCTCCCTCTCTCCCTCTCTCTCTCACCCTTCCACTCTTCATCCTTACATTTCAAATCTCCACATTCAATCCCCGTGCAATTAATTGCATATTACGGCGGGGCCGAGATTGTTCATTAAGCCGGAACTAATCACGACTCGATCCTCGCGGATTCGTGTCCGCGACTTCGGTGGATAATGCGAACGCGCGTGTTCATATATCGCTCTCTCTCTCTCTCTCTCTCTGCCTCTCTCTTCCTCTCTCTACCTCTCTCTTGAAACAGAATTCGATGAGGAACGTTCGACGCGTCTGTTTGACTTCCGACGTCGGGCCGAATCGGCAGCCGACTACCACCTCTCTCTCACGATTTAATTGGAAAGCCCGCCATTCGCCGCCTCCGCCGTTGCGGTCTTTGCCGCGGCGCATTTCGAATTTTCCTGCCTCCCCCGTCTCCGATAATTTTGACATAATCCCTCCGGCACCGTGGCAGCGCCTGTTGTCGACATTATGCGGAATCCGACCATTATGGGGGCGAATACCTCGAGATCACTATGCGGCGTGAAGATGTTTCACGGGGAGACTTCCGGCATGGTGTTACGCGCGCGCGCGCGGAATCGATTGTTGGCTCGATATTACGAAGACTGGAAGTGAGTGGGCTTAATTCCGTGCCGAGCTTCCGCTTGACGCTCGACTGGCCGCCGAATTTCTTCCAGGATTGATCGCAATGTTCTAAATCGATATTTCCTGCAAGTATGCTTCTCTTCGAGTCGGATGTATATAATATGATTGGACACAATTGTTTCTCTAATAAACGTTTATATTTTCGTCATATTTACATATAGTTTTTGTTTATAATCCGAAGTACCCTGCCTGTAATAAACGAAACGACATTTAATCTTTCGGTGACGATTCTTTTTTGGTTTCCCTTTTCTTTTTCTACTTCTCGTCTTGCTTCTTCGTCCGTTCTGTCTACGCTCTCCGCTCGTATGTCTATACTACTTGTTTCTACATGTATTTAATTTGTATCGCAAAAAGGGGGTAGTACGTTCGATTCGCAGAAAGCGGCCGCGAATAACGTCGAAAACGTTTAATCTCCGAGCTCGGCCGATAATAAACGCCGGAGGGGAATTTTGGAGGGGGTGGAGGGCTGCCAGGGGGGGGATGGTGGAGAATGAAAATTCGTATTATCGGCCCCGCTGTGGGATTTTCCGGATTTTGCGGATAACAACTCAGCTCAACGGTTGACAAATAATCGTTTTGTATCGCCCGGCGCGTTATCGGCCGCCGCGAATATTACCGTTAAATCCGTCCGGCACTCTATCAGCAAATGATGCTGCCCCTACTGGCCGGATTCTCATTAACCTGGCTGGCGGCGGCCGAAAGGTTCCCCGCGATCGGCGTGCCGACGTCGATTTCGAAATTGCAATTATCGAGAACGTTCCCGCACGACGCTGCCTGCGAAAACAAGAATTCGCGTTACATTACAATATTGTAATGTATCGTAAATTGGTCTTAATCTCAGCTTCGGATATTTAAAATAAAGGGCGTAGCCGAATAAGATGGTTAAAAGTGTCCCTAAACCGATTGGAATTCTCAGGGTATTTTGGCATAATTTAGCCCTACTAAAATGCGATAAAAGCTTTTAAATGCCCAGGAAACGTTCTTTTTCGACTTCTACGTTGGTTTAAAGGGACTAATGACTCTTTTTGCATATTTTGACACTATTCCGCATTATGTTACATTATGCTTCATCACTTTACGTTATTACATCTCATTATTGTAGATTATTTGCGTTATTTTCGGGGTTTTTGAAGAGCAACGGAAAAAAGCTCTTATTACTACAAGAATCCATATACCAACTACGAATAGGAATAGGTACTAGCTTTGTGTTACAATACATTCCAATGAAACGGAACGTCATATACCATCGCGTACCGTCGCACGGTCCCCTGCGCAAAAGTGAAAGTTCACCTAACCCTGTCCACGAAACGTGCCCGCGGTGTCTGAAAACAGTTACCCACCCCGACAAAGTAAACAGAATTGAATCGTGAACGGTTCCGAATTTGATCCCGACCCGAGGAAGCCCGACCCGGAATATTCCATTCAAGCCAAACACCGACGTCGGTTACATCGACCATGACGAGCCGTCCGCAAAGGGTGCCAAGAAAAAAGGAATAACAGAGGACGCGGCGACCCTCTAATAATCACTTTGTCGCCAGGCTAAACGATCAGCGATGGCATTCGCGCTAATTGTACTCAATACTCTCTCGCCAGATGACACGAGCCTCCCCCGCCCCCCTCTCTTCCCACCCTATTTCCCCACCTTCCTCTCGTCATCTCGCTCGCGCACTCGACTGCCTCGTTAACCCGGAAATTGCGTTTCGAAACGCCGGGCGTCTAATCCCCAAGCCGCATCCCGGAACGACAATCGTCGGGAGAAGATGGTCTGAGCATGAAAGGGATAAAGCGGGAGGAGGAGGAGGGGAGAGGGAGTTCGCCTAATCGCCCGGTTTCCATGCGATTCTCAAAACACACGGGTACGCCCTGTAATCACCATTTGGTTCGCAGGATAGGAACCGCTCGTTTTCGGCTAGACTGTATTGCGTGACAAAGCTGTTCTTTTCTGGCGAGTTAATCTCTGAGCCGTTGGGACGTGTATAATCCGGTGTTGGGATTGTTGATGTGGAACCGTATTGAGCGGCAGCTAATTAGTAGAACACGTAACGATAATCGTCGAACCTTAGGGAGTGTGGATGCTCGTATTGCGATGGTAGTGAATGTGGCAATTCAGGAATTGATTTTGTGGTGAATTTTTGTAGTAGAGGAGCTGATGATGGAGAATTTCGAAATTTTCTTATTTCCTTTTTATATGGAGATTTCTTTATTATCTTTCTTATATTCTTTATTTTCGTTGGTTCTTATGATTGCAGTATGGAAAGATACTTTCTGACGAGTGCCGGTACTTATTTGCGGTCGATTCTAGTCAAGAACAGAGAATAAATAACATCGACTGTCCGAGTGGGCGCAGTTACTTCTGAACGTTCGAAGTCTTTTGTGATTTTTGAGATTTAGTCGCAGCTTCGATATCTTTCGATCGGAATATTGATCGAGTCTTATTGTGTCCCACATTTCTATTTGAGAACATTCGCGGTATTTGACTTTCTTCTTGATGCTTTGACAAGTTATCATTTTTATTTTTATCTTTATAATGCAAACGCTGGTGGGGCGAGTATAGGTGTTATAATTTGGATGGTTAATTGAAATTCGGGAGAGATTGATGATGCATACTCTCAAGATGGTGGTTATTACTAGTGACGATTTTTAAAACTGCACGTGGTAATAAGGTACTTGATGTAATGAGGTTCATGAATATTAAATCATGGTAACGAGCATAACATTATGCATCGCTTCGTGCATCTTGAACTACATACAGAAATGTTGATAGTACGAAAGTCGTTCCCGTGCAGATTATCCTACTATATGTTAACGCAATAAAATATTTACTGACGATTTGCACCAACGTACTTGCTGCTATGTTAGCGAAACATTCAATAACCATCTTGTTACTAGCGCCAGTGACAATTAGGGAAACTTTGCAAGACGATAAGAAACCTGATCTAACTATGTTCATGAATATTAACGTGTGATAATGAATACAACATAGCGAACTTGTTCACGCTTCTTGAATTTCAAGTCACTGTCCGGCGAGGAAGTGACTTTTTTACAGACCAAATTGCATGATACCAGTATTATTTTTAATTTTCATCAAACAAGTCGCTAGATTTAAATTTCCAGTTACTTAAACATCAGGATAAAAATACCTTGCAACTTAGTATTATATTCCAGACATTTCTATAATGCCTACCTCTGTAACATTTGATTTTTTAGTTCCCGCGACCTTTTTTATTGTTGCGATATTTTAGTCGCTACGATTTTTTATTTGCTGTGATTTCGTAGTCGCTGCAATTTTTTAAATAATATCAACACGACAAAAATCTTCTACAACTCGCCACTAAATCCCACCCTCCCCCGTTACAATTTCTCCTGTAAAAACCGACACATCGCCAAGCCCTCGCTCACACCCCTACCTTACCGAGAATGAAGGTCCCGTCAACCGCACATCATCCAAACCCTCACCCCCTACCTCAGCCGCAAGAGCGGTGTAAAAAGGGTAACAAAAAATGGCGAGGCCACGGGAAGGAGTCTAATGCCGCTAATGAAGTGTGCCTAAAGCCCCATGGCTTACGTTCGCCACCTGACTGGCGCACCTTGGCACTTCGCGCGGGCTTACGAGCTTTGAGAAGCCACGAGCAACCTGGAAGTCAACTCTCGGCCGGGCGGTGGAAATCTCCGAGGCAGTTGAGGATCGGTGCGCGTCGAGGGTCGGTCGCTTAAAATTTCATGCCCTCGAGAGGCCAGCGACAGGTTCTTAAAAGTTTCGCACCTACCCCGCTTCCCCCGCCTCCCCCGCTTCCCCCGCTTCCGGGTAGGACAGGCCGACCGACGAGGCCACTTCCGTCGCTCGATGAAGATGAATGAGGATGGCCGAAAGATTGAAGTTCGGAGATCCGCGGATGTCGGCTGAGAAAGTTTTTCCGGCCTCGGCGCGATCTGGGACGGAAGATTAGATTTCGAGGGATTAGAAGGTCGGGAGGATGAGATTTTTCGGAGCGGAGGGAGGGAGTGGTAGGAATGCCACGGCGGGATGGATTAGAAGAGGGTAGGTCGTCGGAGGCGGGACAGGGAGTAATGAAGTGAAGGGGCCGTTGTTACAGAAAGATAAACGATTCGGAAGTACGGCAGGGTGATGGGATGAAGTGGTGCTGTGCCGAGTGTTTAGGTTATGCAAACCTAATGTAGCTGCTGGTTCGACTACTTTCTTCGCGACAATCTTCAGAGTCCATCAGTGGATCCGGCATGAAACGATACTTCAAGTCTTCATTGACAAGATCGGCATGTTTATACCTACAACATATCATTGATTCCAGAACCAAAGACGCAATTATTTTTAGGTGGACCTAGCCGTCCGACTACCGTGCCTGGATCGAGGTACCGGGATGTCTTGGCTGCGGAAACGCACACATTCTAACAAGACGTTCGCTACTTGAGCCGGTGTCACCGGCGCGGCGTTCGTCAATTGTTCTCAAAGCGATAACGCATAAAAGATCTTTTGAAGTGGGCCGACGGCATCCGGCGAGCAGCTCGCTCGAGCCGTCACGGATTGGTATTAGTGAACTGTCTGTGAGGGGCCGAAAGAGACCCAGGCGCCAACGGAGAGTTCGGTCGTCCGAGGGCTAGGAATAGTCGATTGAACTACGTGCAGGACGATTAATAGAGGTAACCTTCGCACACGGTAGACCAACGAACTGCAACTGGAATATGCTAAAGCCGAATGAATTACGACGAACTAACTCCCGGATAAATGATCTACCTCGCAACAACCTTCCTGCACGGCCGGAGTCGCGCTACCTCCTAATCCCACGGTATCATTATATTATAATTGTACAATACCGCGGCGCCACTTGATCAGAACAAACGCCTCGCCCGCCTCGCCCGCCTCGCCCGCCTCGCCCGCCGGTCATTGTTCCATATTTACCGCGCTCGCATTCCGCGTCGGCCATTTCCTCCGCTTCCTTCCAATAATCCTTCAGCGGTGCGGACTCAGTCTCTCAGAACCGCAAGCGGGATATAATCGCTTTCCCGCTTCTCCTCTATTTTCTATTCAGCGTTTCGGCACGCAGCCGCCGTAAAGTTCCGCCCCTCCGCTTGACCCAGCTTTAATAAAACGTCCGAATATCTCTGCGCCGCATCTGCCGCGCAAACCCTTGCATTTTTAGGGCCCGGCCGCCCGTTGCACATTTTCATCGCCGTCGCTTCCTGCTGCCGAAAAGCCGCCGTCTGCGCCTTTATACCTTTTTTATACGCGAGCGTGGCTGTCGCCGGGAACCGCGAGCGTAAGCGCGCCAAGGTTGGAAGGAGGGAAGGATGGAAGGAAGGAAGGTTTGAAGGAACGTTCTAGGTTGCGCGGAGTGCGCGGAGAAACGTGAGAAGCGGACGAGGCTGGAATACGGAGTGGGAAGAGGCTGAGGAGCAAGGAGAGAGAGAAAGAGACAGAAAGAAAGGAAGAGAGGGAGAGAGAGGAAGCGTAAGGAGCGGAGAATCAGAACGAGAATCAGTAAACCGGCATGCGGAATACGAATGAGCGCGTGTTAGCCGGAAGAGAAAGGTCGGCTGAGAAATGCTGTGCAGGAGCGAGAGAGAAGCGAAGGGAAAGATGGATCGAGAGACGGAGAGGAAGACAAGTAGTGCGAGCGCACATATACACGGCGAGGGACGAATATGACGAACGCGAAACGAACAGGAAACCTGGCACGGTCTGACCGGAGCCAGGAGAGACTGGGCGATCGCGGGGGGGAAGACGAGGGGAACAATGGAGGGAGCCGGGATGAGACTGTGTATAAAGAGTGCCGTGAGCGGTGAAACAAAATAGGCCGATGAAATAAAAGCTTCGCCGGCTTGGCGAGCGTAACCTCGCGTGTTCCGATTCGTTCCGCTTTTCCGCTATTCCGCTATTTCGCTATTTCGATATTTTGCCGGCCGGCTGTCTGACTGGGCCTCGGACACGCTGAGAACCATCCCCCATGCGAATTAGGCGGATCGATAGGCGAAGGGTTTAAGAATCAGGGACCAGGAATCAGGAACTGATATGGAGGAATGGTGGTTCAGTGGACTGTTATTCTTGGCTTGGAATATTTATATCATTTTCTGTTTGGAACTAGAGTTGAGCCGTATGTGCATGGCTTTTAAATGTTTCTTTGCTAGTTTCCGAGTTGACTTTTGTCGAAGTATTTTAGTCGGAGTTTCTGGATTTGAGATGGAGAAATTTGTACTCGTATTTAGCATCGTATAAAAGTCATGTTTTTTAAATAATAGAGATGAACCAATTTTATGCTGTGAAACATGAGTTCTGCTCCTGTTTGTTGCAAATCTTCAGATCCACATCAATCAAATTACAGCACATATTTCTTAGCGTAAACTAAGGTTTAATAATAACTCAGTCTTATCGAAAATTCAGAATTTTCCCAATACCAGAAACTCATATAAATTACTGAAAAGAACGCATGTGCTACCAATCTCACCATTGCCAGTCTCACGCACTCACACGTATAACTAACAATTGCAGCAGAATCCTGCCCTCAACATACTCCCTAAAATATGTATACCGCCAGTCGCGACTGATACGGCAGTCGACGCCTCAAGCACGGATTAGAGACACTCCGTTTGATTGGTCGTCATGCCGAATAACAGAAGCCGGCGTTCGCAATATCGTGCGAGCGATATGACTTAAAGGACTCGGCAAACGGTCGGCACTAAGGAACGCAAATGACAGAGAGAAAATCGTTAAAGTACGGGGGGTGGAAATTGGTCGGAAAGCGGAAGAGGGAGTTAGATTTCCGCGGTAATATCGAGCCCCAGCAGAATCGTCCCTCGGCGCCTAACGTTCCTTTCTTCTCGCCGGCCGCGATCGTAATTCTAATTAATACGAAAGAAGTGGATCGGCACGTGCGATGCGCGCGGAACGAAAGGAACCCCTCCGGCGCTTTCTCTCCGGCTTCCACCCCTCGCTCCCTTTTTAATGGATCCCTCGCAAGGGGCGAGGGAGCGTGGCCGATCTCTACTTAAATTGGCCCGCTTTCTTACTTAGCTGCCTCCACCTTGATTTTACGGGCGGCGCACTCGCCGCGATTGTTAAACGTACCGGCAGCGTACAGTTACGTTCAATTTATCCGTCGGTTCGTTTGTTTCGGAGACAACAATGCTGCGCGGTTCCTGTATTCTGTGTCGAGGGCTGCCCTTGATAATCGGTCGCTACGGCAAGGTGAAATAGTTTCTGGCTCCGGACTGGAAGGATAATGGGACAGTTCGAGTCTTAGGAGCATTCGTGTTTATGTTCTTTATCGCGTTTGTTCCTTCGTTTCTTTCAGTACTCGTTCACACCGATCGTATGCTCATTCGTTCATTAATTTATACCTGACCAAGTGTGGTCTTTAGTTACTTGCTTTCAATATACATCTGTGAGACTTTGTTTCTGAGACGTAAAATAATCGTTTTCTATATATTAGGACTATGACTCGTCATTTCGTTTGTGTACCGATCCGATATTTTACGTAATTTTGCAATTATTCGATATTTCAAGTCATTTCGGAAACCGAGAATCGTAATGAAATAGAACTCGGACAATAGTGAAAATCGCAGTAAGTATAACAGATCCTTACCAGAGTCCAAGTATTCTCCACTCAACGTCCTATATTTTCGACTATTGTCGCTAGATTCATTCATGCGTTCAATCTGTATAAAACCACCGCCAATTACTTCCGCGAATTCTATGAAAAATTCACCAAAGCTCAAAAGCTGTAAAACCAGCGAAAGCAACATACATTCCAGTAGAAACAATTCAAAATCTCTCCAAGCCAAGTTACGTCCAATAGACCTGTATTTCCCCAACAAAAAAAATTCAAATAGCGTTCGACCTCTAAAACACGCCAAATCACTAGGTACCAAACAAACAATTACGTTCCCCGCACCATGCGCGCGAAGCCCTTAAACCGCTCACCACCCAAACATTTCCACCGTCTAAACCCTAAATCCACTACACGAATCAGGCTCCTACCTCCGAACGCAGCTTCGATCTTAACATCGTCGGGCCGTCTTGCGAGCGGTTTACCGCCGAATAAACATCCGCCGTCTCTTTTACTTTTTAACGAATCCGCCCGAGGCCAAGTGGGTGAAGGGGATGCATCGAACGGTGGACTTGTGAGGGGGAGGATGGGAGGGGGTGTGTTCAGTTAAGTGATCGAGCGACCCTCCGATTCACGCTCGAGAAGACACACGCTCGTCCTGGAGGCCTTAAGCGCGAGCTTAATCTCGTAGCCGGAGGGTAAATAACGCGAATGAAAGGAAAAAAGGATGTCACGTGGTGTCCTTGGGGTCCCCGTCTGGCAGTCGAGTCCACCCTCCCGCCTCCCTTCCTCGACTCTCCTTGCCCGAAGGACGCCTCCAGGAATTCGAGCCATTACCAGATGGGAATCTGCGAAAAAGCTGCCCGATAGAAAGAAAGGAGAGGACGTCGAAGATTTACAACGATCCGGCGAACACGTCCTGTCCCCTTCGCGCGGCTTCCTTTTCGTGGCCAGGGAGCCGGAAATGCGTCCTGATCTCCTTTGGCCGCGGAGGTCCTTTTACGGAATCCTCGAGGTAAGCAGCTTCGATCGCCCGGAACTCCTCGTTCCCGGTATTTACGCGATCTTCCGCCTAGCGCGTGACGTCACGCTCCTGACGCGTGAGAGATTAATATTTTTCGACCTGGCCCTCCCGGGCCCTTTGGACAGAGCTGTTTTCTGGCTTTTGTGCGTAATTCGATTTTTATTGTATTTGCACGAACGATTTTGTGGTTACAGGAGATTAGTGGTCAACAGTATAAATAAATGTAAAATTTATAAGTTCTTGACCGTCAAAGTGATGTATAATTATACGGTTTTCGGCGATATCGGTCACCAGGTGAGTCAGAGCACTATATTACTTTTTAAAATTCTTTTAAACTTTGTTATCTTTTTCATTACATGCTTCATCAATTTATTCCTTCCGCTTTGGTCTCAAAACCTCCAATTTAAACTCATAAAAAAAACTTAATTTGATTTGTTTTAACTGGTTATTTACAATGTTTTTTGAAATCCATTGTTATTTAATCAGTTTGTAAAGTGGTAAAACAGTGACCAAAATCGCCGAAAACCGTATAATTATAGTATAAATAAAGTTAATGCTGATACTAGCGGTTTGCAATGTTTAGATCGTCCACGATCCATCTCATCATTTACCGAGTCACGTGCCCTGGTCAGAATTAGCAACCGTTAATTAACAGCTCGATTATTTGTACGTGTAGCATTCGCGAACAGATTCCTAATCAAGTAATTTGCAAACGGACATGTTCCGGATATTCCAGCCGCCGATCTGCGCGTCGATTATTTGTATTTCTACCTTTCCAATCAGGCAGTAGGCCAATTACAAGCGGTCATGTATAAAATTTCTACAGCTTCGGTTCGAATCTCTCGATCGCGTTCGCTGTTTATCGAACCGACCGAGCGAACGTATCGAGGTGCAGGTGTGGATTAGGTCGATTATTTGTTCTCTAATTGTCGATCCATCTTCCCTTTTCGCCGAACGACTCCGGTTCGAGAGAGCTCGGGCCATTTCGCCGGGTGGAAATCCTGCAGGACGAGGCGAGAAAAAAAAAGACGGACGGGCTCCTGGATTTACAGCGTCCTGGCAGATATCCGCTCCTCGCCGACCAACCCTCCTTCCTTTCGGACGCAGGCAACCGGAAACGCTGAAACCTTCTCGGTCGGCCACGCGAACTGTGAATACCGCGAATGGAATTTCTGTTGACTCGCGTTCCGCCGAACTCTCGCTTTTTATTCGCTTACTGCTTTGCGTTCCTCGCAAGGATACAGGATCCAGGGATCCTGCTCTCGGTGTCCGACGCTATTTGAATCCGACGATCAGAATGCGGCTCGCTTCCTAATCGATTCTCACGCTTCGGACGGAAAGTATTTTCTCGAATCTGTTTATTAGAACTTTGCGTGAGTTACAGTCAAGATTTTTCTCTTAAATGTGCTCACGCTAGTTGAACACCTCATTGTTTACGTATCCCCTGAAAATGTCACGCGGTGTGTCGGAACGTCGGGAGGTCCTGACTAGGTGAGTCAGGTTTATTGCACTCTTTTTAATCTTGTTATCTTCTTCCATTATATGTTTCATTGACTATTAATTCTTTATCTTTGGTCTTTAAATTTCTATTCAAATTCATCAAAATGTAATTTGTTACGATTTAACCGGTTATTGACAATGTTTTTCGAAATCCATTGCAATTTAATCAGTTTGTAAAATAGTACAACAGTGACCGAAACTGCCGAAAACCTTCTAATTATTCACACTAGTGAGTATTATATTTACAATTAGAAGAGGAAGCTTCTTCATTTGCGATTTTATTCGCTATCTCGTATATGCGGCAGGTTTTCATCACGGCTGGAAATTCATAAAATACGATATGTGATCCTGAAAAATTCAGCAACCGAAACATCAAAAGAGCGACGTATGGCGATAAGGAGCTTAGCGACGATCTCGATTGGGTTGTTTTTCCGCCGGTACATAAAGCTTTGTCGAATCCGCGCTCGGGTAATGTCTTCCGCGAAAATAGCCTCGCCTGCGGGACGGTTCCGAAGCGGAGCGAAGAAGTTTAACCGAAAACGCGCGCCTCTGATGAAAGACGAATATAAATAAGCTCTGCCGGTGCAAACCGATTCCGAAGCGGGGAGATCAAAAACACTCGCCGCTCGCAGTTGCGCGCTAATTGGCCTCATTAAAAGGGTCCCCGCGAAATAAATGAGCATCGCGCGCGTCACTCGGTCTCTTTACTGGCTGCGTGTTCGGCCGAGAGTATTTTCAGACCTACCCATCCGCCTGCCGCGCTCCGACGATTACTTTTTTCGGCAAAGGTAAAGAATCCCGTCCTCCGCACCGATTTGCATGAAACTTCGTGTAATGGTAAATTTTTGTATAAAAATAAGATCTGTAAAAGCCAATGGGCCCGCTCGCGTCTAATTAAAAAGTTATTAAGCGTTAAAGTTTAGTTATAAAACCTGCCTTACCGGCAGCGTAAACGATATCTGCGCATGCGCACTGATGTCTGCGCTTGTGCTCTGACGTCTGCGCATGCGCACAGACAAGTTTGCAGTTATATTTGAAATGAAATAATATTGAATTGGCGAAGGCTAGGGGTGGGCAAGGCTTCCCTTTCATAATGTTTAAAAGTTTTCAATCAAACAATGGCTTGAGAGTAGGGTTAGATTTTAACTGCCCAAAGTGCAACATTATGAAAGGGAAGCCTAGCCTATACCCAGCCCTTATATAATAGAAAAAGTAAGATTTGGCTGGAAGTTTTCCCCTTCGGGGAAAACAAAAATTAGTATTATATTCCATTATTATATACGACTGATGTACTTTGAATTGTACAAGCGTGCGAGAACGTACGATTATTATAATTAGTTTAAATATCTTTTATTAAGGAAATGCAATGTATATTATTCAATGCTTTTACAATATATGAGAAATTAAACCAAAATTAGCGTTCAACGATTACTATCCTAACCCACCTATTCCCCATCGTCGTTTACAATAGTTATAAGTCCATCGTTGTTCATTTCGGGAAGTTCAAGATCCACAAAACAATAGTTCGAGAATGGCAAGATAATCAGACACCATCAGAACACAGGGGAAGCAATAGAGTCCATAAAATATATGGTAAGTATTGTTAAAAAATACTACAAGCGCAGAAACGCCATAGGAAACACATTAAAAATGATAGGAATTAATTTTAAGTTAGATAGATAAGAATACTAGCAAAAACCATAAGAACATCATAAGGAAACCATAAGCTACACGTACAGTGTCAGTGAAAGCAATCAGAATTACAAATATCCTATGGGAAGTCTATAGAATACGTAAAACGAACGAGAAAGGACATTTGGAACATAGAGAAGTAGAGAGAATTGGGCAAGATTCTGAAAATGTCACCTCTTCGGTACTCCTATGTTCCTATTAACTCGTCTGATTTTGGGCAAAATTCTGAAATTCTTAGTCGTCACACTTGACTGAACACGCCGAGTTTCGCTGTGCCACCTCTTCGGTACTCCTATGTTCCTGTTAAATCGTCTGATTTTGGGCAAAATTCTGAAATTCTTAGTCGTCACGCTTGACTGAACACGCCAAGTTTCGCTGTGCCACCTCTTCGGTACTCCTATGTTCCTGTTAAATCGTCTGATTTTGGGCAAAATTCTGAAATTCTTAGTCGTCACGCTTGACTGAACACGCCGAGTTTCGCTGTGCCACCTCTTCGGTACTCCTATGTTCCTATTAACTCGTCTGATTTTGGGCAAAATTCTGAAATTCTAAGTCGTCACGCTTGACTGAACACGCCAAGTTTCGCTGTGCCACCTCTTCGGTACTCCTATGTTCCTATTAACTCGTCTGATTTTGGGCAAAATTCTGAAATTCTTAGTCGTCACGCTTGACTGAACACGCCGAGTTTCGCAGTGCCACCTCTTCGGTACTCCTATGTTCCTATTAACTCGTCTGATTTTGGGCAAAATTCTGAAATTCTTAGTCGTCACGCATGACTGAACACGCCGAGTTTCGCTGTGCCACCTCTTCGGTACTCCTATGTTCCTATTAACTCGTCTGATTTTGGGCAAAATTCTTAAATTCTTAGTCGTCACGCATGACTGAACACGCCGAGTTTCGCAGTGCCACCTCTTTGGTACTCCTATGTTCCTATTAACTCGTCTGATTTTGGGCAAAATTCTGAAATTCTTAGTCGTCACGCATGACTGAACACGCCGAGTTTCGCTGTGCCACCTCTTCGGTACTCCTATGTTCCTGTTAAATCGTCTGATTTTGGGCAAAATTCTGAAATTCTTAGTCGTCACGCTTGACTGAACACGCCAAGTTTCGCTGTGCCACCTCTTCGACACTTCTATGTTCCTGTTACTTGGTCAGATTTTCGACATTTTAACGCTTGACTGATTCCAGTCCTAACCGAGACTTTAACATTTTTCGCCTCATCGTATATTTGATCATTTCTCGCTATTCCCATAGTGTTTTCTATCAAAATGGAATTCTCCACGATATCAGATGAATACAAGAGTCGCTTGCCTTCTTCTCCCATCGCATTTCCATGTGATCCCATAAGATTTCATCGAAGTTGGGAAACTTTGTTACATCGGAAAAAGGCATGGTTTCGGCGAGGGATATTGGGTATATGGGATCTTATAACTAAGTAATCAGAGAACACAGAATTTCGTTTAATACATATATTGTAAGGAAAAATAGTATACAGTAAAAAATGTTTCTTACATAGTTATAATCTAATTCCCATACAATTGTTGTACTTTTAGCATACACGCTACATACAGCATACTCAGCTCACATACATACATACGTACAATTTCTTATATAATAATTGTCTCTAATAATTCAATATTAATATAGGCGCAAAGGTAAATAAGTAACACACTAAAAACTGTCTTGAGAAGATCAACACTTTTGCTGTGGAAGCGACTAAGTAAGACCATTGTAACGTGCCGCAATGTAAGTAAGGAAGCCAACAGTGAACGGAATTTTGCTTCTTTTGGTACACGTACTGTAAAAAATAGAAAGAACCCAATTATTATCAAGAAAAATAGTATATGACATAATAATTATTGAATATTAATCTTACCCATTAAATTTCGGCATTCGACGTCAAAACTAGGAAGCACGGCTTGCGATTTTCATCATCTCCTTTCGATCCTCTATCGCCCGACCGTTTTTTGGCTGTAACTCCGAAACTAATGCGAATTTTCGGGGAAAACAAAAACCTAACCCAAACCTACTCTCGAACCATTGTTTGATTGAAAACTCTTAAATATTATAAAAGGGAAGCCTTGCCCAAACCTAGTCTTCGCGAATTCAATATTATTTAATTTCAAATATATCTGCAAACTTGTCCGTACGCATGCGCAGACGTCAGAGCGCTAGCGCAGACATCGTTCACGCTGCCGGTAAGACAGGTTTCATAACTAAACTTTAACGCTTAATAACTTTTTAATCAGACGCGAGCGGGCCCTTTGGCTTTTACAGATCTTATTTTTATACAAAAATTTACCATTACACGAAGTTTCATGCAAATCGGTGCGGAGGACGGGATTCTTTACCTTTACCCTTTTTTCATCCCTCCCCCGTTGACTTGACCGAAAATGCTTTGCGAAAAGCATTTGCGATTGCAGGAAATCTTTCGAGATTCAAGTCTGCGATCTGGTCATTTCAGTTTTTCACTACTCTTAAATAGCGTTTTACGGTGCTTATTTCGAGTTTAACGAATGATAGTTAATTTTCTATATGTCTATTAATGATTATTTATGTCTAGCTATAGCATTACTATGCCGTCTTCTGCCTGCGTTAAAATCTTTTCTTTTCGACGCCCGATAATAATTATATTTAACTTGCGAAATAAAATAGGATATAAGTACAGTTTATTCTTTGTATAAAAATATGAGGCTTGTTACACACTACCGAAGACTACGGTACAAGCAACTTGATATATTTGTTATGGCAATAGCATTTCCACAAAAATGCCATGACTATATTGACAACCAACACAGCTTTAAAATCCGATCACTCCGCCTTCATTGCGTCTACATTCCGATAAATCCGTTAATTTAACAATTCTCGAGTACTTACCCGTCCGAATTGCGTCTCGCGATTGGCTTCAGTCCGCTTTGTCGTGCCTCCCCTATTGAGGAAACGAAAATGAACGGCGAACAGGCCGAACAAAACCGGAAGACGCAACTTTCGGCAAGTAACGTTCGCGTCCTTCGCACTATCATTCGAACCGGTCGCAAACACAGAAACCGTCCGTCGCGAATAGACATCTTAAGCCATGCGCCATTTTACCGAGGATTCGGCAACTATCTCGACGTAACAATGGACCCCCGGGCAAAATACGGGAAGCGAGGAGAGGCAGGAATAAGGGGCTCTGTCGAGCGACAGCTCAAGGATGAACAGTTCCCGTGAATCGAAAAGTTATCCTTGTGTCCGTCACCATTCCCGATGGAGCGACTCGAATCATACTGACAATGGTCGGCCCGGCGAAAAAATAGGAGCCACCGTCAAAGCGAGCATTCTAAGCGTCAGATCGCGAACAATGAATCCCGAAGGAGTCGAACTAGAGAATTCTGCGAATCGGCGAAAAAAGACGCTGAAAAAAGGATGACACGTGAGACAGGTGACAAGCAATCTTGACGGATCTGCAATTTTTCCTCTGCTTTTTATTGGTCGGATACATTAAATGGTACAGTTGGCAATTCGATCGGCAGTACAATTCGGGATATCTATTTACAGTTATGTACAGCTCGGCTCGTCGGCCGTTAGGTCGTAAAACGACGGGCATACAGTAATCTTAAAGATCGGCATGTAAACTCTGAGTCTCGCGGATGGCGGCCATCGGCGATCGATTAATTAGTTAAATTAACGTTCGGGCAGTATGGACGCTCGCGGCGCCGTTCGCGGCTACGCTCCGCTTTCAGAATGCGCTTCGAGCGATTCTTTGAACTTTCCCGCCAACTCGGATTCTGCGAGCCGACGCGCCAGCCGACGCGCCAGCCGACGCGCAAGCCGAATTACGCTAGCGTATTTCAAACGAGTCGGCATTCGGAGTACGGGAGGTTAACTTTCGCGTTCGGATCGGCTCGAACCTTCTAGCTCTATTGCGCAGCTATCGCTCGGCTCATTTCACACTCACAAGTGATCACACAAAAGTAAAAGTCATTCGGATTTCGATACAAACGTATGGCGAAGTTATGCCAACATTAGGCTGTGTCAGTGTTCCGTTGGAATTTCCTACAAATTATATCGAACGACGGTAGAAGGGATGATGATTTAATGTTAGGATATGATCTACGAAAAATCCTACAGCCCAATTTCATTGGAAACGTGGCTGACGTCCACTTAATCAACGCAGTGTTACCGCTAAGGACAATGAACGAAAAAAGCATGTGAGTAGTAGGAGATGAAAGACTGCCGCTTACCTCGGCGAAGGTAAAGTAGGTGCGCCTCGAATCTGGCAGCGAATTTAAATTTCAAAACGACAGCTTCGGGCCGCCTCACGGCCATCGTTTCTCTCGTTTATCGAAGCAACGCGAGATGAAAAGGTATGTCAAAGCGAGGGGTGGGGGTGGGGGAAGGGGAGGGGGAGGGAAACGAAAGCAAACGACAAGTGGAAGGTACGCGGAGGACAAAGGCTCGAGGAATCCTACCGGAGACTAGAAAATGTATACTCGGATCGCATTACCACTTCTCGCCAGACGCGCGCGCGCGCTCGCGTCTTTTCACTCACGCACACGTTCACGCACACTCGACATGCACGTCAAAGCGCAACTGTGACTGCCTCGTTACCTGCTACGCGCCCCGTTTACATATAGCTACTTACGCTTAAACGCCTATGACAATAATTACACTTATACTGTGTGTCGATATGGATAAAAGATACGATCGCTGCGCGAGGCCGTCTTCTTTCGCGAAGGATGATGATCGAGGCGACGATCGAGATGAGTCGGATCGAGGGTCGACGGTGGCGAAACGAATTGTTCTCGAACGATTTCATCGTAGGAGGCTGGTTTCGCGAAAATGTGTGAAAATGTACGTACGTGGGCTACTTAGAGAACGGTGTGGATCAATTATTGATCGTTGCGGTGCGATTCACTAGCTTAAACTCGATACGTTCGTTTCGTATCTTGGTCGATATAGGTATACCAATAGGTTTCGTTTTGGTCGCGCCTGTCTCGGATGAACACATAGAGAGAATCTTTGTCGATAATTGTCTTACGAACGATTACGAATGAAAACGATTTACAACTAATATGATAAGGAATTCAGTGTCAAAATACGAGCGATTTCATCGCCGACGCAAGTATCGTGCTTTTTCATAAGCATTCGTTGAAGCGCATGTTTCTACTTACAAGAATTCGCCGCGACACACGTTATACAAAAGTATAGTTAAAATATCCCTTTGCCAAAATTCAAGATTATTCGCTCAATTAGTTTTATACAAAGGTTACAAAAGAAATTGTCCTTACCCCGTTCGCAGGTGTAACGAACGAACGTTTGGGGTCAAGTGATCCGGTCGCAGATTTTTCCAATCTTCAACATCGTAGGACCGAAAGTCTGTAGAGACCTAAAGATCGCGCATACATATGCAAGAACGTCGCGCAGTTGAAATTAAGAGTTGAGACGAGTTGTCCTTCTTGACCGGTTAAGCTTCGTCTCCTTTTCGGAACGGTCATTACCGCCCAGAAACTCGAAGCGTCGGCCATCTCTGACTCGATTCTCAAGACTGCCGAAGAAGATCGTCGGATTGAATTTTAATCGCCTCCAACTGGCCGCGGTAGTTTTCGTCCGACTCGAGAGGGCTAAAGTTTCCGCGATACTTTTCGGACTGCAAAGTGTTTCGAGGGAACGAGTGCTTCGAGTTTCACGGCAAGATTGTGGCTCGTTTCGCGGAATCGATACAGTTCGCAGGGGCTTGTTACCGGCTTTTTCTCTTGATTCCTATCGTCTCGTCTTCATTTCATCTCTCGTACCTTCTCTCGCGCTCTTACCTTCTTTCCCGTACTCATTCTTTTCCCAGCTAAGGAACGTCTTATACTCTTGCCCCTTCACGCTCGTGTTCTTCCGTTAGGTTTCTACTTTGGCTTCCTTGCATTTGCTTCTCCTTCAATGGCTACTTTAATCGACCTGCAGGGCTTTGTTTCGTTTGCGGTGAGTTTAACGGTACTCATAATGTGGTTTGACTTTTTAGACGCTGTAATCTGTATGGTGTATTCTGTACTCTGTATTCTGTATTCTGTACTCTGTATTCTGTATTGTGTATTCTGTATTCTGTACTCTGTACTCTCTACTCTGTATTCTGTATTCTGTACTCTGAATTCCGCCTTTCGCGAGAAAACCTCCGAGATGATTAAACCATCGAAAAACGGCAAGTTTGCTGAAAAATGGTCAACATTGTTCTTTCCTCCCTGTGTATCTTTCTTCCGCCTCTCTCCCGTTCTCTCTGCGGTCCGCCTATTACACTCCTTCCCCACCCAGCCCCGCATCTCATTTGGACCGAAGCTTCTCTGGCGAAAGTGCCGATAACGAATGCGCTTCGCGACCGAGGCCTTGGCCAACGACGTCGAACGAGGTCGCATCCCGATCTTCGTCTCGCACGAGCTCACCGTGGATCCGCTCACGCTGATTTTTCCGAGCGGGCGACTCCCTTGAAGAACCTTGTTATCCTCCCGATCAGACGATTCGTCGACGATTCCTCGACGATTCCTCGACGATTCCTCGGCACTGGGCACAAACGACTCTCGTTCATCGGTTCTGCCTGACCAGTCGATTCCGCGCAAGAAGCTTGACGATGCTCGACGATGCTCGACGATGCTCGACGATGCTCGACGACGCTCGACGATGCCCGAGAAAAAAGGTCGAACTCAGCCCACTCGATTCTTCGAAAAGTCGCTCGATAGCATTCCGCCCGGGAGGGCAGAGAATTCATGCGATGGCTTTCCTCTCCCTCGAACTTTGAATCGACCGGTTAACCGTAATTCGTTTTCATTGCACGGGATCCGATATAATCTTATGCGCCCTTGCGTTCATGCGAGTTCCATGGAACGAGCGCTCTCTCGATCGGTTTTGGAAAACATTGCAAAATCTGAGACGCACCACGACTACAGGAACATTCACTACTTACATCCGGTATTAAAATGCCCCACACGCTGTTCCTCAACCGAAACTCTCAGTACGTCACCGTAGGCCTTCCATTCTTCAAAAAATCTAAAATTCGATATCTACCCCTCGTAATTCGTCCGATAATTACTCTATCCAGTTCGCCGATGGAAGAGCGACGGATTCATCTCGATCATGCCCATCCCTCGAGCCTCCCGGGAAGAGGCTTCTCCAGAGGCTTCTTCGGAGGCCGAAGGTCACCCTCAGACTCCTTCGCCGAGGCACTCTTCAACGATCTTCTCCAGCGTCGGCGGCTGGCCGTCGGAGTCTCTCGTTCTGTCAAAGGTCCCGGGCGATCCGATTTCCTGCAGCAGGCCCTTCTTGAGAACGTTGAGGTACCCCTAGCTCTGAACGATGTCGCCGATGTACTCGTCGTGAAGCGCCAGCAGGTGGCGCGGCACGTCCAAGGCCGTGTGCAAGGTGACCGTGACGCCACGGTTGAGGCTGATGGCAGGGTAGAAGACGCCGTAGAGGTCACGGAAGGCGACCCCGCCTTGAGGGCTGTCGTTCACGAAGAAGCGCAGGGTGTGCGTCGTCTCAAGGTCGAGGAGGACGCCTATCGTCGAACCCTGTTGAACTCCGCCCTCCGTCCGCTGCGCGTGTCCGCCGCCGTGCATGAACCAGGATCGTTGTCGATCTATGTACATACTCCAGCCCTTGTCGTCCTTACCTGCAAGCGTAGAGGTTGCGGGGTGCCAGAGTCAAACACGCCTCTTCAGGGTGCGGCTGAGTGGCTTGTGGGATGCGGTGTCGAGTGTTGGAAGGGTTAACGTTACGTATTTTTTGACGTTCGTGGGCTCGGAGTATGGAGTGCGCTGATAAGGGTGAGTTACGTGATTTGTTGAGGGTGAATGAGGGTTTTCGGGTTTTGGAATTTTAGGGCATGAGAGTAATGTGTACTATTTCTTTTTAAATGGGTATTGGAAGAATTATGTGCAGGAAGCAAATGTATATATTTTGATATTCTGATGTTGTTTAGTGATTATAAGTGTGTGAAAAAAGATTGGGGTCATATTACGTAATAGATCCGGCAAAGTTATGTCAAGCGAAATTGAATCAACCCCGCAAAGCAGTTTCTTTTGAAAAGATCTCGTTAATCGTATCATGCAATTAAACCTCTCACGTGACATCCAGCCGTATAAATCCGGAAGCCAAGCTACATTTTGTACAAGAAAATAAATGTGACTGAAACCGCATCTGCGTAAATAAATTATCCCATCAAAACCTCTTTAATTCCGTTATGCCATTAAATCTTTGACTGCGACGTAAGTTCTGTCAGAATTCGAGACTGGTACGCGGAACGATAAAATTTTACATTTTAAACCAACGTAAACAGATATTCCCTTGAAACTGAAATTCCACATAAAATACGTATATTTTACCATTAGATAGTAAGTAACCTTTAATCAACCTGACCATTTCTGCAAAGCCAAAGACTCAGTTTCTTTCCCCAAAACAGACAACTTTAAATTAACAATCGAATCCTACATCATCCAAAGCTAGCAAAATACAAGAACCCCAACTAAAAATCTGTCACTCGAATCGATCACAAAACGCGTCCGACGCCCAGCGATTTATCGCGCTATCCAATAACATCCGCCCAGCATTAAATTGAGCAAAACGAGGCCGCCTAATCCGCGTCCGCCGGAATTAATTGAACGTCCCCCAGGATCTGATCCCCGGCAGTGAATGCCCCAAGGTGACTTACCTAGCATCTGATCTCTGGCAACGTCGGCCCTGGCGATGCCGAATGCGGGATCGGTGTCACTGTGATATCGATCGATGGTCAGCTCCCAGTAGTGGACGCCCCGTGAAAATCCGACGCTGGAGAGGACGACGCGATGCTCGTAGCCCTCGCAGGATGCGCTCATGGCGTCCTCGGAAATGGACACTTCCTGCGGTATGCCGGACGAGCCGGTCGCCCACGAGAACCAGGCCACTGACAACGACAACCGACAGACACGATGAATATACCGCCCCCTTTGTTTCCCGCTAATGGCGGACGATCGAGCGGAACCGATTGACGATTCTATCGGCTCGATCGTCAGCTGGATCATCGGCTCGATCGTAACCTCGATCGTCGGCTCGATAGTCGGCTTGATAGTTAGCCTCTGCTTTATGACGCTGGCCGGCTCGGTAATTAGTCGGACGATTGATTTATTTTTCGTGCCTGCCCACTGACGAGCACGTCGCCCGATCGAGTTTGCGTATCGATGAGTCGATGCGCGATGATGTATGGGCGTATGCTAATTGTACGAGCCGGAAAGTTGTAATTGTGAAATGTGATTAACGGGCGGAAGCGGGCTGGTGATCGAGAGTGTTAAGCGGTGACAGGGACGGTTGGCTAATTTTTCATTTCTGATGAGACGGAGTGTGTGTAGTTCGACCGAATGTACGTCTGGTGGTTCGATATTCTTGTGAGGATAGAACTTAGGTTATGTTTCGAGACTTTAGTTAGTCTTGCAAATAATTAGAAAGCATTTATCGATCATCGCGAGAGAATTCGATTTAAATTCGTAAACGTTTCGACCGTTTATTTTTCGATCCTCTTCAATATACAACTACTTATATAATAATATAACAATATGTATAATTAGAAACTTTTATGGAATTGTTGTTTTTCGAATTTAAATCGAATTCTATCACGATCCTACCATCGCCGACTACACACACACATTAAACATGAATATTTAAAAAAGTCTCCATAAATCGCTTTCCAAGGCAGCAACGAAAAAAGACCGAACTCCCCGTCATTAATCATTCGCTTCGGCGAACAGCTCGTGTAATTGAACCCTAACTACACCTACCCCCGCTTCATAAACTTAAAAGCCCGGCCATCAATATTTAAGGAAGCCTCATACCCGAACGCTGCAATCCCACTCAGCCTCGTCGGCCATCATTTGATTAGCAATCAGCCCGGGAGTACATTTACGAATCTCAAGGCACTCGAAGCAGGCCCGGTAAAAGTGGCCGACGGCTTTCCGGACTCGGAATTTTAACCCGTTCGGCAAATTTCGGGTTCCCCGGCAAGGTTTTAACAATCGATCCCTCGACCGTAGCGAAGGTTTCGATGGAGGGAAAATGGAGTGGGCCAAAATCGAATCAGCCGATGCTCGTCAGCGACCCACCGCTCTCGCTTCGGCGTTCGATAAATCAATGGCGCGAGCGAGTCAGCGATCGCGAGCCTCAATTTGGCTCGGGCCACGATCGTTTAAGCCACTTCCTTGAGGGCCGACGCATCGATCCCGAAGCCTGCCAGTTTCAATCGTTCATCTTCCACTCGATGCTCGACGCCCGATTTTCCACTCGACTCCTTTGGCCGGGGAAAAAAAGGACGCGAGCCGCTCTCGACTGGGACGCTGAGCGGGGTGGGGAGGGTGGAAAAAGTGGGTAGACTCACCCTCGGCGGTCTGAAGGCCGATCACCTCGGAGTACTCGCCCTCGCCGGCGCTGTTGAACGCTCGCACTCGCGCGTTGTACAGAGAGTTGAAATGCAGACCGTCCACGGTGCATATGCTCTCCCGGCCGCAGTAGACCTCCTGCGGGCGAAATCAGATTCTGGGTTAGCTCGCTGTTGCGCGCAAAACGTACCTGCGTTTCCTTCAACTTCCTATACCGCCCGTTTCTTTTACCTCGAATCCTTTCATTTCATCGACATATTTATAATTCCTCATTCATGCGTATTGCGTTCTAATCCTTTCTTGATGAGGGTATGCCATCCTTGCATAATCATACTGTGGGGTTTGGAATCTCCTGTAAGAAAAGAACTATGGGAAGGATCGGAGGGGACAGACAGACGCCGAGAGATGGCGTAAGGTGCCGCGAGGCCCTTAGACAGAATTAAGAAACGTAAACATTGAGAGCGCCGGTGGCCTAGTGTGTATGGCGCCGGCCTGCGGATCCAAAGGTTGCGGGTTCGATTCCCGCACCGGCAGCGTTAATTTTTCTGTCCCGATCCTACAAATGGGGGCTCGCCGGGATAGGAGCTCTTCCGAATGCTCGCATCGGGGAGATCTTGAGTTGTACACGACGGAGACTCAGGCTGTGTGCGAGTCAGAAGTGTAACGAGATACAGGGGCTCAGGCTGTGTGTGCGAGTCAGGACTCAGGCTGTGTGCGAGTCAGGAAAGTGTATGCTCGTGCATTTGAGGGCAAATGCCAACTGCAGGATGGCCGAGTGTGGGGTTTGGAATCTCCTGTAAGAAAAGAACTATGGGAAGGATCGGAGGGGACAGACAGACGCCGAGAGATGGCGTAAGGTGCCGCGAGGCCCTTAGACAGAATTAAGAAACGTAAACATTGAGAGCGCCGGTGGCCTAGTGTGTATGGCGCCGGCCTGCGGATCCAAAGGTTGCGGGTTCGATTCCCGCACCGGTAGCGTTAATTTTTCTGTCCCGATCCTACAAATGGGGGCTCGTCCGGGATAGGAGCTCTTCCGAATGCTCGCATCGGGGAGATCTTGAGTTGTACACGACGGAGACTCAGGCTGTGTGCGAGTCAGAAGTGTAACGAGATACAGGGGCTCAGGCTGTGTGTGCGAGTCAGGACTCAGGCTGTGTGCGAGTCAGGAAAGTGTATGCTCGTGCATTTGAGGGCAAATGCCAACTGCAGGATGGCCGAGTGTGGGGTTTGGAATCTCCTGTAAGAAAAGAACTATGGGAAGGATCGGAGGGGACAGACAGACGCCGAGAGATGGCGTAAGGTGCCGCGAGGCCCTTAGACAGAATTAAGAAACGTAAACATTGAGAGCGCCGGTGGCCTAGTGTGTATGGCGCCGGCCTGCGGATCCAAAGGTTGCGGGTTCGATTCCCGCACCGGCAGCGTTAATTTTTCTGTCCCGATCCTACAATACTTTGCGATAGGATCATATACGTAATTTGTTTAAACATTGCCAGTCCTTACCATTCCTTGACGTTCTTACCTCCAGTAGATTTTCCCAAAAGTAGTATTTTAACAGCACCCTGCATATAAACGTACAACCACCACTTTTTGTATGGAGTAAATATAGATATTTATCAGAACACGAAGCAAGAAATCTCAAGCAGGAAATCGTGAGGGAACGGCCGTCACAAAACTTTTGGACAAATAATCGATTCGTGAGTGACGAGCTCAAGATTCGCGTGTAACACTATACAGCCACATTCTGTTACCGCGATACGATCGATTTGCGACACGGCTTTAACCAGCGTCGACAGTTTTGACACACTTGATATTTCTTTTCTTATGTCGCGCGTGGAATTGGCGTGCGATTTCTGGAAGAGTAAGCGTGGGTGGACTCGATTTTTGATGAATCGATGATCGACGCATGATTGCAGCTGCACTGAATGCACTGGAGTGGTTTTCTAGTGGCCTATTTCCATCTGAATTCTATAAGACTTCGCTGTGTGCGCAACGGTTTGATGTTTGCGGATTTAAGCGAAATGCGGCCATAATAAAACGGTCCATTGCAAGCATTTCTACATATGCATGGTTCCTAGGTCAGTATCATAGATACACCGTATGTACATACGAAATTCCCATTAAAGAGGTTACATTATTCACGTAAACAAATCGAGAGATGCGCGAAGGAGAGTGAATACATTAATGCATAAGTAATCGTCAAATTTCCATGCAGTTGTTTGCTTATACGACTCTCCACTGAAATTACACGATGTTAACGTAGAAATCCTATATAATAATAACCTATTCCGAATTCAGCTTTCACCCTACGCATTGTAGGAGGGTCACCTGTAATTCAATTCCGCCAGCCCGATAAAGCGCAAGAATCGCAAAATGCACACAGCCTGACTGTCGCGGAAGTTGAGAACTCGGGAGGCCACCCTTAAATTCCCGCCTATTGTTAATAACGAAGCGGCCAACATCGGTGTACCGTGACTTTCAGCCCCCCTCGCCCAACCCCACCTTTTCCTTCAGCCGTTAACGAGCGGCCCGATATCGCCGCATATAAATCGTCCTCATAATTGCAGTCTTCGTCCTTCGTCATTTCGCACCGCTCGCTCTCCGAGTCCGCCTCGCAGCCAGAAAGGAGTCCTGCTTTTAATATTTAAATCGAGCTCGTTTCTCGCCGCGACACCTCCGGCCGTTTCACCACTTTCTCTCCTTTCGAACCTGGCCTCTCTCTCCGCCTCCATTTCCTTTTTCTTCTCCCACCCCCACTCCTGTCCACTTTCCCCTCTCAGCTCTCTTTATCTCATTCTACTCGTTTCTACGCCTTCACCCTTTGCCATCCCTTCCCCTCCTCCTCTTTCTCCATCTTTGCCGACAGATTTCGTCGCTTCACTCTTTTGCCGGCCGATTTTCCTTGTCGAATCATCTTGCAGCCGGGACGCGTCGATTGGAATTATCGGGTTGGCAATGAAGCCTTGAAAGAAAGGCAGTATCAAAATTGGTTTGACAGATTTCGTTCCGGTGATTTTTCATTAAAAAATGCTCAACGATCTGGCTGTCCAGTTCAACTCGATGAGACCCATATCAAGGTCATTATCAATTCAGATCGTCATGGCACAACATGTGATATCGCAGAGAAGCTCAATGTACTGCATACATGCATAAAATAAAATTACAAAAATGTTGAGTCTTCCTTCTTATTTAAAAACCGCAATCACTCAGTTGGCAACCCTATGTGTCGGTGTGTACGTATATAGGAACGGGAGGTTGAGATTGGACGAGGTAGAGGCTGTTCCGGGTGGTTCGATGAGGTTGGGGGAGGCGTATTTACTCGACTCGGTGAGAAATTAGCCTGGCCGCGCGAGTTAAGGACGAGAGATCGGACCGGAGTCCGTATTTACGTTTTACGGGGCCGACTGGATGACGTCATTATTGAGTTAAGGCCGGGCCGTCGTAGTTAGGGAATTTTCGAGCGACCGAAGTGGCGTTCGGAGCAGTTTTGAAGACGTCTTCAAATTTGTATCCTGCGTACCCTCAAAATGTTCGCGATAACAGTGACGAGTCAGACTATACTCGCGGGAAACAGATTCTAGATAAGATTCCATTTTTTCATGTCTTTCTTAATGTAAGCTGCGCTAATCTCAGAATGACACTGGCTACCGATCAAGGAACAGAAAAAGCAAGGGAGAACTTTCGACGCTGGCAAAAAAGAAAAAAAATTCAGCGTGCAACGTTTCTGCGAATTAGTCAAACAACTGAATTTGGACCGTTCGCGTTAAAAGGGACTGTTACCGCTTACAGCGAGTAGAAAGCAACCCCCAGGCAATTTTTCCCGATATTTTTTCCGCACAATCATCGATGACGATGAGGTAACGCGCTTACACCGGCGGCCGGAGGATTTCGAAAAATACAAAGAGCAAACGTTTCGTACGCCCGATCGGCAAAATGGCATGAATAGAGCGCGCGCATCGCTCTCGGGAAAAACTGATCAAACAATGGGCCGCGTTCGTATGAATTTTAAGAGCGCGCGAGGTTCGAGGCTTCACGGGGGCGGGTGTTCCCACGTTTCGTGAAGCGATGGTCGACGCGTCGATTTTGCACTGCCACAGGGGCGAATTTCGAAAGTGTCCCCCCGGAAAAAACGGGCGAGCCGCACGATTGCGCAACAGTTGTTGCGGCCGTTCGTCGGCCGGCATCAATGAGGCTATCCGCGAATTACCCGTGTTAACCGAAATAGTCGGCCCATTGCCGATTGACCTGAACAACCCCCCCCCCCCCCCCCACCCTCCATTCGATCCCCCAGCCCAGTTCGCGACACGTTGCCAGTTTTTGAACGCGCCCGCCGCTTTCTGTCGACAAACGGTTCGTGCCACTCTTAAAAAATACGAACGATGCGCGAGCCTAGGTTAGTTTCCGTTATCGTTCGAGCGTAAATCATTGACCTTGGCGCGAGGCTAGTTCGGCGCGAGGCCAAGCCACGGTAACGTATTCCACTCTTGGCGAGGATAAAAAAAGGTCCTGCGAACGGAGGACCGGAAACTGTTCCTTCTCGAGATACACCTTGTTTACGAGGGAGCGGCTTCGAAGGTTAAAGCTTGCTTACGAAAATTGCTGGAAATAGTTTCCGAGTAGTATGGTACGCTGAAGATGGCGGAATGTCCTTGGGAGCATGCCAATTCTTGTTTTCGATCGTAATTTATGTTCGGGCGAGGTTAGAGAATACTTATTGCGCGAATAATTTGCCGATGTTTACTGTTTTGCTCGCGAGAGGACTGTTCCAGATTTGCGTCCATTTGCAACGATAATATAGGCGTTGTACTAAAATGTACAGGTCGTAAAATGTCGGAAGTGACCATCTGTCTTTTCGGGTTGAGTTTTTTGAATCTAGGTACTGGTAGACAAAAAAGGGGGATAAGCTAAAGACGATTGACTGTGAAGGATTGTCAGCGGTATACGTAGAACAAAACCTCGTCAAATCTTTTCAGAGAATGTAAGTATACACGTACATACTCGCAATGGAAGAAAATATACAGAAATATAAAAATATTGCTATCATTTAATCTATAAACCATTACCACTATTCCTTTTCGGCTAAATTAGCCATTAGGCACGGTAAGTTATTCATCAACTGAACGGGAAAAAGCGATAACAAAGCCTGCAAAGGAGTGTAAATGAGTACGGGACTTCGGATTTAATTGATTGCGACCGAAATATGTGTAACTATCGAGTCCACTCAATTGCTACAATTCACCTCTGATCACCTTCGAAATTGCCGGGAATCAAAGAATTATATGAAACTGCCGTCACACGCCACTAAACTACCCCGAGGCAGCCCATTCGTCGCCCGCACGCTTAGAAGCGTCGATACCGTGTTTACGATCGAATAAAACGTCCGGCATGACCGGACGGCAACGGGGGATCTCAGAATAAAAGCTGGAAGCGCACACGAGCGAGAACGCAAACGACAAACTCGTTCGCCGTCGAAACGAACTGACGTTCTTCGCCTATCGGCCGGCTGCCTTTTACGGCCGGAATTTCGAGTGACCGATCCCGTTTTGACAGTGCGCGAGCGTAATGAAAATTTATAGGATGCCGGGGGAGCTGGATACGGCCAAGGTAAATGTGGGGATAGGTGGGGATAGGTGGGGATAGGTAGGCAAAGTTTACGGCCGATTCGTATCAATATTCATCGCGGCAGGCACGAAACAAGTCCCCTCGGAAGGAACGACTCCGGCTTCCTCTCCTTCTTCCTCCCTTTCTTCCTATCCTTCTTCCACCCATTCTCCCTATACTCCTTCCTCCTCCACTATCTCCCTCTTCCTCCTGCGCGGACTTTTGCCGGGGCGTTCGCAGGATAATTTAGCGGTCCGCGCCGATTCCTGATAAAATCTAAAGAGCTCTCTTTGTTACGTTTCAACGATCGTTAATGGACCCTTATCTATTCATTGGCTCCCCGCAAGGAAGGGAGGTCGTTAGCTTTTTTTCCCCCACCCGCCCTCTGCGCGTTTTTTGTTATCCATAATTTCGGTCGACGCTCGTTACTCCTGCAAATTGTCCTTGATATTAACGCGGGGGGCGTTAAAGCACTGTACATCTCGTCCAATTATAACGGCCCGATAAGATTTCCAGCGACGTCGCGGCGCTGTCGGACCGTACAAAAAACGCGAAACTTTGGTCGAATGTAAATCGGACACCGTTTTCGAAAACACTGCTATCGGATTTCCTCATTGGCCAAATATTTCGAGGTTAAATCTCAGTAATCGGATTCGTGAACAGAGTCGGGAAAATATAAGTCAGTGCAGACAACTATTACTCATAATTTCGGTCGATGCACGTTTTGCAAAAATTGTCCTTGACATTAGCATAGACACGTTAAAGAACCATACATCTCGACCAATTACAATGTCGCAATTTTTTCGGTGATATCAGAGCATTGACACGTCTTAAAAAGCTCTCATTTAATTCGAGTCAGACAGTTTTCGAAAAAGATTTTTGAACTCTCTCATTAGCCAATCGGCGAAGGCACGGCAAATATTTCGACGTCGAAACCGCAGTAATCAGGTTCGCGGCCGGAAGCCCCGGCAAAGCGTAAGCCAGTGCAGGCAACTTAGGCGGCGCTTAATAATTAATATCGTCGCTGCCATATTCATCGGGCCGTTTGTCGCGCGCAAACATCACATTTACCCGTCGACGTTCGCCGATCGAGTTAATCGCCACTCGGGGACGTGATCGGAATCCGCCGTTTGGCAGGCGAGGCGAGCGCTTTAAACGATCGAGATCGATATCTCGCACTCCCCTCCACTCTGGAGTAACGATGAAGTATCTCGTCGGAGGATCTTACATCCGAAGTTACGAACTACTTCTGGGAGTCCCTAAAAGCGACCTAATCTAATCTTGTTGATCCGCTATCGGCGTCGGCGGTATCTTTTCGGCGAGTATGAACGAAAACTGTGGGGTGGGAGAGAAAGGATGGGGTTGGAGAGGGGTTGCCTGTGGAGGGTGGAAGAGGAGAGAATGAGAGTGGGGAGACAAAAAGTGAGGTAGACGCGAGCGTAACTTTATTTCACCGGCCGCGATCGATGAAGCTCGCCGATAGGGTGGCTCGCCTGTAATTAATGAGAAAAATCGCGTTCGAACTTTTTCCACGGCGTTATTTGTCGAATGCGCAAGGGACCGTCGACGCTGTCGGGGGACTCTGCTCGGAATCTACCTTCGATCCCGTGACACGGTGACGTCACGGGAGAGTGTCCGACGAGGCGAGTCGGGGTGTGTAAAATTGGATGGGGTTATCGAATCTAGCCCCATCCGCCATTTTTTTTTCACCGACAATGTTTATGGAATAAATGAGAGTTTCTTGACTTCAATGTTGCGGGACGGTCAATGCTCCCGCATGCGAAGAACGTATGTTCGGTACGTGGGCAAAAATAGATCCTGTCTGGTCTCGAAGCATTCTCATTTTCATGATCATCCCTCAAAACGTCGGACGAGCGGGTCACGTCTTCATATTTCCATTCCGAATTCCATTCTCTCGTCCAAAAATACGTACGTTCTCCTCTCCCATCGGCCACGTCACACTCGCGACGCTTTCAGCGTATTCTCACGCCGACGCCGCAGTTCCGTGCAATTTCAGAACTTTGTCCGATTATTGCTTTTGTTAGTTTTAGCGAGTCAAACTTTATTATCCTACCCGCGACGTATATTACTCAATTATCAACATCGACATGCCACGGTTGTATAACCGTCGCAACTTTACTCTATCTTAACCTTCCGTAGCGTTTATCTGGGCTGGCTCGTTATCAGGTTAAATCTCCGGTTAAACATTCGAGGTTGATTCTCATTTTCTAGTCGAATATCGTTACTTCTTCATTCTGGGTCATGAATATTTTCTGACAGACTCAATCGAAACTAAATGCGATCCTGATAATCGTCGGCCGTGAGGTCGTTAAAGTACCAAAGCTTTGCTCACGTTTCTATCTAATCCTTGCCGAAAACCTACACCTACGCGGAGTTCAGGAGTCGCAAGCGTTCATCCTCTTTAAATTCCGAGCGTAGCACGCGTTTGTTACGGCAACTTCGCTCGGTTGATCCGCGAAATGATGCGGTTCGCACGCCTGCGCAATATCAAATAACCTGATAATGATGGAAAGTGGTTGAAATCAAAAAGTTGCAAGCCACGATGTTGCTTTCTAATTCAACCCAGATTGTTCAAAACTGACTGTTGTAGGATTGACACCATTGTTTTTATTACTTTGATTTAGATCCTTCATAAAGTAATTATGAACAAAATACAGTTACGAAAAAGCTCTAAGGGGACACAATTTCAGCTCACGTCACTTGCCATAAGTACATAAATGACAAAGCGACTTTTCGTATCATACCGACCCACACTCTTGCTAATCTAATCATAAATAGATATCGCTAAAAACTCCAAAGTGGTGGAGGTAAAAAAGTCGACAACCCCTCAACAAATATTCATGTCAACCTACTCCCCGTAAGTACATAAGTGTCAGAACCAACTTTTGATATCCCGACTCGCTAAACAAACAACGAATAAGCCATAATCCTGAAACTAATCTAAATTAAAAAATTCCGAAAAATCTCCAAAATTGGACCGTTCATTTTGAAAGTGGTATACTTAAGTCCATTTAACAAATATTAAATATCACAAAAATAAACCGTTTACACCGCGTTAATCATAAATTATATAAGTATCTCATTTTTTGTAAATATGAACTTATACCGCTTTCAAAATAAACGGTCCAAATAATTATTCTCAGCGTAGGTCTCCTACCAGTAATCGTAAAATCAATGTTTCTTATCATTTCGACTGAGGCCACCTAAGGTAGCGGCGTCACGAATCTACTCACCCTGAATTCGCCGCCGCAGCCGTCGTCGAGCTCCAGGAGGTATCCTTCGATGGCGGGCCCCCTCTGGCCGGCACATCCCATAACTCCGTGGCCAGGTGGCGGCTGCCAAGCGACGGTGACGCTGTTGTTCTCGGCGCTGCACTCCTCCGGAATGAGCAGCGGCGCCGCCGGCGCTACAAATTTCCATTTTCGAACGATTACAGGCTTATCGCGCCGCGCCGCTTCGGCCGAGGGGGGATAATGAATATTTTAACCGGAACCCGGAGTCGAGCGAGACCTCCCGTCTGCCAGAACTCCGCCACGTAGCTCGGACTAATTTGCAAAAGTGCGATCAATCGTACGGCCACTCGATGCGTCTGGGGATCTCGCGGCCATACTTGAATTACGGCCGAGGCGTGACGGTAGTTCAAGCTGGAACGTGAGGAGAACTCTTCTGGGTCGGAGAAGTGGGTAACGAGTCATTTCAGGGGGTGGTGGAACGTGAGGGTGTCGCGACTGGAACGGGTGCGAGAAAATTTCGTGTTCTCCTTCGCGGCGGTCGTGGGGTCAATTGCGGGACTTGTAGATAATCATTTGCGACGAGAGGAAAAAACTGTGGGCGCTTTATAATCTTAGGATTTTATTATTATAAAATATAATATTCATATTATATAATTATATATAACATATAATATATAATTATAAATGAATAATATAAATTAATATAATATTAAATAATAATATATATTTATAATATATATATTGAAGGAGTTTAGAAATTTATTATCGACTGGCGGAGCTTCCATGTGTGCGGATGGTATGATTTCGATGGTAAAAACTAAGAATTAGATCATCAGACAGTGGTAGAAAGTGGGAATTTCATCAAGCTAAATACTTATACATATTCAAACATATATGATATACACTATAAAATTCCAACTCCACCTCCGAGTCTATCATCCATCGGCCGTACGGCCAACTGACCTTACGGAACACAACGAAACTAAACGCTTTACGCGCGTTATTTCCATGACAATGCAGCGCCAAGCCGAATTGACGACAGTATCAGTCACGAAACGGATCACTAGACAGACAGGTAAATAAACATGCGTAGCCAGGCGCGTTCATACGAGAGAAAGAGCTCTGCTGCCTAGCAGAAAGCTACCTCTAACTAGAGAGAGACAGCACTACTGGCAGAAAGAGAGAGAGAGTGAAAGAGAAACAGAGAGCGATGTATACCGGGCACACAGATACGTTTCGGCAGCGGCGGGATCTAATATCGACGACATCGGCGGGCGAGCTTAATTGTCTTTCCGAATGGAGCGACAGTCGAACTCGAATGAAAATTCAGCGTCGAACCCTGTCATCCGGGGGGCATGAACCCCCTGCGCGCCCGCTCGTCCTCTCTCTCTCTCTCTCTCTCTCTGTCTGTACGCAATTATTTGGCTTCGACCGAAAGGACGCTCTCGCCGCTGGCTGTCCCGGACCAGCCACGATGACTGCTACACCGGTCCGGCTCGCTCCGTTTCGGGCACGGCTCGTTGGCCCGAAGTTGTCCTCCGGACACTAATAAAGCGAAACTATTTCCTCGGCATGCTGCCCTTGCGGTTTCTCGCAAACTTATCCGGCAAAACGATCGGCCCTCCCCGTCGAGGACACTCGGAAGCCTGGCCGGAGTGCTTGCCTATTCGTTTCCTCGGCTTCCGAATCCGAGCTGGCCAAGAAGCGAAGTCGATTGGTGGAATAGTGGAGAGAGAGGGGTGGAGAGAAAGAGACAGACAGAAAGAGAGAAAGAGAGAGAGAGAGAGAGAGAGAGAGAGAGGGAGAGAGAAATGACTCGGAGTGGAAGAGGGTGATAAGGAAAACTGAGTGGACGGAGAGGCGCATCGGTGGGAGAGAGGGGTTGCGGAGGGGGGGAATCAATGATCGGGCACATTGTCAAAGACAAATGCGAGCATTGGCGAAGATTGAGGCGATAAATTGTGAAAGGAGCGGGTCAGGTCTGTCATTCGGTGTATCCGGTATCGAGCCAAGGATTTCGCTCTGTCGAACGGTCGACTGTATCGCTCTTAGAGGAATATTTACGGGGGGCGTGTAAGAAAGAATTATGTTGCAATCCGTTTCCGGTTCAATGGCCGCTCGGAAGTAGCTCGCGATATGCGCGGAAAGTAGCGTCAAAATCGCTCCTTTCGGAATGTTAAGCTTCCCAGGACTGCTCGCCTGATTCACTGCTCCGGATTCCGTGTAATCTTCCGCGAAAGAAGTATTTACCGCCGGGCTTAAGATTTGTTAGAGTGCAAAAGTCGATGAACACAGCGGAGCGAAATCAATCAAACGTTAGGAAGAAGTTCGAGATACTTGCGTGGAAATAAGAAAGTCCGACGAAGTACGGACGGCCCCCTTCATTCTCGCCGTCAGTTTGCCAAAAGTGAAAAAAAAATACTTGCAACTCACGCCATCCATCACCGCCAATCCAGTCCCACCTAAGAACAACCTTCAGCCCCCGGAACGTTTCCTTACGATTTCCCCGCTCCCGAAAAATCCGTGTTCTAGACCATCGATCACCATAACCCACATCCCACTAAACTCAATAATCTCAATTTCCAACGAGCAAAAAGTCACAATAAATAAAACATTAAAAACTACCCCTTGGAGCTGAACAAAAAGTCCTGCGACTCACACCATTCGTCACCTTCAATTTCCTGCCAGACCCAAGTTAGAGCCTGGACCCTCGAAACGTTTTCCCACCCCTCAATGCAGGAAAATCCGAACTGAGGATCGACCGGCCATAACCCACATCTCGCCAAATTGAATAACCCACTAACCCCATCCTCGGCCTTGCCTGCCGTTAAGTGATTAATTCGCAGGACGATCCTGGCCTGGCCGAGACGGCAAGTAAACGCTTCATTGGGCATCCTTTCAGGATCGGATTATCGCCGAGTTTGTCCTTGGGGACGAACGTTCCGCCTTGGCGAGTGCGGAGGTCACTGCAGCGTGTCACGGAATGCTGGCGAATCGTCTGCAAGACGCACTGCGCATGCGCCTAGGCTAGATACGCGCTGATCGTTGGACGTGCGCGTATTGGCAGCTGGACTGACTGACAATACGATGCAGTCACACTGTATCACACATGACATGCAGTCACACATGTTTTAACATGATGTGTGAGTACTGATCGTGTCGAGATTTATTATCTTTTATAGATTTGACCCTTCCAACTACCTTCTCATAAAATGACAACTGTACCACTGACGAGAATATATACTCGACTTGACAACTGCATCGACCTGACAGCATTTAGTTTAGCTTCGGATTCCGCGGTCGGGAGCCCATTCCACCTGCCGCGATTTCAATGACGGTAATGGATCTTATATGGGCGGCCATTTTAATGGGGGCAGGCTAACGGTTTAGAATGTGGCCATTCAAAGGGTCGGATACAATGGTCCGATGCAGTTGCGGAACTTTGAATGCCGACCGAAAACGGGGGGGAGGGGGCGAAATGACGTTTGAGTGGAGCAGGGCATTGTGGGTCTTATGGTCAGTCGCTTTAATGGGCTCGGTTAAGAGGGGGTGGCATAATATGCGAATTTTGTGGAAGGGGATGAATGCGGCTTGATACAGTGAACTGGGCCAAGTGCGGAGTGAAGAAATGGAGAAATTTCGGCCGAATGAACTTTGGCGTTATGATTACGTCGGACGGTCGGCTGTTTTAACCGGATTGGCCGACGCCGAGGGCGTGCCAACCTGAAAGGAGTGAATGTAGTCATTTGACACAGTTCCCTGACTTTGAATGCGGCGCGCAAAACGGGCGACGATGTTTCAATGTTTCCGCTATCGGCAACGGTCAAGTATTTTAACCGTACGGAATAATCGTTTAGAACGCGAACGTTGAAAGGACCCGCCGAAAATGGCTGACACAGTCCCGGATCTCTTTTGAATTGACAAAGAGCGAACTTTGCCATCGCGTATCTTGAATGGCGAATAATTTTAATGGCAGCGAACCGACGCCTGAAATCAATACTTCCCGGCACGTAAAATTTCATCTCCAGAACGAAACGACATCTCTGATTCCGTAAAATTCGCATAAAATTACATAACCACCCGTTACGATTTCAGTGTTGGAAGGTTCGCGAGCGGAATCGATCATTCAATTAAATTCTCCCGATGCGATCCGCGCGATTCGCTTATCGTGATTCAGTGACGGCAAAAAAGCAGGGGGGAGGTGGGTCTTGTTTTTATTTTTTATTTTTGGGGAGAGTAAAAATCGGCGTGCCGTAAATACCGGCGCAGAACAATCGCGGGCGATAGATGACAGAGGGCCGGCGAACAACGCGGAACAGTCGAGATTACAGTGTTGACGTTTATCTCGATTCGAACGGTCGTGTAAGCCGGGCATCGATTCTCGATGGAGTGTTTCGGATCGTGAATTTACTCTTTCCCCGACGGCGTTTGTCTGACCGATATATATCCCTCTCGCCCGGTTACTACTGAACCCCGGGGTTTCCGGCCCGGGCTTTTTACCCGTTTTCACTTGGCGCCGTCGGCCAAACGCCGGATCAATCCGAATCATTCGGGTCAATTCCGCGAAAAGTGAAATAAAAGGAGGTCGATAGTTTCCCCCGGCTGAGTTTCGGTGCCTTCCTTTACTCGTGTCCCGGACGGAAAATCGAACGCTTCCGGCGCGGGCGCGGATCGACGTTCGAAGACAATCTGTCGAATAGAGGATCGGAAAGAAAAATGAAGAGGCAAATAGATAGATAGATAGATAGATAGATAGAGAGAGAAAGATAGAGAAAGAGAGTGTCGTGTGAACCGTTTACTTACGTGATATTTAATTTTCTTTTCAAATGGACTTACACCACTTTCAAAATAAACGGTACATTTAACTAAACCTAAAGAATTTACTTCGTATTAATTAAAATAATTGCTGCAATCTCTTGTTTCATTACAGTACATATGCCAAATAAACTGTTATAAAATTTCTCGAAGAATCGTCTTGACTCACTTTCGTAATTAACAGTACATCTTCTTTCGAAAACGCCAGTACCTATTTCACAATTCCGCCCGATCGCAGGCATTCCGCGGCAACTTTCGCTAGAGCTCCATCAACGGCGGAATAACGCTTCCATAAAAACGCATATCAGCCGGAATGAACGAAAAGGATCGGGTGTGCCCCGATCAAAAACCGAATGCCCTCCTCCCCCCCAGTCGGCTCGACGCTCGAAGTGTTAAAAATTTGACATCGGACCTCGAAATATTTCACACTTCAGTTACACGCTCCGCATCCCGTATTTATAACCTCCTCCATAAAACAGCCGGTGATAGCGAGGCTGCGCCCGGTGATTCGCGTTAACTGTCAAAAACAGGAGGGAACAGAAGAAAAGGAAAAAAGTGCGCTGAAGGTGGAAAAAGGAGGAGGGGAAAAAAATATCGCTCGTCCGCGCGCGCGTGCGGACACAAAAGCATCGGTAGGCCGGATGTGGTCGACACACTCGACGATATTTTCCGTCAGCGGCGCGAATTTCGTCGGCTTTTTTTCGTCGATCTCTCACCGAAAAAATTTGCAAATCCGAACAGTGTCGACGTTCGCGGTCGACGAAGGTTATTGTCGAGAGGCGGACAAGCCGGTCTGCGAAACTGACGCTTATCTCGCGTGGCGTGACGGTGGTGAGCGGTGCCTGGGTCGCCGCGGACCCGAGCGCTCTGACGTCGGACTCTTCTGGTAATTCAGTTCGCGGATCGAGTCGGGACTATCGAGCGCTGGAAAATTCCATTCGATTTCGCATTCCGTCGCAATCGATGATGGCCAGCGAGAGAGTGAGGGACAAAAGGGATTTTCCGCAGGTCCGATTCCTGCGACGGTACTTGGCCAGTTACAGGAATGATTGATGAGGGATGATCGGGCGACAGACGCCAATGGAGTTTGCGGTTGTAATGTGTAACTGAAGTGCGGTGGCGAGTGATCGAATTTATTCGGGCGCCGATGATTGGAAATATTGAACTCGCGGCGCGTCTAGTTATTTCTGGGAACAACGTGAGTGTAATTGATAAAGGTCGGTAGTAGAGCGCGGTTAAGTGCGTATTTTGAACGATTAGAGGGGCAAAGTAATGACGCCATGTCATGCGCACCCTATTGCACTCGTGCCTTGTCATGGAAAGTTGCTGGAATGATCAAAGGTGGATTTCGAGGAAAATGAAGCTCGAATATATGCGGAAATACGTTGAAGGCAAGAAGTGGTCTTGAATGAAGAATTCGGTTCTCCGAACTCCGAATCATTTCAGCGATGAAATTCTATGCGCATTCTTCGAAAGAATACGTTGAATTCGAATACGATCAGTGGTGAAAGTCGATGAGTCTTGTTAATTATATCGATTGGTGGAGCAAAAAATTGAAACGTAAACATCGTTCGACTATTTGGGCGATGATCATTTATTTCGGTGAAAAATTTCTGTGTTGAGCGTTCGACATATTCGCGGATAGGAACTTTATGTTATTCTCGAGCTAATGTAAATTTAACATTTTTGTCTGTAAAATCTGTATTTAAATGTACAAAAATATACAACGACCACCCAAAATTTAGTATAATCCACGGCAGCCAATGTATCAACAGCGCCCACGGAACGATTCTCCGCTCAATTTCATCAAAATGCCGCCATTAATCACGTCGCGATTACACCGCGCCCGCAAATGTTGCGTCGAGAATCCTCGACTCGCAATTCGGTGAGCATAAAGCGATCAACTAGACAATCCATAAAATCCAGTGTACGTAAATCCGCGACTCGGCCGCGCAGCCCCATTCGTAGTCCATAACGTTCGCCGCCATCAAGATCGAATGAGGCCGTGGGGGAGCGAGGGGGAGGAGGGTTTGGAGAGGGGTGGAGGGCGGAGGCGTTGATTTTCTCCATTCAATCGTGTCCAGACATCCGGGACTGGGCCCGGGCTACCGCTGGCAAGTTCGCTCGCAATTATTTCGGCCGTGACATTTAGCGCCCTCCTCGTAAAAAAAGTCGACGCGCGTTACGGCTCCTTTTTGATTGAAACGCGAGAGACGCGGAAGCAGTTACGTCCTGTGACGGGAGGAGAGAAGGAATGAAGCGAGAGAGTGAAAGAGAAAGAAAGAAAGAGAGATAGAAAAAGAGAGGCACAGAGAGAGAGAGAGAGAGAGAGAAGAAGGGACAGCGAGAAGGAAGGGTGGACAGTGGGGAAAAAGAACGAGCGTAAAAGAAACGAGAGCACGTTATGGCCGCTTTTTACTGCGCACAATAGCGTCCGCATAAATCATCCCACGCCCGGGACGATCTCTGTCGAGGCCCAACGAAACTTTATGCCCATATCAGCGTGATTTATCGCACCCCCCTCCCCCAACCCCTGCGCGCGCCCGATACCGTATCGATAACCGATGCCTTCGCGAGGACCGACTTTTTTCCAAGAGAGCGTCAGGGGTGGGGGAAGGGGTAGAAGTATGCAGTCACGAGTGGATTCGGTGGAAGAGTGGAGGCAGAACGAGCGAAAGCGAGAGTGACACACTGAGAGAAACACGGAAAGTTGATAGAGCGAGGTCGAGTTGATGGGAGGAGAGGGAAAACGAAGGCGATAAGGGTGAACGGGGGTGAAAGGAGGAGAGGGGGTGCAAATCCCGACGTAGGGGCCGGTCGATGGCGGACGGCGCTAAAATGTATTCGTCGAGAAAAACAAATATTCCCCTGATAAAAGTTCCGGCAACGTTAGAGCGCGCGCGCGCGTGCACCCGCGTCGAAAATAAACTCGCTCGAAAGCCAGTCGATCGTTCGCGGAAACACGATTTATGCATCGGGCTCGTATGCACGCTAGCACGCTCGTCGATCGAAAGTGCAGGCCTAAAATATGAACCGAAAATACGATCCGCAAACGACTTTCGTAGTTTACGTATTATCAGCTTTTTTCGTAACGTGATAGTCAACGTCAGATCGATATTGCGGACGCGAAATGAACTGGTAATTACGGAAGTGGTCTGAGTCGCAGACTTGAATTTCCTTTTGTTCGCTGTGCGCATAACAATCCTTTAACCCAAAGATTCATTTTGAGCGATATTTTCAGAACAAGATAAAGAAAGAATTCTTTTACTCAGAGACCCTTTCATAAAACGAACGAAAATTAAACGGTCAAATTTTCGATGTGGCCATTCGTTCATCGCCAGATTTCGGGCCTCGATATTTTTCCTGGACTAATGCGATTTCTGGCGAATCGTTGTTTTAGCGCCATTTTTCTCGCCCACCGCTCTCTCCTCTTTCTGCCTCCCTCCCCCCCTCTCTCGTTTTCCTCTCTTTTCCTCGCCGGGAATTGACTTGCGCGACGGCAGCGGAACGTGTCCGGGCGGGCTGTGGCAATATTTGGCACCGTGGCCGAGTGCCAGCGAACGAATGAGATTTGTTCGACGCGACTCGTCCGTAATAATGTCGGCGCTCGTTACGTCCAATTGTTTCTTAACCGTTCGGAGGCCACGGGACGAGGTACGGGGTACGAAGACTCGTTCCGAGGCCACGGTCTTGTAACGGCACGCGCGGAAGCTCAAGAATTTCAGGTCCGTGCCGCCGCCCCCCCCCCCCCTCCCCCCACCCTGCACCCGCCTGTAAGGATTATTTAGTAAACACGATTTTTCACGGATAATGGAGCCGCTAATGGATGCCTACAGCGAGCGGACTACCACTTTTGTTTTGCCCCGCTCGGAGAGATATGGCGAAAGAGCTGAAAACTAAAGTGCCGAGCATGCCAAGAAACGAACGATCAATAAGCGCTGAATGGCAGAGTGGCTAAAGGATTCGGTAATTGCTCGAGGCGTCGTTTCAACGAGCGCCCCGCGCGAAACAGCGGCGGCCATTAAAGCGAATTTTCCTCCTCGTTGATGTTTACATCGATGGCGAGTTATGCCAGGATTTCGGCTGTCAGTTGAGAAAATACTATCGAATTATAGGTGATGAGATAAAGAGGTACATATGCTTTTAGAGTTAGGATTGGATGTACATTAACCGCTTGCTATAACTTACACTGACACTTAAAACTAAACGTAGGGAACGAAAGTACGAAGAATAACGTACCAAATGAACACTTCGGTCCAACCGAAGGCGTCGATCGGCGAGAGAAGGACTCGCCTAACGACGATGTAAATTTTCGTTTAGCCCTCGGCGCCAAGGGCGCGACACCCGGGCTAATTACTTTTCCTCCCGTGGACGGCCCCACGGAACGTGACCGACGCCGTCCCTCCGCCCCATCCGACCCCGCCTTTGCATGTACATCGCGACGAAGGCCAAGGAGCATCGAGGCTGCATTCTAACTTGGCTTCCAGACACGGCCCACTACTGACAGCCTCGCATTTAATTGTCTCCGCGTCGCTCCGCACCCTCCTCTCACCCCCCCGACACCTTCAGACCCATTCTCACCCCCCGCCGCGACCACCCCTCCCGCCCGTAGCCTCTCACAAAGGGTCAAAGTGGAACACGGGCCGAAAGAGTGATAAATTAAATAAAATCCCGCACGCCAGTTTGCCGGACGTTTAATAATACATACGACCGCGTCTGTTTTCCACCCTCTCGTTCCGAGGCACGCTTATCAACCGAGGCCATCCCCCCCCCCTCTCTCTCTCTCTCTCTCTCTCTCTCTCATTCGCTCTCTCTTTACTCTCGCCACTCTCCTGCGGCGGTTGGCCAGCAAGGTCCTTGTCCTGCCGGTGTCCTCGTGTACGGTCGGACTCGTCCTGTTTCGACCCTCGTCCCGGAGAACTGTGGCTGGTAATCCCCTTTTTCCGGGACAAACGAACGTTAAGGTGGATTCGCGCGGAAAGCCTGGCGTTCGGGGCCGTGGCTCGGACGCGTATTTTTATTGTCCGACGTTGTAGACTGCTGCAGGACGGCTTTCGTTATGCTCGTTTTCGGACACTTTTCCGCGGCCGCGGCTAGGTGTCGAGAAGGGATTCCGAATGTGTTGATCAACTTTTGAGCTTGTTATTAATGTTATACGCGAGAGGACGTTAAGCTTCGTAACGGTATATACTGTTTTAGATGACGTTCGATAACGAAGGGTTGACGAAATTCGTCGGTGGAGTGTCGTGTATTTAGTTTGGTCGCTTGAAAGGCAGGCGGTCCAATTATTGACTTGTACTACTTACAAGTGCTTTCGCCACATACTTCTCAGACAATTCTTACTAACTATTGAACAATCGCGTTCTCGCTAAGACCACATCTGCGCCAAACACAAATCTACATCTTAACCCACACAAACCACCCTTATCACTCCTGATAAACGATAGCAAACCATCTGCTTTTCTTCAAGCATCGTTTGCCGACCGATCGAGTCAACATTCCAACTATTCGATCGCCTCGCAAATTTCCAAACCGATTCGTCTCATTGATTTTCATCGATACCGTTGCGAAAACAGCCCTCCTTCCTTTCCCACCCTTCGCTCGCGCCGGGTGCACCTTACGACATCGTAACGGCGGCGAAATGAATTTCCCATCTTCGCGACTTGGCGTCCCGAAGCGAGAAGGAAAGAGGCGTCCGCCGCTGCCTAGAAGGGATAATTCGATTTCTCATATTAGGACGTACAGCTGTTGCAGCTGCGCATCGGAATCTTCCCTCCTCTCCCTCCCGCGTCCCATCTCTTCGCTCTTCGTGCCACCCCTTATCCCATCGTCTTGCGAAACGAGCGACTGGCTCGCAACCGTTCTTGCGGCGGTGCAATCATACTTTCAGCCCGCGTAAGCACCGTGCGGGCGAAAAAGCTTCATTTCCCGTCGAGCTGCGCGCACTTTCCTCGGAGGGACGCTTTGCGGTTCGATTTTCGTCCGCGAACGTCGCCCGAAAGTGGGCCCTCGCCTGCGAAAACGTTCGCCACTTTCGCGACGCTCAACCTGTCCCCGATCGCTCGTTGCTTTCCAGATTCTGCACGCTAGAAACTTTTCCCGGGCTGCCGACCCTGAATGCAAGAGGACGAATGCAACCAGACAAGCGTGCGACGAGCTACAAACCTTGGGGCGTGACTGATTTGTATGTATTGCGGCTTGTAACGTGACTGCGACGTCGTAAAATGTCTTGAAAGATACGAGTGTGCAGTTTAGTTGTGGGAGTAACGATTTTGGGGTCTTGTGATTTTCGGATCAAGTCTATCGTTAGACCGTTGTAAATTGTACTGGGAAAGTTATATTGCTCATATTTTCGGCAGGAAATATAGTAGTTTTGGTTGAGATGGAAGTAATTTCGGCGGGCGAGAAAGAAACTTCGGTTGGCAAGAAAGAAATTTTGGTTGGGAAGAAAGTAATTTCGGTTGGCAAGAAAGAATTTTCGGCTTTCAAGAAATTATGTATATTGGCGAAGAAATGCGTTTGGACGTTGTTTTGTTTTCTTCCCCACTCTTCGCCAGGCCTGCAGCCCAGGCAGTTAAGATTTAGGTACAGAAGAGAAGTGCGTGGAAGAGAAATATTTTACGTTACGACATAAGCTCTCTCATGTGCTTTTATGTTTCACGTTTATATTCGATTATTGTCATTCATTCTTCATGAACTGTCATTGTAAGAACAGAATATCCTACAATTGAGGAATTATGTACTTTGTTCAATTCTACAGCTATAAGGAGTATCTGTTTAGACAGCCTTGTGTACGTGGTTGTCTTATGACAACTGAGGCTGTGCTTACGTTCGTAAGTAGTAATGAGATGAAAAGAACAATTCCTGCGCGGGAAAAGAACTTAAAGGGACAGCCGTTTCAGTCGTCGCGACCCTGAATCTTAATTATTTCAGGCACGAAATTTACGGACGCTCGCGACAAGGCCAGTGCATCGTCCAACACCTTCACAGTGGCAACGAACACGACTCCGAGTGTAAACTCAACAGGTCCACACAACTTCGTGCCCTCCGCCTCCCACCGTTAATGTCGACGGATTTCCGTAATTAAGGAAAATATTAATAAGACGGTAAGCTCGACGCGAGTCCACTGTTTCGCCGGCTCGTCTCGTCCGACGTCAGGAAATAATAATTCCGTCCGCCGGCAACGATGGGAATAATTAAAGGGATCATTCGCGGGGGCATCATTAAGCGATGCCGGAAAGTTTTCGGAATATATCGCCTCGTCGGGCGCTCCTTAACGAATCCGCGGCGGACTGTTTTAACGAAGATACCCGGCCGCTGGCGGGAAACTACTTCGCCAGGCCCAATCCGGGAGAACCGTCGAACTTCGGCCTTGGAACACCCCCCGAGACTTTCGCGGCGGGCGTAAACAACTTTCGCTAACTTCGGCGCGCCCAACATTTTCGCCCGCCGAGATCGAATTATTCAAGACACTTCCGACCGCGACAACATATTCCCTCGGCCGAAGCTGGGGTCGGATTCGACCTGCGGATAAGAATCGGCAGTATTGCGGTGAGAGAGGCAGACAATGACGTACGTGTCATCATTCGTCAACGTCTCGAGTGAAATCGAGGAATTTATCGATCAGAAACAGCATCAAATGTCAGTGGAGTTCGCTGCTTTGGTCTATGTTAAATCCCAAATTTTCAGTCTTGAATTCCATTCGCTCTTACTTTTATTCGCACCGATAAGCCAAATTTCTCAAGATCATTCAATAATTTAAGTTTTTGAATACGGTATATAAGTCTCAATAAAAATGAAGTTTTCATTTCAAATGGATATAAAGCAAAATAAACGTAACGAACGCTATCCTTACATAACTACTCAAAAATAAGAATTAGAATCCCACCCTAATACCCTCTCCACACAACAAGCTCTCACCCTCTTTTACCCGAAACACTCCACTCTCTCAACCCAACTTGTACCTACATTCGAACACTACCCTTCTGATTAACCCCACCTACCCCCATCTATTACACCTGTTTATCACCTTCCCACCTTCACCCTTCATCTTTCCACCATACGCAAAATCCGAGAGTCAGCCGACCCAAGACGTAAAGTTCCAGTCAAAGTTCCAATTAATGAGATCCGATTGATATCGGCCGCTTCGGAAAGAGAGAGTAAGAGAGAGACAGAGAGAGACAGAGAGAGCGAGAGACAGAAGGAGGGGTGGCTGGCAGGTACTAGACTCCGGGAGTTATCGAGTCCTGGGGTCCGTCGCGACAAAGGGGGCCAGGCCGTTCGCCAGGTAAGCGAGAGGACGTTCTTGTAACGACTTAATGCCCCGAGATCGTTACGGCAGTTACTGCAAAGCCGGTGCCTAATTAATCCGCTTTTGAAACGTTTTAGCGAAAGGACGGCCTCTGCCGGCGGTCGGAAGTGGGCGGCGGAGGGTGGCATGAAGGGGCCGGGGATGGGTCGAGCGAGAGATGGGATCTGCGAGGATGTGGGGAGAAAGGGAGTGACGCGCTTAAAGGAGGCACCCCTGGGGCGACGTAAAATTATTAAGTGAGTCCCTTCGAGCAAAACTGTCTAGACGACTTTGCGGGCGCGGGCGGAGTCGCGGGAGGGGTGCCGAGGGTGTTGAGGGGAGGGTGAGAGGGGGTGCTGCTAGGACGGTAGGTCGAGGTTTCTTGCGAAGATTCGTCTTATTTGCCTCCGCCAACTTTTACTCGTCCTTAATTTTAGCCATCCGCTTCCTGCGCTGCTTTATCTCACTCTCCTCTTCCTGCCTCTCATTCTCTTTCTCTCTCTCCTTCTCTTCTTCCCCTGTATTCCTCTCTCCCTCTCCAAGACAGCAAGAGTGTACGCTTGCATGTTACGGCAAAAGTGTCAATTCCGTACAGCGTAAGAGTGTCAACAAATGTGACAAACTTTACCAACGACCTCGCATAAAATCTATCGTTCCCGAAAACAGAGAATCTCAGCGCGAAAGCCATAAGGAAGGAGAGATCGAAGTTTAAATGTTAAGCCGGAAGAGTTCCGCCGCGAGCGGCCCTCGAAATCCAGATTAGTTCTTCGATAAAAAAAAAAAAGTTTATAAGCCTCGGCGTGCCTCTGCCCTCTCCTCTTTGTACCGCCTCGAACACGTTTACCGTAGCATGGCGGGGCCAGATCTCATTAAATCAATCCATCCGCACACTTTGTTCCTACTCCGCCCACCGGCCGTTAATTCCTTTCCGTCTCCTTTTGTTCTTTACCTGCTGTGGGAAATCTCTCCTCTCCCTCGGAAGCTGCGTCCAACATTTCAACGTTTCGTGTACGGTAAGTCTCGTCTTTTACGCTTTTTTTTCTTTTCTTTTTTTTTGAGGCAGGTACGCTTACTTAGTCGCATGCAGAGTGCTCGCGCGTTGCCCGAGGGCAGTAAAGGAAAAAAAGAAGAAGAAAAAAAGAAAAAGAGGAAAGCGGAGGAACGAAGCGTGGCGTGTGCTTAGACGGTGTCAGTCGGCGGGGGTTAAAAAACAATTCATCCCCCCCCCCCCCCCCTCGGCACAAACGTTCTGTTCGCCGACGATGCCTTCTTTCTTAGCGGAAACTTACCCTGCCTGTGTCCCACCGAATGCGGAACGACGAAACGTTATGAATTTACGCGGCCGTCAAAGCGCGAACCGTTAAAAGTGAAACTTTCCTTCGTTCGGTAGTCGGAGAGTTGGTAACGTCGTTAAACAGTTCGACGTGTACGTCGCTCGCCTACGCACAGGTAATGTAACGCTTTGACGGGGAGGGGAGCGGGGAATCGAATTGCAGATAAACTTCGGCTAACTCAGACGGAAATCTTTTCGGCTTGCAAATTCTAATAACGAACTTCCGCGACTGTATTTTGTTGGGCGCTTTCTCGACTGCGCGCCGAGTGACGAGTGAGAGGTTATACTTCCCACAATGTACAGCGAATGTAATTTCTATGTATCTTATGTAATATCTTTTGTTGCTGTCTAATATGGAGTTGCTCTAACGCGTGGATTAATCTACGATACTGACACCATCTAAGCCACGTATGGCATAGAAATTATAAGTAATCGTATTTCGAGAGAGTGATAAAGATGGTGGGAGAAGGAGAGGGTGATAAAGATGGTGGGAGGACAAGAGGGTCATAAATGAGGTGCGAGGATGAGAAAGTGAGAAATGAGAGGGTGCTGTTGTTACTGATATATGATCACTAATTGTAAGTAATCGTAATTAATGTCTGAATCCAAGGATTTGACACTGTTTTGATGTAGCGTCAGGCATATTTGTTTCAACGATCAATTGGTGGATCGAATTTGTCATTCGAACGATCGTTCCTCGAACGGTTCTGCCGAAGGCGAAGAATTGGCGGTAAACGATTTGTTCTTCCTGCGAATCTGCGTATAAATGCACGATTGAAGTCGCTCATTTCAGTGCGGACGGTTCATCATACGAAAATATAAACGTTCCTCCCCGTCGTCCGTAGAGCGGAAATGGAAGTGATCGATTGTTGGACCCTGACGTCCAGACGCGGACGTTATTGCTTGCGAGAGATTCTATGCACGACGTGCATTGACCAAGAACCATTTTCATAATTGATCGCGACCGATCGGAAATTGGCTGCACTTTTTATACCCGCTTAATTTCCCACGTCAAACGCCATTACATCTCAATTACGTAACGCATAGTGGAATAGTATAATTTCCACTCAAATTCTCTTCTCAAAAGTTAAAAACCACATTTTTAAATACGGATTCACCTGTTTCACTAATAGACTGCAGTTTCGTTCTTATACCCTACGAGCAAAAGTTGCCCACCGTCCAAGCGTTAACTTCGAAACGAACAGACGTTATCGCTGAAAGGTTAATTTCTAATTTTCGACATCGCGGAAGTGACCAACGTTACGGCACCAATCACCGACGCGATCGACAGTCGAACCGAGTCGAGGATAGGACGATCGAGATGGAAGTTGCCGAAAGTTCGCCGATATCCAGATGTCTCGCGAAGATAAACCGAAATCCTTGAGGCGGCCTCCCTGACCCCGATTAGACGAGCTTCGAACGAAATTACTCCCCCCCCCCCCCGCCATTCCCCCCTTCAACGCCTTCTTCTGCCGCCGTTTCTCTTTCGCTCTCCGCAAGTCGATCGCAAATTCTCGCGCGGAGCCGAAAGGAGATTGACGAAGCGACAAGGGAATCGACTTCGCGGCAGAGAGTTTCGGGGATCCGTGAGACGAGGGTATCGCGATCACGAAGGGTGAAAGTTCGCTGTCTGCCGCTCTCGGCTGGCCTGACTTCGAGTTAGAACTGTCGCCGCCGATAGCCGAAATTTTCCACTCGCCGCCGCGTCCGTCGACGATCCATCGACCTCGAGCGAATTCGGAACGGTCCAAAGTTTGATTTTACGCGCCGAGTTGCCCGACGGGATTAAGGGGAACTTTCGTCGCTGCCGCTGAATGTCCTTTGCCCGGCGAGGAAAAGTGTTCGCGAAGGAATAATCTCGAGTTGGAGCCTCTTCGGCGTACTCGTACGACTCGATTTACAGATTATAAGCGGAATCGTAGTAAGGACAGTTAATGTATACTGTTTTCTATAGTAAAGTGGCTTTTTTATTTTCGAAGGTGTACGTAAAACGGCTGGCAATACGAACGGAGTGAGATTAACGGCTTGACGATTAGGCCACTAGTAGTGAGCGTCAATATGTAGAATGGTGGACAAATGGGGGTATACGTGGAAGTAGGCTTGCAGCAACAAACGAAACAGATTAAAGGGATATCGTCGCAGATCTAGCCCGCTCATAGTCCAACCATTAATAATGCGGCCCATTATTTAATTGATCGCGCCAAACGGCCAATTTATAACGTGCCACTTTAACGAATTAGTCGGTTAATTATACAAGTTATAAACTGCCCGGCCGGAAATTTATTCCCATTAAGCGGAATCGCCGAAACAGAACGGCCGGCAGCATTTGTCGGCTCGCGACTGGGGCCCCGGATTAATTATTCGGATCCTTGCATTAAACGAATTTTCGACGACTTTTCCAACGTTAATTTTGACGATGCCAGCGGCGCCGAATTATAACATAATGCGGACCCGTCGCTTCAGCGAGACGAAATCCTTCGATGTTTAATTACGCTCACCGACCGTTTTATATATGGCGCGTATTTTTGTTCCGACGCGTCGGAAAAAATCGTACTCGAGCCAGCTGTCGGCTCGTTGCCGGATGGCGAATTTATCGTAGCGCGCATTACGAGACGCGCATGAATCGTGAAAATGTCACCGATCCGACGCATTTCCATGTTTAAAGCCCATCGAAACCAAATTTCCCCGACGTGAAACGAAAGTACCCTAGAACGTGTTGCTACCACTTGCTTGTAACAATTTTGTAAAAAAAAAATTGGTTCTTTATGTCGCTGTTCGCAGGGTTCAAAACGCGATAGAAACGAACTTATGAATACCTTTTTCCTTCACTTCTGATCTCTATACTGATCCCAGAATAGCACTAACGTTCAAATAAAGCTAATTAAATGCAACATATGCAGATATAAAACGAAAATACAGTTCAATTTGAATCAGAAAATCAGGCCAATGCCTTCACTAACTCATCTAGCGTACACGAGAACGATAACACAGCTTCAAAGCAAAGTGTCCTCTGCAACTGCTCAATAATTCCAGTCCCTACCTAACCGCACTTAAATCGATCCATCGCGCATCTCTCGCAGGAAGAACAAATCCGTTCGCGTCTCAATCGGTGAGTCCACCCTCCGAGAACCGTCGCCACGAAACATTCAACCCGGAAGCTAGCATGGCACTCACGTTTGAGCTGAACGAAGGTCAGCTGATCGATGGCTCTCCTCAGCGGCTTGTCGTCCAGCGTCAGGTCGAGCAGTGGCAAACGTGCAATTTCTTGAACCCCTTCCGCCCCACCCCAAGATCCGGCCGCCGTTGCCGCCCTTACGGACAGCATGCCGCCGATCTGCAGGAAGGCAGCGCTGTCGGTCTCCTTCAGCGCCTCTATGCAGAAGGTGAGCAAGGCCGTGGTGGCCTGCAGGTGGGTGGCACACCTGGCCACCTGGTCCCTCAGCGAACGAACTCTGGCCTCCCTCGTCTGGCGGGCAGCCTCGATCAGCCGCGACTTCCGGGCCTGCAGCAAGCTCACCAAGGCCGCAACTCGATCCTCCACTTCCTCCTCCAACGCCACACACTCTTCCTGTGGGACGGTTAAACGGATCTGGTCAGTTCGCATGGATTGCGGCTTGTTAGCTGAGTGACGTCTACGGTCGGACGGTTTGGACCAGTTGTGGGATTCAAGATCTTGTGAGCTTCGAGGAATTGTGGTTGTAGGAAGTGTTGGCTGCTAACTTTCGGGTGTCATGAGTTGGATGTTGGATGTTGGATGAACGTTTCTTAGTTTTGGTGGAGTTGGTTGGTAGAGTAGAGCTGGGAGGGATTGCGGTTTTCGAGGATGGACGGTGTCAAAGATTTTGAAGGTGAATGTGGACTGCGGTAGAGTGTTGGGTGGCTGATTCTTTTTGGGAGAAAATGTTTAGCGACTGTTTGGCTGTAATTTTAGGTAATTTTGATGATTTTACGGAAACAAAATGTAAGGTTCGCAAGTTGCCGCGTGGAACGAAAAAATGAAATTGATTTATACCCGAAATATTCGGTTACGATTTTATAAAACGAATGTGGCAAATTTTAAATATCAGCCTCGATTTTCAGGCTTCTGTATGAATAAATTTAACATATTTTTATTGGCATTTCGAATGTGACAATTTTAAAAAAATTAAAAAGACATGCGATATCCACCGCGATGCGAAACGACCCTTTTTAATTCAAATTCATGTTCCATCAAAATCCCCTATAAATCAAGTACATTTCAGCAGCTCCGATCGGGCCACTGCCTTTCCGCCGAAGAGCTCTGACATGCATCAACCGAATTCCAAACACGAGCGAGCGGATTCAACAAAGAATCATCCATAAACATCGCGCCATCCGAATTAGCCCAAAAATCGGCCGCAACACTCGCAAAGAGGAATTAGTCCGCGCATGTCGCCCATGCCGCGAATCGAATAATGCCCGCCAACGCTTCCGATTTTTTATTCTCCTCCTTCCGCCGCGTCCGAAAGGCAAACGCGAGCCGGAAAGAGAATGGGAAAAAAAACAGAAACGAAAACAAAAAACAGCCGACGATACCAGCCGCCAGATGCCGTATCGCGGCCGGCGCGTAATTCAATTGGACTGTTTGACCGCACCTTGCACAACAGGCTCGCATTTAATATCCCGAAGAGCTTTCGGCCGTGAAGCAGGATAGGATTTGATTTGCCGCCGGTGCCGGCAGCCAGGGCCGGCAGCCAGTCGAAATGCGAGTCGCGGCTCCATCAAGGGATGGGAGAGACATTTCGTTACTCGGCGGCAGAGGCTCCGATTCAATTTCGCGAATGCCGTCGCGCGTTACTACGTCGCGTTCGAGGTGCGAGAGGTGACCCCTGTCAAGGTCGAGCTTAAGTCGCCAAACGCGCCGCGGGCTTGCAGCGGAAAAACAATTGCATCAGAGCTGGATGTGTGACGGGAGAATACTTTTAGACCTGATGGAGTGTACGCTGGATTCTATTGGGTTGGTAACTAAGTGATTGCAGTTTTTAAATAAGAATTAAGACTCAACATTTTTTTATTATGACGGTTGACGATCCCAATCGATAATAGCCTTGATATGGATCTCATCCAGTTCAACTGGACGGCCAGATTGTTGAGCATTTTTAGTGAAAAATCACCAGAACAAAATCTGGCAAATCAATTTTGACACTGCCTTTCTTTCACGGCTTCATTCCCATATACGGCACATAACTTCTTTTGCACTTGCGATGCGTTCTTGCCTTTTCGGAAATAATACAAATAATATGTGTAAAATGCACGTGTGTTGTCTTCCATTTTTAAATTCGAAAATGCGGGCAATACGTAATAATTATCAAATCATGATCTAACGAACGATCTGAACTTATCAACATAACAACGATATCTCACTCAAACCTCGCGGTCAATATCCCCCCGCGCTCATTCATCTGCCTCCATCGCATACGCTTTCCCAATTACAAGAGTACGCTGAAAGAACGGAATCCGCACTGAGCCCGTTGATAACATCCACATTTCTCCCAACAGCCCCAGACCTTCGGCACGTCCTCCGATGCTGCCGCGTACGATTCAACCTCGTCCCTTCCGTCGATGCGACACGTCTCCTTTCGTCCTGCGCAGGACTCCCCTCTCCACGCACCGCAGGATAGTAATATAATTAATGTCTCGTCGTACCGTAATTCGACGGCGTTGCCTTTACCCGTCCCAACTCCCGAACGTCACCCTTTACGGGCTCCATGTCCGTAGGGGTCAGGTGAAACGTATCAAAGGAGGAAAAAGGAGGATAGGGAGGAGTGGGAGTGGAGGAGGGAGGGGGGAGGGGGGGGGGCGGAAAAGGGAGGAAAAAGAAGAAGGCCCGACGGGCAGAGCCCAAAGAGGTGGCCGAGAACACACTCACGTGCACTTTATCCGTCATTCCTTTGAGCCTCTGTATGTACTCTGTCGTCGAGCGTGCCCGTTCCGAAAGTTGTTGCAGATTCTGCGACAGCTCCGTCTGAAAAATAGAGAAACAGAACGATTTCAGTGTCAGCCGTAAGCCGGATGGACGTTCGCCGCGCGCCTCAAGAGCTGACGGAAGCCTGCTCGATGCGCGACGATCGGAAACTACTGCTGAGTGTATGACACGTGAATCCGTCGGAACGATGGAATTCGTTTGAAGTCGCAGGTTAAAATCGTGCAGAGCGAAACGATAAGTTTTCAATGGCCAGGCCAGCGCGTGCACTTGGCCGACGAGGGGCCAGGTGTTGTGTTACAGGCAGGATTGTTGGATCGTGTTTCGTCGCCGATGCGCTCCAGAAGGTGCTACACGAATTAGCTTCAGTCGTCATTTCATCTGCGTATGAAACACTTACAAATTGACGATCCAAGCAGTACGGTATTGTCACTCGGAGTTCATACACCTTTTCGAACGAGTAATAGAACCGACGTATTCGACACTGATGTACACTAACCTTCAGTGTCTAAGACTCATCACGATCATTCCTGGCATATCCAAAAATTGGTACAACGTCAAACATGCAGAGTACGTTCGGAAGATCCCATTAACGTTTGTCTACGTAGGCGACCGAAATCGCGCAAAGTAATTGTAATTAATTTCGGCGCTACCGACGAACAAAGCGATACGTCACAATCACCCTTCAATTAGCCGGAATCAGTTGCGGAATGCGAATTGCGCCAGACGATGGAAGCTAATTAAAGGCGGCCAGCGAAAGTGGTTCCAGTATCCTACGGCGGCGCTCGGAATAAGTGGAATCGTACTAGTGGCCACGTGGGTCGGCAATAATTCGAAATAAAATTAGGGTGGCCCCTCCTCGGAGCTAATTCGCGGAAGTCTCGGTCTCTTTGAATGTTTCATCGCGGAAGGAGGCCGTGGAAGGGATCCCCCAACTAAGTGGGAAAAATAATTCGATGGAAGTGCATTTCGCCCGGCTGCCGGACGATAATGGCGGGAGTCTTCAAAGTGTCACAAAATGGCATCCGGCGTGCCAGAAGGAGTAGGGGGGGGGGGGGTGGCATTTCAAGTTTCGGTTACGCTAAAAATTATGAGCTAGCTGTGTCGGTCGAAAGGCGCGAGCGGAAAATGTAAGCGCCGAATGTAAATGCTTTTAGTCGGCGAGGGTGGATAATGGCGAAATTCTTCGGCCGACTAAATAGCGTGCCGACGGACAAAACGCAGTCGTAAGCGTCTGCTTCTACGGGCGAGGACGGTGCGCGCGCGCGAGCGTCGTTTTTAATACAATGCAGGCGCCACTTACGACGTGCAGGCGCCTCGAACGTTGGAAGCGAGGGGGGCGGAAAATATCGGGACTTTTTTTCGGTGGAAATCTTCCTAAATGACTAAAAGGCTGAGTTCTTTGAGAATAGTCGGAGTGATGGATTAAAGCCATTGTCTTACGAAGATTATCGGCGTGATGGCAAAGTGCGATTATTTAATGAAGTTATTTTTAATTTAGTGCATTGTTCATGTCTACATACATATTTTTAATTAAGTGCACTGTTCATATTTACATACATATTTTTAATTTAATGTACAGTAAGATGTAATTCAAGCGCATTGAAGAAAAGGTACTAATATAAAATAGCAGGTCCGATTCTTAAAATTCTTGCAAAGTTCCACTGCCCCACCCTAAAACGCTCAACCCCTCGGACTCCCCACCGTCCTCCACCCCCCTCAAAGCTTATCAATAACCGCGCAAACTGCATAAACCTCAGCTCCAGCCGTCATCGCGCTTAATCACCGCGTTAGATAACCGTAAAACAAAACGCAAACGGCGGCCAGGCAACGCGAGGACATTTCGAGCGGGAGTCGCTTTTGCGTTACACAATTCGAAGGGGGGAAAAAAGGACAGTGTTCGAACGGGGGAGAGAGAGGGAACGGCGAGCGATGGAGAAAGGGGGGTTGAAGAGAGAGAGCAAGAAAGAGAAAGAGAAACGGAGACAGACAGAGAGGAAGATATCTCGAATGTGGAGTGCGGGCGTTCAGTGTTGGATCGATACACGATGCCGGTTGCCGTTGATACACATGCCCAGTCGTACCAACGTGCCCGAGCAGCACAGACGCAGCGCGTCGACCGCCCCCACACACACACGCGTACGCACACGCGCACGCACACGCGACAGCCAGAGAGCGTCCTTCGCCCGAAAGTGCATTAACGTCCGAGCGAGCGCATGCCAGTGTGCATGCGAGTGCATGTGAGCGCATGTGAGCGCATACGAGCGCGACTCAGGCCGTGCACGCTGCCATAAAAAGTGGCGCGCTTACAAAATGTAAGGTATACGCGGCAAAGCAGTAAGCGGGTGCGAGCGCACGCCTCTACCGCGCTTTTACGGTAAGGAAATAACATAGGAGCGCACTTTCGGAAGCGAGCTTAGCGAAGAGCCGTTCGATGGGGGTAATGGTAATGTTCGTCTTGGATGGCAGGGCCGTTATGGGAATTTATTTTGTTGCCCGTATCGGGCGTGTCGTGAAAGTCGCGAGTCCGTTGCCGGGGGGTGGTGAGAAGATTAAGGGTGGCTGGTTTTTACGGACTCGCGTGGATGCTGAGTGGTTCGTTATCTTGAGGCTTGGTCTGTTTCAGGAGGAAGTTTTTATGTTGGAGATGAGAGGGCCTTTTTTCATTTTTAGTGCCAAAGGAAGAGTCCGGGCCACGTTTAATTCGCATTTTCTTTCTTTTAGGGCTTGTACGCGGCTTTTCGCCAGGGTGAGGCCTCGAAGACAATGCACTTTTTTTAATGAGGGGTGTAGGACAAGAGCGCGTGTACTTATTGAAGCTGTTACAAATTCATGAATGACGCCATAGTTATTTTGTCTCCTACTCCCGCAGAATCTAGAATACACGTCCTTTGAACAATAATAACGTTCAGCTTCAATTAGGAAAACCGAATAAAGGGAATGTACGCAAAGCAAAAGCTCTAAACGGCCTCCAAAATATCATGTGCATTAATAATGCCAAGTGCAAGCATTCGAGAGTTACACGCCGGACTCACTGAAGGCACAAAATACGCTGTCTGTAACCTTACGCTCAAAGTAAATGATAAGAAATATTTAATGATCCTGGGTCAATCATACAGACAGAAATTCACGGCGTATGGATCAAGAGTCTAAGAAGACAATAGATACAGAAAAAGTAAATGATAGTGTGTTCCAAAAATTCGTTTCGTCCCGGATCCACTGCTCAACGTATTAAACATTCCAAATAAGAAAAATATATTTTGAACCCATAATCTTGACGACTTCCAAGCGTACAGTCTTACCGCATTTCAAGCCCTGTAACATTTTTTTTCAAACTACTTTTATCCCCGCTGACGCGTACTCGACAATTACGAAACTCGCCGCACGCTCGGCAGTGGGATTCCCGGGAAAAGCTAAACAAAACGGAAACATCGTCGTTTCGAGGCAAACGCGGGCAGCGTCCGCGCGCGCGTTCGTCGAAACGTAATACGGTTTCGCGTACGAAATGGCGTAAACGCGTTAAGATTCCTTGCGTGGCGCGTGTTGCCAGCGGAAAATGCAGCCAGACGAGGGCCACGCGTACGCTTCGAACGTGTCCCCATATGCGCCCCACCACCCCCCACCCCCCCAAACGTGCGATGGCCCGAGCCTATATGTGCACGTACGTAGCCCGCTCGTACTGGCGAGCACGGCAGTCTGCGTCAGTGTGTACGTGTGTGCGTGTGTGCGACTGCTCGCACGTGATGCAATTGCGTGCCACTCGCGGCAGGTGTGCGTATCTGTTTGCATACGAATTTTCGCTCGTCCAGGTAGCCCGACGTCATTGTTCGTTAACGTGCAACTCTACTCTTTCCTACCCTCTTCAACGTGCGCCCTTCCATTTTGGAAAGTGTCCACGTAGCCGGAGCTTTTCGAAATTTTCGCTCCCCCGCTTAAAAGTTTTCTCTCTCTCCATTTACGTTCTTTCGGGAATTTTGGCCTTGCTTGCAAGTTTTTTGACCTCTCTCCCCTCTCTCTCTCTCTCACAGCTTTCTTTTCACCCTTCACGCCAACTTTCGCCAATGGGAATAAATAGGACCGAGGACATGCCGAAAAAAAGCAACCCGCCTCATCCTCCCTTAACAGTAGCGGCATTCCAGGCGAAGTGTTCGAAGAAACGAAAGGACAGACAGGTGCGGCGAGAGTCGGCGAATTCTTCTCTCACTTTCCTTTATTTTCGCTTCCGTCCCCCTCAACGCCGACCGCCGCCGACTCGTTTTCGGCAGTCGACGCGCGTACGCGCTGATGAGTAGCAGAACGGCAGAGAAATCGCAGAGGGCGGGAAAGGGAGAAAAAAAAGACTATAATTTCGTCGAGGTCTCCGGTTAGGGGGGGCGACGGGGACCGCTTCCAACTGGAAATCGAACGATCGAGTGCCACTCACGGCCGTACGATAATATGTGTATGATTCGTATACGGGTCCTCGATGGGTTGACATTGAATTTTCACGGGGGAGCGACGGGAGAGGGTGGGCGAGGGGTTCGCGAGGGGAGGCTGGAAGAGTGGGTACGTCGGGGGTGGGAGGTTTGTGTTTCGACGGAATATTGTGCCTCGGCCACCGGTACACTTTCCGGGGACAAATTAACGGTATGCGTCGATTCGCACGATCATCGCATGTAAAAAGAGCCCTTGTCGTCTGGCATATTATTTCAATATATCGTACGAGCGTTACGCCGCACGGTTTTTCGATTTCCGCCTCTCACGCATACTTCCGAACGTTTGCGACTATATGTCTTCAACTTCGCGAGCGCTCGGATGCGATTGCGAGGCACCTGATACTTGAAGCAACGTCTGACGAGAAATTCGTCGTCGTTGAAGCGCAGTTTGCACAATAAAAGGCCAGGCTTGTTTGCATCGCACGGGAATTGCATGCCGGGATAATCGCTCAGGGGGAAAATTCGCAGTTCGCCGTTTGTCACGTCGTCCTCGCCCCCCGATTGTGCCGAAGCACGTCCTCGACGTCTTTTCGAATCCTGCCCGCCGGACGAAGATGCATGCCGCTGTCAAAGGGGATCGTTGTCAGAAGAAGGAGGAGGAGGGGGGCATGCGACTTTAACCCGTTGACGCGGAGGAAAATGTCGGGAAACGAACTGTCGACGCCGGGAGACTCTCTTTCTCTCTCTCTCTCTCTTATTTTCCGCAGGATGTGTCGCGGGATATTCGACGGTTTCGGTCAATATTTCCGGAGTGTCGGCGACACAGGCCGGGCCGTATAGCGTGCAGGACTTGCCGAGGCGATGTTTAAAGTTGCGATGCGCCAGAGGCGCGCGGGCAAATGCGAGCTTTGAATAAATCGAGTTTGAAAGGGTCGGCGAGCGAAGTGGGCGCTCGAATGTGAACGAGGTTATGGCGTGAAAATAATTTCGCCGAGACGCGCGGCACGGTATTAAACTGCGGACAGAGGCGGACTAATATCGGTAAACACGCCAGTGTCGGTAATTGCGAGAGTGTAGAAATTAAAAAGTTTGGATAATTGAACCGACTTTCGGTTGCGGCTTGTGTCTTTATAGTAATCTTTTACTGGAATGATGTGAAGGGTTATGGAGACTTTTTTGTCATTGTAATTTTGTTGTGACTGTTATAGTCTGGCTATCTTTCGGTAGTGTCACTTTACTAACGGTTGTAATTACGGAGATGTTACGCTAAACAAATTTAGAACACTTTCATGTTCAGCCAAACAATAAATTTTCGACGATAATAACTCATTCGTGTTCAATGGTTGGCGTACTATGTTCGATGAATGTATATTGTGTTTCGAGGCTGTATGAGACATTGTATTCGTTTATCTACGGTCGAATGTGCTCCGCTTACGCAAGCACCCGCGTTAACGTAAGACAAAGGCGACCATGGTAAAGATAGCAGCGATAATGTATTCAATTTACCCGGAAGCCCAGTACAGTCTAAGAGGTCCACCCTCGCTGAGGGCCATTTTCTCTTTCATCATAATTTACCGCGGCCGTATAATATTCCGTTAAATCCATTAACGTTCGACAATGCGGCCAATAACAAGAGGGACACGTACACGACTAGCTTCTCTACCACTGTACGCGAGCCATTATGCGTGTAAAATAACAGACGTCGACATAATTGTATCGGCGCAAACAAGTATTTTGTACGAGGCACACAGATCATTACACACGGGGCAAATATATTGCTCGTTCGGCCGCACGCGATACAGATGAGGATGGATTTAATATAATAACGGTCCCACAGTAGTTCAGCATAAATGCGCAGCGAAACAAGCGCCCGAAATTCTCAACGAGACGTCATACAATTACCGAAGAAAATAGGCCTACGATTCTCGCCAGCTAGTTTCGGATCTCATCGTGATTAAGTGTTTCCTTTTTATTCGCGACGCAGGCAGCGATAGTGGACGATCCTCGGTCCAATTCACGCTTTATCTCATTCACATAAACTCGCAGTGAATGAAGGCAAAATTAAATTGAATCGCGCCGAGTTAAATGAAGAAACTCCTAAATACGAATATTGTCTTCGTCGGGTCGTTGCATAATGAAGAGCGCGTAGGACGATTCATTAAAATGCGCGCAATCTGCGCCAGACATTCGCGAATCATATTACAACTCCAAACAAGATAATACCGCGTAAAGAATCAAGTTGTACGCGTAAAACACCGAAATATCTGCCGTTCGACGGATAAACTTGTCTTCGCGTTGCCTCAATTTTTAATTCTTATACCCCGGAATCGCGGACATCCCGTATGTGACCCGCTTTACGCGCGTTCTTCCGAAATGGTTTGTTTGAAATAAACCGGCCAAAGAAATCAATTTTTTTTTATGTAATACACTTTAGAACATTGTCTTGGCAAAAAAAAAATATACAAAATTGACTGATATAATATTGTACTTGCATTTACAGTATTTTTATTGAATAAAAAAAAACACTACGAGATATCTCGTAACTGACAGTTTCGGTACAGACGGGTTACTACGAGATATCTCGTAGTTGGCAGTCAATGGGTTAATACTGCTTTTCGTAGGCGCAGACGGTTCGCGGTTAAATATCACGTTACGCCCGACTTTCTGTTGATTCTTTTCCGGATAAACGCCCGCGCGCGCGCGCCGGGGGAGAAATTACGTTGGGGCCACCGTGCAAACACACATGCGCCGGCCTCTGTGCATACCACGTCGACGTATATACCGGGCTCGTCAATTACTCGTCAACGTAGCGACGTCGGTTAAGCGAAAATTAGACGTCGCCCGTGCGCTCGACGTGTCGTTTAACGCGATTTATCTGCGATCCGACCCACGGACAGCGTTCACGTCCACCGTAACTCGAACGCTGTTGACACTGTCTATTGTTCGAGGCCGAGAGGACACTCACGGGCCCCGGGGCTGAATATTCAGGAAACTTGCGGACGACGCCGTGCGCCGAGGGAACGCGCCGCTATGCCGCCGGGAGCCGAAAAGATTTCCCGGAAAGGGCTTGGCCGAATAAGACGGTCAAAAGTGCCCCCAAACCGATTGAAACTCTGGATGAGCCATTCGGTGAGAAAATAAGGATTTTTGAGAATTTCCAACTTTGTATCTCGACCACGAGCGGCGGGGGAAGGTAAAATGTACTGTAAAAAATTAGAGCTACATCTGGTAATGGTACGCTCAATCCAGATTTTTTTTCAGATTTTTACATCAAACATCCGACTGGTAAAAAAATAAAATCCAAAAAACTAATCAGGAAAACATAGAATTGACACTGGAAGGGGTACGAATCAGCGATGCCGCTTTTTTCTGAATTGAGATGTTACAAATAACGTCATTCTGATTTCTTTCGTATCATTTTTGCTGATTAGCAACGGTGCCGGAAAAATGAAAAACCCTCTTTTTACTCAGTTTTTGCGTGTCACGTGTCGTTGGCGAAAGGCGGATAAGTGGAAAGTGTTCGCGGATGAGATGGAATTGGGGATTCCAACCCCTTTTACGTGTTCAAACTATGTTTTGAACAGGCCGCGACGGTAAGAATTTTCGGAACGTCGGGAGATTCTTGGGCGAGAATAGCTAAAGCGATGGCGTGCATGCCGTCGATGATTTTGGGAGCGAGCGGTTTATAGTAATTAGTCCCTTAAGACATTGGAGTTTGAGGGCTGTAACGGAGTTCGAAGGTCTGAAGCTTGGAACGGATGAAAATGCGTCAGTGAGAAAGGATTCCATGATTCTTCGCAGTCATCAAATTTAAACGTGTAGACCTACTCATGTACCTCAAAGAAACAAATCTAATATCGAAAATTATGTAATTAATCCCTTAGTCGCTAATAACCTTAATTGTTCTTGATGCGACTCAAAACTATGAAATAAACAAAAAAACGTGTAAAAATAATCGTTTCCGAAACCTATAGAAATATCGTCGTTTGTACAACTACAATGTCTGTTACTCCCGATGCCTTGCATATCTTTACGCCATATATTTGAAATAAATGCCAGCCGATTCGAAATCGATTTCTCAATATTCGCGGCATCGCCGTGGCATACCGTCCAATCACATATCAAGCAATAATTAAAATAACAATTTCGGCGTACGTGATCGCGATGTAATTCCGTAGATTGTATATCTGACACAAATCACCGTCACCGCCGACGGAAGCCAAAACTACGGCACTAATCGTCATTCCCCTCTTCTCTCATTGATCCCCACATAGGTAATTACGTCTCACTTCTATCTCCCGTAAAGCCGAATTACATGCCACGGGAGACATCGAAGTCCCGTATTACACCGTATCGTCAATCCATCGATCCCCAATTCTCCGTCTTCAAAGTCACTCCACGACAGACGAGATCCGCAAAAAACTCCGCGCCGAAAATATTGAATTAGAGTCCGCAAAAGGGTCTCCCAGCGAGGAGAGAATTTCCCGCAACTCTTTCCTTTCTCCCCTCCCCTCCCTCCTCCTCGCCCTCCCACCCCTCTTCCGATCCGGTCGCAGACTCGAATCGTGCCTCATTCCGTTCGGGTCGCATATCCGCGTCGAGACGCGTTACAACGCGAATGCTCGAACTGGAACTGTTCATTCTCTCGCCTCGCCTCGCCTCGCGAGAGAAATCTTATTAGCATGAAAAGAGCTCTCAGGGATTTCATCCGGCGACAAAGAATCGGTCCCCGCTTCCGATGGGCAATGCCTGCCGAATCGATTACATCGGCGAATATCCGAGGGCGCGACGTGCGGCTGGAAGCTTGCGTCGAAAGCCGGAGGGGGCCGGGAGGGGGAGGGGGGGGGGGGGGGCTGCCTCCTTTCCGACCCTCTCCACCTCTATCCTTTCTCTCCGTCCTTTTATCAATTTTACCTCGCCGACTGTCCAACCTCTCTCTGTCCAACGTAGGCGACAACGAACGGTTTCGAGGTTCTTCTTCCGTCCGTTGTGTCGGTTAACTCCTAATTGGTTTCCGCGAGCAGTGTACTTAATTCCTTCGCTAACGTGATTTGCGCGGGCGCGCAAGCGATCGCCATGGAAAAATTTGGGAGATGTATGAAAACTGTTCGCATTCTGTCGCGACCGATAGGTGGCTCGCGAAACTTCGATGGGATTAAACAGATTGTAAGATCTTAGCTGGGCAGAATTTAGATCTGATGTCAAGTGATGGGTAGTGGTTGAAAGTATTTGTTCAAGGTATTTTGGTTGAAGATGTTCTGCTTTTAAGGGGATTAATTATTTTACTGTTGATGAATATTGGGTAGTTTTTTCTCTTGTAAGAAGTGTTGTTGGTATTTGTAGATCAGTAACTATGTTTGGCGAGTAGAGAGGCTTGCTTGTATTGGCACGTGCAAACGCGCATAGACGTGCTATAATTAGTATGCAAATCTATAGATTAGTAAACATATTATCGCATATTTGCATATGTTCGCAAAGCAGCAAGGATGTGTATGTGCGCGTGTGAGAGTCGGTAGGCTATCAATTTTGATTGGATGCGGATAATCATTATCCTTAGACACCCGACTAATGTTTAAAACACATTTTTAAGAACGAATAACCGTAGCATGGTAACATTCACTGTTTCACTGATGCAATCGTTTCTTACATTACTAACGAAGCTATCGCTGATGCACAAAACTAATGTACAGATTTTGTTCTGAACTAATAATATTTGGACCGGAGCAAGAAGCAATGAATCTAAAATGTGCTAAAAAAAAAATGTCTAATGTTTCCGCCACATTGTTATACATTGCATTTTATGAATTTTTACTGATACCCAAGTACTTATTTTAGGTCTCTGATAATACTGACAATTGGTCGTGTGTGCGAAGAGAATGTAATGACGAACGTCTATAGTTCATTATACCGCAAGGTGTTAAATGCATGCGAATTGTCGGAAAAACGGACTTCCACCTACGAGCGCCAACTACGTAACTAGAAAAAAACAATCCGCGGCGAAGAGAAGAACGAGAAGGAGAGTAGAAACGGGCCAAAAAAGTGTAGGACGTGAGAGAGGAGACGACGAGATTTTCATCACCTGCTCGACACGAATGACTATATGACCGTGTGTGTACGAAACAGATTGCACGGCCGGTTTCAATTCGCTGCGCGCCAGTTCAGAATTGTGCGTATATTTGACCGCGTGCTGCTTCGTTTCGGAAGTACGTGCCGCGAGCCTGTATACTTAAGATCAAACTAGAATCTAAGCCCGAACGTGTACGCTTCTTCATAACACGTTTCAATTTCCGGTTCAATTCCTTTTTTCATCCGCTCGCGATTAGAATGGGATTTCGAAAGTTTGAGATGTCACGTGGTAACGTGAATTTGGAGTACCAAAATCGCAATTGCGATGATTCTATCGAGATACTGAAATATTAACGCTGGAAAATAGTAAACGAGCGGAATAAACTCGCGCCATTAAATTCGAACGAAATCAGAGCCCACCAAACGATCGCTGCTCGGCGCGGAGACACCTTCGTAATTGGCGAATTAAAATTCGCTTTATGCCGCGGGGGCAACGCGAGCGCGCGCACGTGACGAAAGCGAAAGGGGTGGGAGCAAAAAAATCGGTAACGACTTCATCGCGTGACTCTCGCGTCAAAGGATTCGAAACTCGAACAGCCCGCGGCGAGTTTCAAAAGAGAAGAAGGCGCGCAAAGAACGAATCCCTCGGAGGGAATTGGGGGGCGGCGGACGGTGCGCATTCGATCTCACCTGAGGCAGCATAATTTTTCGAGACAGATTAGCCCCCGCGAAAACTTGCCACAGCTCGCCGTGCAAACTTCCGATAACGGCCTGCGTGCGCAACAACAGGTGCGGCGCACAGATTATCAACATAAATTACCAAGTTACGAAGTTTGACGGAATCTCATTGCGAGCGTGCTCCGGATGGCTCGTTGAAGCCGCCGAGGGTCGAGAAGCTTGCAGCGAACGGAACCTCTGCAAGCTTCCCTTCGCACAGCCACAAAAAGTACGCCTCGGCGGACATCGACGCGAGGAGAGGAAAAAAGAAGAGAAGAGTCCGGAGGAAAAACGTCAAACCTGAAAAGGCTCCGGGTTATTCCAATTACATCGAGGGCCCGAGTGGAAGTTGCCGAATTAAAGCATCGGAACACCATCTGGAGGGAGGCAGCGGATAACGCAATTTACCGTTGCCGACCTCCGAGGCAGGAAATCAGATCGTCAACTGGCATCGGCAAAAAGAACACATTAAGAAAGGCTTCTCCTCGTTACGCGAAAATTCCCTCTCTCGCCGCATGTGGCAAACGTCACCGGCGCACACGTCCGAGCAAACACATACATACATACATGCACACAGACACACATATGCATTGCGAACAGCGGCAGAGACACGTCCCTGCAGAGGCCGACGGTCCGCACACGCGGCCGGCTCACGTTCGAAATAGCCGGCAAAACCAATTTGCCCCACCCGTGGGGCAGGGCACAAAGACGGAAGGATTAAATACACGACGTCAAGCGGCGGAAACTTCCGGCTCTCCTGTGATCGACGCGATTGCCCCCTCGGGCTGGATTTGAGCGTCACTGCCGCAAAAGCGCCCAGGCCCGCCAACACTCGACGGGCTCTCCTTTTCCAAACAACAAACAGGCACGCAAGGTACACACACGCCCCCTCCCCCTCTCCAGCCCTGCAACTTCCCCCTCCTCCCTCCTGCCGCTCCAACTTCCCTCACGTCCGTCGCACACCTGTTCATTAAGCGCGACGATCGAATCGCATCGAGAGCGGCGAGTCTAGTGGCGTAATTACTAATTACAATAGGTCGAGGGCGCTGTCGGCCGCGCCTAACCTCACATTCTGCATTTCGCCTAACTCATCCCCATCGCCACCCCCCGAGTTCCGCACCCCCGGCTCGCGATATGCGCCTTCCCGGGAACAGAATTCGAACAGAATTCGAACAGAACTGTCGGGTGGAAATCGAGACCGGCCAGCGCGAGCTGTTCGTCAACGATTGCACGGGAATTCGATACCAGTCCGGTCGCTGGCCGATGGCGATTCCGAACGTTACACCGTTGGCGAGCGCTAATTTTGTTGTGACTGCCGCACCCTGCCTTCTGTCTCCGGGATGACGAAAATAACAGAAACAGTCGTAACAGAATGGTACGGTCTTGTTACGCGATTGTTGGGAATGGGGTGGGTAGGGGGTTGAGAGTGTATTAGCTGTTAGGGGTAGGGGCGCTGATGGGAAAAGTAGAGTTTCGAGGATGAAAATAATGATGCGGGGGATGTAATGGAAATTGTGGACCGATGTCGCGCAAATGTTCGCGCGTAATGTGGAAAGCCAGGACGGAGGTGGAGGGGGGTGATGTTATTGAAAATCATGGATGATGAGTTCACGGAGGTTCGTTGGGAGTGTACAGCGATTTTAGATGATTGGGATCGTTCATTAGGCGCTGAAAATCGAGAACTATGAGAAAGCGTAGCTTTGCGGGGAAAATAGTGATTAGGTGGCGCATTTATGTAACGTCAACTAGTGGACTGTCGTTGTATGTTTCTGCGAAATTCAGTGTATCATCTGTATCGTGTGTTCATAAAATAGCTGCGGTACAGTTCATGACACCGATACTCTGTAAACAAAGGATTTTCCACAACAAAATTATACATAAATATATTCATAAAATGTAGTACAGTGTATTCCTAAAATAGCTGCGGTACAGTTCATGATAGCGATACTCTGTAAATAAAGGATTTTCCACAACAAAATCTGTTAGTATGAGAAACGCTTAACAAACATCAGCTCGACTTGTTCGCGAAGACTAGCACGTTTCAATCCCGAAAACTTAGTACTCCGACGTCATATACCCCCCGGGAACGATATTTGCGAAGTAAGCTACCGTATTCCCGTTTACATCCATATTACTTCCCGTGCAGCGATCGTAGTTCGGTAAGCGACCGTCAATATCGCCGGCACAATCTGTCCCGTGGAAATGCGGGGAACGATGCACTTTTCAATGCGCAATATACGCGGCAGAAATATAGGTACCACACGGTCGTAGGCTACGTTACCGCACGGTAATCGCTCGTACGACGTCATACGGGAAGTCTATCCGAGCGAATATGGTGTATCCACCCCAGCTCGTCCCGTAGCATTTGAACGCGCTATCGCGATAAAAGTCAGCCGACTGACGTATCTCTTCCGACAGCGGGCCACTCGACCAAAAATTCCACCCTCACTCCCCTCCCCCCCTTTCTCCTTCAGCCGGTCATTCGAAGCCAGCCACTCACATCCCGACGATCATTACCCGCGAACGACCTCAAGGTCCCCGGCTCTCGTCGATCATATTCGTCTCTCATCAGGGAAATATCGCTCGTATCGTGCTTGCCGGCAATTGGTCAGCCAACGGGAACTCGAGTAAGCGTCCTTGATTTCCGTCTGGGCGAGAAATTCGTTCCTGGGCCCTGGCGCGCGAGCATCGAAAGACACGAATGTGGCGCGAGAGAGAGTGAGACAGCGGCTGGCAACGAAATAGATAGCGGTAGAGGATGAGAAAGAGACGGACAGGAGGGAGGGGGAGGGGGGAGCGTGGAGAAGGGGGGTCGCCATACATTCACGTCCGCGTAAGATCGCACGGCACCCGTTATCGTATAGTCGCAGCCCACGCGATTCACCCTTCATCCGTGAAAGACGAGGGCCGTTATAGGGGGGAGGTGGAGGGCGAGAGGGGTGGTTGAGGCCTGCGAAGGTGTGGAGTGCGCCGTGCATTCGGACGAAGGGCCGACGGAGAAAGACAAAGAAGAGGCTCAGCGAGTGAAAGCGAGAGAGAGAGAGAGAGAGAGAGAGAGAGAGAAGGATAGAGAAGGACAAAGAGAGACGTAGAGAGGATAAAAGCACCCTTTTCACCCTTTGCCCTCTGCCTCGCAGCGCGCGGGCGCACGTGTGTCATCCCCCACCCCTCACCCCGCCTCGTTTACCAGCAGCCCTTGTCCTCGTCCTCCCTTTCACCCTCTTGGCAGCCACCTACTCCATCCTAGTCGATGCGAGCCTCCAATCCCCCGGAGGGGTGACGGTGGTTCCACTATCTAGGTGGTTACGACCCTGCGTAAACACGATAGGTCCCCGCCCTTTCTCTCCCTCCCTCTCTCTCTCTCTCTCTCTCTCTCTCTCCCTCTCTCCCACATCGCTTCCTTCCCCCTCTCCAGCGTCTCTTTTATTTTCTCTTCCCCGCGTCCCATCTCGCTCTTTCCCCATCCCACTCTCGTCCACCCCGTTCAACTCCCCCTACCAAAGCCTGTGGCGCGCATTCGCTGGAAGCCCGGCCGAATGCGTCGGGAATATGCGATCGCACGCACTCTCGAGTGGGATCCGCGCGTCGCTTCGAACTCCACGCTCCGTCGGAGCCCGGCTCTCGGTCACAAGGCCGCAGAGTTGATGGGGGGGGATTTAGGGGAGGATTAGCTCGCCGTGCAAGTCGTCGGACGGGAATAGGATGCGGGACAGAGGATGGCCCAAAGGTGAGAATTTCATTTGCGCGCGTGCACCGGCATTAATTCCGCTTCGCGGCGATCGCTCCGATGGATATTCGGATCGTGTGGGGTTCCAGGTTGATCTTTACGGTCTGCAGTTAATGTCAATCTTCGTCCAGCCACGTTCGACATGCTGACTGACGCGGGAAGGGCGACTCCTGGACGAAGTGGGAAGTGTAATTGATAGGATTACTGTGAGGTACGTCGATCGCGGTTTGAAAGTTTAAGCTGAGATGACGCGAACTAAATAAATGTTAGGGATACAGTTAACGAAACTTGGGGGAGAGGGCTGCGAGCTGAGAGGAAAGGATAGGAGAGATACTCGGGAGGGAGGGGAAGGGGAGGAATGGGGAATACAGGGGGAGGGGGGTAGAATAAGTAGGTTAAGTGAAGTAAAGAAGGGGGAATAAGATGAAGATGAGAGAAAGAAATGTAACCGTGTAACCCGTAAGGGAAACGTTAATAAACAAATACGATACAATACAATAGAGTAAACGAAAGTTGGTCCAGAATTGTAAACTGTGAAGCGACCGTCGACGGTGTTCGATGAAGGCGCTGATTCTTATCGTCACTGGGATAGAAGAGGGCGTGTACGCAGAGGGTCGAAAACAATCAGATTTACAGATGCATCGCGTCTGTTCGGGATTCATCGTCGGGAGACTCGCCCGTGGCTCGTGAATATTCATCGGTCGTCGGGCGGCAAGAGGCAACGTCGCGCGGCATAAAAATTTGACCCACGTGAATATTGAAAGTCCCTTCGGCCCACGGTCTCTCTCTCTCTCTCTCTCCCTCTCTCTGTTCGTCGGGTAGGAAGTCGCGCGAAGGACGAGTCCCTGCCGACCCAGCGGCAGAGCGTATTTCCAAGTCAGAGTGCGGCCGCGGCACGAAATAGTGTCTGGCTTACCGAGGCTACTCCTGTTTTCCCTTTGAACCTAGCGCGCGCGACATGTTTGGCGAGAATTTCAGGTCGAGCTAGGAGGATAGAACAACCTTCTCTCGCTCGACCTCGAACGTGCCTGGTAGGTTAGATCCTCTTGCTGGCAAAGTCGTTCGCGACGAAGATTAACCGCGCGCGCGTCGCTGTTTATTTTTTTCCTTGCCGAGCACTCTTCTTTTTCTCTCCACCAAAAAGCTGTAGAGGGGGAGAGGGGGGTGGTTTACGCGCCTGACCGGTCGCGCGGCAGATAAAGCGATATTTATGGCGGCTCGTTTGAATTCGAGTCTTTGCACGGCCAACGAAAATTATGCCGCGGTTGCGCGCTGCGACGATTAGGGGCGAGGGGGAGGGTCGGCAGAACAAAGGGGAGGGTGAGCAGAGGTTTGAGATTCTAATCTGTTTCTCGTCTTGAGTTACGCGTTAAAACGCGATAAAGCTTCCCTCGGCCGGCCGGAGTCGACGATGCGGGTTGAAAGAACTTCTACGGCCCGTAATCCGAGGAACCGAACGACGCAATTAATTTGACGCTTCCGTTCCGTATCCTTAAGCGATTAAATTAGAATAATCGCCCCGGCGCCGATCGCGTCGCGCGATGAATCCTCGCGCGAAGATTAGGGTAGTTCGGGGGGCTAATCAGCTTTCTTATTTTCGATCGATAAATATCCCTAAGCCGGCCGGACTAAATTTTAACACGCGCGCGCGCGCGCGCGACCGTCCGCGCTGACTGGAAATTTATGGAAGCCCCGTTTCTACGATCTGGATATTTGATCAGCGACGAGGCTGCCGCTCGTAAAGAGGCGGCTTTTTAAGGCCCATTACGAGAAAACGTCTCGTTTACCGTTGATGGTTCAATTAAGCTCGTAAGAGTTATGCTGGTCTTACCCGGTGTCGGCTTATTAGTATTAATATATAGAGCTAGTTTTCTGACGTTCCGTGTAGCAAGAAAATTATGTCGGCTCTAATTTCCTGCCCGTCGTAAAGATAATCTTTATGCTAAACGGTAGATGACACTCGCTGTCAAAATTGATCTTTTACATTATACGTCCGTATGTAGGTTGTACTGACAAATTGTAGTTAAAGCGTACACGAAGTAATTTGCACTGGTATTTTACGTACGGATTGTAAAAATGGTACGTTCAACGCGCGTATAATGCGAAGAGGGCAAAAATGGCAAGTTTCATACCGCTGTCACTTCCGGCATTATCGCACGGACACGCCATCGAACCTTAAAAATGCTACAGACATTTTCGCCAGCCGCCCTCTCCCTACTTTTATTCTTATCGCGCGAGCGCAAAAACTTCGGGAACAATGAGCAGCTTAAAATATATACGCGCACGCCTAAAAGCTTCCATTGATTTTCAGGGGGGGAGCCGTATGAAAAAAAAGGAAGAAAAAAGTTTTTTCCCTCGTTAGACTCGTCTGGCGGGGTGAATCGACTCGTAAAGAATCATAAACCGTATCGTTCCGGGCCGCTCTTTCTTCTCTCTTTGCGGAGCAGAAGGTTAACTCAAAACATCGCATATGCCGAGCTTCGGCATCACGTTTCGCGCGATGTTTGTGCTTCCGATAAAGTCGATGGAAAATTTCGGGAAAAATATCCCTGGAAGCCTTTGCCAAGCCTTTAAAGCGGCCTGCAACTCCTCTTTAACGTATAGGAAGCGTGTAAGGGTTAAATCTTGTTTGTATGCGTATTTGTACGTTTAATAGAGAAAAAGAGAGAAAGAGAGAGAGAAGCTTAAACACTGCGTGTCAAAAAGTAAGCAATATTAGGCGAAAAGTAATTAGCGAATGAGGAAAGTTTAAGAGTAAGTATTATTGTAGTGTGGCAGACAGGTTAAGTGATGCTTCCTCCAACTAAGATAAACAACTCGATTAGTTAATTAAAAAGCTCTTCAATTATTTGATTTCGGCTTTCTATCTAACGATTCGCCATTTATCTTACTAGACTTTTACAGACATATTTAATTCTACCGAATATTCTTTTATAATTTCACAGAAGCCTGACAAATATAAGAGTAGTTCTATAACAAAGTATCGAAAATGGTAATAATCCTTTATTTCATTCCAGCACGATCAACTCTAACTATACATACGTCTATGTCCGAATCGATATAAAATCGGAAATATAAAATTAATTCCTTTCTTTCACACAAAGTGGAGAAAGACTCGCATCTCTTCATTGTGTCTGGCTTGCGAGAACGCAGTGCGTTCCTGGTTCGCTGCCGCTTTCTTGCATTCTCGCTGCCCCCACCCTGGTCCGCTTCGCTCCTCCCGTTCAAATCGCGGCGCGGATCGACTCGTAAAGAATCATGAAGCGTATCGCGCCGTCTGTCCTATCCGCTATCATCGTGGCACCTACGAGCCATGATGAAAACATCTGCCACCCTCGCTGCACCGAGGATGCACCCCATCGGAATACAGAGCGTCGCACCGCACGAATTCTTACTCTCGTGACCAACGTCGACCCACCCTCGCATGCCACAGACTTCAATCCCCTGTCGACAACCAACCCTTCACCCCTTCGCCTCTTTCTCCTCTTTTTCCTCTTTCTGCTGCTCCTCCTCCTCCTCCTCCTCCGACTCCCTCTGGTTCTTCGCGTCCTTCAATATCTACATCTTTCCGCATTTTTCCCGAGCGCACCTGAATAGGACAGTTTGCCTCCGCTGTTTTTCATTCTTCGGGTTTGCGTATCACAGTTTAGCTGTAACGTTTCGTCGTCTAAGTTCTGATTATCCGTCTCGGCTTTATCCGCGTCTATCCGCGTGCGCTCCCGTTTCTGCGTCTCGAAACTTTGTCCGTCGCACAGGACTCCGGCATTCGTGTCTGGCCACGACTCCGTTTAAAGCGTAGTCTCTGTTGCTACGGACTAGCGCATCTGCGCCGCAGCTCTGTTCCTTCGTACTTTTGTTTTTCTCCTTCCGCACTGGCTTTTCTTGACGTTCTCGTAGTTGTACACAGTTTCTGCGCACTCCTATTATTTTAAGCAGTTACCCCATCTCAACAGTCTGCTTCCGAAATCTTGCATTTAGGGACTCTCCCTCAACATTTTTGAATATGCATTCTCCACCTTTTGCATCCCTCCGGATTTTTCAACCCCCACGCACTTCCAACCCTGACACTACCAACTGTCTCACTCTCTTTGTCCTGAAGCTTCCCCTCTTTCTCTCGTCACTTCCCCTTCCCTCTCTCGCTGGGGTCTTCTGCGACCCCGGGAGCCGAGAGTTTTTTAATCAACCGCGGAATAACAGCGCGCCTTCCCACGCGAAACAAGCCGAGTCGAAGCTATAATACGCTCGCGCTCGCTGTTGTTTCGTTCGTTCGTTCGGTAATTCGGTCGTGACGATGACGTGGCGATAGAAACTTTGCGAATTGGCGTATAACGTGGCCCGACCGCCGGCCACCGGCTAATCGCGTTAGATTTCAGCGAATTTTCCCGGGAACGCCAAGCGACGAGTTTCGGGAAAGCGACGGACGCCGAACGGGTGGCAAGAAAATTTGTAAGCAACCTGTAACCTCGCGACCGAAAAGTTTTGATCGCGGTGCATCCTGCGTTCGGATAACTGTCGAGTATAATGTTTCGCTCGGCGCGGAGTTTTAGGGTTGTATTTAATTGTTTACGGTTTAACGAAATGGAGCTCAATCATTTTGATACAGTTTGTAATTACGTCTGCTTTGTGGTGGAGGCAAATGTGTGTCGAATGCGAATACATGAGAGAGTGAGCGAGTATGAGTGGGATATGAGTAAGCGAATGAGTGGCGTGACTGGAGAATGACAAAGGAAAGTGTACGGATAATATGAGAGTTAAGTTCAACTATTACATTGTATCGCATCAAACAGATTTACAATATTTCCAACTTCAGTATTTCATTTCACTTCGATAATCTAAATCGCTACAGCTTTCATTCGTATTTTTCATATCCAACACTCTTGCATCCTCGGAATTCAAAATGAAACGAATATATCCCCCCGTTCGTTGTACTTCGAACGCGACACGGAAGGGTATCTTGAATAATGAGTAATTTTGCTCACCGTCGAGCGTTAAACAGTTGCGCCGCGTCCCTGTATTCCGCATATTTAACGAGTCTGTACCTCGAATAGCCAAGTGCCGCGAAACGAGGGAAAAAGTTCTGCCTGCAAAGGTCGAAGGTACACGTACCTTGACAGCGGTTGTAGGTCCGCGGAAATTGATTTTACCGCGCGGCTCTCATTCCCGTGCAAGAACCGGCGTCGAGGCGGCGTCGGCGTCTAAGAAAACCAGAGAATTCCGGGAGCCTAATTCAAATTAATTCCACGTGGTTGCGCTCAGCTGCATCTAGGACGAAAGGACGGAGACGTCGATCGTGACAATTTCCATCTCGCGGGGGTGAGGAATGAGAAGGGCTGAAGAGACGGAGAGGATCGAGGGTGGGAGAAAGATCGGTTGAGAGTAAAGAGCCGAACACCGACAGAAAGAGAAGGACAGAGGACAGAGGACAGAGGACTCGGGAGGAAGGGACCGACAGGCAGTATACCGGAAGAGGGTGGGAGGGTGCAAATTCTATTTGAGGGTGTTAATTGAGTAACGTGTCTGGTTTACTTCAAGATCCAAGCCAACCGAGAAATGGCAGAGGGAAATTCCGATGAAGTTGCCGCGGCTGCTATCTTCATTTCTCGTGCAGTTGCGCTCGTATTAATTAAGCGGCTCCTTGGCCAAATTGCTTCGGGGCGACGTAAGCGCAGCCGGCGTAGAGAGAGTGCGTAAGTCGATCATCCCGACCGCCGATTCTGTCAACCTTACAAAAGCCTCTTCCGCCTCAGCCGACGGACTATCTGCGAATCGAAAGCCGGGAGTATCGTTCTCCCAAGCAAACGCACTTCTTTAACACTTTAACGGCCGGCGCACAACGTGTGTGCGATGCGAGCGCTGAAGGCTGTCGGCTGGCAGTACACTTTCTATGCGGTGATTGATAAACGTAAACAGGTGTGGATATTTCTATTGGCTTCCTATTTCATCGCAATGTCTTTGATTTTCGATAATTATTTGTTTTATTGCCTGTTTTTAACTTTAACTCTCAGTAACAGTCGGCGCTCCCATCGCACACATGCTGTGCGCCGGCGGTTAAAGTGTAAAGACGAATCCGATCTTTTTTACTTTTTACAGTCGATCGATCTTCGACTTGGCTCGCGGAAGCGGACGAGGGTGGGTATTAAAAAAATAAATGTCCGCGGTCGTTCCGAGGATCGCGCGAGAAGAATGGGCGAGCGATCGCGGGCGAAATAAACGTTAATCTATATTCAGAACCAGATTTTAAAGGATCGCTCCTCGCGTTTATGCGGGATTATGCAAACGAGATGACGTTCATCACTCCACGGCGGTCTCTCACAAATGAGACTTCTCGGTTACCGGCTTTTACCGTCGCCCGTAATGGCGCTCGCTCGTAAATTACGGGAATATCATTTTTACCGGATCGGACTGATAGCTCTTTCCGTCGCCGAAGAAATATCCTTTGGCCAGTGCGAAAGCGTGCGCGCGCGTGTCTGTGCAGGTTAATTCCTGGACCACGTGCGCTTCTATTGGGTTGGCAGCTAAGTGATTGCGGATTTCGTCGATAGATGGTCTTTACACTTTTTTTGGTTCGTTAATGTGTTCGAATCACCTGATCCATATTTTTGTCTTGTTGTTTCGACTGCTACCGTTAATTTAGTACAAAAATTATATCGATTAGTTCTTTATTTTTACTTTTATCCCAATTCAAAAATGGAAGACAACACGTGCATTTCAGACATATTTTATTGTATTATCTCCGAAACGGCAAAAACCCATCGCAAGCGCAAAAGAAGTTATGTGTCGTATATGGGAATCAAGCCTTGAAAGAAAGGCAGTGTCAAAATTGGTTTGCCAGATGTCGTTCTGGTAATTTTTCACTGAAAATTGCTCAACGATCTGGCCGTCCAGTTGAACCCGATGATAAGACCCATATCAAGGCCATTATCGATTCAGATCGTCATAGCGCAACATGTGATTGCATTTGCATTGAAAATTGCAAGTGCATTAAAAAAAAAAATGTGATCTTCCTTATTTAAAAACCACAATCACTTAGTTGCCAACTCAATAATTGCAAGTTAAGCAGATGTTACGCGGCCGGTTGCCGGCCGTTAACATTTGAGAAACGCTGCAATAAGTTTGACCGACGGATCGTGAAGCTGTGCGCTCCTCGTTCCGCGCGAAAAATCCGGTTAAAATGGCGACATGTCGGCGTTGGCGACTTTATGAAGAATTTTATTCGAACGAAAAATGACGACAAACGTAATATGTAACATTGAACAATTTCCGACGATAACTCCGTTACGAAGCCATGCCGTGTATGAACCTATATTACATTCCTCCCTCGTACTCCGCCTATCCGACTACGCTGTTATTTGAACCTCAGCACCTGTCAGTCGAAAATTAAAACAAATCCTCTCCCACATACCGGTATAATTCCGAGAAATACTTCATTCCTGAACTCTCAAGTATTACAATTTATATTTTTTTCTGTTTCCTCATCTATCCGCTTCTACGATTACCGAGACCGGATTACATTCATACTTCAAATGAAAAAGAGACGAATAAATAACTGTAATGCCGGTAAAGAGCGCTTCAACTTCAATTCCGCTTTTAATTTCTAAATATTAACAACTCCTATCCACCCTCTCTCTCTCTCTCTCTCTCTCTCTCTCTCTCTCTCTCTCGAACTCCTGAGCCAACCCCAACTCGCCGAAACGTGGCAAGCGGGTCTCGAGATGAGAAACGGCGCGCGTGCCACGACAAATTTACTGATCCCGGTTAATTAAAAATGAAGTCCCTTCATCATCCTCAAATCGATCGCAGCCAGCAGCCCCCCACCACTCTCCTCCGTAACTTGACGCCGAAACTCTGGACAACGTCACCATTCGTTTTCACCGCATAGTTGCCTTTTTTTCGCCGTACGACGGTGTAAGCACACACGAACGTTCGCACAGACACGGTCGTCGCGCAGAGAAGGACAGGACACGAACGCACGCCTGGGAAGAGAAGGGAGACAAAGAGTGCGAAAACTGAGCCGTCCTGTGCGCGAAAGGCCGGAAAGGAGAAGTATGGACACATTCTGGAACTGCGCGCGTGATTTAGTGAGAGCGGGAGCGGCGGCGGGCAAAATTTACTGTCGCCCTAGCCCGTCGACGCTGAACGTCGGATTTATATGTCTAATGCAACTCTACCTGCGCGCGCGCGCGCGGGCGCAACGAAGCAACCGATGCAACGGTGCAACGATGTTGCCTAGCACCGATATTTCGGATTTATCGATGCCGGCTGATATTTATGAGAGCGGCATACAGATCGGGATGGCCGAACGGTGCGCAGCTCGTTCCTGCAGGTGAATATGGAAGTCCTACGGGAACCTGGGAATGTGGGTGTGTGCGTGCCTGGGTGCGAGGAGGAACGGAGTCTATTCTGTCGCGCTCCAGAAAGCTGGAATGCACGTGTCGGGAGTCGATAAAAAAGGTCGTTACCGTGGTTTTGATAAAAGTGGTGATCCATAGAGACGACTGATACTGGGAGGTGAAGGCGAGGACGGGGGGGCGCGGAGGCGAGTGCCTCGAATTTTCAACGCGGGATCTGATGAAATGTCGGTGGGGGGTGAGTCGAGGGAGGGGGATAGATCGAAGTTTATTGCGGAATCGATGTCGCTAGGTTGAGCGACGTATCAAATTCGTAGTCCGATACGGTAACGAATATCAGACTGTATTCAATGTAGGACTATATTGCTATCTCTTTATGTCTGGGTGTCGGTTTGAAAAGTGCAAGTTGCGGTAGAATCGGTATAAGTAGGTAAGTATATTTTTCTGCGCTTTTGCTAGCATTTAAAAGTAACTCTATTTGTGCGAAGCTGTTAATTCTGGGATTTACTCTTATTCCAAGCGACCGGAGATAAAACTTTTTCAAAGTACAATTTTTGCTGTTTCCGGACACCTAGATCAAACGTACAAGATCGTTTTGACAGCTAGAGGGTTTTGCGAACTTTTTCGAAATTCGATCAAAACTCGCACGGTGGAAAGTCAAGTGTAGCGTGAGTGTGTTCAAGGGTTCAAGAGCGCGGACATGGAAAATACTTCCGGCCATCGATCGTCCAGCAGTGAAGGTTGGAAAGTAGTGTCGTGCGCCGATAGCTGCTTGAACGAATATTTTGGAAAAAAAGTCTGACGGCATGCAGTGCAGAACAGGTAGCGGAGCGTCGTGAGACTCTGTTAGCATTGAATGGATGCATTTGCTAATCCTGCTCCCCTCTTTCGGCTCTCCTTTTCTCCGGCGAGCCGGATTCCAGAAAAGTGTGGAAGGAGGCAACGAACGGAAATGGCGAACAACGAGCCACATTTGTCGCCCCTTACGAAGAAGCGTTATGTATAGAAAATTAACGAAAGCAGTCATTCGGGTTCGCAGACTAACTTGGGAAAATTGGCTTGGAAGTTTATTAAATTATTTAAATAAGTGTAAGGTCAAATGAGCGTGGACGTATAGGATAATAATAGTACGTTAATTCTTTAATTTACTTTCTGATAGAATGCAATAAGTATACTCGATGCTGTAAACTATATTTAAATTTGAATAATCCTTCAGATATCGTTGATGTTCGAATAATAAGAAAACACCTTTAATCGTCTCTTCCGTTACAATAAAAGACATACTTAAGTCGAAATTTAGGATTCATAAAAGTTCATCAAACTTTAAATTCAGACCAGCTTCTTAATTGACCGCTAAATAATTGACCGCGCATAGATAAATCATTCATTAACGTTACTTAAATTGGTAAGTAAATTTTTACATTACTGTCTTTCCGGGTATATAGCGGTCGACATTCTGCATTTTGCTAAGCAAACGAATAGACATCGTATTGAATACGTCGACGTGCGTCGACAAAGAAATCGATAGCCGCGGCTCGATTTTTCCACTGAAAGTTTGGCCACGTCATGCGAGGATGACGCACACTCCCATACGCGCGAGAGGCAAAACATTTTGAGAAATCGTCGCCCGGGAAACTATACACTGCCGTCACGCTCATTACGAGCTGGAGTGTTGGTACTCTGTCTGGTTCTGTTACGTTTGAGCCAGTGCCTCTCAAAGCCGACTTGGCCGCGTCACTCGAGAAGAACCCGTGAACATTCAGAGCCCGGCACACGCGCACGCATTTCATTGTGCCATCCATTCTCTAATCTCCACTCCGGCGCAAGAGCAACAATATTGGCCCCGAGCCGCAAACATTTACGGCGGCAAGTTTTTTATTTGAGGCCACGGGGCGCGCCTCTATTAACGTTAATTCATGCCTGCCCGGTAGGCGTCCTTTGCGTGTTTATCGGATAACCGCCGTTTTGGCAAAGAGTATTAATGCCCCACCGGCAGCATTTACGAGCGCGGGAAAGTTTTTTTAATTTAAAGCCGCCGTCGCTAACTCTTATTATCCTAAGTTCATACTGTCGCGGCAATCTCCGCTTTAGCCCGCGAGTAACGACACTTTTATCGCGATTCTTACCGGGCGGCATAGCTTCGCATTAAAAAACCTCTCGCCTCCTATTATCATTAACTCACGTTAATACTTCGTATCACATTTACGCTGGCAATTACGAAAGTGGTCCGAACAAAATTGGAGGAACTCGAAATAACTCTTTCCGGCTTACACCGTCGGGTGTAATAAAATGAAGGGCTACTTTTTACTGTATGGAACCGGATTACTTTTGACACCGTCACATTCGTCCCAAAATAATTGAACTCTAACATTCAAAAATGCGACCGTACCGCTTACGAACGTAACACAACGCCTTTGCAGTACACATGATTCACATTACACTTCGCTTGAATTCGACAGCTTGACTGCTATGCGAAGGACTTTTCACTTTACAACCCATTAAACGCCCGAGAATTCGAGAATCGACCGGTTCGAGAATCGGTCCGATTCGCCTCGGAGAGTTCGAAGGATTTTCCTTCGCCGCGCTTTGAGACGCACTGACTTAAAGGGTGCATCTCCCTTTCTGCCCTCACCTTTGTCGAGCGCATGGCAGCCTCCTGCCTCGAATTGCAGCCGAGGGTAGAGGGAAGCGTCGAATCAACGCCGCTGGAAGGAAGCATTCGAGCCGTGGGACCTCAAACCGTACAATGTCCGACTCGAACTCAATCTGCGCTTCTCCGAGTCCGGCTCTGCCTTTCAATCCGCACTGGATTCTTTGTATGACGAGCAGCGCTGGACGCCGGCGTCGCGTAATAAAGACAGGCAGGAACGGGGAAATGCGTCGTCTTCCGTGCCATTGGACGGATAATTTTGCCGTCCGTTGTTCGATGGGATCGGAACGAGTCGCGGGAGAGTAAAATTCTGGGTTACGGACGGAAGTTATACGATGACAGGTCGGCGTTACGCACGTCAACGTGTTGTGACTGGCATACGTTTCGAGGGTTTGATTACAGGTTGGGTCGGACACGTTTCGGATTTTATAAGTGTGCCTGCCGGTATTCCGAAGGGCCGAAAGATATTGATTTAAGATCTTTTCAAATATTAGGAGAAATATTGTTTGAGTCACACTTTTAAATGTGAAAAAAATAGTTGATATAAATATTGGACATATGTACAAGAAATGTAAAGTGAATGTTCAGAAAATATCATCTAACTATTCGGAGAATATAGAATAATATTTATATTTTAAAAAAAGAAAAACTAGAACTATTTTATATGCCGAACAAGGAAACATTTCATACTACACATACTATGGTTGTGAAAAACGATAGGTGGTATGAAAGATAAATTGTAATAAGACCGGTAGTAAAGGTTTCGGGATTTTTAATAATGTACAACGAAGTCAATTAATAATAGTATAAGTAACTAACGATTGTGCGAAGGAGACACACGTACATTCTGTCAACGTATATTTCCTTCGCATCGTTGATTTCATATTGAAGGTACAATTGCAGCACAGACAGTACAGGGCGCGAGATGAAACCGAAACAGTCACTTTCATTCTGTTTGAAATACCGATGCCCGACGGTAAATTAAACCACGTACGTCGGCGGCATAAACAGTGGGAGTGAATTAAAATAAGGCAGATCAAGGTACGAAAGTAATAGCAGTTCGCAGCGGTAATAACGTCGTCAGTCCGGGAATATTACAAACGTCGGTCAAATAGCCGGGGCTGCGACCAATTCTGAAACGCGAAGCGAAACAGAGAATGCTTATTAAATCCTGCCAGCCGAGTCGTTTAACCACTTTTTCCCTTCTTTCGCCACGCTCATTGTCTCGGGACGAACGTACGGAGTATGGGTAGCGGGGAAAAGAAATGAGAATCAAAGAAAGAGGAACGGAATACGTCGAGGGCTGTAATAAAATGCGTTGTAATTCAAACGTCCGCTCGAAACGTCACAGAGGACGTTGAAGAAGAGCGAAAGATAAAAATTCTCTGCATTTCCGAAATAGCTCGGGCTCGTTCCCCTCGCATCAGTCTACGAGTATTTAAAGACATTTCGCCGACTATTCGCAATTTCATGCATCCGCAGCTCTGTCATAAAGTTCATTGCATCGTGTCAGATGCCAAAGAAGAAAAAGGAGTGAAGTGAGGGAATAAAGACACTCTGATGCCTCCGTATATTCATCCAGCCCGTAACGGTCTGACAGGTCCTTCCGATGAACGTTACCCGCAATCCCGGGCAAAAGAATCCTTCCATTCATCCTCGACGCCCAGCCAATCACAGTGTTGCATTAAACTGATCAGACTCGAAAGTCAGTAAAAGCCACTAACAGATGCGACCGATAGAAACGTCGGACGTCGATTCGAAGCAGTGTCGGAAGTCGCATCCGTCTCTCATAATTCCAAATGTCTCCGTAGACTCTCTAGACTCTCCGTAGGTATACGGGAGGTAAATTAATCATTGTTCGCCCGTTGGAATCCACGATGGACGCTCGTACAGTCTCGACTCGTTATCGGACGATCTCAACGTCCGCGCGCGCGCGTGCAGAACGTTGGGGGAAGATAATTTTTACGGCATCGAAAGGACTATTGTGCCGCGAGCGGCGCTATCTCTCAAGCAGGCTGCCTTGTCTAGAAGACGCTGAATTATGTACACTGGGGGAATATGTTTTCTGAACGGTTTGCCGGGGCCGCGCGGCAGCGTGCGGCGAATAAATTCACCGGAGCGTTTCTCGCAACGTTACGAGAGTCAGCAGTTAAGAGGAAGAGAGATGAGGGGGGACGAGGGGCAAAAAGGAGGAGGTCAAAAAAAGAGGTGAACCGGGGAGAGGAGAGGAGTGAAATAAAGAGTGGGATGAACGGCGAAGCCGGGCGCGGGGGAGGAAGAGGGGGTCGAATGAAAGACAAAGAAAAGTGCGCGAACGAGGTGGGTGGAAAAGAATGAGTCGACCGGCTAGGAGAGGGGGCGGGGAGGGGGAGCAGAAGTGACGGGGATAGTGTGGAAATAAAGCGGCGGAGAGCAAATGAGAGAGAGAGAGAAGTAGCGAGTGTGGAAATGAATTAAAGTGCAAGCCGTCGGAACAGCGGGAATGAAAGGGGGGACCGAAAGAGATGGGAGGGAAGGTGGAAGACAAGACCGAACCGAAAAGTGAACAAAACCGAATGAACGGGATCTGGAGTGACTGAGAAAGAGAGAAGGAGAGAGGGAGAGAGAGGTTAAGCGAGTGAGGCGAAAAAAGTCCAAGTTTTTCCTCACCCGTGACCGCGAACCGAGCTGGATGGAGTCAAGAGAAAGGTTGGGCAAAAAAGGAAAATGAAAAATGAAGAGAAAGCGCGAGGGGAAAAACGCCTTGACTCTTTTTCGATCCGATACCCGCGCGTGCGATGACTTATATCCATTTCATCCCGTGTCCTATGTACCCGGTGGTACATGGTTCTCGTACGCTTCCTCCGTCCTTCAGTTTCCCGGTTTCGTTTGGCCGCCGTCGATCGAAACGGTCAACGCCAGACATTCTCGTCGACATTCTCATCGACATTCTCGCCTACATTCCCGCCTTCATTCTCGCCGATGAGACCGGCATCCCCCACCGGTAATTGCGGCATGCGTTTGCGAAAGAACGGTTCGCGGATTTATCGAACTCCGTTGCGGGGAGAGTCGTTCGCAATTCCGGGAGTCGATTCTAGGGCCGAATTACAGGTGTAACGAGCGACGAGAGACAGAATGAAATACCGAAATTTCTCCCCTGCTCGCATTCTCTTATTCCGATCCAATCTTCTCCAGCTTTTCGACAATGTTCCTGTATAGAGTATGACGTGAATGCGTTTTCGCACGAGCTTTGGCTCATCACTAGTTGGAAGTTTAGTCCAAGTTTTGTGACAGGCTTGCAGTTTCCTGTTTTAGGAATGATTTGTTGACTCGATTTCTGATCAATAAGTACACTTACTATGTGCAAATAAACTGATGTTGTGCGTACGCCTGGTTTTGGGAGAACCTGCTAAAGGTAAGAAAAGAAAAAGTGATGGAAAATGTGAAGAGTAGGAATTGTCAAAAGAAGTAAGGAGAGGGAATAGTTAAACAAATGATGGTGATGTAATCTTATGACGAAGGGAGAGTACATGGCAAGAATGACTTAGGTTCATTGAAATAAGGATTAGGACGCCATACGCATGAATAAGGACTGATAAATACATGAAAGATCATCAGATAGAACGAACTACTGCAGCGTAGGAAAAATTACAAAAAATGTGCATACACGTTTTGCGGTGTAACAGTCTCTCTGCCGCGAGCGTAGCTGCAGAAAAGGCATCTGATGCAACACGTGTACAGATCTACTCCTAGCTCGGAAATTGATCAAATAAATCGACCGTGCCTCACAGAAAGCGTGCGTCCCGATTTCGCCTCTGGCATCTAATTCGTTGATATCCGATCCGAACGGTACTTCTACATTCAATAAATGAGCAACGCGCAAGTTGTTTCATGGATGATCGTGATTAGCGCTCTGTTCGTTGAGAGGGTGAGGGGGAGTGAAAATTTTCTCCGGACGAACGAAACTCGGCGCGCGTTCGACCATTCGGAAAACAGGATGAAACCTGACGCAGGCGAGTATCGTCGGCAGAAACATCGGCATTGGCCGAACGCTCAGGCGCCCGGGCAGTTCTAATTATTCGACAATAATTAGTGCCGCGGAAATGTCAGTCGGGCAATATATCTATAATGCGATCGGGCCCGACGCGATGGAAGTTCGCGGAACGTGGCCTCTCGAAAATCTAATTACGCCAATTAGCATCGTCAGGAGAATTAACTGGATCCCGGCCGCAGGCCGCGCAATCAATCTGCCCGGAATTTGCCCGTTCATTAAAAACTGACGCGGGAACATCCATTCTCGCCGGGGTTGTCATGCTAGCCGGGCACTTAGCATTCGTTATCGAGCCAGAGCGATGGCGAGTGTCTCGTCTAACGCGGAACTTTATCGCGTATGCATGAAACTTCCGGTATGACATTCCTCATCGGGGCCGGCTCGAGTGAGGGGAGGGGTGCGGCCTGTCGGAATTGATTACGCTAGATTATCGCCGGAATTGATTGCCGTGTAACGAGCCGCGTGTTTTGCGATACTTGAATCGCATTAGCGCGGAGACGGAGACGAGCCAATTTCCACGCGGGATAACCACGCGTGGGCAAGGTGTACTTAGGGTGGCCTAGATCAATTTCAATTTATCCTTTCTCAACTTTATCGAGATCGCGCGCCAACGGTTTCGTTCACTTCTGCGATCTTATTTCAGTTTTCATCACGTCAATTTTCAGTCTTGTACAATGAAAATAAGGATCGTAGAGTAATTCTCTACTCCGTAATTCAGGATACTACTACTTGGCTAACTACTTCACAGTCGGAATGAAGCATTACGCTATCTCGAACCTTGTTTAATTTTTAATTTATTGTTTAACCGCCATTTAAAGAACAGCTGGCACTCGGTACAATCCAGTTACATCAAATAAACATGTTACCTTAGAAGAACTCACATTTCCAACTACCATTCAATTTGATGTTTTCCCAGATCCCGGTTCCTTCCATTATCCGAAAGATACTGTTTCCGAGAGCGCGAAAACAGTCCTTAATGCGTCGTCTCGATCGGCATCGCGAATGTAATCAGGTGCAGAGCTGGAAGGCACGAACCGTGAAACGGCCTCGTACGTTAACCGCGAACGTTATTAAATCTGCGATCCGTCGTCGAGGGTGCGTTTCAGAATGGGATGCGCGGAGTCCGTCGCTCCCGGGAAAAACTCGTTCCCGTTCGACGACTTCCACGTGACGCACGCACACGCGCGAACCACTCGCGGCCACTCGCGGCCACTCGGACTCCCCTACGCACACGCACACGCCCGTAATTTACATCCGGAGCGTCGAGCGAGTTCGTAATCTCGCGCATCGCTAATATCCCACTTCGTCAAACAGTTGGGAGCCTTTGATGTGCGATATAATTACGATCGTTTTGCCACGTTCGCCCGCGCGATCCCAGACGCATTCAGCGAACGCGTTCCTTCCAGAGAATCCCTTTTTCATCGCCTCGAACACTTCGGGAAATTGGCGTCGATCAGTCATGGTCAATTTAACGCATTGAAGTCTACGGTAAAATGAAGTGCCGACGAATCTGCATGCATCAAAAGAATTATGTTCGGACGGAAACTGTTTAGCGTGCTGCAACAGAGAAAGCTTGCGACATGATTTTTTTCCAATTCCATCATTTCTACTCTTACGGATTTACGTAAAAGTCGTAATTACGCGAGTGAAAGTAATGGGCGATTAGAATTATCGTGCTGGATAACGTTACGGAGTCAGTTGATTAGAGACGGTAAAGATAATCGGACTCGTACGATTTCGTAGAAGAGTGTGTGGGTACTTTCTACGGATCGAGTTCCGTTTCCTTGGGTTAAATTATATGGCGGCTAGAGGGATCCGGAGGATTCAAAAATATTCGGGACATAAGCGGCGCTCGTACTCGTAATGTATTCCCACCGAGTAGACGTAACTAATCCCTAATTACACTCGACGCACTAAACTTCGGGCGACGGTATCTTTTTTGTTTGCTCCTCCAACCTTTCTTTCTGTTTCTCGCCCCCCCCCCCCTCCCGCCCTTCCCCCGGAAACGTCCCGCGCGGATTTTGACCTCCGCTTAGTTTCTTAACGGCCTCCCTTTTTACGGGATTAGGCAGTTAACCCAACGCTAAGCTCTCTTTCGCTCGTCCTTCGAGATAAGCGGAGTGTACGCTTCCCGCTTACTGCCAATGGAATTCGTTACTCTCCGCCGACATCCGACAAACACAGTCGCTACGTGTACCGGACGATTGTGAAAGGGGTGTAAGCAGAAAATTTGGGGAACTCGAATCGACCGACAGTTTAAATCAACTGTTACGGATATGAAGAGAAAATTTTGTGACGTAAAGAATTAAAAAGCTGCATTAGATTTAATTTCAACAATGATTGTGAAAGGGGTGTAAGTTGAAAATTTGAGGAACTGGAGTCCACCGACAGTTTAAATCAACTGTTACGGGTGTAAAGAGAACATTTTGTGACGCATGTAAAGAATTAAAAAGCTGCATTAGATTTAATTACGATACCAATGATGCGATATTATGCGTAATAAAATAAATAAGTTTTTCATTACTTTCACTTGAAGTTACAAAATTATCGTTATATACTTTTCTCTAAAGTTATTCTCCCACGAATGTGACGCTTTAAAATTCATCGTAGGCGCGCGATCAGCTTCTTTAAAAGCGCAATTATTTCCGTCAACAATCGCGTCAAGTGTTTCGCTGGCTGTCGAATCCTCGGCAAAACAAACGAACGGCGACCGATAAAAATTTGCTCCACCGTCAGCGCTCAAACGATTTAATTAACTCGGTTCGCGTCGACACCTCGATCGCGTCGGGCCGAGAGGCTCGGCAGACCGGCGTATTAGCCGAGATTTTTCCGCTAATTTGCAAACAAATTCGACAACTACCCCACTCTCCCCCCACCGCGGCGAGAGTCGCGGGAAATTCAATGTCGCTCGCCGCTTTCAAACGAAATTTCGGATCAAAGAATTCCGAGCGGCGAGACGAGTTTGTTTCGCCGGACGACTTCCTGTTTCACTCTCGATCGAACGATAAACGAGATCAATTGACCCAGCGCGCGCGTGTTCGGGCGAGTAGGAACGCGGAAAGTTCAGGTGAACGCGAGTTAATTTTTTCAATCCGAAATGAGAACAAATTAACTTTTACCGAGACTAACAGCTTTTGCACCGAACGTTTTACGTTTTCGAAATTTTAAGGTACGTTAAATATGCCGTCGATTTAAATTCCGATTTATGACTAGAACGAAGTTCACCCACACATGTGATCCCAGTTACGCATGCCGCGTACGCCGACGATCGGTCAATGTTTGCGGCCGATCAGTCTTTTTCGAGCCATCGATCCATGAACCGGGATCAATCGGTGAAATTATGCGTGCCCGGAGTGAATGTGGGCTAGTCGTGCGTGCCGCCGTGCGTGTGTGTGTGCGCGCACGCACGCGGATGAATTCGCGTCCGGGGCCGTGCAAATTGCGCGACGCGCGACAAAATGGTCAGTCTCGTTAACAATATAGCGGGAACATGATCCAGATACTCGACGCTAACGGGATGAGCGGCGGCCTAAACCTGCGACTCGTTAGCCGACAATTACGGTAAGCGTTAATGCGCGTTCATACGACCCCAGCCTGGCCGGATATCCATTGTCCCGGCTCGTTTTACAAAATCCATCTCGCCGACGACGGCGCCGTATCGGCCTCAAACTGATGATGCCGCGATCGGTTTATCGGATGCGACCATCCACCCCCCCCCCCCGGAGCCAATTTTGCGACTTTGACCCGCCTTCCGTTTCGCAGCCACTTTCCGGGAGCATCGGGCAAGAGTAAAAAAGTGTAATATTCGCGTTACGACGCAGTAATAATTTGGAGATCGATGAATGTAAATCAGCTTTGAATGAATTTATTTAGTTGGATGCTTTCTGGAATTATTTAAAAACTGTATATTTTGCAAGGTGTATATTGAATGCAAGTGAGAGAGTAGGAAATGAAGTCACAGTGAAGTACGGACAGTTTTGAGAGTTAGCGTTAAGTAATAATATTGCCCCTCCAGCATCTTCATTTCCATCTTTTACATTTAACTCAATTTCAATAAATGAAATCCCTACAATATTACGCTGCTGCGACAATTACAATGAGACAAAGAATTGAAGTACAATAACTTTAATGTAACATTGCGACAGTTTGCAACTGCAATTCGTTACTCTCCCGAGAGACGACTTGCATCCTTAGACGTGGAAACTCGCACCTGTGTCTTTTTAGCGCGAACTTCATTAGGCTACGAAACGGCAGGGCGTAACAGGTGAGAGACTCGAGCGCTAAATCGCCGTTCCCAGTAACGAACCGGAATAGCTCGAGTTCGAAGGTTCGTAAACCGGCTCGGGAGGCGGTCATTTTCGCAGCGAAAGGGATCATTTCTTCCGTCATCGGCAACATCCACCTGCAGCGCGCGTCATCGCGATACAGGTGAAAAATGGAGATGCGACATGTGCTTCACGCGATCGTCAAGGCTCGTGACGTAAAAGCGTGCGTGCTCATCGCGAAACGCACCCCTTTCTACCTGGCTACCTACCCTCCCATTATACGGGTTATTATGGCAATCATTAGCGCGTCCTTTCACGGACAGGTGGCAGATGTCCATTATAGCGGCACGTTTTGCGGTTTCTCTCTCAATGTACGGCCGACGCGAGGATTCCTTCCGGCAGGAAGAGAAATTTCTTCCGCGAACGAACTCGCTCAATCTCATTTGCGTCTCGCCGTGCCCGTCGTCAAGGTCGACAGCCCCTGACAACGCTGGTCGATGTTAATTTGCGATCTCTGGTCAAATATTTGTTCTCTGACACTTGAACGTTTTGACGCGCGTTTGTGCATTTTCAAGCTCTAATATCGGCAGAATTAATGACACGTTCATGAAATATGTTTGAAAATGTCCAAATTTTAGCAGGTAATTTGTGATAGATTAATTACGGTATTTGCGTTAATGTTACTGTGTCTGTGCTGTCGAATGCTGATAAAGTGCTTTCGATTCGAATTCCACGATCGAATATGTAAGATGACGGATTCGTAAGGCAGTAATCCAAGGCAAAGAACCTTGAGCGAAATATTCGCGAATGAGATCAAAGACGATGTAATAATCTTCGAGTGAAGGGACTTGGCAGGGAAGGCAAAGTGGGGGGAGGAAGAAAATGGGATTACGCGCACCGTTCAATTCGGCAAACATTTTTCTTCTCACGCCGCTGCCTCAGACTTTGCGAGACAGTTCCAATCCTGAGAGAGCCATCGCATGTTCTTCACCCGGCAATTATGGCCAGATTATGAATGCATATTACAAGCGTTCGGCTGGCAGGTGTTTTTTTCCCATGTTCATTTGCCAAAATTGTTCCGAGCAGATTTTAACTCCGCGCGGTGACTTTTAAAACGTAGACTGTTATAGAGTCAAGTTATAATGCAGTAAATATAAATAATGTCTATCGTGGCACTCAGGAAGAGCATTACAAATGCGATAATTAGCGCATCATGGCGTTCAGGCAGTTTACTTTTAATTAGCTGAGCATCATGGAATAACAAGAATTTAATAACCGTACTGACGGTATACGTATCAGATTAAAAATTAAGAGGGCAGAATTGGATGTATGCACGCGCATGCTATCAATTTCTATGGACTGTAATAAAATAACTTCATATACCAGGAACATCGAAGCTTCGGAACGTCGAAAATTGGGCTCTCGTAATCCCATAATGTATAAATAATCGCCCTATAATTTAGATTTAAAAGTAGTTGAAGTTAAATAGCTAAACTTTTAACAAGCCAGATGCTCCGCACTCTGCAGGAATATGGCCGAGGGTACGGATTTAATATTCTTAAAAAAAAAAGAAAGAAAGAACGCAAATTAACAATCTGAAGCTTATATCACGTAAAAATCCTAGCATACAATTAAATTATATTTTCAATTATTTATATATAAACATTCTGCGACTCCATAGTATAATTAATGATATACGGCCGGTAATACCAGCGCATCTAAATGTAGGGACTCAAGGCATTATTTATCGTAATATCCCCTTGAAGAAGAGAAGGCAGGCGATCCGATCCGTCTGCGGGCAGAAGCAAAGTGCGTTGCCTTAATTTCGTTCAAGAGAGAGAAAGCCACCTGCTCCCGACGAACTTCTCCCTGATAAAAGATGACTGAATGCATAATGCCGGGGCGGCATTGCGTTTACATGAGTACGACTTCATTTCGTCATGGACATTGGACCTTCTGCAGGACGCTCTTGAAGAAGGTCGAACAGGGACAACGAAGTAATCTTCAAAGAAGGGAGTCGACGCCGAAAGGGGAGAAGGGACAAAGATTTATATTTGTCCCCGGACGGAACCCGAATATAACAAACTTTCGACCCGACTAGAAATGACGAAATTATTAATAGCGCGCTCGCGGAATTTTATGTATTCTGGCCGGATAAGCACATCTGCCTAAACTTAGGTATCTCGAAATATAGAGCGAGATTCCTGACGGACACTAATTTCATCAAAATATCACTCGCTTGCCGGATAAGAACTGACGAGACAGGCTTATCTCGTATGTAAATTGAAAAATTATCGTTACGAAATACTTTGTGAACTGGTAGGTGGGAAAGGATTTGTTTCTAAGCCCATTGAAGCGCGTTATCTCTCACTAACCGAGAGGCTGTCCTAATTAGCAGATAAGGACCTCTGTGTAGCGGGCTTATCTCGCGAAAGGAATTAGTAGATTGCAGCCGGCGTCATGATCGTGATTTATGCGAATGGTCGCCGGACGATGTAAGAAAAAAAAAGGTAGCGCCACTTAATCCGGCAGCAGCGGCGACTTTATTCCCCACCTCCGGTCTTGCAGCCCTCTCCAGGCCGCAAATTCTTAAAGCGGCGTACACACCCCGAGCAGGATAAGTACACGCGAAATTTTACGGCAACTTTCCCTACCGGACTCGTTCCACTCCCCTCCCCCACCCACGCCCTTCGCAGCACTCGCCTTCACAATGGAGATACTTGGAAAGAGCAACAGTTAAAATTCCGGGCGGTATTCTTCGTAAGAACTTATTATCAGCGGCGCGGAATACTGATGGCGTCTTTGCGCGGCCAGCAACGTTTGAAATTGGCCCGAAATACTTTCGGCGAAACAATGTTCGGCGAGGGAAAAAACAATGCGGCGGCGGCGGCGGCGGCGGCGGCGGCGGCGGATGGATAGGACGGACGACGCAGTCGAATTTCTGTGAGAGCGACCGTTTGTCGGGGAGCAACTTTGAAAGTCGATTGTAGCAGAGCGATGGGAAAGAATGCGATTGTGCGGGCGCGCTGAATTCTGACGACGAGTTTGCGCGAATAACGACGCTTGAAATTGGCGGAAGACGCTCGGCAAACAACGTCGGCGGACGCGAAGCAAAATTGATCGAATCGTAGAGGCAAAAGTAGTAGGGCTTCTTGTGTTCTTTTCGAACTTCATTTGTTTGGAGCGAAAGGGTTAACCATGGACCTCCATCGATTTCTTTACATATGGACCGTTTATTTTGAAAGTGGTGGAAGTCCATCCTTAAAAAAATGAAATATCCCACAAATAAACTGTTTACACCACATAATCATAAATTATATGATCACTTTTTTTTTAAGTAAGGACTTAACCACTTTGAAAATAAACGGTCTACATATTTGAGTCGTCGTAACGACATACTTTATGTATGGAGTAAAAGCCAGTTAATTAAATTTCATTAAATATTAAACGACATCTCGATAAGCAAAACGTTTCGCGAAGGGAAAAGTAATACTCAGTGTATGCTATGTGTCTCCAATGATTGTCATCTGTAGAAAAATACAGACAAAGTGACACCTACGCGCGGAAAACAGATAATTCTCATAAGGTGAGAGCAAATTGCAAAATTTCTCACGGAAGCATTATGCTCAGGATTCGAGCGAGCGAGTGTTTGTTGTGAGTAATGATTCCGGTTGAACACGGATCGTAGAAAAGAGGATAAAAAGGAGGGAGTGCGATTGCAAGGTGCGGCAAGAGGGCTTCGTAATTGAAGAGAATACTTTGCCGAACGGCGAAGGAGATAAAACAAGAGGGCGTCCGGGATAACTCCGGTAGCGGGAAACTGCGAGAACTTGTCCATGCAAGTTTTAAATTTGACTTTGTTAAAAGTTGCGCGAGGCCGGAACGCGGGTGGAGGGCAATAACATTTGCAATCCGATAGGACGACTCGCGCGAACAACAGGTGACCATTTGCGAGAGAGAGAGAGAGAGAGAGAGAGAGAGAGAATGTCGGACGCGGAATTGAATGAGTTTTGAGGAACGCTTCTCGCGGCAGAAAATGGCGAAGGACGTGTCGTGGATTCCTTTAATAGTGATTGAACGAAAACGAGGTACGTTCCCGGTTCGAAGTTTGGATGATACAACTTTCAAGATGTCATTGCTGAAGTTCTAAGGACTGACCGACTCAAGTGGAATATTGGATGAGGGTGATAATCATTTTTTCTTATTACACTGTCTCATTACATATGATTATAATTTTAAGCGTTCTTGGCTCAACTCATATGAAGAGTATATATGAAAAGTATGAATGATTTTCTATATGTTGCTGTCATTAACACTAGACATCTTAATAATGACTTTTCTTTCATAAAACATTGTAATTTGTGAATATTCGTTAGCACTCGTTTAGGCATATAAATAATTAATTGTTTCCCATGACTTGTACCAGCCTAGCAAATTAACTGAAAATATGAGTAGAAATCGTCTCTAGCTCTAATCTCAATACAAGACCAGTGACATACCGCGGCAAACTATTTAACTATCCAATTACGATTCATCGAAATTAGCTCCCGAGCCGAAAAAGAAAGTCATCCCCTCTTAAAGCTCGTCCCGATCCAATTATACAACCGGCCAACTTTTCAATTAAAACTTACGCTCATCAGCGAAAAGGCGAAAAACGGCGAAGGGAGACTCTACGTCATCGTCGCACACTGCGAATTCTCCGCCGGGAGGCATTTGCGAGCCATCGGCAAAAATTGAATTTGAAGACCGCCACCGAGACCGACCTTCAGCTTCCCGTCTAACGTCCGGCACGAACTTCCGCCCGAGGGGGGTGCAAACTATAAACGTACGTCGCCTCGTAAGGAACAGAAGCGTTCGCCGTATAAAGTCGTGTGGCTCGCGTCGAACAACGATCGGGATCCGATCGGAATCCGATCGGATCGAACTGATCGAGCCGATCGATCGAAGGTCGACTCCGTGGAACGTCGAATCGCCGGCAAACGTTTCGCTTTTATTGCGTCGACGAACGGTCTTCTCGTTCGCTGGGTTCTTTTCCGAAGGCGCGGAACTCTAGGTTGAACTCCGAGCCCTCGGCTTCTGGCACGTTCGCTTTCCGATATACTGTTTCACTCCGGAGTCACGCTGGCCGGATCGTAAAACGTACTGCACCGACGAACGTCCGTTACCCCGGGATTAGTCGTTATCGAATAGTGCCACTCTTCGACAACAATGTACGTAATGGCTCGTTATCGAATGCCGTGAAATAGGTGCGTATCGGGCAGAGTCAGTCGTATATTCGACTGACTGGCCGCGGACGACTTTGCAGGTTGTTGGGATGTGATTAATCGTTATGGCGAAGCCGATACTGCTGCTGCGATCAGTCGCCGTGACCTCTCAATTTTTGGTTCTTATTATGTCGGAGAGTTTCTTTCGTTTGGGAGAATGTTTACGGTATGATGCGGGAGAGAATCGTTGAACGATTTGTCATGTCAACGTGAATTACGTGTAAGGTGCAGTGGGGTAAAACCGTACAGGGGTGAGTTTTGCCGCAGTTCCAAGGCAAGTCCGCCCTAGATTTCACTGTCTTTAATTTATTAAGAAAATCATAAGTTTTAGAATATATTTTGAATCCAAATTAATGCAACTTAAAGAATGAAACATGCGCTAAATAAAAGCACTAAGATTATTAGGTTTTAATAAACTTTACAATTTCTGGGTCGGTTTTGCCCCACTCCACCTTATTGATTTCAACAAATTTTATTTGAATGTGGTACAATGTAGGATGAGACGTTAATCATATGCATCCGTTGATACGTCACATATTGAACAGTTGCAAGTTGCGCAATAACCGTCGTGAAGCCCATTCAACTTCAATTCTTTGCTATCTTATAAGCGAGCGTGCTGCTCATAACGAAGTTGGTAGGGCCCGCGAAACAATAAAATGTACGTTTGGAAAGCTACTTTAATTTCACAGTGACTGCCGCCACCATTGTGCGTCGGAAGAGTGCCAAAGTAGAGTTCATAAATAGAAGTAGAAAGTGCCGTAGACGAAAAAGTTGTTATGTTTCGCAGATGTCATATTAAAAGTTTGAACTTTAACCGACAAAAAGAGAGCGCGAGGAGGCAGCGGAGTCTGGAAAAACAGAACGCGGCCCGACTGCTCGTTAATTGCGATAAAGCTAAAAAGACGTTAAGAACGTCAGTTAATGAGAGAACTTTCGCTGAATCAATTCGAACGATTCGATGCGAGAGAAATGCCATCCGCGATACCTTCGCGGTGGGAAAAAAAATTTTAATTAAATAACGAACATCCACAATGCCGTTATTCAAATGTTGACAACGGCTTTTTACTTTATGCATTCTCAGTTTATTATTTACAGAAACGTTTATTCACCGTGACTAATTACGTGCGATTATAAATTGTCCGGAGTAGAGAATTGTGTCCTTTTGAACGGTAAAATTGATTTCTGAAAAAGATTATGTTTCTACCTTCTGAAGGTATAAAGATATGCAATACCATTCCAAAACACCGATTAAACTTAAAGCGAACGTAGTATTCACCACTGTCCGACCAACAATTTATGATCGTACATCTGAATTCAACTTAAATAATTATACGTACACACAAAAGAACGTACATGACAATAACGATTAATTCCATATTAATAAGTGTGTTATCCAATACTGTATGGCAAAAGCAGCCGCGAGGGAAGATATATGTACACTATAACGCAAATAGCTGCCGTATGAAGCGGATGCGAAACGGCCGTCAGTTCATCGGCGTTTACCCCCCAATCCTCTCTCAGAATCAGCTCGCATTTCCAGTGTCCACGGTACGCAAAGGGGGGAGGGGGGGGGCGGAAATCCGTACGTTTGTCCCGTCTTCGCCTGGCAGCCGGCCGCATCCAGCTTTTATTAAATCTTTCACGTTCCGCGCGCTCGTCGACATCGTTTCGTTTCCCATTCAGCGTCTACGCCCGGCGCCATGAAATTAAATTTCAACTTCGTCTTCGTAATATCACCGACAGTAGTAGAAAGTGCCGTGATGAATCCGCTTTTCAGCGTTGGCGGAGGGGAAAAAAAAGGGTGAGTGAGTGAGAGAGAAAGAGAGAGAGAGAGAGAGAGAGAGAGAGAGAGAGAGAGAGAGAGAGAGAGAGAGTGAGAGATGCTCTCGACGGATTCTGCGAGCCCTAATGGCGTCTCGCGCGCAAATGCGTAAATCTTCCTTCGAAGAAGGTATCCCACCTTGGCAACCTACTTTTTTCACCTCCTTCGGCAGAGGTCAGGTTATTGAAGAGACAAATTCGACGGCGGATAATTAAGCGCGCGCGAATGCGCGAAAACGTGCGAATGATACGCTCGAAATGTTTCGCTGCCATTAAGCGAATACTGCCAAATGAGGCGAGTGCTTTTAAAGGCTTATTGAGGCAGGGCCAATATTTTTTGATTCTTGTTTAAGTATGCGCACATTGAAATGTTCCCCCGAAAGCGACGGGCTGTAAACATACATATATTTGTATGAAGGTATGATATGGTACAATGACTTATTTAGCTAATGAGATATGTACCTGTTAATATTACTACTGCTGCTGGTGGCGCCAATAGGCACTTGTCAAATGTCGTTGGCAATAATTGCAATAAAGCTCATTTAAAATAAACGTAAGTAAATTCTAGTTTAATGGTTACAATTATATTAGTCATTTATTGTTGAAATGTTTGTTACGCACTGCTGCATGTTTCGAATTATACGACATTATTAGGTGTATGATAAAATGTAGACCTACGTTTCCATAGAGAAAAATATTCGATAATGCTTGATACTTAACAGTACCCGGTATGTATTGGTCAATTATGCTAATTTAATGTACTACAACTCATTATTTAATTATGCCCCATCGGAAATGGGCGTTGACGCAAAAATTCGCCGTTCTCATTGTATCGTCGGAAATTACCTTCTACCGTACGATACCCAACAAAGTCCGCTGCAGCTAAAGTGTTAGGTATGTATTACCGTACTCACATTAAACTCACATCATATAGACCGTTTATGTTGAAAGTGGTGTAAGTCCATATTTAAAAAAATATGAGATATCAGATAATTTATTAGTACCGTGGTGTAAAAAGTTTACTTATGTGATGTGTAATGTTTTTTTTTAAATGGACTTACACCACTTTCAAAATAAACAGTCCATATATCCTCCATACTTCTTTTACCAAATTCTTTTAATGTCACACATATTAGTCTTACAACTGTTATAACTCTAAACTTTCATAATTGGAAAATCGTGTATAAAAAAACCTACCCCTTCACCCCGCAACTTAAGCAATGAATTCCGACCAAGATTCCTCAATCTTCAAGATTTCCCGCGATCACTCTCCTCGCGCCCGAGTTAACCGTTCGAGATCCCACAATCATCGCGGCACGCATAATGCACGCTCTCGCCGCACGGAAAGTTTGACCTCGTTCCGGAAGAGGGGCGGGTTCGATGAAAAAACGGGGCGCATTAGAGAGTCGATAGAGGGGCGAGGAACACTGACAGGCGAAGATGAGCGATTACGGAGTTCGATCACACTCGAACGTCGAGGACACGAGAGAGGCACGTCCGTGAAGCTAACGGAACGAATGAGCGCATTTACATCCGACCCGGTCCGCCATATTGCTTTTTGCCGCCGAACGCGCGCAAAAACCGTTCTCGTTCGCGGGCGGACAGACGCGCGAAAAGCGAACGGCGTTGGACGAATAAAAATTGCATGATAATGAGAGCTCAGAGCTAGGTGTATGTGTGTACGTGTGTGTGTGTGCGTGTAAGCGTCGATGGCGGTGAGACTGTGTAAGTGTATCGCACGTAGGACAGGTGCGGAAGTTGTTCGACGTTCGGGATCCTGACGCGGCCGTAACTTCTCGAATTAATAATCGAGCTGATGGGCGACAGGATAATCGGACAGCATCGCGGAGGCATCGGGGCACGGTTGCATTACGCGTTATCGGTAATGATTATTAATGCGCGCCGGCGCGAACCTGTCGATACCGATAAGGAAATAGATTTTAATGCCTGGGAGTCGCGAGAGAGACGACGTTTGGCGGGAGGGATTGAAATTGAACGGGATGGGCTGGGTACTTGGCTTGATTACTTTTGTGAACTGCAGGATTCTCGGGGTTGTATTGAAAATAGGTCGTGGGAGTGTGAAGGCTTTTCGAAGAGTTTTTGAGATTAGATATTTTTGAGCAATGAACGACGGTCAGAAGTTTGAGGAGATCGCATTGTAGAATGTCAAGAGTTTTACTTTTAACTTGAAGAGCAATGAAGTGTATACAGTCTCTATGTATGTTAAAAGGAATGTATGTGAAGTGGAACTTTTTTGGTTGAGGAAACTGACGTTGAGCTGAATGTCTAACGTAGAAATGTGTAGAAGGAGTTTAAGTTTACAAGTAAAAATGTATAATTGTTTATCTCTTTTGCGAATTCGAAAAATTGAAATGATAACGATCAGCTGAAAGCAGCGCTTGTTGAATATCGAAACCCCTAAAGTGCTTAGATCACGTGACGACGAATTCACAGAGACTAATGCACCCCATTGGTCGAGATCTGGTATCAGGTTCATCCTGAGTTGCGGCCCATTCGGTTTCGGCTTGCCAATTTATTTTTATAAAGCGTCCATTACACACTCGCGGTCCCGCAATGCGCACGGCGATCCCTTTCGTCAAATCAGCCCATTCGATTTGCCTCCTGACTTATCGAATCACAAATCAACGATGGGGTAGCTCCCCTTGCAGACACTTTACTTATTTATGACCTTCTAGCAGAAATTCTGCACTGCGCCAGACACCCACGTTGTCAGCGGATTTTTGCTATAGAAGCAAGACCGTTAGAACCAGAACGGTACACGAAATTTAATTACTCTTTCATATTTAACGAGTACTCGATTTTTGTAAAAAAAAAAAAAACATTCTCTGCTTTTATGCGGAACGAACAATAAAGCTAATAAACGGTTACATCGGTAAAAGTTGAAGGTCGGACAAACTTAATCGTCGTCTGGGACTGTCGAGTTACGATGCTTTTAACTTTGTCCTGTAATGTCGTCGCGGTCCCGGCAGGAATATTCTAGCAAATTGATTCTAACGTTAATATGGCCAACGTAACTAACTGGTTTCCTGACTGGCGAGCGGGCAGGCAAAAAACAATACAAGCCACGATGCGGTCAACTAATGAAAGTTTGCGCGAAACGTATAACGAATTACTGTAACTGAATGCAAGCGAGGCTCTCGTCGCGTTTCGCTCGAAACTCTGTGAGCATGCAATTGCAATCGTCTATCGTGTTTTGAATGTTCCACGTCAAGCGTGTTCCGATTGTTTTATAAACGAACGTTTATTTTTCCGCTTCCATTTCCGCCCGATTCTTCATGTTTGCCGACTGACGAGTCTTTATTTGAACTGAAATCCTTTATGCCAGCTTTGTCAAGTTTGATTCATTCTATTCGCAATCGCAATACGCTCAAAGAGTTTCCATGGTCCGTTCAATGTTTTTTTTTTCGTAATATTGACTTCATTTCGTCAAGATTGAGCCAGTTAAAAAGTACGGCTTACAAAACTGTTTGATCGCCTTAAATACGGGATTTCGAATAGCATTTTCTCTGCTTTCGTTCAGTTTACCTTAGCGCTGCTAGCTCATTTCACATGTAAGACGTTTTATCCTTTTTGGGGAATATTAAATCGCCGAGCTTTCACGAAATAAATTCTCCCTTTTCCGCATGAGTTAAAGACGAGCATTCAAGATTCATAGAAAGAATTTATGCCTTCTTGACCTTACGCTGAGAGGCTGGCTTTTTTACAGTCTTGACTGAAATATGAAACCATGAAAGTTTCAACATGCATCTGCATTCTTAAAAAGGAGCCTTCTGGTCTTTACGCCCTCTTTCATAAACTTTCGCGTTAGTCCTGACGTAAAAAGCTGCCATTAGCGTGTTCCCGTTAAACAGAAAAGGGCACTGGCACAAAATGGTCGCGGAAACGAAAACGTAAATATCAGCGGGCTGCGTCTACATTCTCACAAACGCACTCTTTGTTCCCCCCCCCCCCCCCCTTCCTCCCTCTCGGATACGTACGATAGCGTTTGCCTCGGTGAAACATTTAATCGCTGCTGGCCAGAGTGACTCACGTAATCTGACATCGCAGGGTGTCCGGTTACAAATCCGAAATAATACGGCATGATTCACATTTACGACATGTCAAACAACTGATTAGAATCGTTTCCTTTCCCTATTTCACTTCGACGTCAGGCTAAAACTACTCCCACACAGCTCGCCAGAACTAAAATCTGTTCTACCCATGCAGGAGAGAAATCATCATACCTATTCCATTAAGCTCATCCCGGAAAGAATTTCAGAAATTTCCATCACGAGAGCAAACGAGAATCCGCATCCGAACTCATTAGGAAATGATTCCCGGCAATCGTTCACGCCCCAAAACTTACGTTCATAACCGCCAACATTTGACAGCAATCCCACGCCATTTACCCCGCAAACTGAATCACGCCGCACACGTTTCGCCGAGTGAACGCCAGCCGCGACCCAAAAATCGCGTAATTACGGGAAGTATACAACCTGGAGGGGAAGAGGAAGAGCCATCGGCGTCCGATGTTCTTCGGGTGGAAAAGCTCCTTGTATTTGCAATATTTGTTCCTTTCAAAAATACTAAATTTACTTTCAAAAATATTAATTATCTAGTAAATGGTTTGGTCGGAGCAAGAATGTCTATGACTGAGTTAAGTATACAGAATGTTTGACGGTCGAATATGGAATGCCCCCTGGTGGTTACAAACGATTCTTAAATATACTTACAACTAGGTATACGGATGTAGATGTGTGTGTGTGTGTGTGTGGGTGTGGGTACAGAGAGTGTGCAGCGCCCTCAAGGGCCCAGACGCAGGCCCGCGGTATACGGTCATAAAAAGTGTCTTAGGTCTCAATATATACGCTGCTTAGTTAATGTTTATTATAAATGTTACAATATAAATATTACGGTGTTGCTCAGTTGCTATCATTATACATATGCTACCGGAACTCTATGGGGTGTGGGGTGTGGGGTGTGGGCCGTAACACCCGATTTCGACCGCCGGGGACCAGAGAGATACCTTGCTCCGCCGTAGAGGCTAACGACCCTTCCGTTCGGAAAACGAGCATGCATTACCGAGAATCTACCCGCTTCGAACAGCCTTGCGTGCCGTTCGCTTCCTCCCGGCAAACTTAGTTTTCCAAAGCGCTCGTTAAACGCATTCGAGCGCCGAAAGAAAAGCTGAAAAGGGCGCAGCGCACACAGACGCCCACTCGTGTCCTCCCCACCTCCCCCTCTAGTCCCCTACTCCCTATCCCCCTCTCTACCCTTGCCGGTGTCTCGTGGCTTTAACAACCGGGCGGGTCGTGCCACTAGTTCCGATCAGTTTTCGTTTCTGCTCGCCGCAACAGCGTAACGACACGGAGACTCGTTTTGGCCCTGGCATCGTGCTCAACGTTACCCCCTCCTCCCTCAGTCCCCGTCAGGCTCTTCTATCCACCCCCCTCCCCCCATTCCCCCACCTTCCGTCGAACGACTCGCCTCGCTGGCTTAGGGAGCAAACTTTGTTCGTATACTCCGGGCCGTCGTTACCGTGTTTACTATGTATTGTGCCCCACGGCGCGTGGAAAGCTTCTCGACGAGCTTGCCCCCCCCCCTCCTCCTCCTCTTCCTCCTCCTCCTCACCACCACAGTCCTGCAACCACCCTCGCCTTCTTTCGACCTCCGGCAAAGCGTCGGGGCAAATTTCGGCGAGCCGCCGATGCTCCGCAATGAAATAATTGGTACGTATAAAGTAAGCGTTCTAGTTCGCGAGAGCGCGCGCGCGCGCGCAACGTGGGAGGAGGGGAAGCTCGCGGTTTGCGGGCCGTACGTCATTGTCGATGATATCGACAAAATGTCTGCGAAGCCGTGATCGAATAAGCGCTCGCATCCGCGGGAGAGGCTCGTCGGCGGGATCGAATAGAATTTTTGCCCGACGGTCGGACTTTATTGGACAGCGATGGAAATCGGTGACGAGAGCGTCGCGAACGCACTGCTCCTGATGTGAAGGATTCGAGTTGCAACGGTGTCGGGAGTGTCACTGTCATGTCAGACATTGGCCGCGGCTTCTTGCCGGTGGTGAGTGTGGGAGTGGGATTTTTCGCGGTTTCGGTTCAGTGTTACAATGCAGCTGGCTGACGGAAAGGTCGGATTCACATTTTGGCGGTCGAAACTTAAGTTTAGTACATGTCTGACCTCCGTTCGTCGCGTATGTGTGGCGTAAGGGGAGAGTATAATAAATTTTAGGAGTTTGGCAGATTTGCGTCAAAATCTGTATGGAAGAATGAAGCTACTAATACTAGAACAACTAGTTACTAGTAAAACTAGCAGTAACAGCAGTAGTAATAATGGTGGTAGTAGTAGCAGTACCAGTAGTGGTAGTAGTAGCAGTACTAGTAGTGATAGCAATAGCAGTACTTGTAGTCATAGTAGTAATAACAGAACTAATTTTATCCTTCCACACAAAGTTTAAGGGAAATCTGTCAAATTCCAAAAGTTTATCATACTCACCCCACTCGCATGCGCTCCGTACGTAAGTAACAGTATCTCCTTCAACGATCTAAAACAAATGCAACGTAACGCCACGATCCCGCCGACCCACACGGAAGAAGGCACGGTCTCTTTTCGACGTCCATCTCAATCGAAACATGACGCCCCGTACAATGCCTAGTCGCATGCAAATGTATTCCGCGCAAACTCAACATAAACTCTATAATACCGGTCCCCGCGCGTTGTATAAACTGAGCGTCATTACCGACAGTGTACACATACAACTGTTATCTGAGATACAGCGGCAGCTTCCATTAACGCCGAAGGGTAATCAACACGGCAGGGCGAACCGGTGTAAACAGAGACAACAACTTCCCATCGGTCTCCTCTCTCGCCGCGGCAAGTTTCCTCCCCCCCCCCGCCCCCCATCCCATCCCCCAACCCCTTCGTCGTCCCTCGATCGTTCCGCGACTGGCGCTCATAAAATAAGGAAATGCGGAGTGCAGCCACTCGATGCCCCCGAGGCGCATTTTGTTTTGCGTATCGTGCCTCGTTACCGCGATCGGTATTTATTGAGGGCGAGAGCGGAAAAACTCTGGCGAGACGAGGAAACGGACGAGGGTGAGGTGGGGGGAGGGGGGAAAGAATCGAAGACGGCGAGGGAGAGAGACTCCCGCGGCAAAGGGGAAGAAGTAGGGGGGGGGGGGGAAGCGCAGGGAAAAATTGTCGGACGCCGGCAGAAGTATCGAGAGGAATCATTGCATTGGTAATTGGCAAACGGTCGACCTATAACGTGATTATTCGCTACCGCCTTATAAAAGGTAAATGGAGGCAGCAGGAGTAGTCGGACGGTAACAATGCTCTCGGTGAAAAGGCAAAATTCCGAGAGCCGCGGCGGAAGAATAGTGAGAGAAGATGAGGAGAGGGTTGTGGGCGGTGAGGAGGGCGGACGGTGCGGGGGGGGGGGGAGGGGGAGAGTAGCATTGCTCTTCGTTACGATTCGCTCCTGATAAGGTGGAGCACGAGGCGGAATTTCCACGTTCCCGCGAAGTACGCTCGGAGCGCGAGGAATCTTTGAAATATGATAATTTGCGAGAAATATAATGAGTCTCGCGGACGGCTCTCGTTACGGGTGGCACTCCATAACATCGATTCCGTCACCGTATTTTCCGGCGAGAGTAGGGAAGCGCGAGGAAACTTCAGCCGGCGACGGGAAAATATCGGCGCTGATATGAAAAAAGAACGGATTCCTTGTGTAATAAGGGTATCCATTGCGAGTCTCGTTATGAACATCGACGAACCGACTCTTTCGGTATAATATACCTTTACAGTAGTAACTATGTGTGGAAAATTACATCGGTCGATTCTGTGATCGACTCTTTCAATATTATATACTCCTGCAATAGTAACTAGGTGCAGAAAATTACATCGACAACGTCCATTCTGTCACTGCTTTTTTCCGCCAAAGGTAACGAAGCGCAACAAAACTTCAGCTGACGTTAAAATATTGATGCTACATATAAAAAGCATATTCTTGGTGTAATAAAGGTATGCATCTGCGATTCTCGTTATGAACATCGACGAACCGACTCTTCAATATAATATCCTTCGACAAGACTAGATGCAGAAAATTACGTCGGCAATGTGTCAATACCTGAATATCGACAGCTTCCACGAAGAATTTCTTCGACGCGCTTCAAGCTTCGCTTTACAAGCTTCTTATTGTCACGGAAGCGGCGATAAATAATGAACTAAGAGCTCTATCTTGTCGACGATAAACCCGATAAAGCTTCTCATCGTAGCCCGACGGAAGGATAAGGCTGACGGTGCCTGTTCGCTAACGGCTTAACAGGAAAACGAAAATGTCCGCCTGTCCGGACGTAACGTTTTCGATACCGCTCCTTCCATTACCGTTATTAGAAATTGCGGCGGTCCGGCAAGGCGCGCGCCGCAGTTCGCCCGGACTCTGGAAATTGAGCAGGAAATAGAGAAGGAATCCGAGCAAATTGACAATTCCAGCGGCACGTCAAACCGTATGGAAATCCGCGCCGGCACATCGGAGCGAAATTGCGCGATCTCGACGCGCCGAACATTCCACGCGCATTTTCCGTCGTCCGCGTAAACTCGTCGTGCGCAAACATCGGACCATTTTCGTTTTCTCAGCGATTGTTGCGCTGGACGAAGCTTCAACGATAATCGTTTCTTGACTTCGTGCATTTACAGACACAGTACCAACTCCGAATTTCGCGCACTCCTAGAATATAATAAAATTAAAACCTTCGATAGCTTGATAATGATTCTTGGAAACCTTCTGCGAACAAATATGTGAAAATCATCAATGAACGTCGAATATTATTTCCAATCATCCTTATCATATACCTGCCAAGCTTCATGGCTGTTCACTTGCCGATTTCGCGGAAGTCTTTACGCAGTCTCAGAAAATTGAACCGCTCAAGGGCCAGAAGACTGAATCTTAGCAGCGTACCTCATCCGCCGGAACCGCGAAACAATTTCGCCCCGATGCCGTCTTTCATTACCGCCAAAAGTGCAAAAGGTGCCGCTTCCGGCCGCCATTGTTAATTTCATTAACGCGAAAGGCGCTCGCCGGGCACGAAGTGCCGGAACAAAAATGTCGACGGTCGTACAGGGCAAATTGCAACCTCCCCGGGCTCGGATCCGACGAAATGGAAAAATTCCGCGAAAACAATTAGTCTTATGAAACATCTGACCTGCCGCGCCGTTCTTCGGCCGGCTAATTATCTTCTCGCCGAGTGTAATTCGATGAGAGCGGGCGAAAACGATCGTTTTTTATTCTTCAAGACTCTCTTAATTCCTGAGCTATTAGCGGCAGATTATTATTTCTCGCTGACGGTATTCATCAGGTAAGTGGTCTGACGGGAAAAAATTCCTGCCAGCGAAGCTTAGAAGGCATTTTGTCAAATAAATTTCTTTTTTTAAACGCTATTGATCCCAGTCGCGTTTTCCACGAAGCAAGACGCCTGACACCGACCTCGGGTCTCTTCGTGTCGAGGTTGGGTTTCCGGAAGCTCGACTGCGGGCCAGCGATGCTCAAGGCAGGGATGTAAACGCAGCAATTTTTCCCTTCCTTTATGCTATCATCTTCGTGCACCGCCGTTTTTCCTCGCTGAGACCATTAAAGTAATGACCCCTTTAATTTAAGACGGTGTTAATTTGATGGAAGTTTACTTTGAGGAAGCGAAGTTTCTTGTTGCCGCGCGTCAAAAGAAGGCTCGTGCCGTGTACGAGCACGCTGTTGCCCGATGTAGCCGGATTCATTTTCCAGTTGTTATGTTAAGTGATCTGTTTAACACCACTCGGCAACGGAAAACAATCTGATGCTCAGAAATAATATTTCTTTCATCGTCGCATTCCCTAAATTAAAGTACAAAAAGTAATACTTGTTTAATGAGCCGTTCACATTACTGGCGATTTCTTCTATGTGGAAAATTGATATTATTCAACGATATCGCTAATTAGCTGTTCAACAAAAGCAAGTGAACACACGCCTACGTACAAAAATCGCTGTCAAAGTTAACCGACCCACACATTTATTACCCTCTTCAGCGTTCGCTCTTCCGGTCTTGAAAGAAGAAGCTCTGACAGATACTCAGAAATTCCGTCGTAAACCCACTCTAAGGAGCCGGCTAAAAAGAACAACCTGCGCCTACGTCAGAGCATCTACTTCTCCAGCGACTGCGATCCTCTTCTTTCTCCTCTCGCGCGCTTAGCATGCGCCTACTGTTTCGTCAAGTATTCCCGCCTCTTCCCTCGGCTTTTCCTCATTTTCCAGGGAACCCTCGCCCTGCAGAGGGAGCGACTAGGGACCGAAGGTGGAGCGAGACGGCGAACGCGATCGTAAACGCTTGTCTGGCACGTACTCGTGCTATGTAAAGTCTCGTTAGAGTCGAAAGCTGGCGGCACGTGCAGGAAAAGATTTCGACCCTAGCCGTCCTCCGTCTCCCTCGCACCTTCTCACGCCCTTTTTTCTACCCGTCACGCCACGTTCCCCTGCTCCCCCGTGCACGAGAGTATCGAGTGACCTTGTTAAAAGGCAAACTGAAGCTTCCTTACGCGTTATCGAGTCGTTCCTCTTCCCTAGAATGCCCGTGACGAAACTCGTCGCAATTAGTCATTCGCTGATTAGTTTCCAAAAGCGGGCCGGACAGGTGCGAGCAATTTCACGGCCGTTAGCGGTTCAATGGTTCCCTCCTCTTTTTCGTCAGACGTCAGGTTCTTATCCGCTCGGAAGTTCGGTCGTTACAAGATTACGCAAGAAACCGACACTTCTGTTTCTCTGTCTACTTTCGAATCGGTCGCATCTACTATCACCGCCTTCTAAACGAACCTTCCAGAAGCCTGGAATTGCTCCGGCGAGCGCCGTCGAGGCTGCGCCAACCTCGACACAAAGCATTTTTATTTAGAATCCAATTTCCTCGCGGACTCGAAGATAATGCCCCATTGTCCGCGCACACCCGGTATGCAGATCCTCGGCTCGATTTTCTGCGAGATTTCACGAGGACCCACACTCGAGCCAACCTATATACCCGGGCGGTGGAGCGTTGGCGGGTAGGTGGCTGGTAGGTAGCGGGTAGGTAGCGGGTAGGTGCCGGGGACGTAAAATATACTCGCCGCAGCTAGACCGGGCTAGACTCGGACAAAAGGGTAATCGGGAGCCAGCTGTGCTCGACGAAACGACAAGTGATTAAAGCGAGTAATCGGGGCCGGGCCCGATTCATGAGTACGCGGGCGGTCGAAATCAGCCGGCCACGCCCCCCGTGACGTCACACACTCCGCTAGCGGCCGGCGTCAGGCGAATGGCCAGTTTCGAATCGCGCGCGCATATTATCCCATTATCGCGTTTCACGAGTGACGCGTGCGCGCGCGCGCGCTCTCGCCCTGCGGAGCGTTATTAAATTTCTGCCCGGCTCGGCACGAATGCGATAATGACGATGAAGGACGGGCTGAGTGCAGCGGCCGATCGACGGATTAAGCGCACGCCGACGGGCCACACAGAATGCGGCTGGAAGTCATGGCGGCGAGCGGAGATATCGGCGAATTAGCGAGGGGGGGGAGGCATGAGAATCCGAGCGGGAGGATCGTTTTTGCCCGGGAGAGAGGCGCGCCTTCTTAAAGGTAAGCAAGTAATCTTTCGCGACCCGGCCGTGGGATCTGTGCCGTGCGGACGTCTGGTCTTAGGAGTTTCTACTCGGAGTGGGTCGATCGCCGGTTTCGGAGCTCTGACGATGATTGAGTGCTGACAATAAAACTACTTCGTACTATGGAACTAGCTGCTAACGTCTGATTTAATCTTCATTTTGTTAGTAAATCGTCGATTTGAATAAAAGTAGCATTATGGTTGTACCTCGATCGGCATTCGAGCCGGTGGAACGTTTAAGTCAATTTTAAAAGTTTTTCCGTCGAAGCATTTTCAAGGTAAACAGCGCTCGCAAACTTTCCCGGCGCTTTTTCGGGTAGAGCGCGAATTATTTTCATTCGCCGGCCGGTAACGCGATGCTCTTTTATTTTATTTATCTTTCAGAAACTATCTCCGCGATACTCCAATTATTTTCGCCATTCCGCAAACGCTTTCAGAGGTATTCATCGCGCTCGCGCCGACGGGGCCTCGGGTGTTCTCAGCGTTCGCATCAATTATTTGCCCCCCCCCCCCCCGAATAGAGTAAAATCTCGATTTTTACCCCGCTATCGGCGCACGTTCCTCTTTTCCGGCGGCGAGCTCAATATCCGCAATTTCCACTCGGCGAGCGAGGTCTCTCATTTGTTTGTTTTCTTATGAAATCGAAATCACTTTCCAGCGCAAACAAGCCTGACTGCGTGCCCAGGTAACAAATTCGAGCACGCCGAGCGCCAAACCCCCTATTATTACATTACACGCGCACGCGTGCTCGGCCTCCGCGCGCGCGACTCATTAATCTCGAAATTCTAGTTAAAAATAAAATTTCGCTATATTTTGCTTATTCATCCGGCTGCAATTAGAGTGTAGGGGGAGGTCGGGCGTCGAGGGGGTGGAATCGGGGTAATATAACAAACGTTTCGTTCCCGGCTAAATATTCGGTCGTATGTCCGGCGGGCGGACTCGCAAATCACGCGTTCACACGTCGGGCATTATTCTATTACATCTGCAAACGAGGTTCGCCCGATGATTTACATGGCTGCCACGACGCCCGCGGCGCGCGCGTTCTTTGATCTTCGCCGGGCGCGCGGGTCGCTCACGAAGGTTAAATTTTGTTCTTTGTGCCTAGGCACAAAGGGTACGATGATCTCTTTAGTCGCGGCGCGGTCGAGGGCGAAAGAGTACAAAAAAACAGAGATGCGCGGAGATGGCACGCCGAGAGTGTGTGGGAGTGTCAGCCAATACGAATGAACGTGAGTCAAAGTGAGAGAGGCAATATCGTGCAAGAAGCATCGTCGTTGGATAACGCGAAAGAAGTCGCTAATTATGACGCCGCTCTCTGATTCCAATGATCCCAGTCTTCAATGAAAGAGACACTCCTAAAGACTCGGTCAACATTTTTCTCCCGCCCGCCCTCGACGTAAGCCGCGTCGGGGACGACAAAAATTCGAAATGCAAGGGAAAAACTGTTTACCCCGCTTATTTTCAGGTCTAACCCCCGTATCCCGGCTAGCAAACAAAGTGAATTCGGTGTATAATTAAAAACATGCCTGGGACTCAATTGAAAAACTTTAATGGACTTTATGCAGTGCGCCTCGAGCGGAGCTGACAGGCGGATTTTCATTAAACTCTATTGAACATTTTTTCCCCCATCTTTTTGTTGTTTGCTGGAAATAACCTCATTTATCACTCCGGGCCCCGGCGTCCGGAAGCTGTCGGATAATCGGGAGTTTATTGTACGTCGAAATTCCGGGCCGCGGTGTTGTCCCATTATTTTTTGGGTGGCGGGCGCCATCTCGCTTGTGAAAACGCATACCCGCGTCTTAATGGTACAGCGTAAAATATCGCTCGCTATGCAGAGCGTTCGCAGCGGCACGTAATACCGTCCGGCGGAGCAGACGATTGCTACTCGTCACGCACTATTTGCAAAAGTGCACGTGCGAACGCACGAACATACACGCCCGGAATAGGAGATCGCACTCGCGGATGCGCGCAAGGTTGGTTCACAATGTGCGGATCCGTTAGTGTGCCTTTGCGTAGTTTAAATTTGCAGCGCAATCGGCGTTCTGTTACGTACATCTGAAGAAATTGGTGAATAAATACATAGCAGTACAACAATCTAAGCCTGTGGCAGTGATAGTTTTAAATAAACAAGAATATAAAATTAGGTTGCAACGATCGGGTAAATAAAAGAAAACTTTCTGAAATATGTGTGAAATACCTGTAATATAAGTATTTCCACTTGACAGCGCGTAAACGCTGCTACATAAGTAAACTCGACAATTCATGTCTCATAATAACATTTAGAAGTCATAGCATACAGCATATGATTGACACACGAATTTCATGCATTTCACGTTATTGACGACCCTTCTCACCAGGGACCGAAACATCGATTACAGACATATACGCATAGCGTACGGTTTAATAGTTGAAAGTACAACACTGATCGAATTCGCCAAAAACTTAATATTATACATATACGCACAGCGTACGAATGACATTCCGAGACCTTTGATGGATTCCGACCCGGCGCGCCGCGAAATATTTCGGCAGAATAACTGCGATTAAAACATTGATTAGAAGCACGGAGCAATTACCTTTGCCCCCCGCCCCTTAGAGTGCCAGGATCGATCCCACGTGCATGGCCGAAACCGAGTGACGTAACTCGCGCTCGCAAAATGTCCAGCGCGTCTCCGGGACAGGTCGAGCCATTCTCCCGAATGTGTGTCGACAGTCGGACAATGGTCACTGTAAGCGAGTCATCACGGTGAACCAGACATGCCGGCGCGAAATTGGAGGTGTGAAACGTACGGGCAACTTCGACGTAAACCCGTGGCATACCACTTCCATTCAGTCCGACACACGTTCGCAGACGCGTACATACGCTCGTACGTACACGCGTCCCGTACACGCCGTGGGGACGGTCGCGCTCGTGTTCTGTCACGTAGCCATCATTTGCCACCTTGCGCCTAGCAGCTGGAAATGCCTGGACGCGTTACGCGAATCATCGACCGATAATTCGCGCCATTGCCGTGCGTTTTTCCATCAGTGGCAAGCGGACTGCCGTCGACGTAAAAGTCGTCCGAATTTTCGATGCTGGCCGAACGAGCGTTTTGATTTTTTCTGACGACAGGTTCGCGTCAGCTTGCCGCACTAAAGTGTTCAAAGTTTTGATGATAATTGACTTAAGCCTTTGCGCAGAATGTGGAAAAATGTCGCAACAGAGGCTGGATCGGTACTAGGATGACAAAAATCGGCTAGTTGCTGGAATTTGCGTACTCGCAAATGGCAAATTCGTGCATTAGATGTGATCCGCGTGATTATGGTGAATGAGAGGGGAAGCGATTGATATCATGGTGTGCGTTGCGGACGGCGTCGACGCTCATGGGATTGTTGTTCATTTTTCGTAATACGCGCAGCCGACGGTATTCGAACGTTGGCGGATACCATTACCGTCGAACGAGTCCGTAATTTTGCTCGGAACGTACTGCACCGTCATAAATCCTAATCATCCGCCCGCTACGTCAGATTACAGATTCATCGATATCGACGCAAATTGAACGAAAATGGCGCGACCTGCTCGACGTCCGATTTTAACTGGGCGCACGTTACGTATATTTTATGCCCAGGCATCGCATTTGCGGGAAAGCTTTCGTAATCAGAATATTTTTGTACTAATTGTTCTCTTTCCCTCCGAAATATCCTGTCTCACGAGTATATGTGCACTTCATCACCTGGCATCAGGAAAATAAACACAGCAAATATCATCGTCATTAACTCTGTTCTATTGAAAACATCGGGCGCGATGTACCGAGTACCGGAAAATGTATTTATTTCCGAAATTCGATGACTTTACACAGCAAACAAAAGAATTGTAAAACGCCGATTGATAGGCTTTCAATCGATAAGCGATGGTACCGAAAAACCAGCCAATAGACGTTGGGTAAATAAAACGGCAACACATTCCACAAAAAGGCAACTACAATTCTGTCCACAAGTAAGTAATTGTTTACAATGAAAACAATTTAAAGTTATTTAGATCATTTAACAGGCTACAAAACCATTCAAAAATTCCATCGACAACATCTCTTTCCTCTACGCGCATAAAAAATGCTCTGCTAGAAGTAAGACCCTTGACAGAAAATAGCCTGAAAATCATTAACGAGATGTCTCAAACGTGTTACATTCTAGAATGCCTCAATCCCAAAGTCATGTCAAAATTTCTTCCAACATACCACACACGTAATGGTCTCTCGGAAGTAAGATCGTTGAAAGAAAATAGTTTGAAAGTCATTAACGTTCCCTTAATCCAAAAATCATGTAAAAATTTCTTTCCACGTGTCATCGCACAGGGAACGCTCTATCGAATGTAAGGACCTTGAGAGAAAACGGGCCGAAAGCCATTAACGCGGTGTCTGGCAAACGTGTCTCATTACTGTGATCCGTCCTGCGCGTAAGGTCCTAAGCTCGTATGATACGCCGATGGGACGCGGCGGGAGTTACCGCATAATTGCAGGAGTGTACGTGCGGCGTACTAGTGCTTCGCGCCGATATCGAGGGAAAACAACCGGAAGGGACGCGCCCCTCTCTCACTCGAGCGAGAGAGAGAGAGAGGGCCGACGGCCCGAAACTCGTCGAGCATCGTCGAACGGGGCAAGCTTTTCACGGTTAGGCGCATCGCCGATCGATCGATCGAAAACGGCAAGGTGGTTCAGCTCAAGGAAGATGAGGACGAGAGAGAGAGAGAGAGAGAGAGAGAGAGAGAGAGAAAGAGAGAGACAGGAGGAGGAAATTCGAGCCGGTGCAGTTTCTCTCCACCTTCGGTGTTACCTCCCATCCTCTGCTTTCCCATCCTTTTCCATTCCTCGTCCGCCTTTCCGCCTTTCTCTCTCACTTTCTTCCCTCTCTCCATTTTTTTTTATTTCGACGGTAAATTACATTTCGAGCCACTCGCCAAGGATGAGGAGCGAACGGGAGGGGGGGAGAGGAGTTCCGGGCTCCTGGGTCGGGATAAGAAAAAGTGGCCGCTCGCCGTGACAAAGTGGCGAGACGGTTTTCCGTGAAATTTAATACGCGCTATCGCCCGCCTCTGACCGCGCAAAAACACTCGGCGCGCGCGGAAGGGGGGGAGGGGGGTAGTCTATCGCGCGCAAGGGCGCGAAGGCACGTTCTTGCAGATTTTCCTCGGCTCGGAGGTTGTTTCGGGCCAGGAGAGGGTGAAGGGTGTCGATGAGATGGAGGGGGTGGAATTCGGGGCTGTGACGCGCGGAGGCTGGATACCGTGAGCGTGTCGCGGAATTTGGAATCAGACAGTCGAGCAACGGACAAATCCCGTTTTTACCAAATAAAAATGAAAATTGTGTATCACAGCTCGCTGCTTAAGACATATCGGATAACACAAATGAATGTAATTAAAGTCAATGAGAAGATTCTTTTCAATTTTTTTACTCGAGCTGAGAGTCAAGTCCCACAACGCGTCGTATAACGCGACAGGACATAAAACCTCGAATGGTTCCTGTAATATAGGTTACGTGCTGGGCGGTTGAAAAAATTTGTCGCTCGGGCGGTCCAATATTGTCGCCGAAATCGCTCCCGAAGCGAACGCGGGGAATAAAACTAAAAAAAATCCCCGCGCCCGGCCGAAGAGTGACGCAACATTTCCGAGCGGGCGCAGGGCAGCATACGTAACGGAGAAATAACTGACCCGCGCAGTTCAAATATATTACAAATTAAATGGAACGAGGAGGGTGGTGCTGACGGTCGGCGCGCCGAAAAGCGACCAATTTTTAATTTTGCTGCTTTTCACGCGTTCTACGATTAACGAGTTGAATCCCAAAAAAGCGAAGGTGGGAGGGATGAGGTTCCCACCACTTTTTTATCCGGCCAATTGGTAATACTCATTCGCACAGGCGTTATCCGCATATTTTTCGCCTCTCCAAACGACCGCGGCGTGTAAATATCGGTCGGACAATTTGCGCGCGGCGAAAAATTTGGGGCCGCCGTTGAATAATTTCGAGCCGTCGTCGTCGGGTGGACCAAAAATTGAATTTGCCGTTGATCGCCGATAATTCCCCGCAATCAATTACCGGCACGGTGGACGGAACATTTTTTCGATTTTTTTTCACCCCCCCACTCTCCTTCGTCCATTCCGTTCGCCGCGGAGAGGACGTACGTATTTCTGAACCAATTTAAACTTTAATGGATCGACTGGCGAGCGTGGGGCCAGGTTGCGGAAGTGTGCGCCGCTTTCGGCCGACGCCGGGCGTCCCGGGCGTCGCGGGCGGGAGCAGCGGAGGAAAATTGAAATTTTCGGCGGCTCGTAATGAATTCGACGGCCGGATAATCCCGGGGAAGGTTTCGTGAATTTTCACGAAATGGCGCCGGAAACTGCTCTCGCGCCCGTTTCGAGGCCAAGCCAGGTTATCGCGCGGATGCTCGAGATCGTTCCGGTTGTCGTCGATCCGCGGATTCGTCCCACGTTTATGACTCCCCGACTCACTCCTCCTACTCAGCCAGTCCCAACAGTACGCTATTTCCGGTTTATGCAAGCGCGTCGATGCCGAAGCTTCGACGATTCCGCGGCGTCGGAGACGTCGTAAGACGTTCTTCCACGCGGTTCGACGATTCGGTGTCATTCCCACGATGACGAGATTCAGGGTTCGTGCGGGGGAACGATCGGCTTGCGCAACCGCGCGATCGATCTATGTTCGAGAGAAAGTCGGGGCTACCGGCAGGTCGGCGGATTCGTTCTTGCTGGCGCTGACCGACTAACTTGGATCCGCGATATTTTCAACTCGGTGGAAATCGAGGAATCTATGTGGGAACATCGTTTCTTTGCTACGTTTCATACAAAAATTATGGTACTTTGGTCATAAGCGCAGAATGATGGACCATCTATTTTGAAAATGGTGTAAGTTCATTTTTCTTAAAAAATTAAATGTCATAAATATAAAGTTTACACTGAATTAATTGCAACTCATAGTAAAAGATATCATTTTCATAACACTTTATATATGAATTTCTCGGCAGTAATATACTATCGTATGAAAAAGGTAAGAACTGTGATTGCGTGAACACAGTTTAACACAGTAATCAACTAATTGAATTGCCCGCAACTATCTTGAGCGGCGTAATAAAATAATATAATTAATTCCTGTTATTGTCGCAATGAAAGGTTATTTGCAGCCCGCGGAGATAAGAGAGTGGCATCGGTCGCGGTAATCGCAAGAAGTGGCAACAAATTGTGCGCCCCCGTTAACGTTTAACGCTGGCAATAAAAGGGCGTAAGAAAGATTTTCACGAACTGTTAAATGCGAAGGCGATTACGGGATACTGTTGGGCCGCCTTCGGCGAAACTCCGCCGCGCCGACGAAAGCCGGTTCCCCGGCTAACAAGCGAACAGCGATACGATTCAGGATAGTGGCCATTAGGACAGAGACAGCCGGATCCTGCGTCATATCCACCGTGTAATAATGTACTACAACGGCAATAAATAAATGTTTACGAATGACATGCCGCGTAACAGGTTCTTCCATTATTAATGCCGGCTTTTCCCCGAGCCGGGAGCAGAAAAACGCGTCGTTACTCTTGAAATTGCTCGACGAGAAGGTAGCAAAAAGCAAACGCACACATACACGTGCATCGTGTGTGTGGCGTGAGAACGACAAAAGTGGAAACGAACGATCGGGACATTGATCTGAGGAAACGTGAATTTCCGAAAACTGCGGAGAAGAGTACTGGAACCGGAAAGCTGAAGGCGTGGGTAGACGAGGATCGCGTAGCGTGGCGTCGGGCGACGTGGGAAGAAAATAACTGGAACTAGCGTCAACGATCGAAGGCTGAAAACGGAATCCGACAATTGTGGCGCAGACATCGAATCCGGATAGGCGGGACGAGTAACGCTAATAACCGCGATGGAACGAACAGGGGAACATAAGGTAGCGGGGGGGCAGGAGAGGAAAGGGCGGAAGGCCAGACGAAAACGGCAGAAATTGGAGGAAGGGCATCGGGTGGCGCAAATGAAATTCCGAGAGCACGATTTTCATCGTATGCCTCTTCATCCCTTCCTCTGTCTCGCCCCCACTCTTTCGCCATTCCCCCTATCAGCCCCCCCTCCCTCACATCTTCATCCCGCGCGCACTTCCGAACGTCCCTCCCCATCTCCGACCCCGCGCCAAGGTTTTTTCATTTTGCCCTCCAGCGGAACACGTCGGCGGCAGCATAGCATTTCCGGTCTGCCTGGCCTGCAGCGGGAGAGGGCGAATATTTAAGCGGGAGGAAAACTAACTCTGCCCCCTCCACTCTCTTCTCTCCTCCCACCCTCCCTCACCATCCGACGCTCTCGGCGGAGGGTGCTCCGAAAGGGACGGCAAAGGTTCGGGGCAGAGGAGGGAGTGAAGATAGATACTGGAAAAGCAAAAAGCGAGAAAAAGGGGAAAAAGGTCGAAAAGTTTCGAACGGGGTAGAGGAAGAAGGAGAGGGGGTGGAAAGAGAGGTGGAGTGGGGGTAGGAGTATGGAGTGCTGACACGAGCAAAACAGGAAGGTAGGAAGGGAATGCGCGGGGTTTGTTTGCGGAAAAAGGAAGAAGCGCGGAGGTTACAGCTGTGCGCATCATCGCGTCCAGGAGTCGAGGACGCCTGCCGAGGACGCCTGCCGAGGACGAAAGGAGTTTTTGGCCAGGTGAACTTCTCCGGAGCCAGCCGAGAAATTCTCTCGCTCGTCTTCCGTCGAATTCGGGACAGTTGAACGACGGAACGTTATGAGAATTTAGCGTAAATGCGAGCACACTGTCCCGACTCGCCGTATTGGGAACCAAGATGGCGAAAATGGTCCGTGGAGGGGGGCGTGCAACAAAAATTGGAAGTAATACAGAATTTATTTTGGAAACGGAGAATTCGAACAGGCTCAAATACGTTCACGTTTCAGCGTGCCAACTCCTGTCAGAGTCTGCTAGACTGTCATTCGAGGATGTGGACAGCTTCGTTAGAATAAAAGGGAGGAGAGGGGAGGAGAGAGGAAAAGTAGAGGTGGGGTGAGGATGAATTCATTTTAACGGAAAAGTTTGTCGGGCCTCCGCCGTTTCGGCAGGACGAATACTCGAGGAGCTACGGACGAAGTAGAGGGCTGATAAGAATTTCATGCAACCCTCGACACTTGCCTAACACTTCCGCGTTCGGCGGCTCGGAGTGGCCCAAAGTGCGGGTTGTTCGTACGGTGACCCAGTTTGCGAGCAATTCGTCGTGAGAAGTGGGATAGGGATGTTTCGCATCCCTGAAAAACGCATCGGCGTACTACAATGGCAAACAAGCCCTCTCGAAACTGCAGCTACGTGACCGCGGTACCTTTTCCCGGCGTCCTATATTTCGGTACGGTTGGCTACGATTCGCCGATAACGCTGCCAGAAGTGCGGACTGCCGAGCAAACAAGAGAAAACAGGAGGCCAGCAATAATCGCTGAATTCGTTCGGCGACCGCTCGCCGCTACTTGAAATTATTTGACTTCAAATATTTACGCCGGTAATTATAGTTGTGCGCACACAATGCGTGTTGCCGAATACAACAGATGACGTATAGCTGTTACTATGACGTCATCGAGAGCAGAATAAATTCAAGTTCGACTTTTTATAAACACTGGGTCCGAATGGACCCTGTATCCCCCCTTAGGCTTATGATGCACGACGTCGATGCGAACGCAAAATGCACCAATAATGCGGCCCAACGCGCATCTTCAGACCGACGATATTCAATTACGTCTGTTGATGCTCAGGAATGACGAACACATACGCACGGTAGAGGAAGGAGAGAGAGGGGGGGGGGGGGGGGGGGTTTTAGATAGGTCGGCACATTTTGAGGCACCGTGCGCCTAAGTTAATCGGGCCGAATTTCCCGGCGAGCGAGTCTAATTGAAATTCGAGGCGAGAATTTCGCGAGGGCTCGAATCGTCGCCGAATGCGAAGACTTCGTATTTCTGCTGGCGTCTGGCGCCAGCCTCGTAATGAATATTGGCTGCCCAGCGTGATATTTCAATACCCGTATTGTGCTCGTCGCGCGACGGGAACAAGTGTCAATTTAGAGGGAGTTAATACGGATGCTGGGAAGAGCTTGACATCTTACGCGATTAAGGTTTACGATGTAATATCGATTGATAAGTTAAGCATAGTGAATAGTTTGACAAATGTATTTAACCTCTTAACGTACGGTTTCTTTGAAATAAATCGGTCAAAAAAATCAATTTTTTTTTCATGTAGGTAAAGCACACTTTAGAACATTGTCTTGGCAAAAAAATAAAAGAATAAAAAATTAATCAAAATTTTTATTTTAATTTTAGCAGCTTCAATTACAACGCCGCTCGAATATACTCGAGCGTGCACGTTAAGGCGTTAATGATGTATTGGTGTCGGCATCATGATCGATGCCAAGTTTCTGTACGTTAAACTGTAAATTCTATGTAGTGACAATTATCAAGGTGGCTTGAGTGACACGTTTGGCTAGGAATTATTCTGCCTCGTGCCACTGTAACGGCATAAATTAAGTGACTCATATATTGTCCATTTTATAAAAACTACTAAAGCTTGACATCTGACACCATTCATCCTCATTACTGTATATCATTCAATAGATGATAAATAATCAGATATATCAATATTGTTAACCTTAAGACAAAAAGAACGAGAATCCTTATATAATATCGCCTTGACGTTACAGGAAATCTTAAAAAAATGATAAAATCCGTTATATCCAGAAAGAAGGATAAAACTACATTCGTTGAGAACGCGTCATCTTAGAGTACCCCCGAATACGTGAAAGTTCGAAGGACCGGCAACCCTTCGCGCCTTCCGCTGTGTTCGCGCGGCGGATCCAATTAGAAATTCGAAAATCCGCGAGAGAGGCGAGCTTCGCAGCGGCGGCTGCGAGAATTGGGACGCAGCTGCCGACTGACAGCCTTAAAAGTTAGACACGACCGTGCCGCGGCGGCTTGTACGCGAAGAGTTGCGGTATGTATAGCCCATCCGAACTGGCTGCTTCAAATTAAACGAGAGCCATCCCCGGCCAGCCCGACGAAACGAGACCGCCCCGTGAAAATGTACAATCCCCCTTCACTTCCGACCCCTCCACATCCGGCAATCCGGTACTGTTTTTCGCAACGGACACCCCGGCGACGGGGCAAAAATTCTTGGCCGGAATTCGGGAAGAGGGCGAAATTACGAACGCCGCGGCGAAAACTAACGCGAGCATTCCGAATACGCGCGCGTGCAAGCGTCCGCTTTAAACATACATGCAATTTACGAACTGCACACCGGGGAGGCCGGAAAATATTGACACGCGCCTCTCGTACCTCTGTAACGCCGTAACAATGCACATATTCGCATACTCCGTGTTACGTCCCGCGAGAACGCAGAGAGTATATAAAACTTGCGCCAGTTTACGTTTTGTATCAGCAACGAAGCGATACGCCCCTCTCCCACCCTCACCTGGCGTTCGCTTTGGCTCTGTTTGCGCTCACTTCATTTTCCTTCATTTTCCTTCATTTTCCTTCATTTTTCAACTGGCTACCTCGGTACAGCGCGTTACATGGCGCGTAGCTAACTGTAACGAAAGAATCGCATTCACCGCAGACCTATCATCATCCGGTGGGCCTCTGCCACGCACAAAGGTAGCGAATCGAAGCGAACGCTCCGGAATCGAAGCGGGGCGAACATCTCTTCCGAAACAACAACCCTGAAAAGGACCTGACACGTTCGAAATTCTTCCGCTCGTCGAACAATGGCCAGGCCAAAATCGAGCCCCGCAGCCGCCGATGGCGAAAATCGTCGCGGGCCGAGAACTTCCGCTGGAAACTTCCGGCCGACGGACGGACGGGCGGGCCTCTCAACTGTCAAAAGTCAAATTCGACGTACGCCGGAGGCCGGAGGACATTGATTTCGTTAAGTATTGATTTTCCGGAGGGTGCCGGATTCGGGACCGAATATATGAATACTAATGCGAATCCGTCGGCCGTGCCTCCTTCTGTCCCTCTATGCCTCTTGCTCTCTATCCTTCTGTCCTTCTATCCTTCTATCCTTCTATCCTTCTATCCTTCTATCCTTCTATCCTTCCATCCTTCTACCCCACTGTGCCACATACACGCGTGCCGCCCACTTCGCGTACAGTCCCACTCGAAACTGCACCTTCGCTCCTGACCCTGAGAACCTTCGCCGCTCATCTCCCCCTCCCTCTTCCCCCTTCTCCTTGAACCTAGACGGAGCCTAATTGCCGTGGAAATCCCGTGAAAATTGCGCCTCGAGGTCCCTGGCGCCGCGAGAATGGCCCGCGAAAGATTTCCGGGGCGCGCGGAAGACTTTTCCTCTCGACGGCCTGAAGGTTGGAGAGGTTCGCGTTTCGAAAAAGGCGCGCGGAAGAAAGTGCCCTACCCCCTCTTCCCTTCCTGCCGAGAGACGACATATTGTCCTCAGCCGTCAAAGGAGCCCCATTCAGCGTACTAATGAAAAGGCCCGAGCCCCGTCTTATCGTTCGCACAATGCAGGCCAATAAATTTAAACCCGTTCGCGCCACTATCGCGGAATAAGATCGTTCGTTAATCTCGCTACCCGGAGAGCTCCGTAAATGGGGAACCAATTAAAATTTATCTCCGCTTCCGCGGCGTCAATTGGCCGACGTGCGGTGGCAGAGGTTTGGGATACACACCGACGCACGCACCAATACATGCCGACGATACACGCGGCGGTCTGTCCCGCGCGCCGTCTTCCTTTTCTCGCCGATCTTTTTTGCGGGCAAATTTTTTGCCGCGCCCGGACATCTACTCTTTATCGCGCGCGCGCGTCTGGCATTCCGTTTCAATCATCGCACTCCGTTGAGATGTCCGTCACGTCGGCGAGCGCCGGGACGGATATTCCCGGACGACAATCTACGTTAATTGAAAAATTCGGAACGAGAGCGTCGGCCGAGCGAATATTACCGGTCGATGCGTGGGGGTGGATAGCCGGAGGAAAACCGATCGGCAGATGGGGGTGGGGGTGGGTAATCAAAGGAACTCTCGGCCGCGATGTCCGGGCGAAATCGTGCGTTCGTCGGAGGGGCAATTTGCGAAAAGGTCGGCAGAGTCCGACTCCTTAACGTTCATTTTACGTCTATCTCGGTAAGCTCGAAACTTAGGTACGTTCGGAATTTTTAGTTTCTCACGCTATTAGATACGGTTTTAAACGATATAGTGCTAGTATTTGGTTTTGTGAAGAAAAATCATTTTATCGAATATTACAGAATGTAACATGTATAATGTTAATAATCAATGTCAAATAGGGTATAATCCTATCTGAAATACGAAAGCTAATATGTTCTAACAAGGCATACAAAGCCATTTTTTTAAAGTATGAAATAAAATAGTTTCTAAAATAACTTTTTTTATGTCGCATTTTATAAAATGTACATTAAGATATTCTAAAAAAATGCATTAAGTTCAGTAAATAAAGGGTTAAGGTAGAAATCGATTAATGAGATAACAATTATTTCATTAGCCAAAAAGGACTGTGAATAAGAACAGAATGTAAAAATAATCTGAACTGTAGCACCGCAGGCGGCAGCCAACTTGTTAAATGTGCCGAGGGCGACCGTGTCAAAGCTTTCGCTTGTACGCCCTGTCACTATCTTCGATCGCCGAACGGCGCGAGTTATTTCGCAAAAACGCTGCGCCCACGTCGTCGATCGAAGAAACGACAAATTATAATGACTGACAAATGAGGTTCGCCGCGGTTCGCCGTTTTTACTTCGCCGATGCCCTGGGCAACCGCTTTTTTGCATCGATACGATATCAACGATTTACTCAGCAATTCCATATTTTGCAACGCGTACAGAATTCACCGAGTAACATTGAAAATGTTCATAAAGTATACCGGCATTTGTAATAATATTTTAAACGCGATTTGTAACTGTCAAAGACATCAACGATTTCATATTGCTCGCGTTAGCTTAACTAAAGACAAAAAAAAACCCTCATAAGATGGATTTTCTTTTCAAGCGTCTTTTCTTCAATATATGAAAATGCAGAGCAAGCAGTCGTATAGTACTCATTATTCACGGCCACGCATAGTTACTTGTAAACCTTATCCCGAAAAACAAAACCCACCGGAAAAGAAATAATACCAGTAACGATATCTCAGTTCCAGCCACTTTCCCGCGTTCCGAAACAACGTTTACCCATTTTCCACGTCGATTCTGGCTCGTTCCAGACGCGATAGTTTCCAGTGGTAGCGTTTCGTAAATAGCTGACGTCCGTCTAGAACTCCGGGGCTCACAAAAGCCGCGCAGTTCGAGGCGAACTTTGCCCCGATATCAATATCAGTTGCACACGCCAGAATTCGCATCTCCGACTCTCGAAGTCGGATCCTTCCGCAACCGACGCCGCCGACGCCGCCGCCGCCGCCGCCGAAGTAAATTGCTCTTCTCAAAGGCACTGTCTGTTCTCCGTAAACGCGACTTCTTATCCGTACGACGCGCAAATACACTCGATCCGCCTTCAGCGTCTCCATGGCATAATGGAGCATCCCGCGGAATCACGGGCGTAAAACTCTTTATCCTCCCGGAACCTCGAGCGTCAGCGTTCGCCACTCTTTGTTCTCGATCCGAGCGGGATCGTTCAAATATTAAAAGCGACGAATCGTCGGAAGAGGGACACTTTTCGCTCCGGCTCGTCTCGCTCGTCTTATTATTCTCCTCCTCCTCCTCCTCCTTCTCCTCCTCCCCCTACGTACCCAGCCATTCTGCGGACACTTTACTGTTTTCTAAGCTATTGAGCATAACCGTCGGGACGCATTCGGCTTCTTTCTCCTTCTTTTTTCTCGGACGCACTTTCGCTTCGTCGAGTCGTTTATTTCTGCTCGTTCGGCTAAAACGGGACATCCGTTTTGGGGGCTGCGAGCCTCGGGGAAAAGCGGCTGAGAGCTGCTTGCCCAAATGTAGGCGTAAAGTGCGTTAAAATCAGTGTCGGTCTCTGCGTCGTCTGCCGACCTTAATGTCCCCATCGTACTTCGGCGTATTCTACTCAATTACGCATCAGCCATCCCTTGTACGCTTCATCCCCCGCAGCTGAAATGCCATTCGGCGATATTCAAATCGGATATCGGAGGTGAAAAACACTCCGTAAATACATATCCTATCCTATGTAAACAAAAGGTGAATAACGCGCGCGCTCCATCGCGCGTCAGTAATTAACTTTGCATGCTCGAAAGAAAAATTAAATAGCATCGCGCGATGGCGAATTCATTCGGCGCAGAAGAGGGGTAGGAAGAATTTCGCGTATCCGCCGCGCTCGATGAGAATCGAACAAAAAGGATGGGAATTATATACAGGACGCGCTCTTTCGCTCGTCTGCAAAAGCGGTCGCGAGGCGTGCGGATACGTTAGCGCGGATGAAAGTTGAAAACATGCGCCGGGATTTATTTATCGGAATCGGATTACTCTCGGCCGACGGTCGTCGGGCAGAACGACGGCGAAAGCGGACGAAAATCTGCATGAAACGCGAAGATTTTGCCCGACGCCGGCAGGCCAACTTGTCTCGATAAAGAATTGATTGCGACTGAAAGGGGCTTTCATCCGGACGGGAAGGATAAATGGCGCTGGCGGGCCGAGTGTGGGGCAATGCACACGATCAAAATCTCGGAGCGATCGTCGCACGTGCGTGACGGATTGGAAGACGCGGAGAAACGCTAAATGGACTCTTCCATTTTTCGCCGACCTCATCCTCGTCAGTCTCATCCTCGTCCGCCTCATCCTCCTCCTCCTGGGTTCCCGTCTCGCAGATTCTATCGGGCCGTTTACTCGCCTTCAACTCAAATCTTTTTTTTCATTCCGCTCCTCGTCTCATTATGTCTCGCATCGGACGCAATCGCGAGCGTATATTATTCCGTTTGCGGATCCCGAGAAGGCCTCGGAGACGATGTCCAATAAAGAAAGGTCGAGTTCGTCTCTCGCGATCGTCCCGGGTCCGTCTCCGTTTCCACTTTGCGCTCCCTAACTCGTTCCTCATCTACTTACTCTCTTTCTGTTTACCTATTTCTGCCTCTCCCCGCCCACCCATCCTACCAGGCTCGTTCTTTATTAACTCGCCGTGCCTCTATTTCCGTCCACCTCTTTCAACCTCGCCCGCAATCCTCCCCCTCCACCTCCCAGCACCTCCGCCTCCTTCCTCGTATCCGTTAATCTGCATCTTTGTGCCCGTTCCGCCCCGTTCGCGTTTGACGGCGTCGCTTTCTCATAGTACGCCAGGTAACATATATATATGTTAGTCTATAGTCTATATATATATATAAGAGGAAAAACAAATCTTGTAGTTCGTGGAAGAATTACATATTACATGTTCTTTAATATATATTTAATATAACCCGCAGTCTTATACGATCGTTTGTTTGATAATAATGTAGAAGGTAACGTGTTAGATTATAATTGTAATGTATATTGTAAAACTACATTGACGGTCAATAACCGACTGTAGCAATCTGATTTTACATTAGATTATAATGCGCTTCGAATGCATTGGATAATAGTAGGATAATAGGATGATCGATTCTCGCACGCCAGGAGAAAGTCTCACGCGCACCGACACGACTCTCCTTTCAGCCTTATCTAACCTGCCTTATCACCTCCTCCCATCCTATTTCCCATCTGGCCCCGGCGGCGGCTCCTCTCTTTTCCCCTAGCCGCGAGCCTTTTGCCAAAACTGACAGCGCCGCGGTTGACAAGCTGCCCCGAGAGCAGCGCGCCCGGCTAAATTTAGTCCCGGCGAAGTGATATATAAGCTTTTCGGTGCCGCGCACGTGTTTTGCCTGCAAACCGCGCCGATGGGCAGAGCCTACCGTCGTCCGCCGGTTAAATATAAATACTAGGAGAGGACTGTCCGGAGCACGGCGGCAAAATACGAGGAGAAAGTAAGTCGTCGACCGCGTTCGTCGGATTCATTCATCCCCTTTTTGCTCGCCTTCGCGCTTCTCGGCCACGAGTCCGCCTCTGACAGGGTTCGGAAAGCTCGACGACGTCGAACTTCCGCGAATCGAGAATACCGACGTTAGGGTTTTAGGATTCTTAGGTGTTTTCAGTGGTATTTTCGTTACGTAGCTGTTAAAGTAAAATTAAGTTGCAAATTTGTCTACACAAACTCGGCTACATTCGCGGAAAATCGTGCCGATTCGTCCGCGCGTGTCTGTTCGCATAACCTCAACCAGAAGTTATTCTCTAACAACCGAGAATACCGATACGTACTCGCAATCCTCACACGCCCGATAAGGCCTCTCTCCTTGACGCCCGTTCGACTAATCGCGCGTGCGGAGACGATAAGCGGATAAGCCCATTTTTCAGAGCGTCCCGACGCGTCGAACAGGTGCGTTCCGCCGCTGACGTACGCCAAATTGATCGGAAAGTGAATAGGGCCGCGCTCCCGGGGTCGATCAAGGTGTAAAAATTTCACGAGCCCGCCCGATAACCGGATATCCGCCCGGCAGATAGGGTACATCCGCCGCGCACTTTGCCCGACGTCCGATGCACACCTACGCGTCCCGCGATTCACGTACGCGACGCGCTCGTGCGAACGCGGCGCGGCCAAGTCGCGCCGTCATGCTTTTCAGACCTCTCGATACGATCTGCCATAATGATTCCGCCTTCCTACCTCTCCCACTCCTCTCCCCCCCCCCTTCTGCCACCCCGACATCCCGTCTAGCGATGAATATTTGCGAACGGTAATATCGGCCCGCCGGCCGATAAGATTCCCGGCAGGATGGATCGCGGTGCTAATTACGGGGCCGCTGACGGGTCGCATGCAAATGAGAGCTCGACCAATCACGTGGCCGCTTCCTCTTCGATGTGGATCAGGACTCGGGAAATAAGAGGCGTCGAACGCGTACGAGGGAATCGCGGCGGTCGGATAATGCGAGTGTCAGCGGCTAAGTCCGTCAGGCCGGATGACTTCGCGGAAAATCGGATCGACAGCGTCGCCATTGAAAGTAGACTCTCGTGGGACTCTGCATCGGGAACACGATGTCCCGACAATGACTTACGCGGATTTGCGCGCCGGGTCAGGACGTCTCCCCCGGCGGCCGCGTCGCGTACGAATCGAGTGCGCGTCTGCGAAAATGGATGATGCTGGGAGCGGCGGTGTGAATAAACTCGAAATCCAGCGGACCTTTAATCGACGACGAAATCTTCATTTTGTCCGTGCGGACTGTCGAGCTTTATGGCGACAGTGGTATGAAGACCTCTGACGATCGAAAGTACTATGGTTTTTACTGAGCTATGGGAGAATTTAAAGAACTTTAATTAGATGTTCATTTCAGGGAAGGTCTTTTATTTTTATAACGTAATAATTTGTTTTATAATAAAATAATTATAAAAATCAATTTTAAATTAAATTTATAATATAATAAATATAATTATTTATAATGACTAGGTGTACCTATATAGGAAGTTTAAAACTGTGTTTTTTTTTAAATAGGTAGTAATGGGATTTTATACCAAATACCTAAATGCTGGTTCCTTAATAAGAGAGGAAAGGTAGTACCTATGATAGATATTATAATACAGTACTTGATATCTACACACTTGTCTCATTCTGCTACTCATTCTTCTACTAAATAACTGCCGCTTCCTTAATAAGCGTGGAAAAGTAGTACCTACGATCGATATAATAGTACTTGATTTCTATACACTTGTCCCGCTCACAATCTCCTAATGACTCCCTTTTGAGAATAATCGTGCTTGACATTATTGGCCCCTAAAACTTCCCAGTACACGCCGACAACGCGTAACAGAATGAGCTCCCTCGAACAGGGGCGTTTACCTACACTTTTCAAAGTTCTTTAACAAACCCGCTCGGCGCACCCCTTTTTTCGATTCAGCAAGGGGTTCGCAATAATGGAGGGCAAAACAGCGATCGACAGATTGAGTCTGTTGTCGAATGACAAACCTCGAGGGCAGCGGGGGGAGGGGGGGGGAGAGAGCGTCGACATGTCTCCCAGCGTAAAACCGGTCCACTCCTGTCAAAAGATATGCGAAACAACGGTCGCGCATACACCGGACGTACGAATATCTCGTGCAATCCAATTTGCGCCAATGGACGCGCGCAGTCTTCTTTTGACACGCCGTTAAGCCGCCAAATCGGATTGTAGCCTCGCAACGAAGGCACTTTGCAGCGTGGAACGTCTGCGAGAGCTCGAGTATCGCGGGGGGTCGGTTAATCCGATAATCGTACCGCCGTTCGAATTATGATCGACAAATCGTTCCCGACGCTTCCGTAAGTTTCGCTCGCCGCGCGAGCCGGCAACCAGCGAGGCTCGATTTCCGGCCCGAAAATAAACTCCCGCCAATCCAGAAGCCGCAATCGCGATTGTTCGGCTCGACAGGTCGGGACAATGGGGATTAATAAAGTTCGATCTGGCCGGCGGCTCGAAGATAATTATTCGCGGTTTTCGTGGAATTCCAGTTCTACCGCTTATCGACCACTCTCGGGCGGTAAGGTTTTGCACGGCGGCGTAAATTCACTTTGGCACCGAGCCTTCCCTCGTTATTCCCGGTACGCGTTACGATTAAGGGAAACAAATCGTTGCTTTCTCTCCCCCTTTCTCTTTCTCCCTCTCTCTCTCTCCCTTTCTCTTTCTCGCTTTCTCTCACTCTCTCTCGCAAACTGTCTAGCGCTCGTCCGAGAACCGGACCCACCGCGGCAGCTGCGGCGTTTTGGGCAAAATAGAATGAGAGGGCTGAAAAAAGGAAAGAGGGGAGAGAAGGGAGGAAAAGAAAGGCGCGGCGGAGCAGGCGGCGGGTTATTTTTGGGAGGATGAAAGGGAGGCACGGCGTACGGGAGACTCGCGGGTCTCCTCTGACCGTCGTTCGTGGCCCGTTTTAGTCTACGTGCGGTGTGGACTTAAGTGCTGGCCTATGTTGAGCTCTCCAATAGGATGAATAATTTATCGCGATCGGCCAAGACTCTCCCTTATTAATGCCGCGTCCCGGACGAGCCGAGTGAGATACGATTTCGTCGAGGACGGTCGGGCTTCTTTCATCTTTGATGCCTCCTTCGAAATCGTAATTTCGCTGCAACTCGCGGACTCGTTTCGGAACCCGAATGTTTTCATTACGGTAATCGGCACCGGAAGCCGAATGCTTACGTCATTCGCGGGCAGACGTAGGACAATTTACGGGACTTTAAGGGGGTAAATTTAGCCTTCAGGCGAGTGGGTGGACAACCGGGGTGGAACAGGGGTGGAACAGGGGTGAAACGGGGCTGACTGCGTAGCCGAATGCAAGCCTATTCTTGCTCGATATATTGCACAATATAAACGTCTAAAACGGGGAATGTAAAGCCTGCATAGGAGTACAAATTGCTTTCGGCCGCCCCTCGTTCTTCACTCCACCCCTGCATCGAACGTCATTGGCGTAGAAAGGGCCCTCCACATTGTTACGAGAAAATCGCCTTTCCCGAACGACTCTCGGCAAACCGGTCGACGCACTCGCCAGTGACAACAACGTGGAACGCGATCGGGAAATAGTTGCCGGGAAAAAAGTGGATGCCCGGTATTGTAAGACGAGCCCAATGTCAACTTACAAACGACAAAAGATGATGGGAGTCAATTTAACACGCTTCGATGTAACATCGTAGATGCTGACGTAATCAAAAACTTTTCAAATACTTTCAACTCTCCACTCTCACGGTAGAACGTATGTATGGCACGGTATGTAGACACCGCATTTTTCGTATAGTATGTATAGGCAAAGTTGTCGGCTTTAAATCCGTAGAGAGTACAACCCCATCGATCAAAAGGAATGTCCCGGTTCGAAGTTTCCGTGGCTGAGATAAGAAGAGCGCGAATTCGTCGAAAAAGCGTTCGGCTGCCTGCGCCACTGTCGTAGACGACGACAGACTGCACGGTGGGCAGGCGGTGTGCGAATGGGACCCCATAGAGGCAACGAGAAGGGATGGCGCGGAATGGGCGAGTAGAGGACAACTTATTGACTTTGGCTGGCTGCATTTTCCGCCATTAAATTCGGAATGAAAGAGAGAGGTACGCGTATGCGTGCCGGGGGTGTCTCGGGGGTGGTTTAGGGACTCTTCGGGGGGGTGCCACCGTGAAGAGGGTAGGGAGGGTGAGGGTGGAAGACGGAGGGTGACGGAAAGGAGGGATCAGAGGAGTGGATACGTCACGACATATGTCGTGCGTGCTAGCACTATATAATGCGTTCCCGTCCTTACGTATCCTGGGACCCCAGTGCGTGCTTCGCACTCGTCATGGCGAACGTGCAACATAAATATCTGAGATATGCCGCTGATATGTGCACTACGATTCTTGGGCAAGTCGCGTAGTTCGAGCGAACCGAGTCATAGCTGTACCTACTTAGGATCTCCTTGACAATTTAAACACTCCTGAACTCCTGACGCGTACCTATGTACTAAATTCAAACTACGTACACGTCATCGATTCAACCTTGTGAACCGTTTTAATTCGGTTCGGAATCGTTCTCATCGTCAACCTAACCTTTCATTACATTCGGCGTGATACCTTCCTCGGTCTAATCATCAGGTTACTAAGCTGACTTTGCGCTTGCAACGGGCGGCTAACCAAAGTGTTACGTAACGCACCTTCGTAAATCGAATGAGAGACCCGTGAATGAATCTCACCGTTAACGTTCCCCAACGAAGCACCCTCATCTGCAGCTCAAAGCTAATCCGAGCAAACTGCACCGTTTCGACCCTGCGACATCCCGGCTGGCTCTAAGCGAGCCTTGAAACAAATTCAAATCAATCTCCGCGCCGTCACATAAGTCACATCTAATTATACCCTCCCTCTCTCCGGCGTCTAAAATAATCCTTCCACGTAGAACTCTGGCGAGGAGAGTGGAGTCTTGAGAAAGTTCGGTCGTTGGCCTGTATGACAGGGTAGAAGCTCGGCCGTTTTAAGCTAAACCGTCATAATAACAAGGCCTGCGCTACAAAATCGACCGAGAGCGAAACGTACCGCCCAACAACCTGTTCTTCGCGCCGTATTGGGAACAATGAGAAGGAAGAGCAATGTCGTTGGTGCAAATTTGCCTCTCTCTCTCTCTCTCTCTCTCTCTTTCTTTATCGCTCGCGTATAATTTGCAACCGGCGAAAGTTGCAAAGGCCGACGCCGGGTCGACAATGGCGCTCTCGATATCAAAAAGCGGAGCGCACGGCCGGGAGATAAATAGAAACTTCGCCGCTGACTGTTGCCAGCACGCGAAACTCGCGCGATTGTGCGAGCGCCCTGCTGTATGCCGGCATTGTCGGCAAGGGCGGAACAATAAGTGGTAACGACGACGAAGTAAGCGAACATCTTGAAAGAGGAGAAAAGCGCATGAGAGAGAAGGGAAAGAAGTAGAAGAAGAGAGAAGAGAAGGAAGACGGCCCGAGATCTCGGCCGGACCCGGTTCGAATTATAAATATTTGAATGCGCCGCGGAAATAACTGCGCGTGCACGCGCGAATGTGTCGGTTCGGTAAGGAACGGGTCGTAAAGTGAAATGTGTTTGCGCGCTCATCGCCTCGTGCAAACAGAAGTGCCGCGGCCATAATCGGCGTTGTTACGAGTCGGCATGTAACGCGGATTCGGTTTGTAACTCGCTCGCTCGTCGGCCGCGTTTGCGCAGTTAGTCATGCACGGACGGTATTACGGTGTAATACGTGGAATGATTTCGGGTGAGGCACTCTCGTTACAGTCACACAGTGGAATTGTTCCCATCGATATACGAAAGCTGGGGCTTAGAATTAGAATTAGAATAGAATTAGATTCGACGATATCTCTGCGAAAGCTTTTGCGAATAAAGTTTACGAAACGGATGATGAATATTGTTTTACATCGGAGTGTGTGTAATAGGGTGTGGATTTGCTTTACCTTCGGGCAAGAGCGTAAGCTTCTAAATGGATGTAACCACTGAGCAGTGAAGTCAGCCGTTCATGCAAGCAGCTTTCAGCGCGCATTGAAATCTTGGACACGGAAAATCCGCTTTCGGCAAACATCAAAGGACAGGTAAGTACTTTATCGCGCCGATCCCTCTGGCTCGTCAAACAGTTACCGGGACGGGCAATGTTGAAAAATCCCCGACCATCCACGCTCTCCTACCAATCATTAATCACCGACTACAGAGAATACTTTTGCCGCTCGCACAAAAGAAATTAACGTAAAGGGACAGATAAAAAGATACGAGAAACTCGGAACCTCTCCGCGATCTGAAAAAAAGTGCGTGATAACAAATTTTTCAACGAACAATGGATCCTTAACATTTTCACCTGACGCGTTCAACTTAGCAGAGGCGCAAAAAGACGAGGTTAATTTCGAATGCCCAACTACCCTCCACACTCTATCCTTTGCGCACCCCATAGTCATCCCTGCAACGCTTCCAATTGTCATCGGTGGGCGTCGAGCGAGACGAGAAGAGTGGGGGTAAAAAAAAGTATCAGTTTTTCCATTTCCTTTTTAAACGGGTTAACGCTGCGCGAGCCGCACGGTGCGTCGTTGTTACACTAGGAAAAAATGAAAACCCATTTCGCTCTCTTTGTTCGGGACCACCGGCCATCGATACCCTTTATCCCGGGCCGGTGCTCGGCCAGAATTCGATACGTCACACGACACTATCGCTGGCCTATCGCGTGTCGTTAGTCGGCGACACCCTCGGCGCCCCGGAGCCGTATGAAAAGCACAAAGTGGGATATATTTGAATTTGTCACCGAAAGCCGCCGCGAGGCGTCTTTGTAACGGGAAGTCGGGCGGAGAATGCTGGAAATGGAAGAGCGGAGGATGGATCGAGTGTCGGATCGGTTCCTTTCTCAGGGACAGTCATTTACGGTGAACGAACATTTTTGCTCGGATGTTCGGATTGTTTCGTGAGTAGGAAGCAGAAGCTGACACATCTTTGTTCAAGATTGGTCAAATAGTTACTGAATGGAATTACATTTGTGTAGATGTAATTCAAGAATCGATCATTTCAGTCTGCCACTTTTTGGCTATCTTGGTCAATTGCCTGCTGAACGGTACAGTCAACTCATGTATAACGCGATTAATTTGTATCGCAGTATAAGAAACGTAGATTTAACCTTGATAAAAACTAAGTTAATTCATATAGCGTGTATGCTATATTTCGTATATGAAATATACGAAACAATTATAGGAGGGCTGTCACAATTTTATTATAGCTCCTCGTTATATGGAAACCGTGTTATAAGAGTAGCGCGTTATACATGAGCTGACTGTACAACGAGAGGCTGAATAAAAGTGGCATACGTATCTACAACGTGCAAGTATGCCAAATATATCATCGAAACTATTAATACTGGCGTCCGACGAAAACCGAGACTTTTTGATCCCCGAAGCCAAACACGATATATAATCGTCAGTGGCACGTGGCGCCGTCGAAATGAACGTATTACAGAAAAGTTTGCCGTTTCCCTCACGATTATCCGACGATAGGCGGACGCACGCACGTTTATTTACAAAAGAGCGCGTACGCGAGCGATGAACGTATCGGAGGCACTGGCAACGTTTCAGGAACTATTTTCGTTTCTGGGGTGTCGCCCGTGCACCCGCTCGATATTCTGGGTTTTTGTGCCGCGATTTCGGCGCTAAGCCTGCTCGCAGACCTGTCTCAGCACTTTCACGATCAAACAACGTCCGCAACACCTGCTGCTGGTGATCGCGCGAGTCGAAATACTTCGTGCAATTCAACCGAATGCATATCCCATAATTAGGTATATCCATATATCCCCTACGAGCGACAATTACAAAATTATGTCACATTTTCTCTTGACACTGTATGCAACGTCCAGATTTATTGCCATTGTCAATACTCGGTTTACCGAACCGTTCTGCATGACTAGATATGTGCGTTAACAATGATCTTGTGATCAGTAAACATTTTCTTTAGCGAGCGGTTGAGATAGATGAACGATTAATGAAATTTTATTTTTATGCATGGGAACCTATAATCCATATACACGTTTAGCCCATTAACCGCCGTAATACAAAAATACAAAAATAAAAAATGAAATTAACTGTACATTAAGAAGTTGCAGTCATTAAAAGAAAACGATTTGAAACCGTGTCCCAAAAATGGGACATTGGCGTGTAATGGGTTAAGAGAAAATGTGTGCATGGGTCGCCGACAGTTTTGACGTTAACAGAATGTCCTTTCATACCCGCTGCTCTAATAACGATACAATCGCCGATCACTTTCCAAACCATTTCCCAGCAATGCACAGCCTAACACGCGCCATAAATTCGAACGACAAAGCCCCGTCTTTGTCAGCAAGCTTCCCAGCCGACATTTCATTACGCGTTATGACTCTCCGTAGACGTCAACGCTGCAACATTATTCCATCCTACCACATAACCATGCAATCGGTCCACATAATTTTGACCGCTCGCAAGGGGATGAAAAGTTCGTTCGTCGCTCGAGGAGCAAAAAAATCTGATTTCGTTATCGGCCGCTCGTCGTTCGAGATTCTCGAACGTTCAATGACGAGAAACGATCGGAGCGTTCCTACCTGGCCACCCTCGCCGACTACCGCCGCCCCACGGTCATTCTTGACCCGGGCAGGGGTGGACCCGTCGCGATTTATCAGCCGGCCACCCCACCCGATGTTCCGATGTTGGGACCGAAATTACCATTTCATACGCCGATTTGACTCTGTCCGCCCGAATTTATCCGGCCTCCCCTCAGTATTGTCGACTTATCGCTTCTCCCCCGACGCCTGGGCCACCGGCGACCCAGCCCCCGCCGACTCGCCTACTTTTATCGCAATCGGCCCGCCCGCCCTCGTTGAAACGCGCGTAGGCGGATTCTCAAGTTTCCTGCCCGATGTTGGGAGGGCGAAAATTTACAACGGTCACTTGAACACCCACGACTGGCAGAGAACACGAGTCAATTCGAGGGTTCGGTTCCGTTTCGATTCGTTGTCAGCGCCGAAGTGCGCACCGTGTATGTTTGCGTTTCGCTCTGGGTCGCAAAGAAAAATTGACTACATTACGTCAGAGAGAGAGAGAGAGAAGTGCGATAAAGATACTTAAAGACTCTTTCTTGGCAGAGTAAGACAAACGCTGGGAAAATCAGGTTAAATAAGCAGTAATTGAACACGAATGCATGCTGAAAACAGTGTAGTACTCAGATCAAGAAAATATGGTCAGGAATGATAAGTGGATCACATTTGTTCTCAATTCGATTAGATACGAAGGATGAAAAAGCGTAAGTTAAATAATGTCAAACTGATAGTCTTACGGGAATTTACTCACTCTGCGTGATCAAAGATAAAGAAAATGCGAGGAAAGATGTGTTCAGCGGGAACTTTCACTCGCGAATGATTAGGACGATTTCTCGCTTCCGGACATTCGTCGCCGGTCGTGTTATTAGCTCGACGTTAAATTGACATTCGACGCTGTTTCGCGTACGCCGCAATCACTTTGTCACGGTCTGCCAACCTCACCGTTAATAATTGTGAGAGTGTCCCACCTTTGGCAGTCCCGCGCGCACGTCGCGTGTGCGTTCTTGCGGAACTACAGCCAGCCAATAATTTTTAACAGGACACCCGATACATAATGGCCAGCGAACTCGAATAAAGCTGATCGCGTTACCTTCGAACCGTTAATAGGTCAATAACTGCATCAAATACCGTCCACAATTCAAATACTCCATTCAACTTTGCTTGAAAGAATCTGCTCTTCATATAATCAGCTGTAAATACGTTTTAAATACAAATTTACTTCCTTACTTTGATGCCTTAAATATTAAATAAAAATTTACTAAGTATACAATGCAATGTTACTCCCTCTTTTTTGTAATCTCAAGAAATAATACTTCGTACCATGGCATTCCAGAAAAAGCACATGGGAGATTGTATTATTTTTGAGTTGAAAAGAAGTGTTGCCGAAGCTTAGAAAATGTTTTGTTCTACGATGAACGGAAACACTGTAACACACAAGACGCGCAAAAATTGAATCCAAAGCTGCAGTAGTGAAAATTTTGATGTTAATAATGTAGGACGCATTGGAACGCCGAAAAAAGTGGAGAATCGGGAAACAGAGAAACAGTTGGTCAAAGATTTTTATCAAACACAGCAAGAGTTTGGTGTAACTCAACAAACAACTTCCATTCTCCAACAGAAACCGTATTAAAATAAACATCGAATATACGATAAAAAGGCAGCGAACTTATTCGTACACCTAATACTAATCGAACCGACTAAATCAGACAGTCCGACGGGCATAAAATCACTAAAATTCACAGTCGTTAACGTTCGTCAATAAGGCACGACATAAAATACGTCCGACCTTCCCTCGATAATGGAAGATAAATTCGCTGCCGTGACCTGGCACGGAGAAGTAAACATCGGGATGTCTCCATTAACGCACTGTCGCCTCGCGTCAATGCCGCTAACGATCTCGATATCTCGAAAAAAAGTGACTCATTAAAGCGAGCAGCGCCGTTCATGCGTTCGAAGACGATCGCGGGCGAAGAAAGACGACGACCGTTCGGAATCCTTCGGAATCCTTCGTTAGAGGCTTCCCCTCCAGCGAATCGGAGAACGTCGAGGCGACACTGAGATCGAACTGATTGCATCGCCGATCCTCCCTTTAACCCTCGACAACCCTCTGCCCCGATGATTTTCCACCTCTTTAAGGCGCAATTTGACGCCGGCGAACCCTCCACGCAATTCGCCTCCCCTCCCTCCCACCCCCTCCGTTCTTTACCTTTGCCGCCGCCGTCACGACAGTTTATCATTCTACGCTCGCTGACGCGTCGGCGCCTTTTATTTTCTCGCCCGGCAAACTACCGCTTTAAACCCGTTTATCGCCACCTTCCTTTTTAGGCTCGTTCGAGATTAAATGTAAATTGTCCCCTTATACTTCATCGGGATCTCTTCGGCCGCGTACTTTATTTACGGCAGGCGAGCGTCAACTTTCCTTCGTTATGAATAAGCGGAGGACGCTTTATTTCGTACTGTTTGCGGAGGTGTATATTGAATTGAGGGTTAAGTTAGACTACAGGGGAGAAGGAAGAAGAGTGGGAGTAGGCAAGTAGAGGAAGACAAGTTGCGATAGAGACTGTAGCGTGAAAGATATATATTATGCAGTGTAAGATATTGAAATAAATAAAAGGTGCTTTTTTAACTGCTGTTAAAGTTTTAAGCTGTTAAAAGGAATAAAAGGTACCAGTGTTAAGCAGTAAGAAATTGTAATTCAATCCTAGGGACGTCCTCTCCCTCACTATTCGCAATATTCGCGGAATACGGAAGTGCTATACTAAGATAAGCGAATGATTATTGTGATCAGCGTGGGATATTCGCGCTGCCGATCGAAGCGATGCACGCCATACCTGTTATTACGCTTGCGAAGGGGAGGATTTTCGGCCGGAAAGGAGGGTATGAAATATGTATCGCGCCGCGTCGATGCAGCTGAGGGCTTTAACGCGATTCACGTGTCTGACCCGAATTTTTATAATAAAACCGCTTTATAGCCCGCTCACGCGACTGACCCGAATTTCTTTATTATAAAGTCTCTTTACGGCGGTCGTAAATCCTCGAATAGGCTTCTCGAACGGCGAACTTCCGCGAAGCGTTACTTAACGACAGCGATATGCGAGGGTGTAAACGTGTGTGCAACGTGTGTGTAAAGCGAGAAATCCCCTGTTTCCCTGGCTCGATATACACGGTGACACGAACGGTAGAAAGCCGCAGAGTGGACCCGTGACCCGACCCCGCTCACTGCTAAGGATAGTCAGTCCGCAATATGACGGACGCCATTCATGCCGGACATTGCGCGAACGACATGCACGGACGATAATTTCAGGTAATTGCGGCGTTGAGCCTTGCCCGCAGTTAAAAGTCCTGACGTTACGGGGCGGTAAACGAAAATTAAGCTGACCCTAAGCGCCGACCGGTACTTTGTAATCACAAGCAGTACCGAGTTCTCTACTGCGAAAGGTACGTTTTTGATGTGCGAGATACGCGGTAATGGTTTTCGAACGACTTGAAGTGCGTAAGATACGTGTACTTTTGTAATGCGCGTGGGTTCACGTACTTTCGAGTTCGGGATCAGTATTCATCAGTGCGTTTCTTACAGCTTAACACTAAAATTGGTCTAAATGAAGAAAAAATTACTGATATGATCTTTCTCTCGTGAAACATTTTCTTTTTCAGAACATTCAGTAACAGGTGCGCTTTTAACTGTCTACCATTTTTTAAGTTCAAATACATTAAAATCTATCATTCCAGCAACTTATCAAAAACTATGAACAGAAATAATTGGCCCTACTATTAACCTCTTAACATGCACACTCGAGTATATTCGAGCGGCGTTGTACTTGATGCTACAAAAATTAAAATAAAAAGTTTAATTAATTTTGCATTTTTTTATTTATTGGCCAAGGCAATGTTGTAAAGTGTGTGTTTTACATAACAAAAGAAATGTATTTTATTGCCCGGTTTATTTCAAAGAACCGTACGTTAAGGGGTTAAGCCATGCAAAGTATATCCGCCGCCAACGATTATAAAACAATTATTACCATTCCAACGCTTCCTCTGCCTTACCTAACAGCCCACCAAAAAATCCAAGACTCACATCAAACCCCTATCCGAAGAAACAAGTCTGAAATCCACCCCTCCGCAAAAGACGAGAAGCGAGGATCCTCGATCTCCCGCGATCGAACCGAAAATAACGTACGGTACACAGGATGGGGGAGCGGACGCTGGATATCGAAAGCCGCACGGAAGCCAGACGCTATAAGCGCGATAATACCCGCTCGGGCATTATCGAAATTAAGCGTTTTACGTGCGCCGCTCGCGCGTTAATTAACGGAGTGCGCGCGCCGGCGCCGGGCAGCTTCCCTCCGCTCGAAAAATACACTCGAGCCGTCAGACGTCGATGCTCGCAGAGCGCTGAAGCGAGGGACTGGGGAGGGGGTGGCTCGGGTCGACGCGGCGGTGAGGGGAGGGGAGCCGATGAAAAAGGGAGAAGCACCGCAGAGTCGGATTGAGCTGCCGTCCCGGCGTCCCGGCGCCCCGACGCTCAATGCCCAGGCAAAATGCGGATCGTTCGACGCGCGGATATCGCCGTTAATGACGCGGGCATACGTTCTCCGCTTGTCAATTAATCCGGCCGCCCCGACGCCCGGCGTCCCCTCGAGAAATAGCGAGCGTAGGAAAGCATAGGAGAGCGTGGGACAGCGTGGGCGAGCGTAGGAGCTTTTGATCGAGCCGGCGCTAATAATTTACGGGCTCGGCCGATGGTTTGATGGAAAATGTCGCGATCGGCATGTGGGGGGGGACAGGGGGTGGGATATGACGATAACGGCCGATAGTAGCGCGATAACGAGTCGGCTAATATCGATGAACGTCTATCGACGCTAACCGGGGAGCGTTATTATTTTTTAGGGGCTCCGTCTAATGGGGAGGTATAATGTGGGGATGGAAGATGGTGATGAACGGGTTCGGGGGGGCTTGTCGATGGACGATACTGTTCGACCGTTTTTTTTTGGTGGGATTTGGATGGCGAACTCGGCAATGGGTGAATTTTCGCGGGAATGTTCGCTGTTGTCGAGGTTGTATGGCTTAGAGGTGGGGTTGGTTATTTCTGCTCGTTGTTGGGGTGATAATGGACTTGAATTGACCGGCGGATCTTTACGATCGGCAGGGTATGTTAATGGACTTGAATTGACCCGCGGATCTTTTCGATCGACCGGGTATGTTAATGGACAGATTAGAGAGTTTGGTAAAATTGTTTTGCGGGAGATAATAAATTTGTTTGCGTAAGACAGTTGGAGATAGTAAATTATTTTCCAGAAGATCATATATTTTGTGATGTGATTTCGTAATTGACAGTCGATCGAATGAGGTACCTTGTCAAATTATGTTAAACGAGCAAATCAAATTAGATGGTTGAACTTTACGCGGAACGACCGCCAACTTCGTAAAATATTAAATGGCCACTTAATCAAATCGCAAGCCAGAACGAAGCTAGACGAAGCTAGATCGTCTTACGAGGGTATTTTAACTTTCCAATCGTTAACACTCCGAATAGCTAGCACTCTTTGTTCCATCGACTGTCGCAAATTATCTTCCAACACCCGCTATCTTCGATTATCTTCGCTCGCGGCAGGCGCGAAATTGTCTTCCTGTCGGTCAAAATATCGAAGCGTTTAGCGCTAACGGTCTATTTAGAGTGACCTGACAGTCGCGAATTCGAGACGGACGGCATGACAATGTGTCGCTATTAAAACCGTCAAGCCCTGACACCCATTAGGCGCAATATGTGACAATTACGTAATTTCCGTCGGCCGGCGCCAGACGCAACGAGGAAACTGCTGCGATAGGAATTTTTTAATTGCGACCGCTCCCGCCTGTAACGACTTCCCGATTTCCCTACGGGAGATGTCCCGTAAATATCACGCACGTTTCACCTACACCCTATACATCTCCGTCAATCAAAATGCAGCGCGTCTTCTGCTCTTTCACATTTCCCGTTAATACACACTTCGTCCGCAAATAACTGAACGTATCAATACAGTCGAAACACATGAGACTGAATCGATTTCTCCGTTCTCGCAATAGCCACGAATAATCATAAATAAATACGTCGTAACAAAAGATAAGTATGGTGAATTACAAAACATTAATTACCGCCTTAACCTGTTACCCGCCAATGTCCCATTTTCGGGACACTTTTTCAAATTGTTTTCTGTTAACAATTGCAACTTCTAAATATACATCTAATTTTACTTATGTTATTATCTTTTGAATTGTGGCCGGTAATGGGTTAAACATCAGATCTATGCGAAGCTCAATCAAATTATCATTCTCCCAATGCATTACACTCGAAACGACAAGGCACGTAATATAAGACTCAACTTCGCTGCGCCACTGACGCTAATGGGCAAATACTTCATTACGCATCATTCCGACAAGGAACGTCGCAGCCCGTGACACCGTACGCCCTTTCGAAATGATGGATCGAGTCTGCCCGACTCGCCAACGTCTTATCAGATGCCACCTTCGGCACTTAACGCGGCGCGCGATAAAAAGCGGAATGAGAAAGAGGCGGAAAGCAGCAGGATCGCCCACGCGGAGTTAAAAAGTGAGAACCGACCGAACAAACACGTATGCACAGTCCTGTACAGAGACGTATACAGAGTCGTACACAGAGTCATACACAGAATCGTACACAGAGTCGTAGACGAAGGCACACGCTGAGAAAGAAGCGAAGGAACGTGCACGAAGGCGCGAGCCAGAAGTCGAGAAACAACGAGCGGCACGTATCGGAATTATGAATAATTTATCAGAAGGGGTCGCTTTAAAGATCGGGCCGCATTGGGAATATGTAATTTCGCTCGTCGTTGGCGGCCGAGAGCGCTTCTGGCATTGCTTTCCTTTAATTCGACCCCTCTGCCTGCGATTTGAGCCTGCCGCCAGTGCGGTCGTCGTGCTTTTCTACGTCGGCGTCGGCGTCGGCGTCGTTCGATGCGGCCGCTCGGCCAGAATTTATTCCGGACGCATGTCGTCGGCGCTTTCAAATCGTTCGTGTGACTTTTATCGAGCCCTCTTTTGAATCCGAACCCGACTCTTCTCGCGCCGACGCGTACGCGTAATTCCACTCGACTGCGGCGCGCGTAAAGTGCTGGGCAAAAAAGGGTGTCGTATCGCGAGAATTTGATGCACGGCAGATTCTCTTAATGGGGGCGGTTCATACTTTTGTTCGTTAAATGTGGATCCGTACTCTGTCGGTGAATAAATCATGATGTAACGAGTACGAGAATGAAACAGAAGTATTGTTAAGAGTCCGTCAGTGGATCCGGCACCAAACGATCTTTCGAATATACTATCTTTTCCTTTTCTCTCTCAAGTATACAGTGACCGAATTGGCCATAAAGGCATGACTACCTATATGCTTCACTGACGATCACTAAATCCCTCATGTTAGAAGTATCGTTAAGTTTGGATGGTTTCAACATTACACGAGCGTGGAAAATTGACTTGTTCGATTTGTCTTAACTAAGACTTGTGTTATCAGGCATATCCTTTCCTAAGTTACAGAGTCTGAGATATAGCAGCATTGTGTGTCAAAAATATCGATTGCCGCATCGTTAAGAGCAATTTCCGGAAAGCGATTGCATAGAACGCCCATTTTCCGCATTAGCCCGAGAAGAAAAAAGTCGTTTTACGCTGAACAGAGGATATCGGTTCCTCTTTCCGATCGTTTCGTCTGCGCGACTATTATTAACGCTCAATTGCGGTGCGACTGTATCTTCATATCGAGAGGTCGTCGGATGCAATTGCGATTGCCGGCAGCGAACGTCGCCTTTAATTAACAATTGCGCCGAAGCGAGCGAGCGAGCGAGCGGAGTCGGTTTTTGCTTGAGCGAATAAACGTCCGACGATTGGAATAAATCGATACGGCGAGTATCGCCACTTCAATTCCTTTTGAAGTGGGCCCCGGCCAATTCGTGATACCGATGAAAAAGGCTGGAAGAGATCCGCGCCGAGCATGATCCACTGATGATTTTGCGTGCTCTCGTGGCTGGCTGAGAACGGCCTTTCAACGAAATTTCCCGATACCCTTATTTGCCCGAACAAAAGCAAACGCGCGCGCGCGCCAGTTGAATTTAGCCAGAAAAGAATTCTACGCTACGTTAACCTCGGCAGAATGAAAATTTAGAACAACGGATCGAAACGTAAGCACGTTCGATACATCTGTGCAGCTTGAATCAAAAGTTTCTGTATGTCAACTTATACTTGGTTACATAATCCGATTAGGTAGAAATGTGCTCGATTTATACTTTTATTTTCATTATTTTGTACTTTCGAACAATCACACATTCCCTATTGCCTTTAATGACGCGTTAGTCTCCTGGAAAGATAGCCTTTATTTCGTCGTAAAACGCTTTTGACAATTAATGACCGGCGCAGAACGATTAATATTCCTTACTTAATATATCTCATCCTCATACATACGTTAAATTACCTGAATTGCTGACAGCGTGCCATTAATATTTATGCTGTGCCAGGGAAAAAATCCCAGGCTGAAAACTTGCAACCCCAGACAGTAATCACCCCATCCGTAAAAAAAAGAAAAACTATACACGAGCTTACGAGTCACACAATTATTTTCAAGAATTATTAATTTGCCATAAATGGCCAAACCGACATTCTAAGCCTTTAACACTATCAAAATTACTGCTCTGATCCTATCTTAATAATGACTCTTCTCTCGCGAAACATTTAACTTCTTCAAATATTCTTAGCAATCCATTTCGTAACTTCAAACACGCCGACTCGTATCATTCCGGTGAGTCAATGAAAATATGAGTAGGAATCGTCGGTTGAACCCACTGCATTCGAGTTGATCGTCCGCAGACGTCCAATTCCAGCCACATCTCGGCATCCGTTGAATGCAGAACGGGCACAACAAGCGAAGGAACGAACGAAACACAGAACGCGAGTACGGGGAAGACTGGGAGAGTTGAGCGGAATAAAAGGTAGTCGGCGAGGACAGTGGGTGGAAAGAAAGCGGATGAATACTAAATGCCGTCTGTCGATGAAACAAACTTTCGAGACTGCGGACTTTCGAGGAGCGACGCTTGTCGGACAATCTTTTTCTCCATCCCTGGTCCACTTTTTTTCCCTACTCTTATAACCCCTACCCCCCCCCCCCCCCCTCGTGTTTCCTGCTGCGCATTCTCACGCGAGAGACGGACAAGTTCGCTCGCAATAACTTCTTATCAGACAGAAAGGACGGATTCGCCAGCGGCCGTAAACGTTCAATCTACGTAAGTGACAGGATAACACAGTAGACAGGGATGGAGATAACGCGTAAGGGGAGGAAGAGAGAAAGAGAGAAAGAGAAGAGAGAGAGAAGAAGAACCCGCGCAAACTCAAGTTCAGCCGACTTTGAGAGCGGTAGCAGAATTATTGTCAAAAAGAAATTGATCCCTCAAAGTTCCCGCCGGATCCAGCTTATGAGTCGCCTCTGCTCAAGATTCTCAGGCTCGAAGTGGAAGAAACGCGTGGGATATCCTCTTGATACGCTCGCTGGCCGTCCGTTTTTCTAAGCCCGGGCGCGCCAGTTTGTTTTTCTCTCGCGCCCGAGAACGACACTTCTGTGGCTCACCGAAAGTTCGGATCATGAATCTTTGAAGACGGTCGCCACGCACCTAAGGTAAGCCTGGCAAGGTAAGCCTGGCAAGGTAAGGATGGTTTTTCGTCGCGTGCGGACAACAATTTCCGTCAGCTCCTGTCTTTGAACGCACGACTTTCGCGGCTTTGCGTCGGTCCGCGCGCGCGGCACGGTTAAAAGGTAAGCCAAACTCGTTATCGTTTCCCTCGTAAATGCGCTTAATGCACCTTGATTGCGGTTCAAAGCGGGCTCGCGGGGCAGGAAGAACGCTGGGAGAGAGCGCGGACTTCGAATAATTCATGGCGACGGCGCGCACAGTCGTCGTCACGGTGCATGTCTATTGAGAATAATAATTGCGCACCGCCGGCACTGGCCGAAAACAAAACTAGCGTCACGGTTGCGTACTTTACTGTGGCCGCTTGTAAATCGTTTGTGAAACACTTTCTTTGAGCGGTACCTCTGCGCCTCCCGCCGCAGGTTATTACCGAATGTGCGGATTTTGAAAAGTGTCACGAGATGGGACTCTTAATTAGTGGGATTAATTAATCAACGCCTGAATTACTTTTTACTTGCAAAAATATTTACATTTCTATGTCTTTTTCATATATCTCAAAATATTAGGTTGGCAAGAAAGTAATTTCGGCATCTTAGTGTAAAATAGAACTCATATTCTTGTACAAAGAATAAACGTTAATAATTGACGTATTTTATATTTAGTTCTCTAACTTGTATGTGACAGGTGTCAAATGCTGGGAGGAAAATATTTTAACACTGACAGAAGTGAAAAATAATTACGGTGCTATCTATGTTAGAAAGCCGAAAATACTTTCTTGCCAACCCAATAATTATCATAGAAGCTATTTTTTTATATATATATAATTTGTGAGCCATATACGGCACAGTAGGCGGTAATGGGTTATGGCAAGAGGTGGAAGGCTTGTAGGAGGATAAAAAGCTTATGTTACTGCAAAAACTTGCGAAACAGAAATTACAATTTTGTGAAGTAGTAGTGTAAGGTATTGGCGGATACTTTTCACGGAACTAAGATACGAGAAAACCGATGACGTAATGTCACGTGTGACACGATTTGCATTTAACGTGACTGTTTGCAGGAAGATGCGTTACATGACGAGGCAGCGACAATGTGGGAATCAAGAGTGAAATGTTCATCGACGTCTGTCGTTCGTTGGGAATGTATCAGCGGCCGCCGGAAGTGAGAAAAATCGGACGCGAAAAGCAACAAACGAGCTGACGGACAAACTCGCGTCGACCCTCTTTTTTTCCCCAGAGCCCGCCACTTCCGCTCGAATTATCTACAGTCGCGGACGCGAGAGTCGCTTTATATTCGGAGCCACGCCGACATTTTCCCGAGCAAGTTTCCATATAGGGAAGCAAACCGTAGAAATCGGCCCGAAACTTTGACGGGCGAACGTCCGAACTCGATCGCGAACGGGACCCATGAAAAATCTGCCAATTTACAGCGACCCCAATCTACGCTTTTGGCCTCTCGGGCGATCGATCAAGAAGTTTGACTGTCCGAACTCGAATCTTACGTCAGTCGAATTCGTTTCTTGGGTACGAAAGACGCGGACACATCGAAATGGCGCGCGTCATAAATATACATCGTGCGAGATCGTGTCTACATTAAAGCGGCACTTTGAACCGGCGCGCTGTCATACGGATCTACGAATACACACGTGTGTACACTGAGCGTATATGTCGTACGTGTATACGAAATGAATCCAGCTCGAACGACGTCGGTCCGACAACAAACGTCGGATTCCGCCTCGGGCGGCAGGCATCGGGACGCTTCGCGGTACGCAAACTTCGTAAATATAAAATCAGCCTCGGAACGGGCTCCTGATTCGTCGGCTACGTGCTTCTCCGATTCGGGACATTTTCTCGCGACACAGTGGCGGTCGATGATATCGATCGCTTTTCGTTCGAGGTTTTTCCCTTCTTACGGCTGCACCTGCCGAATCGTCGATCGTTCGCTCCTTTCCCGCTCGTCCCGCGGGCCCTGCCAACTCGGGTCAAGTTAGGTCAAGTGATCTTACCACTTGAAACCGTATCTGATGCGCCATGACGCCAGACAGCCAGTGGGAACTGGATCACAAGTATTCCTTAGCACTCGAGATACTCGGCGAAGGTTTCTCGACCTTCTACTCGATGGCAATGAACGCCTTCGACTTTCGTTGCCGTCGCGGCCTTCTCATTGGTCCACGTTAAAACGGGCCGAGGGTGGCAGGCCTGGCGCGCCTTGATAACTGCCATATTTACGATTTGTCACCCGTATTCCGTCCGCGCGTTCCCGACAAAGCGAGGAGGCGGCTAACGATGTCAAATTACGATCGACGAAGAGCGTAAAAGTCAAATTTGTCGACGAATCAAAATAGTTCTACAAACTCAGCGCGGCGCCTTTGTCTATTAGCTTTCGGCACGTAAAGTGACGCGAGTTCATTGATCTATCACGGCTGGGTTAGACTAAAGTTGACGCTGTCGAATTCATGCATGTAAATTGGATATTTGGTTTGTGACGCCAGCCGTTAGCTACCGGTTTAATTTTATTGCAAAACGCGGCTCATTAATACGGTAATCACGATTCAATGATACTGAAGTTAACCGTATCGTGTTGCAACTGGCGATGCACGTAAGGATGAAATCCGACACGCGACGAGACAATGCGATAACACGTGATTTACCACGTGACCTGCATTGCAACTCGATAACACTTAAGTTTCAATGCGCTTATTGAACAAAGTTTTCGGAATGAAATACCTACGCAACTTGACTTCGCTGTCACTTCTGTAGGATAAGCGAGAGACTAATATGTAAGACGAGTATATAAACAATGGACGGTAGGCATGGAGAGTGTGGCGCGATAACAACAACAATCAAACTACGGAAAGAGTAAGAACCACCGTAAGAGTAAGAATTGAACCACCCACAGTGCAAGAAGCGTACGACTGAGAGAGTAAGAATCGAACTACCGAAAGACAAAGAACCACCGTAAGAGTAAGAATTGAACCACCGAAAGGGTAAGAGTCGAACCACTGTAGGACTAAGGGGCGAAGCACGTTATGTACAAGACGTTTAAATAAAAGTACCATGAATATTCTCCTGAGTCCGTTGTGCATTAAATACCCTTACACTTCCAACACTTTGAACATGCAATGTGACGTGTAACGCGAGAAAGCTTAATTTCGGTCATTAAAACATTTTCAAACCAATCACGGCGCGAAAATTGGGCGGACGGCCGCAAAGGATCGCCAGGACGACAAATGCGATTCCACGCAAGGAAGAGTCAATTCCGGAACCTTGGAGGGGTGGCTCCGTTCGAACTCCGCGGGGAAAACCGATTTCCTCCGACGCCTGCCGAGGCGAGCTTTTTAGGCGCGACTTCCTGGAAAAGTAATTTCCTCCAGGAAATCCGCCCGATTATCCTCGATACGAATAACAGCGCCCAGAAAGGATCGTCGGCCGCGCAAAAAGGATTCTCTGCCCGCCGGCACGAGGCCGCGGCTCCGTTACAGGACGAATTATCCTCCCGATCTTCGAGATACGCAATTACCTCTCTCGAAGATCGAACGGGAAGAAATGAAAAAGAAGCCGGCGGATCGCGGCTAATTTTTGCGCGAGACGCGTCGAGAGTCGCGCCAAACGTCGGCTGAGGATTTAACTCGTTCGTCCATTGATATTTCTACGGAATTGGAATTGGAACTGAAGTGACGGGAACAAAATTTGCGATTGCAACTGCCAAATGAAACCCAGATAAAGGCTATTACTTGGCGCGAAATTCGGGGGTGGGGGGTGGGGGGGGGGGCGAGAGAAAAGTAATAGCCTTTATCTGGGTTTCATTTGGCAGTTGCAATCGCAAATTTTGTTCCCGTCACTTCAGTTCCAATTCCAATTCCGTAGAAATATCAAATGGTAATAGAATATTTATTATTCTGTGGTCTTTATATTTTCATGTTAAACCGCGATTTTCTCTCCGACATTAACATCCGTATATGCTGTTACAAGCATTAGTTAGTACAGAATGGTTAGAACTGCCATTTGCTAGTGTTAATAGTAGCCTTAGTATTAAGCGGAGTACGTATACATTGGACAACGAAGTAGCATTTCATTGTACTTACGAGTGTTTTGATTGTACCATCGAGATGCACTTCATTGCACAGTGAAATACCTATTTCAATCTGTTCGGGAGATTCGGTCAAATGTGTAAATGTACGAGCGGCTGAAATTAATTCTTAAATTCCACACTATAATAAATTATATTATCCCGTAGATAATACTTTGTATATTGGAATTAATGAATTAATTTTAACAGTGCCTACGTGCTAGCCTTTGGTTGTCAATTGTTTTTCTAGAGCTAAAAAATCGTAAAAACGTAGAGTTCGATAAGTAGATATCAACGTTTAGATTGACGCGACCACTGACGAACGTGAAGGCAAATTGGTTTCGTATGTTTTATGATAACAATTTCTTGCTATTTTGCGTTCGTGCGAGTGGTCGAATCAATGTAAAACTGATACCTGCTTCAATCTCCCGAACAGAGTGGATTTGCTTTTGCTTGTCCGAAGAAAGAAGAGGTTTTCCGCCGTTGGACTAGATAGGTCATTATGCTCGTCATTGGAAATTTCAATGTTTTTCATGTGTCTTTTCGCCATAAAACAGGAACACGATAGACGGCATTTTAAAGACACCGTAAAGAATCTTCTCTCCTAATTCGATCTCCTCGCAAAGCGTTCGATGGCAGTTCGCCGACTTTTAAATCCCGATGTACTTACCGAGACACCCTCTATACGTACATATGTATTTTTCATTGAAATGGAATATACGATGTGACAGAATAGATATTTTCGAATAAAGGAAAAAAAATAGAACGAAGAGTTTCCCCACGATGGGAATTTTTTTTTAGTTCTTACATGCATCAAAGTTTATTTGAGAATTTTTTCAAAAAAATCGAAGGGGTCATGTTTTGAGATATAAAATATTTTGTGCTTTAAATAAAAATTAAACAATGAAAAAAACTATTTCGATAAAAATTATATTTTTTTCTTGAAAGAGCATTCAAAAACACAAATTTTGAAAAAAAGAACGATCAAATTGGTCCATTTTTCGCAAAGTTATGAGCATTTGAAAAAAATGAGCCCGAATTTTAAGAAAATTCATATTTTCGAAACGGATGGTCAAAAAAATCTGGAAAAATTCATGAACGCGTATTTCATCAGTCTTAAAAACATAACAAATTTAAAAAAAAATCGATGGGAGTGAGGTCCGAAAGTGTCCGTTTTGGCATGGAATGCCTCATATATACTCGATTATATTCGAGTGTGAAAAATTATAGCAGCATCAAGTACAACGTCGCTCGAATTATCTCGGGTGTGCACACTTTGGCCTGTTTCGCTCAAATAAACTCGAGTGTGCACGTTAATGGGGTTAAAGCAAATCTCGATCGAAACTGATTCACGCTTCGATCGCAGGAGTTGGCCATGGTTGAAGCGATCAACTTTTTCCGCGAACCGTTTGCCGACGAATTGATCGTCCGGCTAGCTTGTCGTTACCGTGTCTGCACACTTTTTTTCGCCCCCACCCTCCCCCCCAACCCTTGCCATCGCCATCTTCCGCCATCGAAATTATCGGCTCTCAGCCCCCGAGGGAAGAGTCTGGCGTTTCGGAGGGCGCGAACTGTCGATCGATACCGACTCGTTAACGAAGGGGTCAAGAACGCCAGCGACAAGATGCCGACCACTCGAACGTTTAACAAATCGCGGGAATTTTCATGAGATGTAAATCCGATGGGCCCCCCACCGCCACTCGTGATAAGAAGGACGCCGTGCTCGCCACCGCGTGTAGGAAGTGCAGCAGACTGGAAATGAACAGGGGCCAGAAGGAGGGTGGGGGATTTTTCAGGAGCGCACTTTCATCCGACCGGGAGTGGAAATGAAAAGAATTCGATTGCCTCGATGCCTGCCAGTCGGCGTACGTTCGCGTTACACGAGCTGCAGCGAATTAATTCGGCGCGTAATAGAACTCTGTTACCAATTCTCGCGGAACAATATGAAGAAACTTGGAATTTTGTACGTGGCAATATCCTTGGTAGCGTAAGATGTTGGATTCATATATATCTGATATTACATAGACATTGAATTTTTCAAGACATATAATAGTTTTAGTTTTTCTCTTTTCTTTTTTAATTTGAAATACTATTCAATATTGTTTAAATATTACATACATATTTTTCAAATATCTGAATATGTGACTGATACTTAGTTGATATTCTCTGGCAATTTGCTTTACATTTCTTGTACACGTATTCCATATTTAGATCGGATATTTTCCTCATATTAAAAATTATCTTAAAAAATATATTCTTAATATTTCAACAAGATCTTAATCCAATATCTTTGTCCAACTAGGAATGCATCTACACATTTTCCTACTCTATCAGCAAAAACATGATATTCGATCACGTAAGAACCAATCATCTTGAATGAAAAATATCGGATAACCGGGCGAAAAAAAAATGAATGACAAATCAGACGCAAGAGAGAACACTTCAAGTAAAAACGTTTTGATCACGATTACGATAAAGAAGCAAGCTCCTCGGGTCAGAGAAAAAATGGCGCTCCGCGCCGGCTCGAGAGACAAAACACACACGCTTCCATATTCGCAAAAAGCGTAAAACCTCGCGAAGCCTCAGAGCACGTAAATCGATCTCGCGGATGATACTTCGTTACCCTCGGGAAAAAAGCGAGGGAGCCCCTTTAAAGCCAGACGAGGTTAAAGTGCGAGTTGTTCGTACTCGAAAGTTGGGAACGTCGAGCCAGCTCGTCGGCGTCGTCGAGCGTGAGGGGGTAATTTTTTTCGAGAGCTCTATCAAAATGGAGTATCGCGCAAATGTTTTTTCGGGCAGGGCGCGCGCGCGCGCACGCGATCGCCACCCGGCAAAGCTGGAAGGGTCGAAAACCTCGGCGGCGACCTTAGGCGGCCGGGCTCGACGTCGAGAGGGAGAGGAAAAAAGGAGAGCCGGCTAATCGGATAGCGAACGATCGTAAAGTTGGCTCCGAAAAACGGCGGGGCAATTTTTGTCAGGAACCGTTTTCGAGACGCGAGACGTTCTGATACGATGCCGAGTCCTGCCGTAAACGCGATTACAGCATCGGCAAAGTTTGTGGGTGGAAAGGGAGCCGTTTTTAACTATCGATATTAAGAGGGAAGATCGTCGGGGAACTTTTGCGAGGAGACGCCGTCGTAAAGAATTCCTTTGAAGGGGGAATGTCGTCGGGGAGCGCTCGTCGAAGAAAATCGTGTTACTCGCTGGGAAAACAGGATACCGCGATAAATAACCTGATCAGCTCTTCTGGCTAGACGCGAATAGTCAAGAGATGTTGGACAATCTTTTGCAGGCGTTGAATATTCAAGAGACACGCGGCTAGCGTGAAGGTTTATTAAAAATCACAATCTGTTGGATAATCTTTTGCATGTGTTGAATATTAAAGACGGCTAGCATTAAGGTCCATTCGAAAAATCTAACGTGCGTGAAATGTCTCGAGGACGGTAAGACCACGCTGAACGAGAAACGAAGAGCGAACGAAGAGCGAACGAAGAGCGAACGAAGACGATCCGAGATCTCGCGGGGAAGTCCAATTAAAAGTGGTTTAAGTTCAGCAGCGAAGGGTCGCGTTTCGTTTTGTCCGCGTTAAAGGAAAGCGATCGCTTCGTCGAGATTGAAAAACTTACGCCGAGAGTTCTGACGCACGCGATGCGTCACGCGGCGCTCGCAAGCGAAAAGATATAGGTACGACGCACGCGTCCGTTGCCGGCTTGCCACTTCGCGCTTTTGACAGAAGCTCGTAAAGCTGAAGCTATTTCCAAAGCTTCTAAAGCTGCGAACAGAAATTTCGTACCGATGCTCGTTAGCGTGCGTTTTAAATCGATGCGTTTTTCGTAACGATTTTATACGCCAGACAAACATGGCGCATGCGCTTCTTCTCGTCAAGCATTCTTCCTTAACGAAGACGCGAAAGTTTCGAATCCCTTGCCCTTTGTCTCGCGACCCTCGCAAAATGCGCAGCGACCCTCGCCGCTTCGCCCGACAGAAGTTTCGCGCGCACGCGGCCAACGAAAATTGCCGAGATATATCGCCGATCTAAATAATTAATTCCGCAATCGTAATTACCATCGCGGCCCATGAAACTGCCCTAAAAAAGTCATAAGCCCCGGCACGCAAAGGGAGGCGTTCGCGAATAATCCCTCGGCTATCGCCGATGCCAGATCTGATCCGCACCCCCCCCCCCCATCCCACCCCTTCCTGCGGGCAGGAAGAAGGGTAGTTCCTGCTCGACGCCTGCGTCGAGATGCAAAGTGCACGCACGTCGACCGTAGCCCAATCTGGCGAACGTCATAAAACTGCCAAAGCTCCTCTCGCGTGTCGCCGACGGCCAATCAGAACCGTTCCCCTACTCGCGGAAAAAAGGAAAGTTGCAGCGAGCGAGTTATACTAAAAAGTAGTTAAATTCGACTGCGAAAGCGTAAACATAAAACGGACAATATTACTCGAAATAACTTACAACATTTCGTGTGGGAATCCACTTAAAATTATGGCGTACTTCTGATCAGTTGCAATAAAACTGAGAAAGAGAGAGAGGTGGCGTTTGAGTAGACTATGAATTTAGGACATAAGGAGCGGCAGTGGATAGGAGGCGATAGAAGTAAGCTATGTTAAAGCTAGGTAAAGGTGAATATTAGGCTAAGAAGAGATATTGTCAAAATCTATGTAACCCGACACAAAGGCATTAAGAAAATATAGATACATATATACGTGTAAACATACCTTTTCGGCCAGTTTGGTCAATTGAGATTTGAAAAGGGTTAAAGGAAAAGCTGTTAATTAGCCAAATTGGCCGAAAAGGTATGTTTATGCATTGAAACGGTTGATCGATAAAACGGCTTTTAAAACCCCCACTATACATACTCAGCAGAAGCGGTAAAAACATTTTCATCCGAAAGACGGTCCCGTCCGCGGAGCGTTTAGGATGGACGTGGCTAATTCTGGCGAGGTAATAAGATCGACGCGGCGCCGGGAGGCGTCGACGGCGTCCGAAGCCGTCTTAATTTCCCACGAGGAACGGTCCGTTTCAATTTTCCGGGAAGCGAAAGAGGACGGCCGCTGCTGTTTCCGCTGCGTCCATTATGCTAAACGTTGGCGTGCTTCGACGTGCGACTTTGAGCCGCGACGAAGAAGCCGGAAGCGAGAAAGAGAGCTCGAGACTTTCCGGAATTACGTCGGCCGAGTTCCGTCCGCGAATTGTCGGATGTTACAGGGCTGGCAAGTGAGAACTTATTGCGGAATGCGCAATTGCGTTCGCTGGCTCGGGATGTTGCAGAGGCGAAGGTGGCGGAGGATGAATAATGGGTATATTATCACTGTTTATTATCAGGGCGTGGCAAGGTACGAAGCTTATTTAAGATAACTCGGCGGACTAGTTTCGTGTCGCGAAGTGAATTTGTTGGACAGGTTCACGACGCGTCCGAATTATCAAATTAATTCTATTATCGTAGCTTCCTAGCCTTGGTGACCTTGACGATGAACGTTCGTTCTACCCTGCGGTGACAGTAATGACACGTGCGATTGACTTTCGTACGGATGTGATTGGCATCGAACTATATTTGCGTTTAATCTACCGGTGGCCTCGAGTGTTTCTTTTACGCGAAGGTTCGCAAGGTCGGGCTGGCTCGGAGCTTCTTTGTCGAGTACTCAATTTGCTCGGACGGAATTTAGCGCTGTCGTTGGCAAGAACCTGCCGTCGCCTTCTAAAAACGTTGAAGCGGTGAGTAGACAAAATTCTGATGGGGAAGCGGTCGTGACTAATGATCATTACGAGGCCGCGCGCCTCGGGAACGGGTTATCAAAATAACGCCCATAGCCGTTAATTACAAACGCGGGAAGGTCAGTCGTCGACGGTAGCGGCGTAAAAAAGGGGCCGGGAAGTGGTCGTGTAATTTCTTTCCCATTATCCGACAGGGCAGTCGGCAGCTTCTACTTCCCGAATAATAATAATGAACGATCCGACCCGCAGAGAGTATCGAAGGACACCTTTGCGAAAGCTCTACTATTCCTAGCGGAACAACCGAACTCATAATTCAAAATCAGCCCACCTCGGCTTTAAGACTAAACGACAAACCAAACCAAATCACACTTTGTCAACTCGAGCAAGATACGACGCAATATCGATAATCCTGGCTCTGATGAGTGTCCTTGGACCAGCTACGCGAAGTACCTTGCCGCAATCTCCCCGACACGAGCCCTTCTTTCCAGCCAAACAGCAGCGTACTCGAACAAACACCTTACCGCCCCTAATTACGCGAAGGACTCGCCCGACCTCGGCCTCCGGGCTGCGCATCCTTCAGCGAAAAGGACTCTCGGGCTCGGTCGGCGCGAGCCAACTGTCCTTAAACTTCCCAACTAAACTCCCGGACGAGGCCCTTCGCGCCGACACGGCGAGAGACCTAATCGGATCGGTCGCACGAACCAATTACGGGGGCCGGCGAATCGTCTGGCAGATCTGCCGGCAGCCAGAGAAAGTGACAAAGCGACCCGGAGCGGAAAGAGAGCGCAAAGAGAGCGGAAAGAGAGGCGGAAGAGAGCGCAAGAATTCGAGTGGGCCCCACTCGACATCCGCCGCGACTTTCATCGATAATCGATGAGGGAGCCAGCCTTCGACGAGAGCCCGAACTTGCGGCGAGGGGTACAGAGAGAGAGAGAGGGGGGGGGGGGGGGGGCAATTATTTATTATATTTCGCGAGGCAACCCCCGCGTCTTTTCCTGACGCCACACCCCCCCCCCCCAAAAACTCACCCCCTCCAGAAGGCCATCAGACTGCTTTCGCATTAACCCCCTTCCACCCGTACACCCTCTACCCTTCCATACTTCTACCCTTCCTAGCAGACTCGACGTGCAGAGCCACGATTCCGGAGAGACCTTTTGTTGCATCAACGGGAAATAATGGCCCGTGGGGCTCGACACTGCTCCCCGCTGTTACATCGAACTTTATTCTTGTTCTCGGGATGCGCCTCGTCGATGCCGGGGCGCTCAGGGTCGCGAGGATCGATACAAATGGCAATGGGGAGGCGGAGGGCTGGAGTGGTGGGAGGGAGGGGGGGGGTCGCGACTTTCGCTGACTCATGAATAGATGACTTATCGCGGCGGGCGGAGAAGATAGACAAGGAGGAATGGCAGGAAAGAGTGCGTGTGTGTGTGTGAGGGAGAGGGAGAGAGAGAGAACGCCGTGCGACAGCATTTTTTTCGTGTAATTAATTGACTTGTTGCGTAGGGCCAATTGTTGATGGAATCGGGAAGGGCGAGGCAGCCGTATCGTGGGACGGGATTTATCGAGGGGCGGGGAAGGGTGTAAGGGTCGGTAAGAGATGGCCGGAATGCCTGGGCGAGGCCGAGTGTGCGTTGATCGAACGGATTCGGACGATTGCCGGCGATGCATCAAGCTCCAATGTGAGATATGACCGGTGTCTAAAAGCCGTGCCGATCGTTTCCCGTCGCTTACGACGCTCTTATTGGCTGCACGGCGCATGGTTAGTCGCCTACGGACTCGCGGGAATTTTAACTGACCCTCCGTAACCCTTCCGATTAGTTTCCCCGCTCGCGACGATTATGGAAACGATTTCAGGGAAATTACGGTAATGAAATTTGTAGCCGTAACCTCCGCGTGGACGAGGAATTTAACTTGTGATACGGCCGCATTTGAGCGTAAAGGGGTGGGAAATGCGAAGTATTGTTCGTGCCTTCGCGGCGATTAATTTATATATTTCGCCGGAAGCGAGCGTTGTCTGAAATTTCGCTGCCTTTCGGCGAACACTCGGAGTGAACGCTTTATATTTTCGATCCGCGGTATAGAAAGTTATTACGTATCCGCTCGAGTCGCTGCGCTCGCAGGCAAATTCCGTGGAAAATATCTCGATTTAAATATTCGCTTCCGGTCGGGTAAATAAAGCGAGGGCGGCTAGGCTCGGTGGGGTGAACGATATCAGCAAAGAGCGAAACGCCGTCTGCGAACTTGCCGACAATTGACTATGATCCATTTTACCGCCAAAATCTTCGAATCATCTCCCTTCCAACTGCCAAATCTTCCAGATTCGTGGAAGAAAAAATGTACTTTGAGTCAAGCCGGAGAATCGTCGTGAAAATGAAGCAGCGCAAGTTAACCCCTGCCAAATTTTTTGTTGGACAATTTTTTGGCCGGAGAAGTTATACATAGGTATATGCAAAAAAGGATGTGAAACAGTATAATTATATAAATTCGAAAATTCCCAAATGTCGATCGTTGCAGCTAATGGGGTAAGAGGGTACAATTGTAGAGAAAGGGGAAGGAAAAATTTTGCCTATTTTTCGAAAATCGACGCACATCGTTGAGCATCCTCGCCGAGAGAAAACGGAAGGCGGGATAGATGCGTAATGAAAGAACAGCTTCTCGACAGGAGAGGGGAAGTTGAAGCTTGCCATGAATGAAATGGGCGGCGTAGGGAGGTGGGTCATGAGGGTTGAAAGGGTGAAGAGCGTAGAGATGATCTATGGAGCGTGGGGCCACACGGCACCGTGGGAAAGGAAGGACGTGGACGAAGAAAGAGAAGGTGGGCCACGAGAGACTCGGGAGCGGGAAGGTGGATGCCGCGGGATTGAAATAACAAGGACACTTGTCCATCGGGGACCTCGGGAGGGTGGGAAATAATATTTGCATGCAGTGGCCCGATTGTGCTTGGGAACGGTCACGTGTCGCTGTTTTATATATCCCTCTTTAAAATTCCCTCCGGTGACGTTGTTCGAAGATATGAGATATTATTATTAATGGAGCTTACCTTCCATGCGCGCTGATGTAAATGAAAACAATAAGAAGAACATGGTAAGTAGGCCATTGTGGTCGGTGCATATAATACTAATGAACACTGACAGCTGACAGTTGGTTATGTTCATATTGGTATATATCCGTATTGTGTTGCACAAGACAAAAAAAGAAAATAAGAGTACTGACTACTGAAAAATAAGGTTGCAAACGATCGCCATCCCCCGCACGCTCGTACTTACACTCACATACTTTTACCTATTCCTACCTTCTCTCTTCGAATGCTATACGATATCAGAAGCATCAAGACGAATAAAAATTAACTGTTAAGGCGCGCACCGAACTTTTCCCCCATTTTAACAGAAATACTCATCAAACATTATTCCCATCACCGAGCAACAAAAGCTTACTGCCAATAATTGATTGCGACTCCGATATACGCTCGAATATAAACGTTCATTAGCGCCGCGGCCGGGATCGAGGACGACAATGTATCATCCACGCGAGACGTTCGCGCGGCATCGGGCTAAAAATGCAATTAGTGCAAATTTACCCACCAATTTCGCGGAACGAGATTAAAAGGTACCGAGAGATCAAAGCGGAATTTGAGCATTTTGAACGGCGGAATTTAATAAACCCGTCCGGGCAATTAGACTTCATGAGGCATCGGCTTTCCGCGATGTTTCGACGATGTTTCGACAATGTTTCGACAATGTTTCCGGGGTGTCCCGCCAGTGTTTCGACAGTGTTTCGACACTGTGCCGGCCAAAATCGGTGACGGTTTCATGAATCGTGCCAAACGGTTAAGGGTTAACGTATTCGGTCTGGCGGTCGAGATTCGCCAATGGAAAGCGTCGCTTCTCCGGTGCAACCGTGGCTTGCGGTCGAAATTTACACGCGAGAGCCGGCGCTCTGTCTCCTGTCGCAATGTACGCACCGAATATGCTGCCCATGTCCGCTGGACGTACATATATATATATATATATATATACGTATACGCACGGATGTAGAGCCGTGTAAGGCCGCCCTTACGAAGTTACAGCTCTCGGCCCGGCGAAGTGAAATTTTGGAGAAACGCCAAATGCGCGAACAGTCACTTTTACGCATTTTTAAGTAGCGCACTACCATAGACCGATACTGTCCAGAGAGACACTGTCATTGCCATTGACAAAAATTGTGACAATTAGAGATTTCCAAGGAAATTGCTTAAAAATTAAAAGCAGATCGTACCGGTACTGTGAATATTTTTATATTTCAATCTTTTATACGTAGAGACTATGCCGCCCGCCACCTTTACGACCTTAAATATTTGAGGTCATAATTTAATTCACCGCCGTTATGCCGGCTCGAATTTCCATCGCGGAAAAGTGGTGCCATCGAAGAACATTAATTTTTCCCGCTTTATTCCGCGCCCGAGCGAAGAGTGACGCTCTCTGCAAAGCGGCTTAGCCTGTCGCGTGTCAGGACCGTTTGCGATTGGACGGCCAACTGTAATGACGGGCCGACGATTTGATTAGAAAGTTCGTAGACGAAGCAGCCTCGCGACGACGATCGCGAAAATCCAGATCGTGAGCGCGACTTAAGTAATTCGATTTTCAGACAGCCGGTCCGCCGGGACATTAATTGAATAATTGAACTTGCCCTTGCGCCGCACTCCGAGCTACTCGTCCTTCTCGACCGCCTCCCACCCCGTCTCTTTTTTTGCCGCCCTTAAGCGAGCCGCGATTGCATTAGCGCGAGGGAATAATAAGAAAGTTGGTGTCACGGTTAATTCACCTCCCGCGACGCCCAAGAAAATTTCCCTTAATTCACTTAAATTCATCGGGACCTATCCGCCCGGCGTAATGTCTATTTGAGCGTGCGGAGGGGGTGGCAAGCCTGGCAGACGGCTCCCCCGGAATGTATCGGGGAGAGTTTCGAACTGACGACTCTCGCGAAGAAGTTTGAAAGGCCGCGAGGTCTGCGATTCTCAACAACGGACACTTTCAGTCTCGGCGTGTTTAGCGTAATAATAAAAATCGGAAATCTTTAGCTGACTTCGATCTTTCCGAACGACGCGAGAGATCTCGCGCCTCGTCAACCGGAAATCTACATCGCGGGGCACGAGCGAACGAAATGATTCGATTTGAAGGTGGCCCGAGTACGGCGGAGCGTTAATTAAATAATGGAACTCGCTATGCGGGATTGAAATTGAATGATTGGCCCGTCTAGCCTCTCGTCAGAGTGTAGAATGACGGCGAAGTGACGAGATTCGACGCGGTCGAAGTACAGGGGTGGAATAGTAAAACGAGAAAAAGAAAGTAGCAGGAATTGGCGTCTGTGCGGTTGAAAAATGGAATCGCAAGGAAGCCTAGCTATCGAACAGATCCAATTTGACATGTTCGCGAATTAATGCAGGAAAAATAGGTGAGGATCCCTCTACATGTGTCATAAGACAATAGGGAGCCCAAACAGGATGTGCATCATTGGACCCATCCCTTAGTGACGCAGTCCTTAAGTGGCTCGGCCCAAACATTCCATTCACAGAAAAGACCAAGGCCCAAGATACTTGGCGATTTCCAAGTATTCTCTCTTCTCTCTCCAACCCGACCCCTCCACTTATGCTTCCCATCACAGAAATAGGGGTCCCTTTTTCTAAGCGCGCGAGTCTGAGTCGCAGAATAACCAAGTCATGCGTCAACTTCTGTAACCACACCGAATCTCTACCAGTACTTTGATTTATACATGTATAATATTAGGTTTTCGGCGAATTCGGTCAGTGTTCTATATGTATCTACTACAATTCGATTTGTGCATTTAAAATGGTAATCATCTTGTGTTCCTTATTTCATGTCGATTTAACCCGCGCAATCGCGACCCAACTCACTCGTACGAGGCACGTACCTCGCCCATGAATCTAGTCCCATCAAAGACCGTAACGAGCACGGTGGTCCTTTAATTCGGCCGCGCATGAATCTATTACGCGCGCTTGTAATTGGCATTAGAACCGGGAGGCTAATGCGCCCCAGGGCCTCGGAGGCTGTCAAAGTGGCTGTGCGAAACGCTTGCCGGAGCGTCGTGCCGCGAATCCCAGGACGCCTCGCGTGCCTCCCCCCCCTCCTAAAGCGGTAACTATGCGAAACGTTAAGCTCCAATAAGAGGGGCGGGAATCCGTCGGCGGCAACGACCCGCGAGAGTGCGCGGTCTGACGACGAAATGCGAAGGGTTCCTTTCGGGACTCCTCCGCGGGTCGGGATTGCGCGAATAATCGCGGCCAAGTATCCTGCCAAGTATCCTGCCAAGTATCCTGCCAAGTATCCTGCCAACTGCGGACGCCGGCTTTCGGTCACGTTCGCCCGACAGCTGCCGGGCCCGTGAGCGTTCGCGCGCTCGCACGATTGCCGCCGACTTTGAGAGTTGCCCGGCGTCGGGCCTGATTGCGTAATTCAAACTGCTGGTGAGCGTGCGAGGTATTACGGAGGTCCGCGGGGTAGTTTTGAATACTTGGCGGCAATTACAGGTCGTAAGGTATATAGGGGCGACGGTGTAAGTGTGTTATGTCTAGTGTCTTGTTAATGGCGATGTAAATGTTGGGAAAAATTGTCATTTAAATTGGGTTCTTGAAATGGGATATTAGACTACTCGTTTTTAATGTTAAGTAGGTACAGATACTTTGCTGGCGGTTTTGGTATGTCGTATAGATACCTACATTTAAAACATAAATTGTATCACTAAAACTACTGATCAATCATATATCAATTATATGCCAATAATGACATTTCCCTTATGAAACATTTTAATTGCTGAAATATTCTTTAGTACTGATTAAGGTTGACTAATTGTTTTCCATTTTGTAAAAGCTAACACATTGAATTATATCATCCCAGCAAGTTAATTAAATATATGAGGAAGAAGCGTCGGTAGTTCTACTGTTAATGTCTGTATATCGCTACCAAAAATACATATCGTGGCTTAAACAAACCGCATCATTAACTCTCTGACATCCCGTATCATCTGTATTAAACAAATACAGCGTATTTTTTGGATAAACACACATTTCAGCCAAACACTTCCACGACCGAGGTAAACGTTCCTAGGTTTGTCAGTCGACAAACTATGCAGCGTCCGCGAAATTCAAATAGCAACCCTTACGGTATGATTACCACGCCCAACACCGCCCCTTCAAACGTGTAATCCACATTACGCGCGTATAAATATAGCATTTGCGAAACTAGTTGCCGCGATGCCAGATGTATTAATACCATAAACAGTGCGGACAAAACGGAAGTAGCTGGAAAGCAGGAAAGTCGGCATACGATCTCATTAAACGCGCAGCATATTCGCAACGCGCATTTCTCCTTTCCGTATCTGTATGCGTCACTGACGTACATAAGCGAGTTTAATACGCTAAAATACGCGAAACAATAACGGGATTGAATCCCGCGATAAGACGAAACGCCAGAGATTCCAATCTTCGAAGAAGGCCTCTCCTGGAACGAACGAGACGACCGTACGAGAAGAGTCCTCCGAAGCTCGCAGGACGAATGACACCGAGCGCACTTAAATCGACCCCCCCCCCCCCCCCCCCACCCCACCCCATTGGGCCAATAGAGAAAGAACAAACGCGACGTAAGGGACGCCGCTCCGATGAAAATCATTAAACTGGTAGGGAACTGCCGTCTCCGTAGAAGTTTGCCGACCGCCATTCGTCCCGGAAGGTTGCCCCGAAGGCAAACAGGAATTTCATCCCGGGCGAATGTAAACGTCAAGCCGCGGAGGAACATTCGAGAACCTCTTTCCGGGAAGCTTGCCGGAAGTACATAATCCTGCGAGAGGACCGTGCGAAACATTAGACCAACATTAGGCCAAGTGCGCCCGGGGAAGACAAACGCTATCTCTCTAATGCGTCCTTACGTCGGGACAGAAAGTCGGAAGGTGGACGAGGAGGTGGAAGACGAGAAGGAAGAGAAGGGGAAGAAGGATGAGAAGGACCGGAAGTAGGGGTGAGGAAAATTAATAAACCAACGGCCACCCGTTTTTCCGCTTTCGTGGCCAAAAGTGCCGTCTAGCACGAAACGTTAAGTTTAGAAGCGTCTGTCGGCAGTCGAAGGACGAGGATCGTTAACACGTTCCGTGCCGGGCCGATTTTTGAAGACTTCCCGTTCAGGCCGCGTGAGGCTATATGACCCACACTTTTGCAATGAAATAAACTCGTTTTTGACGTACGCCTTACAATTTTTCGGTAGTACAACGCCATAATTAGCAAGAAAGGGGTATCAATTTTAATATGCATTAGACAACAAAGAATAAATGTAATTTTTAAGGACCAGCAAGCGGCCTGAGCGGAAAGTTCAGCGTGTGTCGCATATGCTCCACGCGGCACGGAACGTGTTAAGGACGTTCAGCGATTATCGCCTTTAACGGTGTCGCGTAAAAACGGACGCGGGAGCCAACCAGTGAAAGTACTCTCAGCTGCCGGACGAACTAAACGCAGATGGGACGCAATAATGTTCGTCATAGAGAATCGGAGAGATCACGAGTCGGAACGCTGAAAGTGTAACGGCCGTCTTTTTCGAACGTGCCCCGCTCTCGAGAACGAGGGAAGAGAAATAAGAGATATAAGAGTTATAAGAGGTATAAGCGCGGCAGTCGTGCGCGGGCGTATCTTTTTTACGAGACTGGCATATAAATGTCTACTCCTCGCATTGCGCCGTTAAGTCGGCCGACTGCGCTTTGTCGAACGAGAACGTTACGCTGATCGGCCGTGATTTATGTCCCGAGCCTCGAAATGCGTTCTTACGCCGACGCCGCTTTGCATAATAAAGAGACCCCCGAACCCTCAAAGAGTCCCCGGCTCCCGAAACTTCACCGGCCAAGCTCTATGACGACGAATGGCGCCGAGCGGCTCGCCTAATTAGACAGTGAATTATCGGGTGTAAACTCGACCCCTCCCCTGCCGGTCTCGCTAAATTTTAATCGAACGCATCGAACTTCCCAAATTACTTTCCGACGCCTCCGCCCGACGAAAATTCCAACGGGCGGGAAAAGGGCGCGTCTATTTCCCGCTTAGCCTCGTTCGCCGTTCGTAAAAACTATGAAAAGTAATTCAGGCTCAAACGATAAAGGGGAATATACGGTCGGCGGGTGGAAGGGCGCGTGCTAAACCTACCGTTGAAAAGCGCAACTTTCCTACGGCTGAATTTCCGGAATACGCCCTGCTATACCACCCCCCCCATCCCCCCTTGCCCTCCCCGCGCGCCCATTCGTGCGAGCACTATACATTTTTCATTCGACTAAACTAATCCTATTCGCGCGGAAATACGAGTGTCGCACTGGAATACGTAAGGGCCGCGAGAGTGTTGCAGTGCTCGTCCATACTTTTCCTAGCTCGTGTGCCTACTGAAAATTCACGATGCGCACTAATACGTTCGGTCGTAACGGTGTGGCAGGAGTCGGGATATTACGGCCGGCCGGACGTAAAATTGAAGCAATAAACGTATCTTATATCGCCGTACGAAATGAAGAAAATCCATAATTTTAACTCTCGGCGCGATAACGAAGGTGCGAAAGGTCGAAGTACATTACGTAGGCGTTACGTCAAACGATCGTAAACGAACCTTTTGTCGCGTACTAAGAATAAGGATCTGCGTACCGGGAGTGACGGTAAAAAGAATGAGAAGAAAGAGTGAAGATGTTCCATACCGCGCTACGTTACGCGTCGCGTGGCAGTCTTCTTACGGAGAGACGTCGGTAGACGTCAAGTGCCCGGGAACTCACTTAAATCTGTCGGAGGCAAAAAGCTCATAGCCGGTGGAGCATAATCCGCCGTTATTCTCCCCGACTAACGGCGAAGACGCGAAACGACTGGGAAAGATTAATCGTTCGAAAATATGCGCCCCCTTGCTCGACTTTAATCGACGAACGCGCCGACAAAGTGCACCTAGCCGTCTAGCATTTGAAAGGGGGAGTGTATCGCGCGCGCGAGTTGTCGCCGCGAGGTTCAGCGAACCCGAATTCCGTCCGCGGAGCGATTCGCGGAATGTCGCATAAAATTTCTTAGCTCCGCGCACGCGCGCGCATAACTAACGTCGCGATAAACTAGTCCGACTTACAATTAGTGAGGCATTAGCGTCAGTCCGGCAGAACTCTCGCGATCCCGAAATTGACGCGCCAGAGTTTAAAAAAAAATGCGGTTTGAAAACAGCATTATGTTATGTATGTTTGTTTATTTACGGTTTACGTACGGATTTCCGTGCTTTCAACGTACATTCTCCACAATCCTTCTTACATATAACATTATGATATACTATTTTACATTACTTTACGGTGTCACATCTCATAATTGTGGATTATTGTGTCACATCTCATATTGTGGGGTCGCGAAAATGGCGAAAAAACAAAAGCCTTTCGATCGACTTGTGCTTATGCATGGTGAAAGAGGATCGAACGAGGATCACAAAAATCGCAACCGGAGCCTTCTAAGTGCAATATTTTCAAAGTTGCAGTCAAGAATGTGCGAAAAAATGATGAAAATTGGACATTCCGCTATCTCTTCGTCATATGACAGATTCCGTCACGATTATTCCACTATAATATCATATGTTAGAGCAATCAAAATACTGTAAGAAAATTGCAACCCGAGCCTTCTAAGTGCAATAGTTTCGGAGATACGGTCAAGAAAAGATGAGAAAATACTGAAAAAATTGTTAAAAAAAAAACGATATTTTGCCAGCACCTTCTCACACGATGCCAGTTATCTTAAATATTCAGTACAACTACCGAACTACCTTAAATATTGAGTATTATCATCGAATACCTCCTTCAAAACTTCAATCTATTCAAGCCCTTTACGGCAGCCGGCCGACTTTACGCTATTCCCCGAGATTTGAATAGGAAACTTTGCTTAGCATCTAAGGTTTACGCTACTGGCAACCTTCGCCGTTTCATCCTCCGATCTTCTCTTCGTCCTCCTCTAGCTCCCTCCACCCCTCTCGCCCAATCCTCTGGCAGACTGCGCGGCATGGTATAAACTGCATCGGCCGTAGCGCTCGTTTCGCGACATCTGACCCCGGCACTTTGTTCGCCGAAGCGAATTCTCCACGGTGCAGCGAGTGCACAAATAAGTAAAACTCTCTCTCTCCCACCCCCCCTTCCTCCCCCTCTATCCCAGTACGTCTCTCCCGAATCGCGGTCGGTCAGCACGACCGACTGCGCCCGACCCTTCCGAGTGACACACGCGGGAGAGAGCTGCGGGCCCGTTCAATAAAAACAGTGACCGTCAAACGTCGCCTCTTTCTTTCGGACGCGCCACGCACGTCCGCCCACGCGTGCCCCGTGTGGCACGCCTTCCCCACTACCCCCCCTCACCGGCCGAGATCTTCATCAATCTAAGAGCGACTGCGCGCGTCGTGCGTCGCCTCGAGGCATCCCGCTGACGATAAGACCTATGGCCAGCGAAACGAGGACGGGAGGGGAGGGGGGGGGGGGGGGGGGGAGAAAGAGAAAGACAAAGAAGTCGTTTAAGGTAGATACGGAAAACCGTCCGGCCACGCTGAGTGTACACTTACGTCCGTGAAAAGGACAGCGGGACCAGGAGAGTTGGGAAGAGGGGTACCTTCGCTTGCAGGGGAGGGAGGGAAAGAAAACGTGCGCCTAGGTGAACAGACTGGCAAAACTATTGTCCGACGTACGTAAAGCGTTTAAATATGTTACTACGCGATTCCCTCGCGCGATACGACCGTCGTTTACGAGCCATTCGGAAAAATTGTCATTGACCTACCCCCTGCGTTTACCATTCTCTCCTCCCCTTCCCGTCCGCTCGGAATACAGAGCCTTGGCACGAGCGTAGGATCCAGCTCTCGGTAGAAGTAAATTGAAACAGGCGAAGAGTTCGCGTACGCGCCCCGATGCGATATGCGGTTATGCTCGGCCGAGATCCCATCGAGAGCGTGCAGGCCAAAAACTTGGAATTCTATTACGCGGACCATTAAAGTTTGCCCGCCCGCCCGATAAATAGAGCGTAGTGGAACGTTTGTCGGCGAGTTACGTTAGACGGGCGAATACGTTATTCCTGCCGGCGGCGCGCGAAATCGCATGACTCAGGAAGCGGAGGAAGTCGGACATTAAAGCCAGACAAAGTAATCGTTCGTACTGGCGGAGAGCGTGGGTTGCCGGAGGATCGGCAGATCGGCGATAAGAGTCTGAGTTACTCGCGACGCGAAGGTCGTATAACAAAAGAGATCGGCAACGTTTCGCTGTAATAACTACTCGGCATAATACGGCGCGCGGGAGTTACAGCGTTAATCCGGCCGCCGTTCGTTCCGCGAGAGGTCGGTTGTGCTCGTTCGAAATTTGCCCGCGCATCGCGCAATCAGCCGTCGTAAACGTCGAGGAGCCCAGTCGCCGTTACATCGGGTTGTAATCAAAGCTCGTACGTTACGGGGCGAGGCGGATCAATTTCTCCGGCGCGAAGGTGTACGCGCGCGGCCGAGACAAACTGCGAACAGATAGGGACGGCTCTCTCGGCGCGCTGGCTGCTGCTGGCTGCTGCTGGCTGCTCGAGGAATTTGCCGCGTAAAAACCGTAATCTCGACCGCGGTCGCGGACTCGTTACACGACTCGTGCGCGTACTCGTATAATCCTTAACGCCGCCTCGGACCCGTACCGGCTTACCTCTACGTATTTAAGCGCGCCTTGCGAACGATCTGCCTCTAGGGCGAGGTAGAGAGGTAAGAGCGACGTGTTCCTTGGCGCTGGAAGGAAGAGAAGTGTGAAGAAAGAGAGAGAGAGAGAGAGAGAGAGAAGGACGAGATGTTGGGAGACGGGCTGCGAGTGGCGAGAGAAAGCCGAGTCGAGACAAGGGCACCGAGAGGGGCAGAAGACGAGGGGAGTCGGTAGAAAGGAGGACGTCGAGACGCAGGACGAGCAAAGAGAAAAAGGGAAGAGGGAGAGAAGGAGAGAGAGAGAGAGAGCTGTACATGGATCGCGACCGTCTAGCTGCTCACAATGCACGTACGCTCGTGTACGTACACGCCGTACGAAAGTATGATACCCCACGATACGTAATACGTGATATCAGAGAATCACGAGTTCTGGCCGGTTTACCTCTCCCTCCTTTGTATCACCGTCTTGCTTCTTTCTTCCTCGTACTCGTGTCTCTCCCCCTCTCCCTCCCAAAACATTTCTCTTCCACTCTCCTTTGTTCGGCCCTCTCTTTTTCTCTCTCTCTCTCTCTCTCTCTCTATCTTTCTTGTTTTCTCTTTCTTCGCGCTACCCACTTTATTTATCTGTCCCTCTCTCCACCCCCTCGGCGCACTGTTTATCCCCCCACCCTCCACCCCACCCCCTTCATACCTCCCTCCAGGCCACGAGCAGACACAGCATCACACAGCCGCGCGCGTCTGACGAGAGCGTTCCCTCTCCCCACCGCGCTCTCTCACCCCAAGTTCCTCCCTTTCTCCGCGCCACCTCCGCCAGCTTTGAACTTTTCTTACACCGCACACGATATTCCGAGCCACACGGCACGGCACACCGGCAATCGAGCGTGCTCCTTCGAACCTCGTACATCTCTGTCCCTCTCTCTCTCCCTCCCTCTCACGTTCCGCGAGTTCTCCTTCCAGGTTCTCTTCACCCCCCTCACTCTCTCTCTCTCTCTCTCTCTCTCTCTCTCTCTCTCTCTCTGCAGCCCCCTCCGTTCTCCCCGCACTTCATCCAGCCTCGTCCTGTTCCGAGCTCTCCCCCGCTTAGCTTTTCTACCGCCTTAAGGCCGCTTCTACGCTGGATACGGTCTTTGTGATACGCGAATCGAGGCGTGGCTCTTTAAGGCACGAACGTGGCGCGTCCTCTCATCCTTCCACCTCTCCTGCACCCTCCAACCTTCGCCCCGTTCCCCCGTCTCCCCCGTGCCTCGCACTCTAACTCAACGGCAGCTTACCAGACGTCGGTCGTCAGGAAATTGCGAACGAACGTCGCGACGTTTTCCAGCCGTGCTCGATTTTCCTCGGCGAGAACAGATTTTCCCATCCTGTTCCCCGACTGGCTGGTTCCCTAAACGCGCCCCCCCCCCTCTTACAGCCTGCCTGCCTGCCTGCCTGCCTGCCAGCCCGCCGGCTCACCCTCGCCCCACGGCCAGGACCTCGTGCGCGCTCGCGACGAAGGTGGCAGGACGGATTTCAGAAGCTGGCGACGATGGCCCATTACCGACGAGGGGGCGACAGTTTCCAAGGGGGAGGAATACGATTTTCACTGTAGCTCGTGGGAGAATGTTACCCACCCCTTTCTCTTCCCGTTCCATTTTTCGTTCCTTTCCCGGCCGCTCGCCGCCCAGAGAGCACACGTCTCGACAGACTTTTATGAAAGTTGAGTGTTCCGAAGGTTGGAGCGCGCGGCTTAATATTGACTTTTTTCGAATTTGCAATAAAAATCTGTACCTTATTCTCCGCGGAGAGGGCATTCAAAGAACGTTCTGATATTGAATTTTTCGGTCTTGCGTTGAAAAAAAGAGCGGAGGGAAAAGAAAGATAACCCTGCTGCGCAACGTGTATTCCGTAGAATATTCAGAGAGCGGGACGTGAAAAGGGTTGAGATAGGGCTTTTAATTTGTCCGGCTCTCAAATTGCGGCGAGTTAACCCCGCGAATTGAGATAGGCGGGTACCGAAGTACGGGGCTAAACATTGTGTTTATCGACCTGACGCCAGTTTCCGAGAACACGTTTTATCGGCCGCTAATGAGATACCGTCCTCGTCGGATATTCCCCTTTTCTTTTTCCCAACCCCTAATGGGACCCGTGACGGTCCCACTCCCCAATTCCACCCCCTCCGCAACGGGACGAGGTTATCACGGAATATCCGTTATTTAAGGGATTACCGATTCATTTCGTTATCCCGGACGATCGGCCCCGGGCCCCGAGACGTGCAATTTTCGATGCAATTTTCGGCCCTAAAGAGCGTCAGGGGGGGGGGGCTGTGACGTAGGCGGGAAATGCGCGGGGCAGAGAGTTTCGTGATGGAATTCACTTTGCAAACAATCGATCCCTCGGCTCGGTTAACCTAACAGTGCCGTCTTCGCTCTCGGCCTCTGGACGGTAATTACAAAGTCGACCAATTTTCTACAACCCTCCTGTATATAGCGCGCGAGCGCATGCTCGTAGATAACTCGATTCGCGGGACCGAAGCAATGCGACCACTTATGCAGATCGCCGGCGGGCGCACGAACTGCCATTAAGGGCGGACTTTCTTTATTTTTCGCCGCCCGGACGAATCTGTTACGATAATGGCCACGTATTACGGCGGTAAATCGTAACGAACCGGGAGAAACGCCTCGAATTACGACGCTCGCGTGAGAAGGAGTATTCGCGACTCGAGTATAATGTACGGGCGCCGATATTCTGTGTACACTGGGCGCGTAAAGTCTGTGTTCCCGGATGGATTGATTTACATGGGCCGATTGCCTTTTCTTGCGATGCATCAAGGTCGCCTTAATGGGCGTTGTTATATTAGGTGTACGAGAAACTTCCCTGCATTTGCATGTAATCAGCTGTAATTACGTTTGAAAAAGAACATTTTTTCCTGGCGGTCCGATGTTTTAAAATATTGCCCTCAGCTCGCTCAGCACACAATGTAATTTTACTCTGATTTGTTTTTTACCTCGAAAAAATAATACTTCCGTAGAATTCCAGAAGGAGTACTTTGTATTCTGATTTTTTATGCAACCAAAACAATTACAAAACGAAAAATTAAGTCTAATTCCTCAAATGGTTCACTTAATCCTCTTTCGTTTATCAGTACAATCTGATAATGATGTAAGTTATTGTTACAGCTTTTGTACCGACAGCAGTGTTACTATACAATTTCCAATAAATCGTACACGAACAAGAGTGCAAAGCCACATCGATCACGAAGCGAAAAGGTTCCAGCATTAGCCAATAGAGTCACGATCGGCGAAATGTATTATCAACGTAGTTACACCATTTGCCCGGCACGGTCCGTTTTGCGCGAAATAAAGTACGCCCTTACCTTCCTCGCAGTCTACTTGCGTAATATCCTGGAAATTATTGTCCTCGTAACGAAGCAACCCGATACATTTCTTTACCGCCGTCTCGGACGTTATCCTCCGACATCACGAGCGGGACAAAATTTATTGTCCTCGCCGACAGTTTGCACGACAAGAAACTGGATGAAGACCCTCGAATCACGGAAATTAATCCTGGCCGCGTCAAAAATCGATAAAGTACCCGACAGAAGATACCTTTCCTTCTCAGGCGGGTCGAACGGTTAATTGGCCAATAACAATAGATATCTTTCTTAATTACGCTGACTCAGGGGGGAGTGGGGGAGAAATGGGACGCACAGCAAATGCGTGGGCTGCGGAAGGTAACGATAATCGATTGCCAGAGCCTGGCTCGACTCCCTCCAGCCCTGTCGTTAATTGATTATAAATCGTCAGTTAACCGGAACAGACCAGTTGTCTTAATTGATTTCTAACACGGCTCGCGTCTCAAAGATCGCCAATCTCTCAGACGTCATTTTGTCGCAAGTGGACTAACGGTATTGGACACTCCAGACAGGATGTCGAATAGGAACACTATCAGGGAATCGTAAATCAACCGATCCGAGAGCAGCTCCACGCAACCGGAAAGATGAAAACTCGCGTAATCTCTGAACGAGACTAATTTGAATCCACCGACGAGTACGCGTCAGTGCGAATATTACATTAGCCGCGAAATTAAGTGTAACATTGATGTACATTGCGCGTGCGTCAGCTCGGAAATTGCAGCTGAGCTAAGATCGCTGATACGATGTTAGTTTGATTGGGACTAGCCATCGGCGTTATTAATTCGTTCGTTAGAATCTAATTTAGACGTTGCGATGTGCCGTGGCGAAGTTTCGAGTTTATCTCGCGACATACGCGCCCTGGTTCGAGTTTATGAAATTGCCATTAGGGTAATCGGGACGAGCATGACCGGAAAATCTGGCCATTGACTAAGTATAGGATAGACATATCATCTTATGGGCCTTCGTGTCTCATGTTCTGAATTACCGGCTCGACGAAAAAGCAGGCAATTTCGAGCGCACTCTACGATTTGTCGTGGTCAATTTGGAAACTATGTGAAAGAGAGAAGGCAGATGAGATCGCTCCTTACTTTGTTTCATATCCCGTAAAATGAAACTGCACAGTTTAACTGTCTGACAACCATATTTGAGCAAGTCTTCCACTCATCCAAATAATATCTGTTACCAAAGCCCACTAGAAAGCAGTGTTATACCGGTGGGATTATACATATACATATACGACTAAAGTTTCATTATTTTTAACAAATTTATTGCTCGGATGAATTTATTGTCACTTCCCAGGGACTAAAATTATAAATTATGTAAAATTTCGCGCCGCATTAACGTGTTAAGAGTCATGTTCACTGAAGTATGCATGTACTTAGTAGTTTTAATTGGCTCGTAATCAATTGTTTCCGTCATTATTATTTACTCTCTGTTCACTGTCTTTTTTTTCATCCGGCGAACAGCGAAGCGCGCTGCGAGATTCATGAATTCCTTCCAGCCCCGATTCTGACAATCGGAGTGTACACATCAGGTCTGTCGTTTTCACTTACACCAGCACGGTGCGCACACACCGGCACCAATACAGTAAAAGTCCGTTATATGACCGCTGAAGTTAGTATCCGTTATATGTCGCTGTGCCGCCATCTTGTTAGGGGGATTCCCCTCGCAACCGTCCACTTAGTCCCACGACATTGTCACACAATTTGTTTGATGCCGCCGACGGCAACTCGAGGCCTATCGGTGAGACACTAACCCCAACGACAAACAATTTAAAAAGTTGATTTACGATATTTCGTTAAAAAAATGTTTACTAGCATATAGGAGACATTTTTCTGATAAAAATGAAACCAAACACGATATTGTTACGACACTTGGTTGCCTTGTTTCGGCTTGTCAATCTGACTGTTGGCAAAACTTTCGAGCAGCACAGCAGAATGTAGGAACGCTTCCTTTATAAGTCGCTAAACCTTATGCTCCTTCCTTTATAAGTCGCAAAACCTTATGTTCCTTCCTTTATATGTCGCATTTGCGGCTTTCCTTTGATCATATATAGGAACCATTCCACCATTTTCGCACCTCATAAAGCGGCTAAAAGTGTTTCAATTTGCTTGACTCACTCTCTGCTACATCTGTCTTCCTCTTTTCTACCACCACATCACATTGCCACATATCCTCTCCACCAATGACCGCATTTTACATTTTATGTATAGTTTGTATTTATGTATGAATGCATGCATGTATGTATAATATGGATAAATGTAGAACTTTTAATTCGTAAGGAAATAATAACCGATTGGTACCGTGTTTGGTCTCATTTTACTCGGAAAAATATTAGCAATAGGATAATGACATTTTTATTCACAAAAACTCAAATTAAAAAAATTTTCTTTGTTGCATTAGTATTACCTCACCGATATGTGGGCATTCTGTCTTTCCGAGCGTGTTTTTTTCTCAGTCCCTCTCTTTTCCTTATCTGCTGTCCCGTTCTGAGCCCCTCCGTGTCGGCAAAGTGCAAAGAGCTGAGAATCGACTACCTCTGTCCTGTATATGTCGGTTTGCGGTCCCGAATTTCGGCCATATAAAGGACTTCTACTGTACATAGTGCCAGGGCTTCAAATCTGGCGTCACAGCGTCAAGAGTGTCCACGCAAGGAGCCGTTCAATCCCCACCTGTGACACCAGACTTGGACCCGTGGAACCATGTGTGCTGCTGTGTATAGACAAAGAGAGCCCTATACACCGCACCTTGTTTCCATTCGTATCGCTTGTAATGTACGCAAAGTTAAAAGGATACGAATGAAAATGAGACGAAGTATATATATATATAGGTTTTTCCTTGTCGCACCAAGGGTCCACATCTGACATCACTGATCCCCACCTTGACATAAATAATTGAAAAAGTCATCACTGAGCAAAACACATCGTGACATCGAGAAATTATGATATGTGCATTTTTGTTAGCATGTCTAAATATCGAATTGTTCCAATATTGTTGCGAAATAAACTATGTAATGTGTAACAAACGCGAGCCGGCGCATATCAAAAGACGATAGGGCTGGCGGCCGCTGACGTCACCGTGCTTGGATTTGTACTTGCGACGGCGGCCTAAACGACAGAACGGGGGACGGGAGACGCGGAGCGCGTTTGTTTCTGGACAGCCACGGCCGAGAGGGATAACATTTTTAGTAGTCGAATGGAGCAGATGACGTAAATAAAGCCAAAGTTGAATTGAACACTATTTATTTTTTTGAAAATCACCTTACAAAAGAGGACAGAGCGTCGACTCAATCATTGAAAGATATCCGTATACTATTCTCAAACTTTTCTTTTATGTTACTATTAAATAAAATCACTCATGCAGTGTCAATGTCGCATAAAAAACGGAAACAAAATTTTCATGTGAATAAGTATAATTTTCTTATCTCTCATTAAATACAGTATTCGAAATACGTGTAGTATTTCTCGAGGAGGTGCGGTAACAGATGAAGAATAACGAATTCTTCTGTTTCCAAACGCACATGAAGAATAGGGAATTCTTCTGTTTTCGACGTAAATGTGTGGAATAGTGTGGCTGACATCTACGTTAATTTTCACATTCGAGCCATTTACTATACAAATCGATTAATTCCACTCTTTGAAAAATTGTTGTTTTGAGTTTCAAAGCACTTGGTAGTCATAACTTTTTATATTTACAATAACTTTCCTGAATAATAAAGATTGGCATCACTTAACGACAAAATCTTTTTGGCCGTCAATAATAAATAACTTATTTCAGAAATCAGTCTAGGTATCGCCGTACTGTAATGCAAATGTTGCAGTACTGCAATCCAAAAGCTACTGGTGTGACACTGGAAATCAGAATATGTTTGACAATGAGTCAGATCCGTGTTGTCCAACCCGCGGCATCGAATAGCCATACAGCCCAGTCTATACGTCAGATAATGGAAGTAGCTTGTGTGCGAAACAAGCGCACTTACAGTGCGGCCCAAGGAAGCTAAAATGTTGGACAACAAATGTTTGACGTAGATAGATAGATTGAGAGTTTCTTAGGGACGGAACGGCACGGGGGGGGGGGGGGGGAGGAGATAAACAAGAGAAGAATGAACAGCAAGATGTAAAAGGTGACGTGAAGCGCGGAAGGGCCAAGCATGAAAATATGAGTAAGACAAAAGAAGGCAGTAACTCCCGCGTCGCAACAAAGTATTGTCAAAATAATTTATTTTCAAAATGCTCACAAGAGGAAATGTTATTAATATTAGATTTTGCGTCCGTGAATAATTACTTGAGTATGACCCTATTGTGTAATCAATTTAATTTTCGAAATGGGAGATGTTACATCACATCATTCTTTTTATTTATTATATTTGTTGTAATAGTTGCAAGCATCTTTAGCCCTTTGCATTCTGAACCATCCTGGACGGTAGCCATCACATCCAAAGCGCCACTTTCTCGTTGAAACGGGTATATACCAATCCACATGTTACATTTTATAGTTTTGGAACCAATTTGTGGATTATAATAATATTGGACTTACATGAATTTTGTAGACAACGAGAAATATAATGTATTTCATATACTTTAATATCCTATGAGAGGGGAATATCAAGTGCAAAGAGTTAACTACTGGATCCTCTGCATTAATTTGGCAAGATATATGTATAAACGAAAGAACAAATAATACCCACGTATTATAAATTCAGATTTGCCTCCATATCAATGGCGTTGTTGTGTCAATTGTGGCTCTTAATCGGTAACGTCGCGTGTGACACGAAAATGGTAAGGGGGCTACGTAGCCCCCTTGACGTGGGACAAAAATTAGCATTGCATGTTATGTCTATCCTATACTTAGTCAATGATCTGGCTTTACGAGGACGCATTATCGACGATTTCCTCCCGCTAATGACAGGAACGAACGAGAGAGTGCGCGCGCGCATCTTGCGACAGCTCGTGACTACCCTCGTAATTAGAACGAGATTATATCTTTCCCCGCCGACGTGAAACCTCTGCGCCGTAGACTTAGATCCTTACGAGTGTTTGAAGAGAAAATATGAACTCCCTATCGGTAGGCACGGACGCCTGTAAGAACCTGTTGAAGTGTGTTCTCCGAAAGCAGACCGATACGATCTATCCACACACAATTTTTCGTAATACTCGTGTTAACAGCTGCCATTAATTCTAAAAGACCGAAGTCGGATAAATAGAGGCAAATTAACGGCATAGTAAGTAAGGAACAATACGAATTGTAAATGAAATTGTAACCCGGAAGGGATCCAAAGAAATCGTATAAAGCAATACAGATAAATAGAAACTTGTTGAATCCCTTTGTTCAATGTGCAAAGTTACATAGATGAAAATTACTTCCTACATAATTCCGTTTCATTTACGTTCACAATCGTAAACGAATCCGAAATACAATTTCCATGGCATAAATGGAATTATGGAACGTCAGATTCAATTCAGCGTCGTCGAAATTCTCAATTAACATTATTCAGTATCTCGCGGAAAGCAATGTATCCTCCTATACCATAAGATCCGTCTTTCCTTTTGTCTTCGCATATTCCGTTGCAGTTTATTGTCGATTCGCGAGAAGGCTGAGCTCCGATCAGATCTGAATTCGTAATTATCATATCGGCTCATAGCCGGCAGTTACGATCTTCGATCGTTCATTGCGTAGATCGTTTTCTTAGCCGCGCTCCGCCACGGGGCCCTTACGCGTGCCCCGAAGGTTTATAATGTATATTATCGCGATAGCAACGCGCGGAATGCCGCACGCGCTGCATACGGGCAACAGCATTCCCTTGATTAGTCGTGTAGCCGGCCAGACTAATTACCGAACTATCGAGCGCCGCGCGCGACTATTGCCTCGTGCGTCAACATTAATACGTAATAATGGCCGGATTACACGAGCCGAGGTTCGTGAAAGGAAAACCCAAGGCGTCACGTCTCGGGTTGCATGCCGAGAGCGACGTTGACTTGCCAATGTGTAAGGAGCAAATGAAAATGTGATGGAAAAAGTTTGAAAAAGATTGTAAGAAAGATCTGACGGCGTGGACGAGACGGGTGATAAGGGTAAAATGGTATTTAGAGGTGGAAAGATTAAATTTTTCAGGACGAAAGGATGTAGTTAGTAATTGTACGTTGAAGAAAGTATTATATTACGAAATTTTGGATTAATGACAACGAATGATTTAATACGTAAAATACTAATTATTTCGAGTTATGAATATTAGAATAAATCATCAAAGATAAATCAGTAGCGGCTACTTCAGTTTCAAAACTGTAGATGCGTTATAGACAGACATTTTGCGCCACGCACAGATAATAGAAAAAGCGCATTCCTTGCAGTGCGGAGAATATCGGAATAATGATGTATATCGTCATCGTAACCAATCAGTAAACTCTGCCGCGTATCTGCATCAATTTAAAGACACCACCCCAAAGCCGCTCTCGCTTTCCAGAAACAAACTTCCCCGGCCGCCCGAAAGATAAATGTCTCACTTGGAAAGGCTCCGGGTAGATGTTTCATTTACGGAGGGGGGCTCGATTGAAAGTAATCGGTGAATACTGACACCGACAAACGATCCCCGACGATGTTATCGACACTCATAATCGACGGCACGGGTTACAGTGGATAATTGCAGTGTATCCCCCGATTACGGTACACAGCAATTCCTCCTAACAGCGTCGGCTTTATGACTTTATAACGAAATCCGACGTAATCACCATCGTCGAAACGTTTGAACAGACTGTAGCAAATTGATTGGCGTATAAGCTACATACAACTGCTAAACTGCACGCAACTGAGATTAAATAAGAACGTGAAGATCGATTATACTGCAGCATGATGAATTCGAAAATTTTCAATACATCTGAGTGTAAATACATCCAGTTATAGTGGACTCAATGCATTTATTTTCACTATAATTTATGTATTTTTCATTGGCTCCAGTTGCAACTTTCGTCTGTTTTTTACTTATTTAATCCCTGATGATGTGTCAATCGGAAAATCGTAGTATTATTACTCCATTCCGGATCAAAATAAAAAATAATGCTATATAACATAAAACAACGTAAAATAGTGAAAGATACTATGAAATGATGAATCACGGATGCAACATGATAAAAGAATTTAAGCTGAGTAATTTTTTAACTTCCAAGATTTGCAAGGGATTGCATAGGCTGCCACGTCTTTTGCTATCACCGACTTGATTGCATCTTCCGCGGTGCGAAATGCGCCGTTGCACGGCACTTGAACACGGCCCTATCAGCGCGGCTGAAGGATAAGCCAATCCATCTAAAATCCGGTACCTTACGAGCCAACGCAACGAGTTAAGAAAGTTGTAACTTTAATGACCGACCGACGCCGGCAAACGGTTCATCAGCGTTACAAGCGCGGATGCAGGCTCGTTCGACAGCGCATGATGTAACGGATAATAATACCGTGCATCCAATTAAGCCCGAACTACACTCGCGCCGATGGGGCGTATAAAATTTAATCGAAGTGCCCTTCGGGAAATAGGACCCGGCCGAAATTGGCGCGACAATGTTCGCTCGGTTTCGCGATATGAGAATGAATGGTTCGAAGGATATCTTTACTCGAGAAGAAGCGCGAGAATACACCGGTGTTAATGGGTGATCGACCTCGTTAGTCTTGCCAACGCAAAATTGGAAAGTTGAATAGGCCGCGGCCTACGCTGTTACGAAATTAACGAGCAGTTTGGCGCGTACGTAAAGCGTCCGTGTTCGGAGGTAGATTAGGGTGTATAACAGGAATTAGCCTTGCTTTAAAAATCCTTACGTACTCCGATACGTTCCCTCGCGTGAGACTGATGTAATACGGGAAGGTGTTACGGGAAGGTGTACGTACCGGTAAGGCGAACAGTTTTGTAGGAACGATTATACTTCGCTGATCGAGAATATCGTAATGGCGAAGCGAGCCGCATGTAGAACAGAAGTGATGGCGCACTTAAGCGAGGAACCTATTTCTCGATGAGCCAACAGCATCCCAATTGGACGAACTGCGAACGTCCGCACAACCGATGCTCATTCATTGGAAGTACTGACCATAACACTAACCTCCTACGCGGAGTTTAATCCCCGGGCGGGAACCTACTTCGACGCGATCTTATCTCGGGCAAACATATTCGACTTGAGCGGGATTTAATGGGCGCCGGGGCGCCGCAAACAAAAGCGAATGCGCGCTGGCAGTTCCTTGTTCGGCAATCAATTACCAAATTGCTGGGGCCAGGCGGTTTTGACTGGGCGCCCTGGCAATTTATCAGATTAATCGCGGAGGAAGTGATTCCCACGGGCTGATGGGATCAGGGTCCCATATGTCAGGAAGTGACCAGGTGTTGGCGTCGACCGAAACCGGGACCGATCCACTCACACGCGTGTCGCACGCACGCCTCTACGGGGTGTCCCGTTGCACCGATCCTCCTACCTTCTCTCGAAAGAAAGACGCGTCAAGCCTCTCGAACATTACGAACCCTCGACATCCTCTCAACGCGAGACTGCTTACACGTCCTTCAAATTCACCCCTAAAAATCATAGTACCCCGAAAATAACCCAAGTACCCCCAAAACTTTCGTCAGAATTTCCAGCGTCACACTCAGTCCGCAGAAAATCTTGGAGCGGTCCATCTCGGACGGTCCCCAAACGGAGCACCCTGTATGCACGAAGACGCGCAGCGATGCGCGCGTGCACGCACGCATACCAACCGCTAGGGACACACCCACGCTCGACATGCGATATCGAAGGCAGCTGTCGATCGATCGCGAGGCGGCGATCACGGCCGGAACGAGTTTCGGCCTCGTCCCCTCCTCAGCCTTGATTGTCGGCCCGCGACGGTGTATCATCAGTATCCTCGGAACGACCAAGGCCACGTTCCCGCCGACAAGAAGATTGACCGCCGAGGAACCGGCACGCACCGTGAGCCGAATCGGAACATCCTCTTTACAGGCCAAGAACGAAGCTTTCAAATTCAGGATCGCGAGTATCTCCCGTTTTCAGTCCGTAATAGAGATTCATGGCCGCCGTCGATTTAAACGGTACAAATGAAGCGACGTCAATGGATATTAAATGGCGCACGTGCCGCGAATCGCGCCGATCGGTCGTCGCCGGAAGCTGGGACAGTTTCGCGGCGCGATTTAAAAGCCGGCCTGCGCCGCGTTCGATTTATGAATTAAGCCGATCGTTCGCTCGCGAGCCGATTAAAGGCCGTCTGGAGTGTTGGACGAGACGGGGACGGGAGACAAATCGGGCATCATCGGGCATCATCGGGCATCATCGGGTATCGCGTCGATCGTTGGCCTCGATAAATTCAGCTTGATTCCGCGGACAAATAAACTCGGCCGCTACCTTTGAAAGAGGACGTCGTTGGAGGGATGATTAAATTCTGTTTAGTGAAGTGATACTTTGTCGCAGGACGTTCACTGTGAAAAATGTAACGCTTTGCGAGTGGATATGGGGATACGTTGTGTTTTGCATTTATCTGTCGAAAGTGGCTGTCACGAACTGATCGGTCATTTTTTAACGTATCTAAAGTGTTTGTAAGTGGAGGATGAGAATAGACAGCTGTTGCTGATCGATTTTGCGTACAATTTGTTGAGAATCCCGTGTGATATAGTTGCTGAGAATGGGTACTATAATACTTTCAAGGTAGGCACGATAGTAGTTGTACAGTGCGTTAAAATGGATAATTTGAATACATATTTCGAATACTCGCAATCCGCGAGTAATCGCAGCACTCTCGACGAAGGAAAATAACCGGCCACTGGGTATGCTCGGCAATACAATGTCTGGCCCTGAACGCGTTAAGATCTATCGGCCGCTTCGCGCGCATAAACATTGAGAATAACGCCTCATTGTCCGTAGCATATTGTCTACGAGATCATTGATTACCATAGATCAGATTGGTCACGCACGGCTATCCAGAAACAAGTGCACGCCCACGCGGAGGATGAAATGTAGGAGCGTGGGATGCGAACCTAACAATTAACGTAAAGACGTCGGCCATACAACCCCCAGCCAACTGTCTCACCGCGATTCCGACTGCCCCCGTAAATTCAATTTACTCCCGAACGAGTCGCAAATCCCGACGTCCGAACTAAATTAAGACGACTCGCCCCGACGTTCGACAATATAGATGTTAAGAGCGACACGTCCGACGTCCATTGTCTCCGGCCGACACTTATTGATCTCCATAGATTCAGATTAGTCATGCGCTCCTATACAGCGAATGAAGGAACAAAAACAAGTTTCACAGTCGCCCACGGCGAAAGTTCACGACTGTCTTGACGATTGTTAATGACGCCGGTCAGCAAAAAATGAGTAAGGCGGAGTAAAACCGCGCCAGAATTTGTAAAGTTTACTTTAAACTGACTGTATTTTCTATCTATTCTGAAGCTTATGATTTTCTTCATAAATTAAAAACAGTGCTGCTAGGGCGGACTTGCCCCGGAACTGCGGCAAAACCGCCCAACCTGTTTAAAAATGATCGAATTTTATATCCTTACATTATGGGGCAACAGAGGATTTATTATTAGTAATACGAACTTTGTCGAACGAGTGAAACGGGCGAATGACAGAATACATGGCGGTCACCTATGTTGAATACTATCCAAACCATTGAATACTAACCAAAGGAAGATTTCTTACAGTTTGTAAAATGCAGCGTATATTCGAATAAAAAAGGGCCTAGTGCGGATTTGCCCCGTGTACAGATTTACACCGCTGCACCTTATTTGAACGCAGTCGGCGAACGCGTCGCACAATGCGGCCATCTATTCCTGGGCAAAACCGCCGTCGGATTCGATAATAAGACGTATTAATTTTCCGCCGACATCGAACGCGTCGGCCGTCAATGCGGACCTCGTTCGACGTAAGCCAATATCTCTGACCCGACCGACTCGCCGCCGCAAGTGTTCCACATCGAATGCCGGCAAAACGATCCGCGCGATAAGCGGCGATAACCGAATACGGCCCGATAATTATATGCCCTCCGCTCCGCATACAGGACCGCGGTGATTAAGTTTCCAGGCTGCAATTTTCTCGCGATGCGCGAATGAAATGTAGGCGAATCGGTTCCGATTACCGAGAGAAATTGTCCCGACACACACATACACATGGACCCCATGCACACCGCCACGTCCAGGACTTATATCCTATTTTATTAATTTCTCAGCCGGCAAAGGGAACACGTATTTCAATATGACTTTGAAGTACGCTGGCGCAGAGATATCAATTCTAATTAGTCAAGATAATATACCGTTACGAACCGTCCTGTAATAGGATTACGAAGACGGAGTCGGGCGAAATCGAGATGAGAAAGGCTCGCTCTCGTCGGTGCAGCGATGATTATGAGGCGGAAAATCGCGAAGCTCGATGAACTGATAAGCGTCACGTCGACACAGAAACGTATGACGATACCGACGACGGCCGGAATATGCTCCGCTGCATCGGGCTTCAATTATAGGTTGATTTACGCGACCGGCGAGTCATCGATTATGGCGCGGTGGCGGCCCGATCGCATTCACGGGCATAAAGTAGAAGAGAAAATGTGCGCCAGATAACGCCCCCGTTGTTTTTCGACACAAATTCTCTACCCCCTCCCCACCATTCACCCTCTCTCGCCTCACTCTCGCTCTTCCCGACCCCCCTCTCTCTCCACTTTTCACGCCGGCAAGATAATTCTCACGGTCGACGAGCCCGATCGGGAAAACATTTCGAAAATAACACCCACTCACCCCCCCCCCCATCCGCGCCCCCGATCTACCACCCCGAGCCAATCGTTCGCCAGCGTTGCACGTTTCCGGCGAAGCGTATCTTGCTGGGCGAATAATCCGACTGGCAGCGGGGAAATTCCGAACCCTTTTTCCGTCAAACAAAATCTCGCCGCGCGATCTCTCCCCCGCTTTCGGCGAACGATAATTACATTGCCGTGTACGCGAAATGTTAAGCGCGCGGCAACGATCGCGCCACCCTTGCGGCAAGTGCGATAAATGCGTGTTTGGCACCGAAAATGTTTACGGCAAACTCTGAGCGGGACGGGTCGAAGGATTTCAGTATCAATCACGGTTTACAGCCTGCGTTCAAGCACTCCGGCCGCGTGCAAAAAGTACACTGATATCGAAATATCAAAATTTTCCGCTCCTCGTGTCGATGGCCAACACGAACGTTTTCGGTGCCGAACAATTATTTCGCAGTTTGGCATAAACTCACGTTCCGTAAATTCTGACGTAGCATAAATTACTGTAACGTGCCAAATATTTGTGACAACTATCTTTGCAACAAAGTGCCAATACCAATTTCATTTCGCTTTACGTGTCCGCTAACATATATTTTCTTTCAATAGCATAGCTACCGAGATATGTAAATACCGTACGTGAACGTAACTCAAAAACATGGATAAAAACGAAGTTCGTGACATAGGAAAGATCAGTTTAAATGCACACAATGCACCTATTAAGCCGCGTTATACAGAGGGTTACCTAGGGTTACCTGAAACGTCAACAGTGTATCGATAATTCAGCTGGGACTCACCTTCTGCGCCTTGCAGGCTGCGGCCAATGGCAGTATGTCGTGTGGATGAGCGGCGTGTCGATCTCGAAGGCACAGGGCGCATATCGCGATCTTGCAGAGGGCACAATAAAGGGACACGACCTCGCCATTGTGATCGTTGCAGATTGGCGAACCCTCCGGGCCCATTCCGCGCGTGCCCTTTCCGCTGCTCGAGTGCCAGCTGCCTCTGGGTGGGCCCAGATTGTGGGTCGCCAGCGGACCCCTCTTCGGGTGGCAGGACTCCCTGCATGCGTCGCAGTACAATACCTGCGAATCGGAAGACCCACCGTTAAATCCGGAATCGGGCGAGTTTTCGTTCGAAACACGCGACTCCTGCTCGGGCTTCCTCCTTAACGTAACGTTCGCCACTGGCGAGACAGAGCGTGCCGGGAAGTTTGCAAAAGTTGTGAAGTTCGGAACACGGGAGAACTGCGGGGCAAGATTTCGCAAAGCCGAGCCGCGAACCTGACTTGGAATTCACTCCAGACGCGTAGAGTTGTACGGCTTAACGCTCGGACAAATGTCCTTCAATCTGCATGGCTTAGAGTAACAGTTTGTGTCTAGGGTTAATGGTCTTAGATTAGAGTTTGGGATACTGAGATGGGGAGAATTTTCAAGGAGCGCTGAATTAATATGAATGACCCGGCGAATGACGGTTTATTCGATATAAGATATTATGTAAAATAAGGGGTTCAGTGATCGTCAGTGAAATGTATTTTAATCGTGTCTTTTCGGCCGATTCGGTCACTGTGAACTTGAGAGGGAAAGGAAAAGATAGTATATTGCAAGAATAGTTTCGTCCCGGATCCACTGACGGACTCATCAGTAGGGCTATGTCAACGAATCCTGTCATAAACAAATATTTTACATAAGGTATTATATAGAGAATATAGAGAGTACAGTGTATATAGGGTACGTGCAGTAACATTTGAACTAGATTTTTGAAATAACCGTTTTATTCAAAATAAAGTATTATATAGAGAATATAGAGAGTACAGTGTATATAGGGTATATGCGCATTTGAAGTAGATTTTTGAAGTAGACGTTTTATTCAATATAAAAGTATTATATAGGGAATATAGAGAGTACAGTGTATATAGGGTATATGCACATTTGAAGTAGATTACTCCGCTTTGAACAGACTTCCGTGCGGAAGCCCGATCACATGTCAGCGCACTTACGCCTTATGGGACTCTGCGCGAAGAGAACCTCTCCTCCTTCCTTAACTATCCACCCGAGATAAGAATCTTTAATTTCAGGTTCTCGCAATTTCCCAAGGATCAAGCTGTTCCCCGAAGAGTTTTTCATCCCGTAAGGAGATACACATTTTCCAGCCATCTAGCGACCTATCTCTTTCATTCCCGGCCCGGCCGCGTTGCGTGTTACGCCTGCGTGTTTCTAAGTTTTTTACGCCGTATTTTCCGCCACCTCTTTATGACCTGACGGAGTCCTGAAGGATCCTACACTCCGGGGCATTAAATAAATTTCCCCCCACCCTCTCGCTCGCTCGCTCGCGCCCGCGCACTCTCCCATCTAGCTATCGCATCCGCTCCTCCGCTCGCTGCGAAACTAAGAGGCGTGAGTTCTCGCGCATACTCATGACTTTGCATAAAAATATGGCCTGGTAATCCAGGCGGTCGGGCGAGGGTCTGGGCACGAGCGCCAAGTTAAATCGTTTTGTTACGCCGGTACGTGCGATACGGACTAAATTCAACGCCCCGTGAAAGTCCTCGGCGGAGTAACGTTTTCGGTTGCTGAAAATATAGACCGCAGGGGGTAGTCCGTGTTATTCGAGACGGTGGACATTAACATTTATTTCGGCCGCAATACAGGTACAAGAACCCAGAGCCCCACCATTCCGACAATTTTCATTCGAAACGGAATAACTGCAGACTAACGAGCGGCGACGGAGGAAGAAGCCGAAAAAGTGGAGAAAAGGGGATAAGATCGAAGGACCGCACGATTAATCGGGCTGGGAGACGGCGAAAGATCTAATGGCAGGGATTAACTGAAATTTCCTTCTTTGTGCCCGGTGGCTTCGATATTAATACGGGCCCGATAAGGCCGGACTGAGACCGATGGCCGGGGCTCTCACGTTAATGAAGCCGGGGCGAGCCTCCGGCGGGAAACTATTAAACTGAGAGGCTAATAGATTTGACGAGCGTTAAGAGGAATCGCATCTCGGCGGATTGAAACGCGTCCGCTTTCCGATTAAGTCCGAAAAACGAGCGTCTCTCGCGAGAAGTGAGTCGATCGTGGAAGCGCAGGCCGAATCAGGAGTAGGACTATGAGCAGGACTACGAGCAGGAGTATGCACGACTACGAGCAGAACTACGAGCAAGAGTATGCACGACTACGAGCAGGACTACGAGCATGTGTGCTCGCGTAGGTACTCGGAAGTTCGAGGAAGGGTTAGGATCGGGAATGAAATTTAATACGTCGCCCGCGCCCGGCAGAGAAGACGTCGCCCGTTCGACGGCGTAAAATATGGTAATCCGATGTCGCCGAGCGTGAGCACGATCGCCATAACTATGCCGGATAATTCGGCCGTTAAAACGATCGTCGAACACGGCGCGGATCGTTCGCGGAACGGGCCCGGACGATAAACTCGCCCCACTTTCATACAGTGTCGCGCGACCGCCCGGTTATTGCGGCAATTAGTGCTTTGACACGACTGTTAAATATGTAAATTTCGACTCGATCGACCGTGGGCCCCGCCGAGAACGTGCCACCGAGAACAAAATGACCCGCCGGGTAGCGGATGGGGTCGGGTAGGCCGACGGAGGCTGAGAAAGGTGAGGAAAAAAAAGGTGGAAGGAAGAGGATGGTGCGGAAAGCGTAATTAGCAGCAAGATCGGCCTAAAAGATAGCAGGATGATAGCAGGATGATAGCAGGATGATAGCAGGCTGATAGCGGCCGTATACTTTCGCGAAGCGGTCGTTCAAAGGACAAGGTGTTAAAGCGCTATTCGCTACATTTGCTTTATCCAGATTTACCTAACGCCGAACGTTCACGCCCGGCCGAACTCCATAGACATATTCTCGGATGTATAGAATCTGCATAATACGGTGGCTGCATAATGCAGAATGCGCCGGTGTAATCCTGTGTCGACCCTATTTCGGATAGTGTGCCGAGGGTATCGGAGTCAAGGTTGACATTATGCCTATCTGCGGCACATTGGGCTCCTGGCATAATCCCGTATGTGCCATGTAGAATGTTTTATGTAATAGTTGCAGAAAAGTGGGAGATATGCGCCGCGGGAGGGGGCGATGTAAATTTTGCGGCACGTGTTGAAAGAATAAAACGCAATAAAATGTATGCATAAAAGCAATGTACGTGATTCTGTGTTAAAAAAATATTCTTTTAAGAGCTTAAAATGTAAATAAACTGGACAAGTGACAATGTTCAAATTATCGAATATACAATGCTCTTCGATTTTAACCAATTCCGTGGCTTTAAAAGATTTTAAAATATCACCAAAATTACTAAAACGAAAAAATACAAACATCATTGCATCAATTTGTGCACAAACTACACTGATATAATTTTATACATTGTACATCCCATTGGAATAAAAAAAGGTCAGCAGGATATAAAGCTCAGAGACAACATGGGAAATAAGTAACCCATAACAGGGTGAGATGTAATAAAATAAATAAGGGATAGCGTGGATTTACCTAAGAAACACAATTTTCGGGGAAGATCGATGCCTCGAGAGAGGAGGATAGCTCTGATGTTCGAAATGGGGAGGGTCTGGGAAAGGTTTTCATCCAACTTTCATCCCGGGACAGAACCCAGCGTCAGGAATGGCAACATGCTCGTGACAGGACGGTAACATACTCGTCGATGGACGAGATCATTCTCCTCGAGAAAAAGGAACATTTTCGTTGAAAGGGGGCGGTTTATATATTTGCACCTGTGGTTATGTATGCATGGGTATACACTTATGTGATATTGACATGTTAAATAAGAAACGTATTCCAAGTTTTGGGATAACCGCTTAGAAATTCTCCTCGCAAACGTATGTCTAATGACATTGTCATAATGGCAGACGAAGACGCCAAGTGACTGCTGACAGTCGGTGATTAATCATTCGATTGCCGCGAAGAGAAGCTCGAGACAGAAAAACTGTCATATCTTATGCCTTTCGTTCTCTTACAGGTAGGAAATACAAATGTGACATTCGAATGCCGCTTTAAACATGTATTAAACGAAAATGGCAATTAGCATTGTTAATACGCACGTCCCTGATTTTCATTTGACACAAAATGCAAAGTCAACCACACTGTATGGGCACGCTGCATTTCTAGGGAAATACATATATTCCGTCACTGCCTATAAAAGTAAAAACGTAGCTGATTCAATCTCATACGTGACAAACAACCGTCACGGTATTCGATTAACCGAATGTATCCTACACTTTACGGCAAGCCCATTCAACTTTTTTGCCCGATCGCGACCGTACTCGAGTCATGGCAGAGAAAACAATTCGGGTCTGAAGTACCGTTCGAAGTTGCTCAACTCGAACAACAGGGACACGTCCGTCGTTTCTTTCCGTCTAATCTATGTAAAGAATTACAGAGTCATCCTCTCTCGAAATATGAACCGCTAGAAGGAGGTTAAGGACCGCGAGTGCGACTAGGAGATGCAAAGGAGTAAAGGAAACAAGAGAGAGGAAGAAAGAGAAAGAGAAGGAGAGAGAGAGAGAGAGAGAGAAGTGACGACGTGAATATTAAACCGGAGGAGCCAAGAGGCGCACCGGTCCTTATATTATTCACGCACGAGAGTAGCTCCTTCCCCGTAGCTTTTTCCCAACGAGAAGCAAAAAAGTTACGAAGTAGTCTCGCAGCCGGCGCTAAGGGGGAGTGAGAGTTAACGAGCCTAACGGCGTAGGAAGTAAACAGAAGAAATGAAGATCCCTCGCACCACGGTTGTCAAGAGTGGCTTCCTACGCGTCTCCTCTCCTCCTCCCTCACTCTCTCTCTCTCTCCCTCTCTCCCAGCTCGCCCCGATCCGTGAAGATACAGGGAGAGATACTTTTTCCTCTGGCGAGGGCGAAAAAAGGAATCGAGGCGGCCGAGGATGGAAGTCTTAATGAAGCTGCTGCACCGACGCGCGTACGCCGGTAAGGGAAACATTGTGAGAGACGCCGGGGAGGAGAGGGAGGAGGGGGGAGGGCGAGAGGCACGGACGCGATAAATACGGATAACGCCGCGGGTAATTTCTGCCCTCTCACGGTAATTGATTTCAAGTATGATCGCGACGCAGGCCGTCCGGGCGCCGAGTTCCGGCGAGGATTGATGCGCAGCGTGCCGCAATGCGCTCGGCGATAAATATGGCGCGCAAACGGATGGAAGTCGTCAGGTTCGCGGGCTCGTTCGACGGAACTGGCGTGAAATATTTTCCTGCGCGCCGGCACATTGCGCCGCTGTTAATACGTTCCGTGCCGGACCGATTTTCGAGGACTTTCCGTTCAGGCCGAGTGGGGCGTATACGACCCACACTTTTGCAATTAAATAAGCTCGTCTGTGACGTACGCCTTACAATTATTCAATAGTGCAGGGCCATGATTATGAAGAGAAGGGTATCAATTTTAATATGCATAGGACAACAAAGCAATAAATTTAATTTTTACGGGAATTATTTTAACAAACACATGATCGAACGTTTACTCTACCGGACTAATTGCAAGCAGCCTGAGCGAAAAGTTCAGCGGGGGTCGCTTACGCCGCACACAGTACGGAACCTGTTAAACGGCAAGTTCGCCTGACAGTTCATCACCTCTCGCTCCCCCCCGCGATGGGGTCCGCGCGGACCCCGGCACAGTCTACGCTGCGGTGCACGCGCGTGGCGCGCGGATCCGCGATGACGGAAGAGCGGGGAAGATGAAAATAATGAAAAGCTCGCGGGCGATGTTGCTCGGCGCGGTCCTTTTATTTGAGCTGAAGGGCCATACAGGGGGCTCTTTGTGTCGGTGCCGAACGAGGCGAAGGCTAAGGAGAGAACTCGGCACGAGGAGAGCGTATGCGCGAGCGAGTGCGATAGAGAGGAATAGAGAGCAACAGACAGAGAAAAAGAGAGACCGAGAGAGAGAAAGAGAGCGGTCGGGATAAACAATGAGAAAGGAAACGGAGAAGGCTCATCATTGCCCCCGCGTGTCAAAGACCCTTTGATTATGTTTTTTCCCGTCACGGCCCAGTCGATCATCGAGCTCGCATTACTCGATGCGAACGACGCTCGCGGATAATGAATATGGAAATGGCACGGCCGCTAAGCGTACAAGTTTGCGGCCCGTTTATAACGCGGCCATCATCGGCCGATAGATATCAGACTCGACCGCGCGCATGATTCATCTCACCCTCCCCCCCTCCCCCCTCTCAGCCCCTCAACCTCCGAGCAAATTGGTAGGACGACCTAAAAAGAGAACGGTTTTTCACCGCGAATTATTTATCGGCCGCGTACGGTCGTGTAGTACACGACCAGGTGTTGATCGGCGAGCCTTTCTATTTTTCAATTCCGTTAATACAGATTCAATAACGGCCGGCTCGGGCGCTTTGCTTTTGTTGTTAACGACTCGACGTGCGCCGAATGTAAATGACCGCGGCGATACGCGAGATTACGCGTACAGTGTAAGTTAGGTTGAAATATATTCAGGACTGGAAATGACGAACCGGTTCGTACTGGCCAGCGCTGCCCTTCAAAAGGAGCGGTGTTAAGGTTAAGCGGCGGTCGCTATCGCGACGACCTTTAACGCTCTAGCCCCGGTAGGACCAAAGATAAACTACCCTCAACTTTAACTATCAGCATGAGAATCGGCGCGAAGTTTCCTGTACTTACATTCCTGCCTCTTTGCAAATGTCCCCCGGATATGAATAATTACGCTTGCGAAACTTGTTTGTAAATTCCGTAATACCGAACATATTGCTCTTTCGACGATAGCGGCGGCCAGAGATTAGAATTTCCAGCTTGGACATTTGTTTACGCCGAACGACGCGACGATCCATTACGATTGAAATTGAACCTAGCCGTCGTATTTATTAACTTCCGCCCCGCTCGACGCGGCCCTCTTTAATTGCCACCGGGAAGTGTAATTGAATTACGGCGAAAATTCGCTGTAGGTTTCAGTTCTTTTTCGGTGCACATGCGTGCCGTTAAAATCGAAGGGTCGGAACTCGCGCGAGCATTATAACGTAAAGTCCATATTGCGGGGTGGTGAAAACGGTGGCTCGTAGTGCGGTTAACACCGTCGAAAACCGGTCGTTACACCACCTACGTTGCTAATATTCGCGAAACCACCGGCCAGCGTCGAAACAAGCCACGCTCTCGGCCGGGCTGCGTTCGGCACTCAAAAATATCAGCGGTCGGAAGCCGCGTGCCGATAAAAAATCCGAGGATCGAACAGATTTACCTTGGCCAGCCATTACGCGCAAAGCTCACGTTATTGTGCATACGTTTGTACACAATCAAAGGTCGACGACCAGGTTCGCAAACCTGAACAGTAACCCAACCACAGAGATACTCTACACGAAAGCTGGGGCAGTCTTGCCATTCGAGAAATCCTACCTTCGCTGGCGGCTCAAACCTCCTCGATACATAAACAAGTACGGAAAAGGACGAAAACGGAACTGAGCGTAAGTGAAGTTCGCACGCACGTTCAACAATCAAAGGTCGACAACCAGATTCGCAAACCTGGACAGTACCTGACCGTAGAGATACTGTAGAGGAAAGCTGGGGCATTCGAAAAATCCTCTCTTCACTCGCAACTCGAAGCTCGTCGCTACATAAAGAACCACGAAGAAGGAGCAAAACGAAACTGACAATGAGCGCAAGTGAAGCTCACCTCGCATTGTTCGCACGCGACGGTCGCGTCGCGTGGCTCGCCCTCGCACATCTGGCACTGCATCTTCGTGTTGCGGGACTCCTGGTACTTGTCGACGATGCGCTGCATGGCCCTGTACTTGGGCAAATTGTGCGCTCCGCCCTCATCGAAGTAAACCGTCTTCTGACAGACCGGGCAGGAGAGACAGAGCGTGCCGCCGGACGGCGGAAATCCGCCGTTCCCCGGCGTCCCGACGTAGCTGCCGGGCCTGGAGCTCGTCGACGTGCTGCTGCACACGACGCCGGAGTCGGTCTCGGACAGGATGGACAGCTTGTCCGCCTCCTGATCGGATCCCGGCGCGGTGGAGGAGTCCGTTGTCGATTCCGGCGGCGAGTCAGGCGGTGCCTGGATGGTCACCGCGCACGACAGACACAGAGCGTGCCAGCACGGGAGCAGGACAGGGTCGGCGAAGAGCTCCTTGCAGCAGGGACACCTTAGTTCGTCCTCCATCGTGCGGCCGAGACTTGCCACGTCCAGGTTCTGCCGAAATGCGCCCCGCGCGCCGCTACGAGGAATGCGCCGATCCTGAAGGTCGCGCCGATCCGCGCGTACCGAAGGTCCGACCTTCGACGCAATGTTCGCGGCTTCGGACGCAGGCACTCTCACTCGTCGCACGTGGATGCCTTGACCCTTCGACCGCGCGTACTCATCTGGACCGCGGCTCGGTCCGCTTCTCCGTATCGAATCGGAGATCGAACGATCCCTCGAGGTCGCCGTACACCTCTCTCCCTCTCTCTAACTCTCTCTCTCTCTCTCACACACTCGCTCTCGCTCTCTCCTCGATCCCTTTTACTCCTCTTACCCCCTCACTCCCTCGCCACTAGTTCGCACGATACATTCTCCACTCGCCGAGCGTCGACGCGCACCACTTCTCTATCCTCGCACCGATTTCCGCGATCCGAACACAAAGATACCGCGTCCGACACCGAACAAACACTATCCTCCGTTCCGAGGTACAGTTCCTGAGCGTGTCCTCGCAACGTGCTCCCCACTGCGTACACTATCTCGCACGCGTTACCCTTTCGCGCGGCCTCAGCTCGCCTTGCACAGACGATCCTATCATCTGTCGATCGCTCGCATCGCGTTCACGACCAACTGCGTATTTAATCCAGAGTGAAGAAGAAGATGAAGAAGAAGAAGAAGAAGCTGGTCTATCCGCAAGCAAGTTCACATCTTCTCGCCAGCTTCTCGAGCTACACGATGCCTCGCAGGCGCGAGTTTGCGGCACGAATTTTCCCGCTGCAACCGCACTGATAAAAAAACTGCGTGCAACTTGTAAGATCCACTGTTATGTTGTTAACTTGGGTAGCACGATAAACTTGGAACTTGTCGCGGTCGGGCGCGATTCACGCGTGAAGACGCATACGGGCCACTCTTCTCTCGCCGATATCGAATGCGTCGTCGGTATCTCGGGCGCGAGCGTTATGAAACATCTGTTACCTGGAAGCCGTCACCGGGTTGACTGACTCCCGGCGCAGAGTCAAAGAACCGTCGCGCACCGCGGCCACGCACCGTACTTCAGGGCCGGAGGAATAAGGTGGCGCCAACGCCAGCCCAGTGCCCGGACATAAATTGCTGACCCGATGCCCATTAAGGGCTTACGTTAATGTCCGCGCTTAAGCTTTCCGCAATATTAAATACACATGTCGAGTATTACATGTTTCGGAGGCATTTGCGAATATTGAGTATCAATTAAAGTTCGCAGATTGTAAATGAGACTGCGTTTGTCATGGATGTTACTTACGTTGTTGAGGTTGTTTGGAGATGAGTGGAAGATCGATGACGTCGAAGGGAATCATCATTCCAATTGTCGTAGAGATGTCCCTCAGTAAATTAGGTGTTTTATAGTCGGTTAACTCCTTTCTCTGTTCTGTCTGGACATCTGTAACAGAAATTAATCGATCTGTTAACATCAAACCTTGGCAAATGTAATCTGATGCGAGATATTCAAACATTGATATTATACATTTTTAAATGTCTGAATACATAGCGGGAATTCATGCCAGTTTAAAGGAAGTTATGCAAACACGGCTTTGAATTAAATTTTGAACGAGTGTACGCAGTAACCTGCAGCAGAGTTCCCTCTCACTTCGCCATACATCCGCTAATCATAATCAAATAAATCAGAAAGCTTCTTTTGATCCTCGGAAATCAATATCACACCTCACACTGTCCTCGCGTATGTCATTAAACATTTCGCCCGGAATGCGGACGAGATATCAAACATTACGGTAAAACTGTCGTACTTTGATCATGCATTATTAGCATATAAAGCGCTGAAGTTTCAACGCGACAGTTCGTAATGCCTGTTTGATATAAACTCCGCGAGCTCTGCAAACTGCATTCCCCGTCCTTTTCTCGCCTTTTCAAATTTGTTGCATTCGCCGCAGCCGTGTGCCGTACCTCCTGCATAGTGGGCAGTCTAGCATGAAAATATATATTCACCTTTTGATGTACCCCACCGATCGTCCCATTGACTTTGTCTTTGCCCCTGACTTTCCGCATGCGGCGCGCAGTTTAATCCACAGAACTGTTTGCCCTCTGAAAACAAGCGCGAATCGTCAAACTATCACACAATTTATCACGAGTTACTGCGCCCAAAAGTGGCAAGATAACCTCTAATGGACGGATAAACGACGCTAATGAACACCGCGTCATTCCACAACCCCGGAACCAAATACATATAACTACTTTAAAGAGCGCAATGAAATACCACTCACCTTACTCCCTCACGTACTTCTTCTTCCATCTCCCATATAATGACAACTTGTTCGGTCCCTTATTCAGTTTACGACACCCTGCACAAAAGTTCAAACTGACAATAACTGACGATTCGCGTTTCGACTCGCCGAGGACGCGGGAAAATTAAACCGTAAGACAATGAATCCACTCAAGTGACGCGCAAAAGGGCTAGGTTCGCGATTGTGCCGGTACGGCGCTGTTTCGCTCTTTCAAACGAGACGCAAGATGGTGAAGCGGGAAGCAGTGTAACAGAAAGGGGACGACGTACTTCTCTCCGGCAACAGAGGGAGAGCAGGATCCGAGGTCGAGGTAGGAAGGAAAAAGGACAATGGCAAGCGAGCGAAACTATCGCTAAGGAGAAATAGGAAAGGGCCATGGGGGGGAAAGCGGTGAGGCTCGGGTTTTGTCGGGATATCGGCCAGCTGCATTCTGATCATTGAACGGGCTTACCTACGAGAGCGGCATCGGCGACCCGCGTTTGCCCATATTAGAGGCCACTCCACTGTTCTCCTTTAATCAAGCTGTCAGATTTATGTTCGCGGCTGAGCGACGTTTAAACCGCTCCGCCGGAATATATCACTATACGTTACTGGTACGGTACGTACATACCTGGTTTCCTGAATCCGCGACCACTCTCGCGAATAGAGAGAGAGAGGGGGAGGGGGAGAGCAAAACTTGCCGTGAAACTCCAAGCGATTACCAGCATCTGAGATTATTTCCCTGGCCATTAGCCAAATGTTGACGCTACCGACCGATAGTATATTTATATCTTTACGCCATACGGGCACGATTTGTAGGCAGAGGTCGCATAAATGTCCGTGGACCAGCAAGTTTCGTGAGAAAAATGTAAGATTGCCCACTCGAAGTCGTTCTGACACGTTCGAGGAGCAATTCATTCTCTCTCGTTCTTTCTCGTTCTCTCGTCTGCTCTCTCTTTCTCTTGCCGCAGAATGTGGGATGCCTCTTTGCAGGGTGAAATTCTGGAAGCCCCGATAGAGAGAGGATTCGGTGCGTCGTTATTCAAAACGAGTGCCGTGCAAACAATCGCCGAGTGAACTTCATGGCAATCAGCGTCCGCAGGGCGAACGTATTGCTCGTCAATCCGCGGGCCACCATCATTTCCTACGTATATCTCCGATTCGCATCAGTTCCACTCGTAACAATTGTATCATCAGCAGGCCCCATTTGCAACAGTGCATAATGCATGCGCCTGACGTGCAACTGCTTGCGAGCCCGCGATCGCGGCCACTGTATAAACGATAAAATCTATCTGTTTGTACGGGTTCCATGCCGGGTGAATAATGCCCTTTCATGAAGCCTTAATTAGCCTCATTAATTTACACCACTTCTACTATCGGGTATCGATGCGGTATCATGCCCAACGAATATCGGGCTGATAGATATGGTTTAATTGTAGGGCCGTAATCGTTCAAACTCTGTTCAACAACATGGCTATGGCATTCTAATGCGGAAACGGAAAGTGGTTGCAAAACATTTATTACAACATGACAATATTTATTAAAAGTTCTACCAAGGAATGAGTAACCGTAAATTCTGTTCTTATACGTGACAATTGATTATTAAAACAAATAGAAGTGTACTGTACTTACTCTGCAGTATTTGAAAGCTTCCGAAAGTATAAACATGTCAAAGATGCAGATCGCAAAATAAAAACACGTGGGTTCGATTAAAGATGTTGTTTCGTATTACAGGTGGCAGCACTAGGCAGATGAATTCTGGACTCGGACGAGACCAACCTTACCATGCGATACTTTCTCATTCGGTTATCAACCTCATTCTGAGTTACACACGCGGAGGAGAAAGATCTGATAGTTGCACCGACGAGATATACCTAAAGACTGCTCACCTTATGGGACTTTGTGTCGCCCGAAAATTGAGCCGTACTGGGACGCCCTCTCGGCGTATAGAGCGGCCGAGTCAGGAAACTCAAGGCAACGCAACGAACTCACTGATTCCAGTTTTTACACCAAGTTACGAAGAATTGCGAAGAACCACTGCCGTGACGATCGTGGTGGGGGAAAGTTCAGATGTGTGCTGTCAGTCAGCGAGTCGTCTACTATGTATCGAACGGAGTCAAAGAATGAGCTATGGCTCTGACTCTTCTCCGGCACGATCGCATGCGTGTTTCCTTTGACATAAGCCAGCGGTATTAAAATGCTTTTTCGTCCCTAACCTAACCGATGATCTGATAAAGTATCTTATTCGAAGGGTGTAGTTGGATGCTGGGGTCAAAATAACATAATATAACAATTATAAATCGAAAACGTCATGCGATAGCTCATTAAAAAATACCCATTTTCATCACGTTTTAACTTTCAATCTGGAAGGGCAAGGGGCAGTAGGTTGTAAATTAAAAACTTTCGTTTTTGCTCATTTCTAAAAAAGGGGTGTCCGTGAAAAAAATCAAGAACCTCCTTTCTGGCCGTTTCTGGCGTGTTAAAATTAATTTGTAGAACGAATTTTCATGCATCCTTTATAAGATAAGTATATTATGCAATATTCAATACTATGAGATGGGGTACAATAAACAAATATAGGTGCTAAGAAAACTGCTAAAACAAGGAGAATATGTAGTAATTGCGCTTGTTATTTTATGCTAAAATATTTGTAGGTCCGCTAATATTATCGGTTGCACAACGGCAAAACGTCTTTTTTCTCAGTACTACTCTCTTTATTATTATTTTCCGTTAGTTTATTATTATTATTACTTTGTCGTTTCTTTCTTTTTCTTCCTTTTTTTGTGCAGCTTAATCTCTCTGTATTTTATCCTTTATTTTTCTTTTTCCTAGAGATAAGTTAACATAATATTTAGGTTAAGTTATATTCAATTAAATATTAAAGCCAGTTTCTTTTTTGGACCCATGTTCTGTAGCCCCCCGCATAAAACGAATGCGGTGCATGCGCCGAATTATATTTCATCTAATGTTCAAGCGCATTTAATGTTAACCGGGCCGATTCAAAACCTTCCCACTGCTGCATTCCGGGAACACGTACACACTTTTATTTACACTTTCGGCATCTGCGCACGAATCCAATACTCTCAAGATCACTAGGCATAGGGACACCCCTCCTTCATGCGATTGTCATATTCTTGACGATTGTCATATTTTCGACGTATTCTATACGTGCATTTTTATGTTTTTCTTCTTACAATGTATTTGTACAAGAAAAACATTAATATATATGCGAAATGTCTAATAGTAAATGTCATTGGCCGGCCTCAGGATCCAATGGTGACGATTCAAACTCCTCACCTGAGTGAAATTTTTCCAATCCTGCATACATTTTTATTAACATTTATTAGCAGCCAAGTTTTAAGAGTTCGCGGAGGCGATACAGTGGAGGCCCGATGAATTTTTCCTGAGATCTGCCAGATAAATTTTGACGCTTAAACCCCACCACTAGGCGGGATCCCCCTCGCATTCGGCAACTGTCACGCCTGATATCGCAGCGTAATTCCTTTGAATACTAACGTAATGTGGTGAAAAGTTCATAATCTTATAAGTAATGTAAGGGGATTTTCGAGGAAACAACTACTATTCGGTTTAACTATGACTTTCCTTGCGGCTGCTCTCCTCTACTACTCAAAATGCTATATCCCGGAAAGAAACGCGCTTCGCACCTCCCCTCGTGCAAATCCTGGCTCGGTGACGTCAGCGGCCGCCAGTTCTAGCGTCCATTGACATGCGCCGGCTAGCGTTTGTCACAGCAACGACTATGTACATATGTACGAACGTGTAATATGTAAACCTTTTAATAAGAACAAATATAAACCGAGTTGTACTGTGTTTGGTATCATTTAACTCGGAATAATATTACTAATATGTTTTGTCTTCAGTCCGTCTTTTTTCCTTATCTGCCGTTTCTACTTCTGATCATCCGTATCGGCAAAAAGCAAACGAATGAATTCGACTACAGTAGATTTTCTATATGAGTCCGATTTGAGCTACACGATATCTGTCCACGGATGCCCCTTTCACAAACAGGGGTCGTCGTCGGCCGAGCGGTTCCCCGTCGCTTGTATCGCAGTGGCATTTTTTGATGCTGACAATTGAACAGCGACGCGGTCTATCGGTGGGACACTAACCCTAATTAACAAATCAAAAATTGTTAATTGCAATTTTTCGTTAAAAAGAAGTTTACTCGTATATTGGAAACATTTTTCTAATAAAAATAAGACCAAACACGAAATGGTTACGACACTTGGTTTCGCTATTCTGACTTGTCAAACACACTGTCGCCTAAACGTCGCGGAATCAATGTGGTGTGAAGAAGGAACTTCTATTCGATGTGAATCAAGTACCTGGCGAATGAATCGACGCTTACCGTGGAGCTGGATGAGAAACAAAGTTTTCTTGAGTGGAATGAATGTCCCCTATTCGTTATAAGCCCATTTGGCGGCATTTTTTTTGCGTCTCTTACCGTGTAGGGACACCATTGGCAGGTGCCTCCTCACAAACTCACACAGGGATCCTGCTACAGTTTAGCCGACTTTAAACTTCTCATACGCAAATAAAGTGGCAAGCAATTTTATATGTAAATAGGAGTTTTAATTAGTAACAAAATATAACCCGATTGGTTTCGTGTTTGGTCTCATTTTACTTAGCAAAATATTAGCAATACGGTACTGACATTTTTATTCATAAAAAGTCAAAGTTGTAAAAATTTCTTCGCTGCACTAGTGTTGCCCATCGTCATGTGGCATTGAATCATTCAACAATGGCTTCACCTTCACTCCCTCTTTCTATATCAACTGTCCCTACGTTTGGCGGTGTCGGCAAATTACAAAGAGACGGGCGCGTGGCCCAGCGTGGCCGGCAACGTGGCGCAGAGACGACATTCGTGTCAAATCACCGGATGTACGAGCAACGGAGAAACTTTAGAATTGTAAACATAGAAATAAAAAAGTTTTGCGTACAGACAGGGTCGTTTCGTTTCTCATGTTCCGATCATTTGTATGAAATGGAATACAATAATCAATGTAAGAGAGCAAGTGTATTGGAAGGCATTTACTTCTTTAATTAACAAGTACTTTTTGCAACATTTTCAACCTCGTCGGTGCTGCTAGCACTTAAAATTATCACGATACAAAAATTGGGAGTGATGGGATTCGATAATGTATAAAAGTTCGTTCTACAAATTAGTTTAAAACGCCAGTAAACGACTAGAAAGGATGATCTTGACTTTTTCACTGACACCCCTTTTTTAAAAATGAGCAAAAAGGGAAGTTTTCAATTTACACCTCACTGCCCATCGCCCTTGCAGATTCAACGTTAAAACATGATGAAAATGGGAATTTTTTAATGAGCTATCGAATGACGTTTTTGGTTTATAATTGTTTTGGGATCGCTTTTGAGCCCCATCATCACCCTTCGAATAAGATACTTTATCAGATCATTGGTTAGGTTAGGGACGAAAAGGCATTTTAATACCGCTGGCTTATGCCAAAGGAAACACTTGTACGCAATCGTGTCGGAGAGGAGTCGGAGCCGTAGCTCATTTCTTGTCTCCGTTCGGTACGTAGCAGACGACTCGCTGACTGAGAGCACGTACATCTTTTCCCCACCACGACCGTCACGACAGTGGTTCTTATGAATTACTCGTCGGTACGTGGTGTTACCTACGCTGTTATACTTCTTTACCTACATCTTTTCGCTCTCGTGCCAGGCCCCACCAGGCCCCATTATCGGAAAAAAAAATTGCCCATAGTGAGCAGTCTTTAAGTATATCTCGTCGGTGATAGTTGTCAAGTGAGTGTTATCGGGAATAACAGAAATAATCATGTAAAGTAATTCGAGGCGTATGTCAAGCGATCGATCGATTTGGGATCACGTCGAGATTAACGGTTGGTATCGCAAATTGGGCGTTCGTCCATATTATCCTGTACAGGTTTTATTCATGCCGGCTGTTACCCACGTACACTTCGGAGTATATTCGGAATATGTGCCGTTCATTGTTTTTGTAAATAGACTGCAACGGGAGGTCGCCCATGAAATCTATATAAATAGAATAGCACGTACTACGTATACATGCTAGTCAATCGGCGAACACCTTTGAGAATTATATAAGGCGTGTCTGTGATCAATTGTGACGTTGAACTTGGAAACAATCACGTGATTGGATAACGATACAATCTTCATGCTAATCAACCGTCTCCGTTCTTTATTGACACTTGTTATTATGTCTGCAGAAACGGTCATGCAGTTCAATTGAAGCAATTGCCGTTGCGTGCATTCGACGTGTTTTTCCAATACTTGGTAATGCACTTTTCTCTCATATGTTGACAGTTGATAAATGCCGAAGATTGGCTTTGATGAAAGCGTTTATGCTACTGTGTTACCGCCTTTTTTTTCAAATTCGGCTTTACGGTACTACGTGGAAGAAAGTAGCAACGTGCATTGCTAATTCATTAAATGTTATTGTTCAGACGTATTCTCAATGAAATTAATTGTATTTCTTTCAATGATGTGGTGAAAATGGAACGTTGATATGTTGCAATATAATCACGAAGATTGTGAAATCTATCTGTTTAACTTTTGACCTTTAAATTCAGATACGTTCGATATACAAAATATAAATGTGAAGAACGTTCTTATTTGAACATATTTAATTTTAAGTATTGAATACCTAGAATGCCTTAAACATGGCATGTTAATGTTTTACACGCAACAGGTAACTGTGAACAAAATAAAAAGCATTTAAAATCCAGTGAAATTAGTCGCTAGTCGCTAACACGAAAATTAACGACATGTCGGCTCAACATAAAGATTTTTGGTTAATTTCATAACATGAATGTTTTTGCCGCTACATCTTTCCTGACTTAAGCTGACAATTCTAAATTTCAGACTTTGAAATTTCGGAAGCTTGAATAAGAAAATTCAAGCTTAATAGGCACTATGACGGTAAATGTGATAAAAACCTTGACACAAAGGACCGTCTTACCACACATCAATTATGTCTCCCGACATGGATCTACCAGCAGGTTGGTGTCTCACGATCAATCTCGCATTCCATATCAAATTACGAAAATAATCTCCGATGACACCATTCTGGCACGTTTTTTAAGAATACATTTCATGGTCATAAGCGTCCGGAATTTTCATCAAATTTCACATTACATTTATCTATATTGTTTTATTCTTGAAACTCGACCGCTTTTAGAAATTAGATTATAACGTAAGCGGTGTATTATATATAATATGACAACATAATCACCGACGATTTTTCGATTGTATTTAAGAACAAATAGTAATGTTACGGAACATTGTCGAACATTCAGCCAGAGTACCTGCACCACATACGATCTCGTTGTTGTTGGCGGTGGGATTGTTGGTTGTGCCACCGCACGGGAGATGATGATGCGCCATCCAAATATGAAAATGGCAATTGTAGAGAAGGAGAGTATTTTGGCGAGACATCAATCGGGGCACAACAGTGGTGTTGTCCATGCGGGTATATATTACACGCCAGGCAGTATGAAGGTAAATGACCGTACCTTGCTCATTTCTGTCAGTCAGACAACACATTTTGTATACAACAAACTAAAAAACTATTTTAATATCCATATATTGGAGTGCCTCAAGAGAGTAGCAAACAATTGACAGTGTATAATTACAGGCTAAAATGTGCGTCGAAGGTTTAAAATTATCATACGAGTACTTCTGTAAAAATAACATACCGCACAACAAAGTGGGAAAGTTGATAGTGGCTCAAACACCTGAACAAGCCAAGAGGATCGACGATCTTTACGATCGCGGAATAAAGAACAACGTGCCCGACCTTCAAATTGTTGAGAAAGACTGTATTTCGAAATATGAACCCAAGTGCCGGGTATGTCTCTGCTTCGAAAACTTATGACGGTCTTAACGGTCATAAACCTCTAGTTCTCATATGTGATAACTGTAGGGAGAAAAAGCATTGTGGTCACCGTGGACGGGTATCGTCGATTGGGCCTTAGTAACCAGGAAATTTGGTGAAGATTTTCAAAAGATGGGCGGCGAAATATTTCTAAATTTCGAAGTAACCGGTTTTGGTGAAATGACGGAGTCGCAAGGTTCTGGCGGCCTGGCACCAATATCGGTCCAATCAAAAAATAAAGTACATTGAATTATTTACGTAACTGGTAACTTACCTGAATATAACGACTGGATTGCAGCATGTTACGATTTATTTACACAGAGACATTGTTTTACAGTGCCTTCAGGCAAGACACGTATTAACATGTGCCGGATTGCATTCGGATCGTTTGGCCGTAATGACAGGATGCGACGTGAATCCGAGGATTATTCCGTTCCGCGGCGAGTACCTAATGCTAAATGACGATAAAAGACATCTGTGTACGACGAACATATACCCCGTGCCCGATCCAAGGTTTCCCTTCTTAGGTGTTCACTTTACACCTAGGATGTCAGGTGACATTTGGCTTGGGCCCAATGCAGTCCTTGCGTTTGCGCGGGAAGGATACGGGTAATGATATCACTAATTTAGTTTCAAAAACACCTATCTTTCGTAGCATCTGATCACAAACCAATTAATAAATACATGTCGTCAGTTGGTTCGATATCAACGTAAAAGACTGCATCGAAATGGCAAAGTTTCCAGGCTTGTACAAACTCTGTGCAAAGTTCTTTATCCCAGGATGCAAAGAGATAATGAAGTCAATCTTCTATCAATTGGCGGTCAAGGATCTTCAAAAAATGATTCCAGAAGTGACACGGAAAGACGTCAAAAGGTTTATTATATCATTTATTGATCATTGCCGTGACGATTAAAAGTTGAATTTGTGAATAAGTCTGTTTCGTCTTTATAGAGGATCGTCGGGAGTTAGGGCACAAGCATTGGATAAGGATGGTAAATTAGTGGATGACTTTGTGTTTGACGGTGGTACCGGAAGTATTGGCGGCAGAGTCCTCCACTGTCGAAATGCTCCGTCACCAGCTGCCACGAGCAGCATGGCAATTGCCAAGCATATCGCTGATAAGCTCGAAGCAGATTTTAAATTTTAAGATATTTATCCCAATGTATAAATTGTAGAACGAATATTATGTTTCATTGAGGTTCACGAGTCCGCACACTCGTACGTGACGATGAAGATATTCCATTATTACATCGTACTTTGCTATGAGAAACGATTTATGTAATGGTTGTAATCCGTTTATGTATTTATACGTAACCAATCTATTTAGCGCGTGCGACCTTTCTTACATTATACTCTTTTCTAAGGAAATGACGTTGCCTTTGTAATAAATTGTATTTGCAAATGATCTTTTATACGAGAAAATGCAAAATACATTCTTATACCTTCAGTACGTCGTAATAACAGCTTTTTTTTCACAATATCTCCTTCCAAAATAGGTGTTGTATCGCATTTAATAAAGTCCATTTAATCGATGTTTATGTAATAGAATTAAGAACTGTTTTTGTGTACATCAAATAATGCATATTACCCTTGAACCACAATTATTCTAAATAGATATATACGTATGTATTTGTATATATGTACATTTATATATATATTCACAATTATCTAACTTTGTAATAAATAGTTAACAAATGTTTGGCTATTCTTATCTCTTAGTTACATTTAAAATATTTCTACTATGAGTAACAACATGAGAAAAGTCAGTCACATTTGATTTTAACATTCTTGCCTTCACATTCTTTACAAAGAGTTTAAAAATTGAGCTTTGGAATTTTTTTCTTTTACACTGTACATACCACAATACACTCTGGTAGCAATTGATTTACGCTCATGTTTTAAAAACATCAAAAACTGCTGAAATGTAGATACTGTTGTCTCTAATGAGAATTTGTTAAATGTACTACTTTCATGCAGTAGCAAAAAAGTGTATATACTAGAAAATATATTAATACATTTTGTTCATAAATTATTTAGGAGAATGTCTTGAAAATGGAATACACTTTTGAAAATTTCAAAACCTACTTACAACAGTCTATATTATTCTAAGTCTGCCTTCTGATATCATGAGACGCGACATTGCAAAATCCCAAGCTGCAGTTGAATGGAATCCCATATTTGACATTACAACAGCATACTCACTTAGGGCAAACATGGAGTATACTGAAAGAGTACAAAGCGGATGTGAAATGAGAAATCATGAAATTCAATATGAATCTAAATTTAATGATGGTTAAGTTAAGGATCCTCAATATATTTTAACTCACCTAATGGTTCACAGTACTTGTTATGTCTATAAAAAAAATAACATGCAAATAGAATAGAGGACATATTTAGCACCAATGACCTCCATTTCCATTTTAAAGCAATACTTTCAGACCCATCTCTCGTAGTGTTACAGCAACTTTTCATCAGAAAGTATGCCAAAATCATGTGAATGAAAGATGTCAATAAAAATGTTATAAAAGATAACTTATGAAGGGCTGCAAAGAAATTCCATATGTCAGATGTTAAAAGACAGTCAAGGTCAGACTACTTCACCCAACTACAAATACATACCATAATTCTCATCTGATGTCCAAAAGCTTAATGTCACAAGAGATATGTTTTCAATGGCATAACAAAATAGCACAATATTGCTAATATTTTGCGCCCACTTATAGACATGTTCCTTATAAAAACGGTAATACATGACAAACACTAAAACCCTAACGACTGCCTGTATGGCAATTGCAGTTTTCCAAACATCTCTCTGTGGCTTGTAATGACCAATGGCTGCTGATACTGATGGCAAGAAATTATAAACCTACACAGACAAAATATGAAAGCTCAGAAATAAACAATCTACCGGTCACTAATCTACTAGAACTCGTAAAGTAATTGATATTGCACATGAAAGGACACCAGACGTAGGAGCCAAGTCTTCTACAGTTTACCAATTGAGTAAAACACAACAACCACTTGACTGATATAATCGTACCTTACAATGTGTGGCAGTGGAATGCTCGAAATTATATATAACAGACCACGCGATGCAAAAAATGAATGCACATAACGGTAAAGATACGGTGAACCATGCCACCCGCGAGAATGGGACAACGATCCGATCCTTCGACATGTCTCCCTCGACGAGAGGAATATACTCTGACCCTAAACGTAATTTGCTCATGGTATTGCCCCTCGGTATAGACTATTTACGTCATAGGAAACGACTCGACGAGAGAGAAGATAATTCTAATATCCGAATTTTCGAACACGACAAACGCCGGCCGAACGGCGTCTCTTCATCTCCTTTCTTCTAATTTTGTACGAGCCACCGTTGTGCGATTCATTTCCGGGCGAGGAGGGAGATACGCTCGTACGGAACTTCTCGATCATTAGTCTATAATTATATCTTCCTAAGGTGCACTTGAACATTGCTGCTTAGTGAGGTTAGAGCTTGGACGCAGCCATGTTACCGGGCACATGATCGATTGTCTGTTGTCTTTGTCGCGCACTATGACACAACGTTTACGATAATAACGGTACTGCGCAGAACACAGTTTGCAGTTGCGTGAAAAAACCGGAAGGTGCAATTATCTGAGATGAAAAAGGACAATAGCTCCACGCGCGTTGTTCGACGCTTCTATATCCGTGCGATAGATGGACCTACGATGAAATTACATTCGACTTGGATTAAAGAGACGGCTGTTTATTTTCGCTTTAAGTATGCTCTGTTTCTATTTTAAAGAAAACCGCCCGTGACACATATTAAACATTAATTTGGATATGTTATGCTGGCCTTAAAATATGTTTTTACATACAATTTTCATGGTGGCATTTAATCAACATTTCCGTTGCAATGCAAATGAATGGGCATAGGACATTTCTAAATGTTAATTTTTTGCGCATTAACGGTTTTATAAATACAAAAAATATCCTTTGTTGTTCATTCGAATACTTCCATGTTACACCGGTAGATGGCTCAAGCGTCCCGAATTAGTGTTACACTGTTGTGTCAACTGTTCGGTGCGTTACGCGCGGGTGTTTGTTTTTAACCCCCGTATTTCCAGACATAAATGTCAATATCGTGACAACGTGTGCATAGCATCGAATAAGTGAAATATAAAAGGTACAAAGTACAAGTGACCATCGAACATGTGCGCGGTTCCGATTGTGATAGAAACAAGTTTCACGTTTGAGGTTAGATTCGATCGTACTGGAAGTTCAGCGTGAAAGGTTATGAAGTTTTTTTGACAAGCATAACAGAACCATCGACAGCTGGTCAACAAAGTCTCCGTCCACAGCTAATTCAACAACCGATCAAATATCTTCATCAATTCGTCCAACATGTAAGTCATGCATCTGACTACCTTGTCTCTCGGAATTGCTGTTTGTACGATAAGGAACAATTTTAGATCAACTTGAAATTGAGCGCGCATCTTACGTGCGCGCCAAATTCAAACTATGCATGTCACGTATCAGATGTCTGTCAAAGTTAATTCTTTTAGAACTGAAAGGCAACATTCACCGTTAGCTACTCCACAACTCCAAATTTTGGGACGCGATGCGAAATGTCGCAAATCTGCCTGTTTATATTTCCTGATATTAAAGAAAGCGCGAATTCCACTTATTGTTTACATTACGCGTGCCGCGTATTACAATATCTCGGCGCCACGCGTCATACGCAAAAATTTATAGCCGGCAAGTCGTTACGTCGGAGTTTCTCAGCGTTACCGGCACGCTATTTATTTTCTCCGTTCCGTATCACTCTGTCAGCGATAAGTTTCCAACAATGCAAGTCAATGTCAAGTCAAAATCTTCGCATGCGAACTGTGTGCCAACAAGGATTTCTCGTCATTTCAAACGACGAGAGGACAGATGCACTCGTTCCACTTGCTTTGCGAATGACTATGGAAATGGTCGATTAGGGTAGTTGACGCGAAATGCATTTCCACGCTATTTCCCCGTTACCCGTACAAACGTCGAGAACGATTTTCAACGATAGGCAAAATCCCTCTCGTGATTACCCAAGAGAGTCGTAAATATGTTCCATATTGACGTCACGAGACAATATTTAACTGTAAAGCATCCTCGACCCGTCTGTAAATCATATTTTATCGTTAGCCTCGTCAGTTTCTTATATTGATATCGAAAAATTTAATTGTTGGCCGTTGAGTAAAGAATGCCGCTCTTTCAAATATTGACGGTGCACGCGATAATGTGCGCTTTCGTTTTTTTTTACTGCGTGCTTCTTCATTTCGCTCTTTTATTACCCGCAATTGAGAGCTCACCGAAAACGAATGTTAAAATACTTTAAGCAATTAAACATTTGCAAAAATCCGCGCGTTATATATAACGCGTCCTGCCGTACGGATCGTAAAAATAACACAGCCGCAGATATCAGAAGAGGTGGAATGTAATTTAGCGGCAAGAGTGGCTGTCAAACTTTTCCTGCCACGCTCGCCCGTACGGCGCCGCATCTACTTAATTCGTAAAACTTCATTTCCCGAGCCAATTACCGAGACAATGAGCGCTGATGATCGGCCGGCGGCGGGCGTAATTGAATATAATATATACGTTGCAGGCAGTCGATCGTCGCATGTTCCGTGCACATGTGCGAAATTACGTGCGAGTCACGTTGGACGCACGCCTCTTTCTGCGTCACGAGGCTTAAAGTGCAATTACGTACGCAAACGAAATTACACGATCATCTATCCGAAAGTTCGCGACTCCGAGTGAACCCGGTATCTATTTTTCGCGCGCATCTTATCTCCACTGGAACCTCGCTACGAAATAGAATGCACTTCCCGTATTCGCATGATATACGACTTTTGCCGAATCGTCGACGTAGAACTATAAATCGACGATTTTCGCTCGAAAAATAAAGTCCGACGTCAAAGTCCCGAAAATCTCGGTCAATGCGAACGAACTGACGCGTTGACAAGGCCCTCATTAGTCCGTTCGCCAAATTCCGGGAATCGTGAGGTACGTGTGTGCCGAATGCACCGTGACACGTCCTGCATTCTCGATTCTCACCCAGCCAACGTACTCTCTCGTATCGTCCCCAGTACAACAATCAAATCACTCCTCTAAGCTCCGCGTAAACATACTTAAAGCTACGTCGAACCGTAACAATTCAACTTATACCCCGCACTTATGCCCCTGTACACAGATCATTACGTAAAGCTAGCACACTCCCGGCTGATTAATAGTCGACTCTAACAACTCCATTCTCCACTGCCGCGCTACGCCGCTACTTTCCTCACTCACATAAGTACCTACGTACGTGCGGCCTTTATCTTCGATACCCTGCCGCATTGAACCTACGTCGTCGTTTTAATTAACACGCACACACACACACGCGCGCGCGCGCGCGCCCTCCTTGGCTGAAAACGGTCCGCAAACTATAGCCGAACGGTTCGCGTACCGTTACACACACGTTGGCCGGCCGTAGCCAGAGGGGGGTGGTTTTTGATCGTGCCGAACGCAGTACAATGGACGTTCTGCAGTAGGCATGCAAGTCCGACGGCGGGAGTCGAACGTGCGGCCGTGGCGCGAGTCCGGTTTAATACTCGCGAACGGTGACACGAGGCGTGATCCAGTAGTCGCAAGTTACACGGCACCGATAACCGGCTCATTGTCGTGCAACCCTCTGCATCTGGCTGCCCTTAATAAGCGAATCTGGGCCATTTGGCCGGCCGCGTCGGTGACGGCATCCTCCGTGTGCCTACATAGGCACATACGTGTACTTATATAGGTACATACGTGTACCTACATAGGCACATACGTGTACCTAGATAGGCACATACGCGTACCCATACACCTACGTATGACCGTATGCTCCTGTGCATCGACACGTACGTGGGTACCGGTCTATATGCTGGTGTTTAAAAAAGTATTAAAACAAAATTCGAATAATGGGGGGTGAGTGATGAGTCCGCCAGTGGATCCGAGACGAAACTAATTTTCGGAACACGCTATCATTTCTTTTTGTACCTATTGTCTTCTTAGACCCCTGATCCATCCGCCGTGAATTTCTCTCTATATGATTAACTCAGGTATCATTAAAAATTTCATATCGTAAAATTCGAATAATATTCGAACATTCACGTCATTAGGACAAATGCACCTGTATTAAAGTTGTCTAAGTAACAAAGATCCGTAAATAATTCTTGACTGTAGATCGATTGTTGCAAGGAAGGATTGAAGTTTCTTAGTTGAACTCTGACTACAGCGAAAATGAAGGATTTATTCTAATCCCCTCAACTTTCCACTTCGGACCACTTTGATAACCACCCGCGTACATATCTACTACGCGAATATGAGTATGTGGACCTGTATGGGTGTATGAATACTCCTTTACTTGCCGCTAAGAGCGTTCGGACGCATTCACGTTGAGCCGAGCTATTAGCCGAGTGCTGAAAGGAGCCTTTCGCGTCTTCTTGCATGCGATCAAGACCTGCCACCTTCTTTCGCGAGACACCAGCCATTGGCCTGCGACAGTCGTCGTCCCGGCGGTCTCTTGGCCGAACATCGAGTATGTATCGCGCGGACAGACGCAATGCGTCGGCATGCCTTGCCAGCAAACGCCGCAATGGAGTGCGACGCGGGCGTAGAACTCGAGCAGAACTCTCGGATCCCAGCCTTTTTTTTTTTTTTTTTTTGCCGTGCCGACGGACGTTCTACCGGTCGCCGGACAATGGAAAATACACTCTGCGAGAAGGCCGCTGTTAAAATGCAACCGTGATGCGCCACACCGCGATGCCAACTTTTTTTTAACCCCCCCTCCCCTCGTTCTTGTCCGAATTAGTTCCGCTTATTCTCGGTTCGAGACCCGGATTTCATATTTCGCTGGACTTTGTGCGCAGTGCGCGGACTCGAATCGGTCGAAGGCTTGTTGGGAAAATAGGGAGCGCGCCATCGTTTGCGTGATAAGGGATTCTGTGGGGTGAAAGAATCCGGACGATTTTGGAAAGTGCGTTATCGGATGAAGAGTGGCAGGTTCTTTGTCTTGTTCAGTTGGACTTCCATTGTAAAGAGAGAAGGTGAACGAACAGGTTGCAATTGACACGAGAAAACATTGTTTCGGTTTTGAGTTTTCTACCTGACGAATGGAAACTTTTATCGGAGTTCCTGCCTGGTTACAAATACATATATGTAGGAAGGTTTTCCTGTCTATTTCCCTTCTCCCACCGACACGCGATTCGGTTTCTTCATCTTCCCGTTTTCTCCTTTGCTGCTCTTATGGTTGCGACTTCAAGTATGTTTCATTTCTTGCTTCACCTCTTGCGCACTCGTTACTTCGTAACTTTGTGTAATGAATCTTACATTTTTATGACTGTTGCAGCGGCTTTCAGTAAGGGTCTGATCGAATTTCGTTACATCAATACTGTTCGCTATGTTGGTAACGGGAACAAAACCAATAAACACAGTGCACTTTGATGTGCAAATAAAATACCCGCGATTTGCAAACTGCTCTCTCTGTATTTGATGTCGCTTATGATGTTTTGGTAGAGACAAGATGTTTATCTTAGTAGAGATCATTAATCAAGAGTTTGTATATTCAAGAAATTGTGGCACTTACCGAGCAGGTAGGAATTTGGAAACTAGTGTGTACTCCAGAAGTGGAGGTGTACTTATTGCCGTACACAGTAGACTTGTAAGCGGACAAGTAAACATTGAAATGAGTCACACCGAGTTAATAGAAATTGTTTTAATGACATCTGGTATCTTCTCGACGCTGTTTATATACCTCTGGTTCCAAATTCTACTCTCTTCAAAAAACATTGCAGTACCATTGAGAATCTAATATCAATGTATTCCGGTGCAAAGCCAAAATGCAAAATGATGCAAAGGTGACTATGCTTCACATAATTATTCAACTTAGATATCTAATCATGCCAGTATAGTCGCTCACAAGATAATTTCCTGTGGCACCTCCTTGGACGCATTCAAAGAATAAATAAACTTTAGCCTTATGTAATGTTGATAATTATAACATTACAGATCCGACTAATCCTGGTATCCTAAGCAGTTAATTATTTGTTATTTCCATTCGTTTCAAGTGCCCTTATGTTTCTCCCATCTTTACACACTCCCTTTTCCATTTGCTCAGTATGTATCAGAGCGCGGTGAACGCGACTAAATAAATAAATAGATGAAACGGAATAAGTAAACATTGCGCACTCGGCTAGAACGTCTGCTGGAATTTTACGATAGCCGGGAGAGTCCGCAGTGCCGTAAAACCGATCGTATGGAAAATTGCGCGACGCACACCGAGTCGGAGACGAACGATGTAAAGCGCAGGACTGTTTATCGCCAATGTACGCTCGTCAACCTCAACGGCGAGCGTTATTACGCGAGCCGAAATCGATTTCACGACGATTGCCTCTGCGTCGCTGCACCTTTTTCACATTTATTCTCCTCGAACTCGCCAGTTCGTTCGGGATCCTTCGGGATGCGAAGTAGAACGTAATCGCATGATGAAGAGTACGCGCGTAAAGAAACAGGTACTCATGTTGCGAATTCAGAATGACATACACAGTTTGCACTGGTCTATAGTCAGCGTCATATGTGTCGAATCGCTAAAGATTCATATTGACTTAAACAATTCTCTCTATCTCTGATATTTTGTACATATAATAGCTGAAGAGGACCGAAATAAAGTGGTCGAAACGTACAGAGACATTTATTTACACGAACCCACCATTGTCGAATTAAGATGCATGAAAGGGGCGGATCGGAGGTCATGAACATAACTTAAACAATTACCTGCCACATTTTTTTTTTAATTTTTGGCTGAATAAGTTATATACATATGGACAAAAGGTTGTGTATCAGTATAATTATATAAATTCCAAATTCCCCAAATGGGGATCGTGGCAGCTAATGGGTTAATTTCGGCAGAGTTTGACTTAAAGCTAGAACTTTAAATTTCGTTGAACCGATTTTTGTATCGATATCGACTTAAGGGGTTAGGGAGCTTCACTATAGCGGCTTCGATCGGTTAAGTCGGATATGAGCATTCGAACGCTTGAAAAATGCGCCATCCGTAAACACTCGCGGCATCGAATTGCGTGCAGGCTGGGCGTGATTAATTTCTCACACTCGATTTGCCGGGAAGTTCGCGGCAAACGCGATCGGACAATTCGCGCGTAGTTTATATTCGTCGAGGGCAGCCAGGGGCCATCGGCTTCACACGCGAATGGAACGGCAACCGTTACCGCCAACAGATTCTATTTGCGTCGAACAATATAAAGTAGATATGCGCGAGGCCGTGAGCTTGCCGTTGCATAAGCGCCCGCAGGTATGCACACATGCACACATGCACACATGCACCGAGTCCGCATCAAAACATCCCCCTGCGCGTCGAAAGAGATCAGCGTTCGGTGCCTTGGCTAAATTAAATTTTCCATTCCGCGCAAAACGTTATGACGCGTCGGAAAAGTTACCCGCTCCTCTGTCTTCCCTCGCATTTTCCACGTCTGTCAATGCATCTCTCGTTAACAATGCCCTGCCCGACGCCATTGTTCTTTGAAGTATTATCCTGGTCCGTAATGAAATTTTGACGGAGGAAATGCCTCGTACCGCATTATAATTTAGGTTTAATTTATTTGTGATATCGTACAATGGAATGTCTAGATATTTTATTCTCGGAAATGTCTTCGTTGTGGACGCGTGTTTTGTATTAAAGGCGAGGTGCTGAATGTCGTTTTTCATTACGAGACTCGTAAAGATGTTTGCAAAGTTGGCCTTTAAGTCCAGGTTCGCATCGTCTGACAGTGATAAGATTGCATTTGCCATTTTCTGCCGAGTTTATGAACGTGCGATATTTCAAAAGCGTTTCGCCGTTCAGGCCGAGATCGTCAACTTTTTCGATTTCACTTTTTACGCGTTCCTCATCGTGGCACGATAAAAGGCAGCACCGTTGATAATTTCCGTTTTACTACTTACAATAATCTCGAGGACGCGCCATATTGGCCGCCGTTTCCGGGAACCTTTCCGACCTTGAGCGTTATACGTCTTCGCGATAACTTTATCATGTTATCATCGTCAGCGATGCTACCGAAAGTACACTAAATTCCGGTAATACGGCTTTTATCGTACACGTTTCACTTCGGACAGGAAAATTTGTACGGAAGTCGCTGTATTTAAGATCCTCCCGACGTCAACAATTCTGTCCAGTTTCATTCCGCGCCGAAGCTTACGAGCTCGGGTCGAGCTACCTGGAAAATACATCGTCCGCAGTTTGTACAAACACTCTCGCTGTCCCGACGGGAAAGAGGGGAATCGAAATCGGATATTCCGGAATTACAATTTATACCGTGCCAGCTTGATGGCGCAGTTAACGCGCGCAATGTTCCTCGGACCGTCTGTCGGGCATATCTGACAATGAGCCGCGCGTTCGCGACGGGAAGGGCTGGAATTTCACGCCGTACGTAAATGTGACGGGCGCGGGAGTGAAGTACTAAGAGTTACTGGCGTTTTGACGCGCTCCTCATCCGATAAATCGCTAATGGAACCAGAAACGTGATCCCGCCAGGTTGACGCGTTGCGAAAGGTCGAAAACTTCGCGAATAAATACGCCCGCTTCACCTCGTTAACATCTACCTCCGTTAAAAGCATTCTCGCTACTATCAACGTGCCCTGTTCACGATGCCAAAAGAATGGGATGTCGTTCGAAAAATTCTGCACCGTAGACCTTGGACCTTGGCCGAATCAATTCGTTGCGAACGCGGATGCGAGACCGACTTAATCGAAGGCCGTCGAATTGTAACCAAACCCAATTTCGCTCACGCGGAAAATGCATTTTGCTCGACCTGTCAAAATTGTGCCTGATGTATGAGAATGGTGGAAGGAGGTTCCGTAGGTTGAATTTCGTGCCAGGTTGTAATGCGAAGGAGGAGGATTTTTTTGTCGCTGCATGCAGCGACATTTGCCAGTTCCACCTTTCCATTGTAACGGCACGTAGCTTATTTATTTTAATCTCTCGCTCCGTGTATCGCGAGAGACATCTTAAGTACGCAGGGGTTAAGGTCAACGAATACGCCGACGTCCTCATACTTTCCGCGGCGGGCGCCTGATCGATAAAGGTGCATGTATCGAATTGATCTAATCCGATTATTTCCTCTTGCCATGGGATGGCAATGCATGAGCGATTATTAATCGATGGCAAAAATGATTGTTATCGGCGACGATAGTGACAGACATTATTTATTTTTGAGTTATGGCGAATAGGGTCGGGAAACTGATAAACCTTTTCTTTAGTTATCTGCCCGTATTACACATTAGAATTTTGACAAAATTATTGTGAACACATCTTGTAGTTAAGTATAATATGCCATTGGGCGGTTAATGGAGAGTAGTTTGGCATAATTTAAACCTACTGAAACACGATAATAGCTTTTGAATTCCCAGAAAACGGTTTCTTTACATTACTTTACGTTATTTCAACTCATTATTACGGATTATTAGCGTTATTTTTAGGGGTTTGGAGGGGAAAGGAGCATTTTAGCCCCCATTTAATACATGTTTGACTGGCTTATCTTTATAATACGACATTGGGCGATCAAAGTAGGGTACCTGGGCCTAAATTACACCTAGTTAAAGGCAGTAGAACCATCCCAATGGCTTTTATGAGATTTTGCTCGACAAAGGCCCATGCAATAGTTTCGGAGATACGGTCAAAAGGAGGTGAGAAAATGATGAGACATGTAGAAAGTACATTTTATTCTTTCCCACCCGCAACGGTCGAGATACAAAATTGAAAATTCACATAAACTCGTCTTTTTTACAAGCTATCGAATGACTCACTCAGAATTTCAATCGGTTTAGGGGCACTTGACCATCTTATTCACTCTAATCGAATGGCACCATCAAATGTCTCCGAACATAAGAAATTATTCGCCTGTACCGTTAATAATTAGCGTATATCAGTCGAGCTTAACTTTTTTCACGGGTCGTGTACCCCTCAGACGGGTACGGATGGCGGGCAATTTTTATCTTTTGAAGGAAAGAAGGATTAAGTGGGATGACGATTACTTTCGCGCGAGTAATTTCTCCGGTAGCACGCCATTCGTTACGGTCCGCTGTCGGACGTTTGTTCTCTCCTCCGAATGAGATCTCAAGGAAAAAGGGGGATCAACCGTGCCTACTACCCCCCCCCCCCCCCCGCCCCCTCGCCCACTAGCCCCGTGCCCGACCTATCGATTTGTCCTCGAATCATACCGCCCCCGCTGATCCTGACGACGCGATAAATAATATTACCAGGCAGAGATCCTCGCTTGCAAAGGTACTAAATTCAACCCCTCGCGGGCACGAATTTTTGCCAAGTCACACAAGCCCCGGATTTTAATGGCTTTCACGGAAGTACTCTCTGCCGGATAATTGATTATTGCCTGCGGCGAGAATAAATCGGACGACGCGATCTGATTTTTAACGGTCGGTAAATTACGGTTAGAGCAGGCCCTTTGGGGGAGTAGTTGATCGTAAGTCTGTTTATTTAGGGATGAAATACAGCGAGTCAGACCTCCTTTGCGATGATTTGGGAAGTAATTGGGAATTCGTTTGGACGTACTGTTCGCATGCGTCGAATGTGTATTGTCGTTCGACGATATTGCTGTTTAAATCGTTTTTGCGCAACGTGAATGGTAAAATAATAGACGACGTAACGAGAAATGCAGATAACTCATTAGGCTGATTATGCCTTACGCGAATGATTTATCGGTATGATTCACGATAGGAAGAATGTGTAGTCGGGACGTCAGGGGGTGGCTGAGATTGAAACGACAAGGGATGATGAAGGGAATAAATTATTGATCAGTTCCTCATGTTAAGTCAACAACTATGTTGGCGGGATGCGATGTGAAAGGGGGAGGAAAGCTGAAGATGTAAAAACAAAACACGTGTTCTGTTGAACCTCGGGATTGTCGCTTATAAAGGCACGGATTCTAAAGAACTGTGTCATAGGCGTCACAAGAAAGGATAGCGAGAAAAGTACGCAATGGAAAGTGTATCAATACTCACGCAACTTTTTATTTGATGTTAAAAGAAAACAACCATCTGCCATTTTTTTTGCTTCAGTTGACAATAAGATAGTTGCTTGTCATTAGCACTGTTTATTAGCGGAAGAACAAAAGTAAACTGGCGATGTTACTTTGTTCTTTTTAAACACTTTTGTGCAAAGATTCAATGATATTAGTGTATCGTCCATCTTTTTTGCGAGGGTTATGATGTAAATTAAATACTTTTAAGTAGTTGAGTGTCTCCAGGTAAGAATTCCTTGCCAACAAGGCGCGCGATGTAATCTTTAAATACTGTTCCTATTTCCATTTACTTTATCGTCGGGCAAACTTTTAATAACGCTATTTTACTTAAACATTCGAGCCTCTGCGGGCATCGACAATCCTATTAGAACTTTTTCCCGGGCTTTCGGCGGTTTATTACCATCTTACGCTCCTAACTTGTCGCCATTTTGCGAACATTGCATTTTGCTCCGCGAGATATAAAACGTCGATAAATAACTTGCCTACCGCGCAACTAAAATGATTGATTTTCTTTTTTGACATTCTAAAGATATTCTGTTCTAATAATTCTCAATTATTTCGGCCATATGTCTATTCTTCTTTTACTTTCTCTTACTCCTGTTTATAGATCGAATATAATTTACGAAGTTTTCTCTCGTTTACCGGAATTCGCATAAGTATGGATCATATAATCAAAAAAGCATTAAAAAGTGTGTCCGAAAGTTAGATGAAGAGACAAAGCTGTTTCGTTCGATTTATAGTTCTCATAAACGTCAGAAGTATAACACTCATTGACAAAAATCGTAATCGGAGGCTTACAACTACAATTTCGCAGATGTAGCCAAAAAACAAAAAAATAGAATGCTGCGTATATAAAGACAACAATTACAACATAATCCTAAAGACTACATGACATGACAGAGTCATCAATGCATTAAACATCTCCACAACTTCCCCTCCATCCCCAAAAAACCTCCCCTCACACGGCGTGCGTTCCGACGGCTATTAACCCAACGCCGGGCAAGAAATCGAGCTCGCATAAGTGAAAAATGACGACCGATAACGTCAGAGACTTTTTCCCACCGATTGGGCCGTATCCCGTTTCGGCGCTGAAGGGTCAACCGGCGATGCATCATTGTTATCGACGTCACGGCCGCGTCGATAATTCGCTCCGCGCAATTTCTTTCGCTCCTCGCGTGACGTTTGCCGAGACGGAACTTTATCGTCCGCATTTCCGGCCGCCAACTCGACCGAGATCGCTGCCTGACGATAGTCTGCCTTTCGAAAATAGTAATGATGATAATAAAAATAAAAGAGTAAATTCTGCTGATTATTACCATTATAAAAATTTTAATATTATTAAAATAATAGAGTAAATTCTGCTGATTATTAGTAAATCTGCTGCTTATTACATATAATCGCCGCTAAACTTGGATAATATGATAAGTGATCAAGTATCTATCAAATTAATCTGCGAATTCATATAATTTCCAACAAAGCTAATAAATATGTTTGACAGGTTCAGTCTGTAAACTACAGAGCACACTTTCAGAAGTTACCAGCGCAAGAGGCTGCAGCCAAAAATATTTCATAATTTAAAATGATAAAAAATCAATTCACAGTTATTTTAAGTCACATGAATGTAGCCTGAACAAAATTTCAATCGGGGACTGTCATGTCTTGTCAATCAAAACACCTAAGCAGAGAAAACAATTTTCTTCTTAACTTACAACATTATTACATTAATTATAATAACAATATATTATTTTAATAATATTATTAGTCACGCGTTGCCTAGAATGAATTTATTATACATCCCGCAACGAATCGACGATGTCGGAAGGGATGAGGCTACGGAGCGTTGAGGGGCAAGAGAGGCAAGAGGGGCGGGAGGGGTGGGGCTGTATATCAAACGGCCGACGATGCGGCCCAGAGCGTCGGCCAAGATTTAAACATCGGTCCAACGACAGTTTAATGTCCACGAGACTTTTGGCACGCGGCTTCGAGCCTCGCTCGGGACTTTCTGTGCCAGCGGCCGAAGGAGCGAAGCCAGACGATACGACATGCCTGGCTGAGACCTTCCTAAAAAGCGAACGATTATTTAAAGACGGCACCCACTTCCTAATCCCCGCTAATTGCGATCGAAGCGTCCCGCGTCCGTCCTCGAGTTCGGCGAGTCCATCGAATTTATACAGATTTCGGCTTTCGGACAGAGACGCACAAAGCTCGCATTTCGCATCCTCGGATTACGCGAACGCGAAAGCTTCTTAAGGCAACCGGCAACGGGGGACGATTATTGGCGAACTTGTTCGTGGGCTGGCGCGCGTCGATTGTGGCTTAGCACGTGATCATGGTAAAGTGTGGGAGGTATTAGGAGCGCGGATGAAGGACGGGGCGCTGAGATTATGCGCAGGAGTTATTGAGTCGAACCGAGGATAATTGTGACTACGAGGTGCCGAAGGCTAGATGCGGCTGATCGCGAAGGCTGTCATTTCGTCTCTTGGTCGGTCAACTTCGAGACGAACGACCTTGGCTTTCGTCCTCCGCAAATTAGCTTCGCAGCGTTCGGGGGTTCGCTTCTGCGACGGCCGAATCTTCTTCGGGGAAATAGGCTGGGGATAGCGGCAACGGGTAGAGAAATGGAATTGGACGCGGAAGGTAAAGGGAAGGTAAACGGAAGGCTAACGGAAGGCTAACGGAAGGCTAACGGAAGGCTAACGGAAGGCAAAGGGAAAGCATAGGGAAATGCATCGACGCGAAGATAGACAACGAAGCCCGTCAAGCGAGCGCCGCGGAAGATAAACGAAGCGGGCAGATCGTGCAACTGAGAGAGACCGACTCAGGCACGAGACCCGCCTGTAATAGCGTCAATGGACAGAGACAAAGCGAGTGGCATGTAGCGTCGGCCCGAAAGAGGACAGGAGAACCGGCGGAAAATAAAGAGCGCCCATACATAATCCGGCGACCAAAGAGGAGCCGAGGACGAGGCCTGGAGCTCGACTCCGAAAGATTAACAAGGCTAGCGCGCGCCGGTATCGGCCGAAAAGCAGAAAGGAAACATCCGACAGAGACGCGATGCACCGCCGTGGCCAAAGACTGGCGGAGTAAGACGGATGGAGGAAGATAGAGAGGAGGGTCGCGTATAATCCGGCAGGAAGACGATGAGACAGAGACGTCTATGACACGGTAGCTGTCTCGCTTTCGACGGAGAGAGACAGAGAGAGAGAGAGAGAGAGAGAGACTGCATATATACGCGTCCGAGTAAGACTGAGAGAGACCGCAGAGGAGACGGATAGAGACGAACCGAGAGAGTAAGTGCGCAGGAGAGAGAGAGAGAGAGAGAGAGAGAGAGAGAGAGGGAGAGTGCGAGCGAGAAGAGTTAGAAGAGAGGGAGGGAAGAAGCGCGCAAGCGCCGATTCGGCGTGGAGAACGCTTGCCATCCGCGTGGTCGCGAGTTAGAAGTTGGCTTCGTGCTTTTAGTCTCGCCCCGTCCCTTCGTCCATCCTCGTCCTTGTCCGCGCCGAAGTCCGTCGAGGGTTCCCCACCCTCCCTCCCGCCCTCCGGCCCTTTACGCTAGCCTCGCGCGCGGGACGGGAAACTATGTCAGTGGAGTTACGGCGGGCAGCGGTCGAAGGCGGTGGACCATGATTAGGAGAACGACCCCTCGTTCAGCCAATTTCCTCGGCAGTCGCGCGACCAACTTCATCGAGGGCGCGGGGGACACTGGCGGACGCCGCTGGGGGACGCTCCGAGGGTGGAATCGGCAGAGTGTCGGCGTACGAAGTGTGTAGCGATGCTGTTTCGGTGATCCTACCGGTGAATCTCTTCGACTCGGGGTCGTTGCAACCTAACAGTTATGATAACACATCTTTTCGTATCCGAAACACCTGATCGGCGCGTGTGGTGAGAACGTTAGCTAAGAGAAAGTGGTTGAGCTTTCGGTCGAGGAACCGATCGGTTGAGAACCGCTTGACCGAGTGCTCGTAAGAATCGTGCGGCCCTAATTTCGAACTTCGCTGACAGTTGTGAGCTGCGTTCGTCGACCCTCGGAGGATTCAGAAACGGTTAGGTTTGAACGAGGTTTCGGCGAGGATGTCGGAGGAGATAGTGCGGCGCGACTTGCCGGGCTGTGAGAAGTGCGCCAGGACCGCGAACAAGAGGAACAGCACCGCCAAGCGACGTTGGCGCATCCTGGCTCGTGCTCTGACCGGAAGCCCAGAGCCGTTTCCATCGGACGTCGAGGATGAGATATCGGTGCGTCGTTTCGCCAGCTTCGGTCTCCTGAAGACTGTCCTGCTGGAGAACGCCATCGCCGATCCGGACTCCAGCTGGTACGAGTACTCCGCCATGTTGGAGAACGAGCTGCTGGACGTTCAGATCCGAAGGATAAACAAGAGCTTCACGGCGAACGAGCTGATCGGCTTCAACAACACCGGCAACGTGTGCGTCTGGCCGTCGGAGGAGTGTCTGGCCTACTACTTGCTGAAGAATCGGGGACTGTGCCGGAATAGGAACGTCCTTGAACTTGGCGGCGGCATGAGCTGTCTTGCGGGCATCGTGGCCGCGAAGTATTGCAATCCGACGGCCGTGACGCTAACCGACGGCAACGTGACCAGCGTCGACAACGTTCGCTGCATAGTGGCCAGGAACGACATGGCCGATTTCGTCGAGTGCGGCGTCGTTCAGTGGGCAAGGGCCGCCATGGCCTTGAGGCAGAACAGTAACAACGGCAATCGGATTAAGGTGAATCGGTCGGACGGGGAGAATGTGCTATGCAGGAGGTCCAAACTCGATTTTTTTTTAAATATAAGTATCATTTAATTGAACGTTTATTTCACTTGGGAGGAAAAAAATTAAAATTAGTTTGATGCTTGGGAGGGGGTAAAGGGTTTGATTTTTGGATGAGGCTGCTGTGTTCTAATCGTTCTCGAAGAGGAGTGTTGGGTGAGGTTTACAGTCATTAGGACTGGTCGTGTTAGATATTTCATTATGACAGTTCCATACCGGTCATACTTATCGACGTTACCGGGATACTAAGACATTTATGCAAATTAATTGGATATATATGCAAAAAGCGTGCGTTGACGCAATTGCTTGGCAGACCGGTATCACCGAAGGTAATCTCAAGGAGAATCTTTCGATCGGATTTAGCGTCAAAGATCTCGGCGAAGAATTTGGATCGCTTGGTCGATGCCCTCCTGGCCGAATAATTCGATTCGTCACTCGATCGAGGGAAGTCGTGATCGGCATCGGCAATGACGAGTGCACCGGTACTATGACTAATACCAACACTGCAACTACGAGTCATCGACCGTTCAACATGACAGACCTTCATTCGCTACATTTCGAACATTGCCGAAAGACTCTTCCAAAATCGTGCTCAGTCACTTTCAAGCGAGCATTCAACTTCCCGACAAAAATATTAGGTCTGTCCCAAAGTTTTGTCCGCCCTTGCAATAAAGCAAAAGAATAAATTTTTCATACCTTGAACAAACTGTATTGAATAATATAATTGCCATCATTATTTATGACTTCTTCCCACCATGATGACAACTTGTATATCCCATTCTTTAACAATGTCTTATCTGTAGAGGTCAAAAATCGAACCAGTGCTTGTCTGGCATCTTCTTCGTTCTCGATGTTTTTTGCCCTGCAATCACATCTCTGGTTGTACGGAACAAAATCGAAAAATTTTGCGCATTCCCCATACATTTCGGACCAAGCACCCTCCGATAATCACTTGTTTCTGTCCTTAACAAATTTTCCGAAGGGCTAAAAATTCAAGAACGAAAAAGATACCAAACAAGCACTGGATCAATTTTCGGTCCTTAGAATTAAGGCATTTTTAAAAAATGGGATATACAAATTGCCATCAGTGGCAAGAAATCATAAATAATGATGGCAATTATATTATTCAATAGAGTTTATTCAAGGTATGAGAAATTTATTCTTTTGCTTTATTGCAAAGGCGGACGCACCTTTCCGGTAGACCTAATATTACCTTATCGTCTTCCCAAGCGTAGAACGAACGAATCTTCGAACAAACCCGTAGAACAGCCCTCTACAATCATCAATCGATGTTCCGCTTCTCGCCCTATTACTCATTGCATATTTCATTATCGGCACACGTCAGTCCGCAACTTCGATTACAACGAACCGATTGAAGCCCTCCGCTTTCCTCACGTTTCCAAAGCTTTTCACACAGTGCACACCTCAGCACTCGACAATCGTCATTCTTCCCATTTCGAATTCTAATTGCCAGACATCAAAGAGGTCTGCTTTCCATCGCCCGACGCGGTAACAGTACGTAATCAAGGTCGTTAGCAGTCCCTCGCATTAGCTTCACTCCACTTCGCACGTCATTGCGAACTTTTCCACGTCAAGCGAAATTATCCCAAAAATTCAGAAATTCATCGCCCACTCGCCTAATCGCCCATCGCTTTCGGCTCTCCGAAACGCCTCCTTCGTCCTTCATGCTACGTCCTTTATGATCAGAGTGCTGAAGAGCGTCGAAACGGATCGATCGCGAAATTCTAACCTGTGGCCCGAACAAATTTTCCGCTCGGCCTTGCACTCGCGACGAGCGAGCTGAATTATGTATAGTCGCGCTCTGCATCCGGATGATCATTGTTGCGCTTCGCGAGCGGGAAGCGCGGATGGAACTTGCGCGCCTGCCGGCGTCCGGCTGGACTCGAGACGAACATCCGGTGAGCGGCGGGCGCGCTCGGCACCGACTTCCGGCCGACGATGTTCGCGTTCCGCACAATCGACGTCTTTCAGATCACCCGTCGGACGAAATTTCAATTTCCGCCGTTACGCGATACGTCCCGCTTCTTCCCCCCACTCCTGTGTTCTGAGGTCGGGTCGTTGAAGTCACTGGGACTGATCTGTGTTTACGAGACGATTGAATGAACAGCTTCATGCTCTTGGTATGATCTCAGATTGCTATGATGAAAAATGGAATAAGAATTGTAGAGTCTGAATTTCCTTCCGACGGTGACTATTAATGTAACGTGGTTTGTATCATAGAGTAATAGTGGGACTACCAAATTCTGAATCTTCATTTTTTGCCCTGGACTAGTTAAACAGTGTTTAGAAGACTGGTGATTACGTTATTGATGCCTGATAAGGGATGAAGAGTTTGGATCTTCTTTCAATGGGGATTATTAATATGATTACTCTGATAGAGTAACACTATGTCGAACAAATGTCAAATCAATTTTGCCTCCGGATAGTTAGCGTTTAGAACACTGATCATTACTGATACGTGATAGAACTTGAAGAGTTTAGGCCTCCTTGCAATAGCGACCGTTAATCCAACGTGGTTAATATACTAGAGTAACGCTCAACCAACCAAACGTTGAATCATCCTTTGCCTCCGAATAATCAAATAACGTTAAGAAAGATCATTCCATTACCGTGACAGTAAAATGATCGAAGTGTAAACTTAAGCTATACGCTGCTGACGCCCCGACAAAAGTCATTAACACTCACGCATACCGAGCCACGATCAACATTCACCCCAAGTGCATTTACTCCCAACACATCTTAAACATACCGCCATTCACCGCCTCCCCGTCTAATACTCGAAAGTTCGCACATCGTCCGGCATCAGGCTCGGCGCTTGACCTTGAGCGTCTAACCTCCTTCACCGCCAAACGCTGAGCGCCGAGGCCAACTCGATAAAATTCTGACGACAGACCTGGGTGAACGACGCCGTGGACGACTCCCGGATGCCGAAGGTCCTTTACGACGTGATCCTGTGCGCCGACTGCCTCTTCTTCGACGAGGCGCGGGACGACCTGGTGGAGACCATCTACGGCTGGCTGGCCGACGACGGGGTCGCCCTGGTGATGGCGCCACGACGCGGGCTCACCTTCCAGAAGTTCGCGGAAGCGGCCGTCAGACGCGGCTTCATCGCCCGCCAGACGGAGCGATACGACCCGGAGGTCTGGTCGAGGCATCTGGAGCTGCTGGAGCAGAGCCAGGAGTATTGTCCCGACCTTCACTACCCGGTGCTGCTAGAACTCGCCAAGCAGAAGAAGACGCCGCCCGGATGATCCAGATCGATCGAGGAGGACGACGACCCCGACGAGAGCCTCAGCGAATGATAAGCCAAGGTCGCTCGGATCATCCTCAGTCCTTCAACCCCTAACCTCCTTTCTTTACTTGTCTCCCTCCTATCAGACTGTACTATTAACCCGAAACAGTACAGTTTATTATTCCCTCGGTATTTGATTTAGTACTCTCTAGTACATTTCGCGAAATTTTCGCTGCCGCGAATTTCACTATTTCACCACCGAAACAGTACAGTTTATTCTTTCCTCAGTATTTAACCTCTTAACGTGCACGCTCGAGTTTATTCGAGCACGCTGTACAGGCACTGTGCACACTCGAGATAATTCGAGCGGCATTCTATTTGATGCCGCTATAATTTTTCACACTCGAATATAATCGAGAATTGAAAATGACAATGTGAAACCTAAGAAAAAAAATTGTTTTATCGATACTTATCATTTAGATAGGATTGTAAGCTATAACACGTTATTATTTCGAAGAAACCGTGCGTTAAGGGGTTAACTTAGTCCTCTCCAGTACATTTCAGTATTTTTCGTCGTTACAATTCTAGTCCGTACCTTGTTGCGGGGAGCGGCCGGTGTTGTTTAATAAGTTCAGTTTCGATTATCCGAGCCGATAGCGACGCGGGCCGCGTGGGCGTCGAGAATCTTAATGGGGAAGCAAAGGTGTACGTACGTTCCGAGAAGGAGGAGAGTTGCGATTGCGGCGAACGGAGATGAGCTTCCGAGCGTGGGCAGCTTCATTCTCCGGCGGCTCCGATTGCGACTTTGACGTAACTCGGACGATTCCGCGAGCGCGTGTACGTGACTTCGCCCAGGAGGATGCGCCGGTTGCCTTGTTTTCGGGCACAGCTTGTTATGACAAGAACGACTCCGCGCCGACTTTGACAACTTGCCAGCGCCGACGTGGAACGACGTGGAACGACGCGGACGTTACGTAGCGAGGCTTCTCGTCGATGCAGGGTGTGCGTCCGACGCCGTGCGATCTTTTTCCGCGTCCGGAGAGTCGAGTGCGTGTCGTACAGTGATTCGAATCGTTCACGCCTTAAGGGGGTCAGTACATGTAAAACTTTCAAAAAATTCTTGAAAATTTTGACATTTTATGCTGTCATTTTCTAAGCGAATGCTCTAATTTTTGCCCGCGATAACTCATAAACAATTAGTCGCGACGTCCCGCGTGTAATGTGTTAAGAATATGTCAGCAAATTTTTAAAACTTAATTCAAAGTATCTCTCATGTTATAACGTACCTATAAACGTGACCCTCCTATCCTTTGCGTTCGAGTCAGAGGTATATTTGAATTATCGCGATTTTTTTTTGGCAAGGAAAAAAATGTGCAATCCTCCTGAAATTGTAGGCGTGCTTAAAAGTACTATCAAACACCTCACCAAAATTTTGTTGTGAAAAATATTACAGAATGGTGGATTTATGGGCACCCAAAGAGAGACGCTCTCGCGTTTTCATGTACTGACCCCCTTAACTGGACACCGATGATCATCGAGCTGGTCCGAATCCCTGGAAATTCTTCGTTTCGATCCTCTCTGCTGAAATAGTGGATTAAATCGATTTTATCGTTTGCTTTGACGGTTTGGTGTGGGACCGTGCTCATTGATCATTGGGACCAGTGCGGTTGGCACGACTGAGAGTGGTTCGTAAGGATGGGTATGAGACACGTCCGTCGCCGTAGATTGATTTTGCGTTACCAACGGCGCGATCTTGTCACGTTCGATCGCGCGGAATTCTGCTTAACGTACCTGATTTTACACTCGAAGGACGGGCAGCGTCGCGTGTAGCCGTAATCGGATTTAGAGTTTTAAAAGGGTCGACCCTGCGTTGTACTCTGCCAAGCTTATTTCGGAGACCTCTCGTAAGTCGGACATGACCACATATCGATACCAAACTCGCGCGAGTACCGTAGACTTCCTTCTGTAATTCGAATTCTGTCTGTCTTACTCCTTACCTTCATCGTATCACCGTCGACTATAAAAATTGTTCAACGTAAACTAAGCTTAACCCTCTTACGCGTGAATATAGGGTAACAAACCTAGAATCTGCCGTAAATCGCAAATGACACTATACCGAAAGTATACTCGTCGCGAAAGTAGTTTTTACATGAAATTCATATTTTTCGGACTCTAGAAACGAAGCGCGATGTCAATTACTGTAAGTTACCGGGCGCACGCGTGAAAACTTGTCACGCGCGTCACGTGCGAGTTGACCATATAGTACGTACACTTTTTTAAGGATGCCGAACGGTACGGCCGTAGTTCCTTTAGGGCGAGAAAAAGGGATTCCCGTAAATATTCCGATACGTGGTCGTCATGCATAAGAGGGTTAATCGCGCCTATAAAAGCTGCCGGTTCGCTGATGATCGATCAAGCTTTCACGTGTATCTCGTTACCCCCGTTATCCCGGTATCAGTTTCGTGTGCCGAACCGAGGACGGCAGGGTCGGCTGCCTCGTTCAGGACCAAACTGAATCCTTGAAAGTACGTGGAAGCCTGGCCAGAGACGAAATAAAAACGAGTCACGACTCCTCTTCGTTGTTTCACGCGCTGATGCCCGATATTTCCCTCGTTAGGTATTATCGGACAACCGACGAAGACGTCAATGGCGCAACTTGAAGAAGTAGCTTTGACCTCGAAGAGAATGCACAAAAACATCTCTTGTATAGTATACATTTTTTATATTTAACTCGTTCCCCTTTTCAGGAGAAGTTTTAGAGCAACTGTGGAAGTTGCTCGCCGTGTACAGTCGTTAGAGGATGCATGATATCGTATTTAAGTCGGAGTTTGTCAGATTCTTTATTAATCGAATTCTTGTACTTAGTCGTAATGGCTCAGGGCCTAGATATCTAAGAGTGAACTTCGTGTTTCGCGGAGCACGGAACGAAAACTGTGCAAGATGTGACACTTAAGCGTAACGATTCCTTCTATTGTTCTAAATTAATTTTGACTTGATACCAAAACTTCGATGCATACAATTACTATAACCAATGCGAAAACTTTTCTTTCCAACGTATATTATTCGCATTCTACAGACGAATAGAAGCGTTAAAATTCGATTAATCAAGTTATAAACCTTTAAACTATTACCGTCGTCTTGTTCAGAAATCGAATGCTAAAATTGTTCGTATCAAGGCTTCGCAACATGAACACATCGGTCACAGCAAACTTAAAAAATACGCCTTTCAAAATTACATACTTATAAACGTTGAATTCTTAGACGTCTCGAAAAATCGAGTCAAATATTCCGTAAAAGAGTCTGTTTTTTTAAATAACCTTGCCAGGCATTTGCAACGTAGACGCAATGTTCGCGACTTGCAGAATCTACGAGACAAAATGGCGCCCGGAAAAATGTGTTTATCGTGCAGCCGCAGCCGCTTCGTCGGCAAATCGCGGGAAGAAATTTTCCGTAAAGATGGCCGGTAGCTTAATTGGCGTATCTTGCACGGCCGTGAGATAATGTTTAACAGCTGCAGGATGCGTGGAGCACTCAGCTGGGCCTCGTGAAAGGGTGGAGTGCGCTCGAACGTGCAAAACCGCCGCCAAAGTGAATCAGCCCCTTTCGCGCGATTACACACACAACATTCGCCCGTTCCGTCTCTAAGATAGATACAGAAAATATGTGATGTTAACCCTGTTTCCACGACTCGTCCGGCGCGTTGGTGTCACCGGGGCAAGTGTTGATCGTTCTCCGGGGGGGTGTGGGGGGTGGAAAAATATTTGCCCTACGTACGATTCACCACCCTATCCTTACACTCGTCCCAGCCCATCTTATTCTCTCACGGAGTCTGCTACGAATGAAACGTGCCAGCGAACAAGTATTCGATACGATGTATGATATTGTTGACTGGTTGGTTGAATGGTGGTTAAATAATCCGCTTCTCCGGTCTACCAAAGTAAAGTAGACTGGAGAAGCCCACTATTCAACCACCATATTATTCCATATAGTTTGCTCAGAATTTATTATGAATTTATAATCGAAATTATTTTGCAAAGTTTGGGTGCTATGTTTTATCTTCAATAGCGACAGTATACCTTTTTATTTCCTCGTTTTCAATTCTTTCATTCGTGTCTGTTGTAAAAGTTGTAACGATCTTCTGACGATTCGAAAGGACAATCGGTCTTTGCGCAAGAAGCGGCGCCGAGAAAAGAAACATTTCGAAGAATCAACTTCCGAGAGCAGTTTCGAGAACTCCTCCGGCGTCGGACGATCGAGTCTCACGATTTTTCCGCCGAGACTCTTGTCATCCCACCCCCCTCCCCCCGCTTTTCCATTCTGAGAGCAGCCTGTCTCGGAGTTATCGCGCGCGAATCAATATTTTAACAGAGTTAGGAGTCGAGCGCACCGTCACTTTCAATTAGCGCGACGCGTTTCCTGCGACGGGACACCTTCGAAATTATTTAACTTCCACGTCCAATGCACTTTGCCTCAGTCAGAGGGTTTCGCAAACGGATTCCGCAGGTATCATTCCCGCCCGACGGTCTCCGCATCCGTTTCATTCGACCGAATTTCGAAGCTGACAATTTCCTTCCATTCCCGCTTTTTCAACCTTTCCACCGCCAACTGACATCGTTGTCATCGTTGTAACAAGAAAGAAGCGTTCAACGACAAACTGAAAAATTCTCTGGACGAATCTTTTGGTAGCCTACATACTGAAATGCTTGAAGTAGCAATGGAACATTCGTTGATTCGAACTTTGCTCCTGTGACACGAACTCCCCTTAAAATGGATCGAGTGTTCGCCTTTTTGCTCAGGTCCTCGATATCTTAAGGAATCGCGTAGCGCATAAACCGTGCGAGCTTTTGCCCGGCAAAGGATCGATCCCGTCGATCAAAGGCTCGCAATTTCTCGCAGTGCCGAGTACTCGGGGGAATTTTTCATCGAGGCTCGCCGCGATAGTCGTCGTCGTTTTTTTTCCCTCTCAGTCCTCAACCGCCGCAGAGGAGGACCAAAAGCTGTGCGAACGGCTAGCGTTCGATTCGTAACTTAAACACTGTCGAGGGTCCAAAGCCGTGCGGGCTGACGTTGACAAAAGTAAGAGATTTATTATAGATTCTATTGACATAGCAAGTTACGTATTCACCGAGTTCGTGTACCATAGCATGTAAGCGCGTCGAAAGAATTGTGATGTCTGGGACGCAGAAGGGTTTGTGGACTCAGGTCGACTTCTTGTTGGTTGATTTTGACAGACAACGAAAGGGCTGAGAGATGCGTATTCGTGGCTCGCAGAATGAGACGCAGGATAAATTCCTCTTACAAAGCATGTAAACATTGGGATAATGTGTTGAGTCTCAAAAAAGGTAAACGAGACATAGCATAGGTCAGGTCGATTTTGACAGACATCGGAAATGAGCTGAGAGTTGCGTACTTGTGGTTCGAAAGATGAAAGACAAGATAAATTCTTGTGTCAAAGGATGTAAGCATTGGATTTAAACGAGTCATAGCATAGCTCAGGTCGATTTCTTGTTGTTGGTTAATTTTAACAGACATGGGAATTAAGCTGAGAGTTGCGTACTTGTGGTTCGAAAGATGAAACGCAAGATAAATTCCTGTATCAAAGGAAGCAAACGTTGGGATAATCCGTTGAGTCTATGACGTGAACGAGTCATAGCGCAGCTCAGGTCGATTCCTTGTTCAGAGTTAATGGACTTTTAGCAGGTAATGAAAGTAAGTCGGGAGAAATGTGCTTGAGACATGGAGGCCATCAATGAGGCCTCAATGTTTTCCGTGGCTCGCGAGACGAGAGACAGGATTTGCGAAGGTATACAAAAGTATTATACTCTTCGACGTTACTTGTATGTGCTTAGTTCGTTTGGATCTCCGTTCGGATAACGGTGAGTGGGTGTTCGCGGAGAAAAATGGCGCTTGTTACGTTTCATGAGCGTTGTGTTGTTTGTCTGCGTGGTGCAACGTTCGGATTTGACAGTAAAACGTTTCCAGCTATTCGCATGACTTCTTTAGTCGTTTCTTTCTGGAATACAGTCGCACTGTTCTTGTCGTGCGATTTATTACGCTACTGCGAATATGCCTCTTATTGCTTTTCATTCGCCCTTTTCACGAAATAATTGAGCTGCTTACCTTTGACTGGCAACTGAGCAATTATGTAAATACGGAATTTCATACAAAACCCTTTATAGCCTGATATTTGTATATTATAGTATGCGCGCGATAACAATGAAGTCTACGTTACACGTATTATGCACCACCAGCATACATTTCGTGGCCATTGTCCAAAGTTTATTGTTAAACACAGGCGAGATTATTCGTACTTTAGTCGCGCATTACAGGTACAAAAGGCATATTTATGTACGCGAAGTCGGAAAATTCCTTGGTACAGAGTTTATTTCTAATTTGAACGTTGCACGTGGTAAGAGGCGAGCGAGATTGACAAATGAATCGCTCCAGATTCGAAATCGGCAGAGGTCGCCGGTTGCCGAAATCTCTCGTCCTTTCCCGAAATTGTTGCGTAAGTCGCGCCGCTAGTTATCTCGAAGGACCAATCTAGTTAAATCTAGTCAAGACAAAACCAAACTTCCATTACCGCGTACCTCTACGTACACGTATAAAACTCGTATACAGTCACCCACATAGATAGTCGACTATATTATATGCATATTATATGTACATAAACACGTATTTAAAATATGCGCCATATGTAACAGAGTTCCTGGAGTAATAAAATATTTTCACTTAAATCTGCCTTCTTCGTCTTGCCCGCCAGCAGCGATTGGATCAAGAGGACTATTTTTTGCCCAGGAACAGATTTTTTCGATGGTTTTTTTCCGTGTACACAAACGTAGGTGAAACCATCTGCGGCTTGTTATCGACCTTTTTTTGCGACATGTTTGATCAAACCTGGATTGACTGTGGCTTAATGTGCGTTCTTCGTTTCCATCGGTTTACGCGACCCCTTTTTGTACCTCCGCTTGCCAATATGTGACGCAATATCGAGCCAGGCCGCTCGCTCTCTGGCATTAAGGTAGGATTGTGTCAGGTGCCATATCTCAAAGACGTTTTAAGAGACATCCGGCTGACCTTGCGCATCCACTTCCGTTTCATCGAGCGCCTTCCTTCACTCTAGATGCTCCCGTAATCGACTACGACCACGAGATCGCAATCTCGTCACGTATCCGCGAGTATTACGATGCAATTTAACGATTATTCATCCGACTTAAATGACAATCCACCGCATCAGTACGTATTTATCTCCAGTCGTCACGTTTTTGCAGCTGCAGCTTCAAAATGATCGTAAAAACTCATAAGGTGGAGTGGGGTAAAACCGACCCAGAAATTGTAAAGTTTACTTTAAACTGATGTATTTTCTATCTATTCCACTAAAACGTAATGATCTTAGTGTTTTTATTTAGCGCATGTTTTATTCTTTAAGTTGCATTATGTTGGATTAAAAATATCTTCTGAAACTTATGATGTTCTTAATATATCAAAAACAGTGCTGCTAAGGCGGACTTGTCCCGGAACTGGGGCAAAACCGTCCAAACTGTTTAAAAATTATTGAATTTTATATCCTTATATTATGGGGCAAATGCGGAATTATTATTAGTAATACGAACTTTGTCGAACGAGTTATACGGGGGGACTCACTACTACCCAAACGTACTACCCACGTACCCAAATATGTACTACTAACCAAAAGAAGATTTCTACTTTCTAAGATTTCTAATTTGTACAATGCAACGTATATTCGAAGAAATAAGGGCCAAGTGCGAATGTTCCCCGTGTACGGTTTTACCCGACTGCACCTTATACAGTCCATTACGGTCACGTATACAATTAAGTCCACAGATATTCGATCACAGGATATATCGTCTGTACAGCATAACTTAGCAAGAAATTTATTTATGCTCAGGGAGATGTTTAACATGGATTAACCGACGGATCGTTGGGCGTTGCTCAAAGCTTTCGCTAGTTTTAAAAACAAGCATCTCTTCATCGGCTCTCGGTCGATCGAGGGGTCCCAATGTTTGTTTTCGATGAGCTACGATGCCTCGCGAGGCTCGCGCTGGCCAGTGTAACACATCGCGATTGTAAAACATGTGAGACACGGCCCGCTGATCTATCGAAGCCGAGCACGTGTGGATGCGTCATACGTTCTATGCCTTTTTTCTAAGCTGCGCGTCAGATACTTGCTCGCCGATGCTCATTGGGATGATGACAGCACGGTAGGTGCGGCTCATGAATAGTCGTCTATTGTTAACGAGTCAAAGAGGAAACGATGCGATGTCTGTTTTCTTAAATATAAGGTTTGCGTTAGCTGGGAACGTTTGTGTTCGAAAATACGCCGGCCTCTTTGAGCGCGTAGTTCATAACATGCCTATGATAACATTCATCGACCACGGACGGAGTCAGCTTTCCTTTGTAAAAATGTTCTACACCAAACTGTTCCAATTTCAACGTTATCCCATCGTGGCGCAGAATTACTCTTTCGCTCCTGCGGTTTCATCGCCACAGTGTAAATGACTATAAATATGAATGAAACGTAATTATAGAAAGTTAGGTGCACGACATGGTATGATGAACGGTTAATTATTCATTATCTTCCGAGCTGTCATCTTCACAATTTTTCCGCCCCTGTTCACTGTTCCCGGAATGATGCGAGTCTCGTCGCACTCGATTTAATGCAATTATGCTAAATGCAACAAGTCCCGTGACAATCCAGTCGGATCGACATGCAGCTTTACGGTTCGATGCACTCTTCGCTGCGAAACGGAGTCGCTCCGTCGAAAATATCGAGCCTCGATTATTTTCGACCAGTCGTCCGATCCAATTCGCCTCCAGACAAAACTTTTTGCAGAAACAGGACGAAACCGAACTCCTTGAGCGAGTACGTGACTTTCTTCGATTAATGCTCTAATGATTTTATTAATGGCCACTCGGTGTACAGTGACCTTCTGCGACGTAAAAGGCAATAGCCTACGTATCCCGCAGAGTATTGATGTGCAATGTTCGATGAGCTATAATTATCCAGCGATAATCGCCTCGAGATGGAGTACTTTTGGTACTAAGAACTTTATTCTTAATACACTATGAGAGGGTCGTGCATTCTTAACCCCTTATCGTGCATGCTCGAGTATATTCGAGCGCGATAAACAGGCCAAACTGTGCGCGCTCGAGTATATTCGAGCGGCGTTGTATTTGATGCTGCTAAAATTAAAATAAACATTTTGATTAATTTTGTATTTTTTTTTCTTTTGCCAAGACAATGTTTTAAAGTGTGTGTTTTACGCCGAAAAAAATTGATTTTTTTTGGCCGGTTTATTTCAAAGAAACCGTACGTTAAGGGATTAAAGATTTACGTGCGTATGCTCTTAATAAAAGTTCTATACTCCGATTTCGTATGCACGTATACAAACTTACTTTTGCTAATAATACTTGACTCTGTACGTGACACGCGATACTTCGGAGGGAAATCGATTTTCACGTCGGCTTACTCCGAACTGTTAGACCGGTCCGTCATTAAGATCGAATTCTCGCCACCGGAAGTTCCGCCGTTCGTTCTTCCCGAATGGGTAAAAGGTCTCGCGAACTTGTCGGGTTGTAAACCGTAAGTGCTTCTCTGCGGCAAGATGCACTTAACAGGAGTGCATTTCCCTTTATCCGCGGTGGGGATGAAAAAAAAGCAAATATAGCGGGGTAAGGTCAAGAGTAGAGATTTGGAACGGCACTTCAAACGCTCGAGAGTGGGCGTCGAACCTGGCAGCAGACTGCAATTAAGTATGTATTTTTATTCGACGTCGATAATTCAAGGAATAATCGGCGGGCCGAGACGGAGCGTGCAGTTTGCGAAACTGGCACTCTACATGGAATACATTTTCTGCCGCCGGCATCACAATATGGAAAGTATGCCCCGAAAACGTTAAGCGCTAAGAATAGTGAGGGATGCACCACATGTGCGCATTCGAACGGTGTATAGGGAGTTCCAGATGTAGTGCGTTGAGATAAAACAACAAGCATAGATAGAAAATATATTTCTGGCACCTTTTATCACCTACTTTCCGCGCGACCTTCCATAATAGTTCATTCGCTGGACTTGCAATCAAATCATTCTTCTAACCTACTGAACAGACATTCTTTTATTCCTATCACTTAATCGTTTACAACACTTTCCTTTCAACCGTTTAAACTTATTATCAGCAAACCCTTTACTTAATAAATTCCCTGTCTCGTTCTATATTAGTTCATTCACTAGATCTGGGTTAAGTTTCTCTCGGACCCTACTGAACACATGTTCTTCCAATTCTGTCACTTAATCGTTCAAGATACTTTCCTTTCAACTGTTGAAACTTATCAGCAAACGCTTTACTTACTAAATTCATGCGCGGTTATATATTAGTTCATTCACTAGATCTGGGTTAAATTCCTCTTCAAACCTACTGAACACGTGTTCTTCCAATTCTGTCACTTAATCGTTCCAAATACTTTCCTTCCAACTGTTGAAACTTATTATCAGCCAACACTATACTTATAAAACACATCTGGTGTCCGTATCCTCATTACATAGAGTCTTTATCGATTAACGCGACATATCTACCTACCGATGTTTAGCTCAATACATCTTTCACGATCTGAGTCTCTCCGACAGCCAGTTGGCTCGCGAATTTTCAAAACACAACACCTCCACCGACAAAATTCGTGCACGTTCTTAACGCCATCACGATGGAAGTTCTCTCTTCTAAGTGCTCGTGCCGTCCGACAATATACAATCTCTTTTTTCCTCCCGATCAACGAAATGGCCCCCATCCTTGGCAAGTGGACGAGCGCACTCGTTCTCAACTGCAATTCGGATGACGCTGCTAGTGTCCTTTCTTTGGCCTAACTCGCGTCCTCCCGCCCGGTAAATATTCGGCGCGTCTGGATTTTATGGCCGACTTCCACGTCCGGGCGTCGCTTTTACGGCCCGGGTCCATTTGTTCGACTGTTAACTGCACGCTGACAGTACCGATCGCGGTGATAAGTAGCCGTTGAAAATTGATCCAAGGCGCGAGCGATACTAGGTCAAGTATCGCGCGTAGTAGATTAATTCCGCGCCTGCACCGCTCGGAGATGCACGTACGTAGTATATGCAATTTCGCACTACGCAAATAGAACGCTGCAACTTAACTTTCGTTCGACATCGCGCCGGAGATGTAATTACCCTAATTTACAATAACCGTGAGACGTAGAGGAGACGTTCATAAGGACCAAGACGAACGCGTGTCATCGCGATTTATCGCTGGCGCGTTTAGATTACCTTGCTTCAAAGTTATTTATACGCAGGTTGGAGTAAAGCGTGAAGGTGGAAGCGGGATGTTTGATAACATTGAAGTACAGTCAAACGTAGTCGCAAAAGGTTCCCTACACGCTCATTAGTGACGTAGCGTTACATAAAATACTAAAAAAAAAAAGATACATCCCTTCACGCGACGAATGCCGTGTAACTGCAATTCCTCTCCGTTACACGTTTTCCCTCAATTAAAGATCACTTCCAACTGGCGACCGGTATTCAAGAGACCTCGGCCGCAACGAACTTTTACAACTCTCCCATTTTGTCTCTGTCGGGCGCAACAGGTACCCTCCCTTATTGCTGACAAGCGAAGAAACAGGTACCGCCGACGTCAAGCGAGTTCGAAAATTGTCGCGTCACGATCCTAACCGGAAAAAGCATTTATCCGCAGTATGCTTGGCACGATCTTCTCATGACCCACCCCTCCCTCCTCTTTCTCTCATCATTCACTCTTGGCAACCAACCCACCGAATCGGACCTCTGTACGAGCGGCCCGCCGATAATTGCCAATTGCTAACGAGCCAGATCGTAAATTGACGCGTAACAACGCCCGATAATCGCTTACGAACGCATCGCGAATCCCCTTCGCTGGCCAATCGACGATCGCCACTGCCGCGCGGCGCGTGATTTAAACGTGGCGCGCGCCACGTGTCAATAATATTTATCTTGACACCGAGCCGTTTAAGCGTAAACTTAACGGTCGAGAAATTTTCCAGAAATAACAGGCGGCCGAGGCCCTTTCGCCGGGAGGGTCAGTGATTATTTTACGACTGTTTTTCCTTTACCCCCTCCCCCTCGCGCGCGTGCTCGATCGATCGCTCGTCTCACGCCGTCCCTCCAAGCCGATGTCTGGCGATCGTTTCGGAGTCCGCAGAGTCGAAGAAAAGTTTGCTCAGCGAGTCCGTCTGGCCTCTTAGGCCCGAAAGGAGCGGCCTGGAATGGATCGAGATTCTTTCTCGAACAACTTCGCGTCCGCCATCTTTCGCCCGGGAGGTAACGGCAGAAAGTTTCGTACGAGATTATATTGACCGGCTTAGCGGGAGAATTGGCGTACGTTCTCGTAGGAGTTGGTAGGCGCGCGAACGATAGAGCTTGCCTGGAAAGTTCTTAATTCTTCCGTCGGCGAGGAATATGAGGAAATATTGCGGGAGGTTAGCATTGGAATCCTGTCGGCGTCCGATGAGGTCGGTCGTTGGTCCTTTCTTTGCGATCGCGTCCCAAAACGTTTCCGCGGTCTGTCAGCGTCGATCTCGTAAAGCTACACGTGTGGACCGTTTATTTTGAAAGCGGTGTAAGTTTATTTACACAAAAATTAGTTATCACATAAATAAACCGTTTACACCACGTTAATCATAAATTATATAATATCCCTTTTTTTTAAATATGGACTTACGCCACTTTCAAAATAAACGGTCCATGTCTCGCATACGTGTGGTTAATTGTAAAGCCGGCTTGAGTAAAAAAGGAACTCTATTGTCACGTTTGCCATTATTGAACCGTGTTAGAGTAATCTATTTATCTACTTATCTGTGTATTTCGTTTAGTCAAATTCGAAAGTTCGACGTACAGATTAACTTTGCGAGAACGGATCGTCCTCAGTAAGCGTTAAGCGCCGCTCGGTCGATCCTTTTTTTCCTCCCCAAGGGGAACGCACGAGACAGGGTTTGCTGAAAGAGGAGAAAAAAAAGGGACGCCGCTGAAACTCGTGTAATTAAGCGTAACGGCGACCGCGAGGAACACACCCTCGTTTACATTCCGCTCTAGGTCCGTTCATTTTTATCAAAGGCGTTGCCCGTTTCGCGCAAACTTTCCTCTCGCAACATGTAAATCAGCCGCGTCAGCCGTGGAGGGAAGCGTTAACTTCCTCCATTATTTATCGTTCGATCGCCATTGGCTCGGCGGACGTCACGTGTCGGCAATTTCGTTTTTCGAATTTCGTCGAAAGAGTCGCGCCGAGTTCTCGCCAGACTGACTCGACGTTTAATATTCGACGTCAATGTCGTCGTTTGCCGCTGGCACTTTTTTTTTACCCCCCCTATTTTCTCGCAATATCATCCCGCGGACGGCCATTTATTGCGACTTCGCGGCCGAATACCTTTGCGCGATTTTCGCGAAAAAAGGAATGAATTTGACGTAAATCGGGTCGTTGCCTTTCCGTCAATCAGCCTTAAAGAGGAGCGGGTGAGATAATTATTGGGATTCGAGTATAAGTAGGCGATTAAGCGCTGAATAATTGATTTGCTATCAGAATCCAATGTGTAATATTTCATTAAATATCTGAGCTCTATTCCGATGTTATTTTTTCTCGAGACAGCGGCCGAAAAATATAAAATTAGATGAATTTTAATTTAACAGTTTAAAAATTGTATTAATGAGAGATCTGTATTCCTCTAAACCCTAAGTTTCAGAGCTGGAATAAAAAAAAATGAAGTCTCCATACTATAAGTAATATCTACAAATAAATAAACTTCACTACAATTAAAAGATAGGGGGGCGCGGAAAAAAAGAATTTTGTTTAGGAAGCCGTAACTGCTCTAAACTGTTGTTTATTTCTGCACTATATAGGTACCTCACACTAAACTTAATTGACGAAACAGGAATGTGAACCTTTTTCCTACACATGTGCAACCTTCCCAAATTGCGTGCTAGTAACATTCTGTACCCTTTTATTTACATTTCCAACCTCACGATGCGTGTACAACATTCATCGATTGCAATGTATTTGCGAATGTAATCGTAAAAAAATATGCTCCCGCGATAATTAAAATGTACAGCGAAGCCTGTATGACAACAGACTTCCGTTTACATCGTCACACTCGTATCGCGTTAACAATATTCGCTTTCAATGCAATATGCGGAATGAAAAATTTGGTGAAAAACTGCCGGTTAGAGAGAGCGACTCACGAATGGACGTTCGTAATCGGACACCGTCCAAAATTGAACATTGTAGTGCTCGAGTTTCGTGCTAGCGGCCAATTTGGAGTGCGTGAAATATCGTTTAAATCATAGTGCGCCACTCGGGCCCGAGCTCATTTCGGAAACTACGGCTATCCGCCGTACGTCAATGACGGCGTGCATTAGTTTTAATTAGTTCCTCCTTACGCGAGCCGCGGTTCTCGGCCAAACTGGGCCGAGTTTCACGAAATTAGACGATGCCCTGTCTCGTTTCAATTTGGCCGCGAAGGTCGTTTCCTACGGCACGAAATTCTCGCTTCTTCGCCGTTATTCGCTCTCGACACTCTTGCTTAGACTTTTGGTGGCTGAGGATTAGGACAATAATATAACGAGCGAAAGAATATCGAAATGAATGTTTCTAAAGATTAGGGACTTGAATGTATATTAGACGAACTTTAGTTTAAGAGACTTTCGGACAGAAGTACGTTTCAACGTGAGGGTAAAAGTTAAGTAGAGCATCGACGTTATGAAAAGAGCGGATCAATATTTCAAGTTAGTTACTCATCAAAGTCCATGTGGAATTTGACGCCGATTAGAAAAGTAGAGCGCTTTAAATCACTTTGTGATCGATATCTGTGATTGGAACTATAGTAGGTAGCGAAGTACTTAATATTGTCGAATAAAGAATCGAGTTTACGATTAACGTTTCAAGCAGAGTAAAATGTGGTAAACGAAAGTCGTGCGGCGGTCGTAAAGAAATTCATACACCTCGACTGTACGTCGCGAAGTGGATTTATTGCCGTTTACGTGCGATTAGAAGTAAGTATGCAAATGTAAATCCAGCTTCATGCATATTTTTTCGTCTAAAATTCGCAACGATTTATTATCTGCTCCGGTCGAGTGATAAACGATCCCGAAGCGTCTCAAAATCCACCCTCTTGGTCCGATTCGCTTCAGCGGTAAATAACCGAATCGCAGAAAGTCCAATTTTTCCATTTCTATCCACAAAGTACAACACCGTTCGTACGATTGAAAATGATACGAAGTAATGCGAGAGTAACGCCGTTTTATGAAAAACACCCCTTGCCATTACAAGTTCCGCAAACGTCAGCCGGAAGAAGACATGAAATTCAACAGCTTCGCTCCGGTAATTATGCTACCCAACCTTCCCGCGCGAAACTTTTCCCAACATCCTTTTAACCCAATTGCAACGAAATCAGTGCCGATCAAAGGCAGGAATCTAAAACGAAGTCAGGAGGGATTTCGTTCCGAAAATCGGTCTCCTTCCAACAGGACGCCATACTCTGCACACAACAAAATGTCACGACCCTTTACAATCCGAATCAAGCTTAGGCAAGACCACTACGTGACCAACAACCTTCAATCCTCCCTTTTCATGCCGACCTCTCGATCCACAAAGCTGTAATTCCTCGATTTACGTCAAGTTCGATACACGCTGACATTTGCCGATCGCTCCGCATGGTACGAAAGGGACGTGATGGGATGGAGAGGGGGGTAGGGGAGGGAAGGGGAGGGATGCAGTAACAGAAAATGCAAAGAGCCCGCTTGTCCTCGCTCCCGAAAAAGAAATCGCACGCGTGCGAATAATATCTGGGAAATTCGCGACGTCGGCGGTAGCGACGTTTTCACAATCGATTATGCAAATTCGATGTGGAACGAGCGGGCAGGTCGGGTTGATCTCGCGCGGCCAATGGGAGAGAAGGCGTCGTAAAGCGTCGTAAAGCGTCGTACGGCGTCGTATCTGCGAAACGTACTTGCGGCCGATGCAAATGCGAACGGGAACTTTTTCCCTACTCGCGCTTTCGGATATTCCCGAATCGGGATGAGAAAAGAATCCTTGGAGGACGGCGGCTGTTAGGGCTCGGTTTATCTTTCTCTGGGAAAATGATTTTCAGACTTCTCGCTCGGCATTGAACGTAGCGTTCAACGGTACAACAGGGTCAGTCACTAATTTTTATTTTGAAAGTGGTGTAAGCCCCTATTAACAAAAAGATCAGATATATAATTTATGATTAACGTGCTGTAAACAGTTTATTTATGTGATATTTTATTTTTTTGAAAAATGGACTTTCAAAATAAACGGTCCGATTATCGGTATTGAATGCTGCATAGTTGTTAGTAGTGAAGCTATGAAGATCGTTTAATAGAATGAAAAATTTATTTCGTAACCATATACTTTTCATTTTCTATGTTTTTGAGTTAATGGGCTGATACTGTCCACCTCAGTTCACCTCTTTAGGATAAATTTAAGGAATTAATGAGTAAGGTTTACTGGCACACTGACATTCGAGATACTGGCGTCTTAATGAGATGAATAAGTGGATTGAGATTTAATCCTTGTCTCACTCGCGTTAAAGTGACTTTTTTGCAATTATATTCACATATGCGTCGATGAGAATATTGCTATTAGGATATAATGGACCATTCGAGAAAGAGATGCTGAAAAGTTTCCATTGTTTACCTCGAGCATCTAAACAGTTACGTATGCATTCACTTGAAAACATTGGCACGCTTCAACTTCATAAGTCTAACTCGTACTCATCACATATATACAGAGCATATAAATAAATGTCCACATCCATTGCATTGTTTCCTGATCTAAAACAAGTGAAACGATCAAGTCAGCCTTGCTTTCTTAAAAATATGACATTCCCACCAGTGCAGAACAATCAAGTGAGATGTAGAGATATTTAAAAGTTGCTTCGTTGTTCTTGGCACTCGTCGCAGTGTGCCTTTCTCTTCTAATTCGGAAAACAGCTCAGACATGTGAATATTTTGCGCATTTTTTAATAGTACATTCCCAACTAAAATTTGTCCATTGACTTCATCTTGACGTCAGCTAGCGCGAGAAATTAACTTTGTCTCATTTTTATTTATTTTTCCATTCAATGAACGTCGCTGTACTTAAACTCGTACGCGTTGTCGCAAAGACTGCGACGACTCCGACTGTTGAACGTAATAATAGCATATTTTCGGATCGACTATACTATTTGTCTTGGCAGCCCGTTGATAGCAGCACTTTACTTTTCCCGTCCTTCCGAAATTCTTCGGCGTGCAATTAATTACCCCGTGCTCTCGCCTAACGAATCTCGAACAGTACCGATAACCTCGGGACATTTGTCGAGGGCGTCCAAATACAATTGAGAAATGCGAAACTATCGGAATTGTTTACACGAGTTTGTCCCGAAATTTCCTATTGACTCAGAGTCACGCCGGGGGGCCGTTTGCGAGGTTCAACTTTCTACGGCTCGCGGTGGGAACATTTTCAAATCAATTACGCTGTTTGTCTTGGCAGCCAGTTACAGCATTCAACTTCGTCCGAGCTCGTCGACCGATTCCTCCTGACATTCTACTTTCCGATACTTTTAACGCGCTCCCAACGCAATGTTTAGATGTGCGAATGTCGGGTAAAAAATTGAACGATAATCGATTTCGCGCTAGATGATCGATGTCCTTGAGTCGTCCTTTGAAACGTCCTTGATCGCTGGTCAGCTTCTTTTCCATTTCAACGTATGTCACGTTCATTGTCGAAAAAAACGAGAGAACGCTACACCAAGTTTTGTCAAAAGCAAACACAGAGAAGCGTTTGCGGAAAGATTGAGGCTAGTTTGATAAGAATCTGTTTAATTCGGATTGAAAGGGGTTCTGATAAAAAAATGTTATAAGCCGAGCGATGTGCAAACGATTGTCACTGTCGTCGAGTTTTTCTTGAGATCCTCTTGCGTCCGCAAGGAAGGAAACGTCCGCATTGGGTGAGTCCAGTTCCGGTCTGATTCCAGACGCAGCAAGACATTAACAGCAGTTTCTTAGATACCGTGACCTCCGGAAGCCTCTTAGTACTCGCAGTTAAAATCTCGTATCTTTAACACCGGGAACCTTAATAAAAAAAGAAGTCGTTACCTACTGTACTGAAAGTTTCAAGGAAGAGCTTCACCATAAAAACACTGTCCGTATAAATACCCTAAGGCCTATTTTCGTATCTGAACATTTGGGCCTACACAATTTTAACATTAGAATTACCATCCATATCTATACACAGTTTTATTAAGGTTGTCACCATCTTGCATGTAGAAGTTTTTATATCAAGTTGAAAACAGTGATACATTTATCTCACTGAGTACTAAAAAGAGAAGTGAAATGTTCAACGATAAAAAAAGCCATTGTCAGAAGAAGTCAGTCGCTTAGACTAGCTTCGCGAGTCCGACGCTAATCGGTTAAATCGATTCCCTCGATACGGTACGTCGGTACCAGGCATCCTTACCAAAAAAAAACAGATCGCCATGGCAGCATCGACGCATTATTGGCACTGCGCAAGAATCGTGTCGCGTTCCGACGACAACGAGAATTGCCACGCCGAAGTGAATGGCGGAAAACGGGCCGATCCAATAATTCGCTCTCATTAGCAGTTCACCATTATCAGGCGAACATTGTCGATGGTGATTTATTCGCCGTTCCCGTTCCCGTTCCGTGTTTGCATGCCAAACAAGCCGTCGAAATGGCCGCAACAACGGCCGGCGCAAAACGTTCGCGCGCGATTTGCGCAACGTCCAACTTGGATCGCTCTATTAAGCCGTCCGTTGATTATTTATCGTGCCACGTGCGCCATCTTCTTTGTTTCCCGTGCCGAAGTCGTGTCAAGATTCGCAAACGTGCCATAACGTTATTAGGATCGTACCGTAATCATCATTTTCTGTTCTCTGTTACGTCAGCGTATCATTTTATTTTTCATGACAACAGAAAATATATTTATATATATGTATTTAACTCGTGTATTGTACATAGAATTTTCCAGAATAATAATCGCATATATGATAGCATAATTGTAAATATTGGAGAACGAAATTTACATTAGAAATTAATGATCGGAGTTTAAATTTGGATATTAATGTTTGCCCGTTCGTATAGAGAAGCCACTGTCATTGTCAAGTTTGCTCGCCTTAAAATCATATTGAATCGACATTGACCGTTAGCCTCGGGTACACAAGGCTGCATTGTACGTTGAACATTGTCAGAACGATCATGGACGCATTACGTAATGACAGGACCATATGGAAAGCGACCTTCTGCCGAGGCAAACGCGTACGTTATACAAAACTCATTCTCTCTTGACGTTACTCCACCTATACTCCTGCAGATGCACTCGTTCTTGGCCGGCGCGTGTCTAGACAAAATTGCATTGCTCCCGTTCGCGGGAAATCAACACTTGTCATCTCTCACGTGAGCAATGGCCCATGTCATTACTTTACGAACATTCGCGCACCGTTCGCGAACAAACAATGTGTTACTCGCCAAATCTGCGTCGAGACGGCAGTAAAATCTTGTACAATGATAATACGCACTCCCTTTGTTCCATTTTCAGACGCACCGCGAAAGCACCTGAAGAGCCTTGGGCAATAATGCAAGGTCAAATGCGTTATTAGCTTTATTTACAGTAAGCACTGGACAATTTGGCATTGTTAACACAGCGCCGACGTTTCGTCAAATTTTGCGCAGAACAGCTCGAATGTATGGCGATGATCAAGAGCGAGGATAATAGAGACAGTATGGAAAACAGTTCGCTGTCCTAATTGAATCGCAATTTGCGGGTAGAAATTAGCAATGGCTACCTCCGCGTAAAAGGTAGGATGAATAATGAACGTTGTTGGATGTTCGACGCGATGCGCGGACTTGCATATTTAACGGCACTGCAAAATTGACGGGTCGCGTAACGTTTCGTACGTTACTTTCCTCATTAAAAGTTCTCGGGCTCGTTGATTACATCGCGAACATAAGGGTTTGTGCGCAATTGCAAACGCGGCCCGCAGTGTACATTCGCCGGAATGTTGTAATAATGCGCGCGCGCGCGCTCTCGATATTTAGTATGCATTAACTTGAATTTGCATGAAATTCTAATTATTCCTTTTTTGATCACGGTGTCCTCGCAAACATCACAAATCTCATTTTATTAACACTAACACTACCGACACATTAAATAAAAGCATGAATAAAATTCGTCGGTACTTCTAGTGTTAATCTAGAAATGGTACTAACAAAAATTGGTGCTGTTTTTCTCACAAGGAGCCCAATTTTGAATTTCTTTTCTTTTCTACAATTTTGAAAAGCGTACAAAAACGTGATATTCCAGAACAATTTCTGATGTTTGAACAAACTATTTCGTCAGTTAACAGACTACAGTTAGAACTTCGACGAAACTCAATTACTCGATAGATTTCGTAAAACAACTCTGACTACCATGCAATTGATACACCGAAAAGTGTATTGAACCAATTTTTTGCCATTCTTTCCACCGATCGTGTCCTTTCGTTAATCGCCAATCGCTCTTGACTGGACATTATACAAACGGAAGGATTTCAATTAAAGCGCCATGCCGAGCAATCACGGGCCAGGGGCATTGTTTTTAATCATTAACTCGAGCCAATTACATCGGTCTAAAAGTGATTTAAGCGAGAAGGAACAGGCTCGAGTCTGTCGTTTAAAGTGGAATGAGAAGTAGTCTGCGTTCGCGTCGGGTTGAGACGTTTAATTTCAATTTACGAGACATACCTACAATCTGTTAAATATTGAAAACCGTCTACAGCTTACTATAATTTTTACAGATAATTTGAAGAAAATGTAGCTATACAACAGAATTGTCTAAAATGTGATAACTTTAGGCAACCAAATCGTTTATGATCATTTATCTAATATCGACATTGCAACAGTTTCATGGTTCGTACTTTGATACTTCACTACGTGACAGTTTCCGGCAGGATGGCCATAAGCAGAAATTCGAAAATACAACTTCGAATAATGAATTTACTGTTTGGCTGTCAGCTATGTGTCCTCGATAAACATAAATTTATCTGCGCACCCGGCATATTGATCGGAATACGACACCCCTTGTCATTCATAAAACTCAATTCGCATATCTCTCGATATATTTTTATTGGCCTTGCGCATCGATCTCTCTACTGACACCCTCGCCCCCTTGTCTGTCTTGTCAATCCTTAAGCGTGTTTGCGGACATGGAAACGCTTTTCCAAATAGCTACTAGTATCATCATTACCAACGGACTACCAATATATAAAGGACCTCGTTACTCAAATATTTATAAAGACAACGATACATACTTTTCTTAAATTGAAAAAATAGTCATTACAGACAAATGGTCTGAATCAAACACTGGTGTGTTCATCGAAGCATAGAAAATGCAAGCATTCTTTTAATGTATCATTACTCAATCGAGTTGAAATCCACTTTGTCATGCCCGCGATTGAAAAAATGTCAACCTGCGATTTGGTAATTCGGCTCTCAGAAAAGAAGAAACCCATGAAAAGAATGCAAACAGTAGTTTAAATTAATACTACTTAAGGGAATCCAAATCCACGTTATCACGTCTTAGAACAGAAGAAACCCATAAAAAGATTCCAAACAGTAGTTTAAATTAATACTACTCAATGGAATCCAAATCCACGTCATCGCGTCTTCGATTTTAAAAATGTCAACCTGCGATTTGAAAATTCGGCTGCTATAAAAGAAAAAGCTCGTAGCGCGCAATGAAACGTCGGACAAATATCGCTTATTGCTGCACAGCGTCGTTTATCAGAGGCACTATTTCCCGTAAACCCCCGTGGATCAGCTCTGTCGTGCCTGTCACCGACAGGCACATCGGCATTTATTTAAGCGCTTTTGTCCTTTCGGTCATTTCCGTCCGCTTTTTTCACTCCCCCCTTTCTCGAACTGCAAGCACGCTGGAACAGGGGGGCGGGGGGTGGGGGGAACCGCTGCGTTAGGCGTATAAATATCTTTATGTATTATCCCGCCGGTTGTTCCTGACAACCGGCTCGGTTGTTTAGAATAGAACGGCTGTTTAGACGGATCCGTGCACGTCCCGAGTCTAATTGTGAGCGTGGGGTGGGAGCGTCGCAATGGGAAGCGAGGAAAAATTGGGTTTAACGCTAGATTTATCAGTCGAACTTGCCTGTTTGTGAAAATAGTGCGTTTGACTGGGGTCATTCGACGATTCGAAGCATAACAGTTCGTCCTACTTTCATTCGGCAGCTGCCGGCATTTATAAATGTATCGGCGATGATGAAAGTGGTCTGATTGTGAGCTGAAAGTGAGCTGAGTTCCTCCAAATTTACTGACATGAATGAGTAGTCAAATGTATAAATTAATTTTTTATACTCTGTTTGCAAAACGCCGAGCTTTGACACTTTCATAAACCGGATTGAAATTTGGTGGAAAAATTGGGTGTTTTGATTTTCAGGTTGGGCATGATATATGTTCATATAAAAACGCAACGACGCTGATTTTACACCCACACACCAACGATAAGATTGCAATGTGAAAAATTTGCGTGTGCCGAGAAGCGATGTGCAATGTTTTCCGAGAGCGATATGAAATGCTGAGAGTTTGAGATGTTGTCTGCCCTCGGTAAGTGGTGCGATAATTTATTCATGTATCGTGTCAAAGGTGTATGCATCGTCGGAATTCAAGGCCTGCGGAATGAAAATTATACCGCGCGTAAATCAGTGAGCATATCGCTTCTGTTGTCAAACCTCTTCGTGTCAATATATCATCGGAGAAGCTTACTGAATTACGTGGAACAATAACTTTCCTTACACCCATCTGAATATCAAAAATCGACATTCAATCGTTTATTCACCTATTATTACAATGATGATATGAATAAATTTATAATTTATTATTATTATATATTTTTAAATGTTAACGTGTATTCACTACTATCGCATTAATCTACAATCGTTCATCGGGCAAGATGAAAGACTACTTATTATTATACTTAAGAGTTCTAGCACGGTGAAAACAATTCGTCTATTTCAGCGACACAAATATCAGGATCAGTTAACTATAGCTGTGCCGTTTCCCCAATTGAACCGACGTTAAGCGAACACCTGCAAATTTCGATTTAACGCCCGTAATCACGGCACATGTTTAACAGATATTCTGTTACAAGCCGCTCGTCGGACAGACAACTGTAATTTACATCGACGCCGACTGACTTTGATTCGCCAAGAGACGCGCTCGCACACACACCTGTATTTGCACTCACACTCGCAGGCGTGCAATTCCGTTTCTGCTTTGACACGATGCACGAATTGCCGGCGGAAAACGATGCTGGCCGTTAACCTACCTCCCAGCTCGTTCGCGTTACATCGAAGAGTAATCAGGACTCTGCCGTCCAAAACGTACACTTGACGACACCGCCGCTTCCCAATTTGGAATCCGGTATTAGCATGCCGGCAACATTTTACCCCAACTACTCTCGCCACTGACTTCCGGCCTTTTGCCCACCAATTTCGAGCCTCGTAAAGCCCGAGTTCTTATTGGCGCTTTACCGGGCTGCGAGCTTGAACTTTCGGTTCCTACGGGAATGTTTGCGAAAGATCGCTACAAAATATTTTTCTTCAATCGTTACAAAAATGTAGTATACTGGTACTGATATAAGATGCAGCAAAAGAAAAATGATAAAAATTGATATTTTGAAAATGAGCAACTTGGATGTAACAGCAGTGGAGTGGAATGTTTTACGGTACGTTGGGTAAGATTGGCGAGTAGAGCGTACGTTAATCCACGGCATCGGTGACAAACTTAATTTGAACGTACTGCGCGGAAAGAAAGTAGGTTGAACTCCGTTAACACGGTTCCATTAACCCCGCTCTTATTTACAACCTGCGTTACACAAATGAAGCTAATTGACAATACCGGCACACGTTCCGTCAAAGGGTCAAGTCTACGAATCGTCACAGATTATCATTATATACCCCATAGAAACTGTTCATTCTCCTAACGTCAACGCGTCGAGTTCAACAAACCTTCGTAACGAAAAACGTGTAAAAAATTCAGTGAAGAAATTTCCTCTCGGTTGAACACTGGGTGCTTCACACGCGTAAAGCGTGTGCTTATAGAAAGCGTGATGCGATCGTGTGTATTACTGCGAAGAGACGGGTCAAGGCTTGCGGAATGCAACATGGCCGGCGCACTTTGTATAGTGTCAACGGGGTCGCACGTGTGCGAGGTGCGCGTGTGTGTGCGCGTGTGTGTGCGCGCATCGCACATAGGGGTACAATTGACCACGAGGATGGTAGCGGCCCATTCCACTTTTGAGCATCCCCTAACGTCGTTAGCCCCGCTTTTTGTCCGCGGCCAGACGAGAATGATGCGCCTAGCAACGGGACGAAGCCTATAAAATCGGAGCACTTCGTCAACAACGGACTCGCACACTCTCTTACGCGCGTTACAAAATTCCACTCCTTAGCGTTCCATTGCACTTTGGCGACCGAATTAGGGTAATGCCGTGGCGCAGGTATTTGATTTTGTCCACTCCGCGTTGTCGGATCTAACGGAATTACGTCATGCTTGCGGTTTTCCTGGATAACGCTTTCCTGCATACTTCTCTTTTCGAAGGAAACTAAATATGGTTACGGTGATACTTTAAGTGCTCGATATTAGTTTTCTCAGCGTTGGTCAGGTGTTTTCATATTCGCCTTTAATACGCTAAGAGTTATTTTTGCGATCCGAAATAAGCCTCTGCTGAAATATTTTTATGGTTATTATTTTAATGGTCAGCTTAATTTGTTATCTTGATTTAGATTGATACATTTCGGCAGGGCGAATAATTTGAGCCTGGTAGAATGGCAGATTAGGCTGTCAAAACGGAAGCTGAATGTTCTTGTGAGAGAGTTCAAGCGCCAGACGAGAAAATTGGAGACTTTCAATTTGGCAACGAAAAGCAAGCAATTATCTTCTCTGCGAACAAGAGATAACGTCGGCGGAAGTGGTTTGACACCTTATCGTTCGACTGTCTCCGGCTCTTTCACCCTTTCCCTGTCAAAAATATCGAAACTTATCCCGTTAAGCTCGCCCGCTTTTAATTGCAAGCTCTGCCTTTAATTAATACCGAGATAACGATTCCCTTCGAGAGGATTATTTCATTACAGTTTATACGCGCTTGTGTGCGACATTAAGACTGATACTCAGAATCCATGTTTGGAGACGAAACTATCAGGTTTCATATCCTTACTGTTAATTAATATCGTCTTCGAGCACATTTTCCATACATTCCAATATTTGCATATATCTATATCTTGTTTCAACCCTGTGTTTAATTTCAAACTAAAGACATTTCAATATTTTATAACAAAACTCAATTTTCGCCCGACCTTTTTTGTTATTACGAATATTGCGGCAGGTGTTGTATAGTTATGCAAAATTCAACCCTCAACTGGATATTATGAAATATTTGAGAATTTTACCGGACCTGAGGTTGTCCGGCAGTTAGCATGACGTACGCACACGAATCTTGCCCCGTTCAACTTGTTAACTCCAGCCATCTATGGTGCATCTCCGCAATGTCATTTGCAGCCGCCGTGCGTCGCGGCGCCTGCCGCTTTGCATTTTTTTTGCCCGGAATATTTTGAACGAGAATTCTCCGCCGCGAAATATCGCCTGGCCGGTATTTGCTAGAGCGGTATCAATAGAGAAAAATAAATTCTGGCCATTGGCCGGGTATCTGCAATATTTCCGTCTCGGCAAATGAAGCAATCAAAGCCAGCGATTGTGAAAAATGAGGACAGTACATACTACGCTGCCGCGGTGACCGTTTCCTTTTATAATTATTGCGGCGAAATAACTATATTGGGTCAGAAAGTTGAAATAATCGTGTCGGTATAAAGTACTAACTGCGGAACTTCTTTCCCTCAATACGTAATGGGACAATTGCATACATATACGACTGTTTTACCCGTTTTTCCAAAAATAATACTGCGATAGTCAAGATAAACAAACGGCAACAAATAATATATACTCGCTATGGCAATTGATGCAGTAAAAAATTAATATCGGAAAAATTAATGTTTGATGTACGATAACGATTACGTAAGAGCGTTTGAACTTGGTCCGTTAGAAAAACGTCCTTTGCCGAAGATGGGCAATATATCACCGTGATTAATTGCAATCGCGACAACTTACCATCAAGCAAAATGCAAGACGATTTGTCAACCATTCTTCTGTTTCTTTTAGAACGTTTGCCGATAACGGAGCGTACTCGGTATAAAGTTATTCCCGTTGGGAAATTGATTTCGCGATATACCGAGCAGGACAGTTTTGACAAATCGCGAAACGGAGTTTTTGCCTTTTAGCGAATGGGCATTAAGCTCTGCCGAATAAATTCTTAGCCAATCGCGCGAAAGGAAGTCCCTTTCTTCCCATCGTAAAAAATTTAATCGTTCGCTTAGTCTGATTGGAAATAAATTATTCGTCGAAGAAGACTATCAGCTCTGTCCCTAACAAATTGTTTGTCGTTAAAATATTAATCTTGAACAGACAACGCTGAAAAATGTAGTTCGAAAATTTATGTTCCGTACATTATCGAAATGGCGTAAGGACAGTAGCCATACAGTGTCAAAGTTCTCTTTGCTAATCCGCTTTACGTAGTCAGCACCAGCATTTTCGAAAGAGGCCAAATTGTTCGATTCATATCTTCGATCTGCATAAAGCCGTACCTTACCGACGTACCGATCTCGTTCCCGTTAAATTTAGCTTAAGCTGCAAATTGGTTTCATAGGAAGTGGCTCGCGATTTAGCAGAGCTCCAGTCGATAATCGCGAAACGACCATTTTCCTCCCGGCCCAATCAAATTAACCTCATTCTTGCAGCACTGTTTGGCCGAGCAGGTGGAATTCATTTGCGCCTTCGACCGTTCTCGCAATTCGACCGGTCGAAAAGTCAAATTCTATCCCGCTTCCGGTTTTCGTCTATTTAGACCTGATTTGTCTGGATCGGGAAGGATACCAAAACTGGTCCGCTTAACTCCGCCAGAAGTTTGCTCTTTGTCTTTCCTTCCGTTCCTTCTGCGACGCGATATTCCTCATTTAGCAACAATAAAGCAGCGAAGAACAACGTCGAGTTTCCGTGAATTATGGTTACTCGTTCGGCTGTTAAATTTTTATGACATCTCCGTTCCGAGAGGCAGCTATTGCGCAGACAGATTTTTCGGGAAACCCGTAAACGCTTCTCTGCCACATGTCGCCTTCCTCTCCGTTCCACAAAACAGACGGTTTCGAGATTCTCTTAGGATAGAATCATTAAGGAAACCGCAACGGCACTTTGCTTTCGTTCGAAAACCCTGCGTCTGTTTTACCTTAAAATAAACCGTGCGCCATCATTTGGGAAGCATATCTGCAACATTCAATAGAATTCCCACACATCGATATATATATATAAGACAATTATCTACTAGGCGGAAGGACCGTTTTTCAAAATAAACCAGAAATTGCTTCCTTGTAATCAGAGTTTATTTTCTTTCTTATATTATATCATATTATATTGCAGCGCTTATTTACACAATTTACAATCTTTCTGTAATCAGAAGAACGACATGCAAAGTTTATTCTCTGTCCCTTCTCCGTTTACATCTTTATCACCTTGTTATTTTATCATACTCTGTTTCGGTTATTCGACTCTTTAAAGAAATACCATTTCTCATCCATACATAATCAAAAGCAGCCATAAAATCGAAAAGAAGCAGTCGCAGCCCTTTTCCTTTTTCAAAATCGTCCACGGATCTGCTTCGAAACGTTCTTTCATCCACCAACTCACAAAAATTCATTTTATCCTCCCCCAGTGCATATCGATCAACAGCCAGCGAGGATGAAAGCGGCGGCTCGTCCCGAGGAAGATTCGCGCGAAGCGAAGTGCATGTCCGCCCAATTTCTCACTTCTTTCACTTGAGCGCGCGAAATAAAGACGAATCGCCGGCGGACTCCTCGCGTATCCTTTGCCGCGAATTTATTATCCTCCGCCACCGCCGTTCCGTCCGGAAGTGACCTCTGAACAAAACTCGCCGCAGCTTCTCTCATCCGCGACGGAAGGCAATTTTCAACGAAATTCTCACCTCCAATTCGGACGTCTTTAAGAATCGTTTGACGACCGTCAAAATTTGTCCCGGCATTTTGTTATTTGCGCGCGCCATCATTCGCGTCGGGAAATTTGGCAAACGTGCGATTCTGCGGACTGACGGAAAAAGAATGATTCTCTCGGCTGATGTTGAACGAGGTCGCGCTCGAGGTTTCCCACATTCGCAAAACCGTCGAAATTTATCATTTCGTTAGAGTAGTAGTAGTAGTCTTTATTTTCGTTTCCCATGCGGGTTACGTGTACATCTCCTCTTTCCTCCTTCCCCCTTCTTTACATTGCTTAGCCTATTTATTTTTATTTAACCTTATCCTATCTTATTCTATCTGACTCTATTTTACTTAATTCATTTCGTTAGAGGGTTAATGATTATTGAAATGTTTCATTTCGCAGCGCAACTTGTTCGTTTTAATCTGGGCCAAATGTGTTTAATGACCAATATTGTTCACATGGTTACATTTTGAAATAATGTTCTTTATTACTCACGGGCAGAAAATTAATGAATAATGATGGAGCTTACAATGTGACCGGCAATGTTGAAATATTTCGTTTTAATTGCGGGACGACTCGATTACTTAAGCTGGGCCAAGTGTGTTTAGTGACGAATATGGTGTGAACCATATAAATAAATATTGAATATATTTCCTTCTGTGTGGATAGGTGTCGAACGTATTACGGTTTTTATTGCTTACGAGCTGAAAATTAATGAATAACGATCGACTGTGTAATATGACCATTTCTCAGAATTTTTCATCTATTTTTGGTCGCCTCTCTGACCTAAATGGGACTGCACTTAGAATGATCTAGTTGCGATTTTCATAATTCGGGTCAAATTCTTTTTCAGACCGTAAGTAATAATTCAGTCTACATGTTTCGCCAATACTATACCCGGCGAATATTATTTTTGGCCACATCACCGTGACTGTAATATCTGCTCTTGCTAGATTAGTTAAGAACCTAGAAAAAATAGAAAAGTTCAGTTTTATACCCAATAATCATATCTCAGAAACCATGAATAATTCAAACCTATCACACTTAACTAAGCTAAATTGAGCTCTATCACGTAACCTACTAAAAAACCCAAAATAAAACTAAACATCTGACAACTTGCTTACTATAAAGTCCGATTGCGTTTTATAATGTCTAAATGATGTCTTAATATTGAAACAAGATCTACCTTCTGCACCCGTGCCAACGAACTTGTGTGCAGCCGTGCATGGCACGATCGTACGATCAATTTTGATCGAACTACAACTTGATCGTCGAACGCAGTTACTATACACCGAAAGTCGCGCGAAGCTTCTCGCCCATCCGGATTTATCATGGCTTGATGGCGGAAACATGTTTTGCTGTACGAAGCTGTATCGAAACACGAATCCCACCTCGATGTATCAACTAACGTGTCATGCGCCAACGAAACAATCAAGTTGACCTCGTGCCAGGTACTCTCCGAATTGCGCATCAAAGTCGAAGTTGTTTTGCGACCTTGTCGGAAGCCTTACGACGTGACAATGCTTTAACGAGGTTAGCGTTCGTACAGAGTTCATCGGTTACTTTAACATGTAAGAGGGTTTATCGTCTGGAAGGTATCGAATTACGTACCCGGACTTCCGTATGAAACTCGAACGCGGCTATTGGCCGCCATTAATGATCCATTACGTAAATCCCGTTAATGACGGCGCTTTACGTCATCTCGCCGTCGTTCGTGTTTCATCCAAGGGTCGCGTTCGCATAATCAGTACGCAGCCTCGTACCGCAAAATCCTCCACTGTATCAGAGCCCGCAACTGGTCCGAAAAGATGAAAATGTAGGCGCAAAAATACCTCTGTCAACTAACTTCACAGCATGTATGATACTGGCTTTTTGTATGTGTGGTTGGATCGTGGGCTGAAGTTTACTTTATGAACTTATTGGACTTGATCAGCGCACGATTAGTTTAATGAGTCAGTCTAATTAGTTCATAAAGTAGACTTCAGCCCACGATTCAACCATACAAACTTCACTCCTCGTCACCGTGACGAAAGAAGGCTCTCATCTTGAATTTCTCCCCTCCCGTTCTCATTATCAAACTCACCAATAGTAAAAGTACACCCTGCGTCGGAAAGTTTGAGAAAGCCGATCGCGCAAACGTGTCGGCCGAAGGTCGGACGTCGGTCGCGGAAAAATTGTGATTATTCCGCCGCTGGCGAGAGGCTGGCAATGGAGGCGATCGGGTACGGCCGGCGTGGGGGTGGGGGTTGGGAAGGGGAGGAAAGTAATGCGGCGAGTCGGCCGGAGGGCGAGAATAATGATCCCTCTTATTGTTCGCCGCCAATGCGACACACTTTCTTGGCGACGCATTGTAACGCGCGGCCGACGTCGCACGGATACGAAGAGTCCTATGGCCGACGGTGATTCGCCCGAAAATGACAGACACAGGGGGGGTGTTTGGCCCTTTTGTCAGCCGAGGCGGGCGTCATTTCGACGGGGAGTCGAGTAACGGGCGAGCTTTCCACGCTCGCGGACTCGCTGATGATACGACGGGGAGGATGTGATTTGCAGACGGGAGGGATGGAAAGAAATTGCGCCACATCGGGAACGAGTGGCCTTTTTTTTTCTGAAATATTGTACATCGTGGATATCGAAGTCTTACGTAGATTTTATAATTAATAAGATTTTGTACACATTATTATCAACGAAAACAATTATTAAATAGTAATTGGGTCTATATGGCGCTGATTATAGTGCAAAAGTTTGATAATCGTGGCAAGTCAAAAATGTCGATTGAAAACAGATTTTCGTACAACTTAATGTCAGCTTTACCTATACACATATAATATACGTATGATCAAATACCGATTATCTTTTCTCGGTTTTCGTTCAATAGTGTACTCAACTTCCTTACGAATGACAACAGCTTGCCCTTACTTTGCATTGCAACATTGTAAGGGCTGTGATAAACAAGTAAAAGATAACCGGAAGAATTGGATACCGTTGTCACAATAATTGTTAGAAAAAGATCGTGGACCAATATTACTCCATATATCAAACACTAATATACTACAAACTCCAGGCAACAGTATCATATATCCCTACTCGCAATCTTCTTAAATAAATCATTGCACGAGCACACGAGACGCTAAACATTATCATTTGTCGGAATTAGGCCTTAATTAGACCATGTCTCACGGTTCCTGCGCAGATACTGAAAAGCCTTCTCTTTGAGCAGTCCAAGACTCCTTTGACTCCCGGAGTAAGAGAAGTACAGAAAACGTCTGAGCTGAAAGGCGGCGAGACACATTGCGCACCGAAACTCGAACTTCCCTCTGAACCCGGCCGCGTGACAACGGCCTCACAGAGTCGAGTCGTACATTATCCGCGACGACTCTCTCGAAAGCAGTCCTTCTCCTTGCCTTTGATGCTCCCCTAAAATCTGAATGACGCATCGACAGGCGCGCGCATCCGCCGGCAAGCCCTCCATCCGAGTAGCATGCATTCACGACCCTTTTCCTCCCGATTTAATAACGTCACCCAGTATGGGTTAATAGTAACATGCTCTGCTTAAAGAAATACGACCAAGCGACATTTAGTCAGTGTCAAATTGACACATGTCAACAAACTTTGTCGCCCTTCGTTAACGTTCGACGGTATTCGCCTTGGTAAGTTCATTTATATTCTGTAACTCGTACCGAATAGACGTCTACTTTTTCCTTCTGTACTTTTACCCTGGTCTCGCGCCAGTAACCCGAAAAATTAAACAAAGTTATGTTAGGGGTAAATGGTATGAGCGTTCGGTCAATCCACCCTCAACGTCATAATTTACACTTTATTATATGTTCCTATTTATACTAAATATTTATAAACCTTTGGCTCCCATTACATTTAATGGCAAGCACCAATAGGATATTGTCAGTATGTTTATGGGTTATAGGACTGTCTAGTTAGAAGACCCGAGGGGTAGTTTCTTCAAGCCTTCTCACTATAATCTCTGTAGCAGTGACTTGTTAACGAGTAGGGGTGTCTCCGGATGTGTTTTTCATGCTTTTCCAAGAATCGCCCTATTTCTTCCTGCACCGTAGGGAAGCCTAAGAACATCGAGTTACGCTCGCTACGCACCGGAAGTGACGCCACGACGTACTTCCAAAGCGGACGCGCCCTCTAATGAGAGTGACGCATCGGTTCCGCAGAGGGAAACGACAATACGTGGAAGTCGGATCTCTGAGGCGGACAAGCTGCCAGAATTCGTTCGACAGGCCGAATGAATAAACGAGCAGGCCTTTATTCGCGCGACCGAATTACTCGATTCCGTCCGCGCCTCGATCGGCGACCAAAATAATCGATCGATCACCTCCGTTTCCGTGGATTGCCGTAGTACGGAGTCGGGGTGAGTCAATCGGCGGATTGGGGAATGACGATGAGAATGCGGACAGATGGGCTACGGAGGCCTGCTGGGTTACAATGGGCGAAGGCATCAATTTGTTAGGTCGAGGTATCCGGACCTCGAGACGGTCATTTTTCAACCTCGCGATATAGCGGACAAATCTGAATTTTATTACCGACTCATGCCGTTTGGGAAGGGACTGTGTTTGTTCGCTAGTTTAAAATTTTCTGTCCCTGATTTGCCATTGTGCGATGCATTTTAAACATGACAGACGATGTCTAATATTATTAGAAAAATTCTAAATGCATCGCGAGGTAGTACTATGTTAATCCCAACCAGCCATGTTTTCGAATCCCAGACAAGTTACTGTACTCGAATCCCTCCTCGAAATTCCTTTTCCTCGACGCAAACTGATACGTTCGCCCGCGTAAAGCACGTTCCAAGTACAATGAACGAAGCTTTATTATTCGAACGTTACACCGTCAAAATTTCAGGCGTCGTTTCCTCGATTCCCGGAATCTCAGCCGCCGAAAAGCCGACCGTCACTTTCTTGCACATCAACCGGCCACGAATAAAGTTTAAGTTCAACAAACAGACGGCTCCCACGACGGGCCCTGACCGAAAATTCGGTCGTTCCCCCTCCCGGCTTCCCATTATCAGCTGCGATTCCCCTTACGAAACGGGACGTGCGTTCCCGCGAAAAAGGGTCGCGAATCGCGTCATAGAAATCGCGACTGCTTCAACTGCTCGGACTCTATTAATAATGGCCCGTATTAATAGTGGCGCCGTTCTATAGATAGTTCGGCGTCGGTTGTGGAACTGGTAACGTCTCATTCTCGTTATGGACGCATCAGGATTCACGGATTGTTACGAGTTTTCGATCATTCGAGCCCGTTTTTCTTTTTGGCCTTCTTTGACCGTAAGAACAAACTTTGACAGACAATCGAGGGACGTTTCGTTCGAGTGCGCTCGATTTTCATGATCGACAATGCCAATACATATGCCGATAACGGCGCCTGGGATTGGCACCCAATGTCGCGAGATGAGCGATGATTAGAAGCCACTTACGTCGGCTGTCTCCGTTCCGATGGCAGGTTGAGACCTGTCAAGGCCGTTGGAAGATAGTACACGCGAATTTAAGGTTCAATGCAGTCATATTTGTTATTGGAATATTGAAGTATCGCAAAATCTTTGTGATTTCTTGATCACTAAACATCTAAATGTAGATCTTTTACTGAAAATCTATAAAATATGTCGTTCATCTATACTATTGTATTGTATTTGTTTATTTACATTTCCCTTACGGGTTACACGTTTTAGGTACATTTCCTTCTCCTCTCATCCTCACCTCCTTCCGCTTTCTTTACTTTACTTAACCCACTTATCCTACCTTATCCTATCTTTATTTAACTTATTCTACCTTATTCTTCATCTATATTACCTACATATCTATAAAATTATGAACCATCTAAGCCGTTTCAAACAATTTCCCAATCTTCAAGGCCGTGAAGCGCGACGCAGCTAACATTTATCCCTGTCAACATGCAAATCTCAGTAAGCAATCGTCCGATACTTAACACTCGAAAAAAAATCCAAAAAAATGCTAACAATCGAATCACAACAAACGATCAGGGCCGAGCTCCCTATTTATTAAATACCATTTTCAATTCGACTCGTCCTCGAGAGTTATCTCGATGAAGCGGGGCACGCGCTCGACAATTATTGATTCACTTCCACCCGGTAGAATCAAACCTGTTGCTATGCCTGTGCAGAAGCTACGCGCTTTCCGCGCGTGGGCGTACTTCAGTCTTCGTCGAAGACACGAAGAAAACGCATGGCTTTGCGAACGACCGGCATCTCTACATCGGTAGAGAAACACAGAAGTGATATTGAGCCAGAACCCTTTATAAAACCTGTCCGCGGACAGTCTCGTTCTGCAGATAGTAAATTTGGGATTAACGGCGAGTTTTCGAAGGCGAAACGCGATTGAGGACAGAGGGGCGTCGATTGAAAGAGGTGGGACGATCTTTGAGAGGGTTGGTTGGCGAGGGGTGGGGTGGGGGGAGGATGCAAATCGGAGAACGCGCGCGGCCGTTTTGGAAATCGGCCAACGACCGTGTGCCTTGAAACCGAAGATATTGATCTTGCCAGATCGCATTCGAGACGTGTCCATTACCCTAATTCGCTGATGTAACGTCGATCCGGTCGAGCCGTACGTCGCGACGGCTTCGTTGAAACGTCAATTTAACCGCTTAACCCCCTTTTACGGCGTGCAGGCAGCGTTATGCATACGGTGACTGACAGCGTTGCGTCCCGTTCCTTTGATCGGAGGCCTGTTTTCCCGATACAGAAACCGTACGATGATCGAGCTTACCAGAATTAACCGTTTGAGTCTCAGGGATTGTGGAAAAATACGGTCAAAAAATGAACGGCGCGATAGCATTTGTCTTAACATTTTGTAAAATGCTAATCAATGGCAAACGTCTTATTTTGTATGGAAAACTTGCCAATCAGCGCTGTAGCGCTTGTCATACCTTGCGTCGAAAAATAGCATTTTAGCTGCATTAATTTAAATTGTATGTTCACGAGATTAAAAATATTTCTAATTTGTAATCTGTTACGCGCGTCAAAAAGGTCGAGCACGGTACTTTGACATACTGTGAGCACTGTCAGTTGGTCGATAACGTGCAAAGGTACTAAATTTTTTCGACACAAAATGTGAAGAGCGAAAAAACATCCCGTGGGACTCAAACGGTTAAATGTACCTCCGAGTACGGTAAACGTATAATCTCATGCTCATGAAACAAAGCAAAGCAAAATCTAGGATAATCCACTAACGCTCGCAAATCTCAATTTCAAAACCAGCGCGTTCAAACATCTCTTCAATATATCCTCCAAACATTTAATCACCTCAAAAGCCCATCTACCAAATATTAATAAATAAATTTAAACTAAAGACATCTACCAAATACTTCGCAATGCCAACTATTCTCTTCGTATTCCACTTTCACGACTCATCAGGTTGTTGAATTCGAAATGGAATCGGAATAAAATCATGGCCTCCACAAAACCTTGACTTCGACCGACTTATTTACGCGTGCGTGCACTTTTCACGAGTCTGGGATCGTTCACGCGCAACAGGTTGAAGTCTTCTCAGCCGTCAGACTCGATCGTGCGACACGATAAAGTGTGACGACAGTAGAGCGTTTACGAACCGGATCGATTGGCTGAAATCGACTTGCATCGGTATTGACTGACTTCGGCTTCGGTTGGCGACAGCTGAACTCTCCGCTTCTCCTTAGACGAACGGAAGGACGCGATACATGTACGTAGAGGATGGCTGGCCCAGGATGAGGACGGTAATTGCTTTACGAATTCCAATCAGGTCGCGCCGAACTGTCCAATAGAGTCCACGAAGAGCGGGCTATAAATGGTTTCGTTACGTGGACCTCACGCTCGATTGTCGTGTAGGTTCGAACGTCGATTTCGATGCACGAGAAAAGGTCATGGCGTCAGGAGCGATATGGGACGTTTATTCACCGATTCCGAGGTGATGACTGGAGTTGAAATGAAATCAGGTTGGGCGGATGGTTCATTTTTGTAATAACATATGCATTCGGTTACTCTATGAGAACTGTGGATAATTTTTGTAGGTATACCTATGTTATCGTGTAGTCAAACGTATGAACTTTAAATATTAAATAGAATTCTTATTAGACAATTTTGAAGTGGAAATTGAGCTTTTAATGAATTTACTTTAGGAAACATCTATCAAATTAATAGCACATCGGAAACCTTTCAGTACATATTTACTAAGTGTATATACCATATCGGCCAGTTTGGTCAAATGGGACAGAAAAGAAAAATTAAAAATTAAAAAATTATCGTTTTGTCCTTGATCCACTGACTCATTAGTAGGGCTATGTCAGCCTATCCTGCCCTTATATTTACGAAGATATATCTAAACTTGTCGACTGTAAACAATTTTTGATAGAAGTGGAGATGTCATAAACGCACCCACGGCGTACTTTTACATTAGCAATCCGCCAAAGGACTTCAGACACGTTTCCCCCACTTTTTATTCTCCGCCTACCACATCGCGCATCGTACATGCGCGGTAAAAATGTTGAGTACTGCGTAAAGAAATGTTTACCGGCGAAAGACAGGCGACCGAAGCGGGACGAAGTGCTGGCCGTAAAAAGAAGGAGCGTAAACCTACTCATTCTGTCGGAACGAGCTTGCTAGCATTGAAACTACACGCTGTCACGACGCTTGTATCTTTGCGCAGGATCCGCAGAATGCGCAGAATGCGCAGAATAAACATTTGAACGTCCATCCTCCGCGAACTGCAGTCGAAAACACCGAAATTTCAAACGGTAGTCCATTCGCATTCCGTTTCGACTTTCCGAACCGATTCTGCGACCCAAATTCGTGGCGTAATAATTAGACATGGCGGCGCCGCTAATTGGTGACCCCTAATTGGCCCCTCGTTCAAACTTAAGCACGTATTCAGCACGAATCTATTTGATCCGCTGCCGAGACTCACATTTCGGCAATTACTCGGACGGCGTCGATTGCTGAATCTTCAAATTGTGGAGCCGATGAGTCGTTATAAGGGTTTGTTTCGGGTGAAGGGGGGAACTTGACAATTTGTTTCCATGTACTTCCGTGATCTGGAGACTTTGTTGAAAGATTAATCATGCAGGGCAATTATGAACATTATATTTGTTAATAATAGATATTTGATTGAATAAGGTAGTTAGGATGGACAGAAGATTGTGGTAGGATAAATAATGAGGTTCTGTTATGCAAGTACGGTACAATCTAAAGGAAATGATAATGATGAAATGCAATTTATTGGGATATGGATAGTGCGATAGTGGAAATTGGATCGAATATCTATAGAGAACTGTATGCCGAGATCACCAGATATAGTTATTATAGAAAATACAAAAAGAATAATGTGGATAAAGTCATGAATATAAAGTATATTTTTCGAGCTTCTCTGACAAACTCGAATATATTGAGAACTGCGGAGTGTGTGGATGCAGCGTTATAACGACATCGTCTCCAACATGTAATTAGATACGGCTACGAGGTGCTAAATTATAGGATACCGTTACAGCGGTAAATAGAAGAAGAACACAACACCCATGGCGTCACATATATATACACATACGAAACTACCAATCTCTTACAATATAACTATCATTATTACCAAGCTGAAATTTATTCCAAGTAAAATACAGAGCTGAAAAGAAACAGCATGAAAGAGAATCATGATCTGCGCATGATCTTAAATTTTTCCATATCCTACCCTCGTTGAAATTCTTTCCTTAACGCTTTTCACGCCGACAAACCCGCCGCAACAATATTTTCGTCTACACCATAAAATCATCGTAAAAATACCTTTTCTAACATACTTCGCATACTGGTTTCTACTCCCATCCGCATTCTATCCGCTCGCCAAACACTTCTGGCCCACCTCACGCTTCTCGCGCACGGAATCATAAAAATCACATGCCTTGTCAACACCCTGCACACACACACACCGTTGTGCCCATCCGGATCTCATTTGCCAGCCACACGTACGCGCACGCCAACAATCATCTTCTTCGCGTCCGTCGCACAAGCGAAACTTATCTCCATTCCGCCTGGCGTCATAAAATTTCACCATGAACAAGACTTTCGACAATGGCCTCTCAGTCCGCTGCCAACAGCTGAAAAATACCTGACCGAAATTTTGTATCAACACCGATTGTCATCGTTGACCTTTTACCCTGCAGTACTGGCAAAGAATCCTACTAGTTTCTCGTGTCCCTTTTTTTTTATTGTCAAGGAAATCTTCGGAAGACTTCTGGCCTTCTTGGGAGGGCAGCGTATGTCAGATTAGTTTCTCGTGTCCCTAAGCAGCCCTATTCTTTCTAACCTTCAAGAGCGACCTTCTTCCACTCGAGACCCACTTTCATCATCAGCTACCCTCCCGGATGAGCAAGAGTCGTCTCGTCCTCGTCGCGTAGGCTGCTCAGAAGGCCTCGGCGCAGATTTCAAGGTCACGAAGGTCGCCGGACTAATTGCCAACTAATTCCACCCCCGTCGCGGCGGAAAAAATGTCCTGAGGCATTGCTCGCTGGCGGCAATCGTTAATTCGGCCTTCTGCCAATTACGCGCGTCACGCAGGAGCGAAGGGACGAGGACGTTACCGCAATTCGATCTATCACACGCCTGGATTTATGCTCGGGCTCCTTTCGAGAACCTTCGGGAACCTTCGCGACGCGGAATTAGGCGTCTTTCGAGTCCTCGCGTTCTATTGTCTGCCTTCACTTTGTCTCCCTTCCTCTCGGTACTACATATATGGACCGTTTATTTGGAAATTGGTCTAAGTCCACAAACTGACACAAAATTATTGAATTATTCAAAGACTCTTTTTGTACCCTCTTTAGACCACCTGTATAAGAATCAGCATAAATGAAGCATTGAACCTGTTTTGTAAAATGTACTGTAGTTTTTGTTTAAAATTAACTAGGTAACTTTTTACGTTGTAGCTAACGATAATTGTTTCGGATTAATTGATTCGCACGAAGGACACTTTTGCAGAAAGATGTGTATCGGTCTCGTTTATTCAAAGAGCATGAAGGATGAGAAGGATTATAGCGATCCTGAAGGAGCCTCGCGAGCAGGGTTTCTCGTGATCCACAATTAAGGCGAACGATTAGTTTAGAGACCGGAAAGATCTGATTGGCTCAATCGTTTCGTCGGACATCATTAATTCTATCCGGCTTTGAATACATTAAGTGGGAAAATTTGACAACCGCAAAGGAAGCTCTTCCTCACTGCCGAACTCAGTATCACATTATGAATTTGTATAATATAATTGTATGTCGCTTTGAACAGTTCCATTGCTAGGTGAATTTATTTGCATGAATAATTTGATTTCTGCCGTACGTAAATTGAAATTAACTGACCCTGCGCGCGGCAATTGAAGTTGAACAATCGTGACGTTGTTTACTCGGAAAAGATATGTTTGGATTCCGAATGCGAAAGACAGATCAGGCGCCATGCCAGTAGGACTTAATTACCTCTAATGAGGATAATGTAAGCTGTTTCACGTTGCTCCGACCTACTGCGCAATTTTCAAGGATATAACTCCGGACAGCTTCCGCAATAGTTGGCGTCAAGTAAGAATTGTCGCTACATGAATTAATTTAGGAGGAAGCTAAGATTTACGATTCTCGCAAAGTTCCTACAGGACTTCCAATAAATAAGTGCAAACGTACTCCTACGTTTAACGTAATCCTGTTTATACTTGAATTGCAGTTGTAACAACTAACTATTTTTTATAAATTTATTTGTAATATGGTTTAACGAAATACACAAACAATTTTGAATTCGGAAATGTGTGAAGTCATCTTTTCTCCTGATCTTTGGTTTTACAAAGCACAGAAATATCACCCTTCGGTGTGGAACGAAAAAGTTACAAACCTATTCTGTGGACGAAACAATGAAAACTTTCAAATCGAAAAGTTACGTCCCATGCATCCGAGTGCTCAGGATTCAGTACCAAACATAAACGTAAAACATTTTAAGCGTCGAAACTGAATTCTACATTTAAAAACTGTATTGTTGCAAAATTCATTGTCAAAATGCAAACGACCAAATGACCTCTTCAATATCTGGAAAATTCATTCTTGAGTCCATGCGATATGGATCGTTCATTTTTAAAGTGTTCCAATTCTTCTAAACTAAATTTCACATAAATAAACGATTTACACTAAATTCATGACAAATTACGTGATACCTCACTGTTCTCAAAGTAAACCTTTTTAATAAATAAACGGTCGAATATCTTTCATTGAAATAAATGTTGTATTATATATATTATATATTATATATAAACTATGTAATTATATAAAATAAATATCTGTAATTGGATCGTTTACTTTGAAAGTAGTATAAGTCGATATTTAAAAGAAATGAGATATATAATTTATGATAAACGTGGTGTAAACGGTCTATTTATGTGATATTTAATTATTTTTTAAATGTGGGCCAATCCATCCCATATCCAATTATTATCACGCTGACGACGAATTAAGAAAGATTCGAAACACGTGTTGAAACTTGTAGTATCCCGTGTCGGTGTGAAGGACAGTTTACTTCTCTCCGCTGTCATGAATATCGCTGAGAGCTGCGAGGGGGCGGAAACGGTCGCCGGAAAGAAACGAACGACCGTTAACGCTTCGATAACGTCGGCAGATAAACGGGAAGATAATTTTACGAGCGTGCTCGGGACGATCGAGCGACGATCGTAAACGGCGACGAAGGGGGCAATAAGATGAAGGTGCGAATTGCGACAGATGGCAAAGGGTTCTTGCCGCGAGCAGAGTGCAAAAAAGCGAACGCCACGCCCGACGGATCCGTTTCGAGAGCTTTCGAACCGCCGCCGACGCTTTTTTCACATTCCACGGCCGGCTCTTTCGTCTGTCATGGAAATCGTCTCGATTCAAGGAGCGATGCCTCCATTCGCGTTGTCGAGCTCGAGAAAACATTCGGAAGGCAGCGGAACTTGCAGGAAACGTTGTCGTGAAAGAGTATAAGCTGATGTCTATCTCTCTGTCTCTCGTTTTGGATCTCTAAAAAAAATCGTCCGTTGACTGATCGGCGATACATCTTCGAGATACTATAATTAAAATTTTATTTCAGAATAAGTTAATTATTTTTTTCTCAATTCAGTCTCTCGTCATTGATCTGTCAAAAAGAATCATCCGTTGACTGATCGATGATATATCTTCGAAATACTGTTATTAAAATTGTATGGTTTAATTAATTTAACTAATCAACGTTACACCTTCAAAATGCTATAATTAAAATTTTACATTTTAACCTGCGTTAAATTTCCCAAAACCGAGATCGATCTACTTTTTTCGTTCTCTCCACTGCTCTGTTAACCTTCCTCCTTTTACAATTCGCGACAGCCTTTGTACCCAGAACGGTCGATTAACGATATTTTCATACCACTGACAGCCTCCGGGCTCCGCATTAATTAGCGACACATATAATTTACCCTCGATTCTGTCACAATCGTTTCGCGCAGCTCGGCAACTCCACGTTTGCGGTTCAACGCAAATTGGTGGCCAATTGAGAAAGAGCGCAAAACAAGAAAAGAATCTACTCGGTGGGTCAATTAATTTGCGCCACCGTAAACGCACTCACGGGGCGCCGGCGTGAAAAACTAATTACACCAAAAATTCACCGTGAAAGTTCGAGCACGGTAAGCCGGGGTGTGCGGCTTGGTAATCCGTTTCACGTGGGCGGAAAATTTCCTGCGCGCGCACGCGCACGCGCACGCACACCCCGAAAGGAACGAATTTCGCCCCCGCGCTTTTTACGATACCGACATAAAGGCTGTGACCGTAAATGCGCCCCGGAAAGGTCGCGCTTCCGTGAAATTTTCTCTGGCCAGAAGTGTCGCGTCGACGGCCGCGGGCGAAAGAAAATAAATCTTTCAAATCTTTCCTACCCCCCCGCTCGATTCGCATTCTGATTCCAGCCGTACGTTTACCCGGACATATTTTTCACGGAATTATTTTCATCCCGTTGCGGGCTGAAAAATAACATATTTTTTTCGCATTAACGTAGATCTCTGCGTCGAAATAAAATATGTTTCGTATTGCGAACGACCAATGAACGCGATTCATTGCCGGATGATGACGAATTTCCGACAATGATTTCAGGGCGGATTATTGGAAGTCCCAGGGTCGCAAGTTTTGCGACTTTTGCAAGTGCTGGATTGCGGACAACAAACCGAGTATCGATTTCCACGAGGGCGGCAAGAAGCACAAGGAGAATGTCAGCAAACGCCTTAAAGAGATCCACAAGAACGCGGCGAAGCAGGCCAAGCAGAGTAAAAAATTCGAGGATGACATCAAGAAGATGGAGAATGTAAGTTATCCATTCTGGTTCGCCGAAAGTTACTCGATTCCATGGTCGATAGTTCGTCGATTCTTGGTCGATTCGCGGAATAACGGAAGCGCTCTTTGTTTCTCAGGCTGCCATGGCGGCTTACCTCAAGGACGTGGAGAATAATACCAGGGACATGACTGCGGACAAGATCATCAAGGACAAAGCGAATCGACCTGACAAAGATGTGAGTAAATTGACAAATTTTCAAGATACTCTATATTCTACGTGATACGCTGCGCAAACGTCAGCTTCAAATTTTCAATATTAAGCTCCAAATTATTTTTATTATTATTGCACTTTTGTTTCTTTTATTGGTCTTGGATGATTGTAAGGGACAGGTGTAAACATTAAAGTTAACTTTTTTAAGAATATTAGAGATGTGAAGCTTAATGAATCGTCAGAGCAGTCATCCAACTTTTCACAGATAATGCCGAACCCGAACGCGCCGCCAGCAGCCTCGACCACGACAAATCCAAGGTTCCGAAATAATCACGTAAGTCACCATCTCTCAAACTCCATCACCCCCTGGCATCAACATAATTGACATTCGAAAAACAAAAGAAAAAGCTCAATACCGCAAGCACATCCTCTATCGCACTCAATCGCACTAAAAGAAAAAAAATGTAATGCTTTGTAAACCACCAATGGTACTGAAAGAATGTAACAGATATTGAACTGAATAACTTATTATTATTATTATTACCAAAAGAAAAAGACTGCAACGAGCCGAACAAAGGCAAACGATGAGATCCAATTAAACGATTAACGGCCAAAAATAGTCAACCGTTTGCCGAGCTCGTAAATCAGTGCACTTGCCATCGCTGAGATGCAGATAAAAAAATTCAGACGACAAACTCGCACGCCACGTTTCGCAAACATTTCCTTCGATAACGTTCGCATCTTCTTTCGCTTCGAATCCTTCTCGTTTGCCGAAAAGGAAAAGTGTCCCACTGAACTTGCCAAAATTCATCCATGCGGACAGATTAACAAAAGATTTACACCAAATTAATCACAAATTGCGTGATACCCCACTTTTGTCAAAGTAAACCTTTTTTTAATAAATAAACCGTCGAACATCTTTAATTGTCATGAGATATCATATAATTTATGGTTAACGTGGTGTAAACGTTTTATTTATCTGATACTTAATCTTTCTTCAAACGTGGACTTACACCACACTCAAAATAAACGGTCCAATTATTATCACGCTGACGCTGAATTTGGAAACATTTGCAACACGTGTTCTTGACTGGACTTGCCAAAATTCATCCGTGCGAGATAAAAATCGGGGGATGAAAAACTTTTCAGTTCCCGCAAGAAATCGATCCTTGCGATCCAACCTCGGCGACGCTGTCGAGGTCGAAGGCCGTGCACCAGATGAGGATGGGACCCGCGCATCAGGCCGGGGAGAACAACAGGACCCAGGGGAAGAGTAAAGGCGGCAAGGGGAAGGGGAAGGGCAAGGGGCGGAAGGCCCACGAGGACGATCGTCCTGGCAAGCCCGTGCAGAAACTCTGGTGCGAGGCTCTCAGTCCCGAAGGATACACCTACTACTGGCACGTGGAGACCAACGGTAACATCCGATTCGATGAGTTTCCGACCGACCGACTTGTTGTCCTTCCATCTCACCGTCTCCCCCGAACGTCGACTAAGTCGGAATTCTTTTTTTTTAAACTCTCAGAAAAGTCTTGAATGCATCTACCATTACGAGATGTAGCCTTGATTTTTTTAGAATTTTCTTATTCAGTAGATTCCGAGAAAATGATGAGAGATGCGGAAAATAAAGTTTACCCTCCCCACCTCCCCCGAAGCGTCAAGTTAATTGAATTTTTTATGTAAAAGTCAGAAAATTCTTAAATGCGTGCACCGTTACCAGATGAAGATCTGATTTTTTTCGAATTTTCTTATCCAGTAGATCCCGAGAAATTAATCGGAGATGCGGATAGTACATTTTACCCTGTTGTAGTTGGATTTTTTATGCAGAAGTCTGAAAAAATTCTTAAATGCGCGCACCATTACCAAATGCAGCTCTAATTTTTTCCGAATCTTGTCATCCACTAGATGTCGAGAAAACGATGAGAGACGCTGGCAGTATATTTTGACATCCCCCGGGCTCCACGGTTGAGATACAAAGCTGAAATTACACCGAAATATTAATTTTCTCATAAGCTTTCGAATGGCTCGAAAATCGATTTAAGTGCAGTTTTGACCGTTCTATTCGACAATGTCCTTTCAGTATACCCAGTAACGCTAAAGTCCTATCTATACGCGCAAGTTAAGGTACACAATGCAAGTCTCGTAGGACATTATCAGCAGGTACAATAGAATCCTCGTAGGAGGCCCGGTAACGCACGAACGCAACTTTGTTACGAAACAGAATCCGTCTGGGAGCCGCCGGAGGAGGGTTACATGACAACTGGCGAGCAGGAGGAGGAGGCGAGGGAGCAGGCCCTCCAGGCGAAGCTTCTCGAACAATTGGAAAAGGAAGAGGCGATCGAGAAGGCGGACGTCTTCGAGGAGCAGCGGGCCAATGCCGAGCGGGAGAGAATGAAGAAACTTCGTAAGACGAAGGAGGCCGCCGGGAAGGACGGCGAGGAGGAGGAGGAGGAGGTGGATGAGACTTCGGAGGAGACGAAGGACGTTCAGCGGGAGGAGGAACGACCTTATCGTCGGGACTACAGTGTCCCCGTGAAACCGGAACCGTACGGCGCGTGGCAAGTCGTTGAGAGAAAGTAATTGGCTTCGTTGTTATTGTAAGACCTGAGCAAAACGCGTCTGCGAAACGTGACAAGAGCTTACTATCGAGCCGCTACAATTTCTATGTATTCTATTACTTCTGAAAAATGTGTTCGTCTAGGGCAGGATCCATTGACTCCCCTACTGATGAGTCCTTCAGTGGATCCGGGACGAAACGATTTTTCGAACACATCTTTTCCTTTTTCCTATTGTCTCTAGAGTGCATTTTCATCGAAATCGGCCAGAATGCGATATGTCTTTTAGAATTTCTATGCCTTCCTTCCTGCCTTCCTTAGTCCTTCTATCGTCCTTCTATCGTCCTTCTATCCTCGTTCTACAAATTGCCTATCGGTCGGACACTTTCATTGCTCGTTATCGATTCACGGTTCGCTCACGCAAGTTCTGTTCAAGGTTCAAACTAGTTATCCACGATAATGCGAGAAAACTAGTGAAGGTACGGTTAGTTCTTGATGTACGGTAACTGTCGACCTTGCAGGGAGAAGAAGCCGGTGGATCTTCAGCTGCCAGAACAGAAGCAGGTAATCTTGCCCACGTTCACGAAGGCCCAGCCTCCGCCGCCACAGAGAGTCTTCAAGGAGAAGACTGTGGCGAAAATTTCGCTCGGCGACGACGAGGATGGCGACGCGAAGCCGGCCGTGTTCAAGAAACGGAAAATTGGATGCAAAAGTGTTCGCAAAAGGATGAACGATGACTGATAGCCAGTCATTGATTTTGTCGAAGTTAGCGTCTGACGATCAGCAGGCCGTCTGTTGAACCAATCCTGAATCTGGGCGGAAGCTAATTAATATGACGACCGTAAGGAAGTACGAGAGAAAGATGTGTCAAGTCGGATAATCAAATCTGTCGATTCTGCGTCAATTACTGAGAGACAAGTACACTTTGCATGTGTGACGAAGCGTCGGACAATGGAAATGTTTGTTACCACTGATTAAATGAACATATGTTACAGACGTATGTTAAAAAAAACAACGATAAACGCATTGCTTTATTTGATACAGTCGTTAGCGTGACGTTCCTTGTCACGAACATTTGGACCGTTTATTTTAAAAGTGGTGTAAGTCCATATTTAAACAAAATGAGATATATAATTTATGATTAACGTGGTTAAGTTTATTTATGTGATAATTAATTTTTTTTTTTAAATAGACTTGTACCACTTTCAAAATAAATGGTCCATTCGTTGGTAACCTGTTTTGCTTATTTCCGCCTTATAAGTTTTATTGTGCAAAAAGGTCGCTTAGGTGTATATATTTACAGATATCGTTAAAGGTTACATGCGACCCATATTCTGATGAAATTTGATTTCATCAAAGTTGCAGACATGGTTATTACGCAATTTCACATTGTCTATACATACAATTCGCATACACCACACACATCTACACATTTCTCACAATCTACAGCCTCGCCCACACTCTTACTCTCAACACTTGTACAGTTTTCTTACTATTATTCGCTGCATAGTCGCTTCCTTTTCATCATCGACACTGCATTACGTACGCGATAACAAAGTATAGCCATCATTCGGTAACAACATAATCTCTGAATCGGTCCAGCCGACAAATGATGAAGCATTCGGGAAAAAAAAAGAACAGACTAGAAATAGGCATTCGCCAAAAATCGATAACCTGGAAGGCCGAAAGGACAGACATGTCTTAGAACGTAATAAACAACTCCCCGTACCAGTCTTCCATCGTGAAATTTCTAAGAAATAATGCCAACACGCTACGCCGACGCGACAGATTGCAACCCATTGCCATCAGACTCTTTGGAACCAATATACCCCTTGTCCTTGTAAGTACGATGCACGCCATTGAGTATGTCCACGATGACCTCGCGCGGCTGACCCTTTGTCTCCGGCAAGAGAACCCACACAAAAGCGAAAGTGGCCGCGCAACACGAACCCAGAAGATAGAAACATCCGTACATGTTCAAGAGCGCCACCACGTTGGAGAAGAACTTGACAACAATGAACGCTGTCGACCAGACGCAAATCATGCCCATGGTGGTTCCCAGGGCGCTAAGGTCCAGGCTAAATATTTCCGACGACACGACGTAGGGTCCAGGGCCCATTCCCAGGCAGTAGGAGATCATGTAAACGGACAAGGCCACCACTGGGATCCAGCTGACGAACGAGACGTCGACTTCTTGCTCCTGCAGATAGCAGAAGGTGCCCAGAACGTAGTGCGAGAGGCACATTCCGGCACAGGATACGAGCAGCAGCAATCTTCTGCCAGTCCTCTCCATCAGCGAGGTGGAGAGATACGAGCCGAAGACCTGAATGGCACCCACCACAATGGCGGCCATGTGTGGTGACAGCGAACTTCCGGCTACTTGGAAGATCGTCTCTGTGTAGCTGAGCTGTGATAAGAGAGAAACGGTTTAAGAGTAGTCGAAAATATATTACGTTACTCTACTATTTCAGAAGTTAATTAATTTCCCATTTCACTTAAAAAGCGTGAAGAACTAGAGATGTGATGGCAAAAACAAATGTACTCAATAGCGCACTCTTAAGAAACTGCTTAGGGAAATGTTGTAATATAACTTACCATGGCAAATATACCGGCGAACTGTTGCCCACTGAAGAGACCCAATCCAATAATCAGAGCCTTTATCGACGCCTTATCCCTGAACAGATCCTTGATCCCGACGGATTTGGAAGTAGCTAGTTGAGCCTTCAGTTCTGCCTGTATGCGTGACAGCTCCCGTTCCACCTCCGCCTTATTCCCCCCCTTTAGCCACATGAGGGATCTGCGACATAGGAGCAGATAAGGTGAAATCAGGCAAAGACCCTTGCATTAATCTGTCAGCATAAGCCGACGCTAGGTATTCCGATCTTCGCTTAATCGTTTCCTGAAGCCATAAAGCCTAACGTCTTTACTCTGCAAATTTGGACAGTAGACATGGAAGCTGGTTCACACCGGATACTGCGCAGTTTGCACAAATCTAAAGAGTCTCGCTATGCGGATAGGCGTGTGTAACGTGCATTTATCGTCAGGCGCTTTAAGCGTGCCTATAATCGTTCAGAGCTATGTGTGCACACGGATGAGTTTTAAGTGAAGTTAAACTCTCGCTTAAGATTGATTTACTTCACTCTCGGCGCGCCCGTGGAAAGTAACCGAAGAGACCTTATCAAGTCTATCCAATGTTGAGTCACATTCTACAATGGCACACTTCTCACTTCAATCCTTAGGATTACTCAAATTACTTAGATCGATAAGGAGCGGAATTCCCATAGTAGCTGCAGTTCTTCGAAGAACTTGCGTATGAAATGACCTTGAGATCGCATAATTCCCATAGTAGCTACAGTTCTTTCAAGAATTTGCGTATGAAGTAAGCTTGACACAAAGACTATGACGAGCAGCTTATGACAAAATCTTAGACCTTACCTGGCGGCGTCATGGACTCTTTTCTTGCGGACCAAGTAAACTGGCGATTCGGGCATGAAGAAGAAGGTAGCGACGAATATGAGAGGTAGCGCCAGCATGGCCACGGCAAACATTTGAAAGGACATGTAGGCTCCGAGAACGTAAGAGATGAGAATGCCGAAGTTCAGGATGAAGACCAGCAGGCTGCCCAGCATGCCGCGGATGCTGTCGGAGGAAATTTCGGAGACGTAAAGCGGCACCACGAAGAGTGTCGTAGCTCCGCAGATTCCGGCGAAGAATCGTGCAACGTAGAGCTGGGTGATGCTTCCAGCGAAGATGGTCAGGAGCCAGGAGATGATGAAGGGAATGGCGGAGAGACAGCTGGTCGTCTTTCGGCCGAACTTATCCGCGATCATCCTGATGAACATCGACACGAAAGTGCCGGACAGGCACATAACGCCACTTAGCCAGGACACTTCTTCATCTGTCCATGGAGCTGTGCCGATAGGATTGTCCTCTGCCTGAAGCTGAGGTCCTGCCGGCGACTGCCAACCCACCATCGTGCCATATGCAACGGCTGACAGGTTTACTGCGGAAGACAATTTTATAGGTATAATATCTTTGAATCTGAACACACTTGAAACGTCTCGTGACAGTTCGTTCTATTAATAGCATCCGATCAGGACGATTATTTGCAGTTCTAACATGTCTTATTACTAAGGTGCAGTGGGGTAAATCCGTACACGGGGCAAATCCGCACTAGGCCCTTATTTATTCGAATATTCGTCGCATTCTAACAACTCTAAGGTAGGAATCTTTCTTTGGTTAGTATTCAATTGTTTGAATAGTATTCAACATATAATTTATTTAGTTTAGAATAGTTTTGCCCCAGTTTCGGTGCAAGTCCGCCCTAGAAACACTATTTTTAATTTATTATGAAAATCATAAGTTTCAGAAGATATTTTTAATCCAAATTAATGCAACTTAAAGGATAAACCATGCGTTAAATAAAAACACTAAGATTATTAGATTTTAGTCGAAAAGATAGAAAATACGTCAGTTAAAATAAACTTTACAACTTCTGGGTCGGTTTTACCCCACTCCACCTTATAACGGAAGTCTGCATAAACACTAACGCGGGTGACGAACTCTTTAACCGTGACCTCAGAGACTGACGTGACCCGATAGCGATTTATCTGACCGAGAGATGAAAAAGCAATGAACTCGAAAGGCGAATTTACAATTGAGAAATGGACTTACTGACAAACGCCGCCAGAAATTGCCGCATCTTCCCCGACTCCGAGCTTTCCTCCTTGTCGTCCGTCATCATGGCAGCACCCTGGAGCGAACTGTCGGTCGTACAACTGTCAACTACGATCGACGGGAGTCAACACGACAGAATGTTTCTTGTCACCGATCTCGGTAGTGAGAGAAGAAAACGACGCACACTATCGACGTTGGCAGAAGGGAGTGAACTTTTATCACAGAGAGCGATGCGGATGACAGAAACGCGAACTTGAAGAATGTGAGTCGGCCGATTCTCAGCCTTCCAGGAACATCCGTAGCAGAAGTCTCTTCTAAGCCGAAGATGTGGAAACTTAACAGGCTTCACAGTCCATTTTATTTCTTTTTTTTCTCTTCCTTCTGCCAGCTCACTCTGATATGATGAATGAAATTATAAAACTGTCTCTCGTTTCTTCTTCTCCACCCTTTCTCCTCTTCGAAGCGTCGACTCAGGAGTGAAAAGTGTCGATCCTCCGATCCTCATCGATCCATCGATCGATGACGTCCTCGACCGATCGGTAATCTTGCCCGAGTTGATCTGCACTCGATCGGACGACCTCTAATTCAATTTATACCGATCAGCGTGACAATGTCGTTTCGGCAAGATTCTTTCTCTCCCCCATTCCCGTTATCGGACTCCTTCCAAGATGGCCGATAGACGGCACGATTCGCGTGTGTGCTCGCGGCAAACATCGGCTTTATCGCTTACCTCCTCCTAGACCTTTGACGATTCGTCTCCCGACTCGCCCTCCTCCGCTTCCGTTGCATCAGATTCGCAAGTCTTTCCTGGTCCGGGCCTGCACCACCCGGACACACCCCCCAAACGAGCATGATCCCGCGAACCACGCTCTTCACATCAGTGACAGCGATGCTCACATTAGCGATGCACATCATTTTTATTAATTACCAATGTCTGCGGTTGGCAGCGTAAGAATTCTTCTTGCATTCAGTCATTTGCCTGAAATTTTTCTTTTTCTTTAAGTGATCTGTCACGGTCGCTGTCATCCTGGTTTTAACGTCGCTTGAGAAGCTGAGATCATGTTGTTTTATGTGCCGTAAAGCCGAAGAGAATGACGAATTGATGCATCGAACTGTGCATCTACGAGAACAGTGCACCTGTGGGTACAAAGAGGAACGGAGAAGTGAATGGCTAACAATGAGCCGAAAAGAATCGATATTAGAGGAAGTGAGATCTGCGAGGTCGAGGTTGAACATGACGCCAAAGGTTTTGCTTCTATCGGCGTGAAATAAATCGGACCTTTGACTGAGAAAGCGGATGACTTTGGACGTCCCAGGACTATTTTTTAAATTAGTAAGTTGATGCTTTGCTAACAAGGAAGTTTCTTTCGTATCCATATTCGACGTCTACTTTAAATTCATTCTTAAAAATCGATGCCATAATAAAAGTCAGCAAATATATGTATATGTTTCTGTTATCAAAATGATTTTTATAACTCGTTCAACTTCTGCATTGGGCAAAATGTGATTTATTTATGTAGAACGTTAAACAGAAACACTTCTCGCCTTGTACTCTTTACATTTTTAATCCATTAGGTCGAGAACTTTTCAGACAAACCGTGCGCCAAAAACGACCATCCTCGCATAACGTTAACAGCTCGGGCAACTTTCTTAATTGCATGATGTGAAACAAGTTTCGAAGGTGACGCGTTAGCCCCGCTTTTAAGGAAGACACTCTCTCATCCATAATTCATCCCTCATTTTTATTCCGAAAGTGTGTTAGCAAATTAAGCTAATAGCTATCGATGCATCCTATTTCAGGCTATCATGGAACGCGTCCGGTGAATATGCAACAGGTAGATAGTGCCTTATACCGTTATCCCTTCGCAATCTGTCAACAGATCGTTCAGTGAACCCATTGGCCTGATTGGTACGTATAGATATAATTGTTAAATTAGTTAACGCAACAATACAACGTCGAATCAAATTCCCACATTTGACAATCCTACGCCAGAACCAAATTTCTGTATAGCGGTCTTTCGCTTGGTCAAACTTTAAAATTTGTAGATGCAGACTGTCAATACCTCTCGCGTCAAGCGACACAAGAGGCAGCGACATTTAACGTATACTTAAGTCAAATTGATCGCAATCACGACAAATTTCGTGCTCATATCTGCGTTGGTACCGACGATCCCGCCGACCTAATGTTTCCGTCAACGGTGCGTTTCGCGCTAAATCATCTTCGTTATGCAAATAGACGAAAGCGACGCGGCCGAATGATTTACCGTCGACGAGGTTCCTTAAATCCCGTCAAACCGATTATTTACGACATCGCGCCGGCCGAAAAATTCGCATTAAGTCGATTTACGACTGCCTCGCACCGGGAGCCAATTTTAACGGTGCAAACTCGTGTGTCGGTATGTTATCACGTGACACGGAAATCCTTCGATACCGGCGCCGCGCCGAACGGCCAAAACTCGCTGCGTGAGCGTGACTCTTGAGACTAGAATTCGCGGTAACGGATGAGGACATGGAAATAACCCGAACAGGCTGTTAACGAGGATATTGAAACGTTTGTCGAGTCGTAAGGTTAACGATGACGTTACGGCCGCACACTCGAAACTTAAACATTTCGGTTATCAACGCATCCATTTCTCGTCAGGTGCATCGCGTTAATCGTACCGTTTCCCAAATCCCACCAGAGGGAAACATTACTCATTTATTATCATCATTAATGTACATAATCATGAACTTAAGGAGTCCGACGCGTTGGTGGTTGCCGCACTCGATTTTCAAATTTGAATTGAGCTACTACCGGTGTCAAGGCAGACTCGCTATCGAACTAATTTGCAAATTGGGTTAATATAAACATCAGCACACTTTGTTGCAAAACAGTCAAGGCCACGTTATTTAAATACATGACAAATTATTTCATGATTTTTGAAGTAGAACGAAGACTACCAAGTCAACCTGTGGAATCGTATGCCAGCTGGACCCTACTTTTTCTCTTATGTTGAAAAGTTCGCCAACCGTCAACACGAAAACTCGGTACGAGTTTCGTCGTCTCAAATAGCAACGATTCACTTGTTGGTCGTAGAATCTTCGGCGCCAACTTTGCGCAGAAGGCCATTCATTCTATAGTTCGCCCTGCACGTCGAGCTGGGTTTAAATCGATGCCGACCCATCAGCTGTTTTGAGTCCCCACCAAGCTCGCTGTGAACAGTGTGGGCCAAAGCACCCCTTAGGGTTGCCTGTCTGTCACGCACAGACACGGCCATGTTGGTCGTCGCTCGCATGTGTTGGTTAGGATAGTAGCCACTCTTCATGTCGACAAGCAGATGCTAGTGAATGAATGAGGTGACCAGCTGATTTTTGAACGGTGCGTTCTTCCGCCTATCTTTGACAGACCTAACGTTAGGTTGGATGTCGGTTGACACCGATATTGTTAACGATTACGCGACACGGTTCTCGCAGGAATTGAGGCCGCGTGTCATGATGATCGATAAACTTTCTCAATGCGAATCTTGGTGCTCGTTGTATTGATAGCATTTTGTCTGTGACAGATATTCATGTTTCGGAGCCTAATCTCAGTGCAGGTGAAACGGTAACGAAGAATGGCATGGCATTGCAATGGCACCACAAACCAGGAAATGGTTACCAAACTCAAAGGTAATAAAAAATGGTTTGGACCAGAAATAAGGATTGAGCTAAGTAATAGTAGCCTCTAAGCTGTCTACATTGTGATTTCAAATGTCTACAGTATGTTCAGACTAAAATAAATGATGTATCTTGCAGAGGCTGGGATATTGGCAACGAGCTCAGCGGAAGCTGCAATGATGGCGGTGGACAGAGCAAAATATTGCCATGAACCAGACCCTTACTTGGATAGACCCAGAAAAATTGGTTACAATGTAACAATCAGTGCTCCGCATATGGTAAATAAATGACTTTCTTTAATTTAGTAAGCCTACAGTTTGATAATAAAATGATTGCGGAATTTGCACTGGTATCTCTGATACTCGTAATATATCTTGTAAATACAGAAATTTATGTACAAATGATAATCAGATTAACATTGGCCATTATCTGTCTTTCGCCTAATATTTGCTATATGTTTTGCATAAGCAGAACCAGCCCACTTGTTTACATGTATCAATAATGTAATAATGCTTATTAAACATCATCATATATGATTGAAGAAACATTCTAAAGCAATGATATTGAAATGAAATTATGCATTGATTACATAAAAATTACGTTGATAAAGCAAAACTGTGTATTCACTCTGACTGGAGTATTATCAGAGGCAAAGACAGGAATGAGGGTATCAATATGACCTCTACTATCTTGTTATATTTCTTTATTATATGTACATACATTCCATTTATCAATTGGAGACTTTCCTAAGTTGAATAATTTTCATTGAGTTTTCCACTCGACTACATCTTTAATGGAAATAAATGACCAAGACTGCATATCTAATAGCTCTATGTTTTTTTCAGCATGCTTATGCACTGTCAATATTATCTGATCAATTGGCTGAGGGAGGAAAAGCTCTTGATGTAGGTTCAGGATCCGGTTATTTATCTGCGTGTATGGCACACATGGTGGGACCTAAAGGAAAAGTTGTTGGTATTGATCATATTCCAGAATTGATAGAGGTTTCCACTAGGAACGTTCGCGACGATTGTCCAGACCTTCTCAAAGAAGAGCGCATCAAGTTTGTTGGTAAGAAAGTAATAATAGTTCAATATTAGTCCCTTACTTGATGTTGCAGTACGCATCACAGAGGGATTAATATTTCATTATTACATTCCGTAACGTGTACAACAAATTACTTTACAACAATCGTGTCTGAAGGTATACTTTTTACAAACGATTCTCATTAGCCATTTATGTACAATCCAAATTAGTGATACCATTGAGAATCGAACTAAATTGTGTCTATCGACCGTACGACTTTTCTGTGTATATAATAGATAGACTGCCGATTAATGACAGGTCATTGTGAATGCGCCTAGTGGGAGATGGCCGTTTAGGATATCCTGAGGATGGACCTTATAATGCAATACATGTTGGAGCAGCAGCTGATCCGCTTCCACAAGAAGTAATTTATATTACCAGTTATTAATGAAACGTGATACTTAACAATGAAAACAATGATACATAACAATAAAAAATGTCTTTATAATGAATGGCAGTTAGTGGATCAACTTGCTCCTGGAGGTCGACTTATCTGTCCGGTGGTTAACATGGAGGGTTTACAATGGTTCCAAGATCTTCTTCAAGTCGATAAGAATCCTGATGGTACAGTGACGAAGAAGAAGCTGATGCAAGTGTCTTATGTACCTCTGACCGACCCTAGCACTCAATTACGTAAATCAAGCACTTAGTTTGTTTGACGAAAACAGCAAAGTTTTAGGATTTCCAAGACGATTCACTATGAATCCTATGACTCCTAACAGTATTGGAGATCAAATTTCGTTGTGTTACTTTTTTCACGCATAAAATAGAATTTAGAACTAACAGTCGCTTTTAACGGAATTAATTAATAAAATATATTTTCCATACATGGTTCTGGCATTACTATTTATTCCTGTACTTGTTCAAATTTAAAATTTATACTGTACGTGTAGCTGTCATTCTTTTTCAAACACGATGCATAAATTAAATTTTACCGCCTTTATTACCATTTTCAGTAATTTTGTGTGTCGTAAAATGTCCCTAGGAAAATGGCGCCGATATTACGATTTGTCAATAATCCCATATTTTGGAAAAAAAATTAAAGCTTAATCAACCATTCTTCATCATACATCGTTAAAAAACAAATTTTCATAACTATGTTCTCATCTTGAAATTTTAATATAAGTACTCTCATTCTATTCATGATATATTAAAACAATCTCTGTTGGCCAATTTGACTCGAATATCGTTAACACGCTAAACATGAGGAACTTAGCAATGTCCACGCAAGACTATCTGTAACCCAAATAACGTGCCTAAAATTGTAGGAAGCAAAGGTTATCTATACCTAGCGTCAAACGCTGACGATTCAAAATTTGTAGCCTGACTATATAATCCAGATTATAACTGGGACAATTGCTAATTTTGTCTTGTAGATTTAACTCGCCAAGCTGACTACGTTAACGTCATAATTTGCAGTCTAACAAAGCCAAATTCACCTTTTCCGTTTTAATATAAACGCGCGCCCGCGCAGTGTCGTTGGCGAAAGACTTTATTGCAGTGCATCGAAAAATTGAATCGAGTGACATACGCTAACTTCTCAAATACACGCGCGGGTATTTTTTCCCACCAAATTTTTGTGTAGTACGCACAAGTACGCAGTGAATCGGTCTATGCCGGTGTTTCCGTTCAAAATTCGCCCACTCGGTGGCAGGAAACTTTATCCTTTCGTAGTAGCGGTAACCTTTTGTGTTTTTGCGTCTGACATGTCATCCTTCGGAAGACTTAACGCAAAGAACAATCATGAGCTTATTCAACTTCTGCGAAGTAAGTTGACGATGTTGTCAAATTAGGCAACGTTATATTACCGACGTTTGTTCGTATGCTGAAATTCATGCGTTTGTTAATACGTTGGCAATGTTTCAATGTTCATGCTAAAAACTTATGTTTAATATTATAGTTGTTACACTTTGATATATTTCATATTACCATTGTGATGTATTCTTCAAATCCATATAATGACCTTTATTCATGATTAAAAATTATTAAGTCAAATTTCTCTTTCTACCTATCTGAAGGAGCCAAGATTATAAAGAGTGACCGGGTTTACGATGTGATGAGCTCTGTTGACAGAGGAAATTACACTCATCCTAGTCATGCATACATTGATACTCCACAAGGAATAGGCTACGGAGTCACCATCAGTGCACCGCATATGGTATGTGTCATAATTTTTCAATAGGTAAAGAACTTCATTCTGATAATGTGCAGTTATTTCCAAAAAAATTTTTATATTGAAAATCTAAAACTATTTCTCATTACGTATGTTTGCATACACAAAGTTTTATCTTTTGCTCTTCACATGTAAGATGTGCTTTCACATCAATTTGTTAAAGAATTATGGTTGAGATTGATGATTATAAGTTCGAAGACCAACAGTACTTGTTTAGCATGCATATGCCTTGGAATTACTCGAAGACAAGCTGCAGAGCGGAGCTAGAGCATTGGATGTTGGATCTGGATCTGGGTACCTAACAGCATGTATGGCACTCATGACTGGACCAAATGGTTTGGCAGTTGGAATTGACCATATTCCTGAACTTCAGGCAATGGCCATAGAAAACATTCAACATGATAAACCTGAACTTCTTCATAACAAAAGAGTGAAATTAATTGGTATATACAATTAGTCATAGAAAACTGTTTACTATTTAAAAATTAAAATACTTACATTAAATGTTTCTTGTATGATATAGTGGGAGATGGTAGGCTTGGATATCCACAGGATGCGCCATATGATGCCATTCATGTTGGAGCTGCAGCTAAAGAAATGCCAGATGCTGTAAGTTTTATAATATCTTCATAGCTTTGTAATGTATTATATTTAACATGCAATTGTATAAATTCCTGGTTTTGATAATTGTTTTCTATAATCTTTTTGCTTATTTTATAACAGCTGATAAACCAACTGGCTCCCGGAGGAAGATTAATAATACCAATTGGACCACAAAATTCTGACCAGACATTGGTGCGAGTTGATAAAACAATGGACGGAAAGATCAGACAAGAATCTTTGATGGGTGTCGTATTTGTTCCATTGACAGATAAGGACAAGCAGTATAGATCATGAAATACATGTAAGCTCCAATAAGAGAGCATTTCACAATTACTAGTTTATTCCTGTCAATTGCATTATCTTATCATTTATAATAATACAATACTGGATGGTAATTATGATGTTCGCATGTTTATAACTTTTTATTAAACAGAAGAAAAATGCTTGATAACGAAAAAAGGTATTTTTCTTAAATAATTCTCTAAGTGTGTATGAAAAGGATTGTTTATTCGTTTGTATGTATTTCTATAAGAAAATTAATTGAGAAGGTTGAAACAAAGTATGAAAGAATAATATAAACACGTATACCATTTTTTTATTGTTACCATCTCAAAATAAAACTTACGAATTCTCTTTACTGATAGTGTACAATCACACTTTGTAATTACATACTAGCATAATTACATTTATATTTATTTACCTTTTTGTTAACATCACAAAAATTATGATGACAACATATTTAGTCTCTAATTTCTCTTACCTATGTACTCGGCCATCGGTAATTAGTTGTACGTCAAAAATTTAAAAATAAATACATACAATTCACATTGACTAGATAAATATTATCATAAATACTTTGTAAATTTCATTTCTATATAAGTTGTATATATATATATTGATTTGTTTTGGACGCAGAATAGCGGGCGTGCTAACATCTGTTCCGATTAAATAGTGCAATGCTATATTTCCATTTGATACGTTACGAGTTAACAGGAAACCAATAGTACAATGTCACAACGCATTGCAAATACTCGTCAGCCACTGTATATACACGATCTATTCCACACTAATGTCATGTATAGTTCGATATGCCTTATTTGGAATAAAAAGTATTTAGTGATTACACGATCGGAATGGTCAAAACATGATACTTTTACGAAGAAAAGTACGTTGAGTTTAGTAACAATTTTTCTATACACCTACGATTACACGATACGATCTATTTAGTTTGAGCCACAATGAAAATATCAATGGCTTTCTTATATAATCCTTAAATTGGTCAGAATTTTCTTCGAAGCTCATTAGAGATGACGAAACCAGTTTTAGATAGCACGTTGTTGTAGTTTTTCTTGTCTCGGCTTTAGAAGCACACAGGGCAGTGTAGATAACGGATAGTAGTTTAGTTTTCTTTCTTTGATTTCAAAGAGCTCTGACCATGCATAGACTGAGTGCCGCACCACTCGCCAGACCTATTCCAAGAAACGCCCCCATCATGGCAGAAGCAATTTCCTTTTCCTGAGCATCCACCACACTACATGCCAACAGAAACTTTTCTGTAAGAGCTGTATTAGACCCTTCGCGATGACATGCAAAATATGTGTATAGAAATATGCTTACGTGGGTGCCAAAATGAATGTAATATTGCAGAGGTACCCGTTTGTTACCGCAAAAACGATCGTAATCAAAATGTAATAAATGTCACTGTGTATATAAACAGGCAAATGATGCCTTGGTTGTGCGTTACAAAATAGAAGGGCAGGTATAAACACGGCTCTTGATATACTTAGGAACATAACGAGCCATGGCCTGCCCCGTGGCTGGAAAGAAAGTAATTTATAAAAAATAAGACAATGACACGCATTCCGAATAAAATTATTTTGTTTGTCTTGTGTACTTGCCCATTGCAAAACGCCGCATAACATTCTTCCGACATAATCCCCCGAACTAAAGATAAGGTAGGTCACAACAGGTACAAAATAAATATCTGAAAAGTACAAAATTTGGTCATAGCATTAGACCACGACAGTGTTGATTAGAGCATTTAGTAGTGAAAGATAACTAACCGTTCCAAGCATGTCCCTTCCCCTTATTCTCGCTTTCGACCAGCACTGTCACAGCCGGATAAACAGCGAGTGATATGAAGAACACGAGGAACACGCTGACCCCGTAGTGCCACGTCCTTTTTAAAATGCGCGTGTATGACACACCATGTCCTTGGGCGAAGCTTACTTCGGATCTTATAGAATAATCGGCGTCCAAACGATCCGGCAACTTCTCGAGCATGTGGTGTTTAAAAAAGGCCTAGACAAGAGCGGTCATTTCTATTATTAAACGAAAAAAAAACCATAATACCCCAGCGACTAATACGCACAAGTGTTCTAAGATAACAAGTGCATAACTACAGTCCACCTTATCATCTTCGTAAGCGTCTTATCATACATTATAAAACAGCCGCGCTATAGCGTTACGGGTCACATTCCAGCAGGAAGCTTTGTTCGATCAAAATATAAATGAGACCTTGGCGGCCAACGACGACTATGCTGAGAATCTATCTAACTTACCGCCCTTTCTAGCACGATGTACGCGACCAGCGAGAGAAGTAATATGGCATCCCCGATGAGGAAGTACACGAAGCCCGAGAGTATGGGGCTAGCCCCAATCCACAGAGAGCAAATTTCTGTGAGAGCAGTAAAAATGCCGCCCAAGGCTTGGCCCCCAGACATGGCGGTTATGTACTTTGGCGAGAATCGCCCGACTATTCCCATCAGGCTACCACCAAAAATTGCACTTGCAGCTGAAATACAATATTTTCAGATTGTACCGCCAATCCTACCATGATATTGTTAGTCTACGCGGTAATATTATATTACCAACAAGTCGATATACGTACCATTCACAAATGCTACTGTTGTAAGAGTAATAATTAAAAACGTATTTTGCCCTGAAACACACAATTCGTGTATACCATCTTCAATTTTCCCGAAATCGTATAACTCAATTTGCTGTGAACGATTCGTAACTTACATTTGTCCGTGTTTACTTTGACAAGTGCAGTTGTCACAATAAAAAGAATTAATATACTACACTGTGATCCAACCATTCTCACCCTTAATGGTACTCTGTAAATCATTAACACGTATTGATGTTATCTATCTTGTGCATTATGCAAATTGTAAAATTGTAAATAATATGATACTTACTTCTTACTAATAAATGCATTAACTATTAAGAAAAGAGTGTTTGGTATTGCACTAGCTACACTTAAGTATGATGTAAAACTAGCCTGTAGGTCCGTTCTTTCCTCCAAATTTTCAAGACGAGTATAATTGAAATTTTGAGATCCATTTTCATGAATTTCACGAAATTTGTACATCCAATACTGAATTAAAAATAAATTGATTAAACAATTGTTAATGTATTGTCACAAAAACAGATATTTATACCACTTACATCATCTGCTGTAATGAAAAAGCTCCATGGAATCAATGTATTAATTCCAAGTAAGTAAAAAACTATGTATGCAAGATTATATCTGAAACAATGCATCAGAAATGAGTCATAAAACTACAGAAGCAAATAAATGGAAACAAAAAGCATGAACATATCACAAAACAGAATATTCAAGTATCTCTCACTATGACTACAAGACCACATATTTGTTTTAAACTCACCTATCATGAGGCTCATAAGGTTTTAAAAATGGCTTTTCATCGGGTATAGTCCTCGACGGATCATCTACCTCTGTTTCCAAGTCATCTTCAAATTCGCTATCTGATGCACTGGCTAGCAGTGGCCTCCTATTAATTGAGTAAGACATGGCGTGGCCTTGACGCATCTGAAATACACTCAAATTAATTTTCTGAAGCATCACTTCACTGTTAACGACACCATCAAGCTGACGCATATAATCGAAATACTACATAACATACGCACACACTGTTACACAATAAGGAGAAGAATCCCACATTCAAGCCCTATCACCCACAAAGAAGCAAACATTCGCCCTGATCACCAGACGACGAATCCACTGTCAATCAGGAATGCACTCGCTTTATACAAACAATCTCACTGAATGACTCATGCAACACTAGATCTAAGAGTCAAGACTAAGAACTGCCGAAAGCAATGATAACAGATGTGATTTATTGCCATACCTAAAAGGATCCCTTGGTGGACGTGATTTCGGCTCGGTGAGGAAATAAAAGACAACGAATGCCTTTCCTTGATCTTTTCCTCCTTCAGCGCAGGGACGACGAAGCGTTCCAGGAATTCGTCACAGACGCGTGCGACAGAAGTGAAAGAACGGGCAAGGACATTTCCCTCGAAAACTGTGTCTCGACGTCGAGGCTTATTGGACCACTGTATTGTGCGGCTTGGGAGAATCTTTCGATCAGAGGGTCATGCTCGCCTCGCGGCGCTCGTAAAACGACTGCCAATGTTTCCAGACTCCTCTTATGTCGTTCGCTCCCGCCTCGTGGAAGCGAACGGGAGCGGGCCATTATCCCGGACACCTGTGATCATTTCATTTCAGGTAAAAAACACAGCGGCGCGCGCCTTCCTTCTCTCGCCACGGACGTGACAGAACTAGAAACGTAGCACAGCCGCTCAAGGATTTTCAGCGGAGTTATCTCGAATGGATTATAAAGAAAAGCGACAGAGGTACAAGGATCATCTTCCAGCATCTTCCAGGCACTCGAAGGAACATCTATGTGTATGACACGTGCGATGGTTCGAAAACGATTTTACGGAACATCGACGACACGAACTGCGTAAGAAGCGTAAAAATATTGGCAGAGCGTGAGAGATTGACGTAACAGGTTGACCCATTCATTCCGACTTCCTGGTTATGCGAGATGGAAGACTTGTTTCGGTGTACGACTGTCGTGACTGATGTTTCAATTTACCGTGTTGTTTGTACGGGACGGTGTTGTCCTGAGTTCATGGTACTCGAACAATAACAAACGGCAGACGTAATGGACGGTAATGATAATATGTGATAAATTGTATAATTATGCGTTTCAGTGAACTTGCCGATTATGTCAGAGAAATTGAACGCGGTGGCAGTTTTTCAAATCGTCCTACATATCCGTTAGACGGAAAATTGCTTTTTACTGAATGCCTCGCACTGCCGCGCTTATTAGAAACGCAAATCGCGTTATCTGTCATCGACGCACGATAATCGCGCTCGTTCCTTTGTTTGCGACAACAGCTGATGAAGAATGCTCCGATAGATTCATTATCCAGTATTCACGTGACTCAGTCAGCCAATAACAAAACAATCGTCGCATACTACGTTGACAGCGCACGTATGAAATTCATGCATTTCCGTGGGAGAGGCGTGCGATTTCGTATGCACAAAGAACATATACCGGATGTTCATAATGTACGAACCAACCAAACGATTAATTCACTCCTTGAGCATAATAAACAGACATAAAAGATATGTAACATTCGACTGTTTATAATAAGACCCCACTCATGTAATGTTACCAATGTTTACTCGATTCTTTATCTCCATAGCGTATGTATCATAATCGTAAAGCATGAAAATTCCCAGACGCAGAAATGAAAAATGCCTTTAGTTCACGTATCAGCAGACGTAAAAATCGTAATTACCGACACTGGCAAAGCTAAGCGCAATCGTAGAATTGGTTCCCTTGCACCAATCCAACCCGACTTAACTCGGAATTCGCTATATTTTGAAAGCAAGGTCAAATCAGACACGCGTCTATATAAACTTTTTTTTCATTGTTCTTAAGCTCCCGATCCGATTCACGAAGTTCCACACGTTAGGAGTCGGCCCGCGCTCGCGCACGCACGTACCCACCGTGCATTACATGGTGCATTAAATCGACTCTGCGTGAAGCAGCGTGAACGTGTGTACTGCAGGCCGCCGCTGACAGCCGCTGGCAGCCGCTTGCAGCCGCTGGCCACCGCTGGCGGCACGAAAAACGTCAGTGTGTCTCAGTCAGTGTTGTTCCTCTTGGCGCTTTCTCGCGCATGCGCATTGAAATCTCACTTCAGGTACATACTAAAAGTAGAAGAAAAAGGGTTCCTTTGGGCCCTTTGCTCAGATAGTATTAAAAAGAAGAGAAAATTTCTTACAATTCAATTACAAATAAATAATTTCATAAAAGCCAATGTAACAATTTGTATAAAAAATTCTTGGCATTATTCATATTATTGTAGCAGTCAGCATACACAAAGATATCTATATTTTACAATAATCACATATCAATAGAATAGGAAAGGTCTGGGTGTAGTAACAAAAAGAAATGAAATAATTTTTAAACAACTTTTTTATTTAGTATAAATATTTTATTTTGCAGAATCATAAGGAATACCAACATTTGTTGCAAGGATAAGGAAAACTGCTAAAAACCTTATCAATATTCATAACAAAAAATACATATTTAGTATTCAATAACATTATATTAATTATAATAATTATAAATATCTTTTAACCAAATTATATTTTTAAATAAATAAATATATTATATATTTACAATCTAAATATATCCTCCACGCAACGTAAACTAAAGCAACAAAAAAATAAAGAAAAATTAAACAAAACAAATATGATTATGATATTAGGAACTTCGTTACAGTAGAAACTATATATCACATTTTTTTCTTTATAATAATAATAATAAAAATAATCTCCACGCGGATATATATATATATATACACACATATATAATTTGACTAGATAACATACCAAATGAAATATTAATTTTGAAAATAAAATTAAAGTACCATCACATGTACATAAATGTATATTTTATCACTGTGTGGAAAAATTTGCAGATGTATATAGTTCTAAATGTCGCGGATTAATTTCAAAAGTTGTGCAGTCGATACCTGTAGATTGAAAACTCGACCGAGCTATGCAAATTGCCGATATTGTGCTTGTTGTTAATCGATTTCGATTTTTATTTTTAACATCGGTTATAATCGAAAAGATTCTTTCAGCTTCGGCATTTGAATGTGGAAGCGAAAGAACCGCTTCGACTAACAATTCTAAATTTTGAAATGACTTTTCATTGTTAAAATCTCTATTCTCAAATATCTTCTTCCACATCTCATTAATTTGTAAAGAAGCCAATTCCTGTTTTTCTAAATCATTATATAGGGAAGGCAAAATTCGCCATTCGTACGACAATTTTGACACATCAATATTACCAATTTGCATAGCTATGAAGGACAAGTCCTCAATCACAGTTCTTGTATTATCATAAAGTGCGATCTTGGGGTCTAAAAAACTTAATTGTTTGAAAAAACTATCATTAAACGGTAATCGATTTAACATTTCCCCAAGAGCCGTTTTATAAAACTCGAGACAAGTTAATTTTATATTGTCCACACAGTCTGTTGTTAATGTTGCCAAATGTTGCTGACATTCAGGGCCAACATATACATCTTTTAATGGTTTTAAATGATCTATATTATTTATATTTAAATTATTAAGGTCCATCAAAGCCTCCGGTGTCATAAAATTTAATCCAATTTGATGTATAATTCTTTGGCTACCTTCAAATAATTTATGAATTAAAATTTCGCGAGATTGGAATAAGGCATTAAAACTGTTAAAAAAATTTAATGAATATTTTAAAAAAAGCATATATGCTTTGACGTTGTCGTCGTTTAAACTACTTAAAATTGTTTCCGCAGAACTTGATTTTTCTTCAACGACGGCAACAATAAAATAATGTTTCAAAACGTTCCAATTATCCAAAATCCTAATTACGCATTTATGTATAACGAGCCATCTAGTGGTAGCCAATTTTAATATTTTATTTTTCTCAATATTAAAAAATTGTTGAAACTCGACTAAAACAGCACATCTCTTTGCACTGCCCGAAATATAAGATACAATATTTCTCAATAAATTTTCGCAATCATGTGGCAATTTTTCACATGCTTTATGTGCTATAAGAGCGGAGGAATGACATATACAATTTAAAACTACTAAATTTGGAACGTCTGCCTTTAAATGAGAATAAAAAGAATTTTTGCGACCTATCATCACAGACGCATTATCGCATGCCATTCCAACAATATTATTGATAGGTACATTTTTTTTTTCTAATGATTCTTTAAATAATTTGTAAATATTATTGGCACGACAATTTGTCGCGTCTAATGATACTAAATCTAATAATCGGGTCTGGACTTTAAAATCAGAGGATAAAAATTGTACTAGCACACACATAAGTTTATTGTCCGCAATGTCTGTGCTTTCATCGATTAAAATAGAAAATTTACATTTTTTTATTGTGTCAATTAGCTTTTCATTTTCATGTTTTGCTATGACATTTTTAACAATTCGAGTGCACTTTTTTCGGCCTAATGAAAGATTCTGTGCTATTTGTGAGTCGATAATAATGTTTTTTAACAACGGAATTAAATGGTCTGCGGTAGAAAAAGCTAAGTTATGTTCTGCATAAAATGCTGCTAATTTTATTTCCGCGCGTTTAACTTTATCAGTATGCAGAACGATGTTACAATTATGATCGGGACTTTGATCGACACTGCTCAATAACTGAATATGTTTGGCCCTTTGAGAATGTCGCAACAAATCAGTTCTATGACATCTGATGGTACATTGGCAAAGAGTGCAAAAGGCTTTATTTTCCGTAGGATGGGGAGCCAACCAACCTTTGAAAGTCTCTTCATTTTGCCAAGAAGTAACAAATTTTCTTTCGTATTTTATTGCTCCTGTGTTATTTAACGTATTCATGACTAGATATATGTGTATATATATATATATATATGTATATAAATATGTTTAGATACGCGCGATATAAATTAAATGCTTAAAACTACTACTTACCTATGTTAACCTAAAATCGTCGGCCCACTGCTTCGCGCCGCTGCTTCGCGCCAATTTGTCCCGCCAAGTGATCACAGTATGCCCTACGGGGGGCAGCCCCACGGGGGGCAGCCCCAGCGCCGTCCCTGGATTTTTCAGAGATTGCATTGCGCATGCGCGAGAAAGCGCCAAGAGGAACAACACTGGTCTCAGTGTGTCTCGAGCAGTCTCGAGAGCCGTCGCGCGACGGTTGCTTCAGGCTTTCTTCGCGGGGGGCGGGGGGTTTCAGCCACTCTTCGTTCTATAGATCCACCAGACAACACGAGCTAACAGCGTGAAATGGTGGTTGCCGACGCGAGGAACTCGCGGTGATTCGAAGATGTACTGTGCACTGGCGAAATGGTAATTAAGCGTGGCAAATTAACGCTCGGTTCGCCGAACGACTCGCGACTCGTTCAGACGCTGTATTCCCGCTTGACAGTTTTTGCAGGAGGAAAGGTGTCCGGGCACTGACCACGGGCGAGGTGTCGACGGCTCTCAGGCCCTTCTACTTCACCGTGCATCCGGACCTCTTCGGACAGTATCCCACGCAGCGGGTGAGTCAATGGCGTTCGACGGGACTTGTTGACATAGGCCTGTCAGGGTCTCTAAGCGCTCGGCGGCGGATGATAATGCCAGCGGACAATAAACGTCACGATCTACGCCCGCGACAGATGCATCTCGAGAGATCTCGGCTCGAAACAGTTCGAAACAGTTCGAAACGTCGTAATGCGCGTACCGGAGAGCGCGAGCAGCGCAGTTTACGCATAGTTTTTTGAAGCAATTATTTTTAGACACCGTGGGAAGGCTGTGCTCATTCGATATGCCGATTACGCGGTGAACGCGCGAACTTGAGCAAGGTTGGCCGTGCGCGGCGAGAGAAATAGCGAAAAATGCGCGTTACAACATTCGGTTGTTCTTATAGCTTTGAGTTGAGCTTCTTTCGCCGAGAGAATTTGTGCGCAATCGGGTCGAGTTATAGTATCGCGCGCTCCAGAAATAAGCTTTTGACCCTGTGCACGCCTCGCCGGGTGTATATTTTTCTTGACAGATTGAACTGGCCGATAGGATTGTTGCGCGATCGTCGTGGACCAATTTCGACTGATGAATTTTGAATAGGGCGCATTGCAGTACAAGATAGTAGTTTCCAGTTTTTTTCATACAAACTAAATAGGAGTATTTTTATAAGTAAATTAGTTTTATGCTTCTTGTAGAATTGAAATATTTAATATTTATTGTTTTTCTAGACTGTAAATGAGAACTCACTGAAGCAGCTAAGTTCAATTTTGGAGACCCTGCAACAACAGAAGCCAATAAGACCAACAACATTGCCATTTTATTTGCGCTCAAAGGATGAAAAGGAGCTGAAAGCTGGAAAGTTTACACTGGTTAATATACAGCTCAGGGATAAAGATCTGAGACAAACAGTTCGTTCCATTTTGAAAACATGCGATCTACCAACTACGTTTGTAGACAAAATTCAGGCAGAAAAGCCTCCATCTTCACAATACAAGTCAAGATTCTGGCAAAGAAAGTCAGGAGAAGAAATCGATTTCTCAGAGTTTGAAGATGACCCCATTTATGCCTCTATTTTAATGAAAAGAAAGATTGAAGCAGAGCCAGACACATTAAAGTAAGTATTTGTTATATTTATATTTATATTTAAAAACAATGCACAAGTAAAAATAAAAAACAATTCCCCAAGAATGCATATTTTTTAATAGGGCATATCTAGAGAAAAACATTACAGCAGTGCACATACAGTATGAAGTATATCGTGCCATGAGAGAGGATGTGCAGAAACTGGAGAAAATACTGTGTACAAAGTTGGGCTTGAAGAAAATTGTTTGGGACTGCGGATGGAATGTCTCTCACTATCGGGGCTGTCTGCAATCTTTTCATGCACTGATTGAGCATCATCCAGAAGATATGAAATCACTGAAATCAAGAGAAGTAGTTTTTGCCAATGACACTGGCATAAACTTGGAAGGCAGTGTGATGCTCAATTCCGGAGAAGTCAGGCACAATTGGCTTGACGTAAGTGGACAATAAAAAAAAGATTTATGTTACGGTTAATTTTCGTAGAAACAAAGGCAAGTGACGGTATGATTTTTTTTTGTACAGTTAATAAAGAATGTCGAGAAGCACGACAAAATCTTAGTGAAATTGCCAGGTTTTGAGAAGGCAGTCTCCAATGTGCTTCTAGATATTAAAGTTGGTCGACGGTGCGTAAAAAAATACATTAATTGAATGACGGTAAGGCTCAGAGTACTCTATATGTGCAGGAAATTCATGCCGAAAGTCATGGTCGGCCAGTATGAACGTCAGTTGAGGCAGCTGACAACAACACTTTCGGATTATCGTGGTCGCCGAAATTATCCGAGTGTTTGGCCGACCAGTCTGTCGGCTTACGAGATCGTGGTGGAAACGTTAGTATCATCGAACGTCATCTGTGTGTACTGCGCATTTAGAACCCTTTCTCAACTTGTCGCGAAGATGCTACTTATCTAAACTTTTGAAGAGAACGCGCGTACTAAGTGCCACGATCAATCTTTCTTTCCGAGAACTTTCCTTTTCAGTGAAGCTGGTCCATTGATGCTCTCCCCAACCGGACAATTCATCGTTCCATCATCGTGTCCCAGCCTTCTGCTCATCAGCTTTATCACGGAGAACTTGGAAGAGGCAGCGAAACGGTTGCATCATTACAACAAGTAAGGCGTTTCGGTGTCACGCTTCGTTCGACCGACTATCGCTTTAAAGGGGAATTAATCGCGAGGAGTACACCTTTCGCTTTTGCAGCGTAAAGCACGTGGAGCGCGAACTTCACGCGAGAGCGCAGAAGGAGTTGGGTCTGACTTCGTTGAAGAAAGACGACAGCATCACGCCGGACCTGATGATACAGTGCTGCGAACGTTTGCTCATGCACAAAAGGGTATTGGCACCTCTGCTAGAGGGTGTCATGCTTTGGGTGACTCATTATTATTCCGTTATGACCGACGGCGTTCTATGTGTGCCATGGGATTGGAAGTTGTAGCTCTCCGATCATAGGATTATACCCTGTAACGTAGGCAATTGTACAGATATCATTTTTCAAAAGCACGCGGTCGCAAAGCCTTCGTAAACGTAGGAAAAAGATGTACAAAAACCGTAGAGCCGGATTAAATGCGAAAATACCTTTCACGCGGCTCAGAATATTTGTAACGCCTTTAATAATTAGATTGCCCGCCGCGCTTACGATAACGGCTGGGGAAGCATTCGATTTCTGTTGACGGGGCAATGAAGATTTTTGACTCAACAACTGTAGGAAATGTACAAATTAGCGTAAAGTTATATTTCCAAATACGTTATTATTATTTCCACTGTTTGCATGTGGGAACCATGAATCGCGAGGTAGAGTCAATATTAGGATTTACACCCTCAAATACATTTGCATATATATTTTTTAAACGATCATGTACAATATTATGTATGATATAACGACTAATGATTACATATAAGCCAAATAATAAAAACTGTATACTATCATTCAGCTAATCCCCCTCTCTGCACTAATTACGCATATTCATTCGAGGGTAAAGATAAAGAAAGACGTGCTCATCACCGATTTGCATGAGACTATGCAGAAACATCAATTTTGGCATAAAAATAAGATCTGTAAAAGCCAAAAAGCGCGCTCTCGTCTAATTAAAAAGTTATTAAGCGTTAAAGTTTATTATAAAACCTGCCTTACCGGCAGCGCGAACGCTATCAGCGCATGCGAACATTTTCTTGAAGCTTTTGACGCGCTGTATCGGATAGGACTATCGGCGAGAACGTGCGAATATTCTATTTAGTTTAAATATTTTTTATTAAGGAACATGAATTGTATATTTTTCAATGGTTTTACAATATACCAGAAATTAAACCAAAATTAGCGTTCAACAATTACTTTCCTAACCCACCTATTCCCCATCGTCGTTTACAATAGTTATAAGTCCATCGTTGTTCATTTCGGGAAGTTCAAGATCCATAAAACAATACGTCGAGAATGGCAAGATAATCAGACACCATCACAACTCTGGGGAAGCCATAAAGTCCATAAAATCTACGGTAAGTGTTGTTAAAGAATACTACAAGTGCAGAAACGCCATAGGGAACCCATTGATAACGATTGGAATTAATCTTAAGTTAAATAGACAAGAATACCAGCAAAAACCATAAGGAAACCATAAGATATACGTATAGTGTCAGTAAAGGTAATCAGAATTACAAATAGCCTATGGGAAGTCCATAGGATATGTAAAATGAACGAGAAAGGAAAATTGGAACATAGAGAAATACAGAGATTTGGGCAAGTTTCTGAAAACGTTGATCGTCACGCTTGACTGAACACGCAGAGTTTCGCAGTGCCACCTCTTCGGTACTCCTATGTTCCTGTTAAATCGTCTGATTTTGGCAAAATTTCGAAAAGTTCGTTCGTCACGCTTGACTGAACACGCAGAGTTTCGCAGTGCCACCTCTTCGGTACTCCTATGTTCCTGTTAAATCGTCTGATTTTGGGCAAAATTTCGAAAAGTTCGTTCGTCACGCTTGACTGAACACGCAGAGTTTCGCAGTGCCACCTCTTCGGTACTCCTATGTTCCTGTTAAATCGTCTGATTTTGGGCAAAATTTCGAAAAGTTCGTTCGTCACGCTTGACTGAACACGCTGAGTTTCGCTGTGCCACCTCTTCGGTACTTCTATGTTCCTGTTACTTCGTCAGATTTTCGACATTTTCGAAAAATTTGCGAAATTTCACGCTTGACTGATCCAGTCCTAACCGAGATTTCGTCCCATCGTATATTTTATGGTTTCTCGCTATTCCCATGGTGTTTTCCCATGTTGTGAATTTTATTACGACAAAAAGAGGTATTGTTTCGGCGAGGGATATTGGATATATGGGATCTTATAACTAAGTAATTGGAGAACACAAAATTTCGTTTAATACATATATTGTAAGGAAAAATAGTATACAGTAAAAATGTTTCTTACATATTTATAATCTAATTTTTATACAATTGTTGTTATTTTTGCATACACGCTACATACATAATACTCAGACCACATATATACATACGTACAATTTCTTACATAATAATTATCTTGAATAATTTAATATTAATATAGTCGCAAATTTAAATAAGTAATACGCTAAAAACACACAGATGGCGCGACATGTACTGCCCGGGAGGTGCTGCCCGCGGTGGCAAACTCGTGAACACTGTCGAAAACTGAGTGGGTTCCGACTGTACCGTACAGATGGCACAACGTGTACTGCCCGGGAGGTGCTGCCCCCGGTAGCGAAGTCGGTGAACTGCGTCGACAGGCGAATGAGTTCCGACTATGTCGTCGCGATGGCGTCTAATGTACTGCCCGGGAGCTGCTGCCCCCTGTGCTCGACTCGTAAACTGCGTCAAGCATTATTCCTATACTTATTGTATAGAAAGCGGTCCTCATCACCGATTTACATGAAACTTTGCAAAAACATCAATTTCTCAATTCCCACATTTTATTGCATCGCATTGTAAATATTAACAGAACTTTTCTTATACAGATGGAAACAGTTGCACAACTATGTGTCGCGTTCTAAAACGAATTCAAACATGAATTGTGGAATTCCTATGCACACCTAGACATTATGTACAAATTAATGATACAATATCTAGGAATCGCGATATACAAACTGTACTATACAATGTTTGTCAGATTTGAAAAGGACTTGATTTAGATTATCCATCCAACAGATAATATGTTCTCCTGAAAAAAGCAAAAGAACATATATTAAACTTAATTAATTTGAATACTTACTATGAACTGCGTATAGATTAAGCTTTAATACTGGTTATGTATTGCATAGAACTATCATTAACTACGTTTGTTGTAAACAGGTATGTATAATGTGCGATGTGTATAGTGTAACGTTGACGGATTACAATTGTATACAAGTATAATATATATAATACAAGTAGTATAATACAAATATAAATAAATTATTGCTCCTCTTACTTGTAACTCGATTTTGCGCCTATTCTTCGCTTCTTCATGCAGAACATCGTTCCAGCAATAACAATTCCAACGACCGTTATTACGAGAGTTGTTGCAACAACTAAAAACATGAAATCGCAAATTCTTATTACGTCAATACAAACTACCATAGGTCATTTTTTTTCATTGATAAAACAGTATCTTTTCTTTCTATGAGTAAAGTAGTAGTAGTCTTGTGCAATCATACTTACAGATTATTTGATAAGTGATCATAGGAATATTTTTCGCTTCCTTCCTGAGGCACTTACGTAGATGTGCTAAAGTACCATTCGTTTTAGGACAGTTCAGGTCAAGTATTTCGCAAAACAAGGGGAATAAGTCTGTGTTGTTGAACGGACTTAATTCGCATTCCGGTACGAATGCAGGACCTTGTGCGAAAAATATCGGATGCATTTCGACAGCTTCGTTATTGTAGCCGTGTAAACCAAATTCGGATTTACTGTTAACTGAAATAAGATCGTACAATAAGGAACAATTAACTGCACTTGACGCAAAAATAGTAGGTAGTCTCTTTGCTTACCCGTAATGTTAAAGACTTTTTTATAATATTCTACATTCGTAAGGAGATTTTGAAAAGCATATCCGACTTTAGCTACTACGAAAATTGGTCCTACACGAGGATTATTGCCATAATGATACTTTCGCGGAATATCTTCCTTTTTATACACTTCGAATGTTTTTTTATCCTCGGCTGCTGCTTTTAAATTGTTATAGATCATATTCTCTTTACCTAGATGTAAATGTTTCCTTAGTCATTCTATACGTTCGTATACATTGCGTGACATTTCTAACATTATTAAGGAAAATAAAGAATGTAAGTCAATACCAATTTTCGGATAAATATGTAAGCCTGTTGACGTTCCAGCGCTGTCATAATCGCTACTATTAATATACTGTGTTAAATTAATTACTCTGTCCAATGTGACAGAAGCCATGCCATGATCACTTAAATGGACAATATTAATATCGTTCAATCCATTCTCATTCAGTCGACGATGTAGGTATTCCGTTATTTTATCGACTTTTCTTAGAATTTCGTCAAAAGCAGCTCCATTAATACCAATAGCATGCCCATGATAATCTGGTTCTTCAATGTACATTATTCCAAAGTTGATCGGTGTTTCAGGATGTGTAAACCAAGAGATCAATGTATCTACCCTGGCCTCCCAAGGTACAGTCTCGTTAAATGCCTAAATCAAATGGCATAAAAATTAGTTGAGAATACGTGTGATAATTTCAAATGAATAAAATATGATTGGCATACCTGTGCAAATGTAGATGACACGCCTTGATATTGGTAAATACTACCAGGCCACATCATTGTACCACTGTGCCTTCCTTCGCCACTTCTCTCATTAATAGTCTATAATAAGCAATCGCTATTGAAACATTGTCTAATAAGAGTGGTTTCGTTTAAATAAAGCATACATACCCAAATAGGAAGCACATTGTTGTCATAATGAAAAAGTTCATATGAGTATTTTGTTACATTTCCTGTAGCAGGATCAAAAAATTCATTATCTACAACACCATGGTTCTCTGCATAAAGCCCAGTAGCCATTGTATGATGATTAGGAAAAGTCTTAGTGACAAAGATGTTCATCATGTAATCCACATGAGTACCACGCTGCTTCAAATGTTTCATAAATGGTGTTAAATTTCTATCAAAATAATCGTATCTACAAAGATTAACAAGGTTTAGTAGGAGCTTGATGATTTAGAGTGGATAAAAGCAGAGATGCTGTACACAAATCTATATATACATATATACCTCTGGGCAACTGCCATACCTGAATGCATCATAGGATATCACCAATAACTTTGGTGGTTGCTGAAGTAGCAGCCCTGGCTCAAAATTCATTATAAGAACGGCTAACGAAAAAACTGTAGCTACAGAAATCATGATGATTATGTTTCTTTGTTCACTGGTACAGGGATATCGTAAGATTAATTATCGTTTTAGTATCCGTAACCGCAATTGCAGAAACATGTCCATTGCGACTACAATAATATTTTCCTCACTTCGCACGACATTGCTAAATTAAAAGAAAACTATCATTAGTGACAGGTCTTGGACAATAGCAATATCGTAAACGCACATATTTCCAAATAAATAACCTCACAAACTGTATTCGCTGGCAACATAGCTACGTACTATACCTTTAATGATGTCACCTACAAAGCAAATGTCAACTACATGTAACTACATGCGACTGTCAAAGAGCACGGGGCTTCGGCAGGCTTCGGATGGAATGCTGTTAAATAAAGACGTAGAATGATCTAGACGGTATTCTCGCTATTCAATATCATGAAATGGAAACCGATAGCCTCGCTATCTCGTACCAGCCTAAACAGTTAGCGTTCCTCGCTCAACGTTCCCTGATTTCCACTCGATGGCAAAGTAGCATCTATTGGCGCCATCCGCTGCCACTGAACCTTAACTGGCTATCGCTTGGTGTCGTTGGCGTCACGGGCGATGCATAGACTGTACCTGGTGCGTATAATAGCAGTATACATTAGTATACATATAGCTATGTAGCGGAGTCGCGTCAGTCGACTCGGTAGGCGCAAGCGTGACGTATGATGTATGACGTTCGGTGAGTCTAAATATGTATGCGCCCGTCAGGCGTCTAATCGCGAGGGTGATCGGAGAAGACTGATCGGGAGCATGGCGCTCTCGGTGCACCATACGGCACTGCACGCTAGAAAACGATGACTCGCGGCCGATAAACCGTGACGCAGGATAGAAGAGAACGGGGCGCTGTCTTTCCTGTCATACTACTTCACGTGCTACGTGCAATTAAAAGCTGGCTTTTGAATATCCATATCAGTTAGATGACGGCGATACGCCGTGGGTTGACAGGTCATGGGGGCCTGTCTCGGCCGCTGCTTTGCCAAGGTTACAGACTCCTTGTCGTACAGGTTAGAATTGGGACTGCTTCTGACGTTTAGCCATCGATGTTCGGTGGCCGTTGCACCGGAACGGATAGCCGGTGCACGGTCAGCAAATGTCGTCACGAACGTTATGTTGGCATTAGATTGTCACGTATCGATGATGCTTGATTTGACGTAAACATTTGTGCGTTTGTCAATTCAAGGTTGTATCAGAGACACACCAGTATGTCCGGCCAAGGAGACGAACAAGTTGAGGTACATGATGCGCTTTCTCTTTCTCTCGTCAGCGAGATTTATTTATGGGATAAACAATGTGAATATTGATAACTGTGTGATATTGTCTACTCGTTTGCATGCTCTTCTTTTATTCACGGTTCTTAATTCATTTTTACTTTAATGGGTGTGAGTCTGATCACTTTTTTTTCAGTTATTTTTATCTTTTAGTCTGTACTATGTCATATATCGAAAGTGATGTTGCTATTGTTGGATGTTGGAGTTCGTTTGATCTGGATTTTGTAGCTAGAATTTTATTTTGCTCAGGCAAGGAAGCTGTATGCTCATTAAAGATTTAACAGTTTGTAGATGGTGAAGGATGTGAAGACCAATCGAAAGGATCAAAAACGTAAGAAACAATATTATCATATTACATCTAGATAGGTGTCTAGTTTCTTTGTAATAACTGTTAAATTTGATTACCACGCTTACGGGACAGCCTGTTATCACTTTTCACCTTAAAACGGTTCAAGGTAACTTGCTTGTGTGCAAATTAATTATACTTCCCTAACTTGATGCAATTTGTAGTTAATAAATACATATGTGCTGTTATCATCTATGGATAAAACAATATGTTTCAGTAATCTTTCTGCTGAATTTGTTTCATATGAAAAATGTATCACACATTGCAAATCATCATTTTGGTTCATAAAAATTCTTAATTACTGTAGTTACAAATTGCTGTGCATCTGATAACTACCTTGCACTCTCTACATTGCCGCATTCAATAACGCCATTATATATTAAATAGAACACATTTTTAGAAAAAACATGGAGTTCCTGTGACATTGGAATTATTAGAGGACGGAGGATGGGCAAGGGGTGGTAATAAATATGCCAGGTTAAATTCGAGGAACAATGCCTCTACAAGGTACTTGACATGTTAACGGCGTCTTATCAATTTCGTGCTCTTTCGCACTTAATTTTCACTGCAACCTCTGTAATGCGTTATCGTGTCCAGCTCCGGTTTGGATACACCGCTCCAAATATTGGACGCCAGAAATTTAATGAAACAGCAGGCTTGCATTTCTTCCACTCCCGGGTCTTCGTTAGACCTCGAATGGGAGCACGAAGGTATCGTTGACGGCTTTTCCCGTATTTCTGACATTTGGGATACAAAATTTAACTTTGAAATTCTCGCATATTCCACATAGGAATGCCATTGCCGGTTGCGGACGCGGAGAAAGCGGACAGTGACGGTTCCGCGACGCAAACGTCAGTTAATAATAGTCAGCCCGCCAGCTTGACAGCATCCCCGTGGTCCAGGGTGTCGACTCCGAATAGCTTAGAATGGGATCCGGTCGAGGCGGACATGGTATGTGTTGACGTAGAGACTGAACAGCTTTTGACTGAGATCGAAAGACTAACCGATAAGGCATTGAAGGAGACCGGCGAGTGGACTGGTAATAGCTGATAAATAATATCTCCGCAATAAACAGGGCTGTTTGTATTTTTGTATTATATTGAAAACAGAAAAAAGGCGTGGCCGCGCCATGGAATTAAGGGGATGCAAAATGTTATTAAATGTACAGGGACGATACTGTCGCTTGGTACACAATGGACTTCGTTTGTGTCGCTTCGGACAGTATCCGTTGTACGAATGTATAAATAATCTGTATCAAACTTTCGAACGTGCGCTCGGCGTCACTTTCGTCGGACGTGCTTAGCGTGAGAATGACGAATGTGTCTTTGCATTTTGTCAGGATGTGATTATAGCGCGATCGAATGTATCGTGTCATTTACGTTTCGGAAACTGAGTTCTAGAACGTTGACGTTGTTCTTGCTTCTCCTTTGCGTTCGTTGACGGTGAGGGGAGAATGGTCGGTTGCGAAATCGTGGAATCTTTCGTTTATGCCTATATTAACTTCCACACGACAATAACTTCCTTCCTACGAGTAACTGAAAACACACAGTGTCGTCACATGAGTTTCTATTTGTTAATAGGAATAGTTTCGATGCGTTGTTTCAACAAATTCTGTTGACGTTGTATTCAACGATTAGTGAATTTCGGTTTAATTAGAGTTTACTCAGTGTACAGTTACAGAACTAGGTTCTTTCGAAAGTAATTTCTGCGTTAATTTGATGGCACATACGATGAGTTTATACAGAAAGAAAAGGATGTTATGTGACGGGATTTGATGATGGGGCATATCAAGACGGTAGTACCCAATTATGACATTGTAAATTCTACCCGTAATACAATTCAGTACAAAGAGAAATGTAATTAAAAAATTTAAAGCTTTTAAAAGATGATACCTATCAATATGAAATATTTTCTGCAGAACAAAGTTGTATCTATTTTATCAAAAAGTGAACAATTATTAACGATGTTTACATTTCGTTTAAAATATTACCCAATAGACTCGCTGAATAGATGCGTTATCGAAAGTTAAATGATCGTTTCTAACGTTTTGCTCTAATCGCTTCGTTATCGATTGCACGATCAGTCATGCAAGGCGATCCAGGCGAGATGAGACATGTCAAGATTCGAATCTTCATCATCTTGCATGATTTCGTAAGGTCAGTGCAAGGTGCGATATTATCTAGTAACGCATAGACGTACAAGATAATTTCTCGTACGAATGATTTACTGTAATGCGGTTAGACGACAAGAATGAGATGACTTGGAAAATTGGAGGATGTGAATAATAAAGAATTGTAGGATGCCTTAAAAACAAATGATATATTGTATTAATTATATTGTGGCCGCGGCGTATGAACTGTATGTTATTGCACCTCGACTTAACTTTGTTGCTTCTTATCCTAACTGTTCAATGACAAATTTTACGAATCAATTGCATTTAGAGTATGATTGTACTCGAATGATGCGCAATAATGCGATAAATATCCGTAAAATACGAACCCACATAAGAAATGACAGTTAATTCTGAGTCTTGTTCCTTTTGACAGTATTGTGTAGGATTCAGTTCTGTACATTGAGATTTGGGTGAAATTTTGACGCTTCAATTTATAAGAACAGTTAAACGAAAACTGTTTAACGTTATATGTTGCAAACGATTAGTACGTGCGTGATACGGCCCTATATGAGCATTGCGAAGTTAAATGAACTTGTTTCTCTATTCGTATTGAGATTCTCTTAGTTTATTCAGGGGTGTGGCAAGTTACACAGTTATAATAATGTTAGTAAATTGTGAGCAGGGATCAGCGAACGATCCAGCTTGCCCGTTGTTAGAGTAAAAATTTAGGACACTCATCAAATTAACAAAACAATGTTATGCGTAATGAACATATTACATTTGTTCCAATCTTATAAATGTTTATGGGAATTCATCAGAATTAACTGAGCTTGGCCGATCGTCTTATCCCATAAACTCAATAGAAATATACAGAACTGTCATCCTGCTATATAAATATTACAAATTTAAAGATAATTATCAGAAAAGATACACCTCAAAGTCCAATACACATACATTGTCGACCGTTATACTATTAAAGAATATACATAACTCGACAACAACAAAAGACGCAGACGTGGAATTGTAGACGTTTGAGAATTTTTGAGATGCAACTAATTTTCATTGTACATTTTTATTTAATGTTACATACATCGATATAAGAATGTTACGTACATGGTTCTTATCAGGGACTGAAGCTGGTATAATGTTGCCTTGTTCAATTTCTGTAGGCGTTGTTGTATGAAAGTAAATTTGACCATAGCTTAAAGAAATTCTTGTTATAAGATCCGTTTTCGCGTAATCGTCTAATTTAAGACTCATTGCAGTAATATTATATCGATCTCAGGCCCTGCTTCTTATAACTAACGTATTGAACGAAATATTGATTAAAGAGTGTGCTCAAATTTTAACCAATTTTGTCAATTATTTGTATTATAATTTCTAAATACAAAATAATACAAACGAATTCTTTATTCAACTTAGATCGCTGCTTTACACACGCAACACAGCGTGATGGACGTTTCGTTTTCAAATAACCTTTGCTATTTATAACACTCTTAGTTATGTTCAAATATTTATCGTTTATTGGTCGTCTATACAAATTTCAATTATCAAAGAAAGCGTAGTAATTATCAATATTCAGTTTGTAAACGAGTCTTATACAAACCCCTTTAAACCTATAAAAAACGGTACTGTGTAAAAAATCGACATAAAATAGTGGAAACGTTAAGAAATTATTTCATTTAACGATCTCGATTCAGTGGCATTTTCCAAGAAGAAACACAATTTCTCATTTGTCAATTAGAATTTCATGTGATAGTTTAACATAGATAGATATATGTATTATTTTTGAACAATCACTTTGTGCATTAAGGTACTTGCAATGCACTATCATTCATCATAAGTTTCACACAGCTGAAATTTCATGGATGCACACGCTTAGCACGTAAAATATAGTTGGCTTAACTTTCTACAGACTAAAATATGCAATTGTACAGAGATGGTTAATTGTTTGTTGCGTGTACGTTTGGTGATATCGGTTACATCAAGAATACTGTAGCTGCCCATCTGGAATTCCATAGGGACCAAAAATATCTTCGGCATTCATTTTATGAACAATGTTTGAATTCCAGTTATTGTTTAGACGTCGATAAAGGCTGTAAATAGATTCATTTTACATATCATTGTAACGTATTTATCCTTTGTTTTCCATCGTACAACATCGGATAAAAAGAATTCGACAAACAGAATAATGCCAAAAGCATTTTCCGCGCAGATTCGAAACGCATTTATAGGTATCAGAAAGATTACTTACAAACATACATTTTCGTGTGCCTAGAGTATATGTATCTAGGTAAACGCTATACATTGTGGTGCACAAATTTATGCAGTGTGCTCAAATTAGTTTGTTTATGATTGCTTTTCGTTTACTATATGAGACGCTCCGAATGTACAGAGGGTTTCTTCGATTATTTTTATTTGCCGAGCTTTCGAATAGATTGCATTGTTGAAATGTGCTCGGAATGTATCGGTACGTAATGATTATGAGCGATAGGCATAATGTGATACGCGTTATTGTGTCCCAAGATTGAAAACCAGTGCTTTAACGTAAATTAGATTAAAGAATGAGATTATAATAAGATAAAATTTGTAAGTAACGTCAGAGATGACTTGATGTATGTAAGGGCTGAAAAAGTTTATTCCATATTACACGACATGTCAAATATGTTCACATGCTTCAATAAATAACGATTTTATTATAAACATCTGTATGCACAGGCATTGGCTCACCGAACTTGCCATGCGAACACCTTGTCACTTGTATAGATAATTTTAACTAATGCATGATCTACTTCGGTACGAATACCCAAAATTTCGTTACTAAATCCCACGTGGCCCCATAACAGTGCAATTCTGAAGATTACAGCAATTTTTTCTACGCTACTTGATTGTGATGCGTCTATAGTCATAAAGATTTACATGTTGATATACTCTTATGGTGTCATTCGGAGAATTTATTAAGATAGTAATACTGTAAATAAAAATATTGCATGGATTTAGGTGGCAACACATAAAAGAATAAAGGTTGGTGAGACGTACTCGTGGTAGAAAATTAGAAACAATGGCACGTACTTGCGAGTATATTCGAGTATTCTAAATAGACTATTAGTGTATGACTTCCAATTCGGGCTTTGACATTAGAAAGAGCATCTTCATTACCTATACTAGAACTATAACTTTATTAGTCAATCATTTTGCTTTAGAAATACTTGATCAGTACTTCAGAAGTACAGTACAGTCTTCGTGAAAGCCATACGGTAATGTGAACACACTACATTGACTTGCACACCGTGCTGGATTTTATTCTACATTTTCGTTAATTCGTATATAGTTTATTGCTACCTACAGGCAATGTGTCAAATGAATAAACACAAACAATAATAACTTCTATGGTGCAGATTGATTCGATTTAATATTATTATACATAATAAAGTAGATTTCAATCAAATATAGTAACATAATATAACGTAAAGTAACTACAAAACCGTATAATCTCACAATTTTGCTCAGTGTTAAATGTTAGTAAAGTGTCGTGAGAAAGTATAGAGGCGAACAGGTAGGAACAAAGAGGATTGATAGAGACGTACTAAAGAGTGTATGGGTTTGTAGATCGGTGTGTACATATTGTCGTGATTTTGTATTGTGTTCGAAAAAAAAACAGACTGATAGACCTTCATGTGTATAAATGTCTGCTCTAGACTTTAAAAATGCTATCCATAAAATGTATATAAAATTTACTTTGTCTCGTTCAACGTACTTACAGTCATAACGTTTTTGTTTACATATATAGAAGGGAATAATTTAAACAAGAAACAGTCGTCGCAAAACGAGTAGAATGATGGCGGATACTAAAGCAGCGATCAAAACACTCCAAAACAAATCGTTCGAGGAGGACATCGTTTCCGATTGTTGATTTATTATAACACCAGGTTGCTGCCGATCCTGAGTCTCGGTGTTGACCGTTTCCACATGGCGTTGCCTTAAGTCACTGTCCAACGTGCTGCTTGCATTGGGAATTGGAGTGCTCTCCGTTGTAGGTGACTCATCAGCCTGGATGATTAATATATTTTATATGGTTTGCTTCACGGATTAGTTAGTTCATCCAATGACAAACTTTGCAGGAGATATTCATTTGTATTATCAAGTACAAACCTTGAAAGCAATTGTGTCAAGCAATGTTCGTTCTTCCAATGTGATAGGTTTTTTGGCATTGCTCTTAGATAATAGATTTACAACCTTACCGCAAGTATCACATTGCCAGTTTAGCGATCTGTAAGAGCAATAGTATGCAAAAAGAGTTATGTAACACAGATTTCCTGAGGAAGTAGACTGGGCTTCTTTTTGTAGGTGTGCAGTGGTGGAATGAGTATTTTTGGATGTTTAACATACTTCTTAGCAAGTTTTTGTCTTTCTTCTGTGCTGTAATCTAAAGAACCAATTGTCCCACTGCCAGGTGTGGGCATAAAAGCAATCAGTGCTAGCAAAGCTGTCCTAATACTCCATGATGGTTGCCACGTTTCCGGGTGGTGCCCAGATATACTTAGGCAAATTTTTTTATTAATCTCAAAGCGGCCATTTGGCTGAAAGAACAAACGCATTTATTAGTTACTCCCATGAATAAGGCAAACATTCTTAAGTAAAAGTATACTGGGTATCGAGAGCTCACAGTTAGTAAAATAATATTCGGTGGTTTCATGGGATACTCGGGTGGCAGTAAGATTCTCCCATGATAGACGCCACCTTCGAAGTCCGAAGACGGTGGTCCTTGTACAGTGAAGTGCCATTCAAAGAGATTGTCTTCTAAGGGGTAAGCGCAATATTCTTCCGTTGCCTCATGCAACTCCTGCGCCTCTCTCATTAATCTCTTCACCGCTGTAACACACGACATCCAACCATCACATGACAATCGTGTCACAACACAAATTGAACGTCTGACAATCTGTAAATCTGTTGTCAAGCTGTTATCAATCACGGTATCATCTAAAATTCTTGCTCGACGAAAACTGTTCGCTCGACATCGGTTCCAGTCTCGTCAAACGATCCTTGCCAAATCTCATCTGACAGAAGGAATCGTGTACGCGAGAGGAATGTTTTGGCTGAAATACGTCACGAAACACACAGAGTGGCTGTTACTTTGTACGTCCGCGAGTCTCGTTATTACCTGCCGCCACGTACACGATCACGATAATCGTAATAACGCGATGCGACGGAAACACTCACCGGGACTCTTCGCGTTGTACTTCCCTTCGAATGACATCCTCGGCGAACGATGTGGGCACACTTGCACTTTGGCGTGACAGGTTAAACGGTGTCGCGATGTAGAAGCGTATAAATTGACCGACGTGCCAACGAACGTGTCAGGTAATTTCACGACGCACTGACGCAATTTTGATAACGCGCATCGCTCACATCCTCTCGGCTGCCCTCCACACCGTTCAGCGGATCTTACGTCTTTTTTTATCGGGCCTCTTGGACGTGACGGAAAAGTCAAATTTTGACGTAGCCTAAATCGGTACGGTGGGTGTGTGTGTTGCAAAAAAATAACGTGAAACTGGCTGCACCGTCTGTACGGCACTGTTCTTTTATATACATATATATACAGGGGACAGACACTGTGTACACATGTACGGACGCACACGTACGTGCGAACGAACGCACGTATTGCACACTGAACTGAAGTTGTTCGGGAGTCTGCGCGATCGGCGATTCAATGTCGTGTGGTAGCGATTCAAATTCGTTAACGTGACTTCTGGCCATGGTGATTCTTACGTATTCGAGCGAAAAGATTGTTATTTTGCTGTGTAATTATTTTTGATTGCGCGATGAAGGCAAGTGTTAATGCAAGTTGTCTGTTAGCTTGAAGTTGCAGTGACAGCGATCGGAAATTTGTGCATCAATTTGTGGCAGTTCAACTGGTGGTTGCTTGTGGGGTTTGCTTTTAAGGATTTTGTGCAATGCAACAATTATTTTCGCGACAGATAAACTGTTTAAAAACAATGGCGATCAATAGGTAGGGCAGAACTTTTATATTGTTATTGACGAGATATTAAAATATTGATGAATAGCATTCTTAGGGTAAGTACATGTATGTAAGATTATAAAAGTGTATGGCTGTTTGGCAATGTGGCCGCTTGCAGAACGTTTCACGTGATTTTTTCAAACTTCCATTGAAATCTCGTGTAAATTATAGACTTTATTTTTCGAACATTCTGAATATATCGTAAAACAAAGCAAACCATTTACAACAAATAAGAGGAGGATATTATTTATAATAGTGATGATAATAATGCGGTTTACGTTATCGTAATAATTAATCGATATGAGTACGTCGTCGTGTCATATTTATAATTATGTATAAGTAAGACATTTTATATAGGTTAGTAATTACGCACTTGTTCGCCCTTTGATGACAATATTCAATAAAAATGATGATCGTAATGGCAATAATTAGCCGTAGTGTATACATGTATATTTCTTCACAGGTATGCACGTATGCAAGAGTGCACACGGTGCACACATTCGCAGACCTACATAGACGTCAACAAATATAGGTATCTTTATGTTTTTTTTATATATAAGAAGGGGATAGAATCGCAATAGCGCTAAACAATTTATGCAATATAGTGTCTCCGCTTATCATCGCATTTATTTAATCGAAATGTCGCTTTGATAAGTTTATATTAGTCAAAGATCTTACGAGTAACCTCTCGACTTTATGTAACGGTAAGTATGCAATAATAAAACGTACGTTTATGTACAGTTTCTTTTTTATCGTTAAATGCCATTTTTGCGTGGCGCTATTTGCGTAGATTCAATTTTTATCGGATGCTGCAACAGTTTATTCCACATAGAAGAACAATTATTAATCATCGTTAACGTTAACCTAGACACGGAGGTAATGCGATATTTTTTTTTTACGTTGAGTTTTGGGGATTTACGATGGGCGTGATGCATAAATACAGTGAAATATATCGATTGACATTTTATGCCTGCGGTAAATTTTTTTGTATTTGCACAATTGGCGATAATGTCAGACAAACCAAAAAATTATTCAGGGTTGACTAATTTAACGTTTGACATCGTTATTACATGTCGTCAATTTTCAACGTTTTACGACTGTTCGGTGAACAATTAGTATTCATCCGATTATCAAGTTATGCTGAATACGTGCTTACAGTAAAAAATGATTGAAGATAGCAAACGCTAGACACGTGTGTTGTTTTCGAGAGACATTTATAAAACCTTGACTCTGCACTCGAACATTTCGCATTCAAATTGTCGTTTACATGACATGCAATATTTGCATTTTGCGTGACTCATTCCCAATGAAAGATGGAACCTCTTCATACGAACTTTTTTCTTCCCGCAAAGTCGTATTTCGGATTTGCAATAAAAACAGTTGAATTTTTTGTTTATTATTTTCGTGTATTCCTTAACAGTTATCGCAAAAATATAATAACTGCTTCGAGCGCAATATTTAGAGAAGAAAGAAATGGAAATAAATCCTTTCGAGTGCAAAGGATTTATGCGTAATCCTTGTTAGAACAAGGACAATATATTTCCCCGTTATTCAGAGCTATTCATCAATCTATTTGTTGTTATCCTTTCGTTACGTTTCTTTATCGGTAATATCGGTATCTGAGTAATTTACGATAAATAGAAAAAATAACACGGAAGAACATATACCTACGTTTTCTCTACCCATTGTCATTTTGATTCGATATGTACACAGAACGTGACGCTTACGGTATTAAATACCTTAGAGTAGCAGGCGGCCAATGACATTTAACGATAGTTACAAAACAATTGTGTTAACAGTGTCTATTATTGATACACACATACGACCACGTCAATGTGTATATACGATTGTATGTGTATATACATATATTTATATATTTATACATATATATTTATATATTTATATTCTGAGCCATTCACGGCGATATACAAGAATATTCAGTCGTAATAGGTACATAAAAGATGGTATACAGTTCTCTGACATCGCAAACGGAACCGCGACGAAAAGCAACAGTTTACGCCGGTTTTCGAAAATGTGCAGATGTACCTTAACGTGTCGCAAACATTTTTATCCGAAGAAAAAGCGGCGGAGAACCAATTGGACATTCGTAAAACGATGCGTCTGTCGAACTTTCGTCTAAAATTCTCGCCCTAATTATACGCACATACACACACACGCGCGCGCGCGCTCGCGCAAATACACACACACATCATACTTGTTACACGTGTCAATTTAGTTACTTTCATATTTTCACGGAGTCCGGCTTGTGGGAGACAAAATTGCTGTCACTCGACATCTCACGGCATGTGCGTATTGTTCACCCGTTATAGCTCGCGTGCAGTGCATGTATTCATACTCGTGTGAGGGAAGAGTATGCCGCGTACTCATACGCAGATCGTGTTCTTCGTTATATCGTGTCCCATAGTTTATGTCGGTGCACGTTTTTATGTATAGCTTGCATGTAAGATTTATGATCGCTTCATGCATTTCTGAGCCTAGCGTAGCGTTCGAAGTTATATTCGAAGGACAACTATACATTGCTTATGTCGTTCAGTGTCGATTCAGAATCTTGTTTGTCATGAATCCTCGCACGACGATTAATTCTGCTTGTCGCGGGCTCGATTTAGATTTTTGGTTTTTATTACCTCTTCGTTTACAGTGGCATCTCAGTACGCTTTCAGTAATCCTACGTCATTCGTACTCAAACACCGTGTAATTTGATCGCGTCATTTACGGTCATTATCCCTATACTTAGTTTGACTTATTCCGACTCGCTTCATCGCGTTTTCATTATCGTTCGTTCAACTCCGGAAGTGAGAAGATTAGAAGGAGTCGCTCAGATACGCGTCTTGCCGTGCGTATTTCGCGTTTACCTTACGATAAAAGTTCCCTGTTCCGCATTCCGGTCTGAATTCGTTCCAACTCCCTTTCCGGTATACAGACTTCGCCGTATAGATTTTTTGCCCGATCAGACCGACTTCGCGGCGCGTGTCAGGATTATTTTGTACGTCGAGCGATAGAATGGATTAGGTGTGCACGCGAAGAAGGTGACGTGTCTCACCGATTATGTTCGGAACCTTGGCTCAATTTTTCGAGCAATCGCGTGAATTGGCCGCCACACGATTATTCGCGTAACAACTATACTTCCCTTTATCGCACTCAACTTTTGTTTCCACCCGAAAGATTGATCAGTACCGCGTCGTGACCTTGTCCGTTTCGCGGCAAAAATCCGAGATCGAAAAAAGCAAGATTCGAATTCGATCACGGATACAACTTCGAACGCTCCGCCGGCGACCTTGCAAAGTGATAAAAGTTCGGAAAAGATACACAGTGCCTGCCGTAGCTGCTGCTCATCGTTTATCGCTTACTCGCTATGATAAAGTTCGAGCCTCGTATAACAGTCTCTATGATAGAATAGGTAAATCCGACTTGTTCCTCTTTAACGTCGACGCGGACACAGTCGACTTTCGGTTGCCGCTTCGGTGTCGTCCGACTTCAATTATCGAAACCAGACGTAAATCTTCATGCCATTGGGATCCACCGCTTAACGCACGCTTTCTTCGAAATAATAATGTGTTACAGCTTACAATCCTATGTAAATGATAAGTATCAATAAAACGATTTTTTTTCATAGCTTTCACATTGTTATTTTCATTTCTCTATTATATTAGAGTGTGAAAAATTATAGCAGCATCAAGTACAACGCCGCTCGAATAAACTCGAGCGTGCACGTTAAGGGGTTAAGCAGTCAGCTTTGTTTCACGACTATATCCGTCATGGAGAAATTCTGTCATCAATTTTATCTCATGGCAACCATATCCGTGAAATACAGTTTACCTTTGCTTATTTAAACTGTAATTTTAGCGAAAATTAAAGTATATTCGCAAATTTCGATACGTCTGGAATCTTTGGAGATAAAGACGAAATCAAAGAAATTGAGAGCTGCTCTGAGAAGAGGCCACCACAGCTGAGTGGTTAAGTGGTCATAATCGAAATTAGGCGGCCGACACCGACGCTCCCGCTGACATTGGAATTAACTTGTCGTTCGCGCGCTCGAGCGGACCATTACAATTTAGTATTGCTTGGGTTTGCATTTAACGAACGCCCCTAACGGGCGGTCAGACATCGATGTGCATAGAGAACGCCGATTGCGAAGGAATCGGACGTTGTGCTTAACTGGGCGAGCACTTAGCGAGTCTAATTGTAAGAGAAAGGCTCAGGGTTTCCACCCCCGATTCGTAAGCTTAATCGTACGCGCGAGTACCTTCGCTACAGTTATCGTACTGGCCATCCGATCTTCGTGACGGAACGAGACTACTTATGCACTTTTCACGACACGAACGAGAAAAAGCTAAAACAAAGAAAATTCCGCTCGAATATACACGAAACAATTTGAATCAGCCGAATCACTTACATTTTTAACCCCTTAACGTGCACGCTCGAGTATACTCGAGCGCGCCAAACAGGCCAAACTGGGCACGCTCGAGTATATTCAAGCGGCATTGTACTTGATGCTGCTAAAATTAAAATATAAATTTTGATTAATTTTGTATTTTTGTATTTTGTTTGCCAAGACAATGTTCTAAAGTGCGTGTTTTACATAAAGAAAAAACTGATTTTTCTTGGCCGGTTCATTTCAAAGAAACCGTACGTTAAGGGGTTAATACTTGTCATGAACGGCTGCTTTTAACTCGCGAGTCTTGTTCGTCGTGAAGGTCGACGTAGGACGATCATTTTTTTCAGCGCTCCGGATAAGAGTCATTGACCGAACTGTTGCGTTCGCGGAATCACATTTTCAGTTCACCGACTCTCGGAGACTCGCTGGCGCCGTGCAAGTCGGGGCTTAGAACTGCCAGCGATAAGAATGTACAACGATTTTCTTTCCCTTTTTTCTTTTCTTTCTTTCTCAAGAGGGTCGTTCAAGAATGGACGCCGGGACACGCGGTAAGTTATCGTAACCGCTTATATCTTCGGACTGTGAAATCAGTCGACTGTCGTGCACTTGGTCATTGTTTTCCTCTTTTTCTTTCTTTACTCCACGGCCTTCCTCTCGGAACTTGTCTTTCAATACCTATGGAGACCGAACGTATGTATCGGAGTTGTACGATGTGTGAGCCTGGACAGATTGTGCGCCGTTCGCGGTCGAAGGGGTGTATTTCATTTGGTCGCGAAAATTGGATCAGGGGTTGGACGGCGAGAGTGTCGGATTACAGACAGAGTTCAACGAACCTACTTCGGCGTTAAGTGTCGAACGGTTTTTCGTCAATCGGACCGGATCGATTGTACAATGCCCGCGAAAGATGTAGCCTATATATTACGGAATCCATAATGTAGATGCTATACTTACAGTGTCCATGTGTATTGTAAGGCAAGTTCGGAAGTGAAGGCCACCGACAAGGCTGAGCAGCGAGGACAGTCGCTCGTGATAAGAACTGAAACCATTGAAAAGCTCGCCCAATGTACGTCCCGCTGCGCCCGTTTCGAAACTTTCAAATTCGACTCGTCGCCGTTGCACGACAAAGGCGAAGAAAATACGCCGAAACATTCAATCTACAGCGTACCTCTCTAAGGATTCGTCATCTCCACTTTTTTCCTTATTTCCTTCTTTATTTGATTCTAATCTTATTTGATTTTGACTCTAATCTTTATTGATTCCTTAACCCATTGATTGCCAACTACGAGATATCTCGTAGTGTTTTAATTTTCTCAATAAAAATACTGTAAATGCAATTATAATATTATATCAGTAACTTAACATTATTATATTTGTAAAACTTCATGTCTTCTTTAACAAAAATTTAATTGGTTTGCGCGAACATGAAATGAAGGTAGACTGCCTACGCTCTCTCCTTCGAGAGGTGACAATTGTTTACGGTGTGGCAACTGGCGACTCGTCGAACTGTCAAAAGTGGGGCGTTCTCCATAAATCGGGGGATTCGAGTCGTGAGAGTGCGTGGAGATGGATTCAAATATTGGCACACAGCATATACCATATGCTGCATTGAAAGAAGAGTCGTGTGAAAGAAAAAACGTTCGTTTAATCGTATATGCACAGCGACAAGGTACACGGCGCCACCAGTATCATAAAATAATGAGAGGGAATAAACTGCGTATTTTTTGGATTAGTTACGGCGTACATATTACTTAACACTGACACTGAAGATTAATTTTACATGTGGGAGAAAATGTGTGCTTGAAAGAATGTTTTCCAATTTCGTGTCCAGAAATCATCTTCATCGTGTCACCTTCGCCGTTTATCGCACCCGGAAACGACAATCACAATAATGGTCGGAAATGATAATACACACACATATGTATATTAACGTTACTCGATAAATCATACCGCTTCCGAGACCACTCACACCATATGCAATGTAACTCCTTCCTCCTCCTCTCGATAGTGATGATAGCAGTCGTGATAATAATAATAATAATAGTAATAATAATAATGATAATAATAATAATAATAATAATCATAATAATGATGATGATCAATAGTAATAGTAGGTAATTAATATTTTAATATATATTTATAATATGTATTATTTATAGTTGTATATTATATTATGTATTTTCTTTATTATTTAACACATTCTTTTGTACAAGTAAATTAATTAAGAATAAGTACAACTTGGTAGCAAAGAGAGATAGAATTATTATTTCACTGTATATTTTTTTGTATCATAGTGAGAAGAGAGAGAGATATATATCTTATTTAATTCATTTTTTTATTATAATAATATTCTTTTATTATTTTTATTATGTTTCAGACCGTAATTCTGACGATGCCGCCGACGGGCTCGCGGAAGTGGGCCTCTTTGCCACCGCCTCTCTACTTTTGCCACCCCCCACCCCCCACCCCACACCTCGTAACCCACCCCTCCGCCCTTCTTTTCACCCCTGTCGACCCCCCCCCCCCCCCCCCCCCCCCCCCGATATTACCCCTTTCGCTCGCGATCGCTCACCGTGTCTTACCCGTCGCACATATTCTCGCACGCGTCCCAGCTATTCTCATCATCCCCCCCACCCCACCTCCACCCCTTTACCCGTCGCCCATCCGCCTCGCACGCCACCCCCCTTCTCCTCGTAATATGCTAAGCGAATCGACTCGATTCCTAGAGAAGAGGTAGAAAAAACAGCGAAAACACGACGACGAGGTCCCAGGACACCGATCGTGGGACGATTATTACTACAATTATTACAAGAGAGAGTTGCGGAATTACTCTCGATTCTGATTATCTTTCGAGACGTTCACGGGCCGAGAGAGAAACGCGAGAGGGCGTGCGCGGAGAAAGAGACGCTGACGGGAGCGACGGGCTCTCTACCACCCCCGCCTCCTCCCCCGGTCTCATCCACCCCCAAGGTCCCTCATCCCCTTCTTACCCCCTCCTCTACCCCCGCTCTCGCCGCGAGAGTACGCGCAGAAAAGTTCGCGTCGCGCGAGTCGCCACGATAACCTGATAATAACGGAAAAAGCTATGAATCCGACGAATATTGCACAATTGTTGGAACGCGGCCGAGGAGCTGGACTCCGTCCTTCTCTCTCTCTCTCTCTCTCTCTCTTCGCTGCTACGGGAGGGGGGTTACCAATGTAATCTGCGCGCGTTCAACGACTGACAATAACGGCCACCTGTGATCGGCTCAGAATCGAATTAGGGAAAAAAGCGAGAGAAAACAGTTACGCGGCAGAAATTGTAAAAGATTATGTCTGGCGAACTTTGCCGCCAATGAATCGTCGAAGGGAGAAAAAAGCGTGAAACGCACCACACATAGCTTTTTGGCACTGAATTCATGTTAACGCCGACGCATACGTACCCGGTCAACAATCGTGCAGTGTAAGAATCGCGGCTTGGCTTCTAAATACTGCCCCCCCCCCCCTCCCCGCGACGTTCCTCGTCTCTACCCTTAAGCTTTTAGCTTCTTTTTTTCTATACCCCCCCCCCCTGCTCCTCCTACCCTCGCCGCGTCATGAAGACATCCCCGTCGTCGCCCGAACGCATAAGTCGTCGTCGTTTTAATAGACGTTATCGCGACGCAAGGTTGACAACAATATAAAAATACATTCGACACCGACGGCGCTATTTTCTACGCGTAGCCGTTGCGAGCCCCAAGTGGTCTCATACGCGTCGACCGTTGCCGCAAAACGGCCCCGTTTCGGCCCCAGGAATAAATCGCAAAGGGATCCACTTCCGGTCGCCAGGTCGCGAGCAAGCGCGCGGCTGTGGCCCAGACTTAATGTCAGATAGTAGCAAGAACACACATTAAAATCATAGAAGATCAACGCTATTTAGACGTGTTATGCAAGTGGCTGCCCCCCCTCCCCCTCCTCCTTCCCCCATTCTTCGTTTGTCGAAGGTTACTTTATTTTTCATTCCTATCGTTTTAACCTCGCGTCTCGTATTTTTTCATTTTTTTGACATTTTTCCCCATTGAAATCGTGAAACAACTCACCCGGTGTACTTCGAGGTAAAGCCGCAAACTCTCCTTCTCATGTTTCCTCGTGACCTCCCGCCACTTATCTCTCCCTCCATTTTTTGTCTATTTTTATTTTTCTTTATTTCGTAATATTCTTGCCGCCAAGTGGGGGGTGCCGGAAATCACCCCCGGTTGCGCGCGTACGGTTTTTGATCAAGCTATGCCCTGCAGCTTTTTACACCCCCTCTCCTCCTCCATCTCGTTCAGCCCTCACCCCTCATTCTTCAAGGTTCCTGCCAGTTCCGTTTGCCTCTCATGTCATACGTCCCACAACGTTGTCCGCTCCCATACTCGCTTCTCTCTTCCCTTCTTATGCAACGCTCAAGGGTTACTTATGTAATCGAAAAATTCATATTTTTTTTTTACTCTGCAACTGGCTGGAGCAAGGGTACGAATCACACACACGCCCAAAAGGGAGCACACATGTCATGGACTTACTGATATATAACATTGTATAATAATTAATGAGTTTATAGATCGTTCGTTCGTAGCGATGATATAATACGTGGTGGGGCGGCGATCGTCGCCGAAAATCCGCGAGATTCATCGTATTTCTGCCGCGTCGAGCTTGACGCACTTCCGCCCGAGAGAGTCGCGACTCAATTTTCACATTTGCAAAAATGACAGACGATAAAAGGCGCGCGCGCGCGCGCGCGTTAGAACTGTCGCGAGCGTTATCGGCAGGCGCGTATATTCATTATCGCACAACGAAAATGACACCCGTTAAGTGGCGAGAAAGATATTGAACTTCGAGCATGCTTCTCTCTCTCTCTCTCTCTCTTCCTTCCTCTCTCTCTCTCTACTGGCAAGTTGAACCAATGGCAAAACTGATATATAACGCGAGTCTGAATACGAAATTTCGGCAAGCCTAATTATTCGCAAGAGCTCTCAGGTGAACATTTTGGTAACGCCTACTCTCCGAAACAGCCAAACTCTGCTCGACTCTCGGATACCTTTTTTTTTTTGGTACAAAATCGAAATAAGATTATCGGTGTGATTACGACTATATGTAACTTCGCGCCTCGTTGCATGACAAGCGCTGTTGTACGATTAGGATCTCCTTTATGCGAGTGTGCAGGCGATGAAGAGAGACAAAAAAAAACGGGTAACGCGGGATATGAGGATTCCTAATCGAAGACAGAGATAAAAAAAAACCGCTGCGGCAAGCGGAACGACCGGAACAAGGAGACAACGTGTAACGAGATACGATATGTATGTAAAACGTTGGCGGAAGCTGCGGTGCTCGACGTGCATTTATTTTTCTTTTTTTTTTTTTGGCGGAAATGTGACCGAGACGTGACGCGCAGGCCACGCGTGTACGATGTGCGTACACCCAAGGCAAACAAAGAATAAAAAAAAAATAGTTATGAAAAAAAATAGTTATGAAAAAAAATAACGTACCGCATACATCGAGTTGCATTAACGACAAATAATAAAAATAAGAAAATGACAACGTAATACGTAAAATAATAATAATAATAATAGTAACGGGGGGTGGGCGATCATCTGTCGATCGCGCGAATGGGTGGTGCGGTTAATTAAATTAAAAATCCTTCCCGACGGCAGAACTCATTTCGCTTAATCCTATAATTTTAGCGTCGACTTAAGATTTAAGTAACTCCAAAAACCCCGTAGCAAAGGGGATGCCCTTGCGCCACCCAGGGTGCGGACTCCTTAAGAACCTAGCGAATCCCTAGAAACCGGAAGCTCCGCCGTGCCGGCAGGCCAGCTGCCATTTTTTTGTTTGCTTGGCGGAGACTGCTCGTCTGGGCAGTCTGTCCAACTTTATCTGTCTCGACCCTTCCACGTAAAGGAGGTGTGTACTTGCGAACGAAACGGCCTCTTACCTTCCCTTCATCCCCCCCCCCTCCCACTCGCTCTCCCTTCGTTCTCTCTCTCTCTCTCTCTCTCTCGCTCTCTCTCTCTCTCTCTCTCTCTCTCTCTCTCTTTCACTCCCTCCCGTCCTCCCCTGGCAGAAGTTTCGACGATAAAATAAAAAAAATGAGAGAAAAGTTAACCCCTCGGCAAAGGTTCGCGCTTTAGGGTTGTGAGAGAAGGTCGAGACGCGCGCGATTCCCGTCAACCTCGAGAGGACGCTCCTGCGCGCTCACATCGTAACACGTGCACACGCTGAACACGTACGACACAATAGACGAACACTTAAGAGAGACAAAACACGCGCGGAGGCACACACAGAGGCGGTAGGATCGGGTGACGCGCGCAGGATCGCTCGACCTTGACGGGGAGCGGCGGACGCGGCCCAAGGTCGCGGGTAGATGATCCAATGATCCCTTTTGCTCAGGTCGTTGTGGGCCCCGCGACCCTTTCAGGGGAGGAGTATCGATTGCGATCGAACGCGCGCGCGCACGCCAGATCCCGAGGACCTAGACTTGATGACTACTCTACAAAATTCGGGAAACCGTGGACGTGCGCGACGTTCGTTCGCTAGCGGATACAGATACTAGGGAGGGCTCTCTTCTCTCTTTCTCGTTCTTTCTTTTTCTCTCTCTCTCTCTCTCTCTCTCCGACCGGCGCGTTCCTTTCGGCCGGAAACGACAGTGGCCCGCAGAAATCTCTGGAGAAGAAAGGAGACGCGGACGGACAAGCGGATTTTGCGTCGACTCGGCTCGTCTCATCCAATCCCAGCCGGCCATCCCGATCCTGTCGATAGCCGACCTTCCCGTCGCTCCGCCCGGAAACGGTGGCGTCCCGAGAAGAGTGGACGCAGCGAGAACCCTGCTAGAGCTTTTCCATTCACCGACGCGTGTTTCTTTCGTCCGCGTGTATGCGTGTCTGCCGTGTACGTGGGTGCGACAGAGAACGATGGCCGAGTCCAGGACAGATGCCGACGTTCCAGCCTGGCGAACGCTTCCGGGACAGTCTGCTTCCTTCCTTCCTCCCCTTCTTCTTGATCTTCCAGATCTCGATCTTCTCGATCTTCCGCCGACGGAGGAACCGACGGTGTCCGAAGTCGAGCGGCGTAAGGGAACGACGCCCGACGCTTCCGGAGTGAGAGCAACGACGACCGACGACGACCGACGCCGGCGTCCCCGTACGATGTAACGACGCCGTTCAGGCTTGGCGGATCTTCCTCCAGCGCCGCCGACGACCACGACAGAGATGACAGAGACGACAGAGACGACAGAGATGACAGAGACGACGACAACTTGCTTGCCCGACGAACAGCGCACTAGTAATAACAGCCGGGGGAGAGACGAGCAATGGTTTGTAATTTTTTGGTGGTGGCGGCGACGACAACTGCGCTGGGAACTTACGACCTGTCCTTGCCACCTGAAAGCAGGATAAGTTCTGAACGTTAGGCCCGACGCTTGTCGCTTCGACATTTTTCTGGCACGGGAAGAGTAATGGGGTGGGTGAGGGGCGGATTTTGTATGGGAGCGGCGCGTAAATTCTATCACGCAATCACGAATTACACTCTTTGTTTAATCCCATGAGTAACGAGCTGTACACATTTTTTTGCCTCTCGCTGGGACCGGTATCAGTTTAACGCTTTGTACGCTTTAAATGAAACCGATGACCGCATTTCGGATATCAAAAACGTAACTTCCGTCACGGCTGATTTAAATGGTGAACAATTTCGGGCCATAAAAAGATTATAAATACTTTGCACGCGAATGCGATGACGCGTGCGTGTTCGTGCATTTTTTGTTTCGGAATGAATGTCAGGATCCGCGCGGTCGGACGTTATACCCTGTGTACGAGGAAAACGGCAGATCTGAGGGATGAATTTGGCGACCGTCGTTCGTGCGTTTGTCAGGGCTGACAACTTGTCGCGCTTTCGGCGAAAGGCAACGTTTCGTACGTTCGGACTGTTCAGTTCGTCCTTGAGAGCTGGCTGTACGCACCTTGATTGGACGAGTGTGAGGTTCACGACTGATGTTGGGGTGCGCTGTGGTCTCGCTTGTCTCCCACAGGAGTCGACGTGTTCAGCACGATCGTGGGCTTCTCGTCGTTCACGGGCGTCGGCGGCGCGTCCTTCCTCGGCGGCATCCTCTCGTTTATGGCGTCCAAGCCCTTCGCCTCGGCGAACGAGGTGATTTTGTGATTCGGCGAGAAGCCTTGCAGAGCTGTTCGCAGAGCAAACCGTCAAAAGTGAGCGAGACCGATCGTCGCCGCGGAAATTCTAACAATTCTAATCACCGATTACTTTCGTTCCGCTGTGGCGATGCAAAGAGAGTCACTGATACGTTTTATGGGTTTAAACGTGATAAACGACTCTAACCGCTTAGTTTTTAGTAGAGTTTTATTTGAATAATTTCTATGTAATTCCTGAGGACAAACATTAACACAAACTATCACCAATTTCTATTCATATTTTCTTTTTGGTACGTTTGAACTTGAAAAATGGAAAGTTAATTATTGACCCACCGCAATGGGTACTTCTTTCAAAAAAGAAATTGTTTCATGAGGTAAATATCATTGTTAAGGTACCGGTCGTTCTGATTGATCGGTAGTTCTACCGCTAATTGAAATATCGTGTCGTGCGCGTTAATGGTTCTTCGCTGCAGGCAGATGGGAGCGAAACAGTCCTGTAGCTCTGCCCGCTGCGAGTCTCGCTAAATAACGATCTCTAACTGACTAATTGACTCAGGTGCATTACCGTTTTTCAGTGACGTCTTGCCGCCTGATAGCGCTCCGAGTGGCAAAGCTCCGGTAGGCGTCAAGCCTTTGAGCTGTAGCACGCTCTCGCTCTCCTCCCTGCAAAGGACGAATTCAGTTACACACCCTTCAAGGTTCCAATACTCAAGCAACATCCCCTAACCCACCCTCGCTAATTATTCAGCCCCGCGCAAATTTCATACTTCCCAGCCGGCGCAAAATCCGTTCTTGGATCAATATTTATTAATTCAGCAAGAAGGTGTCCCTTAACGTCAATATAATGCCATTTCATCCATGTGTGACGGCTCTTTTTTTTTGCTTGTCTGTCAAGCTTCTCAATCAGCGGGCGAATTAATTTAGACCAGGATTCTCGGATTTCGTTACGGTGTGTCACGGTTTTATAAGTTTACACGCTATTCGGTTGAGACGTGGAAAGTAGCGCGCGCGCGCGCGGGTGTTGCTGGAGAGCGATTAATTACAACGCGTAAACGAGTGCTCGCACTCGGCGGGTTCACGCTAATTACAATTAATTCGCGGTCGCGTAGCGATCCAAAACAGTGAGTCGCGAGTATTCGCGTTAACTTGTCATTGGCATAGTGAGTATGTGCTGTTTGTGTGTGTGAGAGGGAGATAGACGATGCATCGCGGGCAAATTTGAGGCCGCCGCGAGCGCCTTTTCCGGAATCATATCACGGTCATTGACGAACGGCGTCATTTGCGGACGTAGATTGCCGCGATTGAATGCAATTGTGTTCGTTTGATCTAAGAGCGCGTCGCTGACGTAACGTGTGACACCCATGATTTCCTCGGTAGCGCGACACGTTTTTCACGAATCGAATGTGATTTTTCACTTTACGTTAGACGCATCGACGACCAAAGATAAAAATGAAGGTCCGATATTTTAACTATTTTAACTATTCGAAATTGTTAGGAGGCCTTGAATGACAATACAGACGTCGTATCAAATTACCACCGATAGTTATTTCGAAAATAAACACGAATGGCTAATGTTTAGTTTCCAATTAGAATTGTTGTCATAGATACGCGCAGTTTCCGACCCAATTGAGAATCAGTGTAACATCGCGGAATGTCCGATAGTTCATCAATTTTGATACGGTATACGCTGACATTATTCCGAGGATCGAATTGGTAGCGAAACTTTTTCGCCTTCAATTAATTTCGTTAACACGGTTCGAGCGCGGGTTAGAAACTATGACATCGTTTTCAAGGAACGGTGTAATATCGCAAAATGTCGCGAGTCGCGAACATTTATTGGCTTGGCAAGAGAGCACTTTCAATTTCAAAAACGGACTACGCAATATTTCGCAGAACTTCGTTAAAATACTGTCTCTCCCGTATTTAAGTAACGAAACATGAAAAACACTTTATTCTTTGCATAAAAATATGACTTTCATAAGATAATTATATTATAAGCCCTTGCTTTTAGTTGAAAGTCCTGTTGTCCCGTTAAATACCATTTTTCTAACAAAAATATTAACGCCACGTTTGAAAGTAATGAGTAAAGGTAAATTAGACACATAGTATGACTCTTATTTCACACCGCAAAGCCGAAATTACTTTCTTGCCAACCTGACCGAAATCATTCTCACCCAATACATACCTCAGGACGGAGAATACACGCGCCATCTTTCCGATTGCTCTGATCTTGTTTCTAATGACCTCCTTACGCAGATTAGCTGCTGCACCTATAAAATCGGAGAAACTCGTTTCAGTCGGTCTCTGGGTCCGTCTGGCGGATCAACAAAATTTCTCTGTCTATCATTCGGTGATCGCCGACGTCGCGAGGACGAGGGACGCTTCGCGTTCGTGCTCCCACTTTACCGTCGCGATCCCATCGACCTAATTACGGCTACCACCCTCTAGCCCCCCCCCCCCCCCCCCCCCGACGGATCGACAGGGTTGCCGAAGGCTCGAAATTAGTTCTCCCGCCGAAGCGGCATGCCAGTACTTCAAACGCGCGCGTTCCATCGATGCTCTTCTCCAAAAACGGGCCCGACGAATCAAATGTCGCGCACGCCGTCGTCACCGAATTTTCTAATCTGACAGTAAAGAAAGGAACTAAGACAAAACGAAAACGAACGCAAGAAGCTAATCCGGGCACAAATTGGTAACCGACGCCGCGGGCGAACGATCGGTTAACAGTCCGTGCCGTTCGAAGGTGTTAACGTCATCGTGACAATCCGAATGTCCGTGTTACTGTGTGAGGAAAGTCCATACTGTCATCCGGGACCACGCCAAACGAACAGCTACAGCCAAAGAACTCGGCGTACGCGACGAGCGAGTGCATCTTTGTCCGATATCGTTTCCGCGGATTGGAAAAATCGCTGAGAATGGCTCGTAACTGCGGACGGAGTATTACACCCTCGCCGGGCGGATACAGGGTCCGTTCGGACCCAGTGTTCAGAAAAAGTCGAACTTTGACAGTTGTCTTGAGTTCGTTCATTCTTTTATCTCTTGCCGGAACAATGGAGAAAGAAGAAAGTGTTTTTCGCAAATATGCCGTCGACAGTGATCTCCAGTCGATTGTAAAAGCAACAAGTGTGCAAACATGTATACATTAATCATAAAATGTAAATAGATCACATTCTTTCTGTGTGAAATATAGTGAAGACAAATAAATATTATTTAGTAATAGATAAGTAGGTAGTATCAATAATATTTTTGTAAATCGTCAATTTATGAGCTGAGAGAATGAGAATTAAATTGGAGAACTAATTTTCGATTACGACTACTGGCAACTTCTTCGTATGGGTCCGGGCGGGCCTTGTATCCGTGCGAGGGGTTGAGAGAGCTTAAATCGAAAAAAGTGCGGGCCCTCGAGCGGCACAAGCTCATTGCGCACAGAAATCGTAAGACGCAGCTGCTGACGCGCGTGTGCGTGCACGGTAAGCTGCGCATACGTGCGTGTATATATAAGGCGTTCGTGTCAGCGTGTACGCGGTGTCTCGACGCGTGTGTCTCGACGTGCGTCTATGCGGGACGGCGAATAAACGGCCAATTTTACGGTTATTTCTAACGGCGAGTTCGTTTTCAAAAATTCCAATTGAATGCACCAGTTTTTTTTTTATCACGGCAAAGTTGCTATTTTCCGAAACTCGAAAAAAGTCTGAATCCCGATCCCGTATACACACTTGTACAAATATTTCTATTTATATATATATATATATGTCTACGAAAAACGTACGTATAATCACACGCATAATATTAAACATATGCATATTAATTTGTTGAAGAACGATGCAGAAAAAAGAGGTTCATGCACATGCTGGAAAAGCGCGATACGTACGCACCCAACTGGTGTCATACTACATAGGTTATCTTTGCCACTTTCCTTCGGTCGTCATTTCGATATCTATCGTGCGGGACCTCGCTAAGCGTATTCCGCTCGCTTTCGAAATACGCTCGAGGCGCGATTGCGCTCGTTCGGGCGCCAAAAAAAAACAAAGGAGAACGACGGAACAAGGAATACGTGTATAAAGTTTACGCAGGACAAGCGCTCTGTTTCTCGAATTTATTCCCTACGATGACGATATTTTATTATTGACGTCGGGCAATACGAACGTTCGTACTACTTAACCTTTTCCATTTTTCGTCTCAGATCACGATTTTTGAAAATATAAAGAGAAACGTACTCAACTCGAATCGTTAAACGCGCATAATCGCGATGGCCGTTCGATCTGATCTCGCGTCGACGGATTATCGGCCAATGAGAAGCGTGCAAAAAGAGGAGGAGAGTTTCAAGTCAGAAGCATTCAAATCCGCGCGCGAAACTTATTTTTAGTCGCCCAAGCTTCAGACGGTCTAGGGAATTTCCCGAACGGCGATAGTTTGCCAATTATTTTTCTCCCCAACCCCTAAGAGGAGGTGGCTGGAATTTTCTACGGCAGGGCGAGAATTTTTTCCTTCCTCTCTTCAATTTTTTTGACAAGCCTCTTTTTTCGTTCCCGAGCATCAACGTTGGCACGCCCGTACGTCGAGAGAGCGATCATTAATTTCGGTGGACTTGCAATTTTTGCCCGCGCGAGACTCTCCGAAGTTTGTGCGGAAGTTTTTGGATTCAACTTCAATGATGGACGGTGGAGTGAGATCCTCACATTTTGTGTCGCGGTTTCGTAATCGGGCAACTTTTCGCGAATGAGCGTGAAAGTCGATCGGAAACGGTCCGATGGCAATTTTCGCGCGAGATCGACATTAATTATCATCGATCACTCTGACATCGATCATGTTCCCTATATCTGACCTCTGCTAATAATCAGCCCGACCTGTCGCTACGTTGCGCAATTTTCGATTATGGCAATTCTGAGAAACGGTTTCACGCCAACGGCCGCTCGCGGCTGACGAAAATGAGACGTAGCCCATCGAACGTCATTTTAGCTATTTTCGCCGACTTTTCGTTGTTCCTTCCCTTTCTCGTTTGTGAGTGAACGCCTATTGACGCATACGTTCGTGTACGTAATCTAAATCGTGAGAGCTACTCCCACGGTTTGCGAGTCCAGGGACTAAAAGGGGTACATTCTCTGTATATACTCTGTGTACAGTATCTGTATATTCTGTATACTCTGTATATTATCTGTATACTCTGTATGTTCCCTGTATATTCCCTGTATATGGGCGGGTCCGGCTCTCGGGCAATACGTGTGTGACGTTCCTGTGATGTCCTGCGCTTGAAACGAGAGGGACGATGCGGCACATACAATGATGTACGTCACTACTAATTTGTACAACAGATCAAGCCTCTGCTCTCTATACATTTATGTGTCAACGCACGGTACGCACTCGAAACATGTCGCAATAGCGCTTACGCAGTTTGCCGTTCGGATTTGATTATGCGGCCGGATTTCATCGAATGCCGAACGCGAGCGACGCTCGCGCCGTTTCTCGTCATTTTCTCATCGTTTCTCATCACTTACCGTCGTTCATCCCGCATTTCCCTATCGGCGGAACGTCACGTCATTTTTCGACGGATTATGCGATTCGCGAAATATCTTTCTCCGACCGTCGTCGACCGACAGGTAATGACGAATACTTATCTTTTTACCCGGAATGAAATTTTTTCGAATTTTGGTAAAATCGCTTCTGGGAATACCGCGTTAAATTTTTCGCAAAAAGCACCTTTTAGCAGGGGTCGTTTTTACGTCGGTGCGTTCCGATCGACGCCATTGCGACAGTTTTTAGCCGATCTAACATTTACGAAAACGCACTCGAGTTTGGCACCGAGTTCCCGATGCGGAGTTCCATCCTGCTGAACGAGAAGTCGCCTCAAGTAACGAGAAAACAACGAACGTCAACTCGTTCCTTCGTTCCCGCATATTCTTGAATCATTATTTACGAAAGTTGACAGGAGAAATGCCGAACGCGCGATGTACCGGGTGCCCGAGCGCGAAGTTCACCTGACCTGGACCACTCGATCGAAATCTACATCTTCGATCCGTGCACAAAAAACAGATGCACAAGGCCACTAGCGTGCTGTCTCGCGATTTCGGAAGCATGTCTAAGAGGCTCACTCGTCATCCTCGAGCCGTGTCAACGAACAAAACGCGCCACGTCCTTCGGCGCAGTACAAAGGATTTTCTTCCCACAGCGTACGAAAATGCATCTACGATAACGAACAGAATTCTTTCCACTCGCTGCTTCCTTAGCGTGCATTGCCATAATTTCTCTGCCACCCCTTACATCCCCTTACACCTCGCGATGTAACAAGACGAGCCAAAAAAGATGGCGGCGGCCGTTCAAATTGCTTCGCGTATTGAGATCGAATGTCGACAAATAAAAAAGGGGTGGGACTTAAAAGGAAAACGCGACAACTTCGATAATGGGAACGCGAGTCGAGTGGAAAGGTTAATCTTCGAGTGCCGAGCGACTCGATTGGCCGACGTGGGGACGAGGCGCGATTTTTCGTTCCGAGGCGTCGAGGTTCCCGAAACGGGAGGTATCGACCTCCTTAGGTCAGATGACTCTGGGCTCGCGTCGATTATCCAGGATGGAACTCCGCGACCATTCTTTCCACTTTTCACTTTATTGTCTTCCTTCGGGAGGCCCATAGGCGCCGCCTGGCGAGACTCAACTCATTCGAGTCATTCAACTCATTCAACTAATTCAACTCAACTCAACTCATTCGAGTCATTCAACTCATTCAACTCATTCAACTCAACTCAACTCGATTCGTTTCATCCCGACCGGTGTCTGATAAGTAATCGCGACTCTGACCGTCGCCGATGTCTGGGCATCGCGACGCCTATGACGTTTCTCTCGACGCCCCCCCGCGTGGGTACCGTTCATTAACAGAAATAGGAAGGAATCCTGTACCCAATCGGCGATCGTTCCGAAATTCGAGACTCTATCTGTCAGACTAGCCTTTATCACGCGGCACGGATCGTTTCGTCGAACGATCCTCGACTTACAATTAGACGCGATCTTAAAACGGCCCATTGGGTGTCAGATGTATCCCTATTCATAATCGTCGGCCGACTCGTGGCAGAGCAAAACCAGGGGGAACTAAACGGGATCGCGTTCTCCGCCGACGATTCGTCAAAATTTGTACGTCGCTCAGGACGAAGGCCGCGGTGAAATTGTACGACTCGGCGCGTCACATCCGCGAAATACCGCTTGACCCATTATCCAATGTCCAATTTTCGGTACACAATTTCAAATTTTCTTTTAATGACTCCAACTTCTAAGTTAATTTCATTTTTTATTTTTGCTTTTATGTATTTTTGTATTAGGACGGGTAATGGGATTAAGTACTCCATTTTGTTCTCCGGACAGCCTATGGCCTTGAATTCCATCGTAAATGTGACTCTCCTCGCCGAACAATTTGGCGCGCGCGTGTCCCGTCGAACAAATTTGACGCGCTCGCCGGCCGAAAAAAGGTCGTAGCGCGTGGCTGCGTGGGAAGCGAAAACGGTTTCAACGAAAAAAGGTAGAACTGAACTGAAGACACTGAGATAGCATGACAAAGAAAGGTTATGTAACGGGCGTCGCGCTTTAGATCCCCGTGCTCGTCCTCCACGGTCGGGCCTCGTTTTACTCTCGCTTTCAACAGAAAAAAACTCACCGTACGCGATGGTAGGCGGGGTCGTATTCAGACCGGACCGTGCGGGTTACCATCGGGTATACCATGGGTGGCCATGGTGCACCATGGTCGGTATAACGGTGGTGAGCGTGGACGTAAGTAAAGGGACAGAAGTAACCAACAATGTGAGAGCAGCGTCAATGCGGCCGAAGAAGAAGAAGAAGAAGAAGAAGAAGAAGAAGAATAGAGAGAGACAGAGATTGGTTCGGTTGGTTGGTTTTTTTTCGTTCGGACAGTCCGTATGAGGGTATTGTAAGATTTTTGTTGGCGGATGGTTGGTTGGTTTTTTTTTTCGTGACGGTGGTAGTGGCGGTAGAGTTGGTTGGTGATGGTGACGGTGGAAGTAGTTGTACAATGTGGCGCAAAGAAAAGAACACATAGAACAGACAAGAGAACGTGTGCACAGCGTAAGTGGCATTCGATACAAGCGTGTGCGTTAGAAGAATCATTGTCAAGGTTTTTTTTTTTTGTCAAAAGGGATACACGCCTTCCTCGTCGAGTGTCCCATGACCATCGGTCGTTTCTAATCGCACCGAATCCGTCCCGACTCGAGAGTTTAGACCCGGCGGAAGTTCGCGATACCTAATCTCCGACGTTTATCGCAATCCGCGAATTTCGATATATTCGATCCGATCCTGTGTTAACCCTTTTAGTGCCGGACTTTTCCCAAACCCTTGACAAAATGCATGAAATTCGTTCGGTTACCTTCGCATAAGCACCTCTGCTCAGCATCCACCACTAAAAGGGTTAAATCAAACCCAACCGTCGCCCATTAACTTCATCGACCCGTAACGTCCCTTCACGCGCCCGAAATACAAAAAACCGTCGAAAACAGCCACAAAAAAATGTCACGTAACGCCCGACGCGGCCGTCAGAAATTATAAAATGAGTCCCGAACGCGGAAAGGGGAGAAAGATCGTCGAAAATGAGAAACGGAAAACTACTGGTCGCGTCATTACGCGTAACTGGCCGTTAGAGGGGAGGGCGAGTAAATTTTTATTATAAACGTCGACTCGGAGCGCTGGCGTAAAAATAAAAATTATACGTCCCGCGTCGGCGTATACACTCGTTTAATGCCCGACGCGCGGATATGCATGACTCTTACTCGCCACCCACCCCCCTCTCCCACCCACCCCCTCTCTCGTATAAGCGAACGTACGCGCCAGAGCACAATTGGTGCCGACGCGGGATTCAGACGACGCCCGTAATAACGATAAACGCTGAAAGCGCGGCCGACGCTCGGCGTCGGTTCTTTACGACGGACGCCGGCGCGTTTTACGTTCTCGTCGCATAAAATGTCGGGAGTCGTCGATACGAAATTGGCCGGGGCCGCGAGGCGAAACGAATGGCGAGCGAAAAATGGCGTCCGATCGCGTTCCGGAACTCTCAAGGCCGATCTCATGGGACGCTCGACGTCGGTCGCGTCACGAACAAGGTAAATACGGCGGCGTAAACTGATTAAATATATAGGTAAACGTGAGAGGATCTCGTGATCTTGTAACGAAACAAGAATACTGAAAGCAAAAAACAGAATTTGTTAGTGTAAAAGAACGGTGGAGCCGCGGTTGGCTGCACTGGAGCACTCTGGGAATGCTTTTTCGTTTTTTTTTTCCGAAATTCGTCTTCGGTGTGCGTGCAGCCAGCCGCGACTCTCGTACACTGAGAACGATTGATCGTAAACTGCAATTAAGCGAGAGATAAACGATTCTTCGAAGTTTTTTGTTCTTCGAAGTGTAAACTGTAATGTAACTTCGAAGAGTTTTGGAGAAAAAATTGAAGAACGCGGTGATTATTAATTCTTTATTTTCTGGAGCGTCTGCGACCGAAAGCTTTCGAAAGTGGCAAACGGTAGATGATCGATCGGGATTACTATTGGAATTACTATCCGGCGCGAAGTAGTGTTCGTTCTCAATGTACGAATAATCGATATCGCATCCGACTCAGTCGGTTTCTTTCTCTTTTCGCTTTTGCGCTTCTTTTGGCCCGAGCCACTTAGTCGCATCCGAGAGAGAAAACTGAAAAACTCGACGACGGCAATAAGTAACAAACGGCACCGACAATACGCTGTCGGGCGAATTGTACGTGAGACATTGCGATTAAAATTTGTGCTTGGCACAGCGCCGCAACGCAGAAGCCTCCTGGAAAAACTTTTTAAGAAAAGATTTGATTAATAAGTCGGCGTGAAGATCGTACGAGGACTGAATATTCATCGAGAGTCGCTGAAAGTCATTGAAATTCGAACATCGTCCACTCTCCGTGCATTATTTCTCCCGTTAACGCGTCCTCGACGATCTTCACTCAAGAAACTATCACTACAACTTGAATTATCGAGATTAATCTTAGGGTCTAATCAACGCTAGATAGCATGCGCAAAAGAAAACTCATCGTTAAATCATGTTTGCAATTGGCATCTTAATTGAGCTAACTCTCGAGGGGGTTAAAAGACACGTATCAAAAGGGATCAAAGTACAAAACGGAATATAACGGAAAAAGAAAGAACTGAGGGGGTAAAACGGTCGAACAACAGCGAGACTCGGACAAGTTCGGATCGGTGGAAGAAGATTTCCGGGACGGAGCTGGGAAAGTTCGGTTGGTGTGCGAAAGACGGAGCTGGAAAAATTCGGTTGCTGTGCGGCTTCGGGGACTGTGGATAAGGGCGTACGAATATAATACGAATATAATACGAATATAATACGAGTACAATACGAGTACAATACGAGTATAAGAGACGCACACACACAAGTGTGGGGGGGAGAAGATTACGCGGCAAATGTCGATTCGAGAGGATTTACCGTTAATACCCTTCGCATATCGGAACCGACCGCATTCCCCGGCTCGGCGGAAAACGCGCGCTCGCAAGTGCGCCGCAGAATTTGCCCTTACGGGACGCCTGCACAAAGGGGTGCGCGGAATATCGAAAATCAATGCAGGAGCTACGGACTCGAAAAAACGCTCAAGTTCAAGTTCCGCAGGATTCGCGCCAAGATTCCGAATTTTCTGCAGGTTCCGTATACACGGCGAGCCAGAATTCGAGGGAGAAAATTTAGGGGGTGGTAGAACACATCAATACAAGCACTTTTTGTCAAACGATGTTTGATGAGTTGCGACCCATATATTATTTGACAAAAAGTGCTCGCATCCTTGTGTTCTACCACCCCCCTACATTTTCTCCCTCGAATTCTGGCTCACCCTGTATTTTTTCTTCTCTCGCGACGATCGCGGAATTGACGCGATTGCTTCGCTTACGTGACGTCACATATCAAAAATATCGAGTGAGAACGTGCCGTAACGGGAGACTGTAGGGTGTCTGGAGAGTGAAGAGTGTCGAGTGTCAGAGAAAGGGAGATAGAGAGAGAGAGAGAGAGAGAGAGAGAGAGAGAGAGAGAGAGAGAAAGAGGGCGGAAGAAAATTAGAAGAACGACGTCGAGAAGACTTGTGGCGAGGGGGGCAGGGGCGTAAGAAGGGTAGGCGGGATAATCGAAAAGTGGGCCGTCGTCGCGATCTAAACTGGCGGAATTGAAAGGCGAATGGACAGACGCTGACGAACGAATCCGGGAAGGAGGATAAAAGTGTTCGGTAACAGGATAGATAGCGGGCACCCTGGAAGGTCCTGGAGGAAAATTATTTGGTGCGACAGGTGTTTCCTCCTGCGCGTACTTATTTTATCCGACTTCCCTTATCTTCGTTCTTGAGATGTGCAATTTTGAGATCCTGCGAGTGTGCAGTATTCATCTTGTTTCGCGGCAAAGAACTTTCAAGCGATACTAACTTAACGAACATTAAGTGATTCCTTGTACAAATTTTATTCTTACTCGTACGCGATGACGCTATGTATCGTTGCTTTGCCAGTTTGAAATTGAATCGAGGCCTCGGCAGGCCGCTTCCGGCGAATTCACGACGCCACGCCGAACTTTACACGCCGCACCGAATATAGGTGAAGCGTGCGTTTGAATAATGAAAAGTTCGACGGTTAAGTTCGTACGTAATGCGAGCGTCGCATTTGAGAACAGAAGTGTCGAGGTAAGAAGAGCTTTTTGCGCCGACCGGTGGGAACGGTCATTTGTACTGAAAATGACCCTATTCGAGGAAAGTAGGGCTCTCGCCAGCCGTGCCCGCGCGCACTTGCCCGTTGCGAAAAGTTCACTGCCGCGAAACTGGCGTCGGCCATTTTGAGAGCGCGAAACTGGCGTCGCGGAAGTGCATCCGAATCGTGCCGATCGGAAACGTTCGCTGCGTCAGAAATTGCTGCGGTAACTCGATCCCGAGTGCGCAGTCTTGGGTGGCCTGTTCATTTTTGTGCGGCGAAAGGACGAAATTGAATTGGCCAGGTGCACGACTTCGAGGATTCGCGATTCTGAATAACGCGAGCGCCGCAACTCGTCCGAGTTATTTTAACTGATCGATGACATAAATTCCGGCGGACATTCGATACCGCTTTATAAAACTCGAGCTTTTCTCTCGGACCAATCGATGTACGCGTCACGCGACATTTGAATGAACTTCTTCGGTTCAGAAAAGAGCAGTCGAAAAGAACTGTTCGCAGTCGAGAGGAAAGAAAATAAAATAAAAATAAGAGAACTCGGACGGAAAAAAAAGAACTCGCACAGTTGGAGAATAACCGCGTGTCCTGGCAGGGACAAAGATCACTGGCCAGCGTAAGAGAGTACGCACTCATTCGCTTACGGCCGAGAATATTTCTTCGTCGCTTCGCGGATATTGCAGCCGGAGGGAAAGAAATCACTTTATACCCTCCGCGTGTACGGGATACGCAGTTTGCGGCAGGATGCCAGCCAATTTCCATACGTATCCCGGCGCGAGGCTCGAAGGAGGGCGGAGGGGTCCGCCGGGACCCCGGTTATCCCATGGATTTACTCGAGCCATCGAGTAGGTAACGTATGGGCCTGATTATATTGTCCCGAATCTCTCAGCAGACGTTTCGTTCGATATCGCACTTCGAATTTGCCGCCGACGCGGATTCGCGAGAACTTCGAGAAGGGTGGAAGAAGGTGATCGATCGCTACCTTTCCTGTTCTCTGCTGATCGAGTAAAGTGGGTTCGATCGGAAGGGCGGCGATCGAAGGCAGCTGGACAAGTCCGAGCGGGAGAGAGAAGAATGAGATAAATCGAGGGACGGTTCCACCAATAACGGCACGAATATCGAAGAAGCGGATGTGGGACGATAGAGGCAAAAAGGTAGTCGGAGAGGACGACTGGAATCATCAAGGACCGAACTGATAGGACGAAAGGATCACCGATGACTCCCAGACTGATCCAGAGTGAAGGCTAATTTCTACGAACGAACAATAGAATTTAAAGAGTGCAAGGATGCATAGAATTCAAGAAAACAGGTCGAAGTAAAAAATCGAACGCGAGGAAATCAAAATTTAAGCCACGTGAGAGCCGTTTCCCGCCAAATCCAACGCAATGGCGGCCAAATCTCATACTTTTTTGAAGGAGTCGTTCGCGAAAATTCACTCGGACCGATTGGATTAATCAACCGGCGCGTACTTTCTCTGAAAAGCGGCTTTCGTCGTTGAAAATACGCGTACACGCTCCGAGTCTGTAATCAGTGGTGTGCCTAAATTGCGCCTCATTCAGCGGGCAAGTTTAATCCTGGTCCAGGTTCGGGCAAAGTGTCAGCGTTAAACGCCGTTGTACAGTGTCGAGTACCTTCTCGCGTCTACGCGAATAACGCAGGATAATTATGCCTCTCCTTCTCGTCGCTACGTTAATAAGAATCGTTAACCGGCAGGGCGAGAGACGAAAAAGAGGATAGACCGCTCATTACGCCATTCGGATTTTAGACAGAGTGAGTTCAAGTTCGCTCTTACGACCTCGCGATCGGAGGATGACGAAACAGTGTAGACCTGAAGAGGACTAATTTCTTCGCGCTCGAAAGACCCAATTTAATTTTACCGAAAACAGTTCATACTTGTTTCGTTAACGGGACTCGACCGAGAGACTCAATTTAATTCTATCGAAAACATTTTATACTCGTTTTCTTAACGAAATATTGAACACCAAAAGCATAGAAATCTCAGAACCTTCTTCTAACCAACCGACGCTTATAAGACTCTAATTCCTCGACAATAAGATATACCTTCAAAATACGCGATATTCGGCAAAACGAGACCGGAAGCAGAGGACTCGAGTCTACCGGGTGGCTCGGCGCGAAAAATAGCTTACAGAATCGTTGCCTCGCGCCGACAAATTTCTTCCTCGGCAATTAAAGCGATCGCGCGCGCGTTCGGAATCGTTGCCGACGATCGTTCGGCACCCGGGGCGGCGCGCAAACCGGAAATGGGGGCCAGACCAGAGTGGTCGCCGTCCAGTTGGCCGGCCATAAAGCGGTTCGTGTTGTTGTTAGTCGTGCGCTTAAACCGAGCGTGGAACGGCGTCGGCTAAGAGAATGGGCAAGCACGCGGCAAGGGATCTCACACGGTGGATCGTAAAATACGCAAATAAACCAAACTCAGGTCAAACGAGCAAAATTCAAACAGCCGCTGGGAGGTCGGTAAAGAGCGGGGATGAGCGGGGTTGGGGGGAGGGGAGGGGGTCTTCTGTTGTTCGGATGACGTTCGCGACGGCGAATGGCGGGTCTTGGACGGCAATGGGTGGCCAGAGAGGGCAGGCGGGGGTGGCGGCGAAGGCGGTGGCGAACAAATGGTAGTGCGGAGTAGGGGTTGGTGGCATCGACGCAGTTTCGAAGCCGTAAAACCGTGTTCGAACGTCATAACGAATGCAATGCGGAACTGAGCCGGTTTAATCCTGGGAGTGTGAGATGGCGGGGGGAGAGGGGAAAGAGAGAGAAAGAGAGAACGAGGAAAAGAAAAAGGGAGAGTGGGAGACACAGAGAGAGAGAGAGAGAGAGAGAGAGAGAGAGAGAGAGAGAGAGAGAGAGAGAGAGAGAGAGAGAGAGCACGACGTTGGAAAAATGAACGGCCCGGCAGAAAGAACTTTTTTTTGATGTAACGCGATGAACTTTATGAGGCCACTCCGGGCAACGATAAAATGCGACGGACGCTTAGTTATGGCACTCGTCGCAGACTGTCCGCGTGGGTCGTCGTAACAATTATCAATCCCATTTTTACCGTTCTACCCCCCCCCCCCCCCTCGCTTGTCGGTAATCGTTGAGAAATTGCGGCCGTTACGCGGAGAAAATGAATCAATAAAGGAGGGAAGCGCGCAGTAACCGTTTACGGGTTAGCTGTAATTAAAACGTTCGGATCTCGTTCGAGTGCCGTGGATATCGATATCCATCCGTAACGGTCGCGCAAGCAATTTTCTCTGTATTCTTCGAGATCGATTGTCGGCCGCTTTCTTAACGCTGGAACTGTCGGGCCGGAAGTTGCCGGTGTATGACCCTATCGTGACCCTTAATGATTCTTCGCTCGCGAAACGTTCTATCGTCGCTAATATTCTTTGGCACTCGTTGAGGTAGACAAATGATTAATCGCTTTCCGTTTTGTAAGTTTCGACACTCCGCCTTGTATTCCGGCAAGTTAAATGAGAATATGGGTTGCGGCGTTGGAAAAATCTACCTGCTCCGTAGTACAATTACATCGCAAAAAATTTAACTGCACCGTTCTATTCGAAAAACCGAATGAATTACTGTATAAATACGAGAAAGCGTACAGCACGCGTAGGTCGTAATTTAATATAACGAGTCCGTTTTTCTTTACTTCAGCTCCGAATAAATTTTCTCTTTAAACACGCTTGTTTCCTTCTACAGGATTAAAAAAAAATCCAAATATTTAAAACATTTTCTAGAGCAGCACCCTCACTAATTTTAACTACCTACCACCGATCCTTTCAACCATCTTAATCGACTATACCCTTTCGACGCGCGCCAATCGGACGCCTAGCGTCGCGACGCGCCTGAAAATTCGCAAAACGACCTAAGCTGAGCCGCCGGGCAATAGACGTGATTGATACTTGTGACTTGACGAGAATCGACGTGCCTCCCTCGAACTGGAGCGCGGCGCGCTGCCATTGGACGTCGAATTGAGCCGATCGACGCCGGGCGTCCCTTTCGCAGTCGCCTGCATTACATGCCCGATCCGTTCGTCGGGGGTGGCGAAAGAAGAAGAATGGGGATGAAACGAAGGGTGTGGACGCCAGCCAGAAGGTCGCAGGTGTGGCGTCCTGACTGGCGACGTGCGATGGAATTCGGGGGAAGGGGATGAAAGAGGGAGATGAAAGAGGGGGGAAGGGCATACTGTCCATATGGACACGGCAGGGTGGTGGGGTTGGAACGTGTGCGAACGTGTTAATCGCGTCGAGGGCTCGAGACGTGTCGTGGGCTGGGAAGCGGGATGAAAAATCGAAGGGCGATTTTGGGACTAAAAATACGCGGGCTACGAGGGGGGAGAGAGGGAGAAGAGCCGGGGAAGGCCAAGCGGCGGCTCTCGTCTGTTAATGATGCAGGTCCAATTCAAAAAGATCTGACACACGAAGGCGGAGGGTGGTTTAGAGGCCGGCGAAAGTAGGGGGGGTGAAAGATGCTAGCAGAAGCTGACGTAGAGTAGAAGTGTAGAGGTGTACGGCGAAGAGTGTGTAGGTGTGAGAAACGGCGCGAGGAGAGAAGAGGATGAAAAGATAGATTGATAGATAGATAGATAGCTGGATAGATAGGTAGACAAATAGAGAAATAGAAAGAAGAAAGAGAAGGAACGGAAGGTCTAACGCGGAACGGCCTGCGTCGCGACGCTCGTCGACGAGGTCGCCAGCTAGGCTGGGTTTCGTTCCTTGGACTCCTGGCCGACGGAGGGACACAGAGCCTCCCCTTTTTTGGCTTCGATGTTAGGACACTCGATTACGTGCATCCGTCGTCTCTGCCGCGACGCTGCCGCGCCCGGTGACAATTGCGGCGCACGATTTTTCTCATTCGGCGTTAGCCTTTACGTCGATAACTGGATATGCCGAGTAGCCACCGTAATACATTTCGTCAACAATTTTCTCTTTTGAATGAAAATTTTTGAAAAACCTCAGATCCTCGCAAATCGAGCCAGATTGAAGCAATATTTTCCATATATTTATTTTTGTGGCAGAACCCAGAAATGTTTTGAACTTAAGGTACCCGGTTATCGACATAAGGGTTAGGCATTTTTATCGGTGCGACCGGAAGTCATCTCCGTCGCTACCGTGGCAAGCCTGACGTTCATCGCGGCTTCCGGTTCCATGTTCCGTTGAACATCCGCGACTCTGGGCTCGTCGCCAGCGAAATCGTCGATGATTAGAGACGAGGGTTCATCGCGCGCGCGTTCTTTCCGTAATTTGTGCGAAATGCGTCGGTAAAGGTGGCAAACAAGAAACAATCGATCTCTGAGCGCTTGCGGCGTGAAACCGTTCTCGTGGCAAAGGGGCAAAGATAATCGGCGAAAAAGACGAATAAAAGCCTCGTGGGGGCTGGCGGGGGTGTGGTGGGTGGGTGGGAGGCAGAAAAAAGACGGACAAAAAACGAACGTCGACGCTTGGCGCACAGTTTCGCGAAAAAACGGAGTTCGAAAGAGTGCGGAGTGGAAGCGTGCGCGAGCTGCCGTGCCGCGTGCGAGACGTGGCACGGCGGCACGGGGCGTGTCCACGCGTCGATCGGTGAAAATACAAAAAAGAAAAACGTAACGATTTACGAAAGAAAAGAGAACGGCAAAAAGGAAGGAGACGGCAACAAAATTTTACAGATAGACAAAAGTTAAACATAGGACAGCAGAGAGAGGGGAAGAGAGAGAGAGAGACGAAACAAAAAAGAGACTGAATTGAAAGAGAGTAAAAGAAAGAGAAAAGAAAAGTTAAGAGCGTAAGACTAAGGGAAAGAAAGAGACAGTAAAAGAGAAGAGAAAGGGGAGGGAATTGGGGCGGGGGAAGAGACAGAGAATTAAGAGTTATTATCAACAAAGTCTCTCTCTGGGTTAACTTTGGCTCGCTCAAAATCATCTCTTTTGCGTCAAGTAAGTCTTCGGCTCTCGGGACTTACCATTCTTTTTTTGGACAACGACTTTCGCTGCGACTTTACGGGGGTTGCGTATGCCGAACAACGGAGTTTTGAGTGGTAGTAGTAGAAGTAGTAGAAGTAGTAGAAGTAGTAGAAGTAGTAGTAGTAGTAGTAGTAATAGTAGTAGTAATAGTAGTAGTAGTAGTAGTAGTAGTAGCAGTAGTAGTAGTAGTAGTAGTAGTAACAGTAGCAGTAGTAGTAGTAACAGTAGTAGTAGTCACAGTAGTAGTAGTCACAGTAGTAGTAGTCACAGTAGTGGCAGTAGTAATGGTAGTAGCAACAGTAGTAGTAGTAATAGTAGTAGTAATAGTAGTAGTATGAGTAGTAGTAGTAGTAGTGTTAGTAGTAGTAGTAGTAGTAGTAGTAGTAGTAGTAGTAGTAGTAGTAGTACCAGTAGTAGTACCAGTCGTAGTACCAGTAGTAGTATCAGTAATATTAGTAACAGTCATGGTAGAAATATTAGGAATATGAGTTATAGTAGTAAATGCAGTATTAAAAGTATAAGTAACATTAGTTACAGCAGTGAACACAGTAGTAGTAGTAACAGTAGTAGTATTGTAACGGTAGTTGTCGTAGCAGTTGTAGTAGCGGTAGTAGCGGTAGTAGAAGTAGTAGTAGAAGTAGTAGCGTAGTGTCGTGCCGAGATAGGAGGAGTCCAAGGCCAGTGTGATTGATACAAATATAATAGAGAAGGATAACGATAAAAAATAGTCAGTGCAAATTTGAAGGGGGGGGGGGGGGGGGGGTCTTTTTTTCGGGGCGAGGGGCAACGATTTCAGGGGTTGTTCAAGGGGGGCTGGGGGCAAGTGCCGGGGGTCTATAGAAAGAGTGCGCTCTTTTTGTAATAATAACGATCTATCAAGAGACCAAAATAAACCCGGTAAGGGGGGGTAGGGGGGTGTAGGGGCTGTTCGATAACGCTTCGTTTCACAATTTCTGAACAAGCTGGTCTCGGTCTCCCGAATTCGACTGAACTTACATTGCCAAACAAACGGAGTAGCTGTCGCGCGCGGGACTCGATCTTATTCCACTCATCTTTAACAAGGGGGTGGAGAGAGGGGGTGGGTGTGGGGGTGGGGGGCAACACCGCAATCGATAGATGGAGGTTTCCAGAGTATCGCGTACTTTGGCGGACGTACATGAGAAATGCCGAAACATGCCGAATGTCTGACACGGCCACAGATGCGGTGAGATCGGACTCGACGTGCGCGCGCGCGCCCGCGCGCCCGCGCGCACACAGTGAGTATGCAATTGATCTGAGAACTCCATCCACCGTTGTCCCGGCAAATCGTAACTTTACTTGTTCCCAATATGGAGCGAATTCGTGATGGATATATGGTGTGCCGAAATACCGGCGACGAACAGACACAGTCACACACACGCGCGCACACGGCGAACGTAGATAAGAAATGAGAGGAGGAGTTACGAGATCATCGATAGATGGGGTGTGGGGAGGATGAAGGCGCGTAATGGCGAGAGAAAAGAAGAAAAGTCTCGAGTTTCGGAGTTTCGGACAGTGGTAGAGTCGAGCGGTGACAAAGAAATGGCGGAGGAAGAACAGAAGACGGAACATTTCCTTGTCGACTTCCTTTGTCTTGCGTTTCATGTATTCGCATCTTTCAAGATTGCATCTTCCATCGAATCTTCGTCTAAGAAGTTCGTGTTTCGAGATTGCAATTATTGTCAGACGGCGACACATGGACACGCGATACGGAGTTCGACAGTGGGAGTGAAACTGAGACAAAGAATGAGGGAGGACGTAACGTACGGAATGTTAACGAGTATAATGATCGTTTACCGCCGAGTTGAAAGCAAATCGGCAAAGAAAATCGTAGGCGAGGAACGTAAGAGAGAACCCCGGATGGGTGCGCGACAAACGAAATGAAAGTTAACTCTGTCGCCATTTCGTCGCGGGGAATGCAAACGGTGGAAAGAAATAAGAAACTCCTACGGTATACTATGAGAGCTTAGTGATGCAGAATGAGAACGAGAGCTATAAAAGTGGGTAAATGTTGAGAAAACTGTGGCTGTGGTGCCGTTAACGATATATAAAGTTATATATACATGTACAGAATAAGTTTTACACACACAAGTAACTAAGAGGTGAAAAGTAAAAACAAGGCTGAGAGATTCAGAAGGTACAGACAGAAAGAGAAAGAGAAAGAAACAGAGAGAGAGAGAGAGAAAGAGAGAGATAAGACCAGGGAAAAAACGAAGAAACCTTGTACCTCGATAATAGAAAGGAATCCACGGTAATCGGAAGTGATACAGACAAAATACGGTGAAAATGAAGAACTGTACAAAATATACACGTGTCGCAATCAAGTATGCGTCGTTTAAATCTTTCTCTCCGAAAACAAAGAAACTGGAAATGAGTGTGACGAGAAATAAATATGCCGCAATGTCTGGTGCGTGGATGTGAAAGAGAGAGAGAGAGAGAAAGAGAGAGAGAGAGGGGGAGAGAGAGAGAGAGAGAGAGAGACAGAGAGAGAGATAAAAGACGGAAAAGTCGACGCACCGACGTTACACTATGTATAATAGCTAGAAATCAATGGATAATCAATGGAAAGCTCTTAACAAATGTGACGATAAAGAGAGTGGAGTGACGCTTCTTACCATCTGTCCGTGCAGCGGGGTGAGAATGTAAACAGAAAGAGAATTCAAAGTTTTTTCGCTGGAAAAATATAGCGGAGCGCGCGCGCGGGGTTGCGGGGGGCGGGGCGGGGCGGGGGGGGGGATGGTTTTGGGGGAATGGGGTGAACAATGATATATTTCGAGGATTCTTTGACTCTACGCGCGTGGCACATTATCCAAAGATGAGCCGCGGCCAAAAAAAATTGTTTCAAGGAACGCACGATGTTACCGACAATGTCGATTGTCTTCGATTCTCTCGAGTGAAAAATGGTGAACAAGTGCTGAACGTGAACAGTTGTGCATCGGCACGTGTGCATTAAAGATTGATCAAAATCGTCAAAAATCCACAAAGTTACCAGAGATATTTAGGGAGCGGGGGGAGACTTTGGGGCGGGGGTAGTGGACAGATCGACCACGCCGATGAAGCCGAGATATTTTGATAGCGGCCAATATTTTTCTCTGACCGAGGACAGTCTCAATGCAGAGATGGAAAATTTGCGAAACACTCGCGCGAGTAAGTGGGAGGGTATGCAAATGTGACGCTCGACCGGAGATCAAAGAGACTCCGGTCGGAGTGGCGAGAGGGCCTCGAAGGTCCCGTTAGCCTCGCTGGCAACAAAGAGACTGCCAAGAGAGAAAGAGTGACAGAGAGGGAGAGAGAGTAAAAGAGAGACGCTTCGGAAAAATCGCGAGTCTCGGCTTCGTTGGGCGATCGATCTTCCAATCGAGAGAACGCCACGATTCCTGGGTGGGATCCTGTGGTCGAGAGGGAGGAGAGAGGGAGGGGGAGCAGGGGCAGGGGGAGGCAGAGAGAGAGAGAGAGAGAGAGAGAGAGAGAGAGACAGCCGGACGGGCGTCATTTTTCATCGTTAGATCGACCCTGCCCCTATTCTATCGGGCCGGCCATGAGGACATGAGGAATGAATCGTCGCGATCTCGGGTGCACGCGACCGCAGAGACGCTGGCACCTCCTAGATGGGATCACGTGACGTTTTTTGCACCCTCCCAACGTCCAGAACTCATCTCGATCCCGAAGCTCGAGGCAAAAAGCGTCCCCGGGTGAGACTCAGTTTCCAGATTGAGAATTAGATGACCCGAACGGGGTGGATTTTAGATTTCGAATAAATCGGTATTCGAACTATGAATCCGAAGTAAAAAAAATTGAAATTATTGCAATGGTAAGCGTCTGCGAGGAAAGTATGTACGATTCGCAGATGCGGGAGGTGCCATCGCTCCGGCGGGCGCGTCTCTGGAAAGAATGCTTTCAAGTTAATGGTCGGGCGGGATGTACTGTAAAAGTAGACATTACCTTCCTCCAGGGCGTCGTCGCCGTCGCTCACCAGCTCGTCGTCCGAGCAGATGCTGAGCACGTTCACTAGCATTTCTGTGACTGTAAACGGAAAGCGGTCAGCGTTTAACGTTCCGATACTCGCTGCCACTCCGAGGACTGTATCTGTGTACGTTGCTGTAGCGAGTACGGTTACGGTCTGTCTATTTTGCACCTTGGCGAATTATCGGAAGTGCGAGAGTCGAGAAACTTGAATTATCGGAAAGGTGTAACGTGTACGACGAAAATCCGAGCTCGAGTTAAAGGTCGTCTAATTCGCTGTAGGTAATTGATATTTTGTAAGGAGCCAGTTTCGCTGGTACTCTTGGATTTTCTGTAAGAAAATAAGGTGCAGTGGGGTAAATCCGTACGGGGGGAAATTCGCACTAGGCACTTATTTATTCGAATATACGTTGCATTGTACCGACTGTGAGATAGAAATCTTCCTTCGGTTAGAATTCAATGGTTTGGATAGTATTCAACATAGGTGGCTGCCATGTATTCTGTGATTCCCTCGTTTAACTCGTTCGACAAGGTTCGTATTACTAATAATAATTCCGTTTTTGCCCCGTAATATAAGGATATAAGATTCAATCAATTTTAAACGGGTTGGCACTGTTTTTCATTTATTAAGAAAATCATAAGTTTCAGAGGATATTTTTGATCCAAATTAATGCAACTCAAAGAATAAACCTTGCGCTAAATGAAAACACTAAGCTTATTAGGTTTCAGTGGAATGGATAGAAAATACATCGGTCTAAAATAAACTTTACAATTTCTGGGTCAGTTTTACCCCACTCCACCTTATTTCGAAGTTCCGGTTCGTTTCAAGTTTTGCGTCGTAGTTCGTTCTCGGTACAGCTACTTATTCGCAGGGGTGACATTCTCAAGGACTCACCTTTCTCGCCGACAAACGGCAGGGACCATGTGAAAACGTCCATGAAATTGGGCAACCAGTACGGATGTGTCGAGCAGTTGAACTGCCTGATATTCATCACGTTGTTCTCGTACTTGAGTACAGCCGCCTGAAAGAAAGCGATGGGCATACACTGCGACGTTCGGGGACGGAATGTCGGTCAGTCGCAAATGGCCGCGGACAAATGAGCCGGAAAACGAGAAGGCAAAGGTGCCTTAGGTTGAATAACTGCACTCGAACCGATAACGGCATATAACTCCTACCGGGAAATTCAGAGTCATTTTCATACACGACTTATTCTGTACTTTATGAGTCGCGACGTATTATCTCTGCATTGCTAGAAAAATTATGCTCTCGTAATTCGGAATATCATGGCAATTTTTATGCAAATATATTAATAAAGCGAAGATAATTTCTGTAATGGCCAGACACTCTGAAACTTATCAGTCCGTAGCATTAGATTACGAATAAAAAAAGATGTGACCTTTTTCGCCTCTCTTTGCACTGTACCTTTCCGCGGGACAAAAGTTGGATCTCGCGACGGATAGTGTACTAACTAAATGACTACTTCGCGGAAATTCGTTCTCTACTAATTCGAGCTTGGTCGGCAACTCCGACGAACGCCTTCCCAGTCGCGAAACGGAAAGCGGTCCTACGCGGTGCCGCTCGAATCAAGTCGTACAGTTTGTAATGCAATTCATCGAGTCGCTCGACGAGCCATTGAAACTAATAAAAAGTCGTCCTTTCCACGCCGGAAAGTGGCGAGTTGTTCGACAAAAATCGGACGGATTTATCTCGGCTTTATTTTGACCACTTAGAGTTTATATTCCCGTCGAATCGGAAGAGAAGCGGAGGGAAAGAAGAAGTCGACTGATCGACGCTCTTAACGACGCTCTTAACGACGCTCTTAACGACGCACCTTGTTGTTGTAAACGTCGAGGTAGTTGGGAGCACTGAAGATGGTGATCAGCGATGGGAAGCCCGTCGTTTGAGACTTTCGGTACATACGATATCCGGCGTCTTGTGCCTCGTGCGCCCTGATGATGCTCAGGAGGCTGTTGTTCTTCAGAAAGTCGCAGCATGCCGCGTAACTGGAAGCAGAATTGTTGCACGTCGCGTTACGAGCCGCGTTACGAGCCGCGTTACATCGCGCAGAATCAATATTTCGCGCGCGGGCAACGTTATGGCAGTCCGTCATGTTGACACGACTGTACGTGTGCTCTTCGGCGAACTTCCTAAATGCGAGCGTGAGCGACGGCGAGCGACGACGCTTTGATTACTAATTTCCAAAAGTGTCTCCCGTCAAGTTCGCGAACCCGTCCCGACCGCATATCGAACGATGACGTCAAAGTTATCTGCCTTTGACGCGCGGCGAACGTTCGAAACTTTGCGGCGACAACCGGCGTAACGTTGTCACTCTGTACGGTGCAGATCGGACACCTTGTATATAATCGTTCGGGTCGTTATGTACTTCCCGAAAAATAGAGTTCCGAGGCACGCCTTGAAACTTTGTTCAATATTGTTTATTTGTCCATGGTGGTGGGATAGGGTAAAATGTACTATTTAAGAACCAAGTTGTAACTAACAGATCGGTAACTTCTACCGAAAACGTTAGAACCAAGTCGACGCACTCGGAACATAGATCGGAGCCAACGGCCGAAGACTTTTATTCTCGTTAATTCCGAAGTAGTTTCCTGATAGGGTCATTCTTTGCGCGCGGACGAATGTTGCGTCGTAAAGCCACTGAAAAATTACGACGCCGCTTCTGCAGTCGCAAGACGAAGCCCGTAACGGTTTAGAGGATCCAAAGTCAGCCTTTTGAAATATGGGGTGACTCCAGTAGCAATCCCGTAATGGTCATGGCGCCATAAAGCAAACTCTTAAAATACTTCGTTTCCAGCCCCTCCTGCCACCCTCCCCCCTGCATCCTGCATCCCCCTTCTGTCCATCCCGCGTCTCTCGTTTGGGAAGCTCGCGAAGCGTATTACGGCAAAAATTTCCCTCATTTCGCCCGATTCTCGTAAACGCGAGCGGTCCCGCCGTTAGTCCACCTACTAGATCCACCTACGTCACTCGAGCTTTTGGCCCGGTTGCATTTAAGGAAACGACGTCGTAAGGGTGTAATTCGCAACTTTTATGCCGTACGGCCATCTTGGCAGTATAAAAATTCATTGCGCGTTCACGGAAGTGCTCTGTGCGTCTCGAACGGTTCGTCTGGCGGAATCTTGTTTCTGGCTGGGGCGGAAAACGGTCTCGAGGCAGATTGCAGGACCTGTTGACCTTGCTGCCAGGGAAGCCTTCGGTTCCTTGACTCTGCGTAGATAGTCTTAATTTACAGCGGTGCCGAACTCGATCCGCACCACATCGTTTACACTTTTCCGCCCTGACGAAGATTGATCGCGCTCGACGCGATGACCCCGCATCAAATCCATATCTGTGATGAATGACGATTGATGACACGCGTGACAACGCTGCCGGCGAAGATGGTCATTAGGGTGCCGACGAAAATGAAATCTGGGTGTCGTATTTATAACCTCTTGGGTGAAAGGAATTTTTAATGAAAAAGTTAAGGATAAAAATGGACGATATTCGTCAATGTCTCGAAAAACGTTTGGGATTAGATGTCTCTATTTAACTGAATGAATGCGTAAATAAGACGGGTGTCTGTATAGATAGTGTCTCTAGAGATTTTGCGTAAATCGTCTATTATTCGTACCGATCATTACTTCTCTTCTAATACTTTTCACAATATACTAAACACTATTACCTTCTTCCTTTCCCTAAACAATTTCTAGAATATCCATACTCTTTATTTAAGATTCGTCAACTGACGAATATAACATTCGACACTCCTTCCACTCTCTCTCTCTCTCTCCCTCTAACACGCATTCATACTTATCTCAACTAATAAATCAACACCAACCGACCCCAGTCAAACTTCGATCGAAAACCTTGAGAAGCCCCCGAAGTTCAGTGCGTGTCTCTCGAACAAGTCTAAAGAAGTCCACTCCAAATTTCGGATCTCACATGCGCATAACATACACGCGCATCGAGAATATCAAATCGTCGTTCGGAGACGAATTTCCCAAAATTCGCGTAGTCGGTTAATTATTGGGTTGGCAAGAAGGTTCTTTCGGTTTCATAGTGCGAAAGAAAAGTCATATTTTTAAACAAGCGATATACTCTGTTCAACAATATATTTCCTATTTTGTGCGAAGAACTTTCACTATATTTCTGACGAGTTCATTATTCCGCGTTCGTAAGACTTCTAATCCGTAGCAGCAACAAACTGAACGGTACCTGTGCTTCAAAACCGAAAGAACTTTCTTGCCAAGCTAATAGGACGCCAATCGTCGAACGACTGCGATTTGGCGAGCGCTCTTCCGCCGTCGGCTCTAAACAACGATCGGAATGAAGATAGCGAGGCGAGCAAAATTTTGCCGAGCCGGCGGCTGGCTTTCGCTGGCCAATCGTCGATATTCCGAGGCAACGATAGCCGACCAGGAACACGGAATTTATTCAACGATCGCAGCCGGATCGTTCGTGCACGCTCACGCACGATTTCGTCCGCAAATTTTCGTTTAATGGCGCCGGATGATACGGATTCGCGTTGTCCGCCTGATTGAAACGCCAGTGCCGCGTGCGCTATTCGTGAGGGGGGTGGGTTATTATGCTACGCTCGAGGCTTTAAAATCCGGAATTATGGCCTTTGCTCGGCCGGTGATCACCGCCCGATATGAGCTATGCGGCCCAAAGAATGATTCTGAATGCGGAAAAAATGGAATTCTAGTGTCATATCGAGTTGGCAAGAAAGTATTTTCGGTTTTTAAGCGTGGCGTCCTCAGTTTTTCGAACTGTCAGTATTGAAATATTTTTTTGTTGACAGTTGATATTAGTTACATTCACGGAACAAACTGGAAAATACATCGTTGATTAAAGTTTCTTCCTTATATCAAAATTTGATCCTTATCCCACATCATTTCATGCCAACCTGATAGAATATTATTAACTTCACAGTCTTTTCTCGAGTCTGACATCGCAAAGCTATTCGTGGTAAGAAAGGCTCGTCGCAACCTGTCGCGCGAGAATCAGATTTTATGCCCGGTAGACGTTGCGCAAGGTGCAACAAATGGCTTTACGATGCGCACGGAAATATCGCGGAGTCGGTCGGGAGGCGAGGGCTGCCAAGTGAGAAATAAATATTTCGACTGGCAGCCTGATCGTTTCGCGAGGAAGGAGCGACCGAAAAGAAACGGGCCGAGAATGGGACGAGGATCGTGTAAACAAATTCAGTCATTGCCGACAGAGCTACCCTTATTCGCGCGACTATAACTGAGCTGGCCAAGGAAGCGTCGGAATACGCTCGCAGGCCGAGGCAAGGTCATTAAGGCGGCCATTAAGGTTCGAGGAAAGATTAATGACGCGCGGCTAACTGGCAGCGGGAAACGAGCCGATTCGCAGATTTTGCGGATGCATCTCGTTCGGGGGATGACGGCTGTCCGGCTAGAAGCTCTTCAGCATCATCAATTCGGTCAATTATGGCGGTACAGTGACGATTGAGTGTCAAATGCGCTGGGTCGATTGGACGCGCCCGACGCCGACTGTCAACTGGACTTGGATGAAGGTTGCGTACCGGTGGGAGTCGATTGTCGTGACTGATATCAGATCCCACTGATGGGAGTGACAAGATATTTTTCATATGTAAGAATAGTGGCTAGATCAGAATCTGATGGGCGGCAGATCTTTACTTTCGAATCATGCACGGATCGTGGGAGTGAATTAATAATATTCAGTAATTAAATGCATTTTCTAATATTTTTACAAAGTTGGTATGAGGAAAGATGAGTGGGTATACTGTACATATACTGTTATAGCTACTCACTCTTATTCCCGTCTCAATAACTGACGATTGATTATCAGATACAGTAATGCAAGGAAAATGAAAAATATCGAACAATCGCAGTATTTCCCAAAAAATGCACTTTTCCATTTCGCATATCGTCAACAAAAGTGGCCTCGAGCGAGACTCAACGGCAGGAGTTGTCGAAAGACGGCGATTGTCGGGCTTCGTTTTGAATCCGCGATGCAAGTGGTTAGTCCGCATATATAGTCAGACAGATCGTACAAACTGGCTTAGTCAGTGCTCGACAGATATCAAATCCTTCCTTCCGGCTCGGCGTTCTTAGACTTACACTTCCTTCACAACACTTTCGGAAGCACGGAGCCCCGGCATTTCCCATTTCCCAACATTCGCACAAAGAACGCATCCGTCTCGGCAAAGTGCTCCGAAGCACGAGCCAGCCCCGCGGCCTTTTACATTCGACCGTAATTTTCGCTAGCAATTAAGCGTATTAGAATTTTTACGAGAGAAGGAAGCGGGCAACTCTCAACGTTTGCCCGAAAGCGAGACGAAATTAAAGAATCACTCTCCTCAGCGACTGTCTCTCCTCCCGCGCGACATCTCCTCAACCCTCCGGTTATCTATTTTTCCCACGGCCCGGAAGCTTTCGAGGATGAGACTCGTCTCGGCCACCTACGTTCTAAATACGCGAGGTGACGGTGGAAAAAGGGTAGGCAAAGTAAGAAAAAAAAGAAAGAGAAGAGAAGGGAGGAAGAAAGGTGGGAGGCCGTGAAAGCCTCCCGGCGCCTTTGTAAGTTTTAACGATCACACCCCCTTACGACGAACGACCTAACGGAGCCCATCTCCCGTCGACGCAATTTAATTTATAATTAAATAAAACTCCATTATCTCGAATATCGCGTTGTCACGCGCACAACGCTTCCCGAGCATCTCTCTCTCTCTTTCTCTAGCACTCAGCTACACGCTTACACGTTACCCTCTTTTCTATTTTCCGTTTTCACGTACTTCCCTCCCGGGCGCCGACGCTCAGGATATTATCGGAATTTCATTCTTTAGCCGTCCCGTAACTCCTGAGAGACTGCACTCCGCCTTCAGAGTGTATTATGTGCCAAGCCGCGAGTCTACCTTCGCCGAACGCGCGCGGCGTATGCGTCCGCCAATTCGTGTATTCCGACTTTCCAGGCTCGGAAGAAGGCGCGCGTAGCGCAAACCGTTTTCGCATCTTGCGATCCGGAGCTACACGGGACGTCGGGAAGCCGGGAATATCAAGCCGAGAGCCGCGCGCCGATTTCAATAACAGCGACTTGCGATCCTCCTTTTCCCAATGACGTAGGCGAATTGCGCCTTTCGTTCGCGGAGAAATTGAATCGAAGGATCGTTTCGATTCTCGGGCCAGTTTCGAGCATTCCGACCGATGCGAAGATTGCGAAACTCACTTTCTCCTTATGCTCGAGCGTTGTCAATTCTTTCTATTGGCCTGTAAACCACTTGCTGGTAATTGGGTGGAATTTTTGTTAAAAGATGATAGGTGTGTAGGGGAGTTGAATTATCAAAGTAGATTATGATTAATGTTTTTGTTCACAGCTGATGCTTATAATGATAGCGCACCGCGTCTATCGACTGTTCACATTTTCTATGCCTGTCTTATCTGCAATTTAGCCGTTTCTTCATTTGGCTCACTTTGTACAAGTCTTACTTGGTATTCGTCTTACGTTTAACTGTCAATCGTCACCTATTCCTTCTCTTAATATATTCTTCGTTACCATTACATGTGCTATCCTTACCGTATATATTAACTTGATAAAAGTACAATTCCAAAAAATTGCCGCAAACCTCGAATACCCCATTAATATTCATCTGGTTATACTAAACAAGTTCTGTACTTCTCTTCCTTCCTCAAACCACCCTATCCAGTAATCAAAACAATGTGTCCCATTTTAAATTGAAGTAAGAATGAACGAAGGTATTCGAGGAAGAAATCTTTTAGTTCACAGCCGACCGATGAAAACCCGCAACCTTCTAATTCATAACCCTCGTCAAGTCTCGCCGAGTGCGTCCGCGATCGGTAATGGCCGAACATTCGGAAAAACAACCCAACTTTCCCCAGGCCGAGCCGAGGGTCGAGAGAGGGTGCGGCGGCGTCACTTCCGGCGGAACTTGTCCGAAAGTCACCTCGTTTCACGGAGAGTGATCGCGGAGAGCTGAGCTTCCGGCTGTTCGGCGCGAGACAAATGTCGGGGTAATTACGCCGCTGGATGGAATAACAAGGGGGAGAAGCGAAAAATGAAAAGAGGAAGTTGAAGGGTGTGACAGCGACACGGATGGAAGAGGCGAGTTGGGAAAGGAGGGTGGCCGACAAGACAGGGATAGCTGCTGGAGGGTGGAGGGTGCAGGGAGGTTGAGGAGGGTGAAGAGGACCGGGTGAAAGAGAAAATGGACGGAGGTGGACAGAAATTGGAAGATGGAGAGCGACGGAAATTTGAGGCTCGCGCGCAGTGCAAACGAGCTTTTAGTTCGTTTCGTTTTCGTCGGCGACAGGTGCGGGACGGGGAAGAGTCGGGAAGGGACGAAGGGTGGTGAAGTTCGCGACCGTCGCGGCTCGTTTGGGGCGGCAGTTGGAAAATGGCCATAGAGGGTCCTGGGTCGTAGGCCGAGAAAGATGAGTGTGAATGACGAGGCAGAAGGCGTAGGTAATTATATTTTTATTCGGAAGTAGTGCAGGTTTAATATTTTTAAATCGTGCGCAACTGACTTAATCGGTCGATCGTCAAATTATCACCGAATTTTCGCCAAAGAGAAATTATTCTGTAATTCGCGAAGGTCGATCGTCTTCGTTGACGATTGCTTCTTTTGTAAGAGATGTACAAGTTTCTAACCCGAATCGGAATCAAATAAAAGTCGTATATACTAATCAATGTTTTACCAACGCATACGTCCTCCGTGCTCACGTCATCGCTCCCGCACGAACACACGTTCACATTCGGAGAAGTACGTGAAAGACTTACCTGTAAAAGTATGAACAACCCCTAACGCTGTTGTGAGAGAAATGCTCCGCGTTGTTCTCGTTCCCGAAGTCTTCCAAAGGGTCCGACCAAAGGAGGTCGCACATAGGACCGAACGCCGGCGGCTCTTTGAACCTGTCCAACTGAAACAACCAGTCAACATTGATCGAATTAGTCCGATGGGAGTCGCTGGGATAACAGGTACATACAGAGCAAACGTGCGACGATGAACGAGGGGGAGGGGGCATGAAACTGACATGTGCGTGACATCGGACATAATTACAGGAGTAATTGGCCGGATCTGTGCGCTGCAGAGAATTTTCTTGCATTCGTCAGGCTAAGAAATTCTCTGGAGAACGGTATACAGTGAGGTCCGCTCGCGAGAGGGGCATTAGCGTTAAATATTAAGGGGTCTGGCCACGATGTAATTTTAATTTTTTCATTTTTTTTTTTATTGTTTTATAATAATCTTTGAACTGTTACGCATCATTTAATCCATAGTTGGTACTGAAAATCGCAAAATTACTAAAGTTACAGGTATTTCTCGGTAGGAAGGTCGAGCCGCTGCGAGCGGTCGACCGCGCGGCTCGATCAGTGTATGCAACTCGCACGGTTCAGCACGTGCAGCTGTCCTATTGTGTCGTTTGTATGGGTTAGTTGAATTGTTTACTCGAATCCATACAAACAAAAAGTGATGAAAAAAGAATGCATAGGTCATGTGCAGAAACGGATGGGCACACGACTTCGTAAAATCAAAAAGGAAAAGAAAGGTCTTGCTGGCAAAGGAAAGCTAACCGATAAACTAATTAACGAGCTAACAGTATATTACGGTCTCGCTATTCGAACGTTCTCTAATTCTAAAGAAGAAATGAAGAAAGCTATTTGGGCAACATTCAAGCACAAGAGCTCGACCGACGAAATCCCGCAGCATGAAAATTGTCCGCCGGGAGAAGACTCGTGGTGCTCTTGGCAAATATCAAAAGCGATTGGCACTTTGGATGAATATCTACACAAGAATCCTCTGCCTCAAATTGTTCAAGATGCCATTCGACCTGTTTATGAGGACCTCACTTCAGATGAATTGTTAGAACGGTGCGAAGGAGGCTTCACGCAAAACGCCAACGAAAGCGTCAACTCCGTCATCTGGTCAATGGCTCCAAAAACGAGTTCCAGCGGTGCGAAAACCGTCGAAATTGCCAGTTACATTGCTATCAGCACTTTCAACGATGGGTACAATAGTATTTTGCTGATGATGAAACTGATGGATCTAAGCATCGGAGATCGCTGCTACGATTTCTGTAGGGCAGTCGACGAGGAACGTTGCGCTACAGCAAATGTCCGAGCGCAAAAAAGTACGAAAGAAGCACGCCAAGCACGTAGATCTTCGCAAAAAGACGCCCAGGATGCTCAAACAGCTGCCGAAGAGGACATGTATGGACCAGGAATCGCTGATTGAAGGTAAGACTCACAAAAACCGCGCCGTCAGTCGAATAACCGCACGTTTACTTTCTTTTGCGATTATCTCGAAACTATATTTTTCGAAACGGTACCACGAAAATCTCGTAAACTAGCGGTCCGATTGCTGCGAATTTTGGACACAATACTTCTAGATACATTATCTAAAGCGTAACGTGGGATTTTTGCGATTACTTGATTAGTTTTTTTTTATGACGTTTTTTCTCGTGAAATTTCGGTGAAAATCGTGAAAAAAAATTCTTCGGCTCACCATTTTTTCCCTAATGTAAAAAAAAAAATTTCCCCACGTTACGCTCTAGCAATACGATCCAGGAATAACCTAATTTTTTATTTTTTTTTTCAGATGCAAAATGAAGCAGGTAACGATGGTACCGCCCACGTGCGTTTCGTGCCGAGAGCCTTCACAAAAATGAACGAAACGCCGGTATTTTTTATTTTTTTTTCACAAAATTTTTTTCACTTGTTCACTAAACCGTTTTCTAGTATGTGACAAAAAATAAAAATATTTTGTGCTATATTTTCGCGTTTATAAAATTTTTAAAATAGTACTCATCTGGCGAGCGCACATGGTGGCCAGACCCCTTAAGTACGTTACGATTAGGCGAGTCCGCGGACGTAATCAGGAACTACGTTATTACGGGCTTGCGCGTTAGTCGTGCGTTATTGTCTTACCGCGTTACATGCGGGAAGGGTATTAACCCATTATCCGCCGTAGTACAAAAATACGAAAATTAAAAATGGAATTAAGTGTACATTTAGAAATTGCAGTCTTTGAGAGAAAACAATTTGAAACTGTGTCCCGAAAACGGGACGTTGGCGGATAATGGGTTAATACCTTTTACGGCGACTGATCTTGATTTGAACTTTTCGATAGTTATGCTGCTGCTCTCTGTGAGTTTAATAGCGAAAGAATTATTAAAACATCTTAAATATCTAGAAAAATATAACAGTTTATGCTGTCATTATTTAAGCGAATGTTCTAATTTTGGCCTGCGGTAACTCATAAACAATTAGTCACGACGCATGTAATGTGTTAATTTTACGTGTTTTACGACGCTGAGAAGCTACCCATAACGCTGTTCGAATTGTCAAGGTTTGCGGATCATTCTGGATGTCTTTAGTTCCGTCGGTTAAGATGGCCGACGCGGCTGCCAAATCGTGTAATTGATATTCCATACATTAACGTCGCTGTCAGTATGAACTAATAAGGGTCCCCGCGGGCTTACAAGAAGCGACTCTCGAGTCGCGACCCATTGGGATCGTGTCAATTCGGATACTGTCAACCGGCGTGCACGAAATGTCAACGGCAGATTGAGAGACGCGGACGACATTGTGATTATCAATAACGGTAATCCATTAGCGTGCGTGCGTGCGTGCGTGCGTGCCCCGCCAGTCTCTCATGACGTAATACACAACAATTCGGTTAATGTTAGGATTGCGTTTCAGATGGATTACATCGTGCCGCACAATGTATTACTGTAACAAGGAGCATCGTTTACATTATCAGCATAACTTTGCACGACGAATACTTGGATACATAACAGTGCGCGGGAGTACAGTCGGGCAAGAAAAAATTTTCTGTTTCGTAGTGGGAATTGAGACTCATATTTTTATACGGAGAATAAACTTTAATCAACAATACATTCTTTATTTTGTCCGATGACCTTTTTCTTCCCGGTAGCTGCATAATCCTGCACTCATAAAATTTCTGGTCATCGGCGAACAATTGAGCGCTACTATCGAAACCCGAAAATACTTTCTCGCCAAGCCAATATTTCAGACTCCGAGAGCGATCTTTCAGCAGCGCAGGAAGCTGAATTCTGAAAGTATGAACTTAGGTGTTTTAAGGAGAGTAAAGAACTGAGAGTCGACGAGGCCCAAAGGGTTCGAAAAGGTTCGAAACAGTTCGATCGAGTCAGGCACCGTCACGAGTCGATTGTTTAACCGAGCGGACCGAATCTAACGAAGACGAAGGCTCGCACAAGGGCGGAAGAGGGAAGAGGGAAGAGGGAAGAGGGAAGAGGGAAGGGGTGGGGGGTTCGAGTGACGGCATGGAGTTTAACCCTTCGCGTTGTGTCTCCGAGTCTATAAAGCATTCACGAACGTTGACCCAGATTTGTCTTCAACCCCGGGGAATGTTGAGCATTCCCACCGACTCGGTTTCTGCTTCTGTGTCCGCCTCTCTCTCTCTCTCTCGCTCCCTCTCTCTCTCTCTCATAAAATATTTTATTTTTTTAGTATTAAGGGGATTAGAAGTAGTGATAAGCGAAATTTGTAAAATTTCTGTATTACTACCGATGGGACTGCAATTATAATGTAGCTACAGGAGCTAAATAAATATCTATCTATCTATCTATCTATCTCTCTCTCCCTCCTTCCCAAGAAATCAAAGAGAACCGCCGGATCCGGTCTCGGCGAAGTTCCATTCGCAATGAATCGAGAGCTTCGCAGAGGAAGCAGAAATGGCGAGCTATATCAGTCTGCAGATGGGTGGCTAGATGTAAATACACGTTCGCTGATAACGGTACGCCGTATAATTGACGAACTTGTTAGTCGGCTGCGTCGGTCGGACTCTCACGAGATTCGTGAATGTTTCAAGTGACGGATTGCCTGCCGGTCAACCGAACCTGGCCAGGCACTGACGTACTTCTCGCCACGTTCCGCAAACGGCGGAATTCAATTATTTCTCCGTACAATGTTTCGTTTAGTACCGCTGACGTCGATACTGCTCGGAATGACAGGACACTCATGAAATAATATTGAGTCGGTTCCTAAACATACCATGTTTATTTGAAGATAGCAACGCTCAATGTCGAAAATCCAACATTACAAGTGAGAGTGAATTATACTTCTAAGATAGGTAAATATTACAAAATAATCTCTCGAAGGGATTAGGTGTCACCTTGTGGCTCTAATATTCTGCTTCAGAAATAGCAGAATGCGCGGTATGCACTGCTAATAGATTGTCAATCCCTTAAAGGGTTGAACGTCGGAAGATAAACGCTCGCTGGGGTTGAAAGAGTGGATGCAATGTTTGTTGCGCAGATATCGGACGAACGGATCTGCGCGGGCAAAGGGGAAAGGAGATGATCGTAAGAAGCGAAATAATCTCGAGTCTTGCGATTGAGCATGACCGGAGAGCCACCGGGTACGTATTCGAAAAACGGAAACCAGCTTAGTTCGCGGACGGAACGGTTGAACGACGATGAAAAGGCCCGCCCTTTTATACTCGGCGAGCGGAGAATCTTAAGTAGTACGGAATATAACAAAGCAACGATCGTCTCAACTTGGCCCAACTTTGAAATTGAATAGAGAGTTTGAGGTAAACGAGATTCGTCTGGCGTCGGACGAAAGACGCGCGAAGAGATATTTCGAAGGTCGAGAAGCGAGGAATGCGCATCGCGCGAGTACTCGTAATAGTTTACATTACGATGTAATTTTGGGCGGAACTCAAGGACGTTCGGCACGACAAACTACTGTTTCGACTTTTCTTATTCCGGAAGGGGCTTAATCCTTAGTCCTACGATCAGCTTCATTTGCTAGATGAATGTAAGGCTTGCGAGATAAGGTGGGTCTTAATTAATTTCCTTGTCAAGCAATGTATGCAAATTAAAGCTCGTTAGTATATCCAACTCTGTAACAAAGAGTTATTTGAAACGATTTTCTCATTTTGAGTAATATTTCGACACAAATAATTGAAACAATTTTTGCACCCCGTGACAAAAAGAAATCTGCCCGACCTGCTACTTTTTTCTTTAAAATCCTATGCCATTACCCATAAAGTCTGACGCAAGAAAAGAAAAATCGCTTCGTTACGTCTATCGGCAGATAACCAATTCCGTTATTGCGAGGACTCGAAGCAAAATTGAAGTGCGGACACCGGGGTGCCGAAACTGAACTGAAACTGGACCCCCGATCCATCCCATTGTCCCCCGCAAACGATCCATCCCCGACAGGTCCTACGATCCCTCAAGGTATCTCTGTAGCAATAGCGCTAACTGTGCGGAATCGAGTTAGTTCTCCGCAACAATCGATATGGCATTGCGCGAGCGCGCGCGCGCGCGCGTGCACCGTGAACTCGAGCCGCACACGTGCAGGCGCATGCGCACGCGTGCCAAGAAGCGCTTACGCGTCGATCGAATGGAGGGGAGGCAGGGGGTGGCCGTTTACAATGTAACGAGTAGTTAGCGCCTAATAATGGCAGGCGCGCCATTAAACTGTAGGCGTGCGCGCGCGCGCGCGCGTTCGGTAACGTATAAACAGGGCCTCCTTCTAGGCACGAAGGCTGGCGCATCAAACACGTCCTGTGTTTCTAATGTCTATAATTATCTCGTCTCGCGTTCCCAGGGAGTCACGTTCGCGCATCGAGTTCGTCCTCGCAGCGAAACTGTTGACGGAGCCCGGTTCCGAACGGACCCGCGTATGTATGTGTGAAGCGGTATACGGCTATTCGTCGGATGCATGTGTTGCGGTCGCGCCGGAGGGCGGAGGGACAATTACTGTCTCGTGCTGATTAATCGCGTTTTAATCTTGTCTTCGATCATGCCTCGGCTGCCGCTTCGGGGTGATCTGTGTTAGAGCTGGCAAGTTCTTTGGTACGATGGAAGTATGTAGTACCGGTGCTGTTGTTATTCATTTATTTCGATTTTTTATGAAATGATAGTGCCGGGAAGCAAGATGCGCTGTGTTAGATCGTAGACTGATTATTTAACATTGGGCTACCAATGATTTCTAATTCGTATTTTTGTTTAACTTACAGGGTTGATACAAGCCGGTATCTTTAAATTTGCGAAATGAAAAACAATTAGTAATTTGGTTACCATAATGGGTAGTAAAGAGTGTTTAACAAAACAAAAATTTCAAAGAATGACATAATATTTCAAATATATTTCGAATAATAATCTTGATATATCATATTAAATAGGATCTGACCAGTCCGAATTCTGATGCAAAAGTAGTGCCAAAGAATCACGTTTCGAAATAATTATGACATAAATTCTATAGAACAATGTATTCGATAAGATTCCTCTTCGGCCACAAAGAGCATCAATCTCACAAAAAACATTGTAACTCGCGAGGAAAACGGCATCCTCGGACATGTTACCGTTTAGCGAATCAGCCTTTCTTCTCAAGCAACCCAGAGCCGAGCAGACTCTCGACTTGTCTCGAGATACAGCGACTCTCCGACTGGGAACAAATTCGTTTCTGGAGGGCGCCTCCGCCATTAAACGAATATCGTAATTCGTAAGCGACTGCCAGACACTAAACGACAGAGGACAGTATACGAGACTCCGCGGTTGAAGAATATGCGCGTCTCGTAGACGATTAGAATCTATCACCGCCGATGAAATATAGCGCGACCGCTCCTGGCACGCTTTTTCGTCTTTTAACGTCGCTCGTAATTACCGAGATGGCAGACTGAACAGATGCTGCGATAAACAGACCGAAGATTGGCAGCAATTGCCTGGCACAGGGTGTACAAATGCCAATCGAACAATTTTGAATTCATTCCGATCATTGTATTCCACAAGTTTCGAATCTTTTCTCTCGATTCGATCCCGTGAAGCTTCTCGGAGCCCAAAATTCGCGAAAAATTGAACAAGGACCGAACAATTTTGCCGAGGACGTTTTTGGGGCGGCTGTTCGAGGCAGGACTGAGGCTATGGAAAAATTATTACGATTCCGCCCGAGGGGGGATGGTCTTTGCTCGGCATGAAAAGTACTCCTGAATTTCAAGTAAAAAGATTTCCTCGGGTCCCGTCTACGTGCACTCAGGCTGAATTGTCTCTTTTGGAGAGAAGCCGCGATTGTCCTCGTGCTCGGCGAAAGAAGCCTGCAGGAGACTGGGTAAGTACGAGGTGGAAGCGTTAAAGAGAAGGGTTCGGCGACAAAGACTGCGGACTCTCGAATGGAACTGACGCCCAATGGAATATCGTCCCGGAGTTACGATATCGGCGGATAAAATTTTCTCGTTTAATTACTCTCCGTGTCTGAGCTAAGATGGGGTAAGATGTGAGAGGGAGAGGTCGTGCATTGGGCCGTTAAATGTGTACGGTCGAAAACTACCCTGTAACTTTTCACCCCTTGCGTTCCGCCCGTACATTGCTTGTATTGAGGTCTACTATCGCCCCTTAAATTTTCTCCATCGAATTCTGATTCAGTCTGTATGTATCTTTCACGCTTCCTATCTCTATCGTGATATCTCTACGCGCCTACTCCCCACTCTTCTTCCTTTTCCCCAACTGTGGTCGTTTCCGCTCTTCCTAATCCTTATTTCAATATATGAACCGTTTATTTTGAAAGTCTTATAAATCTATATTTAAAAAAATGAGGTATCATATAACTTATGATTAACGTGGTGTAAACGGTCTATTTATATATTTAATTTGTTTTCATATATGGACCTTCATCACTTTCAAAATAAACGGTCTATACAGCAACTCCGCAGTATGTATAAATTTGAAAATGTTGGAAACTCGTGAGGGAACCAGAAAATGAAATACGAAACAAATGCTCTCCTCGCCTCAAGTGCCTATCAATGTTGCATCCCGCGTCGACAGACACGCTCTACCTCGGCCATGCTAACCAGCGGTATCGCGCAAATTGTCCCGAACGTCCTGAACGCCCTGAACGCCCTGAACGCCCTGAACGCCCCGAACGCCGAGACACTGTAATCCCTGTTCCACGGTGTAATCCCATCGTCGATATAATCAATACTCTCGCGCTGTTTTCGAATATTCCCAAGACCAGTACCCGCGATCGATAGGCTGCCGGTAACCCAATACGATCCACGCGTTAATTGCGCAGATTCAGAAATTAATTGCCGAACGTCTTCCGCTCGACTCGGCACTCTCAATATCGAATTCCGACGACCAATAAAACGTAGCTCTCCCCGCCTCCTCTCTCGACGGAGGGCTCCTCGTCGTAGCTACCCGCTCTCCTCCCGCCGAGTCCCAGGATCGTCCGTTAAGATTATCGCGACGATCGCGATAGCCAGACGATGATCTTCGCTCTTTACGGCCAGCGGCGCAGCTGACGTCCGTAAATTCTCGAGTATCGGCCGTTATCGGTAGGAGGAGGTTGACGGAGGATGGGGGGTACCTTCTCGCGATAGGCCACGGCGGTAAAACTTTCGGTAAGCGCCATTTTACGATCCGGATAGACGTAAGCGGATGCCCGAAGTGCGTGGAAGCCGAATTATGATGCGAGCGACGCGGAAAGTGGCCGGTAAAACGATTTACCTCCGAATCGTTGTCCGCGAACAATCGCACCCTTTGCACGAGTAAGCTCGAGGTACGATGTACTGCATTGTTTTTTTGTTCAGTCCTTCTCTCATCAAGGACGCGCCGACCCAGATCGGCCGGCGTCGAAAGCTGACCGCTCTCGTACCTCCCGATGAATTTCAGCGGCCGCGAGCTTCGAAGCTCGTCCCTCGCGGCCATTGGCCACGATCGCGGACTCGCGGTACGTAAATCAATCCGTGCCCCTTTCGAGAAGCGTTCATTATACACCGTCTCGAAAAGGATTTACCGCGTCCGAGCATTTATCGAGCACGTTCATTCCGAGGCGTTTATTAAGCATTTCGCCGGCGAACGGATCGCGACTTATCACGCGAGCGTAATATGATTGGATGCGGGAAATTACGATCGAATCCCTCCACCCCGCTCCCACTCCCCCCTTTACTCCATTTTGCCGCCCGGTCGGCCGACAATAACGATTACGTACGTTCTACGGCTTTTGTCGGCCGACCCTTTTTCTGCCGGGGTGTAACTAAAGTTAGATGCTGCCGTAAGAGGAGAGAGAGAGAGAGAGAGAGAGAGAGAGAGAGAGAGAATGGCACATCGGAAAATTTCGCAATGTAAAGTTCACCCTTAAACTTCCACCCCCGCGGACATTGTCGCCGGATTACTCGCCCTTGCGCGAGAAATGTAATTTTCCTGCCTCCTGACCTAAAAACGATGCCTTTAACGCCCGTTCGAGAGATGCGGATAAATGGAGGTCCGATGGGGTAGTAAGGGCTGCAAACTGGAACATGCGTGCTTCCGAAATCTCGTTTTAAAGCGCCACACCACTGGCCGCTTCGAATTACGGCAAAGTGCGCTCAACGCTCACGTCTGATCCAATCGTTTGTCTTACTACTTAATTCATGGTACAAATATGCCTTTCGGCCGATTCGGTCAGTGAAGACTCGACAGGTGGAATTGAAAGATCGAAAAATCCCCCAAAATTATTCATTCTCTCAATTCATAGCTAAGTTCAAAATACTCCGATAAACGAAATTTCTGCTTCGTTCATATTCTCTCCTAGGTCGACGCACAACATACCTACATAACTCGCGCGTGACGTAGAATCTTTGATGCCGTTCGAGTGACTCGATTGCAAGTGACGGACAGTTTTTTGCATGCCTATTTGGCTATACCCCTCGTTTCGAGCAATAAGAGTGCCCGCTTCCCTGACACCGTTCTCGAATCGCTCTGCAGAACGCGATACGCTTGACAAGGCGACGCCGAGCTGCGTAGTATGGAGGGGGGTGAAAGAAAAAAAAGGAACGAAGTATCGTCTGAGAGGCACAGGAGCCATCGAGCGCACTCGATTCTCATCACGTAGATCCCGTTTACGAGCCTCCGTAACTCGACGAGCCTGCTGTCGCGAGGAATTGTTCGCCGAGCGTATATAAGCGCGTTTGAGTGCGATTTATTTTAGCCCTGAAAACGGCATTGACGCGCAAAATCGTTCCGCAGCTTCGCGGAGGGCGCGCAGGACACGATTTCGAAAGAATTATCACGGCAAAGGATTTCGATGATTTTCGAAAAATCTTACTATCGAAATGAAGTTAGATTAAAGTAGAACGAAATAAGGTAAGGCAAGAGGCGTTGTAAGAATGATTTCACCCGTAAGGGAACGTATGAATAAAATCAAATACATATGCACAACATATTCATCATTCTTTAAATTTATTATATATTAAATTCTGTCAGCTTTCAATTACGCGAGATCAGCCAAGGGTAGCATCTGAACTGATCTGCGGTTCGCGGACGAAACATTTACCGACGTTGGGTTTAGTGGGTCAGTTCTGACCGAGGGGCGAGTAGGGGCATGGATAGGGCTGGGACGGAAGAGTTACAGGAAGACCACTACGTTCGCCGACCGTTCTCATCCCCCTTCTGCCCGCTCAGAATGCGGCCTTTGTCCACATTTGGTATTCATATCGTTTAGCCACGCTTGCAAAACCCACTCTTATACACGGGAGCGCGAGGAATAATACATGCCAGATGGAGGGTAAGAAGTGTCTATGGGACTCATAAATATTGGATACTTCATGATACTCCATAATACTCCGTATTCTTTACCCCCCTCTGTGTCGGGCCGGTCTTCTTTAGTGTCCGCGTAAAAAGCGCCCCTCCCCCGCCCCAGACGCTCTTCAACCCTCCCTTTCTTCGAGAGTCGACAAGGGCTGCTCGCAAGAAACTTTGCCCAGGATTGGCACGTTAACCCGTTCGCGGGGCATTAAGCCAAAATCCGCGCTCGTTGCATACTTCTCTGCAAAGCGCATCCTATGAATGCATTAAGCGTTCGAAGTTATCGTTCGGCGAAAGCTTAAGAAGTTCGACGATATTTACGAAAGAGGGGGGTGGAATAGAAATTAAGCCGAGTTGTAAGTAGCAGTGCCGGGCGACCTCCTGATAATTACGGGAACAGTTTCTAATTGATCAAAGGTACTCGGGAAATTAAGTGCCGCGCCTTTAACGCCGCGCTTATCAAAGACTTAAGTCTGACTTAATACTTCTACTGCGATCAAATTGAGAATGACTCCGATTGTTTTCAAGTAATTCGCAATGAAACACGTTCATATTTCTATCTAAATGATTACAACAGCAGAAATTGGAGTGAGTAAACACATTACATACGAAGTAATGTATAATCGGAGTTTAAAGAACCGTCTTATCGATCAACCGTTTAAATGTACAGTGAAAGGGAACAATTAAAGGTAAACAAATTTTATCGTTTTGTCCTGGATCCACTGACGGACTCATCAGTAGGACTACACCATATACATACAAAGCAATAAATAATTTTATTTATTTTTATAGATGCCAGAAGAAATGTGATTAAATCAAGAGTGCAGTGAATAAAAATTCATTATTAACGCAGATGAAACCAGTCATTCTACGTACCCGGCAAATGAAGAACGTCAATATGAAAATAGCGCGGCTAACGACGACACCGACAATCTGAAATATTGTCCCCCCCCCCCCCCCGCAACACGGGATTGTAGCGCCAGCCTCATTGCCACTCTCGCGCTTCCCCGCCCCCACCCCCGCCCACCAATTCCGTCCCGCTCGAGGAAACGCGAGGCGCGGGAGGGAGGACAAGATTAGCCACCTTTCGCGATTTGTCACGAGAAATACCTTGTAATCTGGCAGAGTAGATACAGTCCCTCCCTCTGTTCTCAATCTCTCAGCCCCCCCACTCCCTCTCCAATCTCACCCCCTTTCAACCCTCTCCTCATCCACTCCAGCCGTCATCCTCATCGCTCGAGTTACACTCTCAATCTCTGTCGCAGTTCCTCGTCTTCGACCTCCGTCTTTTTCCAACCCCCCCTTCCCTCTTTCCACCCACTCTCGAGCTGCCTCAGTGCCGACGGAAGCCCGACGTGATCGCTGGGAAGGGTTAACGCCACGACTTGTTCCGACGATCGTTCGCCGTGCCTTACTTTTCTCCCATCTTTTCGATCCGTTCTTTCTCGCCCCGCCATTAGAGGGAAACTCCGAACTTTAACAATCGGCCCCGATCGGACGTTAATGATACTCGTTAACCGCGTCGCCGGGAGCATTTTGGCCCGATGGGAATTGGGAAGGGGGGAGAAAACTGGATATTTCGCGACGGGGGGTAGAAAACGTAGTTCGAGGGGGAGAAGATTCCTGCTGTTCTTCGATTTTCCGACAATTCGCGAGAGATAAGGGCGAGGGGCGAGTTAACGTCGGGGGATGGTAATGATATTTTTTCGTCTTGCCACGGCGGAGTCGGCGGAGATTTGCGGATCGAGTTATCGGATTTTGAGTTTGACGGGATTCGAGGAATCCGACGGGACGTTACTTTGCGACGCCTTCGTATCTATCGGGCTTTGCGAATTCGGGGTTGCGTTCGTGCAGGGGGTAGAGACAATATTGTCAGACGATCTGAAACGTGGGAGCCAAGATTTTTGGGAAATGCCTCGTCTTCGCGGGCCATCAGTCATTTTGACAGTTAAATTGCCGCTTTGAGAATGGTAAAAAGTTCCCTGGGTAGAAACAGTGTTGGTTATAGGGGAGGGTAGATCAACTGATGTAAAAGAATAAGTTAAATATATTTACACGTATATTAATCGAAGCGTCGTTTTACAAGGTGTGTCTCGATTATACGTCCAGTACTCTTGGCGTGCAAACTGCGTTGACAAAATTTCAGTAGGAGGGGATAGATTTCCCAGCTTTCAATCTCATGCGCGCGTATTGACAGAAATATAGATCGGTTAAATACATTTTCTCCAACAAACAGGCTGCTTGATCGACGAATCAACGCTTTGACGACTCAACCTCGAGTCAGAGTTAACGGCTGAACTTTCGAGGGCCGTCCTTGACGATCGGCGATTAAATCCTGAGCTAATCAAGTCTCGCGTAGGACAATATTGGCAACCTTCGGCTCGACTACGAGCCATTATTGTGGGCCCTGGGACACTGTTTATTGCGGTGAAACGGTAGACAGAGGCCACCCGTTATCGTCTTCCAAACGCTTTGGCCTTCATTGTTATTTTGCATGTCACCCAAAGTATCAATGAAGCTTCGTATGACAGACTGGAACATTGGAAAGCCCGATTACTTGCCACCCGTTATCGTCTTCCAAACGCTTTCGCCTTCATTGTTATTTTGCAGGTCACCCAAAATATCAATGAACCTTCGTATGACAGACTTGAACATTGGGAAGTCCACCTACCAGCCAACGCTGAATTCATCCTAAGAACACGGATAAGCACGTCTATTATTGCACCGGCAGCCGCCTTAACCCACTCTCGAACGATCCTTGGTACCCAACCCTCCGCCGTCCTTCGATCCTTCATCGCTGGCGAGCACTTTTTTCCCCCGGCCCAAGCTCTCGCCAAGGCGACTTCGTTACACGTGAGCGAGCGCGTGCGACCGTGCAACAAGGCGATTAAGTTAATCGCTTCGCGATAGCGCCGGCCCGTCGGCTATTTAAAGCTTCTGCCCACCTTCCATTACAAACATATATACATACACCACCACGTACACACGTACCAGCGCACTCGCCGGACGCACGTCCACACCCTCGTACAGCGACGCGCAGCTCAAAAATTTGCATCCGAGATTTCGAGAGAGAAGTGCTCGAAAGGTGCATTTATTCACCGCTACTACTTTTTTCCCGGAGCGTCCGGTGACCTTTGCCCTCTCACATCGGAATAACAAATCCTCCGATACGAGCGTGTACGCAGCGTGGACGCGCGGAACAATAATGCGACTTGGACGTGGGCAGATGCGAAGCTCGTACGGAATCGTACGGACAGCGTTAAAACGGGCGACCCCTATTCATCCGCCCCCCCCCCCCACCTCCACCCCACGGGCGGGGCCTGCGGGGGTTACTTAGGAGGATGTGTTGGCCGTACGTTTTTCTCCCGGCCTTCTTTGCAGTTTTAATGCGCCGGAGGAGCCCAGCTGCGTCAAAGCGATAAAGCCGCGACGGCCGATTAAGCGTCCGCGGGGTAGTAACGATTTCCCAGGGTGAGAGAGGGAGGGAGGGAGGGGGAGAGAAAGAGAGAGATAGAAAGGGAGAAGTTAACCTCACCCTCCATGGACAACTCTCCCTCCGGGACCGCGGCTTATTCAGTGGCGGACAAAGGGCGGTTAAAAAAATGTCCTCGTCGAACGAGATAATAGATGTCCCTGTGCGTAATGAGAGACGATCCGGTCCGCGCACCTTTGTGGCCGGAGTCCTTCGACGCTCGCCTTTAACGGTGCAACGGTGTGCGGTGTGTAATCCGACGGACTGGTCAGGGTGTAGGGGGTCAGAGACGGGAATAGGAAATTTTCGAAATTTTGAATTCCGGAATGACTGGAAGTTGACTGAAGATTATTATATGGCGTCCGTTATAAGCGACAGATATGAAAAGGTACAAAGTTGAAATTATGAAGGAATTTCTTACCAAACTACTGAGACAAACATCAAAATTTGGTTCAGAACAAAAAGTTCGTAAATAACGAAGATTAGAGTATGCCGCTCAGTCAACGTAAATACATTGAAAGTGAAGCTACCATCGGCATGAAGAGACAAACAATGACCAAATGTGACTTTCCTACATTTCTGACCGACGCGAACGATTGTTTCGAAAAGTTCGCGTTTCTCGCTTGGCAAATTACGCACGCGTTATCGCTGGAGCGCTCAAAGGGACTAATTCCTCTCGGATCAAGAGTCCGCTTAGGAAAAGCGTGCGCGCCGCGACGCGTATATATCGCTCAGACGAAATCTCCCGGTAATGTTCCGAGGCAAAAAGCGTCGCTGACTAACGATCCGAGAGCACGACGTTATCCTTTGTGCCGCCGGGAGGCGGTCGGGGCAAACATTTACGCGCTGTTAATAATATCCGGCGCCGCGCCACCGGGGGAAAAATGATTAAAGGAGCATAATGCGCCGCTTAGCCTCATGCTAATACCGCGTCGCAGGCCAGGAGGTTCATTTTTGGAAAGGAGGGGCTGGCGAGAGAGACGGCATCAACGATTTGCGAGGTTATTCGTTGTAACGAATGCAAGGAGAGAGGTGAATTAACCGGTACACAAGTATATTTTCTAGTCGTGCCTTTGTCGAAATAAATTATGTCTCGGTACTATGTGTACTCGGTAACTATATACTAGTGTTCATTTATAATTCGTTGATGTTACAGATGCAAGGAGAGAGGCGAATTAACCGGTAACCAAGTATATTTTCTAGTCGTGTCTTTAGCGAAATAATAGGGTCCTATCCGGCCCAGCATTTTCCATGCACTCACGCATACAGATTCCAAACATTGGCGAACGGAAAGGAAGCGAAAAAGTGCAGGCAGCCCGAGCTTTCTCCGGAAACCGGATGTCTGCGCGACGTATGGTCACGTTTTACGCTTCCTCGCTCTCAAAGGATCCTCTCTTACTACCCGCCTTTCCACCCCCTCAACCCTCAAGCACCGCGATAACGCCGTACTCCGAGCCTCTGTCAATTTCCATATCAAACATCTTGAGGCGCTCGCGATAAAATCGTTCGGAAGTAAAATATGGATTTCGTGAGTTTTCGGCTCGGCTCCCCCCGGGGAAGGGGGGGGGGGGGGTAAGAGGGTCGTAAAAATCGCGATAGGGGCGCGCGATGGGACCGGATCGAACGTCGGGGCGGCCGGGAAGGGTGAGATTTTCGTTGGGGGCTGTAAAGTTCGCGGATATCCGAAGAAATTGGACGGGAGAAAGCCCGTCATTATTTCGATATAACCCCTTACCGGGTTACGGGCCAATGTATATCCATACATATACACGTAAAGCATCGAGAGAACCTCTCCTAATTTACGACGCCACCTTATCATCTCGTATAGAGTCCTCCAGTCCGCGAATTGAAAGAATACTTGAACCTCATCCAACTCCGGAACCGAAATTCTTCGTCAACCCCGAAAGAATGCGCCGTTCGAAAGTGTAACCGCGACACCTATAAATATGGAACTTTTAGTCCTTGAAGCGACACCCTCGACTGCTTCCGGGCCCAGAATCAAGGCTCGGCACGAAGCAGATGCGAAGCGGAAGAAAGGAGCCAGCAATTAACCGAGGCAATCTTCCAGTATTGTAAGGGTTCGCTCAGCCCCTACATCGATTTCTTTCGGCCGGGAAGTGGACAGGGCGTTCAACGGGGGTTTGGAGGGGGGCCTGGAGGGGTAAGGCAGCGTGGTTCGTTTCGAGAGGACAACGGCGGGATTCTCCTCGGAGTGATCTCGGCCCCGAGAGAAGCCTCGCCATCTTTCCTTCGATAACCTCCGACGTCGATTCCGACGCCATCGCGGGCCGCCTATCTTTACGAGTATCGCGAGAGATAAAAATGGCGCTCGCGACTATAGCCGGGACGAAAAGCCGTGGGCTTTTCTCGCGGGAGCGCGAGAGAACGGGCGCACACCGAATAAACGAATTCCTCGCGCAGCTCGGCGTGGCGAATGGCGGGGGGAGCGAGCCAGGTCAGATCTTGATATGAAAATAGTACTCACTTTTATGAGCCGTGCGGAGAGTGGAGGGAGAGAATGGGAGAGAAGGGGGGAGCGGTAAAGGTTGACGGCGAAGAGGGGGAGGGGGAATAGAGATCAGGGAAAAAGAAGGCGGAGGAAAAGTAAGGATTCGAGCTTGAGCGCAGATGGCACGCGTGCTCGTTATTACCGTGCGAACGGCAGAAGGATCAGCGAAAATATAGAAGGAGAGAGAGAGAGAGAGAGAGAGAGAGAGAGAGAGAGTGACAGGAGCAGGAAGAGAATAAGACAGAAACAAGGGTTTGGATATTTTCACGAATCTCTGAAAAGGTGCCCGAAGCAAGAAGAAGGAAGCTTTCGAACTTAAAAGTGTACATCGGAAAATGCGGATTGCTCGAAAGAGCATAAAAAGAGATGTGGGGCAATTATCTTCCAGAGGGTGGTAATTAAGCGAGTGCTAGACAAGCACACGTTGTTTTCTTCTCGCACGCAACGTCCTGTCTCAGTTACCGCGGAACAACGTTCTCAAATCGAGATTCCCGACTCTCTGCCTGTCGAGTGTCCTTGTCGGGCCCGCGTCCTTACCTTTCAACCTACAGGGCCGCCTTGAACGTGAAGCTGTATCATCAACGTCGCTAATCAACGGATCGCAGCCGCGAACTTTACGTGCGTCCGGGCTCCGAACACGAAAGGGGGTGGGAAGCACGCGAGAGTGGCTTGCCCACACACGCTCTCAGGACTCGAAAAACAAATTCGGGTCCTCGATGCCGAGCGTCGACCCACCAACGGTCGAACGACGTATTCAGCGAGCCGAAATGTGGAAAACCTGTCAAAAACCGCCTCGTCTCGACGTCCATCCAAAATCCGCACGATTGACCTCTTCTCGTGCTGAACATCAGCCCCTCTCTCTTGCCGAACTTTGGGTTGCTAATAAACTGATGCTGACCAACATCGGCAGCAACATCAGCTTTCGGCAATGTTGGCTTTATGTATTTATCTTATTTGAACTTTTCTTTTTACGTCATGGAAATTTCCGGAAGACTTCTGGCTCTTTGGGGAGAGGCCAGGGTATGTCAGATTCCTACTGATTAATATCTTATTTGAACTGCCCTGAGTAATGACAACAGACGAAGATCAAGATAGTCACAGGTATGTATTTTGTACAGTTGCTTCTTCAGTTGCAGATCTTCGCGTCCTACAGAAACATTTTCCCCATAAACGTCTATTTTTCCTTCAGCCTAATCCACACGTGTCTCTTACTATTCCTTGCAAGGGGCAACATTATCAGCGAAAATTTCCGCTGGCCATCAGTTGCTTCTCCAGTTACAAATACTCGCGCCCTACAGACACATTTTCTCAATAAACGTCTATTCTTTCTTTTGCCTAATCCACACGTGGACTGTTCCTTGCAAGAGGCAACTTATTATTGGCGAAAATTTCCGCTGGCCATCGTGCTCGCGCCTACACCCGGCCATCTTCGAGGCGTGTGCTAGGGGGGGTCGAACCGGATTAAGACAACTTATCTGGCCGCGCACATCAGGGGCGTGCACGAATCCGCCTCATGAGACACACGCTCTTACATACACCTCAGTTCACACGTGTATACGTGCACGCAACCTCACGCGCATACCTACACGCGTACCTAAATACGTGCGTGCGCGCACGCAGCCGCTCTCGACTACACACGGACGAATTTCAGCTAACGCACGCTCTCTCGCCGTGCACGCACCTACGTGTGTGTACACACGCAATGCAGGAAAGTGGCGACGTCGGTGTAGGTGGACGATCAATAGAGCAGGTGGCAGCACGTCGAGCTCCCTGGTTCGCTTCCTGCACTGTGCCGAGCATAGAGCGAGAAAGCGAGGGAATGGGGCGGGAAAGACCGAGAATGGATATGGCGAGGAAGCGGGAGCGATGGCGAAAGAATGCTCGCTTGCAAACGCGCACTGAGGGGGGGAGTGAGGGAGTGCGATGACACTCGCGTCCGAACGAAATATGCTGCGTGGGTCGCGACGTGTTAAATCAGATTCTTCGGAAATTCGCTCCTGTTCGTCTCTCTCCCCCCACCCCTCTCCCTCTCTCTCTCTCTCTCTCTCTTTCTCTCGATCTGCGTTCCGGTAGGTCGTGGCTCTCGCAGGGCTTGAGTGGATGAGACCGGGATACGTCGGCGTCCCTTTTTTCGCAGGGCCGAGAGTTGATTCCTTTGTGTTGAGCGTTAAATGGGATTTTTCGAAAATTCAGTGAAGTGTCCGAGGACTCCGCTTTTGCGGCGAACGCCCTCCTGCAATTCCCCCCCGCTTATTCGCCCTTCGAACAATTTTCGTTCCATACGCCAGTCATAACGCGCCGTTCCGCGGATTATATGCTCTCTCTCGTCGGCCGAAATAGCTGATCTCCTTTTTTCTCTCGTTCGACCTTCGGCCTGCGACGATCGCGGGAACGAACGCAATTCGCGGCATCCCGCGATCAAATTTTATGACGTCGGCGTTCGTAAACTACCGAATGGAGCTGGCCCTTTTTGGGGGCGGATATTAACGATACGGGATGGGGGCAGAAGTAATCTCGTTCGCGGGACAATGCAACAGCGGGGCGTCTGTACGGTACAACCCCCCCTCCCTCCAGTATCAGCCCCTTCCACTATTCTACCTCCATCGCGAATTCCCGACGAAACATTCCTGCACCCTCGACGGCGAAGTTCGGCCGAGCGATTATACAGAATGTTCTTCGTTAGTCCGAGGCCAACCTACCCTCCTGCCTGACGAAACTTCATGGTCGACGGCACGCCCCCCGACGATGACTCTTCGGTAATAACGTTAGTGCCGGTTTCACGCAAACTGAGCTCGGATGTTAATTTACAATTACCTCTGGCACGATAACGCTGTTAATTTTGCGCCGAAGACGATCTTACGCCGGAAGTCGTGTCTTTCGCGAACGTTCGTCGGTGCAGGCTGCTCGGTGAAGAGCAGGTTCGAGGGGGCAGAGGGTGGGTACGTTGGGAGTGTAAATAATGGAATTGTAGGTGGGAGATAATGGGAAGAGGGTGAGACGTAAGATTTCGAGGTACTCACTTTGCGTATGTCTTCTAGATTGTGAATTTCCGGCGAGAGTCCACCGTGCACGCAGAGGAACTGTTGGTTCATGAGTGCCGCGAGTGGCAGACAGTCGAAGGCGTCCATACACGCGTCGTACACCCTCTCCGAGTATTTTATTTTACCTGGAACAGAGAGTATGGGATTAGATTAGCGTGCGTCCTGACGGTGAATTCGAACAGCGCATCAATTCAACAACGCTGCTGACGTTTAGGTAGCTCACATTTAAGGTGGGGTAGAATTGTGGGTATGAGTGTGAATGATTGTTTAAAATTGGTAAAATTGTCTTTTAGGGTCGTGGCCGATTATTTTCTATGCGAGTTTGGTGAGTAGGTGAGACGACATTGTACAAATATAAAATTTAAGAGACATCGGAAATATCCGGTCTGTTCTTCTAATCAACGCCCCCGATTACGAAATACTAGTCAAATATCCTCACAGAATCGCCTTAGTCCAACCGATCGTTAACAATTCGGTCAACCTTCCCGAATTACAGAACAATGTCAACAGAAACTACGTTCGCGTACGAACAATTTCCAGAAACATTTCGCGTCCGCAGTCGGTATCGTTTCGGCGCCGAAGCTAAATTTAACGGACGCGCCTTAAATGCGGTCGCCGCATAAGAACAGGACTCCAAATTGGCTCGCAGATATTCTACTCGCTCAATGCTTCGCAACCTGAACATTTCCCTCGCCGAGCTTGGATTACAATACGTTAACGTTCCCGATAATCGTAAAGCACCAATTGTGCTACTGTACTGTATGTAAGATTTTTCTAATCGTTCCCTGTCAGGTTACAATTTCTTCTCCTCCCTCCTTCTTCTCACATCGTACATCTTGTCTTGATTCTACTTTATCATTACCTTATCTCTATCCTTATCCTATCTTAACCTTATTTCTCGCATCCTTATCCTATACTCTTAATATTACTGTTCGTCTATCCGCCTCTCCTAATTGTGCTACTGCGTATGTTTCATATTTGTGACCCCGAAATGTTTCGAATTCAGATGACAGGATTCAGACTCTAGGCTTTGAGGCCAGCATCGAAGAAACTCGCTCGTCATTCTGCTCTTCCCCAAAATCTCACGTTCGACGCTACACTTAATCGCTGCCGTCCCAAATTCGATTTGGCCCGAAAACGCTCGATCAACGGAGTTGCGCGAATGCGAAAAAGAGTTCGCGTCAGTTCGCCGTGGGTGTCTCGATGGCCACGTGACAGGGAAGAAGTCGAGGATCGTTCTTGGACGTTTCGCTTGACGCGCCAGAAGGATCTCCTGTCAAATAAAGCGGGAATCGGATGAAGGAGGGATAGGGTGAAAGAGGGAGTGTGTGTGTGTGTGTGTGTGTGTGAGAGAGAGAGAGAGGGAGAGAGAGAGAGAGGGATCCCGCAGTGCTGCGAGATAAAGATTTGTCGCGGGTCGAACCTGGACAGATTGCTGGCTGAAGCTGCCACTCGAGTGTCTCTTCGAGACCTCGCAAATGAACAGCCTCGCTCTGCCGCCATCAGATTGCCTGCCTGAACTTCGGCTAAATAAACGGGCAAGGTCGCGGGGGCGAGGAATTTTAGTTAACTCCTCTCGCAAATCGTTCGCACGGACAACTCTGCCTCAGCAGAAAAAACGTCAAAGGGCTTCTATTTTTTCATGTTGACCCGTAACTACAGATGCAACATATAGAATGTAGACTCTCATAACTTTGTACGCAATGAAATTCATAGAGTTGCCAATGTACACCGAAATATCGGCAAAGGGTATGTTCGAAATTACAGATTCTGCGTACGGTTTCTATATCGAATAAAAATGATTGGAGGAAGCGGGGAGGGGAAGAAGGGAATGGGAAGAAAGGAAGGGTGATAAATGAGTGGGTGCTGCCGATGCGTATAATATCGTGCAAGTTAATAATACAGTACAGGCTAAAGTGAAACGACTGATTTTCAGCGAATATTTGTCCTTCGGAATAAAATGCACTTAACAGGATTCGAATCCGGACAAAAAGTTTGCTTCGACCTACCAGACTGACACGCTGCCGACTTCAATCTTTTAGAGTATAAGCTTACCCTATACATGGATATCTTCCATTTATTTAGTTTTCTTGCGTTCGTTACGTATGTACTGGATAACGTTAAATTTCCCACAAAATGTTGCACTACACTATGCCCTTTGTGGAATACAGTATGCCTCCACACTCTATGGAGTGTGACGATCTTACGATCTACGCTAAACACGATTGAAAGTGATCTCGTTGCGAACATAATCACAAGCCGATCTTAAACATGCCCGCGAAGTAAGCTACTTAAAGCTCCTGCCGTCGGTGGAATGAAGTGTGCGCTCTCGGACAGGCAGTATTAAGCGAGTGGCACAAGTAGCTACAATGGGCTTCCACGAACTACGAGTCCTCATACTTTGACTTTTTATCCTTATTCCTAAAGCGCCCCACACTCATTGCACACCTTCATCCTTGATATCCCTTTCTTCGCTTCCATCATTTCATCTCCTTGCTTCACGTTTTCCTCTTACCGTTATAAACGATTTTTTTGCGCGACATATAAATCCGTCCGTAAGTCGCCGGGCACATATTTTATGAAATGAAAATAATACTCGCTAATTGCCTCACAATGTTTCAGTATGAACACAGATCAGAATTAAGATCAACATCCTGCGACTCAATATCTTCGGACAACGAAAGAATTAAGTAGGTGGAAGTAGAACGGATAAGATTAATCTCGCTTCGGTGCAATAACATTTTCCTACTGTACGTTCTGTAATTCTTGCGAATCATTAGCCCACTAAGTATCTGACCCCAGCCATCGGAGAATCCGTACCGGCAGAGAGTGCTTTTCAATCTTCCGGTCGTTCCCTCCGACCCTTCGATTCGGCGAGACACGTACACAGAATAAAACAGTGAACAAGGGCATCTTCCAACGAGGGCCAGACGACAAGATAGACGAGTAGGAATTTGAGAGAAAGAAAGAGAGAGAGAGAGAGAGAGAGAGAATGAGAGAGAGAAGGATCTACAACTTCCGCACGTTCGGTCCGCGGAAGTTCTTGGCGACGGGGTCCAGCTTCGAAATGTTGGCCGTCGGCCAATGGGACGACGTCTCGCCCCTTCCGGGACGAGCGTGGTACGAGGAGGACGAAAACGACGCATCTCCCGGCATAATGTAGTCGTGAACCATGATTGAATCTGACGACCGATCGCCGCTCCGGACCGCGAATCCGACTGAAAGGCCGGTACACCTGCTCGGGCCTATTCGACTTCCGGCCAGGACCATCGTAATCCGTACGCGTCAGTTTCGATATTCGGGGAACGCGCGATGCGAATGAGACACCCGTTTTATTGCGAAATTCCGATCTTACGAGTTGTCTCTATTCATTCTCGGTATTATTTCTATTTTTTACGGTTACTATTATTTGGCCCATGCACATTTGCATGTTTGGGGTTGGTAACAAGGGATCGATAAACAAACGAGGATAATAGGGTAGAAATGGCGAACTCGTTTTTCAATTTATAAGCCGCTCGGTATACGCACGCGTTTGGGTTATAATTCACGATGCAAAAGTTCCACCCCCCCCCCCCTGCCCTGGTCGCGGGCAAATAAATGATCTCGATTCAATCACCATCCCCGGCGAAACGATTCAATTACCGCGATATTCGCGAAACCGCGAACGTTACGCGCGAAAACAAAATTATAATTAATTATAATTATAATAAGGCACTCGGCGTTCGATCGAGCATCGAATCGTTTAATAACGCTCAACAATTTAGCGGTGCCGACCTGCAGGATGAAAAATATGGATCGCCCTGCGCGTATCTTAACTTCGTTAAATCTGGCTCGAAATGATTTTTCATATTTTTATTCATTTTCTGCGCGAAGGTTCGATAGCCAAAACCCTACCCGAGCCATGAGCTTAATTATATTTGGCCATCCCTCAACGATCCCGATAAACACTGACGTAATTACGGAACGTAATTTAACCTCGATTTTATCGCGACGTACGCGGCTAAATGCGCTTCCAAAAACAATAATTAAAACATTGTGTTCCTTCGCTACGATAGACACAGCCGCGTATCAATATCGTCTTTACCTTCAACCTTCGCGTATCGATAAAGGATGCAAACGAGTGGGATGTTCAAAACTGTACCGAAAACAGAATTTTCGGATGAACCAGCTTATGAGAAAATACTCGTGTGAAGTTTCAAGTTTAAATCTCGACTGTGCGGCTGAAAAGAATGAAATGTAACACGAGGTTCTCAACTTTCTTAGAATGCAGGGGATGAATTCTTTTTAAAAATGTCAGAACAATGCCTGGCAATGTACACGTATCAGATTTCGTTGCCAATTACCTACAAATGTATCCGACCAAGCAACAATCATATATATTTTCACCAAACATTAGAGTACACAACATAGGTTAAAATTACAGGGAATTATAGAGTAGCAAATGATGCTACCAACAAAACGTGGTTCCTTACAATACGATCAGTGGGAGCACATTAACATTTTGTTAAACATACGTCTAACTTGGCATACAAGTCTATAGTCCATCCTACTTTCGACACGCGTCTTTTCTTCCTTTGACAAGGAATGAATCAATAAAGAAGGCTGTGCCGAAGCTGACGTCCGTCGTGCGCGTCAGGCAGAGACGATAATTAAAGTTCGCCGACTAGCTGCGACGGCGTTTTTCGCCGTTATTGCGGTTATTAAACGCGCGCGCCCTGCAAACCGGGTCAAAAGGCTCGTTCCGCTTCGTTGTCGGGCGAATTTTCAATTGCAGCGTCGAATCGACGGCTATAAAGGACAACAGGACAGATCCGAATGCGAAGAAACGAACGACGATGGCAGAGAGCGTGGCAGAATAAGGGCGAGTGAAGGGGGGGGGGGGGGGGTGGAAAAAGGTTGGCCGAACTCGGTCGAGTGAAAGGAAAACGTTGCTCACGCGAGCGCAAACGATACCCTCATCGTCGTATTTTCGAATTAATGAGCCTCGGAGCCCCTGTGTTTCGCTTTGAATTCCTCACTTTTTTTTGCGAAACGTCGAACGATCTCGTCGCTGACGACCGGACGAAATTTTGATCTTTGACCTCCTGAACGACGCCGGCGGAGGAGAGGCAGCGGAGGGTGGACTGAATTGAACTTGATCTCAAAGTATAATCCGGTGCAAGAATGCGTCCAGCGGTAAGCTTTGTTCAATACTAACCGTCAATAATATAATAAATATGTGGACCGTTTATTGTGAAAGTGGTGTAAGTCCATTTAGAAAGAAACTAAACATCACACAAATAAACCGTTTACACCACGTTAATCATAAATTATATGATATCTCGTTTCCTTTTTTAAATATAGACTTATACCACTTTCAAGATAAACGGTCCATATAAAAGAAAATTAAATATGACATAAATAAACCGTTTACACCGCGTTGATCGTAAATTATATGATATCTCATTTTTTCTTAAATATGGACTTACACCACTTCCAAATTAACGGTCCATACGTGACAAGGCGGACAAGCGTGTCAGCCGACCATAAATTGACAGTGAATTCGTGCCACGCTTCCTTCATTGATTTCAAGTTTTACGAGCTCGCCGAGAGGTCAGAAGCATCCAGCGGCAAAATGATCGGTCATTAATGGAGGTTCGTGTTCGCGCGAGATTCGATTCGGAGCTCTCATTACTTCCGATACGGACACGCGCTAAGCTATTTATGCTTCCTAGAATCCGTACAACACATCCCGCCAGATCCTGTCCGCGGATGATGAATCCGCTCGTGAGGACGTGCCTCCCCCCCTCCGACTGTATAAACCATTCGGCCAACCGTCTATGAATCCGCGTCCGTTCGGCCTGCTATTTACTTAGCGACGATTTATTTATTTGCATTTGCCGCCGCCGAGCCACGTCGATACGTATCGGGCGACTGCGATATCTCGAATGCCGCTTGCGGCGCGTCGCGAAACACGGTATCGATCGTGGAAAATGGTCCGATACTAGGTCAGGCTGCGTGTATTAACGAGCTCTGTCTCTCGCTCTCTCTTTTCCAGCTTCTGCCCCGCTCCGACGAGTTCTTACTCCCTCGCTCTTCTGCACTTTTCGCAGTGTAAGCTCTCTCTCTCTCTCTCTGCCTCTCTCTTCTCTCTCTTTCTATCTCTAACTCGCTCGCACGATCTCTCTCTGCCTCTCTCTCTGTCCATCTCTAACTCGCTCGCACGATCTCTCTCCAACTCGCTAACTCCTCTCTCCCTCTATCTTCCGCCTCCTCCATCCTTCGCACGTACGCGTCCAACAGCGACCGTGCACATAACGTTTACGATTCCGTCGGCGATACAACATTATGTCGCTTTAAAAAGCAGCCGAGGCAGGATCGAATACGAGGGCGGAATAATATAACGGGTAGCCGATCATTGCGGACGATTCCGGTGCGATACGAAGGATAGTATCGACCTTCGGCACCGAACGCGCTCACCTTACCTTCCTCTCGCCAGTTTTTCATCCCATCCCACCCCCGGCCCTCATATTCAACCCCATTTTTCCCCATCGCGCCGGTAAACGCGTCCCAATAAAAAAGAAACGACGAGCGAGTCCTCTTCTCAAAAAATGAAAGCTTCCGCCGACGAATCGGGGCTAAGTAGCTAACGTCGCTCTCGTACGTCGTCGAAAAAGTGGCGGGTGAGGGGGTGGCAAATCGATGCGTTCCGCTCGAATTAACAGTTCGCATTTGCACTTGACGATAATTGGCCCGCGGGCAAGAGGCGGCGCCAAATTCAGTCGGGAGGAAAAAAAAAAGAGCGGATCGCCAGGACTGATTTCACGGCAACTTCGCACGAATTATGGAGATGAGTCGCGCGGCAATTACCGGCTCGTTGCTAATTGCAGTCGCCCCAGAGCCGATTGGTAGGGGACGGAGGGAGAATGTTACTTAGAGTCAAATCTCGATTACGGTATTTATGGGCAGCGTCGCGCCGATCGTGAATCGCATAAATTACCTCGTTACGCGGAACGAAACGGTGCAACGGGCGTTCGATTATGCTCGCTGCGTTCCACGGACGGAAAATAGTTGACACCGAAATGGATTGTCACGTCTGCGATTCTTATCGGTCTTGTCGAATCGAGCCGCTCGCCGTACGATCGGATTCACTTTTCGAATATTCAAGTCTTCGACGTCGGGATAGTGATATTCTTTGAAGTAATTTCCGGTTCTTTGAGTTCAGTGCCAATAAATAACGGCCATTGTTTTATGTTTCAAATTTTCTTAAATTTTTGACGATAAAATAGATATTTTTTAAAGAAATTTCAGAATTAAAATGGTCTTTGAACAACGAAAGAGGCTCCAAATATCTACCAAATAATACATTTTACATAATTAAATGAAAGCTACACCTATAACCCTACGTTTCTAATACCCATCTGACATTTGAAAACTACTCTTCTAAAACCGAATTTTGCAAATCAATTTACCCTTCCTCTACCTTCCTGTTTTGTAAACTAGAACTATATGTGGCTTCGTTTGTTTCATACCACACGTCGTTGATTAAATGTCTCAACGCCGAAAGCATCGATTCTTTCAAAGCAAGCTCGGCGAGCTCGCAATGGAGAATGTGGCGCGTGTTTCGATGCAATTTCGAAGGAAAAATATTGGTTTTCGGCGCACCCGCCATTAATGGAACCTTGCGTCGAATTTGTCATACGCGCGAACTGCTACGGCGAAGCTCGCGATCCCGATTATCGGATTTCCAACGAGATGGGAAAGTGTTGCCTCCGCGATAAGACACACCCGCGAAATGTTGATGACGAGGAAATTGTTTAACTGCGGAAATGGTTCTTCGCAAAATTTGCCTCCCACGCGCACTTATCTTATGCGCCTATCGTCCGCTATGAAATCTATTTATCTATTTATTATGGGATGAAAATCGAAGCATACGTTTACGAACACATACATATGACTTATTCTGTAAACTGTCGGATTGACATCAACGATTTACCTCAGACCGTAAAAAAGTACGAGATGAACAAATGATGCAGATTTAAATCCGGTACTAGTTTTATCGTAAGCAATACTGGTTTTATTGATTCGAGTAAATCTTTAGCTTACAAGATGAAAATTCTGACTATGTAGCATGACGATGACACACAGACGCTTTTTGGCAGTAGGAATTTTTGAGAGAACAAAGGGACCGAGGATTTATTCCTTGCAGATTTCGAAAAGCTGCTTTGCAGAAGCGGACTGACATCGGGAGATTATTCGATAGTTCGGGAAGCAGGAGAAAAGTGGTCGAGATTCAAAAGGACATTGCGTTAGAGATCAGGTGCAGTACTTGGATTTGGTTAGGGGGTTCAAGGACGCAGAACAAGGACAGTACTTGAACTATACAACTCGACGTCTATATCTACGCCGGCGATTATGACAGTGGCGTAAGTCGACGATACTAATCATTCTACTTTCTTATTCCATAATGACACCTTGTACCGATGCGAACGAGTCTAGTGCTTCGATTCAGCCAACCTTTGACAAACACCACTGTCATAACCATCCTGACACACAGAACGGGCAAAGCTTGCCGATTGGCCGCAGAAGGACGTTACTTACATTCTTGCTTAAATGTGAAGTATTCTGTGAGATGACGGCACTCGTGGTTACCTCTGAGGAGGAAAAGTGTCGTTGGGTGGCACAGTTTCAGCGCCCACAGGTACAATACGCACTGGAACAAAAGGAGAAGGCATGCCTTAAGTTCAAATTTACACCCAGCGCGCCCAACACTCGCTACATTCGGGCGAAAGTTGGCATCGAGGTCGAAGAATGACATTTTTTTTCTCGCCCGACTTTCCGCCAGCCGTTAAATATTCAGCCGCGTTTCAACCCCGGCGACTGTACGGGCTTCGCGGATTCGTGCGTTCGCGTGCGACCGCTGGCTTTAACGAGGAATTCCGCGAATTCGGGTGTAACGGACACCGCGCCCAACGATCGGACGATAACGCGCGTTCGACTCGCGTAATGCGAACAATGAAAATGACGCGGCCAAAGATACATGCGTGACCGAGGCTCGCACCGCACTCGCGCTCGTGTTTACTGATGGATTTCGATGCTTTGGGTTTTAACCCCTTAACGATTTTTTTTTAAATAAACTGGCAAAAAAAAATCAATTTTCTTTTTATGTAAAACACACACGTTAGAACATTGTCTTGGCAAAGATATGAAAAGAATACAAAATCAATCAAAATTTTTATTTTAATTTTAGCAGCATCAAATACAAATCCGCTCGAATATACTCGAGTGTGCACAGTTTGGCCTGTTTAGCGCGTTCGAATATACTTGAGTGTGCACGTTAAGGGGTTAAAGAAAAGCAACGTTTATTTCTTCTGTGTGTAGAGAGATAGTTTTTTTTTACATTCCTGTTGTCGACTCGTATACTATATTTTGGAGAGAATGGCAGTTAGAAAGCATGGAATTCTTGAATGATAACTGTCGTCAACCGTTAGGATTTGTAGATCTTCCTGGGAATTTATTTATCTTCGAAGGGTTCTGCTAATTATTTAGGAAGGTTTTTTCTTTTTACTTGAGGGCGGCAACATTATATCATAATGCAGCTAGATGCCGCACCGCTATAAAAAAAAATGAGAATTTTACATGGCAAATGACAACTGGATTGCCCAGCCAAAATATTTGAACACGAGTATTGCTCAAGATCGCGACTAAACTCAATATTCAAAAGTCTCGGTATTGTAATCCACTGCACGAAGAATATAAAATTTGATCCGACCGTCCAATTTCTATTCCGAACACAAAGCAGAGGTCTTCGCTGACAGCGGAATTGATCGCTTCATAAAATGAGTCGGTCAAAGCAGACTATTTCGACCCCGGCGGAAGCCTTCGGGGCCTCGAAGGAACCCATCGAGGCTTCCCATTCTGTCGAAAGTCTCGCAAAAACGTTTCGCAATTCGGGGCCGAGCGGTAAAATTATCGTCGCGAGAAATTAATCGCCGCAACGGTGGCATTAAAAGGCGAGCAGTTTTGGCAGAGAAATAGTGGCCGGTGGTCACAACATTTTCGAGCATTGTCTGTTCGGGGGAGGGGGAGGGGTCGAATAAAAAGGCATCGCTCAGCTTTGGCAACGGTCATCCGTCAGTATTCAGCGATCACGTTTTGAGTCGGTTTCGAAATTCGAACAAATGAGCCACCGACGCGTTAACAGTAAAACTGCCAACCTGCCAAATTGACTTTTGACTTTCTATCTTGACCGTTTGAGTCCCGAGCGATTGTGCTGTTCAGACTTTGACGTTTGGTACGGACAACTGATGGTGTAATCAGTCTGTCGAAGTAGCGGTAATGTTATCGATTTTATGAACAATTTAAATTAATACAACAGTTAAAATGGCGTTTTCCGACAGAAAATGAAATTAAAGCTATCGCGCTGTTTGATATTTTTCGACAGTATTTTTCCAGTGGGACTCAAACGCTTAATAATGACTTCCCTCATGAAGGTTTTATATTTCTAAATGCTGCTCGACGCTCAATGAAATAGGACAATTAATCGTTCTCCATTTAATAAATGCAACTGCAAGCGCAGTGACTCTTAGGTAATTCGTTAAATTAAAAAATATATAAAAATCGTCTGCAGTTCCAGTGTCGAACACACCGTCACGCTGCTCTCGAAGCTTCAAATTAGTTGCCTGCTTTGACAGCATCTCAAATTACTCTTCCCAGGGGAAGCTTCCGTAATTGTTAACAAGCGCGAGTAACAACAGTGTTTATGTATCGCCATACTATCTGCTTATAATGAGGGCGGCGTACGTCGTTTGGAGGAAAAATTCAACCTAGCGACTGCATCCACGCTACTTTTAAGAAGAAAGCGAACTTCGCTACTTTCAAAGTAAATTCTTCACATATTGCATGCTGTCAACCGTGAAAGCAGTCCGACTCAGGATAATAAAACAGTTTCTTCTATTACATTAATCCGGAACACTATCCAACACTGTTTGAAATAAATATTTAAATAAATATATTTCAATTCTTGAATTAGGCTCCCTTCACACCTAACGACTCATAAACCGACTGCTTTTCGAACGCATACGTAAAATCGCATTTCCAACGTTCGCACTGCGTCTCCTCAATTAAATGTCACATTAACATCCGCGCGCTGAAAGCGTCGTGACGCTTTACGAACGTCGTGGCCAATCATGGCATGGCAAAAGATCCCACCGTTGGCGGGGGGGAGGCTAAGGGAAGGATTGACTTTTTTGCCCCGAAATTACGAGACGACGAGCGTATCGCTCGGCCGTCGCGGAGTTCAGGGGGAATTAGCCCGACGCGTAGCGTCGCGACGCTCGGATTCGAACGGGCGTGCACGTCGACGGCTCGCGAAGATGAGCGGACGATACTTGGCAGGGAAATTAAGTAGCCGGACGAGAATTCGTACGTACACGCCTGCCCTGAGAACTCAATTTTCGCTGGCTGGAATATTCATCGCTTGAAATGATGACGTACAGAAAACATCGGTAACTGTTATTACCTGGATCGTTTATTTTGAAAGTGGTGTAAGCAAATTTAAAAAAGAAATTAAATATTGCGTAAAATCCATATTTGAAAAACATGAGATATGATATAATTTATGATTAACGTGGAGTAAATGGTTTATTTACGCGATATTTAATTTTTTTAATTAAGTATCAAGTAAAGTCCATATTCGAAAACAGTGAGATATGATATAATTTATGATTAACGCGGTGTAAACGGTTCATTTTCGTGATATTTAATTTTCTTTTAAATGGACTTACGCCACTATCAAAATAAGCCGGCCTAACGATGTACGACAAACGCAATTTGCCCTCCCCCCCCTCCCCCACGACTTCCCGTGTCACCCGACGCATCAACCCGATCGATGAAACGTTAACAAAAAACCGTACGACAAAATCGTGCGTAAAGGACGAGAAAAAAAGCGAGCAGGAACGTCGCTGACACGCAAGCAATTTCAGCCTAACCTCGTTACATCCGACCGCACGAACTTCAAGCAGCATCGTGACTCCCGTTGCAACGCACCTCGACAACCTTCCAACACCCGCGGCCACCCCTCAAGTTCCGCCACTTCGCATTTTTCCAACGCTCGAGCGGAGCCCAAAAAATACGGCCAAAAATTCGAAGTGTAAAAACAGTCGAGCGCCCGTTCCAAAAATACCGAATAACAAACTGTGCGCATTCTTGGCCTTTGTCTCGCCAGAGAATTCCAAAGGACTCCATCAGCTGGCAGTTGGCACTCATTATTATTCGAACGATTGAGGATCCGCATTGCGTAAATGCGCACAGAAAGGACGCCACGTGCTTCTCGGCCGGGGAGCGGCGTCGTCTCGTGACGTCACGCGCCTCTCAGCTTCTCTCGGCGTAGCTTGGCATCGGGAGCCGACGTTCGAACGGTCGACTGTAAATCGGCTGACCCGTTTCCGAGAGGACACGACTTGAGGAACGATGTCCTCCGATCTGAGATTTTCTTGGCAGGGAGGGCACTTTCCTTTAACGGGCGAGCACGGTGTCGTTCGAAAATGGCGGAGGGGCTTATGGTTGGGCGATTGAAAGCGAGGTTTAAGCGATTGGGGTAGGGAAGGGGGGAGGGGGGCTTGGGGGTAGATTCCTATAGTCCTGCGTCGCGATATACAATGACACGTGGGAATCTCGGCGCTTAAAAGCTTACTTTCTGTCAGACGGACATCGTACTACGATGGTTTCGACGACGTCCGTAGGAAATTGGTTTATTGAGATAAAGTGAAATGTGAAAGGTGGGAGTGAAGCTGATAGAGGCGGTGGAATGGTACGGTTCGGCTTAATACTGACTCTCAAAATCGTCTGTATTTCACGATAACATGATTCTTTCTCTCCCTCTCTCTCTCTTCCTCTCTCTCTCTCACACATTCTCACACACTTGCATTCGATCACACGTTTTTATGCACCACATTCGCAAATAGAAACAAATGGGAATAACGGCAGAAAAATTGAAATATCAGTATAGCAACTCGTGAAATATAAAACTCGCGTCAATTTATACAGTGTTAAATTTCGTTCGTCGCAAGTAATCTGAGCGCAAATTTGGATAATCTGGGTTAGTTGTACCGGTGATTATGAAGGAAAGCCGTCAGAATAATGCAAACAAGTATTTTAATTGCTCGTTTCAGCAAGAAACGTAGATTGAAAAAACAGATCAAGTTGCTCGAAATCTTGACTTCGGTCAAATTCACAATAATCGGTATAATCGTTTATTTCGACCTTCGCTGTTAATTAGAACGATACGAATAACTAAACTCATGTCTTTCGCACTGTAAAGTTACCAACGTTAAGCAGTGTAGGACAACTATTACTTCGTTTCAAAATGTAACCACCGAAATACCGTTCGGTCCTCCGACATTAGCATAATTGAGATTTGTCTTCGAAGTTCGTCGGTAGTTAACGGACCGAAATGCGAACTAATTTGCCTCGTGCAACTTGGAGATAGTTTGTATTGCGAAGTAAAAGAATGTCAAGGTACCCGCTCAATTCGAATTAACGTCGGACGCCCGGTTGCGTGCCAAGCTTCGCAAAATGAATCCCGTTCGATTCATGACACTTTCATCCCCTTAGCACTCCTTTGATTAAAATCCGCATCCCCTCCCGCCCCCGGACGATACTGCGACGATCCGATTCCTTGTCGAAAACGTTGATCCCTCGCCGTCGCTAATTAACCGTCCGCTCATTTTCGCCAAATCGCCATTAATTACTCCCTCGTCCGCTGAAAAAGCTGCTCGACAAATCTTTTTCGCGCTGCTCACGAACGGCTAACGAGCGAAAATAATTACCGTCTCCGACGAGCATATATATATATATGCAGGGTTGTGCGTAATTCGCGACAAAAGGGAACAGAAGGTCACTCGATGAAAAACGACATCAGAAAATCGTTAAATCGCCTGAACTGCCGCGTTTAATCAAATTTCCAGGTTCGTCTGCTAGAAGCAAACCCTCTTGGCACGTAATACGCGCAGAAATATATACCGAAAAACGAATTAATTACACTCTTTCTAGCCCCAACCTTTATTACGCCTCACGCGCAATTTCAGCCGGCGTTGGCGGCACATTTTCCAAATTAAAACCTGTCAACTGGACAAAAAGAGCGTTCGCGTGCTTTCATCAGGAGCTTCAGGTAGGAATGCGAAAGATTACGTATGCAGAACGGGCACGAAGGGCAGCCGGCCGGCGAGAGAGATTCAAATTCGACGAACTTGCCGGCGCGCTTCGAATTCATGCGGGCTTGTTTACATTAAAGTAACGAAAACAATCCTGTCCCGCGAGCGAGAACTTCCCCCCCCCCCTCCCCCGGGGCAGGGGAGGGGGGATGGCTTACCGACGGAAGCGGATAAATGACAGCCTGGATCCCATCTATCATTCATGCGCGCGACCGCAAACCGCACCGGTCGGCGTTATATATATTTGATTATCGCACACCGTCGGCTAATAAATCCGACGTATTTTGCGCCAAAGGCGTCCACGAAACGTTTTCAAAAAATCGTTCCCCGAGTCGTTCGCGAGATTTCGCTCGGCGTAATTCGAATTGGCCGGTCGATACGGATTATTGCGCATTTGCGCCGACGACGGTCATTAACGGATTAATCGGCGCGAAGTCGATTACGTTGGCATTCGATGTCTGAACCCAATTGCCTAATTAATATGTCGGGCTACACTTCCACAATCGCGGCATTAATGATCGCTTCCTATTGTTATTGGCCGAATCGGCGGAATACCTTGAGGCCAGCGATCGGTTTAAAATATCAACTGCAGCTGTTTATAGTACAAATCCTACGGTTGCTCTATTTATAGTACCCACACAACATTTCACATTGTACGTAACGTCCCGCATGTGTCCGCGATGTTTGCAATATCGATTCGACTTCGAGCCGAACGAAACGTTGTCAGTTAATGTATTAATTTAACCCATTATCCGCCAATGTCCCATTTTGTGGGACATAGTCTCAAATTGTTTTCTTTTAATGACTGCAACTTCAATATGTACAGTTAATTTTTTATTTTGCATACATATATATATATATAGTAGAGGAAATTGAAAAATAAGCCAAATTTCAACCATAACAAGGGCTTCGAAAATTTACACTAAAGAAATTTTTTATTTTTGTTTTTTTGTATTACGGCGGGTAATGGGTTAAGGTTCTGTTATCATCGAAGCTCATATGAATCATATCAAAAAGTTGAGTACAGCGTCTGCATGTGCTGCGTATCGCTCTACATGCTGAAGTATTTGACTACGGTAATTGTCAAGGCAGTGTGTACGAATGGAGACATACGTGCGTTTATGCGAGGCCTCGCGAACTGGCAGTAAGGTAAACAGTCGTTAAAAGTAAGCGGTAGTGAAGAATCGATATCGCGCCGCGTGAGCCATCTTTTATTCATTATGTATACGTTAACAATGCGACTTAAGAGGGGGAGGGAATATTAACGTACAATATGCGCTCTGCAACGCTGTACACAGAATTAGTATGCGCACGTGTGAACAGTCCTGTATTTATGTCTACAACCCGTACAGGGTGGTCACGGAATTTTGCGATCCGGCTTTCAGAGAGCTCGAACGAGAAATAAATGAATGGAATCTTTTTGAAATGAAAGCAATGCTAACAGCTTTTGTATAGTAATGTTTTTTTCAATCACTCTTATTGAACGAAAACTAGAAATATTTATAAATTACCAGTATGCATATGGGAACATAGATGCATCTCATAACGTAACAAGTTGCAAATGATGAACCGAAAATTTAAACGAAAGTAACCGTTGATAATGCATTTTTCGACATAAAATAAAACAAACGCCGTAGTATCGAATAGAATTTTCTAACAGTATATTTCCAATCACCCCTGGGAGTCAAACGATTAAAACACTCCGACGCTTAAGGAGTTTGCGTTATTTCTCAACATTGCCTCAAAATATAAGATTAAATGCTCTACAATTCACCGGCGATCATTAAATATATTATATTAAATACTTATATTAAATACTCCACGTTTTAAATACTCTCCCTTACATTAAATACTCTACATTTCAAGTCCCAGACGTTATGCTACGATTCGAATATAGACTCCACGTTTACCAGGAATTTCCACGTCGAGCGCTAATTAACCGATCCTAAGAATATTAACGAACCATCAGTTGCCGCACAGATCAAAGTTCGCCAACCGTTCCGAACGCCACAAAGGCGAATCGCGCGCAGATACAGGCTCCTCCGCAAAACGTCCGAATGCAAGCTATTATCGTACGAACGCGCACCTGCACGCACTCTGCAAGTCGGGCTCGCTTGCAGAGACACGCGTGCACATACATGTAAGTACGCAAACGGCGGAATTGCAGGAATGGAGCGTGTGCATTACGATACCGACATTGTCCGCGACCGTAACGTCGGCAACCGGATTACGAGAGTCATTCTCGTTTTATAAGCCCTTTCCGCGACTCAGCCTTCCCCGGCATTCAAAAAGCTTTAATGAACCTCATTCTCAACTCCCTGCATTCTTTCTTCCGATGCGAGAAAGTCGAGCAGGACCCCATGAGATCCGACACATTTTTAGGCGACATTGCGCATTCCGAGCGCGAAGCAATCATAATAATAATGATGGTAAATAATAATTATGAGCTGGTCCAGCTGGTTTGAAAATGTGCAGGGTTGGGGGGAGGGGGCATATTGGATTGTTCGGTAGGATTGTGTAATTCGGGTCGCATGATAAAGGTAACGAGAGGAGAGCGAATAACGGTCGGATAGGTTACGACTGTACTACTTAGCGAGGTGGACGGTAAACAGAGAATAATGTTGGGTAATTGAATGGAATTTAGCCCAGTAAGGTACATCGTTCCCAATTGAAGGATCGAGTGACTCGGCATGTCTCGGAATCGCTCACGAAGAAAGCTGATGATACCGTGAACCGATCCGTACGCTAATTGAACGTTCGAGTCTCGAAGTCGTGGAGTATAGAAATTACTGTTTGTACGAGACACCCTCCCACCCCTCTCCACCCCAATGTGTACAGTCGCGATATCCACTAGAATGATATGTATTGGCATCGCATAAATTCAGCGGTAGACGGACAACGGTGCGCCGTCCTAATCATCGTGCGATCGCAAACAGTAATTAACTTCAACGGCAAATATTAGTACAGCGACTACAATTGCCGTGTCGACGGTACGAGCGGCGCATTATTGTGACGCGTATGCGAGACAATGCGTGCACCCGGATGCAACTTTTGCGCCAAGTAGCAGCGAAAATGTTGGCCGATTCGAAGGTGTGACAAAACTTGATATTATTTGGACGACTCGTCTGGCAGGGTGCGTCTGGCAGGGTGCGTCTGGCAGGGTGCGTCTGGCTGAGTGCGTCCGCTCGGCAGACGGATCGAAAGTCGAGAAGTCACGGTCGCGAGGGGTGGCTCGAAAAAGCAGAGTGCAAGCTGTTACCCGTCGGCCAGCGCCTTATTTATCGTCTTGGCAGCGGTTCGTGGTCCAAGTCTCTGCTGGTCGTGGGTGGCGTTAGTCATCGTTCCCACCGGATTCCTGCCCAGGTAGACGAAATCTTACGAGAGTTCTGCGTCTCGGATCCTGGCCGCATTCCTCTCGGCTTCTCGAGCGATCTCGAGCGATCTCGAGCGACTTCGCTGTCATCCTCGCGGACCAAGATCGAGGCTATTAAAAAGCTTCTCTTCCTCGTGACTCGACGTTTTCTGACGCGGCGATACACTTTTTGCCGCTTGACCCGCGGCCAAAATTAGAGCGAGTCGTATATCGTGTCATGAAGCGGAATTTTGTAAGGCGAGGTAGAAGTGATAAATCGCATTGTTAAACCGTGGCAAGAAGACGGTCTAGCCTCCTCAGACAGGAAGGTTCTTCAGCAATCGCGAGGACGGACAGACTTATCTGTCTATTGTCATTCTTTTTCGGATTCCTCTTCCGGCAACAGTCTGCGTTTTTAAACCGAAAGATTAGCCGTTGACAGTTATCTTAATGGAAGCGACAGGCTGCAATTTCATTTTTCCATTATCACTTCTTCCAGGCTCCATCCGTCGGGTCCAGCAAAATCGTTGACCTTGGGCTGTTTCGTCCGCTCTTCCATCTCGCGACATCGTCCGGTAATTCGTTTACCTTCGCAATCGATCGTGGCCCTCAAAGGCTTCCCTTACCTCACCTTTGCGTTTTCACGAATCATTCGCCCTGCGCTCTTCGTTGCCTGTTGCCGATGGCAGTCTCGTCCTGAACGTTTTGACTATTCTAACTCTGGGATTCATATCATCTGAATACGATTTATCTATTTAAATTTAAGAAAAAGAAGAGATTACAAAAGATGAACTTAAGTCTGCTCGCCTCTACGTCTGTGCCTCTGTATTTATACTTTCCACCTCGACCTACGCTCTCTGCGCATTCATCACTACCTTTCGTCCAACCACCTACCGCCCTTCGCTTGTTTGCGAACACGTGGTCTATGGCATCGTATACCCACCGTACGCAAAAACGCACTCACACCCTCCCTCTTTCCTTCCCCATCTTCCTCTCAAGTTCAACACACCCTACATAATTTCCACTCGATAACAAAATCATGCGACACCTATCATTCCTTTCGACACATCCCGCGTTTTCATCCAGTAATTCGCTTATCTCGACAATCGATCGCATCAAACACCCAGTACTTCCGGTTACCCCCACATCGATAAACCTGATGGCAAAACGATCAGCGGGAACGATCGCAGAATTTCGCTCGAAAATTACACCGAGCTCGATCATCCCCGCCTCAGGATTCTTCCTTTATGTCCCCGACCAATCTCTTCCCACCCTTCCATCCTCGCCCCTCCCATCAGCTCTCCTCTCTCTGCCCAGCCAAGTTCTCTCTCCGGACTGCCTCCTTCTCCCAGCAGCTTCCCTCTCGTCCCTCTTTGTGTCCTGTCCGTACTCTCTTTGCCGAGGATCCTTTCATCGCCTTCTTTCAGTACCTTCCATCTCCTTCCACCTCCTTCCGTTCCCAGCTCATTTCATATTCCCTTTCACCGCCAATTTCGCGTCTGTGCCCGCTCCGCGTCTTTTGTCTTCGCCGACTTCGTCCTTCCGGTCGGTCGCTCGGTCGCTCCGGGACGCGGCCGAGATTTTTGCTGGACGCGTCCGCGACGTCCGACTGACTCTCGGCGGGCAAAAGGCTTTCCGGGTCTCGGAAGGATCCGCAGCCGGGTACACTGCAGATGGAGAGTATCGATCTTGCCCTGCTTCGACGTGTCTCGGATCGCACCAACACACACAAGTAGGCTAGAATACGTGCTGCCTAGAGGTATAGGATGAAGCACGCGCGCGCGCGCGCTCGAGTATACAGGAGCAGGTACAATGACGATCGCGGATTCGCAGGAGAGCTAAGCCATATCTGAGCAATGGAACGTGCGCGCGCGCGCGCTCGTAACCCGGAAATGCGAAATGTGCGAGTAAAGAAGGCGAGATGCGCTGGCGCGTCGAGATGCACTTAGGGTGTGCAGGTGGAGGGTTGTTTATGCGGGCCCTGGCGCGTGTTCTGCTCTCTCGCGGGATGAGGGGAGGGTGTCTTTTGAGGGTGGTTGTCGCGGATGCTTTGCTGAAGATACAGTGTGATGGGGAAACCTGTGACCAGCGTCAGACGCTGACCCACGCAGGATTTTTAAATGATGCACGCGTTGGTTTCTATAAACTTATTTTTTATTTATTACTTATTATATTTCTTTGAGAATCGTTCCACTTCACTTCTTCTTTTTCCCCACAGTCTCGTACTATTTTATTAAATTATTACATTTTTTAAAATCTAATTCAGCGTTAGTTTTGACCGTCTTATCGACTATACCGTTTCTTTAGGCATGACACAGATTTATCCAACTCGTCCCCGTTGACGAGCGTAAACTCGCGAGAGTTCAGGCAAGCGAACGGACTAAACGTGAATTTTTCTACGGCTTCCAATCTAACACGTTTGTTCCACATTTATTTTCCACCGACCCCTTCGAAAATGTTCGTTTACCTACACGTTCGTCGAGCAACCAATTCGCAAGATTTCAAGAAAAAAAAGAAAGCTCTTTAATCGCTGATGTTTGCCGTCCTTCAAGGCGGTTCTGTACATTTTCTGAGAAAGCGGAAGGGCGAGTCGCAGGAGGAAGTCGAGTAAAGTCCGGAATGGACCGAATTAAAGACGACCTAACCCGCGGACGGACTTTAATGCGGATACACAAGAAATCACTCTCCAGTCCCACGTCCGAGTCTCGAAAACTAGTCCAAACAATTCGCATACGCGAAGTCCGTACGTTCGCGGAAACTCATCGTCTCAAAGCACCTAGCAACCTCGACCTAGCGAATTCAACCGGACGCTAATGGAAGCAGAAAAAGCGCATTATCCGCGTCCTCTGCCATCACTCTTTTCTCTCCGAATGCTTCGCAGCCTTTCTCTCGGCGTCGGCCAACTTTAGATTAATTCCGGTGCGTACAAAAATTTGCCCTCGGAGTCGCGTAAACTATCGGTGAGTAGGCATCGAAATATATGTTTAATAGAAATAATTGGTCATTTACTTACAGTAATATATAGGTTACGGTAAATGTGGATAATGTATAATTACGTGTAATTATCGGTTAATTTCATAAATATTCAAGAATTTATCACGCATTTAATTACATTTATTTGTAAAAATTATATGAAATTGTGGTAATATATCCTTACCATATTTGATTGTATGTTTAAAGAGGCGGATGATAAGGATGATTTAAAGAAAAGATTTTCTTTTAATAACGACACTGTTAGTCTATGCTTCTCGTAAAAAAATACTTCAATAATAAGCGGTAATTAAAGGTACACGATCGCCACATTAATCACATTGAACGTAACATATATAAATACAATTCATTTCGCGCTTCTCCCACACGAAATTAAATCAACAGATTAAAGATATTAAAATGTTAATAACGTGACAATGTTAAGTCATCGTTTCTACTGTAGAAACGTATTTACAAGATAATATTCTAATTCTAAGGAAACGTAGAGGTAACGTGGCACATTTTCTTTGAGCTAAAATAAATTCAAAGATATGAACCCGTTTCGGGTGAAGCCGGTCGGTCGTTACATTATCCGCCTAAAATCATGGGCGAAGAGTGGCCAACTGGCGCCGAGCATCTCGGATTGCCTTGTCGGGGGAATAATTACGCGCGTCGCGTAACAATGGCCGATAACCGCGGCCGGAGCTTGGAAATAGAATAGAAACACCGTTACGGCTGACATTACAATGCCAGTTTCCCTTCCATTCTAACGATCGCTTCTATTCGCCTACTTTTTCCGCTCGCATGCCGATCTCATCCTCCGCCATTCTCTCCATCTTCAGTCTCCGTCTACCTCCCTCCCCCACTATCTACCCTCATCCAATCCAACTATATTGTCCTTTTCGAAGTTTCCTCCGCCCAGTCTTACATCTTCACTCTCAGTTTTCAATGAAGCGCAGTTTGCATTCCGCATTCGAGACGCGGAATACGACGGAATCCTTTAAAGAGAAGCAATCGTCGGACGTGACGGAAGGTATGGCGTAGGCGGATGTGAGTTTCGGAGGCAAAAGCCGAGGTAGGGAAATTCTAGCGAAGAAGCATCAGCGTTTTGCGAAATGATTTCTGTGTACTCATAGTGTCAATTCTTTACAATTTTCGGAATTTGATCTGGATGATCTGATTTTGGGGAATGAAGAATGAAATTATTTGAAACCATACTGACCGGGTTCATTTGAATTTTGAATTCCAGCTGATTGTTCAAGGTAATTTCCTTTTAATTCTGTTTAACGTTCAATAAGATAAATACACGTTTAAATCTGTCCTGTTTGATACGTTTATATGCACTGACTTACATCGATGTCACGATGGTATTTGAATTATTCAGACAATTCTAATATATTTTATGACAGCACTATGAAGTACGTCAATACAATTTCAAACACTATAAATTGGCTTAGTGACATAACACCACACGAATGTGAAAATCGATTACGTTGGAAATACCGTCAAGGACCAAAGATTAATATACAGATGCTGACATTGTTGACGCACGGACGACCGGGTGGGAAATTAGTATACGTCCCGGGCGCGAAGTTCGGCGTTATCAAAAGGAGATGAACACGGGAAGCCGGGAGTTTCGGTCAAAGTCCAGGACATTAACGCCCCGAAGTTTCTGAATTACGCCGGCCGGTAGGCATACAAAGCGTAACCCCGCCGCGAAATTACCGTCGCCGATCTCCAGGCACACGTCCGCCTAGCCCGTAGCCGAAGAAAGTAAATTAATTGGGAATTAGTTGAGAGGATCGTTAATTAGCGAAGTCGATAATTAGCTGTCCTCGCCATTAGACGCCGAGCCGAACCTTCTTTCCGACTTTTCTTCGCTGTCCGAACGATCCGGCTTCGGATTTTTCATAAACACTTTTTCGCTCTCATCGACATTGTGTCGGCCTCTCTGCTTCTTAACGGGCGGCTCCTCGACTCTCATGACCAGAAGCTGCGATTGTGCGGAATGATTCAAACGTATAGAAGAAAATATTGTTTTACTCGTAAACTGACAGAAAGACAGTGTATAATTGGTCGAGTTCAAGCGTACTTTTGGAAGACGAATCAAAAGATAACGGGTGAGAGAGTTTTGGCGAAAAATTAGGAGCTACCTTACGTTATTGGCCCGAGAATGTTTCGAGTAATCCGACGAGCCACTCGATTTATTCTTGTTGCGCTGTTTTCGACCGGTAGTCCCTATTGTTGACAGAAGTTTCGCAACGAGTCAAGTGTAACCAGAACCCCGTTGGGAGACCTCGCGCTAGACTTCAGTCCTCGTTTCCGCGTTTTTCGACGATCAATCGCCACCGAGTCTCTCCTCGATCTCTAATAATAAGCCGCGAGCCTAGTTACCACTGCCGACTCACAAATCGTTCTCAGGCCTCAATTTTCGACCCAGCTCGCAACTTACACTCCCACCATTACACAATGCTTCTTATCGCATAACGAACTGACCCACGACTCTTTCCTCGTCGCGAACTTATTCCGAGCCCCGCTAAGCTCGCCGTACGCCATTGAAATGTCTTTAATAGACCACTCGATTGTCGCCGGCAAGCAAGGGAGGAACGTGGTCGGAAGAAAAGCGGCCGACGCTGCGCGTCGATAAAAGGTAAAAAGAAGACGGCGGAAAGTGGAACAAAGGCTCGCCAAGAATCTTTTTCCCCTCGGTAATCTTACGCGCGTCGGACGCCGTGCGCTTTGAAAGTCCATTCGAAAGTTTACAGCGGTAAGCGACCATTATCCCCTGATTTAGAATTCCCGCATGGACTTCTTCCACCGTCATTGTCCGTATTTCGCTTCGGGTAAGTAAGCGTACGCGAACCCGCACTTTCGAAGGGTATAACGATCGTCGATGAAGATCAAACACTGGAACGATCAAAGGTTCTCGCGACGATGAACCGTAGATCGCATGATTAAGCTGTGCTATCGACGAGTCGATGATCAAGTGCGTTGAAGTACGATACACTATTTCAGAAAGTAAGATGATTCGAGAAAAAGTCAGTATCCACGCATGATTGCCTTTGATGATCACTCAATGTCATGTAGAACTTTAGTTTATTGAAAATAAAATGAAGCTGCATGAGGCAGTGCAATGACAGTTGAACGCATTCGGAACGGTCAGTACGAGGACTTTCTATACACTGTTTCATTCGGCCGAATATGCCTGTGAAACATATTCTTAGAGAGATGCATATTACAGAAGCAAATTTCTTATCGACACTACTCTTTACATACTATTTAAACAAAACCTATTGATTCGAGATTTAAGGCTTTCGCGGCCATTATTATTGAAAGTACATTGAATGGCAAGCAACTGATCCCAAACGCGGCGACCATCCGGAAGTCTATACTTTCAAAAGCTATCGGTATTACTTTTTGTTATTAGTAATGTAATGGTGATAAGTAATGGGCAGAGTAGCCGGACAGGTCGGAGACTTTTTTTCCGAATTGCACGAGTCTTTTAACCAACATTCTCTCTCTCTCTCTCTCCAACAACCGAAGAAAGACCCGACAGGTGACACTCGACCAGAGTGGCATCTAGCGAGGGGATGCGCAGGGACATTGCGGCAAATTGCACACTTACGTTGCACACTCTCGCCAACCGTAGAACGTCGCGGGATCGAATGAGCTTGTCCGAGAACGACACAACTTAGACAAGAACTAGAATTGCGCCACGGCGCCGAGGGTTGACCAGCTGCGGTCGAACCCTGCCCAAGATCCGACTTTCACGGGACAATGCGTTTAGCCGGCTAAACGCTTCTTCCTCGCACCCGCGACTCGTTCGCCAATTCCTGGGAATAGCCCTGACACCGAGCAATTCCGACCAGTAGACTCTGCCTTAACGAGAGTTCTCGAAAGAAATTCCGAATCGCAGAAGTACGCCTTTTTCGCAAGTTGCGCGATGTAAATAATTCGTGGAGGAAGCGCCGTATAAAAAAAAATATTTAAAAAAGAATAAAATGCTTATATATACTTAAATAATAAAAAATAATAGTATAAAAAGAAACAAAAATAATAAAAATTTAAAAGTTCTTACTTTTAGACTGTAATCATGATAAATCCGATCGGTAACTTTTTATCGAAAAGTGGCTTCCGTCACATGGGAAATAGGCGAGTCAGAGGCAGGAATTACGTGGATTATCTTAAGAGGTCGGGAGTCTAGGTCGTTGATCAGAAGCGTTTGAGTTTCGAATGACTACTCACCTCGATGCTGAAGTAACCTCTGTCTACGTAATCGCCGAGGAAGAGATACTTTGTCGAGGAAGGTGGGCCGCCCACCTCGAATAACTTCATCAGGTCATAGAACTGTCCGTGAATGTCGCCGCACACTGAAACAAAGGAAGACGGTGGTCAGACATTGTGCCGCTCATGATGTGCGGTTGTATGGCGGTTGAATAGTGGGCTTTATCCAGTCTATTTTATTATCTTAAGCTACTGTACTGCTAGTAGTAGGAGTACTGCTTTGCTGCTGATCATTCGAACGTTATCTCGGATATCTTGTCGCTAATGTATCGCAGCTGATCTAAACATCTAATTTCTTCCACGAGACTATAGCTAGAACGTGCATAAGCCGTAAGACTGCCGGCCGAGCAGTGACCCGTTTCCGGTACGGCAAACGCGTACTACCGCGAACTTCGTCCAACATGTCACAAAGCGTGTCAGTGCTGTTCCCGTTTCTGCATACGGCGATCAGAATTTAAGGCGCTCAGCGAAAACGGCAGAGGTGAAACGTAAAGCGAAGTAATTCTTCGAACTTTGACTTTGCGCTTAATCCGCTGTAGTTTGATCATTAAATGGAAAAATATTCAGAGATTCTTCGAGGCTCCTTTTAAAAGAAGAATTCCGAGAGTAGCCCTGTGTTTAATTTCTTTAGTTTAAATTTACGAAGTCCTTGTTATGGTTGAAAAATGAAGGAAATTTCAACCATAACAAAAGCTTCGCAAATTTAAACTGAAGAAAATAATATAAAATATTATAACCTGTTCTTCGCAACCCTATTATACATTACTATCTTCGTTAATATTATTTAGCCGAAGAACCGAATCCTTTAACGAGAGCAGCGTAAGTCAGACTACGAATACACAACATTTTCGCTTATAGTATCATACTATGAAAACATAGTCTGCAGCGACTTTGAGTTCTGCGTGTACACCTGTACCACCCGAAGACCATTGCAGTGGGCGGATGTACAACTCCGCAAGCTCGAAGCTAAATTGAAACCATATTCTACCGTCAAACTTGAATCGGCCTCCCCAAGCCCAAAGGCAGCGCCGCCGCCGAACGCGATCGTCTTCGTCGAATAACCTCCCATTCCCTCGGCTCGACGAGCAACAGTGCTCATCCCCGATGATCGATTCGATCCGTATTTCCTCGTCGGAATGAGAAACGGCGAGCGTAAGCGTCGCGCGCGATTAGTCGAGCAGGATTAATGCGTCCGGCGTATCCGATGTACACACGTTCCTCGAGTTCTTGAGCTCGGGCAAACTTGTTTGCAAGCGTTCAGTGCCGAAACTACCGACTACCTCTGTATCACCCTGTAAGTGATAGCACCACAGAGAGAGAGAGAGAGAGGAGAACACTAAGCGCATGACGAGCCCGAGGAAGACTTCCATCCCTTACTCGAAAGTGGAAATTATCGGATATTCAAAATGTCCGAAACTTTCCCGTCGTTGTCCTTACGTCAACGCACGTTTGTCAATTAACACGTTGATCGCCCAGCGTGAATAGGTAGAGTCTCTCCGTGGGCCCAATTCAAACTAGCAGTCGGTAACATAACGTAGTCATCATTGAACCTTCGGTTCATGTATATTTTATTCATCTTATGTTAAGTCAATTTATTTCGTTGTATTATATATCATATATATTTGTCATATTTCAATTTTTGTACATTTCTAATTTGTTCATTTTATATAAGTATGTGTACTCGTCATTATTGTGAAGCAACTGAAGTTGTTGTCAACTACGTACAAAATTCTGTTTCAATTCAACAAAGAAGAATGTCATCCGCGGACGGAAGGGAGGGACATAGCCGTCACCCAAGCAGGGATGACGGTTAGGTTTCCGCAGGGGCTCCGTCACCCAAGTACGGATGACGTGGCGCGCAACGTATCAAACTCCCCGTCGGTCGTCGACGTCGCACGCGAACGGAACGACGCTTGCGGCCGACGTCGTGCCATGATTGCAGCGTGCCGAGGCATCGTGCGCCTATATTCGAAATGCGCACCCGTACGCGTGCATATTTTACGTACGTATTACCTGGATCTCCGCTCGAAGCGTATATCATATACGGTCGCGGCTGAATAATGTATCCGGCCGGATCCATACGCGAGGCGCGTACGTGTAACGCCGTGGGGGTAACCACCCCCTCAGGGGGGGTTACAGAAATAAACGGCCAGGTAAGAGTCCGAGCCAGGTGCAAATGTCTAAATTTGCCCTCCTTCGCGGCACGATAATGAAAGGCGGCGATGAATAAGTCTCGAGTTAAACCTGCGTGCACGGAAGTCGGACACGCGTGCCGTACCGTGAACGTACGAACGAGTCAGTTCGAAGCTGTCGCTAATAAGCGACAACTCGCAGAGTCGCTTGATGGGGGACAGGTGAGTGGGATAAGGTCAGCTAATTCATCGGGCACTTTCCGGGTAATTCACCCCCTCCTCCTCCATCCCCGTTCTGGGATGTATAAATAATCTGCGCGTGACGGGGGCCGGAAAATAGAAGAGACCCGACGCCGCTCGAACGGATTACACGGGCTCTCGGGTGACCGAGGAGAGGCGCATTCCATTTTTTAAAGACACGCCTCATTACCTTCGCCGAGCGAAATAGATCGCTGGAATAGAAAAAATGACGCTCAAGTGCGCCGAGGGGTTGGAACGGTATCAATCTGACGCTTTGCGGCGAGCGTGGTCAATAGGGTGGCGTATGATTCGGTATGAGGGAGGGAAGTGGAATGCGGGAGAGCGAGTGTGTGTGTGGTATGCCTGCGTAGCGTGTAACATTCTAGCCAAGAGTGAGTCTTTTAAGTGGCTGTATATACGACACGTGCGGATGGGATGCATGGGAAACGAATGGTTGACAAAAAGAAAAGTGTACTTAACAGTGCGAGTTCGGAAGAGTATTGTGTTCAGCCAGGAATTTTTATTAATCCTATCGTATTTTTTCTCAATCCTCTTTACAATCTCTCCCATCCTTTACTTGATTTCAGACACACTTACTCATCTTTTATTAACCCATTGGCTGCCACGATCCCCATTTGCGGATTTTGGAATTTATATAACTATACTGTTACACAACCTTTTTTTTTTTACATATATACAACTTATTTGGCGAACAGATTTCAAAAAATAAATTTGGCAGTTAATGGGTCAAGTATTAATTTCTACAATAGTGATGCTAGCAATTTGGCAAAGTGAGGCATTCACTGTTCAACGATTTAAAAAAAAAACGTCACACGTAACCCCAGTCCAACTCTTCAATCATAACGAACGTGTTACGAACGACAGCGACGAAAAACGAGTCAATTGGGCCGTTCGTTCGGCGAAACGGCGTGAATTCAGGCCAGTTCGGCAGCTTCCAGTTCGGCAAGTTGTAAATTATCGGATATTCCGTACGACCTCTGCGCAAACCTTACGCGAGGAGCGAAGCACGTGTAAAACATCACACGATCACAATTCGGACAACGTTCGGCCCCGTCGCGACATCCGGTGTCAATATTAATCCTTTTCCGCCTGGAAAGGCCCGAAACGAAAATTTCATCGAGCCACCGACCGCCGTTAATTAATACGCCACCCCCGCGCGCAGCCCGCTCGACGCTCAAAAAGTTGGCAACTATTTTCGATAATCGTTAATCGATAAGCTCCCCTTATTTTTAAACCGTGCCGGCGGTGGGCACCCGGTAGGTGCAAATTCGTCGGCAGCGAAAGAACGGACGGCCGTCCGTTTCGGGGATAATTAAAGCCACCGGGTGGCATATAAATATGAGCTCGCGGATTGCGAAGCTTGGGGAAAGTAATGGCGAGATGTATATATATATATATTATTATATATAATATTTATTTACTGCTCTAAACTGGTTAGTTTACATAGCAGATACAGTATAGTTACATTACGGTCGAGTAGTACAATGAGTACGCGTGATGAGTTCTAACGATACATATATATACTTAATCTTAAATTTTGATATTACATTGTTTTAGAAAATTGTGAGTAATATTTAACCCGTTAATATCGGGACCGTACAAGAAGGAGTTGGCGCAGAGGGGCAGACAGTAATTGCGAGTGAGAAGCAATGGCGATAAATAAAGTGCGGCCGGTTTAACGCTCGGCATCGGTCCGCAAGCGGGAAGAGGCTGATATATCGGGCGCCGATGCTCCGCTAATTGGACGTCGCGACGTCCCGCGTCGCCGATTGCCAGGCACCGCGTATAGGGGGGTTCGATATCGGACCAGCGAGCTTGGACGTTTTACGTCGACGCAGCGACTAACTTGCCGAACTTTGAGTTAAGTAATCGGGAACGTTGGGAGCATTAAGAAGATTGATAGCGCAGGCGCAATGTGCGCTGGAAAATGTGAATACGTTCTGCGATCGTGCAAACAGTCAAAGTTACCGAAGAGTAAGCGTAAGTTTGTATTAAATTCATGGAATCGACAGTTTAGTGCAGTTCTGCATTAATTGCTCATTCGTTTTTCACCATTTTTGTTTTGAGCCTTTCCTGCGCCGTGATCATCTGAATTTTATGTATACTCTTTTATGCATGCAGAGTGTATATTGTGCCCGGACGTAGCCAGCGTGCATCGCAGCCATATACAAATTTTATGAAGCGCCGTAAAATGTTTAAAACAGGGAAGGAATTCGAACGTAAAGTAAACCGTAAACCTGGGAATACGTCGTTTTGTTAGTTACGCTTTCAGGGCGGATTCGGCTTGACCAGCGAATTATCCTTAAATCAACACCGTGACACCTACACAACGCTGATCCGACAGGCGTATTAATCCCAAGGATTAATTCCGCGTCAGTCGTCGCGCAAAGAGCCAGGTCAAAATTCCGTTCGAAATCCTATTACGAGCGAGTCTCTTGGACTCCGGAGAGCGCTCGCGAACGTGGAATGTTTCGAAACGGCGAGGAGGCACGATTGAGTTGTTGGGTCGAGCAGAATGTTAAGACAGGAGCCGCACCGAAGTCGCATCCCGTCCTTCTACTTCGACAATTTCGAGTAAAAGACGGACACGAGGCACGTGTCCGACTCCGAACGGCTGTCTTCACTCAGCGGAAGGCACGAAAGTTTCTCCGTCTCTTTCACCCCCACCCCGATGGCCGCCCTCTTTCTCTCTCATCGAAGCTTCCCGTCTCTTGCCCGGGCGAGCAACACCTCGCGTTCAACGGGAAAGGTTAAGCAATGCGAGGAAACGAGAATCGCGTGGAGATAGATGGACGGATAAGCGGACGTATATAAAAATACAGAAAGAGAATGGCAGGGAATGGAATTGGTGCGGATGAGGGAAGGATACATTGCTTTGCGAAAAGTCAGTCGAGGGTGAAGGAGATACTGTGTCCCGGTCCGCGATTAGATGCAAGTTGAAACAAGTAAGGTGCAGTGGAGTAAATTCGTACAGGGGGCAAATCAGCACTAAGGCTTTATTTATTCGAATATACATGGCATCGTACCAACTGTAAAATAGAAATCTTCCTTTGGTTAGTATTCATATTCAGTATGGTTTGGATAGTATTCGACATAGGTGGCCGCCATGTATTCTGTTGTTCCCCCGTTTAACTCGTTCGACAAAGTTCGTATTACTAATAATAATTCCGCTTTTGCCCCATAATATAAGGTTATAAGATTCAATCATTTTTAAACTAGCAGCACTGTTTTTAATTAATTAAGAAAATCATATGTTTCAGAAGATATTTTTAAGCCAAATTAATGCAACTTGAAGAATAAAGCATGTGCTAAATAAAAACACTAAGATTATTATGTGTTCGTCTAGGGCAGGATCTACTGGCATAGCCCTACTGATGAGTCCGCCAGTAGATCCGGGATGAAACGAATTTTTAGAACACACTATCATTTCATTTCTACCTATTATCTTATTAGACTCCTGATCCCCACACGCCGAGAATTTCTACTAATTGTAAGATAATTATGTTTTAGTGGAATAGATAGAAAATACATCGGTTCAAAGTAAATTTTCCAATTTCTGGGTCGGTTTTACCCCACTCCACCTTATTACCGCGAGCAGATCTAGTTGGAAAGAGAACGATGTTCGGATCTTTGCATATTTCAACAACGATTCCCCGAGAACGTAGTCGAGACAGAAGTACAAAGAATCGGTGTACGAGTCGACAGAGAGGATTTATCGAGAAGGACGAATAGAAGAGCGAGAAGGACGGGAAGAAGGCGATTGAAAAACAGAGCGTTTGCATTCTTGAACCGTACCTATTACATCGTACGTCTCTTACGTCCTGAGAGAAGTTGCAAAAAACGTAATTGTACGTCCGTCGTGACGATATCGGGCCACGAGCGAGTGGCAAAAAGCAGTGCCGAGCGTGCGTCTTCGAGTTCTTCCCGCTCGGGCGTCTTGCGGGTAGGTCAGGGCGGACAAACAACGCGAGACGACTTTCTTCCTTCACGAAGAAGTCCCGAAGGACTCCGAGCGCACGCCTCGAGCTATGGAAATCATTATCGTCGGCGCGGAATAACAACAATCAGTCGGCGCTCGTAATGACGCTCGCCGCTCGACACTCTTAACGATTTCTTAACGATTCCTAGGAACTAGCAGGTTGTTTATCGCTTGCGAATCGAACTGTCCGACAAACATGTCGCTCAGACTCGAGCGTACGCGATCACACGAGCACAGCTGTAAATGGTCTAGGAATTGGTAACAAGTCTGGCCTGAATGAACCGTAATATGAACCGTTTATTTTGAAAGTGGTGTAAGACTATATTTAAGTAAAAAATGTGATATATAATTTACGATTACCGTGGTGAAAACGGTTTATTTATATATTTAATTTTTTTTATATGGATTTATACCACTTTCAAAATTAAAGGTCCATATCTGAAAAAAGAGAAGTAGGAGCAGAACGGTTCACCTTCTCGAGGTAGAGAATGCTGTAGATTTGGCAATCTTCAACGGCAGAGGTCGGATTAGAAAGATTAAAAGTAACGTTGTGTGAAAATTGGAAATATAGTTTTCGAGCGGCCGCTTACGATATTGTATATCGCGCCACCGTACGGCGGGCATTATTTATAGCGTATCGATTTTACGTTCGGGACATTACAGAACCCGTAACACGTAGACCGTGCGATAAATATGCTGCCCCGCCGGCGCGAACGGTCGCATTACATGGCGTGTACGTTGCAGGCCTCGCGTTCTCCGTCCACAATGCAGTGTACGGGAGCGAGTTTGGCGAATCAGGCCGACAAGAAGGAAACGTGCTAGCAAACGATGAAAATGGCACCCCATCGAAAGGGAATATTCTCTCTAAAGGTACTCGAGTGGGCCTCATCCATTTCGACTCCTGCAAAATTTCGTCTAGCAGAAAAAAGTGCAGCTTAAAGTCAAGATGGCGCGCAAAAAGTAACGCACGTGTCTGAATGACGGCTGATCGGTCACGTGCCACGATTACAGTGGCTCTGTAGAGTTATCAGGAATCGATACAAATTATCGACTAATTAACACGCCGACTATGGTAGCTCACTCGACCCTTGAACGAATCAAACTCGTACTTCTGCCTACGGATTCCTAATGCATACTAATTCGTGTTTCAACTTACCGGTTCCTAATTCATACCAGCTCGTACTTCAGCCTACCGATTCCGAATTCTTACCAACCCATCCCCCCCCCCCCCCCACTTCCATCCCTCATCCGCCAGCTTGGGGCGTCCAATTCGTATCTGAACATTGTCGTCCCTAGTCTTCCCCCACTTTTAAGATGGAACACGACCGTCGCGGATGACATGGCTAACGGACCAACAGTCCCCGCGACCGACGCCGTCTCGCGTTCACCGGGTCTCGGCCGACCCAGTTCGACCAACGAGACGAGCGAGGCACCCCGGCCGACGCCGGGAAAGTTTCGAGAAGGAAGAGATTACCCGGCGGTTGCCGGGCTAAGTTCGAGGCCCGGAGGAAGGGCGTGGGATTAGGACAGCGACAGGGGTGGCTGAGACCGGGGAGTAGTAGTAGTAGTAGTAGTAGTAGTAGAAGGGGAGGGGGGACGATTTGCGGTCAAAGCCGGTTAAGCGGAAGTGGCAGTTGGTCGGAGTGTATCGCCCACTAAGTAAGTACGAATTAACATTGCACGTACGGGCTGGCCTGCGTGACGTAACAGCTCGGTTCAACACAGCGCGAACGTAACGGCTTCGTGTGCGAGTTTCGTCGTTGTGTCGGTGTCGGTAAGCGTATCGGTGACGCGCAGGACGGCCATGTAAGTGCGAACGAGTACGCGTGCTCGCCATTACTCCGTACATACGGATATGTTGCATGGTGTACGATGGTAGGGGCGAGAGGAGGGAGAGGCTGGAGGGGAGGGTGGAGAGGTGGGGTGGCTGAGCAGAAGTACAGAAACGCGAGCCCCTAATCGCAGCGGCCACGAGCCGCAGTAATTGAATGCCAATCGGCAGATAGCCCGAAACATCCTGGAAACGTTGTCGAAAGCTATGACGTCTTGAATCGACGATGAGGGCTCGCGAGGCATTCGGCGATCGGCCCAATGGATGCACGTGTGATCGTATCTCGGCGTATATCGATCCCGAATGGCCGTCAAAGAGGCTGCGAGAAAAGGCGAGTCTGAGGATGGACGGAGTTGAGGCTTGCGCGACGATGGCGGGTCGTAATTATCGATGCTCTATGCAAACGATATTTCGCGGTAAATCGTTTTGGCGATTGAACGACGAGATTATCACGGTACCTATAGCGAGTAAATGATTCATGGTATTGGAGAGTGAGCGACGAGATAGGTTTATGCTACCGTAGTGAGAAATAGTTTGCTAAGGATGGGATGAGTGACAAACTGGCTGAAACGGTTTTTCGAGTTCATGCTTTCTTTGAAGGGGTAGGGATGAAGAGAGAGACTTTTGCTGCAGGGTGTTTATTTCAGTCGGCGAACGGTTGGCGAGCCTGGCGGACGTCGCTAATTATTTCGCGAAAATGGGCCGTCGCGTGCAGCGGTTGCTTGTAAATATGGTTATTATCGTTTTTTTTCAACTTCGCATATTTATCGGGCGATCGTCGCTTTGTGCCGGACTAATCTGAGGCTCGAGGCCTCGATCGTCAAAAAAAAAAGCGAAACGCATCTGAATGCACGAGCACTGTCAATCTTACCTACTTCTAAGGTCAGTCTGATAAATCAGTACTGATCCGCATCTAACTATTTCACGAACCGCCTCTTACTAATACCAGATTCACAGATTGATCAAAGCGCTCGCATCTTAAAAAATAACCGCACAAACATTATGATTTATGTATAATGGAGTTTAAAAAAACCGTCTTATTGATCAACCGTTTCAATGTATAAACATACCTTTTCAAGGTTGGTCAATTGAGATTCAAAATGGGCAAAAATTAAAGATAAAAAGTTCAAAAAATTATATCGTCTCGTCCTGTAATATTTTTCTTAGTATTTATTATCAATTAATGAGATATTATAATTCACCTGAGCTTAATAATATATTAATCGTCTTCGATGCATTTGGATTTCACAATAATACCTTAAACACACATATACAACCAAATCGATGGTTCTGCCAGGAGCAATTTTATATTTTACCCACTATCCGTAAGAAGCGTTACGAACGACCGCGGGAGAGCGCAACAATTAAACCCCAAACGGCCAATTCCGGAACTCGCCCCTTCGCATGTTTCGTCGAGCGCCCGTCCGCAATTGCGCGACACCCCGTACAAATAACGCACGTCCCGGGATTACGAGCGAATCACGACGAATTCGTTCGTGGGAAGATCGACGGTGTCCACGTCGCACATTGCGTCCATACGTTCGTGCGGAGAGAGAGCGAGTGAGTACGCTCGCGTGCGAAGAAGAGAGAGGGAGACAGAGAGAGAGAGAGAGAGAGAGAGAGAGAGAGAGAGAGAGAGAGAGAGAGAGAGAGAGAGAGAGAGAGAGAGAGAGAGAGCTTTTGTTTGGCGACATGAGCGGCGAGCATTGCGTCGGCCATTGGTACCGAAAGGGATTAAGCGACGTTTAAAGCGCGCGGATGATCGTTCCGCGACGAATGAGCGCAGCAAAAGGAACGCGGCCATTATACTCGAACGTTCGTTAGCTCTCCAACCCGGCCACTTCGAGTTCCCACTGGCCAACGTCGTCGGCGTCAAGCGCCGTAGGCAGAGAATCTCGGATTTTCTTCATCGCGATCTAACTCTTAGTTCGTTGATTTTAGACAATGTTGGGTTTAATCAAGGATCGGATTCGAAAATATATTTTTATTTCTACTATTTTTACTATTTAAGTGACTTAACCAGCAAGTGATATGAGTAAGAATCGTTAGTAGTCCTAATGTTAAGTGAAAAGGAGTAAGAGATTAGGTTCAGCACTGTAATAAAGTAATAAATGAAAAAATATAAAAAATTAAAGGTGGTTGGGAGACACTATAAAGGGAAGAATTGGAATTAAAAATTGAAAGATAGAACTGTGCGTGTTAAATAAAAATTCCGCACTTTGGACCGCAGAATACTCTCTTCCAAACTCGCACCGTCACCGGGTACACTTTCCTTCTTGTCACAGCCACTCGTTTCTCATACATCTCATCCGCACATATCGTATAACCGTCACTTAAAAGATGCACTCACTCAGTTACCGAACACTCTTGGGTAAAATGTTAGACGCTACGCAAGCGTACCTTGCCTACACACACATCCTCACGCATTCCACTTTTCTCATACGTACTAAATCACATTCCACGGTAAGATTCTCTCTGCCAAATATTGCACGACATTGTCCGTCGGCACGAGTGTCAAGCTATCGTCCTTCGGAATAGAGTGTGCGTGCACGAGCAAATAATAATGGAGCGAAAGTACCTTGGGCACCAGGGTGTCGCACTCTAACTGGGAAGGGATCGGATCCTGGACAGGATCAAAGGGAAACGACGCTACGCTTCGCCGTAAAACATTTACCGGGCCATAGTGGTTTCGGCGATGACTCGCGTTGACATAGAATTATTCAGGAACGTCCTGTGTTCCGATCTATTAAGCGCTAAAGGTTTCCGCCTTTGACGCGGCGATATTATTCACGGCGCTTAAAGCGTCAGATCGAAGGTTGGATTAATCCTGCGACCAAGTTTCGACCTTGCTCATCCTTTCCATGTTCCACCATTTCCCACTTTGCAAGTGGTGGACCCAGTGGTTCATAAACAGTTGAATTTTTGTGATTCGCCGTGCGCACCTTAACCCATTAACGCCTGAATTATTTCTTACTCGTATTTCGTCATCATGTATCTCCAAACAATTATTATAGAAGTAATTTTTTTATATATATGATTTGTGTGCCATATATGGCACAGTAGGCGGTAATGGGTTAACATCGTAGGATAATAATCGAATACTGTATCTGATAAATGCGACCGTCACTACCAGCCGTTGAACCAATTTTTACCGACTTCTCCCGATGGATCATACTTTTCCATAGCCCGCGCAACGTAGAAAATGATATACGGCGCATTTTAGATCGAGCGCCGGCAGCAGCGACATGTTTCAATTTGCCTCGGCTGGAAGCTTACGGACGCTGGCACGACACGCCAGAGACAATCTCATGAATTCTCGTGCCCGAACGTCGCGACGCGATCAATTTCTTTCTCCAAAGTTTTGCGCGCGACACGCACGGGTGTGCCGAAAAGTTCTCACCCTCGACTTTTACCAATTTTCGCGAATGTTCGCGAATGTTCGCGAATAAGATTCCTTTTCGCTCGGGACGATTGGCCAAACTTCGTTTTCGCTGCATTGGGCTCTCTGCAAATATTGTCGATTTTGCTAGAATTCCGAACCAAGGACACTGACTCGCAAGAGTGAAAGCGGTTCGAAACGTAGAATAAAGTGATACAGCTTTTCTTAGGGCAGGTACTAGAATTTCGTGTCGTCACTGTTCTTTCGCCTCGAAGGGATGAAAGTGTACGTCGAACGAGCGGAGGGGCGGAACGTTGGGAGACAAATTATCGCACTCATAAACCAATTTCGCTGCCCACGCAACTCAGAACTTCGCCGGTACAAGGGTTCCACTGTACCGCAGTACCGCTGACACAAATGCCATGTAACACACTACTTGTTTCGCTAATTGACTCGAGCGTACTCCAACCTAAACAACGCCACTTCAAGCACAGAGATTCCGCCACATCTATCGATGCAGCCTCGAACAAGGCATAAATAAATAAATAGGGATTAAGGTCGCACAAATCGGCGCGTTCGCCCAGTTAGAGCTTGCAAATTCGAACATATTTGGCGTCGTTAGAGCTCTTTGCGCGAACCGGCGAATTTCACGCTTTTATCACGTTTTTATCACGTTCCCATCGCGTGCCCTTGAGGCACGCCTTTCAAGCGAAAGCGTACACGCCTTTAATCGGGCCTGCAATTAAATCGCAGTCTGCGATCGCCAGCGTTTGGCGGTCACAGCCGAAAGCATTGAGAAACGTGCGATACTACCCACCCTCCCCTCTCCGCCCCTTTCCAACCCTCTCCAACCACATTCTTTTTGCCATCGTCGGCCGTCGGTGGCGGCTCTGCACGAGCGTGACTACAAATTGCGCGAGCAAGCTCGTTAATCAGGCCGTCGGGCGGGAAATAATTAATACGAATGGCCGGTTTTAAATGGTCGGCCGGCGCGATTTAAACAAGGCCGAGCTGGCCAAAGGACGAGCGAGGGGGAAGGAAGGGGTGGCCTGGACGAGCAGAAGCAGCGAAGGGATGAGACAAGGGGGTTGGGGGAGAAAAATGGCTCGAATAAAGTGAGCGCGAAATGGGAGAGCGAAAAGGTGGAAGGGTAGAAAATGAGAATTAATCAGAGGGCGAGGAGAGTGTGTTGTCAGCTTACTACGGCATTATCAAGCCAGACAGCTCGATGATTCTTTACAGTGCCTGATCATTAGACTTAGACCCCACTGATGGGTTACGTTCAATGTTCTACGTATATCAAGTGAGTTTCGGATAAAGCGCACTCTTGATAACTTCATTATAAACAGTGTTTAACAGAATTTTGGACAACGACAAGAATTGAACGTAACTTGACAACAAAAAGTTTATAGTTCTATATTTATGTCGTGGAATGTCATGGAAACAGTTCGAGCAATCGCAGGCAATGTTACTAATTTGCGAAGTGCTTTTGTAATTGATTAAAGCATTCAAAGCTGAATATAGTTCAACGGTGTCTTTTCTTACTTGGCTGCGTCAGTCAGTATTTATAACAAACAGTGAGCATGAATGTTCCTACCCCCACAGATATTATTCAACTATATGACTGTGTTATGTTGCAGGCTTGATGTTTTCAGGAAATTACAAAGTAATCGTTTTCGTCCTTCCATTGTTGTGTACACAAAAGGAATGGCGCGATTGCAAATAATGAAAACTGAAATTCATTGAATAATTACGTTTCCGTCTGTATTATGTGTAGTAAAATGTAATAGCGGCAACATCGTTAATGCGTACAGTTATAATAATGTTCAATTAAAATAATTACACGTGCTTTGCATAAGCCGAATAATAACGGCAGTTTGTGAAATACAATTTCAATAACCTTACACCTATAGAAAAACACAAAATCAGCTACAAAGGATGCAAAACTGCGGGTTAATGTGTATAATACATAACGCATACACAATAATAATAACCCGTAAACTGTGATTGAACTAGATTTATAAACGTATGCCAATTCGTAGAAGCGTTTAAATGTAATTGAGTCACATGTGCGATCATTACTTTGTGAAAGGGAACGGAATCTTACAACAGTCCACACAACAGACATACACGTTACGAAAGAACCATGATCATCCTTCGAGAATTGAAAGAACCTAAAAATGATTCCTTTTCTCACACAAAGAAAAATCACAATTTATACAGTGTACCCCGTCCATAAACCAAATCATGCCAAATCGTAATCCAAACGCAAAAATCCCAGCCTGATGCACCTTCCATGGAACTAAAAACTGAACACACTCCATACCGACCATCAATAAAAGCTTCCCATAAAGCTTTTGCACCAGCAACAGTACACTTATCGATTCGATGAAAGCAATCGACCCCTGCGCCCAACAAAAAAATGTCAACGACCGATCTCACGACCCTCCCGCGCCGACTAATAACGGAAACAGCTTGCAGAAGCGTTCGGGCGGTTGGCAACCCTGGCGGAAACTCGGACGAGCCTGACTTTACGGTGTGGATCGACTCGAAAGTCGTACGCAGCCGCCATGCCGCACGGGGTACCCTAAGCCGGCCCAATATTTGTTCAGAAGTTTCGATGGAACGAATGTTTGCCGTGAACACACGGCCCATAAGTCCGAGGTAAACACACTCGGGGGACGAAGATCGCGACTGGTCCTTTATGATCAATCGCCCCCCCATCCCCCCTCCTCCACCCCTTCATCCCCCATTCTCGTCTACCCGCTGTGTGTCTAATCAACGTGGATCGAGGATCAGCGAAATGAAAGCGACAGCGAATTTCGGTCGGATTCGGAGAAATCACTGACTTTCCGACAGCGACTGTGTGGACAATGTTAACTCCGAGGGCACGTTTACGCTTCGTCAATTTCATTCGGGTGGGAGAGGCAGAGAGAGAGAGAGAGAGGGAGAGAGAGGGATGTAGTCGCGGAATTTGGAGAATGAAAGAAACGCGAGGCGGGCAATGTCGATGAAGTTCGAACGAGTCAAAGGACTCGGCGAACTCGATCGTTGGGGGAGAACGAGGCATGGGTGGAAGCGGTAGGAAAGTGAAATTGTGATTCTGATCAAGGTGGATGAGTTACGGAACGAGCTGCTAGGCTAAGCAGGGACGAGTTAACGTCTTTCTTCGAGTGGGCAAGTTCGGAAGTGACACTTGAGTCGACTGTTGGCCAAGTCGCTCTACTTCGCAGAACGAATGGTAGGGAAATAAGTAATGCGATAGTATGGCTTTTGGGTGGAAAACTTTGTTTTTGATTCGAAATTGAAGTATTGCATTGTATTTATTTAATGCCTCCCTGTCGGGTTACGTGTAGAAAAAAAAATGCTTTCTGTTCAAATCCAATGCAATTTAAGTAGTTCGTGAAATAGTACAACAGTGACCGAAATCGCCGAAAACATTCGATTATACGTAGAAATTAAAGTAATGATTACAGAAATTATTGTTATTGATGTGCGTATTAGTATGTGAATGCAGGAACTAGTATAATGTATTCTTCGAGAAATCTACGGTATTACAAGTAGTTACAAATTTCACTATTACCCTTTGGCAGCACAAACTTTCGTCAACCCTTGGTAATAAATGTGTTACAGGAATAACTTTGAAATATGAACCACGCGTGAGTGAAGCACTGTCAACGAACATGCATGAATTCAAAAAGCAAAGCCATCCGGCCAATTGTTCATTCAATCTCTACCGATGATTCTCATTCAAATCGTTTACCTTACCGCAACGATACGAGTCAGTGCCCGAACTTTAAAAATGTGTTGTAAAAACAATTAATCGTTCACCTATCCAAAATTAAATATTAGAGAAGGATCATTAACCCATTAGCTGTCATTTGGGGATCTTAGAATTTATATAATTATATAACTTATTTGGTCAAAAATGAAAAAAAAAGTTTGGCAAATAGGTTAAGTTCAGACAAGTTTGACTGGCCAATGGTTCCACTGTTAATTGTACTATGCCAATGGTACAGGACCAGAAATAGTCATCGATCCGAACCGAGCGTTGCGAACAGCGTCGAGCTCGGGGCTGGTCAGGAACATGCTCGGCTAAATAAGAAGTTTTAAGGGCGGTCACGTCGGCCGTTAGCAGAGGGTACACCAACCGCAGCCGGGAACGCACCACTTACTGCAGCGATAATTGCACTTTTCCGCCGCCTCCAGCGCCAGGGGTGGAAAGTCTTGCCGGTCGCTGAGTCTTGGAAAACGTTCGTCGAACATCGCGCTTTGCCGTCGGGCATTAAAAGTTATTTCTCTTGCGGAGAGAGAGAGAGGAAAGAGAGAGAGAGAGAGAGAGAGAGAGAGAGAGAAGAGAGACAGAAGAGAAGAGAGAGAGAGGGAGAGGGTCGGCAAGCATAGCCAGCGAAGCGCCAAGGTGGCTTTATTAAGATATGCCGGCCACGTACGAATGTAACGATGCAACCCGGTATCGTAAACATCGGGGCGAGCTCGGCAGTTAACCTAGATGAGCCGTAGATCGAACGAACGGCCGTCAGACGACATCGTTAATAATGATTGAACGGACGCCGAGTGATTTTCGCCCTACGAAAATGTGCAGTTCACGGACTTGCTTGTCGGGCTGTTCGCAATTGGTTTGGGAATAACAAACAATTGAAAGGTTTGAGAAACCATAGTGTAATTAAATGTATTGACAGAGTTGGGAGGCGTGAGGGTGATAGAGAAGGTAAGGAAAAAATTGAGTTACGGTATGGGATGATTGAAGGAATATGAATTGTAGAGCAGAGGAATATAGGAATATATATGAGATATGTGAAACATGCAAATCGGAGGATATGAGTGTAGCAACGAAAGCGATGTCTTTTTGCACAATGCTGCGTACGATACGTGGTATGATTGCTGAGAGAAAGAGTCTGCAGCAAGGTAACGGAAATAGAAAGGTTATAGCGAGACAGTGAAGATTGAGCAGACATATTATTCTTATACTCCGTACTATACATCTCAAAAAGTTCATCCTAAACAAAAGGGTTCCCACATTATTAATGAGTGGCGTACTTGCAAGCTAATTTTATGATAAATTTCGTCCGTAATAGAGGATTTGGTTATGCTGGTCACAAAAGAATACATTAAAAATTAGAATATAGTTAGAAAAAAAAGATCGGACCCTCGAAGGAAAAGTTAAAGTTGCTCAAGGGACGAAAAGGCAGAACAGATTGCGATTGAAGGTTGGAAAGGGCCTGGAAATTCGAACTTCAAAGTCAGGTGTCGCTAGATGCCGATGTAGAGCGTACGACACGCATTCGCCAGTAGAAACTTCCAGCGTTGTCTCCTTGATTCGTTCGATTCCTCCTTTGAACGCTCGTTAGCCCGGCCCGACGAGCGACTCGTTTCCAATTTGCTCGAGTTATTTCTTTTGAACCCGCCCGCCGCGCTCATTTATTATGCTTTCCATTAGTTCGCATGAATACGGTGCCCTCCGGGCGGGGAGTCGCGATACGCCTGAGACATTTTTCGCGAAATTTTATGACGCGGACGACGCACGTCGAATACGTAATGTACGTTCATCTGCATGCGGTTGAGAGGAAGTCATTTTTCTCCCGCGTTACGCATCACTTTCGATGTATCAAAGTTGACGTTATCGCGCCGCTACGTGACGGGGTTCGGACGGAAATCAAAGTTAGGTGGGTGTGAAAAAAATCGATGTCCCCCGTGACCGAGTATCGAATCCATAGACCGCTGGAAGGAGCTTTTGACGTCGAGTAAAAAGAAATTTTGTACCTTGGGCTAAATTGTCAGATCTTTAATTTGGCGAAGAAGAAATTTTGAGGAAGACTCGTAACGGAAGTTCGGTTCTCGACCTTTACGAGAGGAAACGCGACGCCGTAAAAAAAATAAATCGGCGGCTAAGAAAATAAGCGGGAAGCCAGACAGTGGTCACTAGTGATTTCCCGGAGGAACGATAAGAATTTAAGAAAGTCTCGTTGAAGCGGACGCGCCACGGACAGAAGCGACGAAAACGCACGTGATTACTTCTAATTTTCGAGAATCAGGCCTGCTATCTAATAATTGATCTCGTCATGAAATTAATAAGTAAAAAATAATTTATCGTGCAGTGACTTAATTGTGTCTGTGCTAAGTTGTTCTTAGTCGAACATCTTTGAGTTTTACGTCAAACCCACCCCGCCCAATCCCGACTCAGAAATTAGCAGAACGCAGACGACCGATGCGATTAAGCTAGACAAATGCGACAAATGCGATTTAACCCTTTCGTTGCGGACTATAGTCGGCGACCAGGGAGTCTGTTGTCGTTAATGTCTGACAAAATGTAATACTGATTCGATGCAATACTAGTGAAATCAGTATCCATCTCAAAACTATTCTTTCCATCTGAAAGTATGTATCTATCGGAGCAACCTGCCCTGATGATGCAAACTCTAACGTTTGCGAAATGTCGACAAGCAGCTGATTCCAAACGCGGCGACCATCCGGGAGCCTATACTTTCAATAATAATGGCCGCGAAAGCCATAAATCTATTCTTTCCATTTCTCGCAACTGAGCAAATATCGAATTAAATAAAGCTTCTTCACCTCGAACCACATCTGTCCGACGCTTCTCGGCCTGTTTCATAACGGTGACTGAATAATCGTGCGACGAAAAAATAGCGGCGGTGTTACGCCCCACCCCCTCATCTCCCAAAACTACTCGATGATGTTAAGGAACGATGCCCGCCAGACGCACGACTCTCTCTATCTCAGCCGACCGAAGTCGCAATTTCCTGCTCCCCAAAGGGTACGTAACCTCCCCGTCAAAGCAAAGGGCCGAGGAGGAGGAAGAGGGGGGAGGATGAGAGGGGTGGAGAGAGACGCAGGGACAGTGGCAGAGCAGGTCGCAACATTTTTCTCACGTATCACGACTTGGGATTACTTTTTCCTCGAAAACGACCGTCGTTATATGGCCATACGACGCGATAAATTCAACACCCTGTAGATCGTTCGGGTACCGCCACTGTTTCTTGGACAATTTATGGCGCCGGCTCGCCACCCTCCTTTCGCGGCTGCGACCCAGTTCCGGGCGATTTATTGCGCCGGCGCGAGCCAGGCCGATGTCCCAGATGAATAACAAAAATACATTAAGCCGTTAATTCCCGTCGCAGCCGTGTCGTTTGCGGGACTTCGACGGAAATCGCGGTTCGATCGGAAGTCTGCCTTCGATGATAAATCGACCTTGAGGCCGAACGCTGGCCAAGGGCTCGACAGTAAGCGCAGCATCACGTTGCACGATTTCAATAAATTACAGTCGACCAATAATAAATATATTGTAAGAAATTACTATTAGCCCTTTTTTTGGTTGAAAGTCCTGTTGTATACTTAAATACTTTTTTTTAACTCTATATGTTTCGACGCGTTACGATTGGTAGGTACTTTTTATCTTCATTGTTCGTACACAAGTAATTAATTTTTTAAAGAACACCATTATAACGAATGTACGATATTGTAGACTCCTGACGAGGACACCGTAAGGTGTCGAAACATGTAGTATGAAAATGAGTACACGTAAAAATAATAAATATACTAATGGATATGTTCTACGACCTCCCACCCACGCTCTTGATTCGTGAAAATACTCTTGATTCCACACATTCAACTTATTCCAAAGGGGCAACAGCTCTGATAGTATCTGCTTTGATGGAAGCAAAGTGTTTTTGATTATTAACACCTTAGACAGACTCGGGCCCCGGTAAGCCGACCGAATGGAGTATCGATGGAGTTTCAGTTAGTAATAATCTGACACTCCATGCCTTCCCCCCAGGAAGGGTCTTTCTGAATCTCTCCATAAAAAAGGGCTCGACGCTAATCAGCTAGAATAATCAGCTCGCGAAACAGACATTGCGCGCGCGCACGCGCGAACGTACGGATGAATGATAAACACGCACGTTCGTCGGCAGATAAAACGAATCGTGCGGCGGAGGGTTTGCGAGCGTGGCAGTCGAATGATTTAAGCCGAACGATTTTCGGCGAGAGTACGTGCTTATCGACCTGTTGCGAGATAAACTGCGACTCTGCGGAGACTTCCTGTTTGAGTACGATTTCACATAACGACAGGTCGGTTACACAAATCGGGACGCATTGTGAGCCGAAGAAGTGTCGGAGCACTCGGAATCTTGAATTAATAATTGTACCGAACATCGTCGCTCGTTTCGAACAATTTCGAAGCGTTTTCACGCGAACCGCTTTCATAATCACGAGCATAAATATGCAAAGCCCATAAACGATTTACTTGAAAAAGCGACGTGGATTATTTAAAATAGAGGGACAGGTTCGTGGATTTTCGTTTTAACGCACCGCGATCAACAAAATGACCGGAGTGATTTAGTCGAAAAACGTGATTTGCGTCTCTCTTTCGAAATATGTGACTCGGAAATGCGCGTCGTTACGTGCGCTTCGGAACGCGCGACTGAAAATTTTCTGTGGAAAAAAGGTAGGATGTCGCGAGGACACCTCTGGGCAGCGTGCGCGGAAGTCGGCGAATGAAACAATGTCAAATGACAAAGGGACAACGAGCGGCGCGGGAATAGTCGGAAAAATGATTGTCGAGCTTATTCCCACCTGACGCCGATCGTTTCCGAACTTTTCGCGCGATAAAGGCGACAATTGCCCGACAACGCGTTACGCGGCTGACGTAATTGCGCCGATAATTACTCGCCGCCAATTGTACATTTACCTGATAACTCCCATTCTGTTTACTTCCGTGCATCTCGTAGGACGTCGGACACGCGAAAACCGACGCCGTGACCTAATTGATTTATTTATTTGTTTATTTATTTGGCGGACAGATGTCCATTTTTACAAAAGAGAAAAAAATACGAATACAAAGTTAGGTAATAATTATACAAAAAGAAAACAGAAGAAAGGAAAGAAAAAAAAAGAATACACAAAAAAAAAGGAAACAAAAATTGATATTGAATAATTGATTGTCGTTCGTCGAACTAATTTGTCGAAAGAAGTAGAGTTCCATTCGATGCAATGCTAAGGTACTTTTCGTCTAGCCCGGGCGGAAGGGATGATAAATCCAGTGGACTACCGTACAATGCGGCCAAAAAAAGTGTAAAGACCATCTATCGACAAAATCTGCAATCACTTAGTTGCCAACCCAATATTACGCAGAACGTATCTACCCCCCCCCCCCCGCATTGTAGGCTAGTCTACTGCAGTAGTCAAGCGAGTAGCAGTCGATTCCACCTCTTCCGTTTCGCTCAGCCCGGTGTCTGACAAAAAAAGAAAAAAAGACCGGCCTGGCACCCTGCTCTGGGCAGAAGCGTCCCTCGTTCATTAAGTATGCGCCGTAACGCGGCAAATAATGAAAATTTCTCCATTAGGGGAGCCGTCCGGCGAAACGCTCGGTCGCGCAACTTCGTTATTTAGATATGAATTCCGTCGGGCGCGGCGACTTTTTTTTTCTGATTGCGAGTCGGAGCGCGCGCGCGTGCTGACGAGTGGGGCTGAGCAAAAAAAAAAAAGAGAGAGAGAGAGAGAAGAGGCGGTCGATGAGGAGGAAGAGTAACGGGCTCGGTAAATTGCACTTCGGCCCTTAAAGGGACGATTTAACAAGGGAAAATTAGACGCAAGATTTGGAGAGACCTTTTTTCCTCTCAGCGATGAGTGTGTGTGAGAGAGAGAGAGAGAGGGAGAGAGAGAGAGAGAGAGAAAGAGAACAGATAAGCATTATGACGAGGCGTGCGGAGGATGCGAAATTGTTTTGTCTGAAGTATCATTCCATTGTTGAGGGCGGAATGTCACGGGGGGTTGCTTAAACAAATTCCGAATGAATGGGACGAGGGACGGGTCGAGTGCTGGGTACAAAGAGCGTAGGCAAGGGAGAAGAGTATAATGCGCGCGCGCGCGCGCGCACGTTGGACAGAGAAAGAGAGGGGGAGAAAGAGGGGTTGGTGAGAAAGGGACGCAAGAGAGAAGGGAAACGTTCGCCGTCCGGAGAAACGCAAATTTTTCCGTGTCACCCACCCTCCTCACCCCAGCCGCCCCTGTCTCAATCCAGTTAATTAATCGCTCATTGTGAAGCGAGAAGCAATGATAATTGTCCGCCGAGGAACACGTTCGTTTGCATAAATTTCCTGAGAGAGGTTCAGTTCGCCCGGCCAGTGCTCTCTTTCTCTTTCTTGCCGTGCATTTAATCGGAATTTCATGAAGGCCGCTTTAAATGGCGCCCATTTTTGCAACCCCCGCTAATGCCGTATTTACCCTGGCGCAAAGTTTTTCATCCGGCCCGCGAGCAGCTTTCTCCCACTGATCGCTGAAATATCGAAGACGAGGAGTGGTGGGAGGGAGGGGTCAGTTGAGCGAAATTTTGCTGATCGGCACTTATCGACCCCTTGGTGACCCCTGACCTACCCGTTTCGGGTCGCATCGACCAACCCCCGGCGATCTTCCCTCCTCTGTGTTCGAAAGAAGCGTCATTGGCTACAATGATCAATGGAGCCTAATCGAACATCCTGAAGAACATCTGCAGGAGGATCGGTCGACGGATCCGGGATGAAAGGACTTGTCATCGATTTTCGCTGGCCGGTACTTTAACCCCTTTAACGTGCACACTCGAGTATATTCGAGCGCGCTAAACAGGCCAAACTGTGCACGCTCAAGTATATACGAGCGGCGTTGTATTTGATGCTGCTAAATTTGAAATAAAAATTTTGATTAATTTTGTTTTTTATTTGTTTGCAAAGACAATGTTCTAAAGTGTGTTTTACATAAAAAAAAATTGATTTCTTTTGACCTTTTTATTTTAAGAAACCGTACGTGAAGGGGTTAATTTACAAACTGTCAAAGGTTGCCGGAGACTAAAGCGATTAATTTATCGTTGACGCAGGGGCGGCCATGCAAATTATTTGTCAGTCAATGCGTTCGTAAGGTAATTGACAGCGTTTACGCTGGCCGGTTCGATGCCAGCTCGTATTTTGCCAAATGTCGCCCAGTGTTTTTCAATCACCGACCCCCACGCCTGCGATTGGCTGACACTCTGACGAGGCAAAGAATCGAACGCGAACAAAGGGTGGCAGTGCCGATTGAAAAATTGGCGTGTACGCGGAGAATATTCGCTTCGCGCGCTTTCGGGATGAAGCTGCGTAATTGGAAGGCGCTTGGACTTTGCGCCAGTCCGTATCTGCGTCGGAAACGGAGGAACGGGAGGTTAGGTAAGATGGAGGATCGTCAAAGGGACAGTGGCTAACGTTGAGTGAATGAGAGAGAGTGAAAGAGAGAGAGAGGGACAGACAGCGGCAGAGACAGAAAGACAGGCAGAGACAGAGAGAGAGAGAGAGAGAGAGAGAGAGAGAGAGAGGACGATCCTGGATGAAAGCAGGACTGCAGAAAAGCAAAGGCAAAACGTAACTGCCGGGGCCGAGAAGTGAAAACAGCGTAAAGCGCTCTTGCATTTTGCGTACGGCTAAATATTTTTCCTTACTCGCGCTGGCAAAGAGGCCGAGGACAGAGAGGCGAAAATGCAGAGGCAGCCCTATACCTAGCACCGGGGGCCTTTAGCCTCGCCGCCGCCGCCGCCGCCGCCGCCGCCGCCGCCGCCGCCGCCTGCCATCCATCCCCCGTCCGACGGTTGGCGTCCTTTCATCATTAGGCGTCCCGCCGACCGGACTGAACGTCGAATTTCAACGGCCTCATCGCTCATTGCCTTTCCGTATATCAAAGTAATTCCTCCCCACCCGAAACCCCTCTATCACACCTTACAATCTAATTCTCCCCTAGACGCCTCTCTCTCTCTCTCTCTCTCTCTCGTCGTACCTCACCGTGAAACCAGACGTCGGAAAGGATATAAAAACGTGTCAGCTTCCGTGGCTCGACGTTCGGCCGCGATTTTGTTCGCGCGACAAAATCCGTCAATAATGATCGCCCGAGTTACATGTCGCGCGACACCTTTGATGTCGTCCCGCTGGTATAGCGCATAAAGGTTACTGTCTCTCTTCCTCTCGATCGGACTACACTCTCTCCTCTCTCTCTTTCTCTCGCTCTCCCTCGCTCTCTTGCGTGCAGAGTAGGCGTACGTTCGCTCGAGGAGGGTACGCGAGTCGCTGGTAGGCGTATGCGCGCGCGCAAGAGAGAGAGAGAGAGAGAGAGAGAGAGAGAGAGAGACGACCACCGGCACACGCAATCACGCACACAGGAGTACATTTAATTAAAACGAGGTCGCGAACTCGACGGAGTAACGAACCTCCTCCTCTCTCATGAGCACGTTCGTTTCTCTTTCACTCGCTCGCTCACTTTCCCTCTCTCTCTCGCTCCCCCTCTTCGTCCACAACCCCTTCACCCTTACGCGACCAATGCTCACTCACTCATTTGCTATCTGAGTCGCTCTCTCTCTCTCTCTCTCTCTCTCTCTCTCTCTCTCTCTTTCTCTCTCTCCAATTTCCACTTGGGCGGCGACACGCCAGAATGAATCCTGATTACGAGAACAAACTCAGGTGTAACGAGAGGCGTCGCTCTTCTTTCTTTTCGACACTATTGATCCCCGCCGCCCCAACATGCCGGACAGGGGAGGAGTTAAGGACAAGACTGATTGGGGCACGAGGAAAGGAGCGAGTCCTTTAAGCGTGTCATAATTATTGGATGGAACGAACGCCCTGCGGATCGCCGACCTCGAAGTCGAGTGTCGCGTCGATGACGAATCGTAGGAATGATATTGGGGCTTTTGGTCCACGGGGGGCTTAATGAGAGAGAGGGAGATATATATAGAGGGACTGAGAGAGAGAGAGAGAGAGAGAGAGAGAGAGAGAGAGAAAGACAGAAACGGTGTAGGCGTTAGCCGATGACTGGGAAGCGATATTTATGGATGCGCTAAGTGGAGCAAACTGAAAGTATGATGGATAGAGTCTTTAATGAAATATCCGTTTGATGACGTCGTGCGAGCGATTGCCTCGCGCTTCTCTCGCCTCGTCCCGGGATAACGGCAATTACGAGACGAGAACCGTCGGTCGTGCGTACGGATAATTTATGAAAGAGGGCGGCACAGAAAGGTCGTCCACGGTCGTACAGTGATTGTTGCACACTGACCACATACGGCCCCATCCCACTCCCGTATCTCGTGTCCCAACCAATCCTATTGCAATGTCAGGATCTTGTGTCATATTTCGGCGCGGCATGTTCGCCGCGAATTTGTCCGCTTCGTCGGTGCCAAACGTATCGATCCCAGAGAACGTCGTTCAGGCTTCTACTTATACTTACTTGCGCGTCGCGTTCGCTGCGCTTTTACGAAAAACCGATACACGTCCGACCTTGATGCCGGCGATAAGGAACTTTACGAGGAGCCCGCGAAACGACCCGCAGAGGAGGGGTGGGGGGAGTCCACGAAATTTTGTGCCGGCAAGCTCTCTGCGCCGGCGTGCGAGGCGGGTGTGTGTCAAGGATAGAGATTCCGGAAGTCGTGAAAACCGCGAGCTCTCCGCACTGCGGAACGTTTCGCGTCGTGCGTCGGAGAGGGACAACTGGAGGAGCGGGGACAGGAGGGAGGATAGATATCGGACGAGCAGGAGGAAATTATTGCCACGGAAGGAAGGTGAGGTCAGTCGGCGAAAGAGGATCGGACGTGGCTGCCGAAAAATTATTCGACCACAGTCTCTTTCATACACACACACACGTCGTGTTTCGTGTCCCATCGTAATTCGCGAGAACTCGATTTCTCTTTTTTTCATTCCTTTCTTTTTTTTTCATCGTATGACCGACGGCAGTAAAGAGCACGTAGCACGTTGCCAGATTAATCTGACCGGACGATATCTGCGGATCATTTTCATCGGAACGCAATATTCCGCGACGTTGAGGGAGGAAAATTTCCCGGCAAAGTGCAGGTTAAAGCGCGACAAGCCACAGAGAGAGAGAGAGCGTGAGAGAGAGGGAGAAAGAGAGAGAAGTGTGGCAGAAGGAACGTGAAATTTTCCAATCTAGCAACGGGATCTCGGCTGTCGCGTGAGAAAGGCACGTTGCCAACGCGACAAGCGTAAAGAGAGAGAGAGAGAGAGAGAGAGAGAGAGAGAGAGAGAGAGAGAGATAGAGGGAGAGAGCCTGCACACGGGTCGTGTGCACGCACGCACGTTCGGCCGAAGTACGCGCGCCCTTTTAAAATACGCACGCTCGACTTCGGTCACGAAGCGCTCCCCAGCGCCGCCGCCAATCGATGGACAACCCCCCCCCCCCCCCTCCCCCAGCCCATTTGCGTCGAGTGTTCCGATCTCGCACAGGACAAGGCTCGAATGTGGAAAAACTGCCGTCTAATCTCGATCGCAATAAGTCACGTGGCCTGTACACCCTCCCCTCTCCTCCACCGACACCCGCGTGTCCGGAAAGTTCGAGGCCTGGCCAGGTTCTCTATTCAAGAGTGGCCCCAAATCGCGCCAAAAAAAATCGGCCGGAAAATCGTTGACGGCATTTTATCCGGCCAAAGTCCGCGGGGATGAAGCGGGTGGGAAATTGAAAATTTGAGGGGAAAAAGAGAACGTTAGACGGCCCGGGTGGCCGATAGTTACGTGTGTGCATTGCCATCAGATTGTTCCGCGCGAAGTATTTGCGAACTTGTTCGGACCCTCCCCCCTCTCCCTCCCCCTCCCATCCCTCCCCGAGCGAACTCTCATCGAAGTTCGTAATTATTTCCAGCCGGATTAACCTTCCCCGCGTATTTTCTCCGTTGAATCGAGAGCTTCGTTAAAGACGTCGGCGTTAATATAGTCCCGTGGAAAAACTTCGGTGCGGGCCAGTGGAAGCTGAGGGGGTTGGATGGGGAGGGTGGGATGTGGGAGGAGAGATGGCGAATCGATAAACGTGTTAAGGGACGGTTAACTGTCGTCGGAGAGAACAACAATCTAATCCCGGGCCTAACTTGCTTCCAATCGGCGGAATTCGAGGGACGTCAGGACTGTGCGCGCGCGCGCGCGCAGCGTCAGATAGGGGCAACAATCTAACCCGGACCTAACCCAAATTGAAGAGAAAATCGGGTCAAATCGAACGGTACGGTAATTGGGAGTTAAAGCAACAACGGCGCATGAACTGTTGAATTAGAACAACAGCCCTCCCCACCCCTCTCGCCGAATTAGAGCCAGTAAATGTATTTTCGCGTAAAAGGCGATCATTTCCGTAACGGCGTTTCATGGAAAACTAATTAAATTTCCTTCGATTGGCCATCGATCGTCGTTCGACATTCATTCGTAATACGCAGTACGTGCATACAATGTACAGTGTGTCTGCCACGACATAAGTGCCATAAGTGGTGTAAATCAACATGACAATCGTCACTGAACGATGAAACGTTCGAATAACTACCGTACAATAAGACCATATAAAACGAACAACCCTTAAATCACCCGCGTATCACCCTCGCCGCGTAAAATCCCATCCGTACATTGAGTTCGCCCAATACCTTCATTTTAGACTCTTCAGCGTCGAACCCAACCTTACCGAGAACTACACGTACGTAAAGCAAATCGAACTACCGACGTCCACAATGTAACCGTGCCCACCGACATCTAACTTGTAAATTACACCGCCCCATAAAGTAGACGCTCAACCCTACCACCCCTTGCCACGCGCGTCCGCCGTATGCGTCCGACCCGGCCGTAAACACTCTAACGAGTTCCCATAAATGAAAGAGTACGCGCGCGCGCGCGCTCTCGGAAACTTTGGCGAGCGTTCATTCGCGAGACGACGTTCTTCCGTATGCGAGATTCTCCCGGTCCCATTTGCCGCAAGAGATGTCGCTCGTTCTCCGCGAGTGTCACCCCCTCAACTCCTCCACCACCCCCAGCACCCTCACAGGTTCTTCTACTTCAGAAGCGGGTAGCCTCGCGCAATGAGCAACATTTGTCCGCAGAAATTGACGCTCTCCCGCGAGAGAGTCGCCCGGCCAAAAGGGGGATGAGGAGAGGAGGGGGGTGGATGGAGAGGGTTGGAAATAAAAGTCGGTAATGCAACTTCTGCCCGACGCTCGTTCCAGCGCCGCGGCGCCATTCCGCTTTAGCACAGTTGCCCGGACAGTGAATGAAATATGCATGACGGCTCCGATAACGCAGCGAGCTTAATCCTTTGCCTGGCGACACTACCCCCCACCCCTAACCATCCCTTTCTGCGCACCCCCCCTTCCCCAAAATCCTGAGTATCGGCCCCCAGGGCAGCCATTAGCGGATACGAACGCGAAATCGTTTATTAATGCGAGAGACTCTACCGTTTCTTTTTTGAACTCTTTTCCCGTCGTTATCTTTAAACATTTTATCGTTACACGTTGCGACATGTGCCAACATGTGCAACGTTGAACGATGCTCGAAGTGGGTGAGAGTTATGATTTTCGTGGCGGTGGAAGCGAATCCGGCTTAAGTCGATTTTTGTGAAACGTCACGTCTGTCGCTAAGTTGGCAATGCGTCGGATGCAAAGGCGGGTCACGTTCGACTTCCGGCGCCGATAAGGTGACACGCGAACCGAAAGATGCGCCACTTTCCATCGGTAATGGGACGGGACATTTGCAGATAAGCGAGGGTGCAATGAAATATCGATTAATCGCGAGCAAGGGTAAAGGGATGGAAGTGGAACGATTCGAGTCGCGAGGTCGGTTAAAAAGTGTAAAATCGAACGAGAGACTACATTGCCTCGTCTGAACTTCGAGCAGAAGTTCTCATTTCGCGACTTACGGTACGAGGCAATAGACCCGCTTTCCATTAAAGATAAGAGGCAGGATTAACTTCCGGTGCGCAAAGAAAGGCCAAGGTATATACGTCGGCCATGTCGGTTTAATAACCTTTGTCGCTAAGCCCAATCCCGGGCATTACGTCGTTAGACTCGTATGCTGAGCCCATCACAGGCCCATGGAACTGTTGGAAGGTCTCGAAGTCCCTTAAAGAACGCCTACGTCGACAATTAAAGTGTTTCAGTCCCAAGGGTCAAGAAACACGGTCGAAACATACAGAGCGATAGCATTTGTATTAATCGATTGCGAACAGAACTGTAGACAGCGTATACGTATACGTATAACGCCGGAGAAAATTTCGACTAATATTTGTACAGCGCGCGCACAGACTCATATTACACGTAAAATAAATGTAACATTTTCAGTTTATGATCTTTCGTTTAGAAAACCAAATGTAAACAGTCGTTGTATATATATCAAAAGTGAAACTGACAATTTAAAAAAATTAACGATTTAAAGAATAGTAATAGTACATGTGCCTATTCAAAGACATAAAATGTAGAAAGAAAGGATTAGGTTCCCGATAAGTGAAAATGCGTCATAAAATTACTCCGTAAAACTTGCAAAAATTGCTCTGACATATCTCGCATAATGTTCGGGACTGCTCGCCAGCCGTTTCGTTCGAAACGTACTCTCTCAACACCAAATACGAATATTTCGATGCACATGGGGCCCGAACCGAAACAGTCCGCCCCTGGGCACGGAAAAACAATTGACTCCCGTAAGTAGCGTGCGTTATCGAGCGGCGAGCAGGCACTCGCCCGTAATCGGTGTCGCCGAGTCCATCCTAGCCTGGGACTGCCTGGGACTGCCTGGGACTCGGCCAATCAACCGAACACGGCAGCGGCGACCGCGACAAAGTGCATCCCTAAGTAGACGCACTCCGCCGTTATTAATGGCCGGCGAACAGACGCGGGGATGATTGATATCCCTCGGGCGAGGTCAGCATTCGAGCGGGGCGCGAATTAACGCGCCTTTGCCTCGCCAGACGTCGAACAGAGGAAGGACGTGGCGCACGTTAGGCCCGGCTAAAGGGCACATTGTGCGTGCGTGCGTGCGTGCGTACGTACGTACGTACCCGTAGGCCACTGTGTGCGTCATCTGCACGCGTGTTCAGTTCCGTTGTCACACGTGCGCGACCTGTCGCACGCGTTTCTGCACACCTGCTTGCTCGTGCTCCCTACCTGTCTATATTTATGTACTTGTCTGTGTACTTGTTTGTGTACTTGTGTAGTTGCAACCCTGGTGCTCGGACTGTTTCGTGGCAAAGTGCCCTCGAACGGTGATTTTATACTGGATTTTATGCTGGCTATGTGATTTGGAGGGGGTCGACTGCTGGGATGGCGAGGGGTTCTGGAATTGGTAATTAGTGACAATTGTGCGGGGTTAAGTCTTTTTAGCGGTAGGGGAAATTGTCGTGGTTTTTGAGCTGAGAATTGGGATGTTAGTGACTGTTTAAGTAGCTGGGGGGGTTGACATTTTGTGAGATTTTGGATTCTGTACTTCGCAAGTGATTGTAGTGGCAGTAGTCACTGATTATAAGAGGATAGGACTTTCTATAATTAGAGACTTTCTATAGTTGTCAATATTTCATGCGGTTGAATATTTACAGCATTATGATAGTTTTCATTTGATTTACCGAAATAATATAAGATAGCGTGTTTAAATTTACAAAATGGAATACAATTATTTATGTATCAACCTTAATTACTGCGAAACAATATTTCTACAAATAAACCATTTAATGAAACAAAACTGTATTATCAAGATAGTATCAGACTAGCGATTTCAACTGATCAGTAGTTCTTGCGTAATTCTTCGATGAATTGCAAGAATCAAAGATTGTAAGACTGAAACTCAATTATTTATTTCTAAAAATCATTGTTACACGACTCAACCAGTTCAGTGACATTACATTAATCAATCCTCCACCGACCTTATATCTAACGTAAGACTACCGCACCGTTAACGGCCTAAAAGCTTCCTGACAGTAATACATGCACCTCGCGAAACTTCTAGTCGCAAGCCATTCGGCCGATTTCTGGCTGGCGCCGTTTCGCACTCGGTCAACACGGCTCGAGATCATCCCGGCCCCAATACACTTTAACGGCCGGCGCACAGCATGTGTGCGATGCGAGCGCCGAAGGTTGTCGGCCGGCAGCACATTCTCTGTGCGGTGATTGATAAACGTAAACAAGTGTGGATATTTCTATTGGCTTCCTATTTCATCGCTATGTCTTTGATTTTCGCAAATTATTGTTTTATTGCCTGTTTTTAACTTTAACTCTCGGTAACAGTCGGCGCTCCCATCGCACACATGCTGTGCGCCGGCCGTTAAAGTGTGAATAAGGGTCAGCGGTGACCCGGGGCGCAGTGCTAAAGATGCGCCCGCGAAGATGCGCCAGCGGACCCGCCCGGCTAAAGATAGCGACGCGTGGCCATTGGTAGCTCGACATCAAAGAGAGGACACGATTGTCTGCGACGGAAATAGATCGATCGGATGGACGTAACGCGCGTCCCGGGTCGTCGATCCTGCTACTCCGTTACGAGTTCGCGATGGAGCCGAAAAGTGTGAGTCGCGGGACGAACGATTACGATCGATTTGAATCGGGCTGGCAAGAAGGTATTTCGATATATAGAGAAGTAAACTTTAGACGACGATGCATTTAAATTTTTGTTTTAATTTTTGTAACTGGAATAATAAATATGAAAGGAACGCGGATGTAATTGGTTTCAGTTTTCACTTATTGTGGATGACTCAATCAACATGAGCGAGTTAAATTGCCAGAAAAAACTCCTCTGCTTCACATTTATCACATTTTCCGTCGTATCTAATTTGCCTGACTCCGACATAAAACAATAAAAATTGTTAAAAAAAACCTTTTAACAAGCAGCCGGCATAGAATGCGCTGACTATCGAAACACGAGATTTTAAATATCCAGATATTCGATTCTCCGAATGCAACCTTCCCAACCTTCCCGATAACGACGCCGTCGCATACGACTGAAATTTCACTCTCGACGTCGACCGCTCGCATTACACCCCCTAATACCTCAAAAACGCGACAAAGCATCCCTCATCCCCCGCTGATGATTTCCACCCCGTAATGTTCAAACTGGGGAGGAAAATTGAGACGCCCGCGGAGCAATTACCGTAAAAGTAGCGACGGGCATCGCGAACAATGTACGAGCGTCGTGTACAATGTGTGTCGCATAACATCTGTTCTCTCGATCACCAAGCGAAAAAAGATTGTGGACGCGTGGGCCAAAAAGGCCAAAAAGGCATCAGAGACGATAGGGGCGGGCCATATGCGTCGATTATAAGCGGACGGCGTCAATGAAATTCTCGTTTCCGCGAGAGGTTGGAACATTTTACGCGGCTCGCACTGGAAGCGGCGAGGAAGCAATCTGACCCAACGACATTCCGTATAGTGGATAAGGACTAAAGCACCCCCCCCCCCCCCCCTCTCCAATCCCTACATGCAACGACGAACTTTCCCCTCTCGCCTTAATCGCCGAGAAAAGGCGACTCGGCGTGTAACGAGCTTTTCTTTACACGATCTCTGATACCGACGGAAGGTTCAATTTATTCCGTTCCTGGCTCAGCGATACGTATCCTATTCACTTTATTCTGCGTTTTGCGTGGGAGTTTTGCGTTCGTCGCGAATGAAATTATGAAAGTCGGGAGCTGTTCGATGCGAGAAGATTGACTTTTTTGCCGTTCGGAAATTTACGGCGGTTTCTCAAAGATCAATATGAGTTTCTCTGAAGAAAATATGAAAATACATGTAAATTAGGTAATATTGTAAAATGCGGATGTTGAGCGGTGGAAGAGTAGGGTGAACTTTGGTCGCGGTTGACGTGGAGGGAAGTATCGAAAACTGAGTTTACAACAGGGTGCTACAGAAAGCTAGGAAATATTGGTTATACGCGGTGGTATACGTGCTGGCTTACATTAGGGGTGAGAGAAGGGGAGTAAAGAAGGGAAGGATCATTGACCCGCAGATTTCAACCCTAAGGTTGCACGTGTAATCGGAATTGTAACGATAATCACGCGATTTATATATTGTACCGAAGAGCAACATAACAGATGGAGTTAACACTGACTCTCACACAGTTTTTCTTAATGTCCGATCAGCACATTATCCATTGTTATTCTGTGTCACTCATACGTTTACACACACACTCTCCCTACCATACTCTCACATTCGAAGATACATTTCCGTTCACGATAGTTCCTACAAAAACTGAACGTCTCCGCTATCAGGAGGCAGCGAAAACATTTTCCAAGCAAATAAATGTTAACCGCCCGTAATAGTAGCCACTATCATACTCGGGTTTCGAAGCGTAACAACCCTGCGAAGTTGAGACTCCGCCCGCGGAGAACTCTTACCGCGCGGATCGATGTTTATTCAATGAAATCAATCGGACACCCACGCCTCTGCGCGCGAAACTTTAAACCTTCCATAGCTGAAAAGTCAAAGTTCCTTCCCAGCAACGCTGCGGGGCTCGAGAATCGCTGGACGAACCTTCAATTTCCTTCGAGGCAGCGAGAGCTCTGCCTCTCTATGTCTTCGTCGGACAAAAAACTTTTCCTCTCCTCGCCCCCCCCCCCCCCCCACGCGGCTGCCAATTTCGATCGAAGGACCCTGCCCGCTTCGGAACGAGTCAATTCGGCCCTCGGGGCACTTCCAGCCCATTCCCAGCCTCCCCTACCCCACCCCACTCTCCCTTCGTCAAGTGGGGCACCGGGTCTTGTTATCATGTTGCCGCACACGCGGCCAAATTCGCTTAATCGCCGGCCGCCTAAAAAGAAGCCATCAGCTCTCAGGAGGGAGAGTGCTCCTTGGGAGGGTGGGGGGAGGACGAAGGACGAGTCGAAGGGCAGAGGCTAAGGCCTCGTGACTCACGACCAATTGCGTACCCTTGCGCACTCTGTTGCGTTGAGAGAGACAGAGAGACAGAGAGAAAGAGAGAGAGAGAGAGAGAGAGAGAGAGATTGAAAGTCAAAAGGAAAGAATTAAGTAAACTCACTTTCGTTTCGAGTACAGGCCGCTTAAAAGATTCTTCGGCAGGGCACGAAGGACGCCGAGGATTCGCTTGTCGATGAAATGCACGGCATTGTCTACTTATTATACTACCGTATCGGCGCGGAATTGATTTATCGTCAAATAAATCAGGATGTGAGAGGGACTGTTCGGCGATGATCGAGTTTCGGGGAAGAAAAGCTCGAAGACTGGAGAGGTTTGCGGTAATACGGACACGATGCGTTCGTATGGGCATTAGGTCAGCTCGAATGAGGATAGAGATCGTCCGTTGGCCTAATTTCCGATGGTAACGTGTGGCGATTTATCGAGTTCTGTCGTATTATAATAGCTAGGAAATCGTTCTGCTTATCGCCAATTTGGAAATGGTCGCTGTGTAGACGCGCGAAATGAATTTTCACCCGCGCATTGTTGGTTGCGTATATAGCCAGTTATTTTTTAGCGTCCTTAGCCGAAGGTCTAAACTGGGGTATGCGTAAGTACATGACGAAAGTTACACTCAAAAATAATGGCGGTCGTGAGCGGTACGCGGGACCGCGACGTCCGCAGGCGAATGCGGTCATTTAAGGCGGTAAACATGTTATACGAGCCGGAGGCTTAGTTTGTATAGGGCCAACAGTGTACTACACATGATAAACGCGACTCTCGCTCTCGGGATTTACGAAATTTCCGAGATTAACGAGATTCGCGAGATTCTTCTCTTCCAAATAACATTTACGCGCCAGGGCCACTTTCATCGGTAAAATTATGCTTGACGATAAATAACCGTTGCAAAGTAACAGTCTTAAGCACTGCTCTTTCTCATTATTTATAGTTCATTACTTGGGCTTACGGCTATTATATCTAGAAGAAGATAGTTGCGATTTATGTCAATGTGTTTTACTCTTCGCTTCTTCCTAGGAATAATAAACTAATTTCTTGATGCCTTTATTGTCCCACATCATTCGATGATTTCTGATTGTATCTATGAATTTACTACGATTTTCGAAGAGGAGAAAACATCGTTTTGAATTCATTTTTAGCCCCCATTATGTACAGAAAACAAAATTAGTATCAACGAGTTACCCGAGCCTTCTAAGTGCAATAGTTTCGGAGATACGATCAAAAGAATGTGAGAAAATGGTGGGAGAAGCAGACAGTACGTTTACCCTGTTCCACCTCTCATGGTCGGAATAAAAAATTGAAAATTCACTCAAATGCTTCTTTTATTACAAGCTATGGACTGTCTCACTCAGAACTTTAATCGGTTTTGATCATATTATTCGGCTGTGTTTCAGTTACTCCACACAAATCTCTAAAAAACCCAACAGAAGCAAACAATCGTACGCCTACGTCTTTTACTATGCAACGTTTTCTATCAGATTCAACCGACGTCACCACCTTATCCACTCTCCCCACGACGACAGAGAGCCGCCAAACGATTCAGCCAGAATTCAATTCATCATAAAAGTCCGCCTCAGGTCGCCACTGCCAAACTGAGCATACAACACTGCCCTACGGTCATCGAATCAAAGCGAAACAGCCCGAAATAACGTAAAGTAACGTAATAGTGTCAACGAACGTGTTCCGACACGTTCGAGCAAAACCCCATGGCGCTCGGCGCCGAAAATATTTGCCCCGACGTCGAAAAGGAAACGGACGGCGAATGAAAGGGCGCGCGCGCTAACCTGCCGATTGAAATCGAACGGAAACGTGACTGTGGCCCGTTCTCTTTTGTTTCGCTATCGCGATGCCGGCGCAGAATGCTTCGGCCTCGGGCAAAGGCACTTCCACGTTCCATTTTAATTCGAACGATTCGCCAGGGCTGCGCGCGTCCTTCCATTAAGGCGATCGAAAGGGCTTTCAAAGGGGGAGCCGAGCGTACAATTAATGCGAAGGAAACCCTTGCCATCGTCTCTGGCGGGGCTTCGTAAACCGTGCTCGTACGTACGTTCCTCCTACGGCACCCGTAATCGTTTCCGACACTCCGGAACGAGGAGCAACGAGGTCGGCATCCGTCCAGTTACGAATTAACGCGCCGGCCCGGACTAAAGAGTTGCCGCGAACCGGAAAAAAATTGGACGGCGAGCCGGGTTGCGTGTCAGATTCGTGCGCAGCTCTTTGCGGGCTGATATTGATTTTTTTTTACTCCTTTGCTCCGAGTGCCGGCTAATGACGCTTACGGGAGGGCAGGGTTCGGACGTTACGCTCGTCGGGTTGGCTAAACTGGCTGCGAGGAGGTTTTTATCGACGTGTCGGTGGTTAATCAGGTTCTAAGGCGTGAGGAGGAAAGGATTGGATGTATTCAGTGGTTGAGAAGTTAAGAAAGAGAATTAGCAGACTTCGCCAGGCTGTAGAAACTTAATTGGAATCAGTTCCTTAGAGACTAGCTTATCAGAGTTAATATGCAGAGGATGTGCCACGTATCCACGGTCATTGTTATACTTGTAACTGACTTCGATGATTTTTCATTGAAAAACTTTGACTTGGAGTAATCGAGAAATGATAGAATTTAACATATTAAAGTTGAAAAAGTGAGAAAAATAGTTGATAACAAGAACAATGAGAGACTGTTCTAATCCATTCTTTATCTTAATAACAAACGTATGATCTCTCTGTTCCCGTACCCATGACAGCCATAATGGAATCCGACCAACAGAGAGCTAAATCTCGCCTGTGACATTATTTCGCGCGACTGCCGCCATAATTATGAGTACGGCTGTGACTAGAACGACGACTAGAACGACGACTAGAACAACGCTGGAATGTGGAGGAGCGCGATATTCTCGTCCGTCGTCTGCGCACAACTTTGGCCGCGACGCCGGTCGCCAAAGTTAAGTCGCACGTACGCCGCGCGCCTATAGGATGTGGCATTAATTACTTGGTGGGAAACTTCTGTTCGGCAAATGTCCCCGGTGTCAGCTTCATTTGCTCCGGCGTCGAAAAGCTGCCGTCGCGGCTCGCTCCTGAATAATGCCATCTGGCGAATTTTACCTGTGTCGCGCGTACCGCTAATACCGGATATCTCGGGAGTCGGTCGGACTGCTTTAACATTCGGTTATGAGTTGCCTTTGCCGGGGACGACTGTATTCTGATATTCTCAAACTTTCTTCAATGACTTCCGTACAGCGCGAGTTCTTACGATTGATATTATGACTTACTATATATATGATATATAATATTCTAATAATTAATTAATTTAATTAACAATATATATTACATTAATTATTTATATAATATAATAATATAGACTGTACATATGATATATCGATATTATACGATGTATTAGATATCGTTCTTAAAACATAATAAAATCCTATGTATTGGTATTTACAGCTTTTGAAAATGACTGTCTCTGTTGCGATGTCAATATCTTTACTCCTAAAATTCTATGTATAGAAGTAATACGGATTGTTTGTTTTAGAGGAAACACGTCTGTATTAATAAAGCAGAAAGTCAAGTGGATAAACGTTTTGACTCCAAACATAAAGGAAAATTCTGTTGCAGTAATCGTCATTATCAATGCTCTTGGCATACAATACGCTGATCAAAAATACGGCTGCTCACGGCATTATTAAATTCAGAGCGAATGCGATTCTCTCTTCATTGCCGATGACAGTATTTCATGCAATAAACAAATTCTTCCGCATGCAGAATTCATTCTCGTCGAAAATCGCCATTCGTTCAATATCGCAACATTCCCGTCCGCTATCTCTGCGTTATCTTACTCAACTTCCTCTTTCGCATAACCCCACTGCACTAGTCGTGACAATGCGAGGTCGCATAAAGCCCTGCAACCGGAAATGAAACAGTTTCATCGTTTTAACGCAAAAGAAAATACACTCCGCGAGGTTGACATTAATCCTTCGAAACATTTTACTCTACATCGTTCCCGCTACAAACATTTTCCGGAAAATTCGCTCGACATTGTCCGAGTATCGTTTTCGGGCCGCGTCGAATATTTTTCTCCGCGCTGATGCGTACCCCGACGTGCGTGACAACTCGCGTACGAGGTAAAGACGTGAGAGACGAGCGAGAGATTCTGCCGACGATTAAGTCCGATTCAAAGAAAAAGCGGTGAGGTCCCCCTTACGAAGTTTCGAGCCACGCACGAAGGAAGGCGGACATTAATCGATATCAGCCGAGCTCGCGAGGGTGCCGCCAGCTCGTTATATATTCCATCTTCCACAGTCACGTGCGTCTGGCTAAATCCCCCGACCCGAAATCGTATCTCAGCCAGTCTCCCTCCTCGGGAAACCTTGACACGGGCGGGCATAAACTGCCAAGGCTTTCGGAAGTGCGGAGCGGATTTGCTGGCGTACAAGCGCTTTTGATTATCTTCCCTGACGTGCATCCTCCCTTGCGCCGCTGCCCTCCCTCTCCCCTTTTAGAGTGGCTTTTTTCACAATTTATCATGTACAAAGTTAGAAACTTTGCTATCCTATTTTGCTAATGTCATTTATCGGCGTCATTATCGAACTCTTGCGATAGTATTGAATTCTGGTCAATTTGATCAATAGTCTAAAGAGGCAATAGGATTAATAAGGAAAAGATGGTGTGTTCCAAAAATCGTTTCGTCCCGGATCCACTGACAGATTCATCAGTAGGACTTTCGTCAGTGGATCCTGCCCTAGACGAACACACGTCATTGAACTCTGTCTCATTTTTTTTTATTCATTTATTAATTTGACGGGCAGATGCCCTTTTTAAAAAAAAAGGAATACAAAGTTAGATGATAAGTATAAAAAGAGTATACAAAAATAATAAGTATAAGAAAATATTTCATATACCGTCGAAGTTCGAGTAGGTCAACGAGAGGTCGAGACAATGTACTCCATCTTTCATACCTTGCCGTCCGCACGAAAAACGCAGGGAATTAAACTCGCGTTAAAACGATTATCCCGCCCCGATCGGAGATCACTTTCAACCCCCGTCGACTCATTCCGGTAATAGGGGTAGGTGAGAGGGAGGCGGGGGAGTTAGGCGTTCGGCCGATTTGCGAGGTCGGGATTTCTTCCGTGCTTTCTTTCGACGACTCGAGCCTTATCTCGCCAACGTCGGCCGAGAAGAAAGCTGAGAATGCATGCACAGCCTCGCGTGTCGCGTCGGCCGAGGCAGGAAGGCCGCTAGGAAAAATATAAATTGCCCTTGCAACGGGAGACAACGGTATCGTTCGCGGCCAGGCAAAATAATGCATTTTCGCCCGAACTGGATAAGGCTTGCTTCGAGCTAAAACGGCCCCGGTGGGAAAAATTAGCGTCCGAGTCGTTGTCTCTGGCCGCGTCTGCTCTAAATTTTCTCGGAGTCGCTTTCGGCGAACCTTGATTCGAGGTTGGCGAAAGGTCGGCGGAAAGTCGGCGCATCGGCGAAGTCGCCGGAAATTGCGAGCGCGAATTATGCAGGATGCTGCGAGTAGAACTTGACGGACGCAGTGTCGACAGCTCCTGTTAATCAATTGGCACGTGATCGAATAAGGGAGCTAAGCGCACTGTACTCAAGGTCAACATATCATGGGAGTGTTACGATACCGACATTCGTAACTGTCCTTGATTTTCTAAAGCAACTTGTACAGTTGCTCTTTCGGCTTTTAAATGTCACGCTAATTTCTATGTACAGCTTAATCAAGGTACGCAAGGAACTAATCTGACGTATGCTCCCCCCAAGGAGAAGTCTTCCGAAGATTTCCTTGAGGATAAAAAAAAAGGGTACACAAGGAACTTGATCGTAGAGGTACGTTGTATCAGTCGTAATTGCCAGCTCTGTGCTTCGAGGCGGATTTAAGAAAATTGTCGAGTACGATCGAATCTTTGCGAGCCGAAATGGGAGGTCGTGAGTCGCGATACCAACATTATAAAGTTGGCCGCCGCAGCCCGGCAGCCTTGAGTGTAGTGTATCAGGCCTCGGCGGAACGTAACTTTAGCGCCGGCGCGGGAGGACGTTGGCTAATGAGTGCCCGATAAGTCCTCGCGATTTTCGTCTTACATCACTCTCGACGCGGGCGTTTCAGATCCCAGATTGCGGATATCTGCCGCCGATAGGTATCGGACTCGTTATACAAGCGCGATAGCACGTGAAACCGCTGCCGGGGCACCGAAAGTAATCGCGCGGCCGTGTAACGAGATAAGCGGACCGGCATTAATGCAGACGGGAATTTGGCGCGGAGCGTTTCTGGCGGCCGCGATCTCGTTATCATTCTCGATATTAGAGACGTCGTCGTTGAAATGACCGTCGAAGTGGCGAAACGAGTCGTCGGCAACGCATCGACTCGCCACTTCCGCCTAGGATGACATTGATGGGGGGCAGAATGGAAATTAATGAGAGATGAGCTGAAATTTTCATGTAAGTTGAAGAAAAGCTGTTTGGTGTGACCCGATTGTTGCGATGTTTCGTCCCTCGAAACCTCTCAACGGTTTCTCAGAGATAAATATAATTTTTTCTAAAGTAAGCACATTGCGCCACGCAGCTTTTGATAGTTCGCCGAAAAAGGCCCACAGAGGAGGGCAGAATGGAAATTAATGAGAGATGAGCTGAAATTTTCATGTCTCCGGCTCTCGTACAAAATGGAAGGTTCTCGCTACCGACGTGTACTGCATCGGGGGAGGGGAAAGGAACGAGGAGTTGCCTTAGCCTCGAAACTTTCCGCCCGTAAAGAAACCATCTCTCGGCCCCAATCTCGAGCCCTGAAATCCGCTCGTATTACGTCGGGGCCGAGCGGGCCATTCCGCTCGATTTCGTTCGGGGCAAAAATTCGCCGCAGACACGATCGTAGGCATCGGCCAGACCCCCGGGCGAGCGACCGTTAGCCCGAACTTTTTCGCGACTACATTAAAAGCCACCCACACGCCCCGACCTTGAGCCAATTGCATATTATCCGCGATACAGCGGGCGGCCAAGGCGAGCGGGCCGAAACATCTGTTACGATTAAGGTTCCCGAGACCGACTCCTGTCCCGGATTGGGGATCGAATACTTTCTGCACACGTACAAATTGCTGCTAATACTAATGTAACCAAGTTTCCACGTGTCTGTAAACACGAATTCCGACTGTCGCCGATGGCACTGACCGGTACCAATTTTTGAAAATTTCTCCTAGCAAGGGTGCAACGTAGAACGATGCGTGACAGGATTATCGGTTTGAGAATTTAAAAAAAATTTTTTTCGCCTAACAAGGGTCCAACGTAGAACGATGCGTGACAGGATTATAGATTTGAGAATTTTTTAAAATCTTTTTTCGCCCAACAAGGGTCCAACGTAGAAGTTCGCTTTCGATATCGACCGCTCTCGCACATTTCGCTATCTGCGAACCTCTGCCGGTCTCGACGGTCGTCCCGACGGCGTCCGACGGAAAGCTGCGACGTGCGTCTCCAAATTGGATCGGCCGAGCGGGCCAGTGCTAAAAGTCGATGGCATATTGCCAATATGGTGACTTTCGAGATAGGCTTCTATTTGCCCCCCGAGCGCGATAAGGACGATTTGACGGGCCGCGGCGAGTTTCGGGTCAATAGACACGAAATGAGGAAAGGGGGGAGGCACAATGAGCGTCGGCAGGGGCCGACTGGCCGACCTTAGCCGACCCTATCGACGGGCCGGATTAACGGACCTGAATTAGAGAACACGCCGCCAGACGGGGAAGAAATAATTTAAGCCGCTTACTGGTTTACTTTGCCGTCAGTGAAATTATACCCGAGAATTCGTTAAAGACCGGACCATTAGTACTTTTTTGCCTGGCTCATGGAAGACAGAATCGAGCGAAAGCCTTACGGAAATAGAAGTACGCGGTTCGAACGACCGGAAAGTTGTTGCCGAAACCTGCCTGGTGAGAATATTTCGTCGAGTCGGCCGTTCGGGATTGAAAATAAATTCTCGGTCGTCGCATAAAGAATGCAGGTCCGGCTAATGGAATTTACAACTCGGCCGCGGTACGTGCCCCGATTTGGCAAACATGAAAAAATCGGAAGGGCGCGATTGGCGCGTTACTAAGTAAGCCGAAAGCCGGGCTGTGCGTGTTTCGTCGATAAAGCTGAATCTTTCATGGAGCGAGGCTAAAATTGGTATCCGCCGAGTCGAAAGACACGTTCGGAGAGTGCAATTCCAGTGCGAAACCACGGTCGAACAATCGGTGCCACGAATTTGATCAAGTTTCTGTATCATTCTTGCCGAAGCAACATGGCTGACCTGGAATTTTTGCACTCGTGCGGTCGACTGATCAAAAGCTGATCCACCTGATTTCCGGACCGGGAAGGTCAGATGAGGATCGAAGGAAAATCGGTCGAAGTCACGAGCCGGGGTCTGGGATTCGTAAAGTCGTCGATGAGCGCATGCGCGATGGAAATATAAAATCTTCGGGCCTGCGACGCGACCCATAAGCATGCGGAATCGACGCACCGGACATGAAAACTATTTCTGTACCTCAGCCACTCGCTATGCGCGATTGAGAGAAAGCGGCGAAGATGGCCAGATAGACAAACAGGTATATAGATAGAGAGACAGACCGAGTAATATAGCCGGATAGAGCCGGCTCCGAAAACTATTGATCTCATCGGAGCAATCATGTTTTTCGTTCCAAAATGCTACGTTGCGTGTAACATACGATTGTCGAAAAGTTGAAATAACAATAAAAATCTATTAATTCGTAATATTTTAATAGCCGGTCACACAACATGTGTGTGACGCTACCGCCGAAGGTTATTGACCGGTACCATACTCTCTTTGTGAAGATTGATGAATTTAATTAAGTTTGGATATTGCTATTGGCTTCGTATATCACGCTACGTCTTTGATATTTGGTATTTATTAAATTAATTCTACAAAAATATTGCCTGACCCTTGGTCTCTTGACTCCGTAGACGCGCTGTCATTAAAGTGTCAAATAACAGACATTAGGAATTATAAGCCTGGATTTACTTATACAACCACAAAAATAATTGCAGCGATCGCAGGCTTGATAAAAATGATATACCCCAGCGGAGCGGAATATTCGCGAAACGGAAACAAATCAACGTCTGCCACCGGCGCAAACTCCCACCGCCCCCTCTCGAATCAGTCAAACACCCTTTCAGCCGCATTCAATAAAAGACCCCTCAAGTGCGCGATCCCCGGCATCACAGGGCAGGACTCTCGGCCTCTACTTACCGAAAGCCGCCCGTATCATGGCTTCCGCGCCTACGCTCGTCAAATTGCTCCGATCTGGTATACCATTCCCGTAATAATCGAGCCCAGGAGAGAGAGCGATAGAGAGTAAACGAGATAGATAGATAGATAGAGAGAGAGAGGGGGGGGGGGGGAGGGAAATTGATAGCGAAACAGAGAGCGAGAAAAAGAGAGGTCTCTGTAATCCGACCGCGTACCACCCTTGAACCGACCCTGTCATTCATCCCGACCAGGGTCTCTCGTTCGGCGAGAGCCTTCTGGAACAGGACTCGTCGTCGAATCGGGCACGTCGTCGTGCCGGAAGCTCTTTCGCGGCGACTTGCGAGGAATTCGCTTCGAGGATCATGCGATCTCGGCGTCCTCGGCTCGCGCGTCCTTGACCCTTCGGGAACAGGTGGAGGACGGCTCGGGGGCGGGCCAGAAGGTGGCCGACGGGGAGGGTCGGGCCGCAAGGTCGGAGGACACATCCACGAAAGCCACCACCAGCCCCCCCACCCTCCCCCGGCGCGGCCAAGGGAACTCCGAAGCCCGAGTCACGGAATGTTGCCTCGCCGCAATCGGCTCGAGATCCTATCTTGCATCCTGCCCGATCGCTCGATCGTTTACGTTTAATTAGCCGACCCTGCCGGGAGCCCGAAGTTCGAGCGCGAGTGAAGTCCAGAAGATGCTCGCGCGACGTCCCGCGCTACGAAATGCAAATTTCGGGATGGGATCGCGATCAAGTCTGTCGGCATGCAAGGGGGTGGAGGTCCTGTGCAAGGAATACCAATCCTCTTAACCACTTAACGCACGATTTCTTTGAAATAATAACGTGTTATACCTTACAATCCTATGTAGGTAAATGATAAGTATCGATAAAACGATATTTTTTCTTAGCTTTCACATTGTTAATTTTAATTCTCGATTATATTCGAATTGTAAAAAATTATAGCAGCGTCGAATACGACGCCGCTCGAATAAACTCGAGCGTGCACGTTAAGGGGTTAAGGTAGTAAAAAGCGTTAGTCCAATTTATCCCGGAGTACGCTTCGGCGGAGGAAGCGGACGCTCGGCGGAAAGAAGTGAGACTGGTCTGGACGGTATGCGGAGCAGATGTTGAAGTTAAGGGATTCGGGAAGGAAAAAAGGGTTGTCCGAAGTCTGTATCCAGTACTGCTTGTCAGGCCAATACATGCTTATAGTACAAAGACAACTTTTTATGAGTCAACTGTACGGGACTCCATCGATGATGGAAGCGAGAAAAATAGATTATGCAAAATCAATCGTATTATTGAATCCAGGTTGCCATTGCAATGCTTTTAAATGACAAATAATGGCCGATTGCAATCAGGAACTTCGCCAATCTGGGAAAAGTTGTCCTGCTAAGGAACCGGGATACAAGTCGAAACCGGCATCTTCGGCGCAATCCTCGTCGAACCCGGACTCCGGACCGACATTTAAGACTTCGCCGACTTACGCCATAATCGTTTTCATCGTTTTTATCCCGTCCGGACGATCGTTTAGTCAGCGACGTTACGTTCTCGAAACTGGTTTTCGTACCGTCGCGTTTGTGTAACAATGCGATTTATCGCCTTGAACGAGAGCCAGACTTCTTCCTCTTCTTCTTCGTCTTGTTCCTCCACACCCTCACCCCCCCTCTTGTCCGATGTTCGCGCGGGCAGGTCTCATTATTATTGCACGACTCGAGTCCGTTCGTACTTTGCACGCCGAAGCCCCAGGAGGTTCGGCGTAATTTTGAGAAGGAAACCGAGACAAATACGTTGCGGCCCGCGCAAGGATGCCGTCACTGGCCCACATTCAAAAGTCAGTAGCTTCTTTCGGGGGCCCCCCACCCCCCGCCACTTGGCTCACGAAGATCCATTGTCGACGCTAATCCCGCGAGGATTCGCTTTCGGAACGATTTTCCGCTCGACTCGGGCGAAATATTGATGGAGGTCAACGGACGGAGTGAAAAGGGCTTTGAGGAAGGAAAGGTTGGCAATATATAATAAATAAATGCGCCGTTAATATTTGAACGTTAAGTGGCGCGTATTCAGCGGACTGCTGCCGATACCTTTTGACGCTTTTGGCAGAATTCTCGAGAAAAATATATTTTCCTCCGACGATCTTATTTCCAACTTTCCCGGAAATGTTTGCCGCAGGGATATGTTTAGACACAAACGGTTCGTTTTTTATCTTATTCTCGCTCGTATTTATGTTCAAATTATAATATTGCGTTGACAAGAAAGTTCTTTCGGTTTCATAGTGTGAAGGAAAAATCATATTTTTATACAACCAATATACTCTGTTCAACAATATATTTCTTATTTTGTGTGACGACCTTTTGCTATATTTCTGACGAGTTCATTATTCCGCGTTCATAAAACTTCTAATCGGTATCTGAACAGTACCTGTGCTTCAAAACCGAAAGAACTCTCTCTCAACCTAACACAATATCGACGAAGCAATTTATAATATTTCTCTGAGCGCACTCGTGTAACAAATGAAACGGAATCCTGAGAGCACCAAAGGATTTCTTTCGATATCGTTCTCGTTATACAAACTCCCGCTCAGTTTACATTGTACGTCTCCGTACACACGGTATTTGCTCTTACTTCTTCCTTCTCCGTCGGCCGTGTGCACATTCGGAAGAGCGTAGACGACGACCCGCCGCTAAATGAAACTTTCGGAAAACAAGACTTCGTCCCGCTGTTTACCCGCTTCCAACCTATGCTTTCTGAAACGCGTCCCCCACGACAATTTTAAATTCATGCTCGTGTAAACTCCGCTTTCAACCATTAATCCGACTCTTCTCTCTCTCTCTCTCTCTCTCTCTTTCTGTCTCACTCTGTCGCGCGCCCGCGAGCAGCCTGGAACAATATCGCGAAAATCGTATAAAGCCGCCGCGGATTAGGAGTAAGTCCCGTGTGTTCTCATGAAAAAAGATGGCGACCTCGGGCGGATAAAAGCGAGCCGCAGGGTCTCCCTCCCTGAAGGGAGCCGCCGGTGCGCAAAGGATTAACGTGCATCGCCTTCAGTCCGGGGACCTCGCAGCTTCCGGCGAAATGCGACGAAGATAAAGTGTTTACGCTTCTTCCGCCCTTCTCTGGCCTAATCCGACGATCCGCGCGCTTTTTTGAACGACGCGAGTCCGCTGATACACCTTCTCTCCCGCTCCCGTGATGTCATTCGCTTCCCTGTCAACTTCCTCGGCTCTTTTTGTCGCGAGATTGCGGCCTGGAACGCGGAGTCGCGGAAGGAAGCGATAGCCTCGAACGATTGAAACGTTCGCGTCAGATATACTAGGCTAAAAATGACAATGAAGAATTGAATCCCGTACTCACGTCACTTTCGGAACATTTAACATCTTACTTACTGACAAACATTAACTACCACCTAATGTAAAGCTTTGTAAACCACCAATGGTACTGAAAGAATGTAAAAGATATTGAACTGAATAAATTATTATTATTAATATTATTATTATTTTTATTATTTAACATTTGCGACGGGATTTTGGGATGGCGCGAGCGTCCGTTAGCGGTTTGACAGTCATAGACTGTTCCGTGAACGTTCGAGAACGAAACGTTTATGCGATTCGAGCGTGCGTTGCGCGGCCGTAAAAGCCGCAGCTGCCGAGTCGCAGGAATTGGTCGCGATGGGTCGCACTCTGCCAAAATGACGGCATCTGACGCTTAACTACTTAATTGACACGTCGTACATTTGCCCTTCCCGCTCTGTTGTTTCGTCGGGCGCGAGTAAGGTATGAGGTTGGCGAGAAAGTCATTTTACTCCCGTTGCGTTGAATAAAGCTGTTATTTAGACCGAATTAACTTTAATCCGTATTCGTTTCGTAACTCAAGTATGACTGTCGAAAGGAGAATATTTTCGACAGAAGTTCGAGAGAATAAGGACGCTTACGTTTGAAAACCGAAAATACTTTCTTGCCAACGTAATATTTGGACCGTTTATTTTGCTCATCTTTTGTTTGCCATATTTTTTGCATCCCTTTAGTAGCTATATTATAATATATCCCAGTTTAATATATAGCATATATTTGCATCAATTGCTATATTTTGCTCAACAGCGATGTTGATAAATAGACCGTTTATTTTGAAAGTGGTGTAAGCCCATATTTAAAGAAATGAGATGTCATATAATTTATGATCGACGTGGTGTAAACGATTTATTTACGTGACACTTAAATTCTTTTTCAAATGGACTTACACCGCTTTCAAAATAAACGGTCCATTTATCAACATTGCTGATGAACGTCCAAAAGCGCGTAAGTGAAAGTATTGCAACTTCCGACCGCCACCGGGCACCTTTTCACCCCTCCCCGCCTCGTCGAGCCGACGAAGGACGAACGTCAGCGATAACAGAGGATGTTTCACGGGCGACGTCCTGATCGCACTTTACGCTCATCCGCGGCACGCGCGCGCGCGACGGCCAGTAATTTTGACAAAACCGACGGCGAGTAAAGTGTTTGGCTTTCATTTTGCGCGGCTCCTTGCCGCTCAAGAGTGTGAAGGACAGCGTACGCGCGCGCGCGCGCGCGTGTGTGTGTGTGTGTGTGTGTGTGAGAGAGAGAGAGAGAGAGAGAGAGAGAGAGAGAGAGAGAGAGAGAGAGAGAACTACACGGCTGACCCAGTTCGCGCGTCATTCTCCATTGTGCATCCTGCACCTTTGCGTCCTATATATCCCCATCTCGGACTGGAAGCCAGTAACGTACACGGCTAACCGTACCACGCCCACGGCAGCCGTCTTTAAACCTAACAATGGCCGCGCGACGAGTCCGCGGTATAATGACTCCGGGGCTGGGGGGATGATGAGGGGGTGCCGCGAATGTTGACTATTTGCTTTGGTTTTCGGATGATTGTCGGGAAACGTCTCCGCTTTGGCTGAGAGAGGAGAGTGAGAAACAGAGACAGAGAGAGGGGGAGGGAGAGGGAGGAAGAAAGAGAGAGGGAGAGGGAGAGGGAGAGGGAGAGGGAGAGAGAGAGAGAGAGAGAGAGACTTTTGAGAATGTTGACTATTTGCTTTGGTATTCAGATGATTGTTGGGAAACGTCTCTGCTTTGGGCGAGAGAGGAGAGTGAGAAACAGAGACAGAGACAGAGAGAGGGAGAGGGAGGGAGAGGAGAGAGAAAGAGAGAGGGAGACTTTTGAGAAGGAGCGCCGGATGTTTGAGCCTGATAAGACTTTTAAGATGATTATGTTCCGGCGAAAGTGGAGGATATTAGAAGAAGCTCTCGCGAGAGTAACGCGATTAGCCGTAATAGGAGCCTGAGTAACGGTCGGTGTTTAGTTGCCGCGCGCAGAGGGGGGCAAATAGCGTCGGGCACACAAATGAAATAGATCGTTAGTTAATTTCGCGTTGAAAATAGAGCGGCCATCAAGGTTGGCCCTCGTAACGGTGAACTTTGTTTAGCCTCGAAGCGACGTATGTGCCCCGAAGCTAACCGAACGAAATTGTAGAAGTACGGAATGAAGAGTGAAGCTTCTCGTTAGTTCGAGCATTCGGTAACATTAATTGAATAAATTAATTTCCACGATAGTTTGCCGCGGACCGCTTTGAGCGCAGGACGGGTGTGCAAATTGTTTGTCCTCGATTCGTAGGCACTAAGCAATTATTGGCAATATGTAAATTGTAATATGTCTTATCGTAAGGGAATTTGTGTAATGTGAATTAGGTTGTGGAAGGTTCCTCGTCGATTGATACGACACTGCCGTAACACCCTCCGTTCATCCAATAGGAATATATTCCGCGCATGCACTGTGAGCGAGTTGGCCTTCATGCCTCGACTACCATCTACATGCCGTCGTAACCATCGTCACGGCCACAATTACGTCTGCCGCAAATAGTATTACCTCAACCCTTACATGGCAAAGATCACAAAGTCGAAACGTACGGGGGCGCACAGGGTTCAATTGCCATGTCATCAGTGTTATCTTTAATACGGACCGTTTATTTTGAAAGTGGTGTAAGTCCATATTTCACAAAAATGCGATATCCTATAAATATCTATATGTCCATACATAAATGTAATGTAAAACAAATCCGTAAATCCATATAAGTATAAAAGAAAAATGCAATATTATATGATTTACGATTAACGTGGTATAAACGGTTTATTTATAGATATCCACATATCCGTATATTGATGTAATGTAAAATAAATCTGTATATCCATATATGAAAGGAAAAAGCAATATTGTATAATTTACGATTAACGCCGTGTAAACGGTTTATTTATGCCGTAATTAATTTTTTTCAAATGAACTTACACTACTTGCAAAATTAGGGGTCCATATCTTCACTATTAAAACCGGACATCCTATCCCGTCGCGAAGAACGAAACCGTCCTCTCGCGTAGGGGTAGCAGAAGGGTAGAAAAAACAAATCTGGTTAACTCTAACATTATCCGCGGTTTCTTTAATATCGCCTCTATCGCGTTGGAGGCTCGAACGAGCGCCGAAAATTTACGAATGCGTCAGCGCCGCTGGTTTTCAGTTTCGCGCTTCGCTGTCACCTCTGTCACCTCTTCCACTTCCGCTCACGGTTCGCCTAACTCTGTCATTCCGAAGACGAGACGCGAGCGTACGCGCGACACCGATTTTCATCCGTTTCTCGTTTCCGTACTGTACGCAGAGACTAGCATTGGCGGACGGGTTGCCAACAGTCGACATTGTTGGAGTGTCTCGGTTTGAGGAGGAAGGCTTTCAAATTGGTCGCTAATTGGAGACTCTCCGCAAGCGAGAGTGACGAAGAAGGCAGACGCTGAAGTGCAGTCGAACGAAAAGAGATCGAAGGGAGGATACAAGATCCGAAGAGCTGGATAGAATGGTGAGGGAGATAGAAGATGGGTGGGGGAGGGGGGTGAAGTAGGTTGCGACCCATTACGGATTCACGAAATTATTTCCTCCCTTCGATATCTCTCGAACTCGTGCCGACGTGACGACACACGACGGCGGACGCAGTCGGAAAATACGGCGACGCTTGCAGACAGGAAGGATTTAATGGGGTGTCTTCGTAAAAAGGTCGGATCGGGACGGGATAGGGTGTACTGAAATGGCGGATTGTCGAGCGAAATAGGGGTGGAAGGGTGTGTGGGCGGCGAGCGAGAAAACAAAATTGCGAGACAGAGAGCGGATGACGGCGAGAAGAAAGGCTCCACCCCTTCTATTGCCCGTCTCGAATTCCTGCTTCCCTCTCCGTATACCCTCTTGCACCCCCTGCCTGGCCACGCGCAGCCCCGGCCTCTTTATGCAGGCGCAATGCGCTTAACTTCGAAGCCGGCATTCAAATACGCGGTGTAGCTTAGCTTACGGTATTTAAACTTGGTCGGCAGCGCGAAATTGCGACTTTCGGTGGAAAATTCTACCCCTCGGCACATGTTCTCGCGCGTTTGCGCTTCGAGGAGGGACAATTACTGACGGAAGAATGACGATTTTTCTCTAGCAGTCTCCCGTTTGACTGCACGATCACCACCTCCGCATTATCTGCAGATCGGCTTCGTTCGTTTCTGTGTGAATTTCTTTGATAATGTGTTCTATTGGGTTGGGAACTAAGTGATTGCGGACTTCGCATAATTCTGTGTCGTGCTGGACCCGCCGACCTATCCCTTCCACTTCCCCATACGTAAAAACACACCGGTCAAGATGTTCATCCTACAATTTCTTCGACGAGCGTTACCGACTTACTGGTTGTTAGCGTAGCAGCTATTTTCCGCGAGCGTCAATTTGCGAGGGCCTGGGGAAGGGGGGGGGGGGAAGTAACGATAAAGTTCCGACGGCTGTCGATACCTTTTGCCTGCTTTCGAGCCCATCTCGATATCGAATTTTCTTTGAGCATTTCGCGCGTCTCTCGGGATAACCTTCGAGGCGAGCGCATTGTTTCGTACATGGCGATAAGAGCGGAATTTGTATTCGGTGCGGTCTGGAGGTCGGGGAGGGCTGCCAGAGGGGTGAGAAGGGGGTGGAGAGAGAGAGGGTGCGGGACTCGAGAGTCGTTGAAACGCTCGGTTCCGTTCGGTGCGAGTAGCTTTCCTTATGGTGCCGATACTTGGCGAAATCGTACTTCAGATCGATCTGAATCGATTTGCGACCCCTACCAGCCCTCAGCATACCCCGCCTGCGATTAGCATACTTATCGTCACTAGGTTATTCGGCTATCGCCAATACCCTTTTTTTTGTCCCCGCTGAAAAGAGGAGCGAGCTAAGCGATCGACATATTCCTGCGACGCGGTTAGCGCGTAAGTATTCGAACGATTCTCGTAATATCGATACACGGGAGAGAATTGTTGCTTCCATCGTCTACACATTCTGTTCTCGGACAAACCTTCGAAATCTGTTATTCAGCTATCGGTCACATGTTCTTTCTTGTCGCTCACATATTCGATAGACCGCGTATCGCGCACCGAAACGATTCTCAGAATATCGATACGCGCGCGAGACTCTGTTTTCGGAAGGGATCGTTCGGAAACGGCAATACCTCCGCAAACGGACCGTTTGCTGAGGGCGCGTACACGCGTGCTGGCAAGCCAATTTTGCCGCAAGTTGGGAAAAATATTGCGACTGATAGTGGTGGGGGAAATGTTAACGTGCCGGGCGTAGAGTGTCAATCACTCGGCAGGTATGAACGCCCGGACTCGAAAATGCGGTTTATACGACCCGGCACATAAAGTAGCCCGAGTGTATGATACGCGCCGGAGGTGGAAATAAAATACTTTGCGCAGAGGCGGCCGCGGCATTTTATTGCGCGTATATCGTACTTTTGTGCGCACGGTGTCGTTTCGCCGCGAAATGTCCGTACGTTTCAATTTCGGTTTTAACCGAATCAATCGCTTCCGTTCGAACGGCACTCGAGTGTGTTTCACGTTTTGCGCGGGCGCCACTCTGACGAGGTTTGCTCATCGACTCTCTCTCTCTCTCTCTCTTTCTCTCTGACGTACGCACGCACAACCGATCTGTCTCTCCTCTCGCGTCTGTATCGGATAGGTTATGCGGCTTTAACGGCTTTTTCTTCGGCCAGGAACGCGACGAGTGTCCCAGAGCCGATTCCTATTTTCCCCGCGATGCAAATAAGTCCTTTATCCGCGACGACACCTGGCAAAAAGTTAATCGTCAATTGTCACAGTCGAAATCATTCGTCGGCCGCGCGGCACAAAAGCGCAGCGTCCGCCAACGTCATTCTGCCCGTCGCCTTTTTCTGCCAATCATTTGCTCCTTTCGAGGTCGAGAACAATCAACAATCCCGAAGACTTCGGATGTCGTTAGGCATCGAATCTCATAGACTTCAATGATTCCTCGATGGCGGACGTCCATTAACACTTTATCGGCCGGCGCACAGCGTGGGTGCTATGCGAGCGCCGAAGGTTGCCGGCCAACAGCACACTTTCTGTGCGGTCATTGATAAACGTAAACAAGTGTGGACATTTCTATTGGCTTCCTGTTTCATCGCCATGTCTTTGATTTTCGATAATTATCGTTTTATTACCGGTTTTTTAACTTTAACTGTCTGTAACAGTCGGCGCTCCCATCGCACACATGCTGTGCGCCGGCCGTTAAAGTATTAAGCATAGAACGTTGCGATTCGCGTCGACGAAAACGGGTCGACTTTCCTCCCGAATTTCGAATCTCGCCGAATATTCGAGATGAAGCGTCGGCACGTCGAATTGTTCGACGAATCGATGAAGAATGGTTCGAGGATCGGGTAAGGAGCTCGGGCCGGTGCCTGATTAATTAAAACAGTCGAACGCCCCCGCCGCTCCGCAGGATCGGGTATCAAAATTATCGCGGTAAGAAGCTTAAGTAAACCGTGCCACTTAAGATTTAGAACTGGAAAATTCGCTGTAATTCCATATCAACACCCCACGCTCGCGTTAATCAACCGCCGCCATAGCGCCTCGTCGCCGTTTAATAAGATAATTAACAAGCCCGCGCAGCTGTGCATACTTACTGTCGAGGCCAGAGTCTAGTGTAAGGAGAAGAGAAGAGGAGAGAAGGGCAGAGGAGAGGAGAGGGCAGGAGTGGAGAGGAGAGGAGAAACGATTGGAGTGGAGAGATGAGATGAGAAGGAGAAGAAGGGGGGGTCGATCGACAGAGCCCGTTGCGTATTTAACGGGTCGCAATTTATGAATACGTACGCGGGTGACGCTCAATTAATGTTCGACGAGAGTTTCGACGAGGCCCCGACGGAAGCCTGGGTCCTACAGGAATTTTCTGAATAATTTAAGCCCTTCCATCCGTTCCGTTCCCTTCTCTCCCCTACGCGAAGCCACCCCTAGTCGGCTCCCTCTCGCCGAAATAACAGCGTCGAGGGTGGCTCACCGGGGTTGGGGGCTCGTCGTCCCACTTACTCGCGGCCGACCGGAAATAAGGTATCACGGTAAGTCCTGGCCCGTTAGCGGGGCAGAAATTCTACCTACAACGAAAATTTCTACCTACAACAACGAGCTCCCGTTTGTCAAATGTGAGTCAAATGGGCGGTATCCTCGATATTCGATTCGGCGAATAATCGACCGGTACGAGAAGCCGCACTGAGATATCTGTTCGAACGAAAATCGACGACGGCGAAAGAAGGGAAGAAGCGGGGGAGAAGGGTAGGTCGACTTTTTTTTTTGCTTCGAACGAAATTGCGGCAAAACGTTAGCGAGACGCTCGCCGTCAGGAGCGAATGCGATTTTCAATGCCTTCGATCTTCACCCACCCTAGATTTGGGACGCCTGGAATTTTGCAGCTCTCCCTTCCCCCCACCACGCGTCTGTCGAGAGTGACAGAAGGATTCCCAGCGCGAAAGACGGCATTATCGACGTGGCGGAGAGGAGAGACAGCCCGAATTGCGCAGGTATTCCCGCTTATTCGAAAGTCGACGAACGATTGGCCGCATTGGGCGACGTTGACAGGTCTAAATGTCGTGCCGTATCCTTTCCGAATACCGACTTGGGGGGAGGGTGGGTTGATCGACCGTGAAGCCTCGGACGGACGTAGAAACGTAATGAGATTTCACGAGTGGCAAAAGAAAGCGTCGCGGATTTCGTTCCCACGCGAGAAGACTGTCGGCGTTGAATTCAGCGCGGCCGTGAAGAGACTGGCAGAAAAAGGCTGTACGGAAAGAAGTGCAACGAGAGAGAGAGAGAGAGAGAGAGAGAGGGTCATGAGAGCGGAGAAAAGTGGCAGATGGGAGAGAAGTCGAGGGGGCAATCCGAACAAAACGAAAGCGGGACGATAACAGTATTGGACGCGCGGACGGTAAATGTCGGCCTTCATCAGGATTATGGACCGAGAGTAAAAAAGAGAGGGAGGGAGGGAGGGAGGGGGGGGGGGCAAAATTGGATGACGGGTGAAATGAGACGTCTCGAGCGTGTCTTCTCTCACTCCGCACGCGAGATGATGCCTTTCCGGAAATGCCTGACGCGAAAGAAGCGTAATTAACCCCGAGCGCGAGTTCCTCCTAATCATCCCTGTATATCTCCCCCTCCACCCTTGCCTGCGCCAACCCGTCCGACGTAACGCGATAATCGCCTTTGTCCGCGATTACGTACGAAGTCTCTCGCGCTCGTTCGCAATAATATTCCGGATAGGATTGTCCGGCCTGGCTCGAGACTCGAAACTCGGGCAACGTTCTCACTCGCTTTTAACCCCCTTCGCATAATCGTCGGGACTCATACGCCATAGTGAGAGAACGAGCTCCCCTCTCTTTCTGTCGCGCGCGCGCCACCTACGCAAACATGGAAGAAAAGGACGGCGGGCGCGTGGGTTAAGAGAAGCTGAAAACGCGCGCACCTCTAACGAGAGCCATTACCTTCGTTATTGCGCCCGCTGCGGATCGTCCCAATTAAGGGGCACACGCAAAAGGCATTTGTAAAGAGAGAGAGAGAGGGGGGGGGGGGGAGCCGTAACGTCTCAAAGTCCCGCGCGACGAAACGTACTCGGCTTTCCGACGCTCATTGGTCCGACACTCCGTATTGGATCCGGCGCACTTCGCGACGTACCATTTTCATTTCCTGCCAGGGATCCGCTCCGTATACTTGCCTTACGTACGTACGTATACGTGTAATCATAGCAGGTTGATCAAATGAGGCAGTAGAGAAGAAAAATTAAGAAATTCGTTCCGTCTTGGATCCACTGACTTGTCAGTAGGGCCAACGGATTCTGCCCTAGACGATGTTGCCGCGTGTTCGGAGACGTACCTTACGTACGTATGTGTATAATCGTGGCGGCCAGTTTGGTTAAACGAGAGGTTAGAGAAGAAAAATTCAAAATTTGATTCGTCCTGGGTCCACTGACTCGACAGTAGGGCCAACGGATTCTGCCCTAAACGATATTGTCCGATGTTTGGATACGTACCTACTCACGTACCTACTTACGTGTGCCAGGCATGTGCAGACATCTTGCGTGGCGTTCGCGTACGACATTAAGCGCTCGAATTGTTTCGCGACGCAAATTAAACGTTATGGGGACACCTTAAGGATAGTAGCCTACCGGAATTTCAACAGAAATACCTATAGACATGGTCCGAGTACGTGTTCCATCCCATCATGTGTGTGCGAGGAACCGTGAGTGTGCGGCGCGCGCGAGTCTGGCGAACGACGCGTCGCGAGTCGTATGTAGAGGGTGTCGGGAAAGTGCACGCCGCCGACCGGTTAAAACCGGTGAGTGCGAGGCGGAAGATGAAAGAGTCGACGTCGAACAAAAGGCTCGCATTACGAGGCGGTGAAATTCGTCACGAGAATTTTCTCGTCCGACTCCCTTGTCGAGGTCGGAGAAGAGGGTGGAGAAGTCGGAGGGGAGGCGAGGGGTGCGCACGTCGATCCGCATCTGCGTAGAACAATAACGACGTATAGCCCGGACGAGCACGCCACCGCTTTTTTTTTTTTGGGCAGCCCGCAATTACTTATGTTGATGCACGCCGGAGAATAATGCTCGCATTCACTGCGATTTTTCATATTGCGGCACCCCCCCCCCCCCCCCCCCGCCTTGCCCCTCGGAAATGTATATACACCCCAGGCAAGTTGCGTGTTTACGAGAAAAGGTCGTGCATGAATTTCCTGAAATACCGGACGGGGGGTGGGAACGAAAAAATAAAACGTGAAGAGTAACGGGGTCGCGGCAGGGGGTTGAAATTTGTTGCGCGGCTCGGCTGCGTAAAATTGCTTTAAATCTTACGATTTATGAGTAAGCCGCGTAACGCCGCACCCCTTTGCGTTGGATGAAAATGGGGGGTGTTCGCGGGTCTTCCCTTAACAATCAACGCGTCCGCGATCAAAGAAACCACTAAATGAGAGACAAACTTAATCGTTTGATAGTACTTCCATTGTCCACTTAGGGACAGAAGGGTGAAGGGGTTGAAAGGGAAGAGTTTGGGAGGTGAAGCCTGACGCTGGAGTGAAACTGAAAGCGGAGCCGACGCGGCATCTTGTCAGCCTAAAAATACGAGCTCACGACAGTGCTACGCCTCCCAATCTAGCCGGACAGATCGGTGAAAAATTATGCGGCGGCAGAATGCGTCGGAAAATGAAAATAGCGCGAGCCACGGCAGTGCGTCGTGATGGAAGAACGATGTTTTCCACGCTTTGGCCCAATTTTTTTGTCGCCGCGAAGGAGACGTCCAGAGACACGAAAGTCGAGTGGAAGAGAAGGGAGCGGTCAGACTGCGGCCACATGTCGGCCTGGCGTGTGTGAACGTGTGCGGAACGAATGATAGACGAGTCATGTCGAATCTAGAGACAAGGTCAAAGTGCGAAAGAACAGGACAGTCGATCGGATTCTCAAAAATCGAATTCGAGACTCTCGTTATCGAATTTTGTAAATAGTTTCGTCTTCGTAAAGTCTGGTGGTAAAACTATACTGTAAGACTGTCGGTTTGGGTCACTGGTGACCGTCAAACGGAACGCGAGCAGGCTTCTGGCCAACGCAGGGCCAAAGTTATCCTTCGAGTCTGTCCGAAACGGGCGGAACGAAGGAAACGGTGCAAGTTGGCGGTTCGCGCAGAGGGAACGGGGGTGAGAAAGAAGGAGGGTGGGGGTTAGGCAGGGTACAAAGCCTGCAAACGCTACCGACCGGTTGAAACTTTGTAAGAACGATTACAGCGGCGGCTTGTTCATGCGTGCAGCGCGCGCTGGATATCTCTCGGTTCATCCAGCTGAGAGTTTAAGCCCAATCCGCACGAACGGAACCGTCGCTGACGCCTTATTGTGTCAACAGAATGAACCATCGGACCGTGCGTTCGCCATTGGCTCACGCTTCCAGAATCCGTACGCCGGTTCGGCCCGCCTATTTTCGAACGTTTTTGTTCAGTGAGCTAGGCAATTTCACCGTGGGGCTAATCGTTGGACGGACAAGTCAACATTTATTGGAATCGAACACGTTCCGAATACTGTATATATTGCGTTTCGATACGTTGCATGCACGAGCAATTCGCAACTGTTAATTTTGCCCTAATAATATATAGGATTATATTAATTGCTTCGCTACTTTCGCTTAGGTTAGCTTCATAGTCATCGTGTAGATAGACAAGGAATTGTGTGGAACGAAGTCAACATTTATTGGAATCGAACACGTTCGAATACTGCATATATTGCATTTCGATACGTAGTAAGCATCAATTAGCAACTGTTAACTTTGCCCTACGTTGTTTGCTCTAATAACATATAAGATTGCATTAATTTCCTCGCTACTTTGACTTCGGCTAGCTTCATAGCCACGCGTGTACATAGACAAGGAATTGTGACGAACGAAGTCAATATTTATTGGAATCGAACACGTTCGAATACTGCATATATTGCATTTCGATACGTTGTAAGCATCAATTAGGAACTGTTAACTTTGCCCCACGTTGTTTGCTCTAATAACATATACCTAGGATTGCATTAATTTCCTCGCTACTTTGACTTCGGCTAGCTTCATAGCCACGCGTGTACATAGACAAGGAATCGAAATGACATATCCATGAGCGTGCTGTAAAATTGATTGTCTTACCGGTTACTGGTGCCTCGATATCGATCATGGTCTTCTCCGAGCGAAGAAGGGCGGCTCCATTGTTGATTATACGAAGAGCCGCTGCCTCGTCGATTCTACCTTCGAGGATAAAGTGTTGTTTCAGGACTTCCGGCCGCGGCCGATCCGTCCGAGGATCGAAAACCTCTGCCACTGTCAGTTTGTGCGACGGTGGAAAAAGCACATCTGCAACGAAAGGTTGTGGCGTTAAAACCGAATGAACTTTAAATGTCAGCTTACGGTCAGCGGCGTCATTACATAAATGAAACGCTGCGCAACATCGATCCGACTTTTCAACTTTCGGCGGGTATAATTATAACGTACTTTTCGAAAATTGCGCTTCGCCCGGGGGAGAGAGAAGAATGTAAGAAACTTTGCGGCGTTCCGGGGTGCATAAAAGATAATGTTCCTCGCAGCGTGCTACCTTAACCCATTGACTGCCAAATTTTTTCTTATTTTTTGCCAGGGAAGTTATATACATGCACAAAAAGTTACGTGACAGTATAATTATATAAATTCCAAAATCTCCAAACGGGGATTGTGGCAGCTAATGGGTTAATTACTGTATCTGAATAGCACTTAGCAGGTGCAGATCGAAGGTACAGCGCATTTTTAGAAGATTCGCTGTTGGCGAGACATTACAAACTCCTAATGACGCACTTTAACGAATCGGAACTTGCGCCAGCAACGAAGGTGGAGAAAGGTCCGACGCAAAATTGTCAAACGCCTTTACGGATACCTGCCTTTTCGAAAGTGTACAGACAAGCGCGAGAGATCAAAAACCGTTCCGGCTCGCTTGGCAAGCAAAACCGAAGGATGCCAAGGTTACGTGGCAATTAAACGTTTATAATTTCGAACTCCCTCCTTGCAGACGTCGTACCGCAATGGCGGACTCGTTGATCAAAGAAAGTTGCGCAGCACGCCGGCGACATTTGCACACTTTTCATTCCGTGCCCTCCCAATTCTCAATACACCTCCTATTCATAATGTCTGTCGGACGACGCGACGGGGACAAATCGAACGAGCGGAGTTGGCCGACGATGAATCGGCCGAGGAATTTTCTCGGCCTCGTCAAATTTCATACACACCGCGCCAGCACCGCAACGCCTCTCTTTTCTTATGTAAAGCGTAACGGCCCGACAATAAGCCGGGGCTTAAGGAGGCAAACGAGATTCGTATTTTTAAGAACGGCGCAAATTGGAAACGTTACACTCTTTGTTCGGGCAAAGTAAGGGCCGACGCAGAGTCATTCGCGACCCAGCCCCGTTCGTTTCGCCGGAAAATGAATATCGCGAATGTCATTGTTGGAAAGCGCGATCGAAATCCTTAGACTCGCCAAGGCGCTAATATGTTAATGAGTTCGGACTATGTCCGTGGGTCTAAGACTCGCTTTCGGTCCGGAAAGGCTGTGGAACAGGGCGGGCAACGTAAATATTGATGAAATCGGCCGCGACAACGCTTAACAATGTTATCGTACCGCCTTTGCCTATACGCAGATATATCGCGTACACATTTGTCGAGAAACTACAAATCTGTCGGCCACTCTCTCGCGGCAGCGTAGCCGGGCTCTTAATCGTGCTCGAATTTATCGCATGGCGCATTATCGTTATCTCTAGTGGATCGCTGTTTGTACGATCGGCAAATTAAATAAGATCTGCAAACAGTAGCGATCTTTGAATTATCCGAGTCATTCAGGAGCAAAGAAGCCGATTTTACACCTTTATCTTCTTCTTCTTCCTCTCTCTCTCTCTCTCTCTCTCATCTAAATAAGTAAGTGTAATACTAGTAAAGAGCAGAAAATGTTATTCCACGATGGTTTCAAAATGTATAATAATCTACCTAAGGAAATTAGAAATGTAAACAAATGACTAGAATTTAAGCGGAAGCTAGTCCCAATACATAATGAGTAGGGAGAGACAAAACAAAGAGGGCAATATTTATTTTATTTTATTTTTATTATTACTAAGGGGATTAGAAGTAGTGATGAGCGAAATTTGTAAAATTTCTGTATTACTACCGATGGTAGTGCAATTAGCTACAGGAGCTAAATAAATATCTATCTATCTATCTATCTATGTATCTATCTATCTATCTATCTATCTATCTATCTATCTATCTATCTATCTATCTCTCTCACACACTCTGTACCACTCTGTACATACAATACGAAATGTCTCCCACCACGCAAATTGCGCGTTAATCACCGTTCGCAAATAAGACACAAGATTACGATATACCCCCACATAAAAGTCAAGCTTAAACATCACAGCGCCTTAACCGCGATCCTCAAAGCATACCGCGACAAACCGACCTGACATAAAAAGCACGTCCCGTCATATATTCCCGAATTGTACCAACAAGACGTCCGACTCGTTCCATATGTGCACAGCAAAAGACCCGGCACGCGAATTACGCTAATGCGGGCCAAATTGACATACTTATCCGAAAGATACCTGGGACAGAGAGATCCTGACCTTGACAACGAACGGCGATAAACGAGACTAAACGAGAGTAAACGGTCGGCGAACGGGACGGCCCTAATCGGCATGCCATCGAGTCCGAAACGAGATCCGTCCGTTCATTAAGCGATCGCGCTAATGGAACATTTGGCATCGAACACACACGCACACACACACACGAGTCCGTTCGAACTGTTCGCGTCCGAAATGCGATTCTGACACTCTTCGAACTGCCGATTACCTGGCCGACACCTGTCGCGCGTCTCTTTCTTCGGCCTCGCGCCATTTTCGGCCTGACGCGCGTCCGCTTTCTTCATCCTGATCCCAGCGACTATTCACCCGCGATCAATCACGATAATTACCCGGTTATAACCCGACGCTCGATCATCGATCCGGATTCCCGACACGTCGAAGAACCTTCGACCGCTTGGCCCCGCCCCGCCGTCGGGAAAATATTTTCGTTCTCAAAGTTACGCACAATAATACCGAACGTCCCGTTACGGACGATAGCAGGCCAGCGTATGGCAAACGGAGAATTTTGCATAAGATCTGCCGGTATTATGCGCGTAATATATGAACACGCCAACTCGCATCTGCTCTCTCGCGGCATTGTCGGCAGGTAATATTTTTTTTGCATTAACGCGGCGTCCGTCGGCGAGTTCGGGAGATTTATCATAGACCGAGGGAGTAGAGGAAAAAAATTTTCTATGTACGTGTTGCATGCAGTAATGTCTTCGGTGTCAATGCGGTGGGATCTGATTTATGGGCCGATACGCGTTTGAATTCCGGGACGATTCCGATCGTCTTGGACCTCCGTATGGTGCCGAAGGTGGGGGGGTGGGTGATGGAGGGAGGGGTGGTAGACACGATTACCATGACGGAGTTTCGCGTGTCGCTGCCAAACGGCCACGGTATAAATAGACAGCCTGACAAAAACAAGTCGAAACGTCGTGTGTCGCAGGCGGGACATGAGGTTTTTAATCGCCACCGGGTAGAGCCTCGCGCTCGCCCCCATCGTTCCCAGCTCAACCAACTGTCCCAACAGTCCTCATTCACGGGCGGGGGCGAAAAAAAAAATTGTCCTTTCGCCGAGGCAGTTAAGCGAACGATTATTTGGCATCCGATCGTAAGTCAGTGTTGCGGAAAAAAAATGGAGTCTAACCGCTGGCGTTAATTGCAATTTCTACCGCAGGAGCGATGAGGCCTTCGAATATTTTTCAGTTCAACAAAGGTGGTCGCACTGAAAATAATATCGTGTAGCGCGCGAGAAAAATGTTGACATTTAATTAATCGCATTTGCATAAGGCGATAAATTTTAACGCTTTACTCGATCGCGAGCGAAATGTTTCATCGTTGCGATTTTGCGAGCGCTGCGGTTTTCGAAACTTCCTCCCGGGCGGGTTATTAATACGGTTCGCGGTGTTAGGTGGATTTTCCTCCGACTCTCTTATCGCATTTCGTTCGAGCGGGCAGGACTTCCAATCGCAGGCGGACGATAACGTACGGCGCGCGAAACGTTGAGATCGAACGAATTTATTATTTTAGCGGCGCATACGTAATTATCGGTAACACGTTTTGAAACGTGACTATCTCGTGATACGTGACGTCCGAAGGAGAACGGGACCAGCTAACAGTTTGACAATCTTAGCGAATTCCGTCGGCGGAATGCGTGGCAGATGCAGACGTGTGAGAAGTGCATTCTCGTATGTGCAAGAAATTCTGAAATTCGACAGAGACCAACCGTCAGGGTGGCAATAAAGAAATTTCGATTTTGTGTCATGGCATAAAACTCAATTTCATACGAAAAGTAAAATTTAATAAAATATGTATTTTTCAATTTGTTCGGCAGAGACGCGATTAATATCAAATGGCCGAACGAAAATAATTTAATATTGACAGAAGTTATCCAGAAAAATTACATCAATTAATACAATTTATTATCATATATTATACTTATATTATTACAACTATCTATGTTTGCAAATTGAAAATTCTTTTCTTGCCAATCCAATAGTACAAAAATTGTTTCCTCCCCTTCCCTCATACTGAAAAATTATTCCAACCTACGACATTTGAATATTTTCACAATCCACATCATACTGAATGTACTCCAATGTTACAGTAGTCACTGTATATCTGACTGTACCTTCTTCCTTACAGCCTTACAGCTGCTATCCTGTAAACCGAGGCTTTCACCGCAGAAGCGGAAGAGAGAAAGAAAGAAAGAAAGAGAGAGACAGAGAGAGAGAGAAAGAGAGAGAGAAAGGAGTGAGAAAAGAAAGGAGGTAAAAATTCGGTTAGGCAATTCTCGCGAGCGCGGTCGAGGCTTCGTGTCGGCATCGGGAAAGTTGGCGTCCGGCCAGTCGTACGCGCTTTGTCACGGTGGCACGGCCCATAACGTCGGCCAGCAAGCCGAGTCGCGCGGATTGTCATCCGTATGACGGACCGTCCGACAGGTGGTGAGTAGTCGGGCAGGCGCGGGTGTCGCGCGAATTCCGCGACCGTCCGAGCGCCATTAAACGAGCACTGAGGACAGTGTTTCGCGAGGCGGAATGCTTCTCGCGGCGGGCGTTGCCTTCCTCGTCGAAAGCGCGAAGCGGAGAAACGGTCTGGAGGCTAAATCGAGCGAGAATCGCGGACCGATTGACGCGCCAAGATGAAACTGGGAAAGAAAGTTCATCGAACGACTTTCGAATCTGAAACGGCCGATTTTATTTATTTATTTATTTATTTATTTATTTGTTTATTAACGGCCAGCCTTTCGTCTGCAGAATAGTAAGGATACGGTGCAAAATCATGATCAATTATGATTTTGTATGACATACAATATCAACGCTGCACCCAATTTTTCTTCTCTGACAAATCTTATACGGACACCAAATAGACGCAGTCAAAGGAACGGTTAGGTACGTTTTGCGGGTAATGGCATTTCGTGCCAAGTAAAACGGCGAAATTTTTACTCTCGGAGCAGAGAATAGCCGGCCGCATTCGGCGGATTTACACCGCTTTAAGCGAGGACGAGTGCAGCGTTCATAAAGTATTTACCGATGAAATGCATACGGCGCGCGCGGTTGCGACGAATTAATAACTGACCGCGCAAGTCAGTCGTATCGGTTTAATTGCCAATTGCATTTGTCGGGCCGGGCAGCGCCGGAATAGGTGATTTCTGTTATATTAACTATCGATTGCGGTGCGCGGCATGCGCTCGAATTCGACGCAGCGATGCGCAGCCTGACGCGGACCCTCTCGTTGCCGATACGTAACGAAGGAGATAGGTACCTCCAGAAAACTCGAAGTCGAAAATTCGATCGTCTTTAACCAGTCAACTGTGTTCGACGGCTATATCCGTCACGAAGAAATTGCATTGTGTCAAGAGTTTTGCGTTACGACGATATCCGTCATGCGTCGAATACAGTTACCCTTGGCCATTTAAACCTTATTCCCGGTGGAAGCAAAAATACATTCAAAAATTTCAACATGCTCAGAATCCTTAAAGATAAAGACGAAATAAAACGAACAGAGGGCTGCTCCGAGAAGAGTCCGCCACACTTAACCGCTTAATCCTCCGGAATTAATGGCATCGAAATGGCAAGCGACAATCGCCCAAACGCGCAATTACGATAATTATCTCCGCAAAAACGTCGAGAGCCTCGAATAAGACGTTTACTTAAACTTAAGACTCCTTCGTGATCGATGAAAGAATCCGCGAAATGTTTCGACGACAAAGATGCATCGAGTCGCCTTCGTTTCCCACCGTCGACGTTTGCCGAAAAAGGATTTATCGTAGAAAACCGGTCCCTGTTGACCCAGTTGAATCGAGCCAGCGAATTTGTATTTGGGTCGCGATTATTAATAATTATTGAGGACGCCGCTTGACACATTAATGATCTCCGCGATTCCGACTTTCGAGTGTCTGCTGCCCCCACCCCTCTCTCCTTCCCCTCTCTGCCTTCGGAATCGCAACCAATTAGCGTGGACGGCCAATCCTCCGAACCAGTTCGCCGAGGTACACCTTGTAGCTCTGACTGAGAATCGGAGGTAATCGGCTGTGAGTCACGCTGGACCTTCGATAAAATCATCCGCTAGAGACCCGACATAATTAAAATCGGTGGTTCACGGCCGCGGATGAGATAGGGTGGGGACGTCGATGTGCAATATCAATTAGATTTGAAGGACGTTTCGCAGATTTTCCGTCAATGTTGGGAGGGGGGGATAACGATGTTCGATACGCGAAATCGATTTAACGAACGTCGGAGGATGAGATTAGACGAGAGGTACGAATGCGAGAGATACGATTAGCGCGTGCGGCTAATACGTGTAATACGATATGAGCTGCGAGGAAACGCTAGTCGATATCGGACACCGCGGGGAATGAATTATAATGTAAATGTTGCGACGTACTTATCGTTTTGCAGGAAATTCGCATCGATGACGAAAGTGAGTCTTTGCACAAAATGTTGCATAAAATGTTGCACAAAATGTTGCGGTTCGTTAGAAGAACGATGTCTGGAGGGCGATTAACTCGAGTAAATAAACGATCCGTGCAACAAGGGGGAGTCCGGAAATTATTTTTGCATTCGGCACTTCCCAGCGTCGAGAGATAAAATTCGCGGGACGGGTCGCGGCGAAGAAAAGTTTTCGAAGGCTGGCATCTTGCGGGACGAGAATTTATTCTCGTTTTGCGTGCCATCCCTACGTATTTGAGAACGCCGGTCTGACGGAGTATACTTGGAAATCGTAAATTGTGACCCCTTACATAATATCGGCGCAAAGCTCAAAGCGACGCGCGAGGGTGAGATATACAGTCGCCTCCGTTAAATATCCCCGTCGGATGCCGAAGAAGATGGCGAGCGCGCACAAAGGCCAACGTCGGTCGGCTCGACTTTTGTTAAAAATAAATAAGCGTAAATCGGCAACATATTCGCGGACGCCTCGGACGGCCTCGAGGAGTCATAAACCGACGTCGACGCCTAAGTGGTTATCACCGACGCTGTTAAAGATATCGCGGATCGAATTTACGGTCGAGTGACCCGAATTTATCGCCTCTCTCTGTTTATAGGGAAAGCACATCAGTATAAATTCGCATATTTATACGCCTTTCTTTTATTAAAAACCATTCTCTCACTTTATTACGCGAGACCGTCGTTACCCCCGCTGAACTACAGTATCCTGCACTTCCTCGAGGTTCTCGTAACATCTGCGTCAAGTTCAGAGCGGAAGGTCACGTCGTCGAAATTCAAACGGGCGGGCGGGAAAGATTACGAGAACGGTGGGTGGAATGGCGAGCGAAGAAATGCGAGGTGGAAGTACGGCGAGAGTCTCGCGAGGTTCGAGGTTGGCAAAATGGGACTTCAAGGGAAAGGTAGCAGGAAAAGGGGTAGGAAAAGTTGAGACAGGGGTTGATAGGGGGTGGGGGGTGCAGGGAAGAGTCTGAGGTGGGCAGAGTCGAGAAAGGCGAGTCAGTTGCGGCGGAGGCCGAGAGGAGGCGAGAGAGAGAGAGAGAGAGAGAGAGAGAGAGAGAGAGGATACGTAAATAAGAGGGAAAGAGAGATATGGGTCAGAGGATGGACCGGACGGAATATTGATCCGGGTACCTCACGATAGCTGCCTACGCTACGCTATGCTGTGCCATGTTTCCCCTTCTCCTCAACCTTCTCAACCATTTCCCCTCCATTCCTCTCTTCTTCCTTCCTCCGCCCCGCGCTTCTCTCTCACTCCCTCTCTGTCTCTAACTCGTACACACACACAAACTTGCCTTCATCCACACCCTCCATCTTTCTCTACCTCTCGACGGAAAGCAGATACACGCCGCTAAAGACCGTACGACTACAGTTTACCCCCGTCAGACTCCACTCGCCGCAGGCCTTTGCAGCTTCAGGTGGAGTACCTGGAAGACTTTGGATCGAACACCTGCGCAAAGTGCGTTCGCCGCGTCGAAATTCTCTCTTCGTCTTGCACTGTATCTCCCCGTGTCTTCCTCGAGGACAGCGGTCGGGTTAAAAAGGTTTGACCCAGTCGGCGGGTTGACTCGCAGTCGATTGGATCGACTCTGGCCCAGGCCAGGATCGGCGAACGTGCCGCAGAACGTAACTGAGAACTCGACCGCGGACGTTAATCAACTTCCTGCTCGCCCGGTATTTACTTATCGCCGCAGGAAGCGATAAGTGGAAAGAGCCTTTTCGGTCCGCTCGCGCTAGGCGTCCGTCCGTTCGACCTCGCTGGCGAGAATATTATTTCGAATTCTAACGCGCAGGTAGGAGGAATCTCAGCGTGGACTGTAGAAAAATGTACGATCTATTTCATTTTCCTCTGATGCAGATATTACATTTTTCGAGACTATTAAAAAGTTCTCCGGTTACGATTTTGTGCGCTGGACGAATTAATTGATTCGCTCCGGAGGAATTTATTATCCCGGGCGGTCAGCGAGTTCTGCCGAGTCATTTCGAAGGATGCGCAGAGTCCGCCATTGCCGTGGCGGGATTCTGGGTAATTGATAAGACCGAGGCGATCGTTCGAGGCGCATCTGCGGTCGGGTTTTCCGCGTAAAGAGATGCCGCGACAATCGTCGTAACGCATTCTATCGGGCTCGCGACGACGCTAACTACGTTTCTGTTCGTAATCTGATTAATTTCCACGGCTCGCGCGGCGTCGAGGGAACAATCCCTGCCTCGATCAACGTCGCGCGCCCTCTGTGTGAGGGAGAGTTACTCGAATCGCGCTGGTTAAGAAGCGTGATCGATTTATGAATCGGAATGGATTTAGGAAAAATGACTGATCGTGTCTACTGATTGTAAGCTTCTGCATTTTTTTAATGAACGTTCGTCTTTCGTACAATACAATTTTGCAAGTTATGTTATAGATTAAAGGAGTATTAGAAGTAGTTAGGAAAGTTTAATTTGTTTGGTAGATGTCAAGAAGATAAGACGTATTTTGAGACTTCAAGCGTAAGTTGTAAAATTGTGTGGTTAAATTAGTATCGCTAAAGGATATTCGAACGTACCGTACTCGCAGCTTTCAAAAAATCTCCAAGCAAAATTAACTGCATATTAGTGGAATAAAAGCAAAGATGCGAGAAGGTCGGTAAACAGGAATGTGGGCCAAACAAATACGCAATTTGAGTGTCGGAGGAAAGAGGAAAGTCGGCGCAGGTGAGTCAGGTAATAAATGTTCCAATTCAGCTTTTTCTCCTCTCCCAGCTGGTAAAGTTCGAAAATGCGAAGATGCGAAACGGTCGTTAACCAGCCATTTTCCGACACGACAAAGACGCAATTTGTGCGTGGGAGAAAACAGCGTAGTTGGCACCGATGAGTCTAGTAATAAATGTTATAATTCAGGCTCTTCTCAGCTCCCCACCCATCAGCAGGAAAAACACAAATATGCAAAACGATCGGTAGTCGGTCGCGACAAAGACCCAGTTTGCATTGAGCGAAAAGTGGAAAATTGGCATCGATGAGTCCTGGTAATAAATGTTATAATTCGGACTCTTCTCAGCTATCAACTTTCCAAAAAGCCAACCGGCAGTTCCCCACCTATCAGCGTGCAAAACAAAGATTCAAAAGAAAGATGCAAAACGATCAGTAGTCGGTCGCGACAAAGAGCCAGTTTGCGTTGAGCGAAAAGTGGAAAATTGGCAGGGATGAGTCCCGGTAATAAATGTTGCAACGTTCCCGTCGGGTGTCGCACTCCCACGGCCGTCGACGATGCGTAATAGACTGCCTGCGGATAGGTGCCGAATTACGGGCAGGGGGTAACAGGGTCTGGTACGTGCCGGAACACGCCTCTGTGTACCCTCTGTTGACACGTAATTATCTCTACGTAGCTGGTACACGTGTCTTTCCACTGACGGCGCGTTTCACCGGGCACATTTCGCCGACGCTGAGTGATTAGGCGCAATTGATAACAAACTCATCTAATTTATTAACGCGCAATAAACGGGCGCGGCCGCGCGGGATAATCGGCAGAATTACGAGAGTAACTTTTGAACGCTGACTGGTCAAATCGATCGAATGCACTCTGCTTTTTTCTTATTCTTCAAATTCTTGATTACATATTTCTTTCCCATAGTTTTGAGTCGCATCGAGTTATTGCTTTGTTTGACGGAATGAAATAGCTAGAATTATATTAATAATCATTGTTAATTCATATCTGGTGTGTGAATTTTCTGTTTCAAAGGGAGTTGTTTATATCAATCTTGTATGGTATAATTGCTTTCCTATACTTTCTGTACTTTGGACTGAATCTAGGTATTTGGAAGCAGCTGTAAGGTATGTAAGAGACATAAGTGGCATGAGCTGATGGACGATTAATCGGGATTAATAACAAATTTGTCCGACTCGTCGCGCCTGTCTATAAATCATGTCAACAGACTCGAATCGTATCATGCGCTGTTACGATTATGACGTTTATGGTCGCGTCGGCGCAAAGTTTGGAAATTGCATCGGTAAGTATATGATGATTCGGCGCATTGTGTTGGCGAATGCGGGAGGGACGAGCTTTGGCATTCGGACGGGGCTAAACAACAGCGTTTATGCAAATGATTTCACTTAAATCGATTAATGATAATCGGCCGACGGGCACGATTGTGTTGTATGCCGTTTGACATTGTTAATGGCTGGGGGCGGCGTGTAATGATTTAATGTAACGCAATTTAGCCGCAAGAATAGAATCGCGACAGCTCTATTGATCCCTGACTAACGGTGATAAACAGTCGGCCCGCGATTGTCATCCAATGACGGTCGCTGCTTGGGCATAAATCATTCCCTGCCGAAGATTTATTCACGATTAGGCAGCCTTACATCTACGTTCGCGAGGAAAATATTATTTATTGTTCCGAATTAACGACCGTGCCGTGAAGGTAAAGGTTCCGACGCCGCGCCAATCGCCATTGTCAAAAATATCTGGCCATGTTCAATGAATGACATAGCGACGTATCTCGACTCGTCCCGTTATTGTGCAATTTGTTGCGTTGTAACAATGCGTCCTGACATCTTGCCAAGCGTTTCGAAACGCACGGCAATTATTGCATCAACTTTCCCCCGCGTTGCAGGTCTATCCTGTATATCATCCGACGTCTTCCAAATGTTCATCGTAAGTCAGCGCGTCATCGGGTCTAGCCCAGGCCCGAGCAGAAATTGCGCCCGAAAACCAACGCGTCCGGCAGCGAAGTATACTTAAATATTCAGTTAAAACATGAACGAAAATAACGGGATAAAATGCACCTAACAGGATTCGATCCCCTCCCCCCCAAAAAAATGATCCTGTCCTGCCAAAGACTATCTTTCATCGAAGTCTTCTAACGACGGATCGAAGCCGTTGAATCAGTACTCCAGATCACAGAAACCAAAATCCACAACTACATCGCACCTTCGAATCACGACCACCGAACCCTACACCTAATCCTGTCGCCCAAGAGCCTAATCCCAGTCAGACCAGGCGTCCGAAAGAACACGACAGCTTAGTACCTTACAAAACAACCGTATCGCGAACCTCATCGTCCGATTTCATTCGTTCTGATCGCAGAGAACCTCTGAACGTCTCAAGCTTCAAGGCGTGAGAAACGAAGTCGCACGAGGTCGTCCGCGTCGAAAGCTGACTCGAAGAAAGCCGAAGACGTTCGAAGGTGGCACGGTAGACGAAATAACGGTAGGCCCGATGCGTTGCGGTCATCGTGAATGAATTCTCCGCATTGCAACGCGGCGCACGGAGAAGTCATGAATGGAAGGAAGGAAATTGCGGCGTTATTGATCCCGCTGGCTCCCAGCTACGCCCCGTTCGGCCGAACGTCGGTGCATTCATCTCCACGTGACTGCCTCTCTCGGCCGACAACGGCGTGATGTAACGCGGCGCACTTGGCGCACGGTCAACGATGTAACCCGCCTCCCACGGAAGCCGGGTCCCGCGAGACCCGCACCCGGCGTGCCGAACGTCGACGGGAACCTTCGCCGTAGCCCAGCATCGACAGATTGACGTTTCAGCGGAAGCTATGCCGAATACGGGAAGTTGTAAACATTTCTGTAAGGCGGAATGGGGTAAAACCGACCTAGAAATTTCAAAGTTCACCTTAAACTGATGTATTTTCTATCTGTTCCACTGAAACCTAATAATCTTAGCGTTTTTATTTAGCCCGCGGTTCATTCTTTAAGTTGCATTAATTTGCATTTAAAAGTATCTTCTGAAACTTATGATCAAGTCAACGATACCACACGTCACGTAGTAAACATTTATTTGCGTGGGATGAGTACGTACAGTGACGATGCACACATTGCTGCATACAGTCATATACTCGAGACATCGGAGGGTGTCTGCTCTAACTAGGCAACATTCAGGCATCGTCTCTTATTCCGAGACTTAATCCAGTAACTGATCGACAAAGTTATGCGCCACAGTTTTGAACGTTTGTATTCCGCGAGTTTCGTACACAGTCGGCGGCATTCGCTTACCGAGATCGATAAACGTCATACTTCAGCCAAGAAGGAAACTACGAATCAGATCGGGACACGGCGATAACCTCATTTACGGTTTCGGTCAAGCCCATTAACGGCTCAAGGCGCACTCGGCCGATATTTATATCCTTGACTCGTAATCGTAATTCTCTCCCGGCATCGATCGGCGGAAGTCGAGACCTTTTTCGCGAATCGGAAGTCGACCTCGGGGGTAGAATGGGTCGTAGGTTGAAAACCGGGGAATAAAGGCATCCTCTGTGGCGGGTTCACGCGGGTGGTCCCCGCTGTCATTGTCAGTGTCACGATTGTCCGGGCCGTTGTTTCGCGGTCGACGTCGAACAATGTGCCGCGCGGCAAGTTATAACAGGGGGGGCCACTTTGCATGCCGAAACTTGGTACGTGAGCCCCGTCAAAGCGGCGAAAAGTTCAAAGGGACGATTTCGAAGTTCCGTCCCGATTACCTCCTGACGCGCCCCGCTTTTTTTTTGCCCCTCCTGTCCTGTGCGACTTCGCGAGCCTTTCCGATACGTCGACTGTGACGGCACTCTCGTTATTTCGATTAATAACCCGTTCCTCGAGAAGGTTCGACTCTCGAGCAAGAATGGATTCCGTCGCTTTGCGAAGGCATCACACTCGATATTCACGAAGAAACTCGAACGCGAGCCGCCATTCGTTACGGACACAAATGGAAACTCTAATTGATTTCCGAATATGTTTCGGACGAAGATATTGTGGGTTGGTTCGCGGAAACTATCGGTGAAGATACTCGGTTACGCCAGCAATCGTCTTTCCGTGAAATCTGAATTTATCGGAGAACGATTGTTAGCTTAAAGTACGCTGATAATACGAAAGTCGTACTATTGAATAATGATGAACCGTTACTGTGAAATAGGTTGGTCTCCATCACGCGCTTATTAATTTTCTTTCCTCATTCTGCGGAGGAAACTAACAACAAAACTTCTATCATTTGAATAGTGTTATCTGTGACCTTTAAGGTCTCACTCATATCAAAAGTATACTCCTTCATTAGACAGCTATATATAAATTTATAAATTGCGACGTAACCATAAATAAAATTACAAATATAGTCCCTTTCGAAACTCTTTCGCCTTTAGGATACTTCTCATCTTTCGTTCCTCAACTCTACCCATGATTAAATAACCAACATTACGTCTCGCTGCCAACTAACGTAAAACGCTAACACAGTAATTCCCAAATGCTCGTCCGAAGTCAGCCAAAAATTTCATCATAATATATTGCCTGCCCAGATAATAAAGCAACCAGTCCCCGACACGTTTATGCACGTTAAGCTCGAACAGAAATATTTAGCTGAACCGATCGCCGATTCTGCCACTGTCAGAATCCGATCATTGATCGCTCAAACGACTTGCCACAGCGGCAAATACTGGCAGCGAAGAGCCGTTACATCCATTGGCAATCGCTGTCACCTTTTGCGTCGAGCGGCGTGACGTCACGGGTCAAGTCAAGCCAACGTAGAGAAATCCGCGATCAACTGACACCGCGTGTCACGATAAGCGGCCAGTCATCGTTCGACGTCAACTAATGACGCCTTGGGGGGGTGGAGGGGGACCCATGTTCATTCATAAGCAGCCGCGAACGAAATGCATGCGACTCGCCTACTTGCCATCTCGCTCGCCGGCGGGAGGAATACGAAACGAGAGCTAAAAATAACGGCCGATGTGTCTCCTCCCGGCGATAAACGGCCGATCACTTTGCCGACTGCTCTTCTCGCCGACTTCGTTCGGAACGTGGGTGACTGTCATTAGTGGAAACTGTGCGTCGATATTGCGGCGATAATCGCTGGCTGGCGCGAAACGCTTCCGAGATACGTGGAAGATTCTCGCAGGATATGGGTAATAGAGGACACAGTCGCGGATTGGACCGTTTATTTCGAAAGTGGTGTAAGGTCAAATTTAAAAAACAATGTAGATATGTAATTTATGATTAATGTAGTGTAAAAGTTTTATTTATGTGATATTCAATTCTTTTTTAATTTGAACTTACACCGATATAAAAATAAATTTATGATGTCGCCAGCTCGAAACTCTCCAAAGGACTGAACGTGCGTCGGCTTTTTTTTTTAATCGTCAAGAAAATCTTTGGAGGACTTCCGGCCTCCTTGGGGCAGACCGAGGTATGTCAGATTCGTACTGACTAAAACTCCGTGCCTACGTCACTAACGTCCGACCCAACGTTCGTTCTTTCTCCTTTCGCTACCTTAAGCACTTCAGTGACAGTACTTCTCCTAAAGAGGAGGTAGACAAACTACCAACGCATTATTTCGTCTCCACGTGCGAGTTTTCTCGCGTACGTCAGCTTAAAAGTCCGAAACCGACCGATTAACAGCGGTCGACCTCCTGTCTTCAACGAACGGTTACGTAACCGATAGGCGAAAGTTAAGATTCGACCTTCGCGCCAGGCAGAAAGGAATCCTGAATCCCCGAACTCGAATTACGACGTACTTTTTTCTCCGCCGACGTTTCACTCCGCCGATCAGTCCATTACTTCTGTTTCATTCCCCGCCGCTCTTTCCGCCGTTCTTCCATTCTTCGCCGACCGGTGCCTTCTTCGTCCATTGTTGCGCCGGCACTCGCGGGCACACACGTACGAGGGGTCCCGTCGGTGTGTGTGTGTGTGCGGCCGCGGTAAAAGTTCCTAAAGTTCAGGAGTCAAAGCCAACCACGGCATACGGCTTCAAAGAGCTTTTTCGCGCTCGTCACCGTCGTTCTCGTCACGCGTTAGAACAGATTCCGTGCTTTTACCGCACTTTCCCCTGATTTCCATCGCGTTGTTACATTCTCAGAGACCACCCCCTCCCACCTAGCCCTCCCCCGGATTCGCGTAGCAGAATGCTTTTACGAAAATGCGTCGTTGAACGTTACAAACGATTCGTTTCGGGACAAAAACTGACGCTTATTAAATTTTGTATCTGCATAAATTGTCCAACTTGGATCACTAATTTTGCCCATGAGATTTCGGTCCGATGAGGGGGGTAAAATCCGAGGTGGAATTGTGCTAAACGGGGCGACCGCAAAGGTAACATGAAATTTCATTAAGAGTCTTAAGTTTCCCCGCTCATCTCCGTCTGTCCTTGTCGCATCATTGAAACGACTTCAAGCGGTCGGACAAGCAGAGTGAAATGTCACGGGAAGCGGTTAAATGCGAACGGCGCGAAAGAGGTAATGCGTGAATGTGCCGGACCTAAGGGCGTTTTAACCTTCTACGTCCAATTAAGTTAACCTTCCGCTCGAAATTAATTCCTCGCTCGGCAGACTCGTCGCGGACAATTATTCGCTGCGCGTTACCTGTCCACCTAACCGATTATATGTTAAATTGCGTAATCAAGTAGAAGATATATATTATAGAAATAATTTGAGAAACTTAGATGAAGAAATTGTCACGAAGACCCACGTTCTCGAAAATCGACCGACCATTGATATCTTTTACACGTGAGTACATGTAGTGTGCAAGATCATTGGATTCCTTCCTAACTCCCACTCTCTCCAAAAATGCAGTCTCCAACTTTGGAAAAATTCTCATTCTGACTTGCACACTAAAAAACCATCAACCTAACACCGCAGAAAATTGCCTCGCGTAAGTTTGATAAGAACGAACTATTCTTCCAAACCCTACATATCGAAATGCAACCTCTGTCTGCATCTCCCAACGAGAAGCGAAACTAATGTTGCCGACCTTCGGCGTTACAACGGAGTTCGATCACTTCCTCCCGCGATCATCTTAACGGCTCGGCCGGTCGCTTGCGACAGCCTGTATTGAATATTTATCGCCCCCGTCGACGGATTGGCGCCTAGCCGCCGTTAATATTTAACTGCGCAACGGTCGGGGCATTTCGGGGAGGCCGTCAATCACCGAACGAGACGAACGCGTTACGGGATTGGCCGGTGAACGCCTTTCGCTCGTAAGGTCGTCCATTTTACGGTCGGCAGGGTGCATCCGCACCTGCATTCGTCGCCAGGAAAGTGATCGCGGACTCGGACCCGTTCGGCAGCTCGAACGCTGAAACGACCTTCGCCGATTGTAACGGATCGTCAACTGAACTTACATGCTCGCCAAGTACTCGTTCTTCGCGTAAATCATCGAAACCAGAGAAAGACTCGCCGAATTGTTCAACGAACAATAAATGGAAGATGCGCTGATTGAACTGTGGCGCTAAGTGTTGAATAACTTTGTTTCGACAGTAGAGTTATGCTGAGGGAATGTGAAGTTGGGGAGTGGAGTCTGTTGCGCAGCTTGGGAGAAAGTCCAAAAAGCTAAGAGACTCCGAGCTTGAGATTGACTAAACTTTTCGGATACACGTGTTACGGACCCTGTAGTTAAGTCCCGAGCTAGAGGAGAGTACTCGAGTAACGACTAACCCGACGAAGTAGGATGTTACGAACTAGACTGTTGACCATCTATGAAGCTGGAGAGTAACACGTGCAGAAAGAATCACGTGAAATCTGGAGAAACAGATGTGGGTGAACGACCGAAGGGAGGGGTAGAATATCGAGGTAGAACTCGTGGGTCCTTCACGGTCCCTTCGATCGATCGTAAGAGTAAAAATCTCGAATCCTGGAAAGCAATGTTCGATGGTGCCGACGTACGCTACTTTAATTACCATACCAGCGCCGGGCATATTTGCATTAACGTCATTAAATACAGGTTCACGTCCCTCTTTTCATACTCGCCGTTGAGATGCCCGACAAGCGTTTAATTAAGCAAATTACCTGGCGCGGCTGTCGCTGAATCGGATACCATTATAGTTTATTATTATCCCTCGTTCCTTCGCATGCGGCAAAGTACACATCATCATCGACATCGGCGGAGGCGGACACTGTCAATGATGACGAGTGTCTTGTCATCAATGTCAACTTCGCACGAAAGTGTGCGCGTCCGTCAAATTTCGCCGTTCGAACTTGATCGGAATTCCGACAAAAGCGAACGTCCAGAGAACAATAGAATCCGTCCGGCGGATTCCAATTTTAGGGGCTCCATCTTTCGGGCAGAAATCGTCGAAAGGCCGATGGCCCGCTGCCGAAATTCTGACGAAACGCGTCGCTGACAAGTTGGCGTCCTCCGTTCCTCGAGTTTCGGTGTAAACGAATTTCGCAGCGTCTGCCGCACTGCGTTTGCCGAAATTCTCTCGGCAGCGGCACAGTCGCTGAATTCCGTGTGCTCGATGAGAGTGATTCGCGGAAATTCGGAGAGTACGGGAATTGTTCGACGAATCATTGTCTTGCGACAGAAGGCGTAACTAGGAGAGGGAGATAAGAGACGATCCTGTTCAAAAAGATTGAGAGCCTAATAGCTATCTATCACAGGAATCGAGAGAGGCTTACTGTAACAGAACAGATCGTATTTGTGGGCTTATTTTCCAGCCTGCTTTATTGGATCGCTACAAAATAATATTGCCACAAACACGAAACTCATCTAGCAAAAATCAGTCAACCGTACAACGTCAACGCGAACTGTTGAACTGTTTGAAAGTATCCGATTCCGTCACTTCTTAACCCTATCAGTGCCAGTAGCGCTTTACTACTCGCATTGTGGGAGAACTCTATCCAAAAAAAAAAATCTATCCAAATAATTTCTTCAGTTTAAAATTAATTTCGAAATTTTGATTCTTCCTTTGCTCCGACCTTCAGGCCGAAATTTTCTGGTAGATACATTTTGACCCTCGAGCGTCGATAGGACCCGATCTCGCCGCAATGTCGCGAGCTCGTCGACAGGCGCACAAGCGTCGTTCACACGTACACACCTTCGTGGCATCTGCGGTGGTGGGTGTCATACGGCCACCCACGCATCGTATCCCGCGCCTCGATTTTCCGTCGCATCTCCAGCTATCCATTATTCTACGCCGGGTGCGCTTTATCTACCGTGGGGTCGTTCGAAAAAATGCTCTCCGCGTCCTTTATACCGGCGGCATACATTGAAAAACATTCGAGAGACCTTTGCGCCACATAAAGCACGTGTAGACACCTTCTCTGTCTCTCTCTCTCTCTCTCTCTCTCTCTTACGCATACATGCACACACACACACGCACGCACACTTTGTCTTCAGCCGTAAAAGCGCTAAAAACTCGTCCCGGCAAAAAAAGGTCCATTGCCAGACTACGTTCCGACAGAAATTTCGCATTATGCTTTTTATAGTTATCGAATAATCCGGCATTATTACCGCAGGTTAGGTTCGGGAGATAAATGGAGCCTGGATCTCGCACCGTCGGCCGACGACGCGTTGCGCGACCGCTTTCCAAGCCAGGAGGCGTCCATTCATTTTGGCCCCGGGTATAATCGAATTTCGATCCTGGCGTAAGGCGAAATTTTCGACGGCCGGCAAACGAACGACGCACACGGGACGAGGCGAACGTTTCATTTCGGCGAGAGGAGTGCGATTTTACGAATTAATTGTTTGCCTCCCGGATCAGCCGGTCAGTGGGTTGTAATCAATTTCAATGGGCGGAGAAGGTAATATGCGTGTTCACGGTCGGCTGCTGATAATGCCGGTGTCGAATTATTTTCCCAAAATTGCCCACTTTCACCATTATTCGCTCCTGAGCTTCAGAAACATATCGAATTTCGCCTGGCGAATAGAAGAATTGCGTGGGACGGAAAGTAAATAGATTCGCTGATCACAATGAAGAATTTTATGAAAATTATATAAAATAATAGTCACTTTAAAACATCGCTTCATTGCGATAAACGACAATCGAGTGAACAGTTGCTCTCAAATGATCGAACATTCTAATTTCTATTTATTCTACTCTATATAGTTATAATTGTGAACCGAAATGTATGCACTTGCAATAAACTTAAGATCACCTCCGCACAAAATCTTATAGGTACAGGGCGGCACCTAAGTACGATATTTTAAGAACATCGAATCATTGATGTGTGAAACTCGCAGTAATTGAACTTCCTTATCATCCGGTTCGTATCGCGAGGATAAATCTTAAGGTTGAGTCAACGCTTCGGATCGACGGATTAATACGTCTGCCGATATAATGCCCCCGAGTCGACGGAGGAAATCCGTTTTCCAGCGCCGAGCGAGAACGACTCGAAGCCGGGCAAGTGCATGATCGATCTCTTCCGACCGTCAGCGATCTTGGACAAGGTCCTACGCACCGTTTGACGAAATTTCGCACTTTCACGGCCCCCTCGTCCCTAATCAATCAAGAGCGGCGAGTCGGCCAGCGAAAGTCTTCTGCCAAGTCTCGAGCACGTGGTCCGTGGGCCAAAGTCGAAAAAGTTTTGCCGGGCAAACTTCAAAATTCGAGCCTGGCTGCCAAGGAACCTCTGCCGGTGGCAAGTGACTACAAAGGACGATTCGTGTAATTATAGTTCGGATCCGGCGGCAAGCGTGCAATATCGCACGCGCTCGTTTGTCAAGCGCGGGATATTGCCGTAAAATTTATAACATGGGCTGTTAAAATGTTAAAGACTGCGAGACGAGGGGCTTCGGTCGGTAATCAGATCGCGGTTTCGGTTACATTTTGCAAGGTGCTTTGTGACACGCGATGCGGAGAGCGAATTCGAAATATTTGTTTGTTGCGTATGCGGTTGTTTTGTTTCTCTTTGTCTTTCTCTCTCTCTCTCTCTCTCTCTCTCTCTCTCTCTCTCTCTCTGTCTATTTGCTTATGGCGCAGAGCTACATTGGACGCAGACACGGACAAGATTCGTTTCAGCGAGTCGCCGTTAAATTGACATGACGTAATTCGTCTCTTTTTAATGTTTCATTGCCAGGCATCATTCGTCGGATGTCAAAAATTGTTCAAGAAGAAACCAAAGACTCTGTCCTTTGACCGTCGTAAGCTCAAGTATATTTCGTTCGCGTACTTTGTTGCAATCTATATGGAACTAAATCGCCGTTCGCTCAATTATCAGTTAAAGTAATTACCGGCCGTTTTAATGGACGTTTGGCGCGCGTATTGACCGAAGTTAATTTCGCTCGTGGGCGTTAAATTCACTCTGCAATCTACATTGATGCAGCACGAATGTTGCACGGCACGAAGCAGCTTCGACCGTTAACTTCGGCCCAAAACGAAAAATGATGGACCCAATCGAAGAAAGGAAACGGTCAACTCCGCTGCTCAGCTTCCGTGACCTCGGATATCGGCCCGCGAAGTTGGTCGCAATTAAGAGCCGAGTAATGAACGGTCAGTGTCCACGTTAGCCAAGAGCTAATCATTTCCGTCGATCGTTCGGCCAGGCTTTCGACTTAAATAGAAACGTTGGAATCATCGTCGTATATCAACAGCATCCCAGAGAGTCCATTCATAACCGACGACGCTAAATTTAGATGCTGAGGAGTAGTGAGCTTGTTTGGGAATGTCGTTGATCCCTTTCGGCTCCCCTCGATCAAGCCAAAGGGCAGCTATACGGCTTCTATACTGATTGCTTGTCGCTGAACAAGTCCCTGGACAACTCGCTGAAGTCGGGCGGACTTCCAGTTCTTGCCTCGCGAATTTTTGAATGACGCGAGATCGTCTTCGAGACGCAGTCAGCTTTGCGCCGGGATGCAGGATAAAAGTGACCTTCCTTGCAAAATTAAGCGGAATTACGAACGTTCTCGGAGGGAAAGGTAGCTGAGCCAGACGGTTTTTGCTATGCATGACCTACAAAGTTCCGAATCAGATATGCAATTTCCTGTGATATGAGTTGCCAGAGGATCGCGAATTGCTTTTAAGAAGATTAATAACTAAGAATTGTCGGTGGCAGTGTCAGTTTAAATGATTCTACGTTATCAAAGCTTAATTTGATCACGACGTCCTAAGTCACGTTAAGCCGAACCAATTTCCGGAAGTAGAACGAGGAAGATTTTCAGCATCGATTCGTATCGCGAAACGAGCGATCAATTTTCCAGCGATAGCAATCTTTCACACAATTTCAGTTTTGATAAAACGAGCGAGACAATGGCTATCGAGCACTGTCAATCCGTTATTTTCATTCGACCGTATTCGCACGGCCAGCACGAGAGAGCAACATAATGAAAGAGGCGGCGAGGGGACGGCGAAATATTTTTACGGAGCCGATCGTTTTTCTATCCCCGCCTCTTTCTCCATTCCCACCTTCGACTATTTTCGTCCGAACGGCAGACGGGCGGAGAGTCTGTGTCACGATTGTAAACGAAGCCTCAGTTTTCCCGGTCGGGCGAGGAGGTGTCTTGGCCGACCACCAAAGGTTCGTCTTCCTGGCACCGATAATCGTCTTTCGTAATGATTCGCATGCACCGGGGGGACGAAACGGAACAAGAGGCCGATACAACGACACCGAAGAGAACTTATCGAGCCAGCCGGACGTGAAAATTGCGCGTTCGTAAAGTTATCGTTAACCCTTTGGCTGCTGAACACTCTGAGGCCGAAGCGGTTCGCGTGAACGGCGTGAATACTTTTTCACGCAATATGAATCTGTTGTGTATGAATCTGAAAATGCGTTGCAAGAATAACTGCAGCCATATATGTATAATGTGCGTATGTACGCAGCTATTAGATTGGCAAGAAAGCACTTTCGGTTCTGTAGTATAAAGTAGAGCTATTCTTCCGCAAAGAAAAATCTGAATTCAACAACATATTTTCTACTAATATTAAATGGACCGTTTATTTTGAATGTGGTGTAAGTCCATTTAAAACAAAACTTAAATATCACGTAAATAAAAAAACACTGTTTTATTGGCTGTTTTTAACATTGACTCTCAGTAACAGTCGGCGCTCCCCTCGCACACATGCTGTGCGCCGGCCGTTAAAGTATTAACGGTCCAAAATGTCGAAAGAAAAATATTTTAATTCCGACAGAAGTTTCCAACAGAAATGACAGCGCTATCTACGTTTGAAGACCGAAAATACTTTTCTTGCCAGCACAATACGTTCGTTGATCATGTTGAGCTGTAAAAATAACGAAGGTGACACGCCTCGGATCATTGCCGTTGAACTTTCGACTATGTTGCGGGTCGGATTTAGGCTCGTGTCACAACGTCGTTCGCAAACGTTCGAATGCCATTCCTGTCATTAGATGGGAAGGAGTGCGCGTACGTGCGCGCGAATACGTATACCTGGCCAGGTTTAATTACTTAACGACTTAGCGCCGTGGGGGAAACGATCGCTTCGGTCTCTAGCATTGTTCTTTCCCGTTCTCACTGTCAAGGTGAGCCGCGGCCTGATGTAACGGCATTTAGAACGGGAGCAGCACGACGAAACTGGGCAAACATTTCGAACGTAAACACTCGCTGGCACATATACGGTCGTTGGCACCTTCCTTATAATCGGCCGACGCTACGGATTGACGACGGTAGATGAAAGGCGAGTATACGGACGATCGAAGATGATCGGATCGAATAGAGATGATCTCTGTTCGGATCAGACGAGTACGACGCTTGTTTTCGCAGCAAACCTTATTGCATGTCAATCTAGCGAATTGCATAGCTGCGTTCAATCTGGCAGACCTGACCTTTTTCGATCAATTTTTAACTATTTTCGGTTATGCGTACTTCTTGCACTCAGCAGCTTCCGGCACCAATTTTCGAGTCTCTATGGTATTTTTGGATCTCCGCCGCGTACTGAAAGGGCAATTCACTTTGCTGGTCTCTGACTTTTTAGGAAAATTAAAATTCCGTTTTTTCTCGGCTTTTAAAACGTCCCGTAACTTTTAAGCCGTGAGTGCAAACGCATTATAGGTTTTACTGGTGGTGTTGTTGAGAATTTTGTACATAAGTAAGTACTTATAAGAAATATGTAAAACAGATAGACGTTTTCTCGTATTGTTTAAAGAATGCCCGAATTCCTGAGACTGCTTGGAAATCAGGGCTATTCTTGCACGCAATTAGCAACTCAAATTAAACTTTACCAGGGAGAATAATAAAGCATCTAAAATGGAATCAAACACGTTTGTTGTTTTTCCACCATCTTTACGATTTCACCCTGCTTTGATAAGTGCTGGGATTGGCAAATTATCATCGATTGGTCAGCCAATATTATATTAGAATATTATAATAGATCCATATTTACCGTTATATGAAATATATACCATATTTACCGTAGGTTGCCGAGGCCGAACCAAGTATATAACACAAGGCAAAACAAAATGGGAACGTACAGCAACGTAAACCGTTGTAACAATGTATGAAGGGTGACATGCCAAGAATGCGCATTAATAATAGCTGTACCTTATATCGTTTATAACCTTGCGTTTATATAATAAAAATAAGGTCAAATCGCGAGCACTCAACATATCTGTTTCAATGACATGGCATGCGCAGAATTGAGCGCGGCAAACAATAGAATGTAAAAAAGTCAATGCATAGTAATATGGAACATGGGAAAAACGGGTATGAATAAAATTTGCCTATGCATAATTTTGAATAAAGATGTCTCGAATCGCGGATAGTGCCATTGGAAGAAAGGAACGTTCTCGTGGAAGAAGAGAAGCGGGAAGATTCACGTCGAACAACGGAGCTAATATACACTGTGTGCTGTATAGCGAGAGACGAGAGATACTCTCAGTATTTGCAATATTACCAAACTGGTCACGAAGTATCAGCATAAACCAGTCGAAAAATCTTAAGGCACCATTCGATATGAAAGAAGCACGAAGCTGACCAAAACAAGATCGAAACCTAACCTAAGTACAGCACTCGAGGAAGGAATATTCTCGGAAAATTCTGACAAAATGCTTTCCCATTCGCCGGCGTTCCATCGAATTACCTACGAAATGGAGAAACGGGAAGTGAAAAAAGGACCTTAGTGTAGGACAACATTGTCAACACACATGTCATTCTACACTCGGCCATCTGGCGTTGCTGGGACGCCAATCGATCCCGGGCGTTCAGTCAATTACCCGAGTAACGCGAGGCTGAAAAGGAGGTATAAAAAGCACAGAATTCGATACCTTTTGTTTCTGTGCAGAAGTAAGACGCAAATGCGGAGGTCGGACTCGGAACGTTTTGAGACGAAGGACAGGCGAACCGCGAACGAGGTCCGTACGGACGTCGGCCATGATGCCTTCTACGAGTGACAGTCGACGATCGCCGAAGAGGGCGTGAGGGAAGGGGGGGGTGAGGTGCGCGCGCCGCTGATGCCTCTGATTGGCCGATCGAATCCCTCGCGTTCGATACCGGCGTCGATAACTTCACGCTACGACAATTGCGCTCGAATAATGCCGCGTCCGAAAACGTTATATTAACACGCTCGCGGGACGTGAATGCTATAGCATTCATTTTCACGACGATGCAGAATGACATGAATGGTATAGCATTCAAATCATAAAGTGAATTATATTGAATTTAATTTTATATAACCTTATGTTTTGTTATAATTAAGATGCTATAGCATTCGTTGTATATAACAATTAAAATACGATAATCTGACTACCCTTATAAACAGTGTTTAATCAAATTTCGGATATCACAACCAATTTAAGTGTAAAACGACTGTCAAGTTTTGTACCTCGCCGAAACTTTTACTGTCCGCGAACGTGTTAATGAGTTCCATTCGAATATCGCGTTAACCGTGTCATTAATGGCCGCGGTAAATTTTGTAACGGGTCACGTATCATAACTCGGTGAGTCTCATGGTATTCGTGCGAAGGTATAGTTCGGTATCGTTTCACTCGCACCGATATTTGAGAGGATTCGCACCTTCGTATCGACGGCGGTCCGCGAAGGAAAATGTTTTTCGACAAGTTCGCCACGAGTCAATTCAACGATGCACCTTGATGTGCTTTCGTTCCTCTGTTCCCGCTGTTGACGGTAAACAGACAATGCGAAATGACCCGTCCGTCGCATTGCCTCGGTTATTGCGAGCGGAACTGGCGGTAATCAGCGTGGCTGTATGTTTATATCGAACAAAACCTAAAATAACTTCGTAAACCGAGTATCGTGATCTTATACACAGTCCGTTACGAAAACGGAGCTATTAACCTTAGACGTGCATCGGACTAAAGTACGATAAATAGAATATTCTCACCGACTCAGAGTCGAACATTGTCGCCCACACGGTAACTGAACATTGCCAAACAAAAATTCTTACCTGAAACAGAAACAAAGAAAGAATCGTTAGAACAGTGATTTTGAAAAATAACAATTTTCGGATCAGTTAGAGGATAATCGATATGCCTTTAAAAGTTGGCAGCGTCGTAGCAAAATGAAAACGTACGGTCAGTGCTGGCAGGGCATGTATAGACTTAACGACCGGAGGCAAAATGCGAAATCCCAAACTTATATCCGGGAGCGGAGTCTGAACCGTAAACGTTACCCCTCTGTCTCGTAAAAACGTACAGCGCCCCGAGTGTATGTCTACGTTCTCGCGCGGCAAGGAAAAACCGAAAGATACGCTCTCGTATTTATTGTGGCTTTCAGGGCGTTGCGCGCGCGGACACATTCGCAAATTCGCTGCATCGCTCTGTTTCCGCGAAAAAAACGAAGCCGAACGATCGTTCCAAAAAAAAAATGTTTCAACGCGAGCGTGTTTCATGGCGAACGGCGCTTATTTTCTCGCCCGAAATCACCCTCTTGCGCGCCGTAAATTACGAAACACCCCGTATACGGGCGCGCGCGCGCGCGAGTCTTCGATTACTTTTATTGGCTCGCATTCGATCTTCACTCCGACTCTTCGCTGTCCGCCTTTCGAGGAAACGATTACGTGAACGTATGTATGCCACACCTATGCTCGTGTGCGTTACAGGACGGTATAAGGGAAGACATTCGGCGAAATGCAAATAAACATCGGTCCCGGGAGCGGCGGACGCTCGGCGCGATGTACGTTACCGTGTCCGTAAGTATATTACAAAAGATTGATGTACTCCGGGAAAGTAGACAGCGCGCGAGAAAGTTGGCGGAATACACATACGGTCGGAAATGCGATAAATATACGTCGATCCGAAAATAAGAGCCGGCTCTGCGGACACATTGCTCAATCTGGTGAGATTCGAAGGGCACGATCTTGGAACTTAGTTCTGGGGGAAGGAAAATCAATCCCTCCCTGTGAACATCCCTTGAACATCTCGTGAACATCCCTTGAACATCCCGTGAACATCCCGCGACATCCCGTGAACATCCCTTGAACATCCCGTGAACATCCAGCGACATCCGTATTCGACCGATCAGGCATAAGGGAGAGGCTGACATTCTCGCGCAAAGCCAGAAGAAAGTTTCGCTCGACGTCGGACAAAGCGAGGCGCGGAAACGCGAGACCGGCCGCAACCGGAGAGTCAGAAAACATTTTCATAAACATGTTGCTATTCAGCTACGCTGAAACGGTATCCGAGAAATTCTAGAGTCCGAAGATAGCGGGGCAGGGAAGCGAAATACGATAATGCTACCTGAAAGGACGGATGGCGAAGGGTGAAAATGGAGGAGAAGTCGGTGGATGGTCGACCGACGGAATAAAGATGGCAGACCTTGGGGGGCTGACGTTAACCCCATAACGTGCACACTCAAGTATATTCGAGCGCGCTAAGCAGGCCAAACTGTGCACGCTCGAGTATATCCGAGCGACGTTGTATTTTGATAAATTTTTAATTTTTTTATTTTTTTGCCAAGACAGTGTTCTAAAGTGTGTGCTTTACATTTACATAAAATAAAATTGATTCTGTATTATTTTGTCGATATTTCATTACGATTTTGACGTTATTTTACCTTCATCAAAAATATTTCAGTAATAAATTAAACAATTTTTGTAGACTCCTGATGAGGACACCGAGAGGTGTCGAAACATGTAAAGGTAGCTGAGTAATAAATAAAGGAAATTGCAACCAATAAAGGGCTTATTAATTTTAAACTAAAGAAGTTAAACGCAGGGTTGAAACAAGATATAGATATGTGCAAATTAATAAAATTAATTTCTTTTGGCCGGTTTAATTTAAGGAAACCGTATGTTAAAGGGTTAAAAGGCGAATCAACCCCGACTGCGAAGCGAAACGCACCCGGGGAACACCGACCGAGTTACGAGCCTGTGCGACACCGTGGGCGTGCACCGAGCCTCGAGATGGGAACGGGCGAAGGAAGCGTCGTCGATAGGGTAGCCTGGCCACCCTCTCCACCCTTTCCACCCTTTCCAACCCTCCTCCCACCGAGTCCAAGGGCGCAGCCTTCTCGGAAAGGCGAGGGATGCGTCACAGTCGTCGGACTCCGAGCAAACTCGGGAACAATGAACGCTAATATTCGAAATCCGCCACCAGCTACGGCCAATGAAAAATGCCCTAAGCGTCGAGGGGGGAGGGGGTTGTAATTGGCGTAATCGAACGAGCGAGGGACAGCGACGGAGAATGTCGTACAAACGTTCGAGGAGAGTCGCGAGTGAACTCGGGTCGGGAATTCGTTCGAATTGCCGAAAGCGGAGAGTCGCTCGATACGCGAACTCTCGCGGGCACTCGGGGGCTGGGGCAAATCGCGTCTTCGATCGCGAGGCACAGCCCCGTATTTATTAATTTTCCATCGGCAAATAGTTCCGCGGGGGTGTACCCGGCGTCGGCAAACAGTTTACCCGCGGAATTTCCGCGGAAAATTCCGGCAGCACCGGCTGAACTCGGCGGACGTAACTTTCGGAAAAATATTCTCTCTCTCTCTCTCTCTCTCTCTCTCTCTCTCTCTCTCTCTCTCTCTCTCGCTCGCTCGCTCTGTGCGCCTTCGGCAAGCGAGACCGAGCAACTCTCTCGGGATCCGTTTTTCGTCGCGATCCTAACTCATCCGACGACGACGGGAGCAACGATTTTTGCCCGCAGCGAAGTAGACGGTGGCCAGCGATTCCGTTGGCTCAAAGTTCCTGCACTTATCCCAATTTGCGGACATGGAATGCGCGGCTTAAGAAAGAACAGCGCACGCTGGCTAGGGGGAAAGAAGCGAGAGTAAAACAACGGCAACTCTCAGGGCTGCGGAGAGAGGGGAGTGGAGGGTTGAGGGAGTGAGAGAGAAGAGACAGAGAGGGTGAGAGAGGGTGCGAGAGAGAGAGAGAGGTTGGAGGGGCACGGTGGGAAAGAGGGTGAAGCAGAGACAGAAACAGTTTCAGTACGCTGGCGCGGATATATCGATCGGTGACGAAAGGTAGCGTTGCAGGATGAAGAACCGCCGTATCCGCGGCTTAGTCGACTATCGTGCCTCGACCGCAGTCCAATGGCAGGTACAATTGACCGATCCCGGATGATCAAATATTACGGTCACATAGGTTCGGCATGCGGAGGGGGTAAGGTAGAACGCCCGTCGCGTACTCGAACGGTCCGTTAATCAAACTACCGTAATGACTAATCGCGTACTTATTTCATGCTGGGGACCGATCGCAAAATTACGCCAACGCGCACTTTACGCCGAGCGGAGTTCGCGTACGTGTCAGAGTTCAACGGAGTCAGATACGATGGCAGCGTAAAGGGTCAACAGTTTCGCACGGTCTCGCGCAGCGTGGCTACACTTCCGGTCGAGGAGTGCCGCAGTAAACGAAATAATTCGCTGCCAGGACACAATGGCGAGCCGAAATATCGACGCGATCGATTGCGATCGCGTTTTTGTCCGCCATTTTACCCCCCTAGCGCGGCCAACCTTTATGGTATTGAAACAATCGCAGACTAATTACCGACTCAGCCTGACGTCCGACGCATTATGCCATTTCGGGCCGAAACAATGCCTTCGGCCGAATCGCCACTAATATTCCCCCTGTCTCGATCAATGCTAATAAAGCGTTAAGCGAGGCTGGGCGAAGGGATGGGCAGAATGGATTCAGAGATCCGCGGGTCCACAAAGGGTTAATTGGGTCCCGTAAAGATGCAAATTAGTTGAACAACGCGACATCGTCACTCGAAGTTCGACGGTCCGATTCGAATCGATCGGAATCAGTCCGCAACGGTCGAGAGCAACCCGGATGACCCCGTGACGAGCAAATGGGTCGCCGAGAGGGGGTGGGGGGAGTTGGAGTTGTTGGGCTTGGGCTGTTGGACTAGCCGGTAGGGTCGCGCGAGACCCGGAGCGCAGCCCGCTGCCATCGGCGAATCGTGCAAATATTTTGCGCCACCGGATACTCCGGGAGAGTAGCGCCGATCGGGATACGCAACAGGAGTCCGCTTCGAGATCCGTTGTCGTGATTATCACGGAGAATCGTCAAGCGCGGAGGATGACAGTGCAGTGTGATTACGGGAGAATGAAAAAAAGAGAAAGTTTCCAGGTTCCGAAGCCAGAGATTCAGGATAAATTCTTCCTTGGTCAAGCTGCAATTGTTGCATCTGTCAAATATTTTTCTTCCCTTTGCTGTTATTACTGAATACTCATAACCATCAATATAACTCCTATTAAAATACTTTGTAGACTGGACGTCACGTCAGGTTTGTTATACGTTCATACCCTGACGGAGAGCGTAAAATGCAAGTTTGAGATGGCAGATGCGAAGATGTACGGTGTACACCCAGAAAGCGGAGGAGAAACGAGCGTCGAGGTAGCCATTTTCGCGGATAAGTTGCACTCATTGAATGAGCCGCAAACGAAATTAGGGTCGTATCGCCTTTCACTGGTAAGAAGACGTCCGTCAAAGGAAACGACTGATATCCACGCGAACCCTCGCCGATGACGGGGTATCCCGTTTTCTGAAAGGCCGAGACCCTCGATTTTCCGAGGCATTAAATTGCCTGGACACACCGGCACCATCGAAGCTTGGGGGGTGAAAGGGAGGGTGGGGGGTGTCAGGATTGGAATACAGTCGAGTCAGGGAGCGTCGATTCAATTTTCATAACGCTTCCTTTCGAAAAGTGATAGAGGGTGGACAGCGTCGACGGACGCCATTTAAATCGAGCTCGCTGACCTTTCGCATCGCCCGAACGAGAGAGTTAAGGAAGGTCGCCGATATTAAGGGGGTGAATCGCGCGTGCGCGCGCGAACAACGAGATTGAAACTTCGTGGCCGTCGAGCCGGCGTAAATACGATTGTTACAAGTCACTCGAGATTGGAAGTGCCCGGCGAAAGACACTTCGACTTTATTCAATTCACCCCCCCCCCCATCCTCCTCCTACCCCCTTGTATCCGTCCCACGCCGCGGACGACTCGGCTAGGGAATCTTTGCCTGAGAATCGAAAAGGAAAATTGATTCCGTCGACTCGGGACTTTTATTACGCGGCCAGATGGAATAGCTCGTCGTTCGGCACCCTAACCTAACCGACCGGCCGGATTTTAACATGGAAACACGTACTCGGTATGCGGGACGCGTATAAATGAATACGTGGCTCGTAGTCTGAAATACGATACCCACCCCCGCCTGCGCGCGTCAAAGTTATGACGTTTCCGCGCGCGGGCGTGCGCGCGAAGACAATTGGCGCATTTAAATCCGTGGGGGGAGGGGGAGTTGGAACGAGGGACTCAAATTGTGCGGGATCGAAAGCGTGAGGCATCGGACGATTACAGGGGTGGAATAGTCAGACTCGTATACGTCGAGTATCGACCGCCTTCCCTTCCCAGCCGCACGTGCGACAATCCTCGCCTTACTTTTCGCCGCTCGCACAGATCGCAATAACGTGACATTCCGAGACGAAAATGACAGCGCGCGCTGTCCGTTAGGTCGACCTCAACTTCCGGGAATCGCAAAATCGTTGACGCAGGATTCTCTTCCCTTCCTGTTCGGTCCGTTCTGACCCCCTCACGATTTATCACTGATTTCTTCAGCCCTTTCCACCCTTCGCCCTCCACCCTCCGGCGAGGAGGGCGGAGAAAAAATAGGGGCCAAGCCCTGTGCGAAGTCGGCAAGCTGCATAGCCGCGGGCGAAGGACGAGGGGGATGAAGAGAACGCGGAAGGGCCCTCGAGGCCCTTCTACCCCGAGCTGGCGTCCACTCGTGCGGAAAAAAGGGAGGAGGAGGGGAAGGGTCGAGAAAGAGACCGGCGGAAACGTAACGCCGGCACAAACGCGAAACTTCTCGCATGTTAAAGATCATACCGGGATTCGGGCGTGAATGGAAAGCCGTGCTTTCCGTATGGAGATTCGCGACGCTTTGAGTTCGATCAGCGATTTTCGAACGCGATTCGATAGATCGAACCTCGCGATATCGAGTGACCTGCAGCGCGTAGGGCTGTACCGCGTTCGGGATTCGTCGGATGAGCAGAGATGATGGGATCGAGGACCGATTTCGAGACGTGTGTGTTCGACCGTGTCTTCGATCGGCACAGCGTGTATTGCAAGACGCAATAAGTGCTACTCGCCGAACTCGCGTAAGTCCGCGTACATGTCTGACGTAAGGGCTTAATTTCTTATTAAATAATGCATTAAACACAAGGTTGACATTAAATACGCATAAAGGTGAAATAATGTCTCGATTTCTTGCGGCTCTGAAATTTTGCCCTGCCTCCGACGCCGAGCCCATTCTGACCCTATTTCCGCGCGCGTCCCTTAAAGTGCGATACTTCAGGGCGGAAGTGCGAGTGGAAGCGCGGGCCGGGACAGAATCGTAAGATCGTTTCCGACGATCGCGGGAATCGTAAAATCCGAACGACCGGCTGAGCTTCGAGCACGACCGCGAGAACAGTTCCCCTATTCTAACCCGGGCGTTCGAGCGACGACCAGTTTGATTGTCGTTCCGAGAACAGTGTCGGGCGCCCTCGTAAAGTCTATTTAACGACCGACGACTCCCAGTCTAGCGGGCGAGAAAAAAATTCACGATTCCGGGCCTACCCATCACTCGCCATACGGAAGGTTTGCTTAAATCGGGTTCCAAGGTTTTCAGCGTCTGTCACTTCCGGTACCTTCCCCGAACATTTTTCCACCAACCGTTTCGTTCTCGAAGCCTGCTTCGTCCACCTGTTCTGGCCAAGGTCAGACTGGATCGGACTATTTTCAAATCATCCACACGTATAGGGTTCTTTACTGTACTGTTCCGACGTACCCCACGATACGTGAACGCTTTCAGCCCAGTCGGATACGCATCTTTCTCCAACCCCATCTCCACCCTTCCATCCATCCCTCCAGCATCCGAACCTGGTAGGCAACCCCCAGCCCTCTCGGTCGGCTTCTCTTGTCTAACCCGCCTCTACGCCGTCGTTTACCGCAAACGACCGGACCGACCTTTTTCCGCTTAGTTAACTTTCCCAGGAAATCCGACCGGAAGGAGGACACTATAAATTTTTTACCCGACGCCCCGCAGCGCCCCGGGAGGGCGCCGGGCGCACGTAAGACTTCGCTCGTCAGCGATAACGGCCGCGTCGGCGATAAAGATGATGACGACGATGACGACGTACCCCGCGGGCCGATATTATCGTTGTCTCTTATTGCGACATAAATTTTCCCGAGAGCGACGTCGGCTACCCCCTGAATTCATCAGGAGTATCGTTTTTTTTGTAAGGTTTAACATTGACGACCTCGGCAGAAAATTCCGACCCGCTTTTGCAGCAAGGCTCACTGTTGGGGGAGGGGTTAATTTTTTCGAAAAAAAATACGGAATGCGCCAGCGCAGTGATATTCTCAATTCATCCCCCGTAGGAACCCCGCCTCGTGTTTGCTTCGTTCGGAGTACTCGCAGCGGGAGGGCAAAAAATTGCATAGAATTCTATTGTCCAGGAAACGGGTGGGTTAATATTTCTGCGCGGCTCCGCCGGCCAAGCTATATCGGTGCATACCTATGCCGCGTACTAATGGCCGTATATTAGTCGAATGGAGACGCGGCGGAAAATTGCGACGATTTATATTTCGTGCGAACGGAATGAATCGAATGAAATTCGGGTGAAATTGGATACGGCGATATTAGGTTAGCGATAAAGTGATTGAATTTTGCACGAGTGAAATGAAAAATTTTTGTACAAAGAATAAGCTTACGTCAACCGTGTATTTTCCACTTTCGATATTCTTTTGCCATCATTTTGGTGACATCGTTAGTCTACGCTCATAAAAGTTTTGGTCCTTGTCAGTAAAAAACTGAACGCTATGTTTGAGAACCGAAAATACTTGCCAGCCCAATATTTCTCAGCTTTTCGGGTTCCGAAAACCTACGCAACTTCATGGGAAGAACGAGGCACTTTTTAAAGCCATTAACTGCCACGATTCCCATTTTCAGAATTTCGAATTTATATAAGTAATCATACTGTTACACGCCCTTTTATGCGTACATATAACTTCTCCAGCAAAAAATTCCAGAAACAAAAATTCGGCAATTAATGGTTTAATTCCCTCGTACGGCAGCACAGTCTAACTGTGTAACATTTAAAAATGTAAATCATCATCATACCGTGTGTCTAAATCGTTCCAACTCGCCGCAGTACACGAATCCCAAAAAATTCGCGTCAGCCGCAACCCCCCCCCCCCCCCTCCCCGGCCGTATTCCGCGACACGTCGCCCGATTAGGCAGAGACGGAAGACGAAGCAAGATAAACGCAGCTGGCGACGCTCTCTAATCCTCGCGCCTAATGCTTCCGTAGAGCAGAGCGAGCGGCAATCGACGCTATTATCCCGCGAGGCGGGAGATTAACCCGGCCGGGCGATATTGCACGCCGGTGAGCGTGACGTCAGAAATATGGATATCGTTAAGATGGATACGGCCGAGCCGTGAGCGTCGGCCACCGCAAGGCAGAGAGCCGAAGCGAGCGTGCGTTGTCCGACGCCCGCTCGCCATTTGACTTTCAAATATACTCGCAATAAATAACATTCGGATAATGACGAGGTGAGGCGAAGGCTGAAAGCGACGGGAGTCCACCGCTGTCCTCCTGCCCCCCCCCCCCCGCCGCCTAACCCCTCCCCAGGCGGACCGAGGCTGACCAAGCTTACCCTTCCGGCGTAATCCCCGGTGGGGTGTACCGGGCGGATCACTCTTTTAACCCCTGGTCTTTTCTCAGCTCTCATGTAAATACGGGGTACAGGTGGAGGGTGAAAGAAAACACTAGACGCGGTACGCTATCAATAAGGTAATCTATGCGTTACTACGGGGTTGGTCGTGGGTATTGATCTGGTCACGGGGCCTCCGCCTCTCTCTCTCTCTGTTGCTTTCTCGCTCGTTCTCTCACTCCCTTTCTCACTCCCTGCTTCTCGCGCTCGGCACCTCTCGCTCCCTCTACACCCTTTTACCTCCCCCTCCGCCGCACATCCCTCGCCGCCCCACTGTCGCCTGCCCCATCTACCCATTTATCTCTCTCGCGCGCGCCGGGACTACAAAAACATGAGTGGCCAACTATTCGTCCGATTGGACAGAGCCACCCTCGCCCTTTGCCCGGCGGGAGGGTGCGTCGACGAAACGAGCATCGATGAGCATTCGGGGCGACCCTTCACCTGTTGACGCGCGAACGGAATGAAATGCCGTTAAGAACCCATACGGCCCACCCTTCTTCCGGCCGGGACCGGGGCAGTCGGCGTGATTTCGAATCGAGGCTGCGCTCGAGCGAAATGTAATTGGGCCCCGCCGTGTCGGAGCGGCAGATCTAACGAGCGGGGGCCGACTTCGTTCCCATCCGGCGAGCGATCCACTTTACGGATACGCTGTCGAGTGACGGAGTCGCGTAATCGTATGCCGTTCGCTCGTTACAGCTGCGAGACATTAGTGCCGCCCAGGATGCGAAAGTATAACGTACTCACGATCGCGTAACGTACGGGAAGATCTCACGCGAGCTCTTCGCGAGCGCGTGATGTTCGACGGGAAACGTATGTGTGCCTCGATGGGTACAGTTAGGAAGCGTTAACACCGTGCAGGATGCCGCTGACGCGTACGGACGGGGAGACAATAGAAAATTGTGGTGTAAGGTGCAGTGGGGTAAATCCGTGCACTGGGCAAATCCGCACTAGGCCCTCATTTATTCGAATATACGTCACGTTGTACCGAATGTAAGGTAGAGATCTTTCTTTGGTTAGTATTCAACGGTTTGAATAGTATTCGACATAGGTGGTCGCCACGTATTCTGTGACTCCCCCGTTTAACTCGTTCGATAAAGTTTGTATTACTAATAATAATTCCGCTTTTGACCCATAATATAAGGATATAAGATTTAATCATTTTTAAACAGGTTGCCCAAGTTTCTGGGCAAGTCCGCCCTAGCGGCACTGAATTTTATTTTTAATTTATTTTTATTAAGTTTATTTATTAATCTTATTTTTAAGATTATCCTATTATTTCTTAATTTATTAAGAAAATCATAGGTTTCTGAAGACATTTTAAATGCAAATTAAAAAAAACACTAAGATTATTAGGTTGCAGTGGAACAGATAGAAAATACATAGGTTTAAAGTAAACTTTACAATTTCTGGCTTGGTTTTACCCCACTCCACCTTGTCAACTTTTACGTTTCCCGCGACGAAGAAACGAGAGACGGTTTTTAGTTTCGGAATTGTTTCGAGTGCAATTCACCCCTCTGTCCACGCGCGTTACGCAAAAACGGGCTCTGCGGCCAGGAATTCGAGTCGATTTAGTTGACAGAAAGGAAAAGAATTCAGCTTAATCCCAATTCTCGCCGTTCGCAGAGAACTTCGTTAAACTTTCGACCTCGGCCGAGGTACGGATCGTGGGACGACAATGGCGGCGAGATGGGTCATCGACGATTAATTAGATCGACGTCGCGTCGGCGGCAAGCGATCGCCGAGGATAAGACCTTCCGCGAGGAAGATCTGACCGTCGGGGAAGAGGCTCGCGAGACAATTAGTTCGTTAGCGGCCTGGTTCAATCTCGAAGACTCGACGCTCGGATCGGATATTGGCGACTGAAACGGGATGTCGATTTGATCCAGACAATGAAAATTCCTATATCGGACCTGTAAATCGCAGTATGAAACGGGATGTCGATCTGATCCAGACAACGAAATTCTCTATATCGGACCTGTAAATCGCAGTATGAAACGGGATGTCGACCTGATCCAGACAACGAAATTCCCTACATCGGACCTATAAATCACAGTATGAAATGGGATGTCGACCTGATCCAGACAACGAAATTCCCTATATCGGACCTGTACATCGTAGTATGAAACGGGATGTCGATCTGATCCAGACAACCAAATTCCCTATATCAGACCTGAAAATCGCAGTATGAAACGGGATGTCGACCTGACCCAGACAACGAAATTCCCTATGTTGGACCTGTAAATCGCAGTATGAAACGGGATGTCGACCTGACCCAGACAACGAAATTCCCTATATCGGACCTGTAAATCACAGTATGAAACGGGTTGTCGACCTGATCCAGACAACGAAATTCCCTATATTGAACCTATAAATGGCAGTATGAAACGGGATGTCGATCCCATCCAGACAACATAAGTCCCTATATCGGACCTGTAGCAGTAAAACGCGTGCCATTCGTCAAAGGACACTTGCTATCTCGATCGTGCGAAGGACACGAAGATTGTAATGGAAGCTTCAGTGCAGGATTGAAACGAGGTTGAAGGACGATTAAAGCTGCGGCTGAGAATGGAACTTCCTCGACTTCCTGTATCGGAATGTAAACTTGACAAAAAACGAAGCGGTACTCTCGCAAAGAGAACTCTTCGCAGGTAGTCTATGTCGGAATGCGTATCGTGCGCGATTCTTTTACAATCGAATGAAAGCAATGGTAAAATTGTTTCGAGTTTAAGGCAGTCATTCGCGCGTTCAGCTTTAAAGTGCGCGGATTCGATCGGGCGACGAAAATAAAACCTGGACGAATGACGCTTCGACGCTTGAAGGAAGCGAGCCGAGAGTGATCGAAGAATCAGAGACAGAAAGGAGAGGTCAGCGCGGAGGGAGAAAAAAGAAGGATGGAAGAGGACTAGGAGGGGGTGGGGGGAGGTTTGCAGATGGTTAGTTGGGGGGGTTTCGATCAGATATTCCGCGGATTTGAAGAGCGGGGCCATGTAATGAATTCGTGCGCCCTTCGTCAGTGGCCTGGTTTCATTGCGAGCGATGGCATACAAAATGGAGGTACGACCTTCTTCTGCGAGGGTCGCGCGAGGTCGCGAAGGATCGCTCCTGACTTCTTCATAGGGCCCGGCCGAACGAAACGATAACTTCTTCGCTCCACGGCCGATCGCCAGGAATAAACGAACTAAATACACCGATAAATACACTGTAAATTCGCACGATAACGTAACAACAAATAAATCAAGTAAACAATAATGTTCAAAAGATAAGTGAGTTAAATGAAGAGACTCAACCGCGGATTCGATCGGCGTTGATCTCCGATCGTATTAAATAAATGTTGGATCGCGAATGGGACGAGGAACGAGCCGAGGTTGCCACATTTCGCGGGCCGATTAAAAAACGTTCGGGAAGATAACGTGCACGCGGATTCCGTAGCCTACATGGAATTGGGACCTCGAGCGGGCCTATTTATAATTCGTTCAATTCCAACATTCTTCGTTCGCCGCGCACCATCCTCCCGCCAGCGACAGAACTTTCGAATTACATTCGACCACCCCCGCCTCCCCCTCCTCTCCGACCACCCTCCCACCTCTTTCCTCACCATCTCCCCGAAACGAGAAGCGCGAATGCGCCACTCGATCGAGCGCGGACCAGCCGTACTGTTTTTCTATGTCGACGCAGCACTCTCGAAAGACAGGATCAGGGGCGCACACACATGCACACATACGAAGCGGTGCACGAGGCGTCTACGGGGACGACGATATCGATCCTCGTTCCTCGCCCGCGGTCCAAGCGCCGGGGAGAGAACTCGCTGACAAGGTTACGAGGTTCCGCTAATTGAGGGTTTTAATTTCCTGCCCGCCCACCCAAAACCGCCAATTCATTCCGCGTGTGCGTAACAGGGCACGAGCCTCCCTCGCGTCCGGTGGGCGCGACGCTGATTTCCGGGGAAGATTCTCGTCAGCGTCGCGACTGCCGAGGAAGCCTGTCAAGGACGCCGTGGGGGTGTACGGCTTTCGGCTTCGCGTGGGAATAATTTTGACGGAGTCGGCGAGTGTCTCGGGATAATCAGGGTTTGCGTTTTGTAGGAAACGTGTTGGCTCTCGACGAGTGGTACAGGTAGCCCTCCTATAACACGGTAGATGGGCTCCTGGAAAACGCCGTGTTGCGCGAAACCGTGTTGTGCGAGACCCAGAGTTAATACAAAAAGGGGGGTTAAGTTCCAAAATCTTGTAAAAAAAAAAAAAATAGGCGAATTTAAGCCTTAAACATGTGAGCGGCTCGACGCAGACTCTTGAAGTAAAATGTCGTACTAAGGTTTTCGAAATTTTCTTGTCGTATTAGAGGTAAAACGTGTTATAGGATGCCGTGTTGTAGGAGGGGTTCCACAATTTATGAATCGTGTTATAGCGAAACCGTGTTATAGGTGAGCTACCTGTAGTCGGATGCGGGGTAGGACTCGAGGAGTGTAACTGGCCGAAATTGATGGGAAATGGAAAAAGATGGGGTGGCATATAGCGGAAATTTGTCGGAGACGCCGGAAATGGCGGGCGGATGTAAGCGGTAGGGGCGCAATTGAGACGGGTGGCTCGCGGCCATCGGGATGCGAAACAATGCGAGCGTGCGAGGACCTCAGTCCAGGTGACAAGTTCGCTACCGTAACTCGTGTAATTCGTGTAATGCTAATTCAATCTTAAGAGCGGGTCAAGTGTTCGCAACTTTCCGGTAGGCGAGTGAAAGAAAACGAACTTGGGCCGCAGGTAAGTTACACGGTAGAGTATTCTGGCTTCGGGAATAAGACCCATATGACGCAGAAGAAAACTGTCACTCAAATCTTGAGCATAAAGACAATTGCTCCGGGACTGATAACCGCTGCTGAAACGTTACGTAATCCCGTATAATCAAGCATGATTCCTACGAATCCGCGTACACTGTCATCAGCATACGTCCCACATCCTATAACTTGCGTCTTCGGTCGTGCGACTCTTCAGCCCGAGCGGAGATCCATATACTCTCAGAAAAAGTGAAATTGCGAGAGTCTAAAGACCTCTCACCATTCCATCGATCCCGAACCAAAAAGCTCCGCGAGAGAGCGCTTAACCCATTATCCGCCAATGTCCGATTTTTCGAACACATTCTCAAATTGTTTTCCTTTAATAACTACAACTTGTAAGTATATAATGTGAGGTCATCTATCCCGTGAAGGTTTGAGTTTTGCAGAAATTAAAGCCTACGTTACTCTGAAAATCGAAGTTCACTTATTTACAACTATTTACATGACACTACCTGAAAATCAAAGAAGCGACAAGCTTATATTTCTGTGTATTAATCTGTACGTTCGGTGTTCTATATCTCTTGCTTTCCTTTTCAAACTACGTGGCGGTCCTCGCTACCATTGTTTTCGGCGCGGACCAGTTTAAGTTCAAAGGTTTCCTTTACAAATATAAACCTAATTTTATGCATTTTTTTAAATGTCTGAATTGTGGACGGTAATGGGTAAAAGAGTACGAGGACGTGATCGAAGGATGCAGATGTTTATTCTTTACGTAACAGCTGGAATGTCACCGGCCAGCGCGTAGCAGGCTGTTGAATTCGCGGGCAGCGAGAACGACGACGACAACGAAAGCGGTATCAGCATCGGCAGTCAGAGACGACCTGTGGAACGAACAGTGGACGACGGTCGAAGCCAAATGTAGTTGGCCGACCGGCCAAATGAGTTTGTATCTATTATTACACTCCGCCCAGCCGTGAGCCACGAGCTGTGGGACCTGGCCGCTATGCTAGCTACTATAGCTACTATAGCTACTATACACGCGCGCACACAGCCGCTCTGCGCGCCGGTACATGGTCCAGAATTGATGGTAAGAACCCCTCCATAGGCCAGTGTCCTCATCTGGGTACAGTGTTCGTCTTATACGGATCGAGATCGCGGCCGGAAGCCGCTCGACAATCGAGAAAGGCAGAAAATGTTGACGTGTCGCGACAAAAATTAGACAAAGCGACGAATGACGTTCGCGGACAAGCGTGTAAACGGGAATGTTAACCGATCCGTCAGTCGTTGCGGGAACTTTCGTCGGCGGTGTTAGAAGAAGTCTCGGAACGAAAGAAAAACTGAAGCGAAACATGTGTTTCGAACTTACGGACTTCTGTCCGATAGTCTCGGAGTTTCGATTCGATGTTCCGCGCATTGTTAGCCTGATAGGGGCTCGATGTCAGTGGGGCGGGGGTGGGGGGGGGGAGGGAGGTAATTGGACGTGAAACGAATGCAGTCGTACGTGAAAGAATTTTTATCGTTAAGCCCCGCATCGTGCCCGCTGATAACCGCTGGAAATAGAGTAGTAGGTGATCTAGACTCTTCTCCCCCCCCCCCCCTCTGTCTCCTAGACCGCACTTGAATTCTTCCCATTCACATCGCGCCCAGATCCCACCCGTACACGTGTAGCGGGCGTAGAGAATCGTCGAAACTTTTTATAACGGGCAAAATAAAATGTGCGCACTGGCCGTGCACTCTCGGCAGAAATATGTTGGCTTGCATAAACGCGTGTCCGCCAACTTGCTACGGTGCACTTCGATGAACGGATATCAATAGAGCCCGTTATTCCTTTCTTCTTCCCGCCACTTCCGAGCAGAACAATGTCTCTTTTCCTCCCTCCCACCCCCACATGCTCCGCCGATCGGCGTTCCCTGTCAAAGTGCACGAACAATCGCCAGACACGCGCAACTACTCGCGATCGTCACGACCTTCATCCTCATCGAGTCCAGATCCACGTTCGTCTCGTTCTATCCTCGTCGCACAATGGTATTGGCATTCCTTCTCTCTCTCTCTCTCTCTCTCTCTCTCTCTCTCTCTCTCTCTCTCTCTGTTTCTCTTTCTATCTATCTCTGTCCCCCTCTCTCTCGGCCAGTCGGAACACTCCAATGCTTGTAATTCAAGGGGTAACGACGGTCGAACTGGGGGACCGCGAAACAGCTGACTCGTCCTGTTATTTAACAGTGTGAACTGCTTTGCACGAGCCTTAATGCGATCGAAGGCAGAACATTTCGTCTCGACGCCCGTCGACAGCTCCATACCCGTGTCATAATATGTATTTCGAACGAGGCGCAAAAAATGGTTACGTAACGCCGATCGTACGGCAATCGGAACGGAAAGCGAACGTTCTCTCTTGGCCAGCTAAGAGAATGACTTTTAAGCGTACTTTTCTCGGGACGCAAGAGAACTCGCTCTTCGTTTTTTTTTTTTTTTTTTAAAGAGGACTGTAAGCCGAACGTCCACGCGTTTTGTTGACACGAGGAAGACGAGGCGCTAATGAAGAATAACGACAGGAGCGCCGCGCTCGCACGATGATAATAACACCTGTAAGCTTGCGTGGCTTGCAGGAACGTCGAACGAACGTTTTCCAAGACTACGCGCGACAACTAAGCCTGAATAGTGTTAATCTCCTCGCGCGGTAACTACGTTTGCCGTACGCTTAGCCGGGCGATGTCAACACGGTTTTGCAATGGATAAACTTGCGCGCTCGGCGACGTTACGTTGTCCGGTCATTCGTGACGAAATTCTGCTGGAAAGAAGTTCGCGACGAGAGGGGATTTTTCCGTTCGGTCGAGGGTTCGGCCATCGGACGTCGGTAGGCGTCGCGACGCTTCGGCAACGGCGGTTGGCCAATAGCTGCTAGCCGGAACGAGGCTGGACCTCCGAAAGATGAGCCATGGTAAATTTACGCGGCTAACCCTGTCCCTGAAAGCTGACAACGGGCTTTCACGAGTCTCGAGGGCAGGTTAGGTTCCGTCGCGAGATTGGCGATGACTTCACGGGGGCAAGCCAGAATTCGTTTCGACGGGCGGAAGACAATTAATTTATTACCGTCGGCCGGCGGCGAATCGTGAAAATTTGATGAATGCACGGATACTTCGCTGGTCGTCGGGACGCACGGCGGCGTCCACCTCTGACGCAATCGAAGCTTGTCTTCGGAGCATAGCGCGGCCCACTGTTCCGTCGGGATTCGTGCAACGGCCAAGAAGACCGCGATTCGCGAACGCACGACCAACGATTCCGTAAATACCTATTATCCCTGGGTCGACTCCGGCCCGACGAAAGCTACCCAGCGACTCTTGGCATCCATCGTCGTACGAAGCGATGGTTTTACCGCGGCCGAAAGTTACGGTCTAACTTCTTCGGACGCAACTTTTGCGCAATCCGAGAGTCAACACTGCCATTCCTCCCAATTTATCACTACAGTGATGTAAGTCCATATTTAAAAAAAAAATGAGACATATAATTTATGATTAATGCTGTGTAAACGGCTTATTTATAAGCTACTTAATTTTTTTTAAATAAACACCACTTTCACTTAATTAAATGAATATCACTTAATTAAACCGTTTACACCACGCTAATCATAAATATCTCTTTTTTTTAATATTGGCTTACACCACTTTCAAAATAAACGGCCCATATCTTTTCCATAATTCCCCGTAACGACATAAGTCAGCTAAACGTATGAACTGGACAGCGATTAATCGTTTATTCGTCACATTCCTTTAGCGCGTAAGGGATCAATGCCGAAACAGGTCAGACATTCGATACTTGACGTTAAGCGATCGTCGTTATCAATTTTCTCTCTGTTTCTCAAGATGTTCCACAGACTTGATTCGCGATATCAATCCGCGAACGACAATTTGCGTCGCATGAGCTACGGCCTTGAGCGTTTCAAGAGAGAGAGAAAGAGAGAGAGAGAGAGAGAGAGAGAGAGAGAGAGAGAGTAGACGCGGGATTTTCCGTACAAACGAGAAGGATAACGGAAGAAAGGACGACGGGACGACGCATCGAATGAGAAGTCTCGTGGCCGTCGGAGAGCACACGCGGCTTCATTCGCCGACGAGACCGGCTTCCGTATAAAATTCTCTATCGCACAGGCGCAGAGCGCGCGTCGCGCATAAATTTCTGTGCAACAGAAATAGGGCGATCGTTGAAGCCCGCGTAGTCGACGGCCGCCGGGAGGACGCAATTAGACTGGAAAAATATTAGCACGGTAACGTGAGCTAGGTGTAATACGATGCCTTTTAAATTCGGTAATTGTTCCACGGCCGCGAGAAAGTGCCCGTTATGCGACGTAATTGACGGGAGAGAGAGAGAGAGAGAGAGAGATAGAAAGAGAGAGAGAGAGGCAAGCGTCGTCGAGCGATGTGACTTATAAACTCCGACAAAAATAATTTCGAACGACCGCGAAAAATCCCAGAATTTTCGAATAAGCGAAATATGAACATCCTTCCTCTATTACTACTGATACTGCAACGAAATTTTTTCTGCCTCTCTCTCTCTCTCTCTCTCTCTCTCCCTGTCTCTCTCTATCTGCGTTTTTTTTTGTTCCCCATTGACGAGAGAGATCCGACTAGCTTTCGCTCACTGCCCGCCGGAGAGAATCGAAACCGAACGGGATGACGAATTCATTCGTTTATGCGCTGCAGGATAAAGTTCATTAGCTCGTCACGTCGGCGCGCTTGTAAACGATGCTGGCGCGCAGCAGCGGAGAGCTAACCGAATAAAAGCGAGATTTGCGCGCCGAAATAACCGTGAACTCTGGCGATAACCAGGGGTCCGCCTGACAGAAGGGGGACACTCTCGAATTCGAGTTATCAGTTGATCTATTGCCACACCGACGAGCGCGCGACCTACCTTCGCCTCCGACGTGGCTGGTAGGATGTTGACCTCGAGAAAACAGATTGCCTTCGCAGATTGTTACGAAATATAGCCGGGCCCCGCTATTTTTACGAGCCGGGCGGATAATTTGCCAAGGGATAATGCGGATGACGAACGGCAATAACCGAACACTCGAGACGAGACGTCGGCACTTTTTCTCTCTCTCTCTCTCTTCTCTCTCTTCTCTCTTTCTGTCCCTCTCTCCCACTCTCCCTCTCTCGGACAGTCGGCAGAGACCATCACGATACGTTGAGCAAACATTTTTCACGCCCCCGTTTACGCGCCGAGTTTATTGGTCCTGGAAGACCTTTCCCATATCTTCACCGGCCAAGATTAGGCGAGCTGCCGAAAGAATACGATTCAGCTTCACCTCACATACGCGTCCAATCGGCCCGAGAACCGAGGATTCGGCAAATTGTCGAGCGCGCTCGGTATAATTCGATCGGCGCGCAAAACTCTTGCCCTCGCTCTTGCCGTCCGGCAAACATTAATCGGCCGAAAGTTGCGTACCGAAAATTCGGCCGGCGATTGAATGAATGCCAATGTCGGGAACAGAGGCTTGCACACATTTCGTCGCGTGCTCTTCGACGCGACCGCAGTCAACTACGACGACGACGCAAGGAAGACCTCGAGCCTCGAGGCGCAGAAAAACGATACCGGGACACACAATACGATCATCGCCAAATATAAAGACGCGGCGGAATTTTAGTATGCAAGCTAAGCGGCGGCATGGCTGATGCGCGTAGAGCCGTTCGACCCATCGCGTAAGCCTTCGGGGCCAGGAGAACGAGGCAGGAGGCAGGAGGCAAATTGTGTATCCGCGCAGCGCCTCTCCCGAGGAAAATGGAGATCATCCCGGACAGATGCACCAGTTGTCGTCGCATTCTAATTTCCATACTGAGTGGCGCACACGCGCCTCGCACAAACGATTCGAGAAATAGAAGTCAATGTATAACTTAACCTCGCCGGTGACCTCGAGCCAACCGAGGAGACTTGCATACGTTTCTGTAACCGTAGAGGCGCACATCCGCCGGCAAGGTGGGTCGTTCAGCGAAGGAAGGAATCTCGTTCAAAAAATACCCGCTGACGACTCGCAGATTCGCGGCAAGAGTGCGCAAATGTGAACGAGTTGCGACCGGATCGCGAATGGCGAAATAATTCCCATTACACATGCGTGAACGGTCTCGCGACTCGTACGGCCGCACGGAGTTGATTGAAGGGAGGAGACGGTGGCGAGGGGGGAAGGGGGAGCGTGCATGTGTGTCACTTTCATAATCAGCGCCGCGATCGGAATTTCAAGTGGAAATAACTGATTACGCGATACGGGCGGCAGACCACTCGAGAGCCGAAAACCGTACGGTTTTTTTTTTAATACGCCTGCTGGTACGAGAGAAGACGGATCGGAAATCGTGCGATTACGGGCTCAGGCGAACTCTGGCCTACCAGCGTATTCACGCTGTCTTACTTCTCCAGTTTGTGCGCAGAGAGCGGAGTACGAGAATGCCTTCGGGTCACATCCTTCGTGTCCTCGGCGTCTGCATTCAGCCATGGCGATAATTACCGTTTCGCGTACGTGGACAATACTCGAAAGAGCGTGGAGGAGAAGAAGGAGGAGGAGGAGGAGGAGGAGGAGGAGGAAGGGGGGAGAGAGAAAAGAAATTGCCGGAGAATCGTGTCAAGAAGCGGAGGAGGGCACTCGCCCGAAAGTAAAGTCGCGAGTTTCGCAAGGCAAAAGGCGGCCGACAACGGCACTCGGTACACACGCTAAGGTCGTCGACCGTACGTGCCCACCTGTACACGGTCCTAAACCGGTCTCTTTTTGGCGCCCCTAACGGGCCAGTCGGCCAGCGCCAATGTGGATCGCGCGTCACGACGCCCGACGCCGAGAGACGCCTCGGAGGCTCTAGCCCTCTGCTAGACGTCGACTTTCCGACCTATGGAGGCGCATGAACGGGAAAGATTGGGGCTCGAACGAAGGATTGCTCTAATTTTTAAGCTACCGAAGCCCTTATTCGAATTCTCACTCATATTCGTTTCTTTTGACACATACTCCAGACCGGAGAGCCAGCCGCCTTGAATCCGGCCTCTAAAGCTCTGGCCCTCTCTAAACGTCGACTTTCCGACCTGTAGAGACGCATGAACGGAAATCATTGGGACTCGAACGAACGATTGCTCTAATTTTAAGGCTACCGAAACCCTTATTCGAACTCTCACTCATATTCGTTTCTTTTGACACATACTCCGGACCGGAGAGCCAGCCGCCTCCAATCCGGCCTCTAAAGCTCTGGCCCTCTCTAGACGTCGACTTTCCGACCTGTAGAAGCGCATGAACGGGAAACATTGAGACTCGAACGAACGATTGCCGGTCGGTTCCTCTAATCTCTAAGCTACCCAAACCCTTATTCAAACTCCCGCTCGTACCCCTTTCTTTTGACACGTTACACTCTTACAGACCGGAGAGTCGGCCGCCTCGAATCCGGCCTCTGGCGTTCCGATCCGGCACAGGACACGCCCTTACGTTACGAGGAGCACCTTTTTGCGCCCTTGCCGCTTGGGAAGCACCGGTGCGAATCGATAGCGCGAACAACCCCCTCCGATAGCGTCGAAATGTCAGAGAAGCCGGGGCGAAAGGATTTACATCGAGGACGTAAGAATTATCGAACGCGTGGGCGGCCGCAGTTACACTTCTGCCGCCGGAGAGCGAGCGAGTTAAGACGTGTAAGCCGACGACGCGTAACGACCCGATGACACATGGAGTGAGGATGTAAGCGAGAATATAAGCGAGAATGTAAGCGAGGATGTAACGGCGATGTAAGTCAGGTGGTGCCGCGTCGGAACGCAACGAGTTGGGACTCCGAGTACTTAACATTTTTCTCGCAGGAAGAGTGACTTGAAAATGACGGTTTCGACTGGTAGGAGTTCGAGAATTAGAGAGAGAGAGAGAGAGAGAGAGACAGAGAGGGCTAGGCATGAGAATCGCGCGTCGGATTCGGTCAGCTGTTTGTTGCACCAACTCTCCGCGCGAACATCCAGACGCGAATCCTCGAGCGCGTCCTCGAGACGATTCCGTTCCTCGACCTCGTGGAAACGAGGCTAACCAAGTCGCGCACGACCTCCGGTCGAGACAGAAGATGGCGGGGGAGGTGGGGTTGATAAGCGAGGGAGGTTAGGTTAGGTTACGTTATGCGGTGGTGCAGAATCGGGGAAAGAGAGAAAAGCGGAGGGGAGAAACGGATGAAGGGAGGGTGGGAGAGAGAAGCCAAAGAGAATTGGAGAGAGAGAGAGAGAGAGAGAGAGAGAGAGAGACGAATGCAAGGGACAGTAAGAGAAAGGATAACCATCTGACACCGTTTATCTCAACGCGAAAGACAGTAACGGACAATCCACGAAGACAGTGGACTGTCACGGGTTCGACTCGCTGGACACCCCGGAAGAGAACAGGGGGGGGGGGGGGGGGGGATGCGATTCAAATGGGAAAAGCATGCCACCGAGGGTCAGTGAGAAAGCTGGCGGGCAGGTCGATAGAAATGGCGCCGCGGTGCCACGGAGAAAATCAATCTTAAGCGAACGCACGGCGGTGTGTTTTGACGCGCCTTTCGGTTCCTTCATCACTTCTCTCTCTCTCACGATGCCCCCTCCCCACCCCCTCGCCCTTCGCTTGTTTCTCCGACTGTTCCGGTTCCGTTAAGCCATTGTCATCCCTTCGGTTCCCCCCAGTCGCCAATCCTGTTCCGTGCCCGTTTCCGCATTCTCGGCCACCTGACTCTCCGGGTTCTGTCGTTCCCTCGTTCCACGATGCCCGTACGAGTCTCTCGCCGAATTGAATTTCACGAATTCCACCGCCCACCCCTCCGCGATCATCGACAGCCGAGAGCCGCATAATTTGGGGTAGGAAGAAAGTGTGAAATAGGCAGGCGCGAAGCACTGAAGTTACCGACCGAGGTTGGCCGGAAAAGCTAGGCCGCAGGACCACGCATATATATATATATATATATATATGTACATATATATACACGTAGAATGAAGTCGCGCATATATGCGCGCACACGTACACACGTACGCACGTAGCACAGACGCGGACGCACGCACACACGGCGGGCGCGCGCATCAGTGCGCATGCATGCAGATCCGCACGCAAGGGAGAGAGACACGCGCACAAACTCACACCCCCGGCGCGGACGGACACACACACGCACCCAGAGGACACACACATATACGCGTAACGAGCCACGCACGGAAATCGAAGGTGTGCGGCGAGAAACGTTAGCCCCGAGATCCGTTAGGAAAAAACGAACAGCAATAACGCCATAATATTTCTGGCTTACTTTTGATCACTCGTTCCGTCGTGGAGAGCTTCTGTGAGTTGTTCGAGGTCATGCTGTAGCAGGATTGATGACGGGTAGGCGCCGGCCACTGTCTGTTCCTCTTTCTCTTCCTTCCCTTCTCTGCCTCCTCACGCTTCTCGCGGTCACACTCCACCTGCTACCTCTTCCGCGTTCACAGGTTCTCACCCCCTTTTCCTCGTCTCAGCCCGGCCTGTCACTCCGTGCACCACCGATTTCTTCCCTTCTTCTTCTTCTTCTTTTTTGCTGCGTGCGTCCGCGAACCCTCGACGCGTGCCTGTGCGCGGGCGGGAGGGTATATCACCTTTCCTTCTTTCGAACTTGGGGAGGTCTGGGCCGAAGGAGAGGGCAGTATTTTCACCTCAAGAGCCCGGCTCGGCGCACACACACATATACACGCGCAAAAAGCGGAGCGGTCGGAGAGGAGGACACCGAGTGGGGGTCGGAGAGGTGACGGAAGTTATCGTACGGTTGCTCGGCACATCGGTGCTATACGCTTGCTACGTTTGCGTTATCCGTGTGGGCGTTCTGCCGAATGAGAAAGGACTCCTCGTATCCCACCGTTTCTATCTCCTTCTCTGTCTCTCTCTCTCTTCTCTCCCTCTCTTCCTCTCTCTTGCTCACTACCTCTCTCTCTCTCTCTCTCTCTCTCTCACTCTCTCTCTTTCTGTCGCTCTCTCTCCCTTACTCCGCCGTCTCTGTCACTATCTCCTTCCTTCTCTCCCGTACGTCTGCTCCGTTTCTCTGGCTCGGCTTACTCGTTGCCCGGACTTCGCGTATTATCTCTCAAAGGGCTATACCCCTCCTCGCGGGTCCCGGGCTTTTCGGGATGATATCGCTGGACCACGCGAGCTCTACAGCCAGCGACAGGGCCTCGCGACACCACCACTACTACGAAGCACGACTGGCGCCCTGGAGGAGGACGACGAGCGGCGACGACGACGGCGACGGCGGCGGCGACGACGACGACGACGACGACGACGACGGCAACGACGACGACGACGACGACGACGACGGCGGCGGCGACGGCGACGGCGACGACGACGACGACGACGACGACGGCGACGGCAGCGTAAGCGACAGACAACGTGCGAATCGGCGACGACAACGGCCTATGGGCAGACGACGATGGCCACGGCTGTGTACGGCGTACGAGGGGGCCACTCCGGGAACGATATGCACCGCGACACGAAACCGTGACACCGACACTCGCGGTCGAGACACCACGCCGCTAAATTCTACTACAAGATGTCTGTCTCTCTAGCTCTCCGCGGCGCGCACACTGACGGATCCGCGGCTGCGGGACGCTCGCGCAGCCCGCCACGCGCAGCAATCATTCGGGACGGCTAGTGCCGCCAGCAGCCGCCAGGCGGCGCCATCTGCCTAGTCAGCGGGAAAACTTCCAGCCAAATCTTACTTTTTCTATTATTTAAGGGCTGGGTATAGACGAGGCTTCCCTTTCATAATGTTGCACTTTGGGCAGCTAAAACCTAACCCAAACCTAATCTCGAACCATTGTTTGATTGGAAACTCTTAAAGGTTATAAAAGGGAAGCCTTGCCCACACCTAGCCTTCGCCAATTCAATATTATTTCATTTCAAATACGCGCACTTTACCTGCAAACTTATCCATGCGCATGCGCAGATGTCGTTCGCGCTGCCGGGAAGGCAGGTTTTATAACTATACTTTAACGCTTAATAACTTTTTAATTAGACGAGAGCGCGCTTTTTGGCTTCTGCAGATCTTAGATTTATGCAAAAATTGATGTTTCTGCAAAGTTTCATGCAAATCAGTGATGAGCCCGTCTTTCTTTACCTTTACCCTCGTCGGTGCAATAAGTATAGGAATAATGCTCGACGCAGTTTACGAGTTGAGCACAGAGGGCAGCAGCTCCCGGGCAGTACATTAGACGCCATCTCGACGACATAGTCGGAACTCATTCGCCTGTCGACGCAGTTCACCGACTTTGCTACCGGGGGCAGCACCTCCCGGGCAGTACACGGTGTGCCATCTGTACGGTACAGTCGGAACCCACTCAGGTTTCGACAGTGTTCACGAGTTTGCCACCGGGGGCAGCACCTCCCGGGCAGTACATGTCGCGCCATCTGTGTGTTTTTAGCGTATTACTTATTTAAATTTGCGACTATATTAATATTAAATTATTCAAGATAATTATTATGTAAGAAATTGTACGTATGTATATATGTGGTCTGAGTATTATGTATGTAGCGTGTATGCGAAAATAACAACAATTGTATAGAAATTAGATTAAAATATGTAAGAAACATTTTTACTGTATACTATTTTTCCTTACAATATATGTATTAAACGAAATTTTGTGTTCTCCAATTACTTAGTTATAAGATCCCATATATCCAATATCTCTCGCCGAAACAATACCTCTTTTTGTCGTAATAAAATTCACAACATGGGAAAACACCATGGGAATAGCGAGAAACCATAAAATATACTATGGGACGAAATCTCGGTTAGGACTGGATCAGTCAAGCGTGAAATTTCGCAAATTTTTCGAAAATGTCGAAAATCTGACGAAGTAACAGGAACATAGAAGTACCAAAGAGGTGGCACAGCGAAACTCAGCGTGTTCAGTCAAGCGTGACGAACGAACTTTTCGAAATTTTGCCCAAAATCAGACGATTTAACAGGAACATAGGAGTACCGAAGAGGTGGCACTGCGAAACTCTGCGTGTTCAGTCAAGCGTGACGAACGAACTTTTCGAAATTTTGCCCAAAATCAGACGATTTAACAGGAACATAGGAGTACCGAAGAGGTGGCACTGCGAAACTCTGCGTGTTCAGTCAAGCATGACGAACGAACTTTTCGAAATTTTGCCAAAATCAGACGATTTAACAGGAACATAGGAGTACCGAAGAGGTGGCACTGCGAAACTCTGCGTGTTCAGTCAAGCGTGACGATCAACGGTTTCAGAAACTTGCCCAAATCTCTGTATTTCTCTATGTTCCAATTTTCCTTTCTCGTTCATTTTACATATCCTATGGACTTCCCATAGGCTATTTGTAATTCTGATTACCTTTACTGACACTATACGTATATCTTATGGTTTCCTTATGGTTTTTGCTGGTATTCTTGTCTATTTAACTTAAGATTAATTCCAATCGTTATCAATGGGTTCCCTATGGCGTTTCTGCACTTGTAGTATTCTTTAACAACACTTACCGTAGATTTTATGGACTTTATGGCTTCCCCAGAGTTCTGATGGTGTCTGATTATCTTGCTATTCTCGACGTATTGTTTTATGGATCTTGAACTTCCCGAAATGAACAACGATGGACTTATAACTATTGTAAACGACGATGGGGAATAGGTGGGTTAGGAAAGTAATTGTTGAACGCTAATTTTGGTTTAATTTCTGGTATATTGTAAAACCATTGAAAAATATACAATTCATGTTCCTTAATAAAAAATATTTAAACTAAATAGAATATTCGCACGTTCTCGCCGATAGTCCTATCCGATACAGCGCGTCAAAAGCTTCAAGAAAATGTTCGCATGCGCAGATAGCGTTCGCGCTGCCGGTAAGGCAGGTTTTATAATAAACTTTAACGCTTAATAACTTTTTAATTAGACGAGAGCACGCTTTTTTGCTTTTACAGATCTTATTTTCATGCAAAATTTGATGTTCCTGCAAAGTTTCATGCAAATCAGTGCGGAGGACCGGTTATCTTACCTTTACCAAAATAATTATTATGTATAATGTTTAAGAGTTTCCAATCAAACAATGGTTCGAGAGTAGGTTTGGGTTAGGTTTTATATGCCCAAAGTGCAAACAATAACTTGACAATATACATATATTAATAATATAAATAAATCTTCTGTAATACTTGTTGTTACTCTCATACTAAAAACTTATGCGTTGATATACAATAATTAAACAACTACAATTTGTATCTTATATAGAGTTTAGAGTTCATTCTATCTACGTTCATTAGATTGAAGTTTACACTTGATAATGAAATTTTGCTAGATACAGAGCTCATAGAAAAAAAAATATATATAATATATTGCTGTATAGTTTGGATAACAAATCAGTTGCTAACTGAACTAGCACTCTATTTTCTCTAGTCTCTTAGTTTATTATCACCTTTTTATTGAATGGATATTAAGAAAGATATAAATGGATGCATGTATGTGGAGTGATTATTATGCATGTAGTGTGTACACACCAAAGCAACGACAACAACATACGAACCCTTTAATCCTAATTGCTCATCTCGCTACGACAACAGATACTTTCTTTTCTCAGACGTCAGAAAACTTACGCACTAAAATCTATAACAACAAACGAATCTGTGAGGAAAGAAAAATCAAACTAATTTTTCGTTGAAACTTAACTATTTCCCCGATCGAATTTTTCTTATTTTTATTTGTAAGTTTGGTCCAGAGAATAGATACAAAATTTACAAAGGTTCGGTGAAGCATGGGCCAACGAAACTAACTTGTATGTCAATGGGTTAAAACACGCGACCAAACTCGCATCTCGCACCGGCAAGGAATGCGTAGAGCAGCTTCAAGCTGGATTTTGACTCGCGCTTAGACCAATGAAGAGACAGGAAGGGCGAAGTAACCCGAAGAACTCGGATACAGCTTCTTCGCAGGATTCCACGCAAGTGTTCCTCCGGCAAAGAGCAATCGTCTTCCTTATCCGGAATTCTCGCGCTCCTACGTGCCGATAGAGTCCTGGTGCTCGCCGGCGATTGGCAGACACTGGCGTTGGCCCGGACGATCTCCGAATGCGACGATGCAGACAGTCTGCGTCGTTCGTTCGAGCGAAGAAGCGGGCGAAGCTTGCCGAGGAAGAGTGAAGTTTCGCGCGAAATTCGCGGGATGAACGACGAGCGAGTTCTTTACGCGGTGGTGGCCTTCTGGGAAAAGTCCGGCACCAAGATCGTCGCCGATTATCCCAGGGATCAGGATGCGACCTGTAGAGCCCTCGTTCTGCGCACCATCGACGGACTGAAGTCGACGGAGAATGACAGATTCGTCGTCGACGGGGGGAAGTAAGATAAACTACGTCCTTCTAGCTTCTTAAATCAGGTGAAGTGGGGTAAAACCGACCCGGGAAATGCAACGTTTGCTTCAAACTGATGTATGTCATATCTATTCCACTAAAATCTAATAATCTTAGTGTTTTTACTTAGCGCATGGTTCATTCTTTAAGCCGCATTAATTTGGATTAAAAATATCTTCTGAAACTTATGATTTTCCTGATAAATTAAAAACAGTGCTGCTGGGACAGACTTGCCCCGGAACTGGGGCAAAATCGCCCAAACTGTTTAAAAATTATTGAATCTTATATCCCTATATTACCTATGGGGCAAAACCGGATTTCTTACTAGTAATACGAACTTTGTCGAACGTGTTAAACGGGGGAATCGGAATACGTAGCGGCCACCTATGTTGAATCCAAACCATTGAATACTAACCAAAGGAAGGCTTCTACCTTACAGTTGGTAGAATACAACGTAGATATAGTCGAATAAAAAAGGGCCTAGTGCGGATTTGCCCCGTGTACGGATTTACCTCACTGCACCTTAGATCGTAAGAAATTCATTAATTGTCTCACATCGAAAACTTAAAAAAGGGACGTTCTGTTCGTGAACCTTTCACGTATTATGCAGAAAACGATTTTCAAAGACGGTCCTGCGCAACTGACACATCAGAGTCATAGGCGACGGTGTTCGAGCACGCATATGATAAGCCGTCAGTCGGACGATTCACAATATTTTTCTTGTCCTCCCTCAGATACATCGTTCACGTGCTGATAGGTGAGCTGCACTACGCCTGTCTGACTAACAGAGCAGATTACCCTTCTTCGGCGTCCCGGCTGGAATCGTGTTCTCAAGTCTTCTTGGAGAGGCTGAGAAGTGTTTACAGGGAACTTCCGATCCTCGCGGATCTGTCCAGGGATCTATCGAGTCTTTCCAGTATTGACCTATCTGCACCGCTCAAAAAGATTGTCGTACGTCTCTCTCTCTCTCTCTCTCTCTCTCTCTCTAACTCACTTTCTCTATTTCTCTCTTCCACGCCAAGCGATTAGATTGCAAACACCTCCGCTGAGCGTAACGCGACAGGAAGATGCGACGTGGGCAATAACAGATATGTGTACTATTTCAGGAAGAGCATAACAATTGTAAGCGAGCAGATTATACGGCGATGATACCGCAATTAGAGGAGGAGCTGGCGGAAATTCGTAATATTCTTATGGACGGCGTACAAAAGTTGATCGACCGCGGTGAAAGACTGGACGACCTCATCGAGAAAACGCACACCTTACAAATAACGGTAACGTTTCCTCAATTTTTCGCCTGTTGTCCGCAATTTTTTATTTTATACCTCGTGACGTATCGGTTAATTAACAGAAAAAGTGATACGAAAGTCTGCGTTAGTGGGATCAGTCGGACTGGCGACGCTACTCTTGTCAGATATCAATCGTGCTACGAGGGTGGATTATTAATGTACTTCACGATTATTCGTTTTGCAGTCACGAAAAGATTTTCACGTATTATCTCGCACACCGTCGACGAAGAAGAACGTGTTAGTAGCGACTGCCGCAGCGGCTTTCATGTTTGTGTCAACAACACTTTTCATATTTCTCCTGTACGTTGGCTTTCTGTAACAACGAATAAAGCATCCGTGTACACGGTCACTTGTGCGTGCAATTCAGCGAGTTATTCTTCGTATTTCATACGATCATTGGGAATCACGTAACCATTCTTCCTGTCGATAATTACTTTATTCACCGTCGTAAACTCGGAATGATTACGGTACGTGCAGATGACAGATTTTGGTGCGTACGAATTGCGGACTGTTGAACGAACGAGTGTATTATTTACTTCACTTAAGGCGAGAACTTTTTTAAGAGGTTTATCAGACAGTCGGTAGCACGAATTTTCAACTGCTCGCTGGCCGCAAGAACGATAACCTCCGCGTTCATTTACGATAAATGACGCTTGCACATTGATTATGTACGGCAAGATCGCTCCGGTCATAGACTTAAATTAATTAGCGGCACATTTCGGGCGAAGAACACTCCTCGCTACGACGATTAGTTAAGGTCAAGAACGTCGAACGAATTTTTGTGATAGATCCTCACGCCGGACAGGTCGTACATTGTATGTACGCTTTATTCTCTGGTTCCCTCACGGGTTTCCAGTCTTTTCCACTATACACAAATCGTACATTGTACTTAACCCATTATCCGCCAATGTCCCATTTTTGGGGCACAGCTTCAATCAGTTTTCTCTTAATCACTGCAACTTCTAAATGTACAGATAATTTCACATTTTATTTTCGTATTTTTGTATTACGGCAGGTAATGGGTTAATCCGACTCTTACAGTAATTTAATGACTATCAGAAACGCTTAAGGTAATAACAGAGAAGTTTGCGAATGGTATGCTGAAATAAGCTTGAATAAATTCCGCTCGATTTACGGTGTCAGCGCCGACAGTCTACGCACAATTAGTATCGATCGCTGATTAAGACATTAGAAAGTGTCCTTGCACACATACATGCACGTTGTGCAAACTTGACACCATGAAAGGAGCAACAGTCTCACAGACTATGATGCGCCATGTATTTTATGAGCATTTGCAATTACATTAAATTTTACGAAACTTGTAGAAATACAAATTGACATAGTTGTTTGATATTCACAATGCAATACGGCGACTTAAACCTGTAACTTCATAAATATTTCACTGCAACTGCGTAATACCCAGGTTTCTGCTCTTTTGTTATTGTAATACTCGGATCATGTTATTTACGCTAATTTCGACGGTCCAGAAAATGAGAGAGAACTGGATAATATCACCGTTTATCAAACCATTAGCGCAAAGGAAATCAAACGTAGAAAGTTACATCTGGTGCTGATCTCATTACATGGAGCAGTTATTGCATATATTTTATGGAGCGGGGACGGTCCTGGGGACCTGATCTAACTAAATTATATAAAATTCTCAGACAGACTTTTTTTTCACAAGAAGGATTTTGCGAGACAAAGCATCGTTTAGTAATTTGTGTAATAATTTAATCAATGTTTCGTTTTTAACTGAAACATAGCGCCGTTTCTGCTATGTACACGGATGCAGCGTATTACATTATTGTTATTAATCTGTGGCATCTTCAAATGATCGACTATCGAGAAACGATACAAGGACATAAGTGCTACGCTCGGATTAGTAAAAGGAGGAGAGTACCGTTAAATAGGACATTGATGTTTGCAGTACCTTAAACAATAAAAGTGAAAACACTGTAGTCTGCGTTGCTTGCCGTAACAAAAGGAAAGATCTTATTTCAAATGCACGTGACAGCTGATTCCAACAAAATCTGAAAAATGCATTGCAGATATCCGACAATACGTACTCCGCTGAAGGTCTCCATTTCGAGAATGAAGAATGATCCGGCTGTAATCATGCTCGGCTTCATGCTTCTCATTATGATCAGAATCAGCATCTTCTGCGTATTCGATCGTAGATTGTACCAGGGAAAGTTGTATCTGCGATGGGCGGTAATCCTTACTCGTGATGCATGACATTTCGACCGATTCTCATCAGCCAGTTATCCGATTACGCGGAAATGTAGTCAACTTACGCCGAGCTGCGTACTGCTGCGCTACAGTCGATCAAGAACTGACCGGGCAAACTTAGAAAGAACAGATGCAGCAATTGGGCGAGTAAATAAATTCCGGCTGCGACAATTTCTTCCAATTCGCCGATCTGCAATGCGATCTAAACAACAAACAAAGTCGACAGAAGGCATTCTTCTGGGTCTACGCAGATGAAGTAGATTCACTTACTTGCAAGCCAGTGACGCTGATCAGGATCATGTTCATGGTTACCATTATGAGAAAATTATTCGAGTAATACCTATTAAGAGAGTCAGCATACCTGGCAAGCGGTATCGTTATTCGTATGTAAGAAACGTTACGTACAAAAGTGAGAATCATTCTTTGCGTGAGTGCAGATAGATTAATGTGGGAAAGAATGTAAATATGGAAGGATTCGTTAATGCTAACCAGATCGCTCGGCTGTGAAGTTTCACGCAACTCGCTATAACAGCGGCATTAGGCTCGTGTTGACGTAAACAGACCATATTTTCGTCATGAGACACAAATGTACGTTCCATTTCCCTGATGTTCTTTAACACCTCCGGCGTGCTTGCACGATCCAATCGATTGCTAACTAACACAGTCCCTATTACGCAACTATACTCCTTTTATAAAATTGATCGAAATTGCACGATTTCTTTCATCGTAAAGTAAGGTATTTTCCCTCGAAAGACGGAAAGTTTCAGTGGAATTATTTGAGAAAAACTTTGCAGAAACCAAGTCGTCAGAGATGCGTTAACATATGCTATCATATTGCAGACAAAAATGAATGGCATTTCGTTAATAATTGTGTTTCTAACTAAAAACGTTATGAACAGAAATAACGTCCAGATTGAATAATATAATTGAGTAATATATATAGTATCGTTTCTAATTTACATATCTGCAATCCTTATGATACGTCTTTTCGGGCCATATCAACCATATCCTGCAATCACTTATCGATTCAATCCGACCAGACATTTTATCCTATTTCCTAAATAGGATCAAAACCAGCTTCAATATTGAGGAACATTTAAATTAGTGTTTATTATCAAAAATTTACTTTCCGTTACGCATAAATAAGTAAAAGCCAAAATTAGAAACTCTGACTCCGCACGGCAATCCTTTGAAATCGACTTCTTGTGGCCCTTGAGGGCGAATACCTCACGAAAGTTTGCTTACCTGACGACTGCAAATAAACCGCAACAGTGGAAAACCAGAGGCATGTATACACTTTCGCAAGCGACGAAGATGTTTATCACCAAAAATGTTCCGAAACTTGAATATACCACGACGTAATCATGATATTTGACTCCATACTCCCCGAAATCCATCGGAAACAACAGACGCGTCTGCCGACTTTCGTTTAGCGGGTTAATAACGTTCAGGATGCGACTCATGTTTGGCGCAGCAAGGAAGATTGCGAGGGATATATAAATGTACGCTAAAAGTACACGAAGGCATTCATGTTAAAAACACAGTACATGAATGAATCGTCGAAGAAATACGCTGAACAGACATTGACACTCGGAGTAAGTCGTCCGCGAGTAATGTGCACCGAAACAATTACGATGATGATATGCACGCACAACACAGAATATATGATGTATGTTCTTGTACTTGAGTAAAATTTGACGGTCGCCCTTCCGATATCAGCGTACTTCTCGAGAACCTTACGAGATTCTGGCTCTATTGCCGATATCAGAAACCAATCGCTTCGCACTCGTTCGAACAGCAGTTTCGTCTGGAATATTCATTGTGTATAATCGTGGGGAGCGACAAAATCAAATTCGTAACGGACATCTTGTACCTCAACCTGGTTGACCGTGTAATGATTATACTTTATGGTGACTCCGAATACGGTGAATAAGGCTGGAAAGCACAGGACCACAGCCTCGAGTTTTCCCTTCAGCCAATACAAATAGAATGCTCTAATCTGCGACGGACGAACTTGTGCGTGAGAAAAAGCTTGACCCGAGTAGTAGGAAGACGACGTAATGAGACTCACCATTGACGGAACTGCGAACCACATCAGGATATGATACATCCCCCTTATGGAATTTCTCGCCCACCTCGGCTGAAACGGCCACTGGCCGATCATGCTTACGAATAATTTCGTCTTGTTGAACCAGCGACTGTCGAAAAGATCCTCCATCGTTCGTTCTTAGAATTAACTAGACTATTCGAGACGCTCGAACGGCTCGGGTTGCAATTAATAATGTATAGGACTAGTTGCAGTCGGAGGGAAGTAATCGAGACATTGATAACGGCAGTACAAATATCAGCATTTCTTAATTGTCCCTAATAATCCACTTGTAAGACAGTTGTCTGTTTTTATAACGTAAATGACGTATGTCTCATGTCTGTTTGCATGCGGTAAAGTAAAAATGTCAGAGTTGTATCATTGCTTCCTATAGTGTGATGGGGGAGCAGGAGCGGCAGGGATGAGGGGTTGAGGGGTAGTGATGGAGAGAGGTGGCGGGGGAGAGGGGGATGGAGGGAGAGGGGTGGTGGGAGAGAGGGAGAAAGAGATTCAGGGAGAGTGAGCGACCGATAGATGGGAACGGAATGGTTCATAGGTTGCACACGAATCTAATGTGCAGACCTACAAATGGGGCAAGATGTTAAAGAAAGCGGATGAACGCACAGATAGAGGAAAAACTCTCAATTACGGGCGACAAGCAAATGAACATTGACCCTCATGGTCCAGGGCGCAACAAAAAACAGAGATTCACCTCCGCTCTCATTTCCATCTCGCCAGCCGAAATTGCAGTAAGAAAAATAATTTTAATTCAAAATAACTAACACTGTAGTTTGCTCGGTATGAATCTATTTGTCGCCGTATTTTTAATACTTTTCAATACTTCTAATACAATTAATACTAATACTAAAATCTGTTCGTCTAGGGCAGGATCTACTGGCATAGTCCTACTGAAGAGTCCGCCAGTAGATCCGGAACGAAACGAATTTTTGGAACACACCACCTTATGCTTATTTCCTATATTACGTGACCAACTCGGCCAATAATTTCATTACTTTACAATTGTTCGCGCACACGCGTGAACACGCGACGCGAACCGAGAACTGGGACGTTCCCGAATAGGAACTGCGCGGAAGTGAAGGATGTAGAGGTTGCGATCGGATAACTGGCGTGAACAGGGTGGCGGTTGAGGAGTCAGTTTAAAGTCAAACATTTTAATGATGCTTTCGTCCGATACACAGATCACACGCGAATTACACAATACGCAGAGAAATAACGATAAGAATTACGGGCGCGAACAACGACCACGAGCTGATTCAGGGGGGCGTGATGCGAGCGCTTGATCACGGTCCTGAATCTGGGTACGCTGGGACTCCAAGGACGCGTACGCGTGATGCGAGCACTTGATCACGCCCGAGGATCGCGCCTTGGAGCAGCCGCGAGTACCGTTGCGGCACGGGCTCCGCTCGCTTGGTCCGCCGCGAGACGAGTTTGCTCCGAACGAGCTGATCCCAAGACGCGGACGCGTGATGCGAACGAGATCACGGTCCTGAATCTGGGTGCGCTGGGACTCCACAGACGCGTACGCGTGATGCGTCGCTTGATCACGGTCGAGGATCGCGCCGTGGAGCCGCCGTGGAGCCGCCGTGGAGCCGCCGCGAGAACCGTCACGGCACGGGCTCAGCTCGCGTGCTCCGCCACGAGACGAGAGAGCGCGTGGCAGGAACTTGCGTCCTGCCAGCGCTAAGGACCCACAGGAGGGGGGGCGATCTTAGTCTAATGAGTACTTATTCGCCCATCATAAGCACGCGGGCTGTGCGTCACAGGGGGTCAGGTGATCAATGGTCATAGGTATTGCTCATGACCCGGGTGAGCAAACAGAGCCCTGCCTGCCTCCTGTATCGAAACAGGCAGGGTCGTCACGTCGCTAAGAGAACCTGTCCCGGCGGCGCACAACCCGACGCCAATCCTGAACAACAATTAATACTAACTTTTTATTGTTGAGCAAGTCTATGTTTAGTGTATAATGAACATAAATAGTGTGTTTTGATGGTATTTGCGACTGTCTATGAAGGGTATATGTATTGTATGATGTATTGATTGTATGAACGGAAGTTACATTCGAAAAAAAAGACTTAAGTAAATGACTTTGGTTCATAGTGCCGCAAGTCCCCGACGTGATTGATCGGTTCCATGAATTGCGTCCGCTGAGGCAGGTGCTCTTTTTTTTATTAAACGTGAAAGAAATCCTCGGAAGACTTCGAGGAAGCAAGTGACATGTACTGAGTGAAATACAATCAACACATTATCATCTTCATTGTCGACGTCCATGATTGCTTCAGTCATTGGGTTAAATGTTTCACGTGTGATAGATTCCGATATTTCTGCAGAAGTTGAATTTCTAAAAATGTGCGAATTGACGAATTGCGCGAAAGTGTTCAGTCTCCTCTACTGACTAATAGGCTATAGGTACATCAGTCATTATACAGGGTCTTTCTTTTAACTCGGAACGCTCGATATAGTGAAAACGCTAACGTGGCAACAGCGCTAGACTTGATACACGCGCCGCCGGGGACAGTGCGCCGGCGGTGCCGACACTTTTGACCGTATCGACTCTAGCGCTGTTGCCACGTTAGCGTTTTCACTATATCGAGCGTTCCGAGTTAAAAGAAAGACCCTGTACTTAATCCAAGTGTTTTCGTTCGTCATACAGATTATTGAGATGTCTTGAAAATGAGAAAGTTTATTGGAAATATCCTTTATTGTAAGTCTCCTTGCACACATACATGCAGGTTGTGCAAACTTGACACCATGAAAGGAGTAGCAGTCTCACAGACTACAATGCGCCATGTATTTTATGAGCATTTGCAATTACGATTCACAATATACATTATAGATAGATATACATGAAATTCTACGAAACTTGTAGAAATACAAATTGACATAGTTGTTTGATATTTACAATACAATACGGCGACTTAAACCTATAACTTCATTAATATTTCATTGCAACTGCATAATACCCAGGTTTCTGCTCTTTTCTTATTGTAATACTCGGATCATGTTATTTACGCTAATTTCAATGGTCCAGAAAGTTCGAGAGAACGTGGATAATATCACCGTTTTGAAACCATTAGCGCAAACGAAATCAAACGTAGAAAGTTACATCTGATGCTGATCTCATTACATGGAGAAGTTATTGCATATATTTTATGGAGCGGGGACGGCCTGATCTAACTAAATTATATAAAATTCTCAGACTGACTTTTTTGTCACAAGAAGGATTTTGCGAGTCAAAGCATCGTTTAGTAATTTATGTAATAATTTAATCAATGTTTCGTTTTCAACTGAAACATAGCGCCATTTCTGCTATGTACACGGATGCAGCGTATTACATTATTGTTATTAATCTGTGGCATCTTCAAATGATCGACTATCGAGAAACGATACAAGGACATAAGTGCTACGCTCGGATTAGTAAAAGGAGGAGAGTACCGTTAAATAGGACATTGATGTTTGCAATACCTTGAACAATAAAAGTGAAAACACTGTAGTCCGCATTGCTTGCCGTAACAAAAGGAAAGATCTTATTTAAAATGCACGTGACAGCTTATTCCAACAAAATCTGAGAAATGCATTGCAGATATCCGACAATACGTACTCCGCTGAAGGTCTCCATTTCGAGAATGAAGAATGATCCGGCTGTAATCATGCTCGGCTTCATGCTTCTCATTAGGATCAGAATCAGCATCTTCTGCGTATTCGATCGTAGATTGTACCAGGGAAAGTTGTATCTGCGATGGGCGGTAATCGTTACTCGTGACGCATGACATTTCGACCGATTCTCATCAGCCAGTTATTCGATTATGCGGAAATGAAGTCAACTTACGCCGAGCTGCGTACTGCTGTGCTACAGTCGATCAAGAACTGACCGGGCAAACTTAGAAAGAACAGATGCAGCAATTGGGCGAGTAAATAAATTCCGGCTGCGACAATTTCTTCCAATTCGCCGATCTGCAGTGCGATCTAAACAGGCAAAGCCGTCAGAAGACATTCTTCAGGGTCTGCGCGGATGAAGAAGATTCACTTACTTGCAAGCCAGTGACGCTGATCAGGACCATGTTCATGGTTACCATTATGAGAAAGTTATTCGAGTAATACCTATTAAGATAGTCAGCATACCTGGCAAGCGGTATCGTTATTCGTATGTAAGAAACGTTACGTACAAAAGTGAGAATCATTCTTTGCGTGAGTGCAGATAGATTAATGTGGGAAAGAATGTAAATATGGAAGGATTCGTTAATGCTAACCAGATCGCTCGGCTGTGAAGTTTCACGCAACTCGCTATAACAGCGGCATTAGGCTCGTGTTGACGTAAACAGACCATATTTTCGTCATGAGACACAAATGTACGTTCCATTTTCCTGATGTTGTTTAACACCTCCGGCGTGCCCGCACGATCCAATCGATTGCTAACTAACACAGTCCCTATTACGCAACTATACTCCTTTTACAAAATTGATTGAACTTGCACGATTTCTTTCATCGTAAAGTGAGGTATTTTCCCTCGAAAGCCGGAAAGCGTCAGCGGTATTATTTGAGAAAAACTTTGCAGAAACCAAGTCGTCAGAGATGCGTTAACATATGCTGTCATATTGCGGGCAAAAATGAATGACATTTCGTTAATAATTGTGTTTCTTACTAAAAACGTTTCTTTCTTGCAGAAATAACGTCGAGATTGAGTGATATCTCTATTTATACAAAATACTTTTACAGCATGTCCTAGTATCGTTTTTGATTTACATATCTGCAATCCTTATGATTCGTCTCTTCGGGCCATATCAACCATATTCTGATATCACTTATCGATTAATTCCGAACTGATATTTTATCATATTTATTAAATAGGATTAAAACCAGCTTCAAGATTGAGGAACGTTTAAATTAGTGTTTATTTTCAAAAATTTACTTTCCGTTATGCATAAATAAGTAAAAGCGAAAATTGGAAACTCTGACTCCGCACGGCAATCCTTTGAAATCGACTTCTCGTGGCCTTTGAGGGCGAATACCCCACACTGTGATTGTCAATTAATCTGCTTACGATTAGCAAGATACTTCGTCAAAATTCACTTAACGCCCCCGAAAGTTCGCTTACCTGACGACTGCGAATAAACCGCAACAGTGGAAAACCAGAGGCATGTACACACTTTCGCAAGCGACGAAGATGTTTATCACCAAAAACGTTGCGAAACTCGAATGTAGCACGATATAATTATGATACTTAATTCCATTCTCCCCGTAATCCATCGGGAACAAAAGACGCGTCTGCCGACTTTCGTTTAGCGGCTTGATAACGTTCAGGATGCGACTCACGTTTGGCGCAGCAAGGAAGATTGCGAGGGATACATAAATGTACGCTGAAAGTACACGAAGCCAATTTGCATATAACACACATGTACGAGAACGAACGCGTCGGACGCTGAACAGACATTGACACTCGGGGAGTAAGTCGTCCGCGAGTAATGTGCACCGAAACAATTACGATGATGATATGCAGGCACAACACAGCATATATGATGTATGTTCTTGTACTTGAGTAAAATTTGACGGTCGCCCTTCCGATATCAGCGTACTTCTCGAGAACCTTACGAGATTCTGGCTCCATTGCCGATATCAGAGACCAATCGCTCCGCACTCGTTCGAACAAAAGTTTCGTCTGCAACATACATCGTGTATAAGCTGCAAGCCGTTCAAAGTCTACGAGGAGGAGCGAAATATGATTCGCAACGGACACCTTTGTACCTCAGCCTGATTGACCGTGTAATGATTATACTTTATGGTGACTCCGGACACCGTGAACAAAGCAGGAAAGCACAGGACCACAGCCTCGAGCTTTCCCTTCAGCCAATAAAGATAGAATGCCCTGACCTGCGACGGACGGATACGTGTGTGAGAAAAAGCTTGACCCGAGAAGGAAGACGATGTAACGAGACTCACCATTGACGGAACTGCGGACCACATCAGGATGTGATACATCGCCCTTATGGAATTTCTCACCCACCTGGGCTGAAACGGCCACTGGCCGATGATGCTTACGAATAATTTCGTCCTGTTGAACCAGGAACTGTCGAAAAGATCCTCCATCGTTTCTCCTCAGAATTAACTAGACTATTCGAGACGCTCAGACGGCTCGGGTTGCATTTAATAATGTATAGGACTAGTTGCAGTCGGTGGGAAATAATCGAGACATTGACAACGACAGTACAAATATCAGCATTTCTTAATTGTCCCTAATAACCTAACTGTAAGACAGTTGTCTGTTTTTATAACGTAAATGACGTATGTCTCATGTCTATTTGCGTGCGGCAAAGTGAAATTGTCAGAGTTGTATAATTGGTTCGTATACTGTGAAGAGGGAAGTAGGAGCGGCAGGGATGAGGGGATGAGGGGTAGCGATGGAGAGAGGCGGTGGGAGAGTGAGGGTTGGAGGGAGAGGGGGAGAAATAGATTCACAGAGAGTGAGCGACCGAGAGATTTGCACACAAATCAAATGTGCGGACCTACAAATGGATCAAGATGCTAAAGAAAGCGGATGAACGCACAGATAGAGGAAAGACTCTTAATTGCGGGCGACGTACAAATGAACATTGACACCCGTGAAAGAATATTGGCACCCATGGTCGAGGGCTCAACCAAAAAGAGAGATTCACCTCCGCTCTCATTGCCTTCTCTCCAGCTGGAACTGCAGTAAGAAAAACAATTGGAACTCAAAATAACTGACACTGTAGTTTGCTCAGCCTGAATCTATCCGTCGCGGTATTTTTAATACATTTAATACTTCTAATATAATTAATGCTAAGTTTCCATTGTTGAGCACGACTATGTTTAGTATATAATGAACATTAGCAGTGTGTTTTAATGGTATATGCAACTGTCTATAAAGAGTATAAAAAATGTAATACATTATGTATACCCTTGTAGGAACGAAAGTTACATTCCAAAAAAATGACTTAAATCACTTTGTTTTGACAGTTCCATAAATGGGCAATGAACCGCAACATATCGATCGAAAGGAACTACTTTTTTGGACAATTTTTGAGTTCTCGACAAATATTCAAATCTTTCTTTCTCGAAATCAAAGCCTCATATGATAAAATTTTATTCTACATTTTCGACTCAATGTCAGTTCTTCATGTAAAATCGGCTACTGTTCGCTTGTGCCATCAGTTACGGGACACAAGAAACAATTAGAACAAGAGGGGGTGGGGTGGGGTTGTCTTGGCACAACTAGACACAGGTTAGAGGGGTTTTCGTACACAAAATAAATCACAACGTTCGAAAGTCAAATTGCACGCGTGTATTTAAAAGAATCTTAACGCAACTTTACCGCTCGCACCTCTCCGCTTCCACGCACACACTCGCGCACTCCCGTCCTAAGAACAGATATCTCGGGTGGCACGTTAATGCACACTGCCCGACCAATCTCGCTTCTCGAGCAATGTCCACTGTCCAAGCACCACGAATAAGTAATGCAGCTTTAAACAGGGTATTGACTCGCACTTTGACGGACGAAGAAACGTGAAGAGCAAAGAAACCTGAAGAACTTGGATGCAAATTCTTCGCAGGATTCCACGCAAGGTTCCTCCGGCATGGAGCCACTGTCTTCCTTATCCGGAATGGTGACTCACAGGTTGGCAGACACTGGCGTTGGCCCGGAAGGTCTCCGGATGCGATACGGACAGTTTGCGTCGTTCGTTCGAGCGAAGAAGCGGGCGAAGCTTGCCGAGGAACAGAGAAGCTTGCGCAAAATGGTGGGATGAATGACGAGCTAGTTCTTTACGCGATGGTGGTCTTCTGGGAAAAGTCCGGCACCAGGATCGTCGTCGATTATTCTAAGGATCAAGATGCGACCTGTAGAGTCCTTGTTCTGCGCACCATCGGAGGACTGAAGTCCTACGAGAATGACAGATTCGTTGTCGATGCGGGGAAGTAAGATAAAGTATGTTCCTCCAGTTTCTCAATTAAATCATAAGAAATTTAGTTTAAATTTTTCAAAGCCCTTGTTACGGTTGAAATTTCTTGTATTTTTGAATTTTCTCTACATGTTTTGACATTTTTCGGTGTCCTCATCAGGAGTAGCGAGGTAGTGATTTGTTATCCAAAATGTTGGTAACTATTCTGTGTGGACAGGGAATAAATCATCGGCCTTGGGCCCTTTATAATAAGGGCTCTGTAAATTTAAATTAGAGACAAATAAACACAGGGTTGAAACTAGACGTAAATAAATGTAAATTAGGTCGTAAGAAATGTTTTACGAATTGTCTCACATCGAAAATGTATAAAAAAGACGTTTTGTTCGTTGAAGCTTTTACCTACTGTGTAGAAGGCGATTTTCGAAAACGGTCCTGTGCAACTGTCACATCAGAGTCATAGATGACGGAGTTCGAGCACGCATATGATAAGCCATCAGTCGAACATCTCACAATATTTTTCTTGTCGTCTCTCAGATATAAGATAAACTATATTCCTCCAGGTTCTTAAATAAATCGTAAGAAATGTTTCATGAATTGTCTCACATCGAAAATGTATAAAAAATATGTTTTGTTCGTTGAAGCTTTTACGTACTGTGTAGAAGGCGATTTTCGAAAATTGTCCTCTCCAACTGTCACAGCAGAGTCGTAGGTGATGGCGTGTTTGAACAGCAGCTGGCTGAACTGTGAGTAGATATGGTCGAAACGTCTACGCAATCGTCATGTGACTCACCCACTAATGATATGTCTGAGTATCAGTCGAAAATTACCCCTTGTCAATTTCGTCAGTCGAAGAATGTCACCGCCCGGTTTGCCTTCTAATTTCCGGCGTTTCGGAGAATTACAGTTCGTAAGGGTCATTTCAGGCAACGTGCATTAGAGTTGTTGACAGAAATTATCTGAACTTACCATCGGAAGTGGATAGAATACGTTCCCCCTACGTCGTAACGAGCGCTCCTTCATTGTATTCCATAAAGTTTCTTAATCTCATAAAGTCTCGTACTCACATAAAGGAATATTTCTTTTTCCGAATCTTTCCCGGCGGATCATTAGTAAGTTTAATGAAACGTTTCGCGGGTTGCTTAAATCGGGCATGTTAAATCTTCCCTGCGCGATTAAGCTGACTTTCAAGTTTCGTTCCAAGTAGAATGCTCCTCCCCCCGAAACGAATTTTTGAATTTTTGTTTTATTTTCCATTAATTGTTGAATTATAATCGCTATTACGCCGACTGCCCCAACTTTACTTCCTAAATTAAACTACGATCGGTAATGATTTTACATAAGAGAATGCTCCTCCATTTGATACCGAATCCTGCAAGAAAAGTTCGTTTTTCGAATCCGCTTCTGTTCAAGACGAGCTTTCAGCGACAGCATCACGAACATATTTGACGGTTTCAGTGCTGGCACACAAGGCATCCTCGCCCAAGGACTTCTTCGACAATGACTTGTACGCCATGAACAAGATATTACTGTATTCTATTGGTAATTATCCGTATCAGCCGGGAACTCGTCACTTGTACACGATCTGCGTGTTATTTTCCATCGCATCGCTAATGGCACCGCAAGTGAGTTCGCGCGGGTGAGAATTGGTACATTGAGAGCCATTGGTCATGAGAGTGACGTAAGTCACTTTTCTTTCCAAGACAGGATGTCTCAAAACCTTCAGTTGAATGTGAAATTAGAATTAACGCAAGCGTTGACTTGATTCACTGATAAGGATTCACGTACCGCAGTTGGTGAAATTCAGCGAATATATTCAAGAGCAAGAAGTGGACAATGTTATCATCTGCCTACCACCGCTCATGGTGAATACTCTGACCCTCGTGAAGATCTTCAACGTGATCGCCAATCGGAAAAAGGTAAGTCAAAGTCACGTTCGACGCGCAAGATAAGGTGGAGTGGGGTAAAACCGGGCCACAAATTGTAAAGCTTAGTTTAAACTGATCTATTTTCTTTCTATTCCGCTAAAACTTAATAATCTTAGTGTTTTTATTTAGCGCATGGTTTATTCTTTAAGTTGCATTAATTTGGATTAAAAATATATTCTGGAACTTATGATATTTTTAATAAATTAAAAACAGTGCTGCAAACTGCACAACATGTTAAAAAATTATTGAATCTTATATTCTTATATTATGGGGTAAAAGCGGAATTATTATTAGCATTATGAACTTTGTCGAACGAGTTAAATGGGAGAATCACAGAATACATGGCGGCCACCTATGTTGAATACTATCCAAACCGCTGAATACTAACCGAAGAAAGATTTACCTTACAGTTGGTAGAATGCAACGAATATTCGAATAGATAAGGGCCTAGTGCGGATTTGCCCCGTGTACAGATTTACCCCACTGCACCTTATCTGAACCTCTATTTCGTTCCTTGAGAACGAAATTACATTAACGACGAACGCGTCGAACGACCGTCACCGTAGATGAAGTACTTGTTCGATGCAGTAAAGATGCATTGGGACAACACTAATGTCAGGGACGAGCTCGACATACTGCAGGCCTACACTCAGAAAGGAACTGACATCACCAATTTCTATGTCAGTACGTTTCGCGCTCGCCGTGGCCACAAAGATGGCTGTTCGAAGAACTGTCACCAGAGACCTTTCCCATTTTCAGAGTACATCATATGGGTGATGATAATGTACGTATCGTTGCCGATGGTGCCGCTCTTCTTGGATGTAATCCTACCGTTGAATCAGTCGCGCGAGCTGCACACTCTTTACGAGGTCGACTACGGCGTGAACAACGACGACTATTTCTTTCCGATATACTTTCACTCCGTCATCAGCACTTGTTCCACCGTACAGATAATCCTCGCCGTCGATAGCATGTACATGCTCCTGGTTCATCATGGCTGCGGATTGTTTGCCCAGTTGGGGTAATGGTAATGAAAAGGATGACCTTTAACGATAACATGGTCCGCCTTCCAGCAGATTCGTAGAATAGTCTGATGCACAGTCTTTGAAAATACTGTACAATTAAGGGAACGAAAGACGTAGAAATCATATAGTTGGGGATAAATTCTGTCAGTACCGTAATTTTGATACGTTTGAGAAATTTTCCGCCGATTAGGTTTGCGACAGTGACCTTGGTAATATACGCTTGTCGTTTATGCCGAAACAGACATCGGATTAAAACCGTGCATGATTCGATGAGAAAACACGAGGACGGATGGCAGATCTTGGACAATCCGAGGGACTATCGGGAATTGGAAAAATGTGTGATCAAGCATCAGCAGGTGTTAAAGTTCGTGTTATACAGATTACTTAACTTCCGCTGTCGGTTCATGCCATGCAAGCTTATAAGATCTATCTATCGCCGTTTCAAGTTACGCTGAACGTTTAGCGGATAGCACGAAGACCAGTTACTTACTTCAGGTCGGCATAAACATGGTGACGATCAGTTTCACGGGAGTTCAGGTGAGCAACATTTTATAGGATGAAAATAATTCGCACAGCGCGCTAAATGCAGAATATCAACTCATGGCTTTCAGACAATTATGTATATTGATCAGCCGGAACAAGCAACGAGATTCGCTACTTTCGTTTTAGCGCAGAACGTTCATCTTTTCTTCAACAGTTGGCCAGGACAGAAGCTGACGGATTACAGTTTGAATCTGCAAAATTCCATGTAAGTGTCACGCTCAGTCTTCGGTAATGAATTTTTCGATGTGACGAGATCGGATAAAGGCAATTTCAAATCTGACTTATCCACGTTACGTCGCGCGATATTTCAGATACGAGGCACAATGGTTTAGAATGCCGGTCAGAATGAGAAAGTTACTTCTAATTATGCAAATGAGGTCAATGAAACCGTGCAAAATGAGCGCCGGCGGATTATACGACATGAGCCTGGAGAACTTTGGTCAGGTAAGAATTCTAGAGTACGCGAAAGAGGATACTGTACTTGCCAGAAGATAATGCGTTCTAGTCCAACTGTTTAAATTCAAGGTCGTCAAGACAGCGATGTCGTACTTCACGGTGCTGTTATCGTGCCGAGAGTAATGCAAACTTCGGCCTGTGCTCCTTTTGTTCATTAAAGTAAATACACATCATATTATTTGAGATCTGAGTATTAATTATCCGCTCGAAATTACCTAGTACCTTTCCATTCGCGATCGTCGATCGATTATTCAGCGATCGACCAGTATTTTCACACACAAATACATTATTGCACGGAATCCAAATCGAAAATCGTACTTTAGATCGTTTTCTTGTAAATATGCAATTCATAACACTTGTAATGTTCGTTCACATTAGCACAAGTTTCGCACAGTTGTAAACCGTACAAACGTGAGACATACGAATTTACAAAACAACGTAGCCATTTCATTTACTTCACTCGGAAAAGAGGCTGTTTCTGCTGCGCATTTGTTGCAAGACTCACATGAACATCTTGCGAAAAAGGTGTCTCACGTAATATGTACTCAACGAATACGATCCGCACGACACTTCGAAGGTATAATAAAGGTCGAAGGTAGCGATGCTCCAAATTGGAAAAGCGAATACGCGACATTGCGTGAGGGATATAAATTATTCTGATACTAAAATGCGCGGAGTAAATAACGGTCGATAAAAAGTCCGGCAGCGGGGGTATCGTTTTCACGTAATAAAAATACAACCCCTTATAAGTACTGAAACACTAAGCACAACGTATAATCAAGACCTCTTTCTTTCACGGCTGCGTTCTGCGAATATTACGTAAACTTTATTACAAAAAAATGTTGCTTGGTAAGCTATCCCTTCGTGTTCCTACATAATCTATGATGCTAAGAAAAATATTTGTAAGCCGCAGGTTGTCAGCAACGACTGCAGCACGATAATAAATTATCGTCGACCTTCGGACTCTGCGTAAAATCTTGAGCAGTTTTCGTTTCACAGCTATTTGGCTTAAAGCCAACATTCATTGCTGACAGGGTAGATCGAACAATTTCAATTTTAAGTATCGTCGGCAAATTCGGATACTCGTCGATGACTGTACCGGGGTCTCTATTAAACAAAGCCATCGGAATGACTAGGTATAACCGTTCGACTTTACACAGTTTAAAGTGCCACCACATATAAACGGATAATGGCCGATCTGAATGATTTCATCGTCGCGAGATAATCGGTCAACGTGACGCTCGCCAGAAAATTTGTGATTGTCCCGACAGTTTGTGCCGCGATGTCGGAAAGAATGTTCGACGATGAAACTTTCGCGAGCGACGTATTCGACTCCCGGTATTACAGACTGAACAAAGTCTTCATGATGGCCGTCGGTACGTGGCCGCATCAGAGCAACAAGGACAGATACATTAGGGTGGTGTTCATAACGGGTTGGCTCGCGAGTTGCATGATTCCACAGGTAAACTCGTATCATGCTTAGCCCGTTAGCTGCCACGATCCCCATTTGGCGATTTTGGAATTTATATAATATATAATACTACCTTTTGTGCATATAATTAGCTGCCACGATCTTCATTTGGCGATTTTGGAATTTATATAATATATAATACAACTTTTTGTGCATATATATAATTTATCCAGGCAAAGATTGAAAATAAAAATTTGGCAGTTAATGGGTTAAAAGCGTGTCCGTGTCGTTAACGAAGTTAAAGTTGATCGACCCCCAAAAATTCGAATGACACCTTTCTGTCAGATAAATTTTGCAGCTCACTCGACTGACAATTGGGACGCTGTCACCGAGTGCCTCGCACCTTTCATGACCTTCGCCGGCGCTCTTATCAAGTATTACACGTGCGTTCTGAAAGTTGACCAGGTAGAGAGTGAACCTATTGCTAAGAACGGATAAGGTATACAAGTTTTCTCAGCACCTCGTCTATCATTAATGAAATCATCTAGTTTTCGCAAACGATGGATTACATGCGACGCAACTGGGAGAGTTGTAAGACGCCGCAAGAGAGAAGAATTCTGGAATATTACGCTTCGATAACGAAGAGGAGATCGATCATTTACATAGGTAGGACCTTCAAAAAGTATCCGCGTCCTTGATGCAGAGGTTCGGTCGGGTCAACTTCTGGCAATCTGACAACCTAGAGGAAACCTTTTTTAGGATACCTTTATGCTGCAACGCAGGTTTATTGCTTTGCTTCGATCGTGCCGCCAGTACTTGACGTCATCGATCCACTTAACGAGTCGCGCCCTCTGAAGCAAGTGCTCTTATTGGATTTTGGCGTGGATCAGGAAGAGAACTTCTTCCTGATCTGGGCACACAGCTACGTCACCGGAATCATTGCAGTCTCGATCATTGTCGCACACGACACCATGCACGGTGCATATGTCGAACACGCTTGCAGCATATTCGGTATACTGGGGTAAGTCAAATGTATGGTATGTCGACTGAAGCAAGGTGCAGTGGGGGTAAATCTGTACACGGGGCAAATCCGCGCTAGGCCCTTATCTATTCGAACATTCGTTGCATTGTACCAACTGTAAGGTAAATCTTTCTTTGGTTAGTATCCAATGGTTTAGATAGTATTCGACATCGGTGGCCGCCATGTATTCTGTGATTCCCCCGTTTAAGGCGTTCGACAAAGTTCATATTACTAATAATAATTTCGCTTTTGCCCCATAATATTAGGATATAAGATTCAATCATTTTCAAACAGGTTGGGCGGTTTTGCCCCAGTTTCGGAGCAAGTCCGCCCTGGCAGGACTGTTTTTAATTTATTAAGAAAATCATAAGTTTCAGAAGATATTTTTGATCCAAATTAATGCAACTTAAAGAATAAACCGTGAATTAATAAAAGCACTAAGGTTATAAGGTTTCAGTGGAATGGATAGAAAATATATTAGTTTAAAGTAAACTTTACAATTTCTGGGTTAGTTTTACCCCACTCCGCCTTATCACAAGTTTAGCAGCAGGATAGTGTGTCCTTTCAGTCACCGATTGAACAATGTCGTGAGTCCCGAAGGTTCGACAATGAACTTCGAGCCTGCCCTTGAAGAGGACTCAGACCATCGGAAGATGATAGCTTGCATTCAAACGCATAAGGACATTTTAGAGTGCGTTGTCTCGAGTAACTTATCACATTTCATCTCTCCTCACTTCTCCGATAACGTTGTTTATTTGCGCCTGCAAGGTTTTCTGCCATTGTTCAGAATATATACAGCGAGCCGTTTTTGTGGCAGTTGATGCTCGGCGCACTTATCGTGAGCTTAGCGTTGGTCCAAGTAAGTCTTTAAATTACGAACAATAGTCTCCTTTATAAAAGTTCATCTGACTTCATTCTTTTCTCTCAGTGTGTTCTTAAAATCGAGAGTTTAGAGGAGCTGAGCAGATTCGCAAGTTTCGTCATGGGTCACATAATGCATCTGTTCTTCAACAGTCTGCCAGGGCAGCGGCTGATGGATCACAGTCAGGCTATCGGACAATCCGCGTAAGTTTTCTTTATGTTGGCCCACGTAAGGAGAGTACAGTGCACATTATTAACATACGTCGAATAATCGTCCACATTAACGTTAGTGGCAACGTGGCTTGGTACAATCTGTCCTTGAGAGCAAGAAAATTGTTGCCAATGATGTACATGAGAAGCGCCATTCCGTGCTACATAACTGCCGGCAAGTTTTACGTCATGTGCTTGGAGAATTTTTGCACGGTAAGTGTCGTTCTATCGTTTCGAAGCGAGCCTCTTTTACCTCGGTTCATTTTACGACGCCGATGTTCCGTGTCAAGGTCATCCAGACGTCCATGTCGTATTTCATGGTACTAACATCGGCGAGGTAACGTCCTACGTCGATTATCAAAATAGGCAGCACGTAATCTGATAAAGCGGAGAATGTTAGTTTTAAAGATTGTCTGACAAATTTACATATTGAATGAATAAAGATGTAGTCGACAGAATGTTGCAGTTTCGTGGCATTACTATAGTTGCAGCTGATCTACACTTCACATCAGGATACCAGGCAAATCATCATACGTACCAACCATCCGTCGATTTTCGATGCTGATTTCTTTGTCTGGAATAGCCATTGACTTCAATGGTTTTGGTATAACTAAATTACGATTCTGAAACTAACTTTTTTGAACAAAAAAATCTAGGATCTCGTTCAGCCCTGCCCCACTTATAGAATCTACCGACGAATACTACCGATGTGTTGAAATAAAATAAGGACTACGTGTTAACAATATCTAGGAACTTTATTTTCTTCAGTGGTATGAAAAGAAAACATTCATTAAGACAATGCGAAGCATGTCGTTCTCTAGTACAGCTGGCGTAACGCGTGAAGATGTTTTAACGGATGCATTAATAGAGCTGAAAACTGCGGAAACTCTAGTCCTTAAATGTATCACTTTGGGAAAAGAGATAAATATTTGTGTCACAAAACTTACAGGCGTCTCTCCTATGTACACGAATGCGGTATTATACTATTGTTATTAACCTTTGTCATCATCAAGTTACGGACGATCGAGAAACGATACGAACAGATATGTCCGACGCTCGGATTAGTAAAAGGAGGAAAGAACCGTTAAATACGACATTGATGTTTGCAATACCTAAAACAATAAACATTAGAACGTAATCCGCATTGCTCACCGTAACAAAAATTCTATAACACGTGACTCTTTCATTCTAAAGAAATCTGAGAAATATATTGTAAATATCCAACAATACGTACTCCGCTGAAGGTTTCGATTTTGAGAACGAAGAACGATCCGGCTGTAATTATGCTCGGCTTCATGCTTCTCAATATGATCATGATCAGTAGCTTCTGTGTACTCGATTGCAGATTGTACCAGGGAAAGCTGTAACTGTGATTGGGGGATAATCTTCATTTGTAATGCAAAACATTTCGACCGATTCTCATCGGTCATTTATCCGATTAAAGTGCAGTGGGATAAATCCGTACTAGGCTTTCATTTATTCGAATATACTTTGTATTGTATGAACTGTAAGATAGAATTCAATGGTTTGGATAGTATTCAGCACAGGTGGCCGCCATGTATTCTGTGATTCCAGCGTTAAACTCGTTCGACAAAATTCGTATTACAAATAATAATTCCGCTTTTGCCCCATGATATAAGGATATAAGATTCAATCATTTTTAAACAGGTTGCCTAGCAGCGCTGTTTTTAATTAATTAAGAAAATCATAAATTTCATAAGATATTTTCAATTAAAATGAATGCAACTTAAAGAATAAGCCACGCGCTAAATGAAAACACCAAGATTGTTAGGTTTTAGTGGAATAGATATAAAATACATCAGTTTAAAGTAAACTTTGCAATTTCTGGGTCGGTTTTACCCCACTCCATCTTATATGGAAATCAACTGAACTCACGCCGACTCGCGTACGGATTCGCTGGAGTCCATCAAGAACTGACCGGGCATACTTAGAAAGAAGAGATGCAGCAATTGGGCGAGTAAATACGTTGCGGCCGCAAAAAGTTCTTCCAAGAGACCGATCTGCAGTGCCAGCTGAACATTAAGCGAAGTAGTCAATCGTCATTCTTCGTGTATCTTCGCGGATGAAAATAAAAGACTTACTTGCAAGCCGGTGACGCTGATCAGGACCATGTTCATAGTTACCAATACGAAATACGTGTTCGAGTAATATGCGTTGAGATAATCGGCATACCTTGCGAACATTATCATAGTTCGTAAGTAAAAAATATTACGTACAAAAATCAGAAACATCGTGTGAGTGCAGGTAGAATAATATGGAAGACCGTGCAAACATGGAAGGTTCCTTAATGCTAACCAGATCGCTCGGCTGTGAAGTTTGACGCAACTCGCTATGACAGCAGCATCAGCCTCGTGTTGACGTAAACAGACCATGTTCTTGTCATGCGACTCAAATGTGCACTCCATCTTTCTGATGTTCCTTAAAACATCCGGCGCGCTTGCACGTTCCAATCGATTGCTAACTAACACAATAACTATTACGCAACTGAACTCTCTCACAAAATCGATCAGAATTGTACGATTTCTTCCATCGTAAAGTGAGGTGTTTTCCCCCGAAAGCCGAAAAGTTTAAGTACAATTATTTCAGCAAAAATTGGCATAAACCATAATGTCAGAGATTTGGTAACATATGCTATCATATTGCGGACAAAAATGAATGGTATTTTGTTAATATTTGTGTTTCTCACTAAAAACTTTATAAACAGAAACAATGTCCAGCCTGAGTAATATTTCTATTTCTACAAAATACTTGTACAGCATTTCCTAGTATCGTTTCTAATTTACATATCTGCAATCCTTATGATACGTCTTTTCGGGCCATATCAATCATATCCTGCTATCAGTTATCGATTAATTTTGAACTGACATTAAATCATATTTCTTAAATAGGATCAAAACCAGCTTCAAGATTGAGGAACGTTTAAATTGGTGCTTATTTTCAAAAATTTACTTTGCTTTATGCATAAATATGTAAAAGTCCTAATTATTCAGTACTCGTCATATGTTACACACCCGAAAAATAGAAATTCTATCGCCTGACGCCAATTTTTTGCGATCGACTTCTTCTGGCCCTCGAACGCAAATACCTCACTGCATGATCGATAATTAATCTGCTTACGTGTAGCAGTACTAATCGTCCAAATTCATTTAACGCCTCCGACAGTTTGCTTACCTGACCACTGCGAATAAACCGCAACAGTGGAAAACCAGAGGCACGTATATACTTTCGCAGGCGACGAACATGTTTATCACCAGAAACGATGCGAAGCTCGAATGTAGCACGATAAGGTCACGATACTTATCCTCGAACTCCCCATAATCCATCGGAAACAAGAAACGCGTCTGTCGACTCTCGTTCAGCGGGTTGATAACGTTCAGGACGCGAGAAAAGTTCGGCGCAGAAAGGAAGATTACGAGCGATATATAAATGTAAGCTGAAAGTACGCGAAGGCATTCATGTTAAAAACACAGTACGAGAACGAATCAACGAAGAAATACGTTGAACAGACATCGACACTCAGTGTAAGCCGTCCTCGACTAATCTGCACCGAAACAAATTACGATGACTATATGCACACACAACACAGCGTATATGATGTATTTTTCGTGTACTTGAGTAAAATTTGACAGTCGCCTTGCCGATATCGGCGTACTTCTCGAGGACCGTACGAGATTCCGGCTCCATTGCCGATATCAGTGACCAATCACTTCGCACTCGTTCGAACAGCAGTTTCGTCTGAAATCATTCACGGTGTATAAGCGCAAGCTGCACGACGTCTGCAAGGGGCAGCGAAATATTGGATTGGCAGCTAAGTGATTGCGGATTTTGTCGATAGATGGTCTTTACACTTTTTTGGGTTCGTTAACGTGTTCAAAGCACCTAATCTATATTTTCTTGTTGTTGTTTGGACTTCTACCTTCAATTTAGTACAAAAATTATATCGATTAGTTCTTTAGTTTTGTTTTCATCTCAATTTAAAAATGGAAAGCAACACGAGCATTTCAGACATATTTTATTGTATTATTATATGTATTCTCCGAAACGGCAAGAATGCATCGCAAGCGCAAAAGAAGTTATGTGCCGTATATGGGAATGGAGCCTTGAAAGAAAGGGAGTGTCAAAATTCGTTTGCCAGATTTCGTTCTGGTGATTTTTCACTGAAAAATGCTCAACGATCTGGCCGTCCAGTTGAACTCGATGAGACCCATATAAAGGCCATTATCGATTCAGATCGTCATATCACAACATGTGATACTGCAGAGAAGCTCAATGTACCGCATACATGCGTTGAAAAAAAATAAATAAAAAAAAAGGTTGAGTCTTTCTTCTTATTTAAAAACCGTAATCACTTAGTTGCCAACCCAATAACATAATTCGGATACCAAGTACCTCGACCTGATTGAATGTGTAATGATTGTACTTGATGGTGACTCCCAGTAGCGTGAACAAGGCGGGGAAGCACAGAACCACAGCCTCGATCTTTCGTTTCACCCAATAGAAATAGAACGCCCTTAACTGTGACCGACGAACGTGTGCGTGAGCAAAAGCTTGACCTTGAATGAGAAAATCGTGTAACGAGGCTCACCATCGACGGCGCCACGGACCACGTAGTGGCGTGATACAGTATCCTTATGGAATTTCTCATGCTTCTCGACTGGAACGGCCATTGGCCGATGATGCTCGCGAACAGTTTCGTCTTGTTGAACCAGCGGCTGTCGAAAACATCCTCCATTGTTTCTCCTCGGTATTAACCCAGACCATTCGAGACGCACAAAGGGCCCAGGTTGCATTTAATAATGTAAAGCACGACACGCAGCCGGAGGGGAACGAGCGAGACATTGACAGCGCCAGTATGGATAACAGCATTTATTAATTGTCACTAATAACCCAGTTGTAAGACAGTTGTCCGTTTTTATATCGTAAATAACGTCTGTCCGATGTCTGTTCGAATGCGTTAGAGTGAAAATGTCACGGTTTCGTCGTTGCTTCGTACGGTGTGAAGAGGGTAGAAGGAAGGGGTTGAGGGGTGATGGAGGAAGAGAGGGGGGGAGGAGAGAGAGATGGCGCAGGAAGAGAGATAGGCTGCACAGAAATCAAATGTAGAGACGGACAAATGGAGACGTTAAAGAAAGCGGAAGAACATAATAATTGCGGAACTGCATATATGGCTTGTCTATTGTTCGGCCTTAACTTCAACATTCTGCCATTGTCCAAAACATGTACAGCGAGCTGTTTCTGTGGCAGCTGATGGTCGGTGCACTTATCCTGAGCCTAACGTTGTTGCAAGTAAGTGACAAATGAAGAAAGTAAGATATGCTCTTCCTTTTAAACATTGGACCGTTATTTAATTTTCATCTACTTTCAGTGCGTCTTTAAAGTCAGGTGTTTGAAAGATCTGAATAGGTTTGGAAATTTTGTCGTTGGTCACGTGCTGCATCCAGTGTTCAACGGTCTACCATGGCAGCCGCCGATGGGTCAGTCAGAAAATTTGACCATCTGCGTGAGTTCTCTTCATGTTTTCACATATAAGGGAAGTGCTTCTAACATTAATATTATTAAGAATATCTCAAATCATTCTAAGAGATTTATATTAAGATACGCAGGGATTAATATTCGCAACATTCAAATTCCTACCGACCCCCTTTTCTTTCACAGCCTATTTTCCTTGCCTCCATGTTTTCTCTTAAAAGTTTCATGTGCAAATGGAAAATTAAAAACAAGCAGCAGCACGTCGTGGTGAGATCGAGTATTCAAAAACTTACAATGCAATCTGTCATACAGTGTCTGTTAGCTAATTTACATAAAATTCTGAAACTAATTATTGTTCACAAATAAATCTAGTCTCTCCTTTACTCCTCCTCCACGTCTAGAATCGTGCAAATACTGACCGTTTATTAAGGTGTGCAATAATTTAATCAATGTCTCCTCTCATTTTTATGCTGTAATCAATGCACTGCCAAGTTTGTTTCCTTGGGATCGACGGGATACTACCGATGTGTCGGAGTAAAAGACGGACTATGAGTCAACCATATGTAGGAACTTTATTCTTTTCAGTGGCATCAAGAAAACATTCAATGCAACAATGCGAGGCACATTGCTTTCTATTACAGCTGCGCATAACGCGTGAAGATGTTTTAACAGATGCATTAATAGAGCTAAAACTCTACGGAAACTCTAATCCTTAAACCTATCGCTTGGGAAAACGAGTAAATGTTTATTTTACTCAACTTAGCGGCGCTACCCCTATGTACACGAACGAAGCATATTGGACTATTCCTCTTAGCCTGCTGTCAACATCAAATGATCGACGATCGAGATACGATACGAAGTATGTCCTACGATCGGATTAGTAAAATGAGGAGAGTACCGTTAAATATGACATTGACGTCTGTACAACCTTAAACAATAGAAATTATATCACTGTAGCCCGTATTACATCGCCGTAACAAAAGAAAATATATTATATTATTTCAACGGAATGCAATACTTCATTCTAACGAAAACCTGACCGATGTGCGGCAATACGTACTGAGCTGAAGGTCTCCATTTTGAGAATGAAGAACGATCCGGCTGTAATTAGGCTCGGCTTCATGCTTCTCATTATGATCAGAACCAGCAGCTTCTGTGTATTCGACCGCAGATTGAACCAGGGAAAGTTGTATCTGCGGGGTAAACTTCGATTCGTGACGCATGACATTTCGGCCGATTTTCATCAGTCATTTATCCGATTACATAGAAGTGAACTCAACTTACGCCGAGTAGCGTACGAGTTCGCTGCAGTCCATCAAGAACTGGCCGGGCAGACTCAGGAAGAACAGATGCAGCAATTGGGCGAGAAAATAAGTTCCGGCTGCAACGAGTTCCTCCAAAATACCGATCTGCAGTGCGAGCTTAACATTAAGCAAACTCGTCAGTTGCCATTCTTCCTTGGCATCTGCGCGGATGCAGACGAAATACTTACTTGCAACCCAGTTACGCTGATCAGGACCATGTTCATAGTTACCAATACGAAATACGTGTTCGAGTAATATGCGTTGAGATAATCGGCATACCTTGCGAACATTATCATAATTCGTAAGTAAAATATGTTACGTACAAAGATCGGAAATATCGTGTGAGTGCAGGTAGAATAATATGGAAGGCAGTGCAAATATGGAAGGGTTCTTTGATGCTAACCAGATCGCTCGGCTGTGAAGTTTGACGCAACTCGCAATGACAGCATCTTCAGTGTCCTGTTGACGTATAGAGGTCATATTCTTGTCATGAGACTGAAATGTGTCCTCCACTTTCCTGATGCTCTTCAATACCTCCGGCGTGGTTGCACGTTCCAATCGGTTGCTAACTAACACAGTGTCTATCACGTTACCTAACTCTTCCCGCAAAACCGATAAAATATTGCATAATTTCTATCGTCGCGAAGTGGACTATTTTCCCCTTGAAAGCCGGAAAGTTTAAGTGCAATTATTTCAACAAAAATTTACATAAAGCACGCTTTCAGAGATGTATCAATAAATGGTATCGTATTAGAGACAAAAATATATGCCAATTATTTAAAGAGAATTGTGTTTTTGACATAAATCAGTGTAAATTAAAGAATATCTACATTGAGTAGAATCTGTATTGACATTTTATCGTATTTATTGAATAAAATCAGAATCCACTTCAAGATTGAAAGAGGCCCTAACAAATGCTTATTCTCAATAATACACGTATTGTACACAATTATGATATATTATAAAATCAGTTTCACGGTTAATGTAAAAATGCAAAAAGTGAGATTAGATCACAAAAGACCTACTAATAAACGACTGATGTTTTAGCAATTGGGAACATATGAATCATATACCTTGTAATCTCTTAAAATGTCAACGAATCGCATTGCTTTATCCTTTATGAAAATTAAAAGTTCCGACGGCTTACGCCAAATCTTTGAAATCGTGTTCTTCCAGCCTTCGAGGGCAAATAACTCACTGCGCGCCGGACAATAAATCTGCTCACGACTAGCAACGTGCTTCGTCAAAATTAATTTAACGCGCCCGAAAGTTCGCTTACCTGACGACTGCGAACAAAGCGCAACAGTGGCAAACCAGGGGAAAGTATATACTTTCGCACGCTACGAAGATGTTTATTACCAGACTCGTCCCTATGCACGAGTGCAGCATAATGAGATCGCGATACTGATTTCCTTTCTCCCCGTAATCCATCGGGAACAACAGTGGCGTCTCCCGACTCTCGTTCAGCGGCTTGATCACGTTCAGGATGCGGGGTATGTTCGGCGCCGAGAGGAAGCATGCGAGGGACAAATAAATGTAAGCTGAAAGTACACGAAGACAACCTCAATGACACCACGAGAAATGAGAACAAAGTACCGGAGGAAGAAGCTCAACAGACATTGATACTCAGAGTGAGTCGTCGGGTAATGTACACCGAAACGATTACTATGCTCATATGCACACACGACACAGCATATATGATGTTTTTTCTTGTACTTGAGTAAAGTTTGACAGTCGCCCTCCCGATGTCAGTGTACTTCTCGAGAACCGAACGAGACTCCGGGTCGCCCATCGCCGATATCAGATTCCAATCACTTCGCACTCGTTCGAACATCAGTTTCGTCTGGAACATTCATCGTGCATGACGCATGACGCGTAGCGGCAAAAAGTGTAGCACGCAACGGACACCGAGTACCTCAACCTGCTTGACCGTGTAATGATTGTACTTTATGCTGACTCCGAACAGCGTGAACAAGCCGGGAAAGCACAGGACCACCGCCTCGAGCTTTCCCCTCAACCAATAAAGATAGAATGCCCGAACCTGCGACGGACGAACTTGTGCGTGAGAAAGAAGCTTGGCCTGAGAAGGAACGACGATGAAACGAGACTCACCATTGACGGCACTGCGGCGCCAATGACGACATGATATATCGCCCTTATGAAATTTCTCATGCGTCTCGACTGGAACGGCCATTGGCCGACGATGCTCACGAATAATTTCGACTTTTTGAAAAAGCGGCTGTCGAAAAGATCCTCCATTGCTTCTCCGCGGAATTAGCTAGACCATTCAAGACGCTCAAACGGCCCAGGTTGCGTTTAATAATGTAATGGACGAGGTGCTGCCGGAGGGAGACAATCGAGACATTGACAGCGTCAGTACGAATATCGCCATTTCTTAATTGTTCCTAATAACCCACCTGTAAGACAGTTGTCTGTTTTTATAACGTAAATGACGTATATCTTATGTCTCCTCGCATGCGGTAGAGTGAATATGTCACGGTTGGGTCGTTGGTTCGTACAGTGTGAATAGGAAAGAAGGAGTGACCTTGATGAGGGGATGAGGGGTAGTGATGGAGAGAGCTAGTGGGAGGGAGAGAGGGGGAGAGGGAGAAAGAGATTCAGAGAGAGTGAGTGACAGTGAGATGGGAGAGAAATTGACTTAGGCTGCGCACAAAATTAAATCTGCAGATGTAGATATGGAGCAAGACGTTAAAGAAACTGAATGTACACGTTATTGCGGAAAGAGGACAAAATTTCAGTTAATACCGGGAGGCAAATGAAGATTGCTCCCAACAAACGTTTATGATCACGCGTGCTCCGGGTGGCAACCAAAAACACAGAGGATTACTTCCGCTCATGTCGCATTCTCTTCAGTTGAAACTTACTACGCAGTAAGAAAAGTAATTGGATCCGAATATAACTAACACTCTAATTCGCTCAATCTCAATTTATCGGTCACTAGGTGCTCGCAGTGTGTTCCTTTTCTTCGTTACGAGTCAACTTTTGCTTCGCGAATTTGACAGGCTCCATTTGCTGGCTTTTCTATATTGCTCAACCTTTTCCAAATGTAATATATATTAATTTTCTTCTATCAAAAAGGTTCGCTATATTTTCCGTCTGCTTAATGTCCTGGTGCAGTTGGCGGATACTGACGATGACCCGGACAGTTTCCGAATGCTATGCAGACAGTCTGCGTCGCTCGTTCAAGCGAAGAAACGATCGAAAGTTGCGAGGAAAAGTAAAGTTTCCGCAAAATCCCGGAATGAATGACGAGCGAGTACTTTACGCGGTGGTGGCTTTCTGGGAACGTGCAGAATCAAGATTATCTTAGGGATCAAGATGCAACAAGTACAGCCCTTGTTCTGCGAACCGTCGACGGCCTAAAGTCTTCGGAAAATAGCAGACTCGTTGTCGAGCAAGATAAACTTCCTTCAGTTTCTTAAGGACGCCGTAAGATTTGTCATGAGCTGCCCCTTTCCGTTAATTTACGTAACGTTAGTATGTGTATAAAGGACGATTTGTTCGTAGAGAACATCATTGCGGGACGACGTATGTTTGATTGACGATGATGTCACTCTTATTGGATATAATTCTACCGTTGGTTGTGCTTATTGTCACAATGGTTTTAGTATGTCGGACAGATCAGGAAGTAACTTTTAATCATGCAAAGGAAGTCCGCGAAACCTTGGTAAGGTAAGAAATCGTACGCAACATTTTTTCTAGATTGAGATATTTCAAGGAGAATAGCGATGTCGATATTTCACGATGTTGTTATCATTCCGAGCATCTTTATTTTTGACTTGTGCTCCCTTTGTTCATTAAAGTAAATACACGTCACATTATTCGAGATCTGACATTGGGTATCGATTATACCGTCGATATTACCTGGAACCTTTCCATTCGCTATTATTCATCGATTATCCGGCGATCGATAGTGAACGCGCGTCCCCGACGTAAGAGACTATCGTTGGAAAGGAGAATTGCCGGTTCTCATCTTCCGTCCATAGAGACGTAATGAAAACGGTTGTCAGTTTTGCGACGTGACTCGCCTCTATACAGTAAACACACCGTTCTGTTCGTACATTTTCTATACCCACTATCGTTCTGTCAACAGAGATCTTCAACTCGGCCAATACAGACATCGCGCGAATCAAACGTAATCGAAAATCATATGTTTCGCGAAATGTCAGGGAAACGTCAGCGTACCGTCAAGATTCACAGGACAAGTCCTGATCTGTGGCGAATAATCCAGAATGGCGTCGATCTTGAAGCTTATACCGACTCGCATCGAGATCGAGGAAGAAATCAGGCGGAAAGACATTCTCGCGGAAGAACACAGACGCGTGAAGTTCATAGCGGCGCGAAAAATTCAGGTTAATCGCAGCGCAACGCATGCTTAGCGCTATCGACAGTTTCAAAGAAAGCATGTATTCGATCATGTTAGGCTTGGTTCCGCGGAATTGTGACCAGACGACATTTGCGGAAGTTGCACGATAGTGCGAGGACGATTCAACGATTTTGGCGTGGCTATCGTGCGAGAATATTTGCCGACGAGTACACGGTTAGGCTCGTCCACGAGATGTGGGAGAACTATTACAACAGTATGGCGACGAGAATACAGGCAGTGTGGCGTGGCTATTGGACAAGGAAGACGGTCGTGAATTTCGTGCAAAGACGGCGCTGGCTGAAGAGCGTCTACGACACGAATCAGCAGACGAAGGAAGACATGAATTTGTAAGTAACTTTTTTTTCCACGTTTATGTCTAGTAATAGTTGCAAATCGCAGATTCAGACTGAAAGAGATCGGTTACGTCAGAAGTGTTCTGGAGCAGGAATCGATGCTTTGGATCTTGTTCATCCTGTTCAAAGTGAGTGTTCTACCGTTATACAGCTGTGAAAAAGTGGGATATAAAATCCGGTTATAAGACACGGTTTTTAACTTTCAGTGTAGATGTATAATATTGCGTTTTTGCCGAATTCAGTCGGTGTATACTTTTAACTGCGAAACTTGAATGATTTTTAACTGAAAATCTTTGACTTTAAGTAATTTGTGGGATAGTGAAAATAATTACTCGGCTTATGTTCTCTCGCTGCAACTCACAACTTCATCATTTGTAACTGTTGACTTTAACTAATTTGTGGGATACTGAAAATAATTACTCGACTTATATTCTCCCACTGCAACTCGCAACTTCATCATTTATTAAGGACGAATATTGCTAATATATGTTACACTTTTAACTACTACACTTCAATGATGAACTGAGAAACATTGACTTTAAGTAATTTGTGGGATACTGAACATAATTACTCGACTTATATTCTCTCACTGCAACTCGCAGCTTCATCATTTGTTAAGGACCAAGCAGCGTCCTGGGGTAATTACCAGAATAGACAAAAGATGCTTCACGTACATCGAACAGATGTTGAAGTGTCTCGAATATGATTTATATCGGCCACGAGAAGAACAGTTCTGTTCCATATGCAATGTTGACGCAAAACCGTCACAATTGTTGCGCGGTACATACTTTGAGAGGTGCGAAGAGGAAATTCGACGATTTGAAACGAATTTGAAAGACGGTGATACGTCATTACTGAAACGTAGGTGTAACACGTGTAATCGTGTTTCGTAAGTCGAGCAGTTGCGTTTGGCAGGTGAACCGCTCGAGGACAGGAAGATATTGGCTTCGATAGATGACCTTGGCATGGAGTTGCTCGAAGAGAACAGATTGCTGGAGAAGAAATGGTCGGGCGAGGCGTTCAGTTATGCGAGTGTGGAGCAAACTGAGTTCAACGAGAGGGAGTACTGGGACCCGATGACGATGTGGGATGATATTTGCTATTCCGGCATAACGCCCAGGAGCATCCGTTCGGTAGAGCTTTACGACGCCATTGAGAGAATGGACTGTCGCTTGGATCGTCTCCGTGTAAAGTGTCCCATTCATAACACCTATCATGTTAACTCGTTTTAGTGCACGTTTCGTACAGTTATAAAGCGAAAAAACGTAAATCTTTCGAGTTACAAAACAAAGAAACGACTTGAGTTACTTCACTCGGGCACATGTTTCTGCAGAACATTTGTTGCAGGACTCAATTTTTCTTGCGAGAAAAATCTCACAAAAAATGAGCTCAATATTAACAATTCACGGGATGGTACAATGAAAGTATTGCTTTAAATTGGGAAAGCGAATACGCGACAGTATAAATTATTCTGTGAAGTAAAATGCGCGGAAAAAATATATATTAAAAAAAAATGGTGCATAAACCGTACTTTATATATGTACCATTGACTAATAGGCCGTCATTACGTCGTCAACCCTATACATTGTACAAACATACAGTAAATGTATATCGATGTATAGGATTGTACATATTCTAAATAAATTCATTCGAAATTCATTCGCACACGATATACTTAATCCAAGTGTCAAAGAGTCCGTTATAAAGATTATTATTATATACTTGCTCAGAACAGCATTACTATAACTTGAGCTGTTCTACATTGTACATCAGGGCACCCCGCAAATCGTCTAATATACCTACCATCGGTCGATTTTTGATGCTGGTTTCGTTACCTGAAAATTGAATACATGATATGGCGCGGAAACTGCTAGATATAATAAAATTACATGAAATTCACAAATTGACTTTTTTTCAAAGAAAGTCTTTCTAAGACTGTGCGACCACTGACATCGTTTAATAAGTTGTGCAATAATTCAATCAAAGTTTCCTCTAACCTTTATGGAGACAATAATCTTGGAATAAGTACGCCACATTTTGTCACCTCAGGTTTGATTCCTTCTCATCGAAGAAATGGTACCGACGTGATGGGGTAAAATAGGGACTACCAGTTAATCATATATAGGAACTTTATTTTTTACAGTGATGCGAAAATATTATTCCTTACGACAATGCAAGGCACGTCGTCTTCTACTACAACTAGCGTAACGCATTAAAATCTTTTAACAGATGCAGAAATGCTTCTAAAGATGAAAGCTACGGAATCTCTAATGATTAACCCTATTAATTTGAGGCACAGGAACATGTTTATTTTACACAAACTTAGCAACGCACTTCCTACGTTTCCGTTGCGGTTGTATCAGAGCATTACTGTTAACTTTTGTCAATATCAAATTGTCGACGATGGAGGAACACTACGAAAAAATATGTCTAACGTTCTGATTAGTAACAGGAGGAGAGTACCGTTAAATACGACATCGACGTCTGTACAACCTTAAACAATAAAAATTACATCGCTGTAGCCCGTATTACATCGCCGTAACAAAAGAAAATATATTACATTATTTCAACGTAATGCAATACTTCATTCTAACGAAAACCTAAAACCTGACCGATGTGCGGCAATACGTACTGAGCTGAAGGTCTCCATTTTGAGATCAAAGAACGACCCGGCTGAAATCATGCTCGGCTTCATGCTTCTCAATATGATCAGAACCAGCAGCTTCTGTGTATTCGCCTGCAGATTGAACCAGGGACAGTTGTATCTGCGATGGGCGGTAATCCTTATTCGGTAATGCACGACATTCAGGCCAATTCTGATCGGCCGGTTATCCGACTTTGCGGAAGCGAACTCAACTTACGCCGAGTAGCGCACGGATTCGCTGCAGTCGATCAAGAACTGACCGGGGAAACTTAGGAAGAACAGATGCAGCAGTTGGGCGCACAAATAAATTGCGGCCGCGGCGATTTCTTCCAGGAGACCGATCTGCAGTGCGATCTAAACGTTAAGCAAACTCGTCAGTTGGCATTCTTCGGGGATCGGCACGCATGAAGATGAAACACTTGCTTGCAAGCCGGTGACGCTGATCAGAAACATGTTCATGGTTACCAGTAGGAGAAAGTTGGTCGAGTAACACTTGTTAAGATAACCGGCGTACCTTGCCAAATATTATCATAATTCGTAAGTAAGATTAACGTTACGCGCAAAAATCGGAAACATCGTGTGCGTGAGTGCAGGTAGAATAGTGTGGAAGACAGTGGAAATATGGAAAGATCTGTTAATGCTAACTTGATCGCTCGGCTGTGAAGTTTGATGCAACTCACTATGACAGCGGTATGGGCATCGTGTTGACGTAAGCAGACCATATTTTTGTCGTGAGACTCAAATGTGCGCTCCATTTTGCTGATGTTCGATAACACTGCCGGTGTGCTGGCGCGCTCCAGTCGGTTTCTAACTAACACAGTCCCAATCACGTAAGTAAACTCTTCCCACAAAAACCGATAATAATTCCACGGTTTCCCTTATCGGAAAGTTAAGTACTTTCCCGCGAAAGTCAGAAAAAATATTTTAAGTACAATTATTTCTGCAAAATTTGCGTAAAGCACATCGCCGAAAATTAATAATGCCGTCGTATCAAAATGCGAAGCATTTCATTAAAATAAATTGTGTTTCTCGCTCAAATCTTTTTAAACAAAAAAACGTTTATTTTATGGTAATTGCGATTAAGGCGGCGATTTCGCATAATTGTTTGTTATTATATGTAATGTCCATGAAGCTTGGTAAATGTCATATATTATTGAATTTTTATGAAACTATAGTCTTGACTGACCGAGCCAGTAGAATACAGCGCAGTTTTTTAAGTAGTTACTAGACGGAAGGACAGTGTTTCATTGTACACTGTGGCACGGGAAGAACAAAACAATGAACTTCGAATCGACTTCTTCTGACCTTTGAGGGCAAATTCTTCACTGTACGATCGGCAATTAATCCGCTTACGTTACAGCAGCGTACTTCGTCAAAATTCATTTAACGCGCCGGAAAGTTTGCTTACCCAACGACTGCAAATAAGCCGCAACAGTGGAAAACCAGGGGCATGTATATACTTTCGCAAGCGACGAAGATGTTTATTACCAGAATCGTTCCGAAGCAAGAGTGGAACATGATGAGATCATGGTACTTTTTTCCCATCTCCCCGTAATCCATTGGGTACAACAGACGCGTCTGCCGACTTTCGTTCAGCGGCTTGATAACGTTCAGAATCCGCGTCATGTTTGGCGCCGAAATGAAGATAGCGAGGGATATGTAAATGTAAGCTAAAAGTACACGAAGACATCTACATGAAATATTTGACACGAGAACGAATTACTGGAGCTTAACTCCTTAACGCACAGATTTTTTCAGTAAATAAGTGTTACAGCTTACAATCCTATGTAAATGATAAACATCAATAAAACAATTTTTCTTCTTAGCTTTAACATTGTTATTTTCAACTCTCGATTATATTCGAGTGTGAAAAATGATGGCAGCATCGAGTACAACGCCGCTCGAATTATCTCGAGTGTGCGCAGTTTGGCCTGTCCACCGCGCTCGAATATACTCGAGCGTGCACGTTGAGGGGTTAACGGACATTGGACACTCAGAGTGACTCGTTGTGGAGCAACGTAACGATTACTCTCATCTTATACACACACCGCACATATTACACACAGCGAATATGATGCTTTTTCTTGTACTTGAGTAAAATTTGACGGTCGCCCTCCCGATATCAGCGTACTTCTCGAGAACGGAACGAGATTCCGGCTCCATTGTCGATATCAGCATCCAATCGGTTCGTACCCTTTCGAGCAACTGTTTCGTCTGCAATATTCATTCACTCTTTACGATGAAGCAGCGAAATCTAATTGGCAACGGACGCCGAGTACCTCAACGTGATTAATCGTGTAATGATTGTACTTTAACGTGACTCCGGCAAGCGTCAACAAGGGAGGAATGCACAGGACCACGGCCTCGATCTTTCCCTTCTTCCAATAGAGATAGAACGCCCTTAACTGTGACACACGAAGGTGCGCGTGAGAGGAGGCTTGACCTTGAACCCGGAAGACCGCATAAGGAGACTCACCATTGACGGAACTGCGGACCACATCAGGACATGATACAGGACCCTGATGCAATTTTTAATGGTTCTCGATTGGAACGGCCATTGGCCGATGATGCTCGCGAACAGTTTTGTCTTGCTGAACCAGCGGCTATCGAAAATATCCTCCATTGTTTACTCCGCGGAATTAGCTAGACCATCTGAGTCGCACGAACGGTTCAGGTTGTTTAATTCAGTCACGTTTAATAATGTAATGCGCGATATGCGGCTAGGAGGGAAACGATCGCGACATTGACAACAACAATATGAATTTTAACATTTCTTAATTGTCCCTAATAACCCATCTGTAAGACAGTTGTCTGTTGTTATAACGTAAGTGGCGTCTATCTGATGTCTGGTTGAATGCATTAAAGTGAGAATATCTCAGTTTAATAACTGTTTTGTACGGCGTGGAGAGGAAAGAAAGAGGGCTGGGGGTAAGGGCTAGTAGTGGAGAGAGAGAGAGAGAGAGAGAGAGAGAGAGAAAGATGGAAATGGAAAGGAGATAGGCTTCACACAAATCAATTGTCCAACGGACAGTTGGAGCAAGACGATAAAAAAGACGGACGAACAGATAACTGGGAAATTGTCCCCGGTGAAATTTGATTGGCACGCGTGGACGATGGTGCGACCAAAAACAAAGAAGGTCACTTCTGCTCGTGTCGCCGTCTCTCCAGCTGAAACTTACTACGCAGTAAGAAAAATAATTGGAGCTCAATGTAATACTGTAATTTCGTTCGATCTGAATTTATCCGTCAGCAGGTACTCATTATGTTTTTCTTTTCTTCGGTAGAAGTCAACTTTTGCTTGGCAAATTTTACAGGCTCCATTTATCGGCTTTCCTATACTGTTCAACCATTTTGAAATATAATATGTATTAATTTTTTCTATTGTAAAGATTGGCTTTATGTTTCACCTGTTTGAAAACTGTATCATTGAACAAAATGCAAAAGCAAGAAGCGAAGTGTTGTGCACCGGCAATCGGATGGTGCCAATCGAAAAGTGGTATTATTAAAGGATACATCTACAACTGTCTTTATAATTGTCTGTTTCGTAGCAGCGTTCAACAAACACATATTTTCAGTCGTGATATATATTTTATTCTGCCTATTTATATAAGAAATTTTATTTTTGTCACATAAGACACTTTGTCATACAAGGCAATTTTATTGTTCTTTATTTCTGACTATAACATTATTCCCGATCTCTATGATTTCCCGAATAAAAGCAGGCAAAAGAAAAATGTCACATGTATCGTTATTGCATAGATGTCAGCATGGTGAAGTAAGACATCGAGGCCTGCAATACCTTTAGGTGTATAATTCTCATGTTAATTCATACGTGTTCGTATTGTGTATACGGGAGGGTATAAGTATGTTTATCCACACTTACCGCGCTGAAATTTTCCATTGACATTGCGTACACATGAGCAGCCGTTATTACGCAAGGCTTTGTGCTTCGTAGTAGCATGAACCTTAATAATTTTCTGCCTTGCAACGAAATCCCATACCATCGGCAACTGTAACTATTGACGGCGTACGATTACGATCGTATTCCGTGTGTTGGGGTTCTGGTCGACTTTCGAATGTATTTTGTGCTTACAGAGCTTCGCGAATTGACAGGCTGTGATCTATTATCCTTTGGCATGACAGACTGTTGAAGTAGAAGTGAACCAGCTCGGCCATTCCTTCGGCACTAAATCTTATAACCTGCTCCAAACTGTCCGCGTGCAACGCCAACTGAAATGAAATTGAGGTTCGGTTATGTGTACATATTTACTATGATGCACTATAGTTCACCATACCTCGGCACCTGTGAAGCTCAAATCTGCCATCACTATACCCACCGTAATGAGGAACAATACCGTGTAGGTTTCGTGGAGACTGTCAGTCAACCTTACATGATACAGACATTACAAATTTCACACGGTACAAAAACTGTTCGTTAAATTAAAAAAAAAATAAGCAACATAAGGCTGACGGTTTGGCTTAATCGACGTGTCGAATTCCGTGTGTATAATGACGAGAGGGTATATCGATGATTTTGTTATTACAATGTTTTAATAAAGGTAGAAACATTCTTACATACGGGGTGTGACAAGCCTAAACATACTGCGTGTACCTAATTCTATACAATGAAATATTCGTATTGGCCAAAAGTGTCTACGTACTCGAGAGCTTCATTGTATCCATGAATACATTTAATTATTTTGTGGTAAGCTTTGTCATTGGCTAAGGGGGGTGAGACATCGATGTTCAGACTTTCGCTCTCATTAATACGCTCAATGTCGTACCTGCGTGGCACTCGATTAATACAGATGGCGAATTCACTTAATACGTAAACAAGCAAGTATATTCACCGTAGCATGGAAAAGAGTCCGCAAATGTGTTGCACTAAACATATGAACAAAGAATCGCTTGCGATTATAACCGTAACTATGTAGAAGACTGAACCCATACTATGGAAAAATATATAATACTGATTCTTTTTCACGTCGAGGTACAAATCATAGCGGTAGACAGGCTTAAGATAGAGGCTCTCGTTAGTGCCTGATAAGTATTCCATAAGAAGTGTCACTGCCGGCATCGTTGAGTAAAGCCACCAAGCCACGTACAAGGCAACTAAAAGCGAAAAGATGCTTTTCACAAAAATGTAGTACGACCGCCTTTATGAACACTATACATTCACTGTAACTACGCGTAGTGACCTTCTCACGACAGGGTTCACTTTCATTCATGAACAATGCCAATGTAGTGACGTACCCATGTATATAATTGTCATTCTTTTGCCTGCCTCAGCGTAACTTCGCATTATGTCAGATCTCGGGCTCGAGTCGAGCATTTTCCAATTCTTTTCCATACGGTCGATCAAGCCTTTGATCTGCGGCATGAGTCAGTAATTAACCGGAATGCAAATGTAATTTCATTTTACACGTCCTCCTCTCTTAACATACACCTAATTAGATTCCCGTTAACTCTCACTTTTTGGGTATTGATCACAGCAGCCATCACTTTCGCTAACACCATTATATTCCCGAGTAACGGCGACAGAGTCTCGATGAACATATTCCAGTCTCTCTGAGCCGCTATCCAGACGTAACACTACGCAGAAGGAGGGATCTATTACGTTGATGAAAAATCAATGAGGATTCGCGAATTTGTCAGGGACATGGGTGAAATCTTCGCGTATAGAGAGACCTCCATGCAGGAGAAGCTTCCTAGCCAAGTTACGGTGATGGTGACGAATATGATGCGCGCCGCGAGCGACTGATACGGCCACAGGCCGATGAACGACAGCAGATATTTGTTCAGACGAAAGTACTGCTCGTCGAAGATGTCCATCCTTTAGCGATATCCAGCTCAGCTCTGTCCCATCGTAAAATTGTCTCACGAATGTTCCTGCTTAATTGCGCAGCTTAATTCAATATTCCACCGCGGCGGTAGCAGGAAAATGCACAATGTGCAAATCGTGCGCAATTTGCATACACGATGGTGGTCATTCGCGGGGAGAAACTATAAGAATGACTGGCGCTGTTCGTAAGTGGAATGGCGGGGAACTTAAATGATTGGAGAGTTAATTGTTTGACTATCATGAAGATTGAATGTCAATGCTTCCTTCGCATCAGCGCCTTGCCTCGCGCTATGACGATGATTGCCTGTCGTTCGTTACTGTTCGCGAGCGATGACAAGTTTGTTACGTGGGAACTGTTCGGGTAGTTTTTGGATCTTTCCACCTGGTACACCTCCGCCCAAAATATTTTGTTCGTATTCACCTCGTTAACTGAACAATAGTGTATACTTACTACCTGATTATTTACCGCCAAACATTTAAAAAGGTAGAAAAGGCAGTACAGTGTAATGTGTCCTTACATGTATAATTTGTCATTCGCCTCAGGTGTAAAAACAAATATTAGTTTATTGAAGGTACAGTTGGGAAATCATTTCGGTCAATAATTTAATTTTGGTCGTTTCTCCACCCACTGTTTGATTTTTGGCAGCGCAAGTACTTTTTCCTTCAGTGCTTTAAGATTTGGATTATCCCTTGTAATATCGAATTCGCAGGCTGTGCTCATTGAATCAGAAATGGCGACAAAAAACAGATCTGCGTAAGAAAGCTAAAGAAGGAAGGAATTGAAATTTAGTACCGAGTGCATCCTCATTATGAAATCATTATGTGTTGTAAGCTGTTTACTCACTTGGCCATTATAAAAATAACCACCATTCTTTTCAGCCAATTTTTCTAGTGTCGAAAGGTAAAAAGGCACAACATCGTTCATTAGACCTACTTTCCTTTGATCTCTCAGGTCTGGATCAGTTTCTCTGTAATAGAGAGAAACCTCTGCAATGAAGAAAAAGCCATGATTAAGTGCAATGCTTGTGTCACAGTTATGAGTTAGACATATTCATACGTTTCCTGAAATCGTGAAGTGCATTAGCCACAGCGTCAATCTGTAACGCATCCAAGTCTGTTTTGCCGATAAGATCGAACTTCTTTGCCAAATAACGGCAAATCGGCAGCGACTGTGAATAAACTTTTCGATCGAATTCCAACAACGGCATCTGACCCCATGGTGTCGCTGAAAAACAAGGATGCTTAATACTAAATTGGAAGAAAAGTGTTTTGGAAAGCGGACACATTATGTAAGTTTCTTATCGCCTGGTTGCTCTCTATTTGTGTTACAATCAAAGATGTAATCGCGATTCATTAGGCTTATCGTCGGACAATTATGTGCCCAGTCACGAAACTATTATCAACAGTTAATTCGTATCGGATTTAGCACCATATCTCTACAGCGTCCATTGTGCACTGCACAGCAAGAACAATATAATTTTCTTTCTACACATACTCGGTTTCAGTGTCTTCCATTCCTCAGAGGTGTGATCGAGACGAATGTCCTTGAACTCGACGCCACCATAACTCAAAAGAAATCTTATGGGCTCACCCAAGCCCATCACATTGAAATACGTCAACTTGTAGCTCGTCATGATTCACTAAAAAAATACGGAATACCGTTGCAATTAAGCAGAGATAAATACGAATATTGTAAATAGTGCTACGATTTTGCAAGAAGACAGCACTCGAATGTTGAAAATTCATCAACTGTTTCGCAACACTCACCGAGGCAGAGAACAGAACAGACGGACTGACAGCCGGCAACTAAAATCTCTTCCAGGTCGAAGTGAGAAAGTGAGGCATTGTTTCCCCTCTCCTGCTCTCTTTTAATCTTGGATCGGTCTTCCGTTTAACAGTAAACCGATTCATGGACGAAGCTCGTTTGAAGGTTTAACGTTTTCGAGTCCGTCGATAACTTAACGCGCGTGAATCATTTTTGGCGCTTCAATTGGAAGCAACAGTTACGCCAAGTATGCAGCCAACTAATATTATTTGCCACTTTTCGAGTACGATAACTTTTCAATACAAGTGCTTCTCTTAAGATAAAATTGTTTCGGGAATATAATCTTCCAAGTAATTACCTTTTCATGACTGATAATTGAAATAAAGGATTCAGTCGGCGAATTACGTTAACATGAACGCCGCTGTTAATTTGTTGTGAGGAACTTTGGTGATTCTATAATCAATTCGCACAAATATGCATAAAATGATAACTAGTCATGTGAACACGAAAATAATTTGCTTACAAAATAAATTCCACTTAACACAGAAATATTTCAGATTATTGTATAAACACATTTATTTTCCGTCTTGTATGGACAAAAAATTCTATACATAATTTTTATCTGCGTATCTACACTAATTTACACATATTACTCTCTTATCGTCGAGTGTGACGCATACTAAAATTTATCGGTCACCAAAAAGTTTTCGATTTTCATTGAACAAAAATATCACTGCATTTCACCGATCTGAATTGTCCTTGTATGAACTTTAACACTTTTCACTTGTGATCAACATTATGTATAAGACCACTGATGGCGCGTTGAGTTCAGATGAATAGAAGGCGTGCCCGTGTATTATCTAATCTATCGTGAAGCACGTAGCGCGTTTTTTAATCGTATTCCATACAACCGATGAGCTCAAAAGACAATAGTCCGACTCCGCAGTAACACTTAAGAACACGTTAGATGTCTGACGTGACCGCACAACCTAATTTCTTTACCGGGAGAAGAGCCTGGTTCAATAAACAGTGTCTAAAATTTCGTCGTCCAGGCACTAGCGAAACACTTCCGGTCCACCCAAGCTTCGAAGGCTCGCCATGATTCTCGAATAAGACGCGTGCAATCCGTCTTTGCGCCTGCTATTAGTTTCAGTTTGAGGATAGTTGTGGAAAGTGTGAAACAAGTCACGAGAATGGTCGAGCGGACAGTGTTATACGCGACTGTCGCATTTTGGCAGAAATCCGGGTGCAAGATCATTGCGGATTACTCTGTGAGTCGAGACCCAACCTATCGAGCGATAGTTCTGAGTACCATTGACAGGCTGAAGCCGTCGGAGAATGATAAGATCAGCGTCGATCGGGGCAAGTAAGAGATTCTTCACAGATCCGAGTAAATTGAACTTACTTGAAGAATGCCTTAAACACCTGAACGTCCTTTCAATTTCCTTTTCACCTTGTAGATGCATTGTTCACGTGTTAATAGGACAGCTTGCTAACTTGCTTGAAGGATGTATTGTTCACTCGAACGTTCTTTGATTATTCTTTTCACCTTGTAGATGCATTGTTCACGTGTTAATAGGGGAGCTTGCTAACTTGCTTGAAGGATGTATTGTTCACTCGAACGTTCTTTGTTTGTTCTTTCCACCTTGTAGGTGCACTGTTCACGTGTTGATAGGAGAGCTTGCTAACTTGCTTGAAGGATGTCTTGTTCACTTTAACGTTCGTTGATTGTTCTTTCCACCTTGTAGGTGCACTGTTCACGTGTTGATAGGAGGGCTTGCTAACTTGCTTGAAGGATGTCTTGTTCACTTGCACGTTCTTTGATTGTTCTTTCCACCTTGTAGGTGCACTGTTCACGTCTTGATAGGAGAGCTTCACTACGCTTGTATAACGTACAGCGAGAATGATTCGGATCTATCGCAGCTGAAAGCTCGATCGCATATATTTTTGGAAAGGTTGAGAAGTGTCTATAGGGAAGTGCCAATTGTAGCGGATCTGTCAAGGGATCTGTCGAATCTCTCCGGTATTGACTTATCTGAACCTTTACAGAGGATCGTCGTATGCATTCTATGGTTATATTAACGTAGATGCCCCCGAGCATGATTCGAATGCAAATGACGGGCAAATGCACTCTTTACAATTTTAGAATGAGTACAATAGCGAAGACGTCGAAGATTGTAGAGTGGGCGGTGAATTGATGGAAATACGTCAAACTCTGTTGGACGGTGTTCAAAAACTAGTTGATCGGCGTCAAAGATCAGACGACTTCTTACGAAAAACGCACAGTCTACAAATTATGGTATATAATATTCTATACGTCACAACACATATTTCACTGCCAACAAGCTTGATGACTATACGGGTGTGATAATATGGATTGCATGAAACGCAACTTTTATTTTCCGTTGCAGTCACGAAGAGACTACGAAGTACTGACCACAACTTCGCGCAAGAAGAATATTGTAGCAATGACGAGTGCGGGTATACTAATATTTCTAACGGCAATACTTTTCGCTTTCTTGTTGTACATTGGCATTTTGTAATATTCATTAAAGAACGGCTGTCAGATACCTATGTTTCCTTCATTCTTTAGCTTGTACGCATAACGAGTGTCACATTACGCTGTTTCGATTTACGGCTGTCACTCTACATTGCGCAAGTGCGAATTTCGACAAAAATCGCAACCGTCTAAATACACTTATCGGTCGGTTATCGACATTTCCCGCATCGAGTTGCCCATCGACACACCGCACATCGTCGAAGAGTCACGTCTCTCGTCCATATCTTCGATTGACAGGCAGAGCTATTATTTCTAATATCGTGTGTCGCGGGCAAATGATAACGTGCGGCGTTTGTCGCGCATGAAACGAGCGTCAAAATCGGCCCGCGGCTGATTCTTCGAAGGGAAAATAGTAGTAGCTACAGCTACATTTTTAATAACGACCCCGTCCCCCGGTTCCGACGCATATGCTACAGGGCCGCATTCGCTTCCAATCCGCATCCATAAACCTTCGGATTCCGAACAATAGCACCCGGTCTCACAGCAGGTGCCAGCAAATGGAGGAGGACGTACCGTATTACTATAGGCTGAACAGCCGTCTCCTACGATTGTCGGGAGCGTGGTTCACTCAGAGTAAAAAGTCAAGACGAATACACCTGGCGATAATCGCTATCGCATTCTCTTCGTTCTACATACCGTCGGTACATAATCATCGAAGCTCGCTCGTAATCATCCTTCGTTATAAGGTGGAGTGGGGTAAAACCGGCCCAGAAATTGTAGAGTTTACTTTAAACTGAGGCGTTCTCTATTCATTCCACTAAAACCTGATAATCTTAGTGTTTCTATTTAGCGCATAGTTTATTCTTTAAGTTGCATTCATTTTGATTAAAAATATCTTCAGAAACTTATGGTTTTCTTAATAAATTAAAAACAGTGCAGCTAGGGCGGGCTTGTCCCGGAACTGGGCAATTTGAAAATTATTGAATCTTATATCCTTATATTATGGGGCAAAAGTGGAATTATTATTCGTAATGCGAACTTTGTCGAACGAGTTAAACAGGAGACTCACAGAATACATGGCGGCCACCTATATTGTATATTATCCAAACCATTGAATACTAACCAAAGGAAGATTTCTACCTTACAGTTGGCACTATGCAACGCATATTCGAATAAATAAGGGCCTAATGCGGATTTGCTTCCTGTACGGATTTACCACACTGCACCTTATCTCCCTTAGAGTCGAAATGTACCGTGTATGCCATAAGCATCGATCGCTGCTTAACATTGAGAAACTGGGCGATGACGAACGGATGTTCGGTCTTGTACGGTTTATTTCCACTGAAAGTGTTATACCGTCCAACTTCAGTACTTCCGCACCGAGTCGAGCGACCGAGAATGTTTGGCAACCACATGCGATAACGGAAATTCTTTCAGTTCCTAATCATAATGAGATCCCGATGGGCGGGAAGAATCATACTGGCAGTGATGCCGCAGTTTAGTGCGTGCTCGGCAGTTATCATCAAATTCTGCACTAGCCATGTGAAATTTGAGAAAGTAAGTTGTTTCGGCAGTTGGCCGCTTGAGAACGATATCCTCAAGCTTACAAATTGTGAATCTGTTTGGCAGCTGAGAGAATTGTACAAGCAGCTGACATTTAACTGGACGATCTGTTATCACCGCGACGAAGTCCAGATAATGTGTGACTATGCGGAGAAAGGCAGAATCTTGACAATTTACTATACGTGTAATGAACATAGTAGTGCTTAATTGAGGATACCGCGAGTGCTTACGTTTGACAATGAGTAATGGTGCTGATTTCGGTTTTAGGGTACATTTACGTCAGTGCGATTTTATTCTGCACCTTACCCGCATTGCCGCAAATTCTTGATTTGGTGATACCGCTCAATGAATCGCGCTCTTTTGTATTTCCTTACCCCGCCGACTACATTATTGACATGCACGAAAACTACTTTTACGTTCTAGCTCACATGACGTCTAATATATTCGTCGGCATGACTTTGTTACTGGCCACCGACACTCTCTTCATGGTTTATATTCAGCATTGTTGTTCGTTGTTTGCCATCGTCGGGTAAGATGAAAATACAAACGTGCATACGACGAGCGATTTCGACTGACCGCATTTTTATAGATATCGCTTGCAGCATATTATTCCAAGCGAAGAAGACTTATGTCAAATGGCACACACCGACTTCTTTGCAATATGTCATCGAAACATGTCGCGCGCGATTTACGGGCATCAGAGGGCCATTGAGTGAGTCTCATCAAGTATCGATAACGAGTACCAAATATCAAATATAACATATAATATATAAAACATAATGACGTTTTTCTCCGCATAAGAATTATCTCATTATGCATCTTCAAAAGACTGTCTACAAAAATTTGTATACTCCTTAAGACCTTTATATGTCAATTATGTGTACCATTCTTTGAAAAATGAATATCTTTGGTATTCCAACGAAAGGTTCAATGCAACTTCCATGATGTGGTCCGGAAAAAAAGCGCGATAAAAATACTGTCTACGTTTTTATTGACAGCGTCACAATCTTACCTGTATCTCGATAGGTACGCTCGACTCATCGAAGCGTCCTTCTCGACATCGTTTCTTCTCCAGTTAGGCTTCTGGATCTCGTGTCTGACTTGTACCTTACTACAGGTGTGTGTTATCGTATTGGCGCCTTTCATGTTTGTTTTGATGTAAACTTGATGTGAAAATCGTTTTTATTCATTTGACGTGACTGCAGGTGTTGCTAGTGTTTGAGGAGGAGACTGCAGAGGGAATGAAGCACGTTGCATTTGCCGTTGGCCAATTGTTCCATATACTTTGCGCCTGTTATCCTGGCCAAGAGCTGACGAATCACAGTAACGAAATATCCGACATTGCGTAAGTAGATTTCTTTCGTAGTTTCATTAACTTCAGTGATAATTTGTGGATCGATCCTGATGGAATTCATGTAAAATCCGCAAAACAACGTCGCAGCATTGCAAACACTTTTTCGACATTGAACACAACGTCCTTTTGGAATAACCGTCTCTAGTAGCCAAGCGATGCGACAAGTACGTTCTGTGTTTACAGTATCGGCTCGCAGTGGTATAAAATTCCTGTGGAGTCCCAAAAAATGCTGGTGTTCCTCCTGCGAAGGAGCTTCGAGCCTTGTTACGTTACCGCAGGGAAGATCTTCATATTTGGCCTGAAGAGTTTTACGACGGTAAAAAGAACTGTCGTCGGACAAATATCGTCCTTACGCCGACCTTCTTCCTAGTAATCTCTCTGTCTCTTCAAGGTCGTGCAAAGTTCAGTATCCTACTTCATGTTTCTCTCGTCGGTGCACTGAGGAATCTTAGGAAGAATATTCCAGTAATTAGCTACGAAGGTCTCCGACGAAACTCTGCAGTGATATATTTTTGCAAAACCGTCGTAGCGCCCTCAGTCTGAAGAGTATACTCATTCTAAGAAAATATTCCGCGCTAACGACATTTACCTCCACCTAACACGCCATTCCAGGTCTCCACTTTACGGGTCACGCAACATTTCGAAAAGTCTACCTTAACACTTACGATCTAGCTTCCGTCGCGACGCATTCGTGGAGAAAGGTGCCGTACGCGAAAAATATGTTTCACTTCCGACGTTAATCCTCAGCGAGACTCAACATCCGATACGCCCACCGCGTGAACGCCTAATATTCAGAACGACTAACCTTCATTGTCACGGAAGAACTTCTGTCCGGGACGTTCGAAAGCGAGATATGCGAGTGGCAATATGACGCGCCATTGTCGCCGAAGAGGAAGTGACGCAACCGGTCATGAGCGGTCATGGTGAGCGTGGTCAGTAAGAGGGGCGCGTGCATTTTTTATTCGACGCTTCGAACGGTAAGTGCGAGAGTGAGAACATGTGCGGCATCTGCAATTCGTGGAATTCGATGTATTCGTAACTGCTATGCCCGATGGAACGACTGAAGAGAAACTTTTGAGCGATCTTCGTTCTCCTCTTTAACGCTATTAGGTTTATCAGGAAATAGGCTCATTGTCAGACAAAAGCGGCAATCATCACTCCTTGGGAACCAGAAAGGAAGTGACGATTTTTCAAAGCCTACTTGTTCAGAGCCAACAGTAGAAGGATGTCCGTTAGAAGATCATTATGCTACATCATGTTCTAGAGCAAGCTTAATCGGAAGCCTGAATTCCTTACAGAAGACTGTAGTGACCGTTTCATTTAAATATACGCATAATGAAATTAAGAGAGAGAGAGAGAGAGAGAGAGAGAGAAGGACGAAATGAATAGACTAAGATTATGTTTGACCTCAATTCTAATATTTGTGCATTTGATCCAAATAAAGTATAATCGAACACTTGCCGTTGGGCATCGCGAGTAGAATTGGATCATCATTGAAAATGTAACACAAACTGGAGTTACTATCCTACGAGTTTTGATGTACTATTCCACTAAAACGAAACGTTAGCGTGCCGCCATACGGCCTGCGGTAAGGTTACGGGATTCAGACAGGGTGAAAAAAATTGACTGCTACGTGAAACTTCCGACTTTTATGTAACAAATTCTATTGTTAACTACATTGTACCGTACGTTGATTAATGTTTCTTCAGTAAGTCACTCTAGGTTTTCTCCGAACTTGTGGATGGAGCAATATTGGGCCCTAATAAACTAAAGGATACCTGTGAGCACTGTACAAGAACTTAATTTTGAACAGTAAATTGAATAAATGTTCCTTAAACGCAATTATACACATGTCGTTTGCTAAGTCAAATATCTTGAGAGATGATATATTCCGACATTCATGCCGACGGTGATGAAAAAGTAAGCCTGTATTAACCTTTACTCAATCACCAGAAGAAATAAATGTATGTGTATATATATATAAATGTATATGTAATAAGTGACAGTATTACGACTGTACCAGCGTTCAAAATAAATATTAAAATAAAACTTGAATCGGTCGAGTATCATGTGTTATTTATATCCTTGTATGTGAACATTCTCAGTCTGACATTGGTTTAATCAACAATATATTACGGACTGAATGGCATATGCAGTGCAAAATTGAAGTATTATCTGCTGGACACGTATTAAGTTTTCATTTTAATTGATAGAAGGATTCTGAGCACACTGTTTGGAAAATGGATACACTTACGAATGCGGTTACATATATTTCATTCGTATCAGCGTTCAGCGTACATAGGCTGTCGGCTTTAGTGCTACATAGGCTATTTTGTTTCTTCCTTATGACTGCACACTTCTCCGTAAGAAACTTAATTGTTGTCACATAAGACATTTAGAAATACGATATAATTTTATTATTTTATATTTCAGATAAAAACATTACTCGTGATCACAATCATTTCTCGAATAAAAGCAGATGAAAGGAAACGTCACATGAATTGTTATTGCATAGAGGTCAGCATGGTGAAGTAAGACATTGAGGCCTGCAGTACCTTTGGGTAAGTATATAATTCTCATGTTAAATCATATGTGTTTGTATTGTGTACGGGAGGGTGTAAAAATGTTGATTCGGCTTACCGAGCTGAAATTTTCCATTGACATAGCGTACACATGAGCAGCTGTTATTATACAAGGCTTAGTGCTTCGCAGTAACATGAAGCCTAATAATTTTCTCGCTTGCAACGAAATTCCGTACCAACGACAACTGTAACTATCGGCGCGTATTATTACGATCGTATTCAGTCTATTAGGGTTCTGGTTAACTTTCGAATGTAGTTCATGCTTACAGAGCTTCGCGAACTAAGAGGCTGTGATCTATTATCCTTTGGCACGGTAGACTGTTGAAGTAGAAATGAACAATCTCCGCCATTGCTTCGGCGGTAAATCTTACAACTTGCTCAAAACTGTCCGCATGTAACGCCAACTAAAATAAAATTTGGCTTCGTTAATTTGTACATGTTTATTGCGATTATTTTTCATTCACCTTACCTCGGCACCTGTGAAGCTCAAATCTACCATCACTATACCCACCAAAAGGAGAAATAGTATCGTGTAGGTGTCGTGGAGGTAGTCAGCGAACCTTACATGATACAGACATTGCAAATTTCACACGGTACGAAAACTGTTCGTCGAGTAACAATAAGTTCGGCTAAATCGACGTATCGAAGTCTGTGCGTACACGTGGCGAGAGGGTATATCGATGATTTGACATTACACCATTTTGATAAAGATAGCAATATTTTTACACACGGGTTGAAACAAACCTACACGTACTGCGTGTACCCTTTTTCTGTGCATTAAGTTACTCATACTGGTCAATAGTGTCTACGTACTCGAGAGCTTCATTGTATCCATGAATACATTTAATTAATCTGTGGTAAGCTTTGTCATTCGCTAAAGGGGGTGAGACATCGATGTTCAGACTTTCGCTCTCATGTATACGCTCAATGTCATACCTGTGTGGCACTCGATTAATATAGATGGCGAACTGACTTAATACGTAAACAAGTAAGTATATTCACCGTAGCATGGAAAACAGGCCGCAAATGTGTTGCACTAAACATATGAATAAAGAATCGCTTGCAATTATGACTGTTACTATGTAGAAAATTGCACCCATACTATGAAAAAATATGTAGTACTGATATTTTTCCACGTCAAGATAATAATCGTAGCGGTAGAGAGGTTTGAGATAGAGACTCTCGTTACTGCCTGACAAGTATTCGAAAAGTAGTGACGTTGCCGGCATCGTTGAGTAAAGCCACCAGGCCACGTACAGAGCAACTAAAAACATTACGATGCATTTGACAAGCGTATAGTACGACTGCCTTTGTAACCACTATACATTCAGTCTCACGACGCACAATGACCTCTTCATAACAGCGTTCACACTCTTTCCCATCAACGAAAACAAGTTTAGCGACTTACCCATATATATAATAGTCATTCTTCTACCTGCCTCAGCGTAACTTCGCATTATGTCAGATCTTGGACTAGAGTCGAGCAGTTTCCAATTCTTTTGCATTCGTTCAATTAAAACCCTTATCTGCAGTACGGATTATTTCGGTTGAGGAAAACAGAAATGATTAAATCATATCGCGTGCAACGTGTCCCTGTACAATTACGCGTTCTTCCGGTTTCAACATACACCCATTCAAATTCGCGGTAAATCTCACTTTTTTGGTATTCAACACAGCAGCCACCACCTTTACCAATACCATCGTATCCACCAGCAACGGCGAGAGAGTCTCGATTAACAAATCCCAGTCCGATTGTGCCGCTACCCAAACGTAACCCTACAGAGAAGGAATGATCTGTTATATAAAGAAAAATCGATGAAAATGTACGGATTTTGTAAGACAGATAATATCGTCGCTTATAAAGAAACCTCCGCGCATGCCAGACTTCCTATCCATGATACAGTTACGAGCAACAATACAATGCGTGCCAAGAGCGGCTGATACGGCCATAGGCCGATCAACGAGAGTAGATATTTGTTCAGACGAAAGTATTGTTCGTCGAAGATGTCCATCCTTTAGCGATAACTAACTCGGCTCTGTCTCATCGTAAAAGTGTACTCGGAAATGTTCTCGCTTAATTGCGCCGCTCTAATTCAGTATTCCCCGCTGTAATAGCGGGAAAAGGAACAATGTACACATCGTGCGCAATTTGCATGTCTAATGATGGTCATTGTGGAGAGGAACTATTACAATGACTGTCGCGGTCACGATTGAAAGGATGGAAAGTTAAATTATTGGCGAGTCGATTGTATGACTACCATAAAGATTGAATGTCAATGCTTCCTTCACAGCGGCGCCTTGCCTCTGACTACGACGATAATTATCTGCCGTTCATTACTGTCCGCAAGCGATGACAAAGTGATCGTTATGATAGAACTGTTCTGGAAAGGTTTTCGACGTTTATGACTGGCACTGGTTCGCTACTCAAAATATTTTGTTCTTATTTACCTCTTCAGCAGTAAAACGTATACTCACGTGACTTTGGATGTGTGTACACATATCCGAAAATAAAAACGAAGAGATCGGGAAATAAAATGTAATGGATTCTTAAATATACGATGTGGTGGTTCATCTCAGGGGTAAGAAGAAATATAGGTTTATTGAGGGTACAATTAAGGGATCACTTCAATTAAAACAATAATTTTGGCCGTTTCTCCACCCACTGTTTGATCTTTGGCAAGGCAAGTACTTTTTCCTTCAGTGCTTTAAGATTTGGATTATCCTTCGTAATGTCGTATTCACAGGCTGTGCTCATTGAATCAGAAATGGCAACAAAGAACAGGTCTGCATAAGAAAGCTAAAGAACCAAGGGATAGAATTTTAGTACTGACAATGAGTGCATCGTCGTTATGAAATCATTATATATTATAAGCAGTTCACTCACTTGGCCATTATAAAGATAACCGCCGTTCTTTTCGGCCAATTTTTCTAGCTGTGAAAGGTAAAAAGGCACAACATCGGACATTACACCTACTTTCCTCTGTGCTCTTAGATCTGGATCAGATTCTCTGTAATAGAGAGCAACCTCTGCAATGGAGAAAAATACGTGATTACGTGCAGTGCTTGTGACACAGTTATGACTTAGACATATTCATACGTTTCCTGAAATCGTGAAGTGCATTAGCGACAGCGTCAATCTGTAACGCATCCAAGTCTGTTTTGCCAATAAGATCAAACTTCTTTGCCAAATAACGACAAATCGGCAGCGTCTGTGAATATACTTTTCCATCGAATTCCAATAACGGCATCTGACCCCATGGTGTCGCTGAAAACCAACGATACTTAATACCAAATTAGAAAAGAAGCGTTTTTTAAAGCAGACACATTATATACGTTTCTTATCCTCTGAGTCAATTTGTTCTCAAGCAATGTTCTAATCGAAATTCATTAGATTTATCATCGAAAAATTATGGTTGCGTTGAGACACGAAACTAATATCAACAGTTATTCATATCACACTCAGCATTAAGTATATCTCCCAGCGTTTATTGTCAATGCAAACAATATATAGGAATTTTTCACTTTATACATACTCGGCTTTAACGTCTTCCATTCCTCAGAAGTGTGTTCCAGACGAACGTCCTTGAACTCGACGCCACCATAACTCAAAAGAAACCTGATGGGCTCGCCCAAGCCCATCACGTTGAAATACGTCAGTTTGTAGCCCGACATGGTTCACTAAAAAATACGGAATACCGTCGCAATTAAGTATGAAGATATATACGAATGTTCTAACGAATGAAACGTTTTTACAGCGGGATTGCACTTCGGGCACACAAACGTTTGATAATCTGCATTGGAATTTCAATTGACCGCACAGAATGAAGTGAAACAACGATGATTACAACAACTATTTCGGAACACTCACCGTAGAAGAGAAGAGAACGCACTGAGTGACAGCCGGCGACTGAAATCCTTTCCACGTCGAAGAAAGAAAGTGAGGCTTTGTTGCCCCTCTCCTGTTCTCTTTTAATCTCGGATTGGTCTTCCGTTTAACAGTAAACCGGTTCACGTACGGACCACGGCCGAAGGTTTAACGTTTTTGAGTCTGTTGATAGCTTAACGCACAAGAGTCACTTTCTGTGCTTCAATTGGAGCGGCTGATTCGACCAATTAATATTGTTTACCACTCTTCGAGCACGATAACTTTAGAATAGAAAGGCTTTTCTTAAGACAAAGAATTTCGGGATCGTAAACTTGCAATTAATTATTTTCTTATGACTGACAAATGGAATAAAGCATTTAATCGCCGAATGCGTTGACAAGAGCGCCCTTGTTAATTTATAATGAGGATCTGCGACTAATCTGTAATCAACCGAAAGAAATATGGGTAGAGTGATAAATACTCGTGCGAATATAAGAACAATTTCCTTGCAGAGTAAATTCTACTTAATGTTCAAATACTTCAGATTATTTTATAGACACATTTATCTTTCATCGGCAAAGCATAAAGAAAAATTTTTATAAATAATTTTTGCCTGTGAACCTAATTATTTACACCTATTAAGTACTCTCTTCTCGTCCAGCGCGTAACGCGTACTATCATTAATCCCTTATTAAAAAATTCTCGATATTCACCGAACAAAATAATCGACACAATCCTACGACCTGAATCGTGCGCATTGTACCAATTTTTACGAAAAGAAGACGTGCTCATCAATATTATCTCATTTAACGTGAAGCGTGCAGCGCATTTTTAATCGTATTCCGTACAAGCAATGTCTACAAGTATTGACAACTTCACAAGAAGAATTTTGATGTAGTGAGAAGTCTGAGTACACGAATGTTCCTAACAGCAACCCTATTCGCTTTTTTCTTGTACATTGGTATTTTGTAATATTCATATGCTATGTATTGCCTTTATTGACACGAAAATATACAAGTGTCCCGCTATGTCGGTATCTTACACGTAACTGCCGTCCGGGCCGTTCTGGCCCGTCGGCTCGCACGCACACCTCACACACCCACACATAGCGCAATACACTACACATTAAAGAACGACTGTCAAATATGTGTCCATCATACTTTAGCTTGTACGCATAACGATGTAGTGGGTGGGTGTTACGGCCTGGGATACGTGGAGGGTTTTTGCTTCAATCTTCAGGTGTAAAGCTCCTTGTATTTGTAATAGTTTTGTCTTTCAAAAATATACTATTTTAATTATATCGGTCGGAGCAAGAATGTCTATGTTGAGTGGTCGAATGTAGAATGTTGAATGTCCGAATGTCGAATGTCGAATGCCGAATGGCGAATGCCCGCTGGCGGTTACAGTCGGTTCTTAAATATGCTTAGAACTAGGTATTTAAATGTTTGTGTGTGGGAGGGTGTGGATATGGAGAGGGGGTAGTGCCCTCAAGGGCCCAGACGCAGGCCTGCGGGATACCGTTGTAAAAAGGGTCTTAGGTATGGGGCAGTAGGTATGGTGTATGTGCGGTAATTGTTGTAGTTAGTATAAATCTATATGTTACTTAATTAATGTTAATTGCTATAATTATACATGTAGGATTGGGTTGTGAAGACCAATGATACACAGCGTTTATTAAAACAAAAACGATACATATTAGGAAGAAATTACAGTAAACACACTCTCTTTATACTCTCAACGTCTCGCTTCGACGGTCTAACGATAACTGTCCCCCTCTTTCGCGCTTTCTTTCGGCCGACCTCTGTGCCTCCGCACGTGTGATTCACTTTGTTTTTTTGATCGCACCGCGCGCTCTTCCAATCCCACATACATATGCTATCTTAATTCTATAGGGTGTGGGGTGTGGGCCGTAACAGTGGGCTTAATCAAATGTCGAGCGGATTTTAGTCTATAGTATTTATTTGAATTATATACACTATTTACAAATTCCCTTTTTGACGAACGGGGATACGTCTTACTAATACAAAGACCAACAGGTCGCCCTAATTATGCCACCAAAGGGCTAAGACCAACCGGTCACAAAATATCCGCACGCGGCAAACACCAGGCTTAAACTAACTTTTACGCTGCGTGACTGCGTCCGCTCCCGTCCCCTTCTGGGCTCGCCGTGGTACCCTTTTTTACCTCGCTAACTTGTCGAGACGATCGATGTGCTATAACGCAGGGGTGGGGAACCTATTTTCTGCCAAGGGCCATTTGAAAATTTATAACATCATTCGCGGGCCAGACAAACAATAATAATAGTTTTTTTAGTTTTTAATGTTCAACAAAAAAAATATATATTATAAATAAACAAATAAAAAATAAACAAACATAAAATATATCCATATTTAAACATAATTAACTCACCCGAAATGACTTCGCGGGCCGGATGTTCCCCACCCCTGCTATAACGGGTAGCACATTACGCTGTTTCGCCGTCGAAATCAAAGACGAACGTCACTCTACGTTACGCAAGTGCGAATTTCGTCACAAATCGCAACCGTCTAAATACACTAATCGGTCGGTTATCGACATTTCCCGCATCGAGTTGCCCATCGACACACCGCACAATGTCGAAGTGTCACGTCTCTCGTCCATATCTTCGATTGACAGGCAGAGCTATAATTTCTAATATCGCGTATCGCGGGCAAATGATAACGTGCGCCGTTTGTCGCGCATAAGGCGCGTGTGAAAATCGGCCCACGGCTGATGCCTCGAATGGAAAATAGTAGTTGCTACGGCTACATATTTAATACCCACCCCGTCCCCCGTTACCGACGCACGTGCAAGAGGGCCGCATTCGCTATCAATCCGCATCCATAAATCTTCGGATTCGGAACAATTGCATCCGGTCTCACAGCAGGTGCCATCAAATGAAGGAGCACGTACCGTATTACTACAGGCTGAACAGCCGTCTCCTACGATTGTTGGGAGCATGGTTCACTCAGAGTAGAAAATCAAGACGAATTCACCTGGCGATATTCACTATCACAATCTCTTCGTTCTACATACCGTCGGTACATAATCGTCGAAGCTCGCTCCTAATCATCCTTCATTATAAGGTGGAGTGGGGTAAAACCGGCCCAGAAATTGTAGAGTTTACTTAATACTGAGGCGTTTTCTATTCATTCCACTAAAACCTGATAATCTTAGTGCTTTTATATAGAGCATGGTTTATTCTTTAGGTTGCATTAATTTTGAATAAAAATATCTTCCGAAACTTATGATTTTCTTAATAAATGAAAAACAGTGCTGCTAGGGCGGGCTTGCCTTCGAACTGGGCAATTTGAAAATCATCGAATCTTATATCCTTATATTATGGGGCAATAGTAGAATTATTATTCGTAATGCGAACTTTGTCGAACGAGCTAAACAGGGGAATCACAGAATACATGGCGGCCACCTATATTGTATACTATCGAAACCATTGAATACTAACCAAAAGAAGATTTCTACCTTACAGTTGGCACTATGCAACGTATTTTCGATTAAATAAGGACCTAATGCGGATTTGCCTCCTGTACGGTTTTACCACACTGCACTTTATCTCCCTTAGAGTCGAAATGTACCGTGTATGCGATAAGGATCGATCGCTTCTCAACATTGAGAAACTGAGCGATGACGAACGGATGATCGGTCTTGTACGGTTCATTTCTACTGAAAGTGTTATACTGTCCAGCTTCAGTAGTTCTTCACCGCGTCAAGCGATCGAGAATGTTTGGTGATGACATGCAATAACGTAAATCCTTTCAGTTCGCAATCATGATCAGATCACGATGGGCAATTAGAATCATACTGGGAGTGATGCCGCTATTTATTGCGACCGCGGTACTTGCCGTCAAATTCTACAGTACCCATGTGAATTTTGTAAAAGTAAGTTGGTTCGGCGGTTGGCTGCTTGAGAATGATATCCTCAAGCTCACAAGTTGTGAATCTGTTTGGCAGCTAAGGGAATTATACAAGCAGCTGGCATTCAACTGGACGATCTGTTATCACCGTGACGAATTCCAGATAATGTGTGACTATGCGGAAAAAGGCAGAATCTTGACATTTTACTATACGTGTAATGAACATAGTAGTGTTGATTGAGGATACCGCGAGTACTCACGCCTGACTAATGGTGCTGATTTTGGTTTTAGGGTACATTTACATTAGTGCGGTTTTATTCTGCTCCTTACCCGCAGTGCCGCGAGTTCTTGATTGGGTACTACCCCTTAATGAATCACGCTCGCTTATATTCCCTTACCCCGCCGACTACATTGTTGACATGCGAAAAAACTACTTTTACGTTCTAGCTCACATGACGCTTAATATATTTGTCGGTATGACTATGGTACTGGGTACCGACACTCTGTACATGGTTTATATTGAGCATTGTTGTTCATTGTTTGCCATCGTTGGGTAAGACGAAAATACAAACATGCCGTGAACTTTTCCGACGTTTCAGATCACTTTCGGAAAGTATGTCTTATCTGTCGGCGAGCCATTTTGACTGACCATATTTTTATAGCTATCGCTTGCGGCATTTAACTCCAAGCGCAGAAGAATACTGTCAAATGGCAGACGCCGACTTTCTTGCAATATGTCATCGAAACATGTCACGCGCGATTTATGGACATCAGAGGGCTATTGAGTGAGTCTCATTAAGTATCAGTAACAACTACCAAATAGCAAATATAACATTTCTCACCGCATAATAATTATCTTATTATGCATCTTCAAAACACTGTCTGCTAAAGTTTATATTACTTCCTGAGATCTTCATATGTCAATTATGTGTAGCATTCTTTGACAAATGAATATCTCTGGTATACCAACGAAAGGTTCGATGCAACTTATATGATGTGGTCCGACAATAAGCGCGATAAAAATACTGTCTACATTTTTATTAACAGCGTCACAATCTCACCTGTATCTCAATAGGTACGCTCAACTCATCGAATCGTCCTTTTCGACATCGTTTTTTCTCCAGTTAGTCCTCATGATTCCTTGTCTGACTTGTACGTTACTAATGGTGTGTGTTATCGTATTGGCGCCTTTCATATTTGTTTCGATGCAAACTTGATATGTAAATCGTTTGTATTCACTTGACGTGACTGCAGGTGTTGCTAGTTCATGAAGAGGAGACTCTAGAAGCAATAAAGTATATTGCATTTATCCTTGGCCAATTGTTCCACATACTTTGCGCCTGTTATCCTGGCCAAGAGCTGACAAATCACAGTGAGGAAATATCCGAAATCGCGTAAGTAGATTGTTTTCGTAGTTTCATTAGCTTTAGAGATAAATTGTGGATCGATCTTGATAGAAGTCATGTAAAATCCGTAAAACATCGATGCGGCATTGCAATCACTTTTTCGACATTGAACACAACGTCCTTTTGGAATATATAAATCGGTCTGTAGTAGCCAAGCGATGCGACAAGTACGTTCTGTGTTTACAGTATCGGCTCGCAGTGGCATAAAATTCCTGTGGAGTCGCAAAAAATGCTGGTGTTCCTCTTGCGAAGAAGTCTCGATCCTTGTTACGTTACCGCAGGGCGGATGTTCATATTTGGCATGAAGAATTTTACGACGGTGAAAAGAACTATCGTCGGACAAATATCGTCCTTACGCCGACCTTCTTCCTAGTATTACTCACTGTCTGTTCTAGGTTGTGCAAAGTTCAGTATCCTACTTCATGTTTCTCTCGTCCGTGCACTGAGCTATTTCAGGGAGAACAATGCAGTAATTAGCAACGAAGGTCGCCGACAAAATCTCTTCAGTGATAGATATTTGCAAAACCATTGTAGCGCCCTTAGGCTGAGAATAAAATCGTTCCTTAAATATTTTGCACTATCGACATTTACCTCCACCTAACACACCAATTAAGATTTCCACTTTACGAGCCGCGTAACGTTTCGGAAAACTCGGAAAAAACTTTCGCACTTCTTCGGGCCCTTAACACTTACAATCTATCTTCCGTTCCGACGCATTCTTTATTACATTTTATATTTACCCATATTTTTAACTACATTGTACAGTACGTTAATTAATGTTTCTTCAGTAAGTCACTCTATGTTCTCTCCGAGCTTGTTGATGGAGCAATGTTGGGCCCTAATAAACTAAAGGATACCTATGAGCACTGTATATGAACTTAGTTTTAAAGAGTAAATTGAATAAATGATCCTTGAACGCAATAATACACATGTCGTTTGCTAAGTCGAATATTCTAAGAGATGATATATTCCGACATTCATGTCGACGGTGATGAAAAAATAAGCCTGTATTAACCTTTAACTCAATCACCTGGAGAAATAAATGTATGTGTACATATATAAATGTATATGTAATTAGTGGCACTATCAGGACTGTACCGGCGTTCACAAAAAATATTAAAATAAAACTTGAATCTGTCGAGTATCGTGTGTTATCTATTTTCTTCTATGTGAACATTATATCAACAATATATTACGGACTGAATGGCATATGCAGTGCAAAATTGAAGTATTATCTGCTGGACACGTATTAAGTAAGTTCTGATGTTAATTGATAGAAGTATTTTCAGCACATTATTTGGAAAAAGGATACACTTACGATTGCGATTACATATATTTCATTCGTATCAGCGTTCAGCGTACATAAGCTGTCAGCTTTAGTGCTATATATATATAGGCTATTTTGTTTCTTCCTTATGACTGCAGACTTCTCCGTAAGAAACTTAATTGTTGTCACATAAGACATTTAGAAACACGATATAATTTTATTACTTTATATATCAGATAAAGACATTACTCGTGATCACAATGATTTCTCGAATAAAAGCAGATGAAAGGAAACGTCACATGTATTGTTATTGCATAGAGGTCAGCATGGTGAAGTAAGGCATTGAGGCCTGCAGTACCTTTGGGTAAGTATATAATTCTCATGTTAAATCATATGTGTTTGTTTTGTGTACGGGAGGGTGTAAAAATGTTGATTCGGCTTACCGAGCTGAAATTTTCCATTGACATAGCGTAGACATGAGCAGCAGTTATTATACAGGGCTTAGTGCTTCGCAGTAACATGAAGCCTAATATTTTTCTCGCTTGCAACGAAATTCCGTACCAACGACAACTGTAACTATCGGCGCGTATTATTACGATCGTATTCAGTCTATTAGGGTTCTGGTTAACTTTCGAATGTAGTTCATGCTTACAGAGCTTCGTTAACTGAGAGGCTGTGACCTATTATCCTTTGGCATGGTAGACTGTTGAAGTAGAAATGAACAATCTCCGCCATTGCTTCGGCGGCAAATCTTACAACTTGCTCAAAACTGTCCGCGTGTAACGCCAACTAAAATAAAATTTGGCTTGATTAATTTGTACATGTTTATTACGATTATTTATCATTCACCTTACCTCGGCACCTGTGAAGCTCAAATCTAGCATCACTATACCCACCAAAATGAGAAATAGTATCGTGTAGGTCTCGTGGAGGTAATCAGCGAACCTTACATGATACAGACATTGCAAATTTCACACGGTACGAAAACTGTTCGTCGAGTAACAATAAGTTCAGTTAAATCGACGTATCAAAGTCTGTGCGTACACGTGACGAGAGGGTATATCGATGATTTGATATTACGCCATTTTGATAAAGATAGCAATATTTTTACACACGGATTGAAACAAAGTTACAAGTACTGTGTGTACCCTTTTTCTGGGCAATCAGTTACTCGTACTGGTCAAAAGTGTCTACGTACTCGAGAGCTTCATTTTATCTATTAATACATTTAATTAATCTGTGGTAAGCTTTGTCATTCGCTAAAGGGGGTGAGACATCGATGTTCAGACTTTCGCACTCATTTATAAGCTCAATGTCATACCTGTGTACCACTCGATTAATATAGATGGCGAACTGACTTAATACGTAAAAGAAGCAAGTATATTCACCGAAGCATGGAAAAGAGGCCGCAAATGTGCTGCACTAAGCATTGTGAATAAAGAATCGCTTGCAATTGTGACTGTAACTATGTAGAAAATTGCACCCATACTATGAAAAAATATGTAGTACTTACTGATATTTTTCCACGTCAAGATAATAATCGTAACGGTAGAGAGGTTTGAGATAGAGACTCTCGTTACTGCCTGACAAGTATACAGAGCAACTAAACACATTAAGATACATTTCACGAGCATATAGTACGACTGCCTTTGTAACCACTACACATCACTTTTTTCTTGTACATTGGTATTTTGTAATATTCATTACAGAACGACTGTCAAATATGTGTCCCTCATATTTTAGCTTGTACGCATAACGGGTAGCACAATACGCTGTTCGACGTCGAAATCGAGAACGAACGTCACTCTACATTACGCAAGTGCGAGTTTCGACAAAAATCGCAACCCTCTAAATACAGTTGTCGGTCGGTTATCGACATTTCCCGCATCGAGCTGCCCATCGACATGCCGCACAACATCGGAGGGTCACCTTCTCGTCCATTCCTTCGAATGATAGGCAGGACTATTATTTCTAGCATCGTTTGTCGCGCAAATGATAACGTGCGGCGTTTGTCGCCTAAGAGGCGAGTGTCAAAATCGGCCCGCGTCCGATTCCTCGAAGGGAAAATGGCAGTAGCTGCGGCTACATTTTTAATACCCACCCCGTCCCCCGTTTCCGACGCACGTGCTACAGGACCGTTTTCGCTTCGAACCCGCATCCATAAACCTTCGGATTCGGAACATTTGCGCCGGGTCTCACAGCAGATGCCAGCAAATGGAGGAGGACGTGCTGTATTACTACAGGGTGAATAAACGGCTCCTACGATTGACGGGGGCATGGTTCCATCAAAAGAAGATATCTAAACAGATACGCTTGGCGATAATAGCTGCCGTGTTAACGGCGTTCTACGCGACGTCGGTACGTAATCATTGATGCGCACCGATAATCCTTCATTGCTGTACTTAAAGTAGGACTAGATTAGGAGATTATACATTTCACCGATAGTCATTGAACGGTTTTTGAACCCCCATTTTACACTGTTGAAAATATTATACTGCCAAGCCTTGCGCGCTGGCCCTTCACGCCGAGTCATGTAATCGAGAAACAATATTTGGCAACATCGTACGATAACGCAAGTTCTTTCAGTTGATTCTGTTAATAAGAGCCAGATGGGCAGGAAGAGTCATACTGGAAGTGATGCCGCAGTTTAGTGCCTGCTCGGCAGTTTTCATTAAATGGTGCACCATTCACGTTAACGCGGACAAAGTAAGTTGGTCCGACGTTGCCTGCCTCGAGTAAGCAATACTACAAGCCTTCACTCTGTTCGGTAGCTGGAGGAATTGTACAAGCAGTTGAAATTCAACTGGACGATCTGTTATCACCGTGACGAGGTCCAGATAATGACGGCTTATGCGGAGAAAGGCAGAATGTTAACGATTTACTATACGTGTAATGAAAATAGTGCTAATTGAGGATACCGCGAGTGCTTACATTCGAGTAACGGTGCTGATTTCGGTTTTAGGGTACATTTACATCAGTGCGATTCTATTCTGCACGTTACCTGCGCTGCCGCAAATTCTCGATTTGGTAGTACCGCTCAACGAATCACGCTCTTTTGTATTCCCTTACCCCGCCGACTACCTTATTGACTTGCATAGACACTACTTTTACGTTCTAGCTCACATGACGTTCAATATATTCGTCGCCATGACCATTTTGCTCGGTACCGACACTCTCTTCATGATTTATATTCAACACTGTTGTTCATTGTTCGCCATCGTTGGGTAAGACGAAGATACAAACGAGCCGTGAACCTTTCCGACGTTTCAGATCAATTTCGGAAAGTATCTCTTATCTGTCGGCGAGCGAATTTGACTGACCATATTTTTTATAGATATCGCTTGCAGCATATAATCCCAAGCGAAGATAAAATAAGTCAAATGGCGCAGGCCGACTTCTATTCAGTATGTCATCGAAACATGTCGCGCGCGATTTATGGTCATCAGAGAGCCATTGAGTGAGTCTCATCAAGTATCAGTAATGACTAGCAAATAGCAAATGTAACATATACTTATAAAAAATATAATATTTCCACCGCGTAATAATTATCTCATTATGCATCTTCAAAAGACTGTCCGCTAATGTTTATACCGCTTTTTAAGACCTTTATATGTCATTGATATGTAGCATACTTTGAAAAAAGAATATCTTTAGTATCCTAACGAAAGGTTCAGTGCAACTTCCATGATGTGCTCCGACAAAAAGCGCGATAAAACTACTGTCTACGTTGTCATTAACAGTGTCACAATCTCACCTGTATCTCGTCAGGTACGCTCGACTGATCGAATCGTCCTTCTCGACATCGTTTTTACTCCAGTTAGGCTTCTGGATCTCTTGTCTGACTTGTACGTTACTACAGGTGCGTGTTATTCGTATTGGTGACTCTCATGTTTGTTTCGATACAAACTCGATGTGGAAATCGTTTTTATTCACTTGACGTGACTGCAGGTGTTGCTAGTGTTTGAGGAGGAGACTGCAGAGGGAATGAAGCACGTTGCATTTGCTGTTGGCCAATTGTTCCACATACTTTGCGCCTGTTATCCTGGCCAAGAGCTGACGAATCACAGTAACGAAATATCTGACATCGCGTGAGTAGATATTTTTCATAGTTCCATTAATTTTGGAATAGACAATTTGTGATTCGATTTCGATGGAATTCATGTAAAATCCGCAAAAGAACGTGGCAGCAGTGGAAACATTTTTTCGACTTTGAACACAGCGTGCTTTTTGAACAATCGGTCTCTAGTAGGCAAACAATGCGACTAGTACGTTTCGTGTTTACAGTATCGGATCGGAGTGGTATCAAATTCCTGTGGCCTCGCAAAAGATGCTGATATTCCTCCTGCGAAGGAGTTTCGAGCCTTGCTACGTTACCGCAGGGAAGATTTTCATATTTGGCCTCAAGAGTTTTACGACGGTAAAAAGAACTGTCGTCTGTTATAATATCGTCCTTACTGCCTTCTTCCTAGTAATCTCTCTATCTCTTCAAGGTCGTGCAAAGTTCAGTATCCTACTTCATGTTTCTCTCGTCAGTGCACTGAGCGATCAGCGAGAAGAGTCCAGTAATTAGTCCCGAAGGTCACCGACAAGATCCTCCAGCGTATATTTTTGCGTAAATCGATGTAACACCGTCAGAAAGTAGCCTCCCCGTCAATCTGAAAAATAAACTAATCATTTAGAAACTCCGCACTAAGAATTTACCTCCGCAGAAGATACGATCCCATGGTTTTCATTTCGAGAGCCGCGTAACGAACTCGCAAAACTCGACCTGTCAAACTTTTCCAGGCCCTTACGATCTCCCATCCTTACCCCATCGATCGTCGCATCTTCTCAATCGAACGAATATGCATCCTAGCGAAAGAAAAAAAGAAAAGGGTCTCGCAGGCGAAAAAACATGATCCCCTCCCGACATTAATTCCTGTCACAGCCGAGCCTGAACATCCGATGAACACGCCCACCCCGTAAAAGGCCTAATTTTCAAGAACGATAATTCTCATTGTCACGGGCGGAACTTCCGTCTGTTCGACATACTTCGGTATGTTCGAGGAGAAATGCAAATGGCAGTGTGACGCGCCATTGTCGCCGTAAGAGGAAGTGACGCAACTTGTTATGGGCGGTCATCGGGAGCGCGGTAAATAAGAGGGGCGAGTGAATTTTTTATTCGACGCTTCGCCGACGGGAACGGCAGGAAGGGGAGCGGGGGGGGGGGGGGGGGGGTAGGTATCGTGTGCGGCTTTTTCCAATTCGCGAAGTTCGATGTTTTCGTATATCGGCGCTGCCCTTCGCACCGTTCGCTGTGAGATGGACGTCCGCAATCTGCATTATTACAAGATCAATATTCACTTTTTGAGATTGGTGGGCGCCTGGTTCCTGCAGAGTACGTTGTCCAAGGTGCCCGGTACGATGATATTTTCCACGGCCGTGGTCATCTGCTTCGGATCACAGGTGCGTATGGGTCTCTGTAAGCACTTTGGACATCTTGCTTTTTCCTGCGATCAAGATGAATCGACAGGTACTTGAAGTCACTGCGGCACACGAGTTGGAATCGGTGAGGAAAGTGGAATGGGAGAGAATGAGAGTGTGTGTGTGGGGGGCAGGTATGCCTGCGTAGCGTCATCGTAGTAAAGATTAGGCTGGTATTCGATACGTGAGAATGAGGTGTATGGGAAACGTGTGCATGGGATAAAAGAGAATTTTGGAAGCGATCGGGTGAAGGACCTGTGCTGTTGGTCCAATGGGCGAATAGCGATCAGTGGATGTTGACTAGCGAGACCTTCTCTGTCGAACGTTTGCTCTTCCTTTTATTTTAAGCCCTTTCGTTTGTTTTGATAGCTTCTGTTTCCTTCATAGATTTTTGAGGGCCAAACTCGGATAAAACTCGGAAATTCGCTAAGAGCTTACTTCCATTATTTTATAATAGGACGGTCGGATGTATATATTACAGTAGGATTCTATGGTTATAAATTGTACATTTTACGTATTTTTCATTATATCCGAGACTGTAGTTGCGACTTTTGCGATCATTCTTTGAGTCTTTTGAAAGGAAAAAGAGTGCAATTCTGTAGGCCTTCTTTGTAAGATTATTTTGTGTAAGTATACCCTTCTACGTTATTCTCTTGCTGATGACTATAGCACAGGGGTGGGGAACCTATTTTCTGGCAAGGGCCATTTGGAAATTTATAACATCATTCGCGGGCCAAACAAATAATAATAATAGTTTTTTTAGTTTTTATTGTTCAATAAAAAAAATATATATATTATAAATAAACAAATAAAAAATAAACTAACATAAAATATATCCATTTTTAAACATAATTAACTCATCCTAAATGACTTCGCGGGCCGTATGCGGCCCGCGGGCCGGAGGTTCCCCACCCCTGCTATAGCATCTCGCCTTCTTTTTCTTAATTTTTCTATTTTCTCCTATACCTTTCCTTCCTTCACTCCACAATTAGATCAGAATACTTGTGCTGGTGAAACTATTCAGTTCCCTTACTATATTTCTGTAACTAATAAGAATTTCAAACTCTAACTGATCTGCTCTCTTTAAACTTTTCCACCTTTTTTGGAAGCTTGAATCAACGATGCCAATTTGTCTGTGACTTTGGTACCTATATAACACTTAAACTGGCAAAACATATTAGCCGCTATTTTAATTTCCTTAACTAGAAGTGATCAATGAGATTTTTTACGTACGGTCAACGCTTTCATAGAGTAAGGAACTCAAAAATAGATATATACAAAAACAACGTGATCATTATAATCTTAAACAAAGATAACCGAGAAATTCCCCTCAAAGGTTTCATATACGAATGAAAGTAGCGAAACAACCAATGCCTGATATTTAATGAATTATGTGGCAATCAACGTGTTAATCCTCAAAATTTTACGTTCATACCGTCAACTTGCTTTTTACTGCTTCGGCGACTATTATTGCAGTTTTTGTTACTACACAAACGTCATTGGACAGTAAAGACGTTGTTAGAAGTATGTCCACAGCTTTTCGCCTGTTGGGTAATTTTAATCAAATTCATAACTTGCCGTTGGAATGCCAAGAAGGTAAACTTCATTACAGCAGCGGGCTTCTCCCTACAGACAAATTCACCTTGCAACCGCTTCAACTTACAGGTACAAATATTTTATGCGCAAATAAGTGACAACTGGGAACTTTGTTACGCCCAAAAGGAAGTTGACATAATGGTCGAATACGCTGAGAAAGGCAGACAATTAACAATTTATTACATGTGTAAGCTCCATACTTTTCCATTCGCTTTGTCCGTACAAGCAAACATGAACACAAATTTTCATTCTCTTTCAGACTCTATCATCGTGTTAGTAGTTTTGTTCTTCAGTGTATCCATATTACCGCAAATTTTAGATTTAATCATACCGCTCAACGAATCCCGCCCTTACATTTATCCTTATCCTGGGCATTATATCATCGACATGGAAAAGTATTATTTTTACATTGTCTTACATATGTTATACACGGTGTGCATCGGCATGACAGTGGTGCTTTGCAATGACACATTGTTCATGATGCTCATTCAACACGCTTGCGCGTTGTTCGCCGTTCTGGGCTAAGAGATAAGTTAATACTACTGAATATTGTCCCGATACTCCGACTTCCTTTTCAAAGCTATTCGAAGCGTTGCCTTTAGGTATCGTTTGAAAAACTTATTCCCAGAGCAAGAGAGTTTGAAGGACATACGAGAGACAGTGTTCGATGAAATATGTGCTCGCAATATGATTCGGGCAATTAAGGGTCATCAAAGGGCACTCGAGTAAGTCATCACATACACGAACGTACCGTTAAAAAAATCGGGGGTATAAATACATATTTTGTCTTTTCTCGTTAAGATTCGCTCAGTTAATCGAATCATCCTTCTCGACGTCGTTTCTCATACAGTTCGCGTTTTGGATCCTTTGTTTGACCACTACCTTGCTGCAAGTGCGTATAACCGCCGGAAACACTTGAGCATCTGGTTGAACGTCTTTCATCTTTTAATCTGCGTAACAATAGGTGATGCTCGTTTTCGAAAATGAATCAGCGGAAGGAATGAGATACTTGGCCTTCGCTGTCGGCCAACTGTTCCATCTTCTTTGCGTCTGTTATCCTGGCCAAAAACTGACGAATCACAGTAACGAAGTCAGTTACAATGCGTAAGTACTAAAATTTACAGTCGTTGGGTCTACATGAACCATTCGTGAAAATCATATTTTGCGCGTTGCGAATATTATATTTTTTACATTCATTGAACGTATCTTACTTGTCTAGTATATCAGGCGAGTGGTAATTATTCGTGAAAATCATTTTTTGCGCGTTGCGAATATTATGATATTATTTTTTACATTAATTGAACATTATGTTACTTATCCAGTATATCAGGCGAGTGATAATTATTCGTGAAAATCATTTTTTGCGCGTTGTGAATATCATGATATTATTTTTTACATTAGTTGAACATTATTTTACTTATCCAGTATATCAGGCGAGTGGTATAAGGTGCCTACGAGAACGCAGAAGATGCTGGTGTTACTTTTACGAAAAAGCCTGGAACCATCATACGTCACTGCTGGGAAGATTTTCATTTTTGGTTTGGAGAGCTTTACCACGGTACGACACTCACAGTCATCTTTACCCAGCTGGCTTCTTAACGATCTTCTTTGCTTCTTCGAAAGGTCGTGCAAAGCTCGATATCCTACCTCATGTTCATTTCGTCGATGGGCTGATCGTTCGGCGAGGAACGGTTATCGCTGTATTTTTGGAAACCTGGATGTCAGAGAAATATCCTATCGCGTAACTTTGACGTATGGTACTTAGTATTCGCACCAAATGTTGAATAACATTTCGCGATAGGTGTTGTTAGCGGCAATCTTCGCGAACTCCTGCGAATATAATGAGTGTCTCTCTTGAATTTAACGAAACGATGTCAGTGTTATGTGTTTGTACTTTCATACCGCACTTCGATAACTCTACCCCGAAACAAACTGCCTCAAGTTTTCGACCGGACTTACAACGTACTGAACGTACCGTCCGACGCAGACAACGGCGTCTTCGTTCAGTAAGCGATACGTTAACGACGCCACTGTGCGCGAAGGATTAAAGCGATAATTACCAGGCCAGTAAAGCACGAATCACCGACACACGGTGTTCCTACATAACAATGTACAAATTCCGCATTTAGTCATGCGTATCAGCTCCGCCGCGAACTTTGTCCCATTGACTATGAGACTTGCGCGCACAAGGGCGTCCGACATTTTTTCAGGCCAAACTTAGGTAAGCTACCGTCTAAGTATACGAAACATACTACGCAACGTAATACGTACAATAAACCAGTCTCAAAAATGTATGCATATTGCAAACGCCCCCCATTCGTGCCATACTCTGACTCCATCGACTCCGGTACTCTTGAGTCCATTGACAATTGAAAATGTCACAAAAAGAAAAAAATGTTGAAAAACAATTTTCGACTGTCAATGGTGTCAAGTGGACCGGAGACCGTCGATACATAATACGTACAATAAACCAATCTCAAAGAAAGATTGATTTTGTGAACGCCCCCCCATTCGTGCCACACTCTGACTCGGCCGGAGTCCGGTGCACTTGACTCCATTGACATTTATTTATACTCACGTTTCGCTCGCGATAGCGTTGTCACGCACGATAACTCTCCTCGCCGTGCATCCAGCTTATTATTTTAAGAGCGCGCAGTCGATCTTGGATCATTAGCTGACGTCGAAGCACGTACTCGACGCGTCTGGCGGCTGCGGGGACTATCTAATCGTCTGAAACTGTCGCAGCCACTGACTTCGGGATGAGAGAGAGGACGAGTGTCAGTGCGAGTGTCAGTGCGGCTGTCAGACAGCGCGATTGTCGCGCAGAAATCGTCGCGCCGTGAATAATTCGAGTTTCGCCCGAATTCGCCGCTCCCGACAACGCGTCCCGTACACGTAAACAGTGTCCGTTTGTTGTTCGTACGCGGCTGTTGGCGATAAACAGGCTTGCTGTGCAAGAGTCGCGATCATGAAGCGGTAGACGATTAACAGTCCGGTGGCGAACGATTATGGTCGTTCGAGATGGTCGACAAGAGGGTGTATTACGCTGTCATTGCCGTTTTCGATGACTTCGGCTGTCACGTTGTCGCGGAGTATCCCAAGGATGTGGATAGGAGCTGTCGGGAAATGGTGTTGGATGAGATGAACGGGGCGACGTCCTTGGGAGAGCGTTGGATGAACGTCGACAGAAACGAGTAAGGAAAGATTTTGGATAACGAGTGATGAAAGATTAAGTGAAGAATTCAGGTTGGTATACCTTGAGTTCGATGTTTTGTAGGTGCACTGTACACGTCTTGGTAGACGAGCTTCACTATGCCTGCCTTCATCGTAGGGCGGACTGTCCTTCTTCGGAGCGTCAGCTGAGATCGTATGCTGAAGTGTTCTTGCAGAGGCTGAAAATCGTTTATGAAGAGCTGCCGATCATTACGGATCTGCGGAAGAACTTTGCGAGTGTGATCAACATCGATTTATCTGAAACTTTGGAGAAGATTGTCGTACGCATTATTTTCTCATTATTTACTTGCATTTATTAATTTCTTTAAGCTTATTCATCTTTTCATCAAGTTTATTATTGAATATTTGCTTTTTATTTATTAAGCCTTATTATGTTATAATTATATCCTTTTCAAACAAATTACTTAAAGTTAATGTTTTTCTGTTAAAATTCATTGAAATTTAGTTGTCAAAAGTACAACACTGACCGAATACGCCGAAAGTTTAATATCATACATTATTTACTAAATACGATAAGAAATTATTTCGTACCATAACGTCACACGTTACACGATGTATATTGTTTCAGGTCGAGCACAACGACGAAGATAAAGTAGTAAATATAATTTTCCATAAATATCTTTCCATAACCGTTTTTCTAACAAAATACGATTTACCGACCTTGCACAGTTATTATGTTTCTTTTCCTAGGAAGATCACATAAATGACAACAACGAAGTAATTTCCAACCTGAAGGGGGACTTGTCCGAAATACGCGGTATACTCATGGACAGTGTTCGAAAGCTGATGGATCGCGGTCAGAAACTGGACGATCTGCTGGAGAAAACACAGGTCCTCCAAGACACGGTACGATCAAGAATCTCCTCACTGAATTACCTTGAAGTGCCAACCGCAGGATCAAAGCTTCTTACCTTACATTGCAGTCCCAGAATTTCCACGTAATGACCAGGGCACTCCCACAGAGAAGGAACATTTTGGTGGCCACCGGCGCAGCCTTATTCATGTGCCTATCAACCTCAGTTTTCGTTGCACTCTTATACGCCGGCATATTGTAACGATTAAACCCATCACTCATCTACCCTCATCCTGAATTTCAACCGACCCCAATCGTCAGCGTACTTCATTTCAACTCATCCAAGCCAATAATTTTGGTCGCCACCGGCGCAGCCTTATTCATGTGCTTATCAACCACAGTTTTCATTGCACTCTTACACGCCGGCATCTTGTAACGATTAAATCCATCACTCATCTACCCCTCATCCTGAATTTCAATCGACGCCAATCGTCAGCGTACTTCATTTCAACTCGTTCAAGCCAATAATTTGGGTGGCCACCGGCGCAGCCTTATTCATGTGCTTATCAACCACAGTTTTCATTGCACTCTTATACGCCGGCATCTTGTAACGATTAAACCCATCACTCATCTACCCACATCCTGAATTTCACCCGACGCCAATCGTCAGCGTACTTCATTTCAACTCGCACGACCGAGCCAATAATTTTCACGTTCGCGACGGCGCACAATTTGCAAGAATGTTTTTCCCCCAACCGGACGCGTACGGACGCTAATAGACGCATATAGACGCGATAAGTGGCGAGAGTCGAATTTTCGCGTGACGAGATGCCACGCCCACGATGTCCTTGACATCGTACCGCCCAACGAGACCGTCTCCTCTGATGAAGAATTCCGTTTGCCCGGTTCCGAGCCGGCCGTCTAATAAGCCTCGCCCGCCGCGACGCCGGGCGTCCAGGACTCGGGACGCGAGGCTCGGCAAGGGAATACTTGATGAGACACGCTATTGACGAACATCGTCGCTAACGAGGGCGTCGGCAGTCGGGTGCAAACCGGCGCTGAGTGACAATGGACTTTTTCGACCGACAGTCGTACAGACTGAACAAGATGGTTCTCTACGGCATCGGACTCTGGCCGTATCAGTCGTTCAACTCGAAGCTGATAACGCGGACGGTCGGCACCTTGGGCATCGCCTGCTTTTGCCTTCCACAGGTAAAGCCGTATTGATCAAGGACTTTGAATCTAGGTGTATTAAGAATGTAGTCTTACGTAGTATACGAATGTAGTCTGATAGATGAGTCAAGTTTGAGATTCTGAGCGAAGGTGACAGTTCGTTTCACGTGTCTTTGTGATCGCAGATTATTCACGTTTTCGATGTCATTAATGACTTCGACGGCTTGTTCGAAGCTCTGCCGACCTTGTTCGGTGGGTTCATTGCCACTGTTAAAACCGTTGGTCTCATAACGAAATCTAACAAAGTGAGTTCGAGTCTTCGGTGATATTCTGACTTTACAGGGTGGTGGGGGTTAAGTTTTTTAATTTTGTGTACAGATGAAGGCGCTGTTAGATAGAATACCGCACGATTGGAATAATATGAAACTTGAGGCGGAGATTGATATTATGGAGGAGTATGCTATGAAAGGTCGTCAGATGAGTTTGGGGTATGCAAGTAAGTTAACGATGATCAGTAGGAAGGGATGTTCGGAGGGGGGGGGGGGGAGGTGAAATGAATCGTATGTCTTTTAGTCTTTGCAGCGGGTCCGATGATGATCTTCGTTACCGTGCCATTATGTGTTCCGCTACTTGACCTTGTAAAGCCCTTAAACGAGTCCAGACGACACGTCTTTGCTTATCCTGGCGAATACTTCGTGGATGAGCAAAAGTATGCTGTGTACATAGAGATGAGTCAGTTTATCGGCTGTTTCTTCGCATTGACAGTGGCCGTCGGTGCCGATACGTTGTTCATAATTTTAATGCACCACGTTTGCGCCATGTTCGCTATACTGAGGTGAGAAGCTTGTCAATGACTGTCAAAATGTAACGCGTTAGAGAGACAGATAACAGCGTGAACTATAAGTTAGCGACGCGAAGATTTTTGCACTTAAGGAAATTTTTTCATTACTTCACAGTTATCGCTTGCGTAACATAACCGAGTACAGAAGATTCTCAGATGAAAATGAAAATATTTCGGTGGATTCGCAGGACTACCGGCACATGATGGAATGTATTCGGCTACATACCAGAACGATAAAGTTTGTACATAATAGGACCGCACCTTTGTCATCTTGCGAATTTCGAGAATTTTTAATACGAAATATCATAGGTTCTCGGAAGTGATCGTTTCCACATTTGGTGTGTTCTTTTTCTTCGATCTCGGTCTCGGACTGCTTTTGCAATGTGCATCGTGCGTAATGGTAAATACTATATCGTTAGTTTGGTAAAACACAAGTGTGAACGTAACTGAATTTTGCAGCGCTAGAGGTAAATCTGTGTTAGTCCCGACAATAAAATGACAATTATTAACAAAGTAAAAGCTAAGCATCGTCCGTTAAGTCGTAGACTTATTTGACAGATATTATCTGATGTTTATCGCAAGTGTGTTTAGATCGTAATCCAAATGGATAATAGAGCGCAGCTTGTAAAGTACGCAACACTTTTGCTCGGTCAGAGTCTACGACTGTTTTTCAATAGCTGGATCGGTCAAGAATTGTTGGATCACAGCTATCTCGTGCGGAATGCAGCGTGAGCAATCGGATTATAATCGAGTTACACTCTCGGATCTACGATAATAAAGAAACGTTTCTAGTTACAACGGATTGTGGTACGAGATGTCCACCAGAGCGAGGAGATTACTTTTGTTACTTCAATTACGTTGCGAGATACCCTGCAAAGTAACCATAGCCAAATTGTACGTAATCGACTATCAAGGCTTCAGCATGGTAAGCATTTACTTATTTTCACAGTAGCAGCACATTCCTGTAAACGTAAACTATAAAAATCACTCAATCACACATTTCAACTCTTAACTGCGTATTACCGAGCACTTTCAAAAAAATGTATAAATAATAACGAACTACTTAAATAAGTATTACTTCTATATATGAGGCCAGAAGTCTTCCGAAGATTTTCTTTACGTAAAAAAAAAGTACTACATACTTCTATATATGAACCGTCCATTTTGAAAGTGGTGTATCATATATATGATTATCGTCGTGCAGACGGTTTATTTAGGTGATATTTAATTTTCGCTTTCAATGAACCTATACCACTTTAAAAGTAAACGGTGCATATTATACATTACAAATGCAAAAAAATTCCTCAAAAATACTCACATGCACAGGAACTTCTGTTCAAGGTAATAAGAACGTCAATGTCGTACTGTACGGTAATGACGTCGGTGCGGGATTCGTAACAGGTAACACGCTGCCAACGAAATTCAGCTAAGTGACCGTGTCAGCAGGAAGCGAAGTAGTGACTAAGCCGCAACGAAATAAATTTACGTGTCTATTCTTAACGAGACCTTCACTTTATTCGACCCCTACAAGCTTCACCCTCCCGTCGACACTTTTCCGCGTCGGCCACACGCGGCGGGGTGAAAAATTCGCCAGACGACCTCCAGTAAGCAATATTGTTCGCCAAAGCGATAAATATTGGCGAGAATACGCGTTAACGCACCACTCTCTGATCAGCAATTCCGTTTCCGGCCGTCTTCTCGCGCGCGGGGGAAATTGTACGTTAGACGATTGGACTCTCTCTCGGTGGAGCTTCCAAGGGAATGCGTAATGAAGCGGTTGCTTAACGTTGGAAAAGCGTAACGATGAGCCGGTTACAGTGTAGCGTTGACCATCGTTGGTGTTGTAATGGGTTTCTTCGACGCACCTTATTTCCGAATCAATAAGCTCCTGTTGCTGTCAGTCGGCCTCTGGCCGTACCAGGGAACCTTGTCCAGGGTCCTCACTCTGGCGATCGGTATTTTCGGATTGTGCAGTCTGTGCGTGCCGCAGGTATAGAAAGAGTACATTTTTTTTCGCCAACGTTGGCCGTTGCTTGTTCAGACACGAATGAGTCGAAGGCATTGAAGTCTCCGAGTTAAAGGCGTTTATCTTCGCTCGAGTTTCATTTTCTGTCCAGTCAGAGATAGGAAAGTTCGACTTTGCTATTATGAATAAGGTGGAGTGGGGTAAAACCAGCCCGGAAATTGTAAAGTTTACCTTAAACCGATGTATTTTCTATCTATTCCACTGAAACCTAATAATCTTAGTGTTTTTATTTAGCACATGGTTTAAAGACGCATCAGTTTGGATTAAAAACATCTTCTGAAACTTATGATTTTCTTAATAAATTAAAAACAGTGCTGCTAGTTGCCTGTTTAGAAACAATTGAATCTTATATCCTTATATGATGCGGCAAAAGCGGAATTATTATTCGTAATACGATCTTTGTCGAACGAGTTGAACGGGGGAATCGCAGAATACCTACATAGCGGCCACCTATGCTGAATACTATCCAAACCATTGAATACTAACCGAAGGAAGATTTCTACCTTACAGTTGTTACAATGCAACGTATATTCGAATAAATAAGAGGCTAGTGCGGATTTGCCCCGTGTACGGATTTAGCCCACTGCACCTTAGGCAGTGAACCCATTATTGTGACACTCTGAACGGGAGTTCATTGGTTTAATTATTGTCAGAGTTTATTCGTGCTGGACGTCTTGACCGATCTGCAGTTCGAATCCGTATTTTCCTCCCTGCCAACATTTTTCGGCGGCCTCATAGCCGCCGCCAAGGCCATAAGCTTTTGGTACAAGTCCAATGAGGTATATCGACAAATTCATATTTTCGCTGCTAAGCCTGCTAAGCGTTGTAAATGTCAACTTTTGGGAGAATCAGGTTAAATGCCTGCTCGCCCGGATGAAGAATGATTGGGACAGCGTGACGGCACAGTCGGAAGTAAAGATTTTGGTCACTTACGCGAAGGACAGTAGACGATTGACTTGGGGCTATGCAAGTACGTTGTTGCTTAAGGTGGTAGTCTGGTCTAGAGTGAGATTTTTTACCCATTTTTGTTTTGAATTTTACATATGTTATTATTCATTGTCCGTTCGAGAATGTATCTACATTGAAAAAAAATTATTTTAAATATTTTTGTGCAGTTTTTTATTTGTTACAACATGGTGCACCGAAAACCGCCTCAATCGGCGCCAACTCTGGGTGACGTTGTATGCATTTGGGAAAAAAAATATATATTCTCAATTTGCATGAGTATTCTGAGCAATGGTGGCAGAGTTAGTACTTAAAGAAATTTTGTTACAAATGCCGGCCTGTTAAACTTTGATTAACGATATTTCATACATTTCCGGGTATTGAACGAGTTATAAAATGTGAGCAAAATTATTGTTCGACTCAATTCTGCTACCGGTCCTCAGAAAGAGGCTACCGAAGGTTTTTGCAAAATTTGAGCGCGAACGGTCAATTACGTATCGAGATATCGTTGGCGCCGATTTGAAAAGCATAGTTCTGAGATAAACTCGTTCAAAGTTTTGATACCGTTATGCTATCTGAGCGCGTGGCTTTCTTATAATTTTTATTGCTCTGCCAATTTTTTAAATATCAATAAACGGTCTTCACGAGCGTATTAAGAAAGGTCTAAGGAACAATAAAATGGAAGAGAAAATCGATTTTATCAAATTTCTAGACCAGGCTACCACCTTAACGAGCGAAAGCGACTCGAACTTTTCCGACGAAAACGGACGGATTGTTTGCTTGCCGATTTCAGTCTTCGCAACCGGACCCATTATGGCGTTCGTTTCGTTGCCGTTCGCCGTGCCTCTTCTGGACATTATTTTGCCGCTGAATCAGTCGAGGCCGCGAATGCTAGCTTATCCGGCGAAATACTTTGTTGACCAGGACGAACATTACTACGCTCTTCAGACAAACGAGTGGCTAGGATGTTTCATTTCTCTGACGGTTACAGCAGCCGCGGACACATTGTACGTAATGCTTATACAACATGTCTGCGGAATGTTCGCGCTGTCGAGGTAAGGTCAAAATAGGAAAATAATAGCGATTAGATAACAATGGCGCGAAGGATCGTGGTATAATCGAACATTCAAACTTATGTTTCCTGACGATTGCTTACAGTTATCGTATGCAGCATTTGACAGGACCTGGCGAAGGTGATTGGCCCGACAATAAAACCGACCCGATATATCAAACCGATTACGAGCAAATGATAAATTGTATTAAACTGCACACTAACACAATTAAGTCTGTATTTGAAAATTGTTTGTATGGCCGTTCTTAAACTTAGCGAATTCGAAATATTACCTCAGAGTCGTTTTCTCACATCTAGATTCGCCGAAATCATTGACTCGACCTTCTCTGCCTTCTTCATCTGCGACATTGGCTTCGGGCTTGTCACCCAAAGTGCTTCGTGCATTATGGTGAGCATCGTGCAAAGCTCACTTGTATCCCATTTCCAATGAAAATTTATGTAAATACAGCGGTATTGGATATTACGTTAGGTTGTTAGACTGTGCGAAAGTAAGTCTCAATTCACTTACGTCACGTTAGATTGTCGTTCGAGTTGACAAGAAAACCGAGGCCTTCAGATACGGTGCAATCGTTATGGGCCAAAGTCTTCGGCTCTTCTTCAACAGTTGGATTGGACAGAGACTGATAGATCACAGTCTAAACGTCTTCAACGCAGCGTAAGCTACGACTTGACGGCAGTGACAATAAATATACGCATTACAGAAAGCGCATGAAACTGTGGTAATTTTATAGCTACGACAGCGAGTGGTACAAAACATCCTGCAAAACGAAGAAACTTCTTTTGCGTGTGATGATGCGATGTCGTTCACCTTGCAAAGTGACTATCGCCAAATTATACGTAATGAGCCTCGAAGGATTCAGCAAGGTACGTTTACGGATAATGTGCAATGTAATGTGCAATATAATATCTCACTGTAATAAAATCTTGTCCCGGGAAAACATTTAAATATTAAAATATAAATACAAATTTCACGAGAATGTGATATTCAATTAATCAACCTGGATTTTGTTCAAGGTCGTACGTGCGTCGTTGTCATATTGTACTGTCATGACTTCTATCCGTGAGAGTCAAATGTTATAATTCTATGAACGTTAAAATATTACGATTGTTAGTTATGCGACATTGTGTGACGACCATCAGTAAATAGAGTCAATAAAAAAATGATCTCATTGAAAATAATTCAGTTATTAGGTACTTTACTTTTACACTCTTTCTTGCAATTTATTGCTCATTAAGGGACACATCATCGGATAAGTGATATATCAGCTAAATGAAAAATAGATTAAGTAACGCATTAAGGCCAATTTTCATACATGGCAGAATTCAAATCTGGTACGATATTTTATGAAACCATGTATCTTCCTAAGCAGCAAAATGTTATCGGCTCTAGCCTCATTACTTTTCATTTGACGTAACTGCTTAGATCATCGTTCGTTCGAATCAACAGTCCCAAGTTGTCTTGTTTAGCGAAAAGCTGGTAACAAAGCGTTCGTTTGTTTTTGAATAGCTGACCAGGTCAGACATTAATGGATCATACGGATGACGTTGCCAGTGTAGCGTGAAAGAGTCATTGAATCATTAAGATATTGAAATATACATTACTACTGTAATCAACGTCTCAAGAATTAAAATTAAAAAAATTGAAACTATGGTTAGAACGGTTTTATATTTACGGGTAATTTTAACGAAGCCGAAGAAGGGGCTAATATTCATAACGTCGTGAAGGTCACGGACATTAACTTAGACAACTTTAAAATAATAATACAGATCATGTAAAATAAGAGCACATATTATAGATCGCATAAATAACGTTATTGCAAAATATTTTCTTCTATCGTACGTTCTCATAGGCCATCATAAATGCTCACGATCTACAGAAGAATGAAAACAGCCTACAAAGCCCGTCGAAAGACCCGTCAAAAACCTTCACATTTCCATCACTTCCCAACTCGGGCCTACGAAATAAACGTCATTAGATCCAAACATTTTGTCAGACACAATTTCACTCACCTTGAAAATAGGTCATTCCTTCACCACTTACAGTCACGACAGTCCTCGTATTCCAAACTAAAACTCAACATTCTAACATTTCCATCAACCGCCAATGAATTCGATTCCCCACTTCAATTACACTCTGCCTCCGTTCGTTCCCTTCGAAGGGCGCGAAACGAGCGGTGGCGACGCAGTCGGTGTCATCAGCGATTCCTTTTGAACATTTAACTTTGCTTCGGAAGGACTCCGTGCTGACCTTCGCCTAACGAGGTTCGCTCCGAACACGCCCACCTGAACGAGAGGCGTCCAGGAATATTAGATTATCGGTTGGCGGGCATACAAAGAATATCTGATGACCGACGCCGACGCCGACGACGCCTATTTTGTCATCACCCTTCTCATGGTTAGTCACCGTCGGTAATGGCAGTGACGAACTTCTACGACTCCTCCTACTTTAAGATCAATAAGATCGCACTATCCTGCGTTGGGCTATGGCCCTATCAGGCGAAAGTTTCGAAATACTGCACGCTCGCCATCGGATTCTACGGCATGGGGTGTCTCTGTATACCTCAGGTACACGTCGAATAGCGACAATTTTTCGAATTAAGCTTCACCTTCTGGGAGAGTGAAATTGTTTGCTTTACGCGCCATTCGCCGTTAGATCGCGTATATTTGCAGAGTCAGCGATGACGCTGACAGCATTTTCGAATGTCTGCCAACGGCGGCGGGCGCGTCCATATGCACTGTCAAGGCGATGAGTTTTATTTGCATGCCGGAAAAGGTGAGAGAAGGAAGCGTAGGTGGTGTCTGCAGGGAAACGTAAAATGGTGTTTCTGTGGGATAGATAAAAGTTTTGCTGGAACGCGTTCAGCAAGATTGGAACCTTCTAACCTCGGATCCGGACCGCGAGGTCTTGAAATGTTACGCTGAACGCAGTCGCAGACTGACTCTGGGATACATAAGTATAAACAGCTTCTTACAAGCAACCTAAGTGTACCTTGAACGGGAATAAAAATCTGCGAACAAATGTTTCAGTTTTCGCTATAGGTCCTCTCGTAGCGTTCGTGTCTATGCCGATAGGCGCGCGAATTTCCGAAATTATCTCGCCGACAAACCTGTCAAGGTCAACCTCCCTCCCCTATCCAGGGGAGTTTCTGGTGGATCAGAATAAATATTACGACACGATCCTGATAATCGAGTACATCGCTTGCTACATCGGTTTCATCATAGCTCTCGGCGTGGACACGATTTACATTCTGTTCATTGAACACATTTGCGGAATGTTTGCCGTGGTGAGGTATTAATCATCAGCCGTACGTCCTACAAATTCGAGTACACCGCGGATATTTATCGCGCATCTTGCAGCTGTCATTTGGAAAAAATGGGAAAACACAAATTTAAAAGCCTGGCATTGGAAAACTTGTATTCCCAACAAGTCGATCATTACTACCGGGACATTGTTCGCTGCATAAAGTTACATTCTAGGATCATCAGGTGAGCGAAGGTTGAAGAAACGTTTTCGCCATCTGTTACATACGTTGAATGTAAACCCTTCGATTGTTCCCCAATCCTTTCTATCCAGATCCGCCACGATGGTTGAATCAGTGTTCGCTGCCTTCTTCTTCTTCGACGTCGGCATAGGATCCTTGCTTCAGAGTGCGTCCTGCGTCATGGTAAACAGAATTCTGCGATATGCGTCACCTTACAGACGACGTTACATCCGACTCTGTGTTCAGATAATGACTCGTCTGGATCGTACGTCGGAAGTGATGAAATTCAGCGCCGCCATGGCTGGCCAGACTCTTCGACTATTCTTCAACAGCTGGACCGGCCAGAAGCTGATCGACCACAGCACGCAGATCTGCACGTCCATGTAAGTTCAAGAACCGAACCGTAACGGGGCGAAGGTCGTTTCTGCCGCGAGACCTTGAACTCTGTTACAGCTACAACGGCATTTGGTACAAGGCGACCCCGAGGGAGAGAAGACTGCTCATACTCTTCCTGATGAGGAGTCAAGTACCCTGCAGCGTCACCGTGGCCAAACTGTACGTCATCAACATGAAAAACTTCGGCGTGGTAATGTTCAGTGTTACAGTAGACGGTCCCACACACACTCGCGCTTACAAAATTTATTTGTATGGATTATCGTGTATACGATCAAAATTCGTAGGTTTTAAAAACGTCGATGTCCTACTGCACCCTTATGGCGTCCTTCCGCGAAACGACAGATGTCCAATGATCGGAGTGAATTAATTATTTTGTAGTAACAGTAAGACTATGAATAAAACTGTATTTTGATTACTTATGGTAACTTGTGCTGTCAAACCGGTAACTTATGTTTATCAGCAGTGATCACTGGATTTAATTAGGCCATGCGAATCGGATGTCGTTAAGGTGCCGCGATCGATTTCTAAATGGCCGATAACAACGAGACCGAGGACTCTGAACGGAATAGGTCAGTGGATTTGAATGCCAGGTGGCACACGCGTTGAAACGGAACTATGTTATCGGCAGGACGAGCTTGAAGCTCGGGAAGCTCCTGCGCGAAAGGAGGCAGTCGCGATCGAACAGTGAAGCAGGAAACATACACATGTGAGTCAATTCTAACGTACGGCAAGAATTCTTCAGTTATCGCACCGTTACTCGTCAGGATCGCAAAATATAATTGTGATTTTTCGCTCAATGGACACGGGGATATACGCGTGATAGATTTTTGTGGTTCACGAAATGGTTTATTATGTGTAAATATACAGTCACGTGATGATCGGTGTAATAATGATACTTAAACGATGTATTATCTGACATGATTTCATGTTAAAAAATGTTCCCTTCGCAACTCGTTTGGTTTCTCCTTGAAATATTATTCGAAGGTACGGAGCATCATGAAGTAAGACACTGACATACGTAGAATCTTTAAGGAAAGTGGACATTTTCATGTAGAATTGTGCGGGTTAATGGTGAAGTATATTGCCAGTATTTTTCTTATTAAATTACTCACCGCACTGCAAGACTCCATTCCGATCACGAATAGTTTCCCGGCCGTCAATTGACAAGGAAATTGAGATCTCACTACCATAAAGCTTACTAGAGTCTTTGTTCTCGCCGACGTCAAGTACCACGGTGAACTTATTCTGAGAAATCGCATCAATACAGTTTACGGACAAACTTCCAATTTTCTGTTATTCGTCACTTTTCGATTATCAAGCTTACAAATGTTCATGTATGCGCGCACTGTGATCCACCAACTGTTGACCTTGATAACTTTCGAAAGTAAGATGAAATACTTCGGCGTACGCGAGTGCCATTTGCCGAACGAACTCGTGTGGATTATTCAAATTTGCCATTGCCTGAACGTACAATACTTAATATCATGCACTTATTACAAATAGACTCAACGTTTCTCATTAAATGCACTTGATCAAATATACAAATTGCAAACAATTTTAAGATGGTAACGTACCTGCAACGCTGAAATGCTCATTATAATCATATTCAATCCTGCTTGCAATAAGAAGCATATGTTGAAAGCGTCTTCCATTAGACTGGCGAATCTTAACGCAAAAGAATACAAGGCAAACATAATAACGACCGCAACCGCACTTTATATTCGGGCACCGATATCTTAGAATTAGACATCCATAAGGAAGTGACGTAGGTGGGCAACATATTGCACGAACCTTAGCGCACCGATGTGCATCTTTATGCATTGCCCGACGATCATGTAAGGCTTGTCATCCTTCACGGGAGGATGCGTTTCTATTGCCACGACATCTTGATCTGTCATATGCTCCAGTTGATACCTACAACCGGAAGTGAGTCATCCCATTATCCGCAAATGTCCCAATTTTTGGAGGCACAGTTTCAAACGGTTTCCTTTTAATAACTGCAACTTCTAACTGTTATGTTAATTTCATTTTTTATTTTTGTATTACGGCGAGAAACGGGTTAAGCCCTTAACGTGCACACTCGAGTATATTCGAGCGCGCTAAACGGGGCAAACTGTGCACGCTCGAGCTTGAAATTAAATGAATTAAAATTCAAATTAAAATATTCAAACTAAAATTAAAATAAAAATGTTGATTAATTTTGCATTTTCTTATTTTTTTGCTAGACAATGTTCTAAAGTGTGTTTTGCGTAAAAAAAAAAAAAAATGATTTTTTTTACCGGTTTACGTTAAGGAGTTAAAGCATACTGCGGAATACGAGCAACATGATCCTGTTCTCGGATCGATTTCACTTTTATCTGTTTTAGAGCAGTTATTTAGCTTCAACGTACCCAATCGTGGCAAACATTCCGCAGGAATGCGAGACAAAAAGAATGAAGAGAGTATCCACGGCAACGTAAACCGATACGGACATCGCGATCTCTACGTAACAGTGGATTAGCATTAGAAGGTAATATCTGTCTGGGTCTATGTGGTAGTCAACGATGTGCGGTATCGGATGAGGATCCGTCTCGTTGCTCAAGTGAAGAATGTTCGGCATAAACGGCAGTATCAGAAAGAGTACCATCGCAAAGTACAAGTAACCTGAAAGTGAATGGAATAACTTTAGTTTTTGTCGTTATTTTGGTAAAATAAAAACTTACTGGCGTATATTACTACTATTCTTCTGCCGTTGTCGGTATATTTGCGTAAAACGGTCATTTGATCGGATTCTTTCAACGCAGACCAATCACGCTTTATGTGTTCCAAAAGCTCTAACAACTATAGTTTCATGTTATTTTAAATGGAGAGTTGTTTATTCATCTTGTAACTGCTAAACGCACCTGCTCTGACTTTACGACGCACGTTATCAGTTTCACTAAGGCTATTAGATCGACTATGATTGGCGGCACACACTCAATGATCAGACCTACATCCGGATATGAGCTTATTATACCCGTAATCTATTCAAAGAAAAATCAATTGGAAGAATTTTTGTTTAACATCTGATACATGCATTTTTAATGTAAATTAATTTTATCACTAATTGCGGGTCTTCGGATTTTTTACTATTCATAATTCTTTGCTTATAATGAAAAATAAGTGTAAAGTAATCATGTAATGTAGTTGAACTGAAATTAAATAAACAAATCCTGAATGAAAAATTTAAGAACTTTTTAAAAAAGAATGCAGCATACACTTGTAAAAATTTCAAACTTACTACGAAGAAGAATTGAAAATGGAAGGGTTTAATGACCCCCCGGCAAAACCAATTTGATTTGCATGCTGTTTAAGTTACATGCACCCAAAGACACCGAATGGAAGTAGGAATACAATGTGACTCTAACGTTCCTCGGATCACAATGAAATTATGGAAATCATGCGAAATAGGTAAGATCAAAGGGTTTGCACGAAGCGGCTTCTATTCATTTGGCGCTACGTTCAACTTTTGATCCGTTTGCTCGAACTCCTCCAAATAAAAGCTTAATTAAATGGAGTACAGACAGGATCGCGTAACGTACAATTGCAATTTCAAATAAAGGACTGAATTAAGTTTTCGTCAGAGTGTCCTTTGATCGTTGAGAAACGATTGTTCGGCGTACCTTTGTGACAAATTGCGAACCGGCGACGATAACCCACACGACGAAGATTCGTTTCCTCTTGGTCAGCATGTCGTAGGGCCATAGGCCCAAGGTCGACATAAGGACCTTGTTCAATCTGTAATCGACCCCGTCGAAAAAGTCCATCATGCCCTTCTTTCCGGCAAACTGTCGCGGAGGAACTGCCACGAAATTCGCGATTTTCCGTCACACAGTGTTGTTTCCGTTCTATACAGTGCACCGATATCGTGTATCTTTACATAATGTCGAAGACAAAACCGGCTTTACTTTGTGTCGTTCGGTAATTGTCCTGTCATTATCGATTCAGTAGCCGGAAAATTGGTCCGGTGATGTAAAGCCGTCGATACTTTTAATGTCTTGTTTTCAATTGTGCGGCTTTGCAGATTGTTCATACGAAACGCGTCAGCGAATATAGCAACGACTTTTGTGTACATTCGTACGGATATGCGGAATGAATCAAGTGACTTAAAAGCAAACTCAAACGTTTTTGTTAAGACTGCACGATCGACTGGTTTTTAACACGCGAATGACGCGGATTTTTCAAATGTTTCTTCTACTAGTAATTGATTACTACTATACTTCGGAGTGGAAACGGTATTCATTCCTTAATGATTAACAACTTAAAGTATATTTATCTATGCACATATACAAGATTCACATTCTAGATAATACTGCCTTAATACTGATCTAACCGTATGTTAATAATATCTTCTCTCTCACGAATCATTTTGTTATTTGAAATATTTTTGGTACTCATTGAAATAGCTAAACGATTATTTTTTTTCCCACATGTTAAGTTGAAGTATACTAACATGTATCATTCCGGAAAGTTCTACGAGGATATGACTAGAAATTCTCGGAACATCTAATCTTAAGCTTGATTACTTACTTAATTACAATGATTACTTACCGGGACAATTTCAAGTCTTCCATGCGGACGACATCAAACGCATGGATTAATTTTCCAGTCCGGCTGGTGTTGCTTTCAGCAATTACGAGTGATGTAAGGAAGAGGGAAATATCGAACTGAGTAATCGACGTTCGTACGTTCCCTTTTATAACTTTGAATTCTCTGTCGTCTATTCTGTACTTGATTGTCTCTTCGTCGAACAAATTGTCAACGCACAATCGCTCTAACGACTTCAGTTTCCTAGTATCTGTTCTCATGATATTCACCGGTATTTGACGTCGATCAACGTAACAGATACAGTACTGACAGAATTTAAACACTGAAAGATTAACATCGTTCAAGAATGAAGAGGATGTTGCACCGAGTAAAAACCCGCAAAATATGAAACAGATGAAACAGAAGTGTAATATATTCTTAAGAGATTGTTTTATCTCTCTTTCACGTAAGTATCTTTTCTTCTTACTTGTGCGTGTCGTACGAAGCCTGTTGTGTAAACATGATAAACATTTTATCAGTTGTGAGTGTGGAAGAAACATCTATTTGCACTGTCATACACCGCAAGAGCTTTTCCGTGTTTTACTTTAAATCTCACGTCAATCAATTCTATCAAAACTGTAAAAGTTTCTTTCCCGTTTCAAATCAAAGTTGTAGTTTCTCAAGAAAGTAATCCGAATTTAAGAGTTAATCTGTACTTTGCTACAATTAATCTAAGTGACGAAAATGACATAATCAATCTGTTATACCTCATTAATCTAAAAAAAAAAAAAGATAACTGCTACTTGCTTAAACGATATTATGAATTGTCGGAAATTAGTATGACTTTCAGCGACATAAATCAAACTATGTACGATACAAATACTATCATAAATTCGATATTATACTGTCTTACCCAATAATTGTCCTGCCATCCCCCATCCAATACTTTCACTGCTAGCTTATGTCATCCTTAAACACTGTCAACACGAATCACGTAGCCGAATTAAGCAATGACTTTTGCGTACGTTTCCATAACAAAAAGGAATATGTCAAGCGATTGAATGAGTAAAAGCTCAGTCTTTGATACGTTGGCACCAATGATCATCTTTAAATCTTAAATCAGCGTCAACGAACAAGCAACGAGTGCACACCTTAGAATATTCGTTAATGTCCGCTTCTTACATTTAATGAGTGAAGAGTAGACCAATATATACATTGATCAGCGTTCGTAAAAATCAATCCATGCGGCGTAAAAAAAAAGGATTTCGAAAAGCAGATCGTGAAGTAGACATCTGCGGCATAGACCTCTGCCTTCTCTTTATTCAGAATGTACGCCATACGCGGAAGGCAAACCTGATACTGTACAATACTGTAAGAATACGTTCGAGAGGTGAGCGAACGAATAGCGTCAGCAGCGAAGTATGCGGCAGGTTGGACTACTTTGCTAGTTGACTATTCGCTCCTTGTGACGATTCCTCGCTGTTTACCAACGAGCACGAGTCCCATTTACTGCATCGTACGGAACATGGTAAAGTACGACGCTGATGTGCGGACGATCTTGGAAGAAATCGGTACAATCGTTGTTAAAAATTACTCATTCAAATAGGTTACATTAAATGCTGAACACGCAAGAATAACTGATTCTCTGATAGCACAAATTATTGAGTTCATATGTATATACGTAAAATCCTATTTATCCAAATATCTATTTTTTTCATGCACATATCACATATGTATATGTCTGGTATCGGGCCAAAATATATTTCCTAAAGAAGAATGAACATGACAAATTAATAATTAAAACAGAACATTCATTTTCAGCTGTGAGATAAATATTTATTTGATGTCAGAGTACTGTATTTTGCTCTAAAATGTCTGCCAATTATTTGATCATTTCTAGTTCCGTCCCTGTAATAATTGTAACAGTGCGCAACATTTGAACAGCGTGTCGCAACAGTAAGTACATTGTTTATATACACTTATATACTTTCAGTTTACGACGGGGGAAAAACTGAATTTTAGGAGAAAAGTGGGAACCTAAGGGTTAGATACGTAGAAGAAGACAGATGAATCTTAAACTATTGCTAGGCCTACACTAGATGGGTGACCTTGACGAAAGTTGTGATGGTAGACCTCGTGAACGAGGTTCAGCAGAGAAGTGAGTGGACAAGGCAAGCTGCCAGAATTTTTCTGACACATTCCGTAACCTGGTGTTTATAAAATCGGTTTACGGATGCGCCGAATCTCAATCGGCAATCATTAGACACAGCCGTCGATGTATGAACACACCACCACCTTTGGCAAGAGAAGTAATATCGTGCTAATCGCATATTGGGCCAGCATATAGAAAACACAAGGTCACTTCACCAGTCCGTCGTTAAGGACTTAAGATGGTGAGACGGCCATCGTCATAGACGATGCAAAAGTTGAAAATGAGTTTACAGTATCATTCGGAGGTATCGGATTGAGAGCCCTACACCATTAAATCTATGAATATCAGTCAGAAGAAGAATATCAGAAGATATAGTCTAAGTATATCTCAGTAATACAGTCTAACATAAGGTGAGCATTTAGTAGAGCAAAATTATGCCAAAGTACTCTTCATTGGCGTGTATGAGTGGCATGTATTAAATGGGGGCTAAAATGCTCCTTTGCCCTCGATTAACATTTTTATACTTATCTATTCAACTAATATTTTGTGCTATCAGAAGAATCTTCGATGTTTAATTCTTTACCGCGCTGAAAAATTCCATCGACATTATAAACACTTTGCCTGCATTCAGTGTGCATATTAACTGCGATCTCGATAGCATAAAAACAATCAGTTTCCTGGTTCTATGCGACGTCAAATACCACAAAGAATTTGCGCTGCAACGTAAAAGTTAAAATAACTCTTAAGATCTCGATCTCGCGCAAGCAATATTCATACGATTCGTTCAAGGTGAACGAAACAGACACACGGCGTTTCCTTACACGCCTTCTGGAAGGTGAAGACTATGATCCAACAACTCTTGCCCCATGGCACATTCGAAGTATACATGAGCGACCTCCGTAAATCCAAGCCCCAAGTTCCGAAAGAGTTGGTCTAAACTGTTTAAGGAAGTTATCACCTGTATTCGATCAAACATTTTCCTTGTCACAGAAACGTATTAATTTCCGAAACACATTCATCGCATAATAATTAGCATGACGATACAATACCCGAACTCCGGTAATGCTTATAATAATCATATTCAATCCGACTTGCACGAGGAAACTGACCGTGTACAACTCCTCCATAGTTTTCGCAAACCTTGACAAGGAAACGCGGCAAAATATTATTACTGACATCTGTCGCTCATGAAATGACACACCCAAGAATGCACTGACACTCCATCAGAAAACTTCATCCATACCTTATTATGTCATTATGCCTTTGGATGCACTCGCACATTCTTTGGTAAGGTTTGTCATCCTCCAATCTTGGTTTCGAGTCGTAGTCTAGCCTGTCATCGTCAACAATATGCGCCAGCTTGTATCTGAAAGCAATATAAGTTACGTGAGCTTCATTTCACGAGTCGAATTTAACCCCTTAACGTACGGTTTCTTTGAAATAAACCGGCCAAAAGAAATCAATTCACTTTTAATGTAAAACACACATTTTAGAACATTGTCTTGGCAAAAATATAGAAAAATAGAAAATTAATCAAAATTTTTATTTTAATTTTAGCGGCATCAAATACAACAACGCTCGAATATACTGGAGTGTGCACAGTCTGGCCTGTTTAGCGCGCTCGAATATACTCGAGCGTGCACGTTAAGTGGTCAATGGTAACTGTGTATCATACTCTAGCACAGTGATCATGGCACAGACGTGATGGACAAAGGCGATCAGCATCGCGTCGGCCGCGATCATGCCGGACATGAGCATTGTCATTTCCACATAGGCATGAGACAACATGTAGTAATAGTACTTGTCCGCGTCGACGTAGTACTCGACGTTGTGGGGTAATGGCGTCCGTTCGCTGGACGCGTTGCCCATGTTCACGAATCGCGGGAGAACTGGCGCTGTCATCAGAACGGCGAGCGTCAGAAAAAGTAAGTCTGACAAAAATAGGAGACAGGTAAACGAATAAATAGACGACACTCACGGAATAATGGACCGGATCGCGTAAAAAAAAAAAACGACTTTTTAGAATTTTCTACTTACACGCATAAGCGTGTGTGTATCTTCTACTCTTCTCGGCGTATCTGTGCATAATGGCTTCTTCGCCCTTCTCCCGTGGGACGTCCCAATCCGCTTGCATGGAGTCGACAAGTATCTTTGCCTGAAACAGGATTCGCGAGTGATCGTGGGATCTCTTTTGAAACAGCGGATTTCGTACCTCCTTCGTGTTTATGCAATAAGAAGACATCTGCGCAATTATGATAATGTCACCGAATAACGCTGGCAAACAATCCAAAACGTACTCGATATCGTCCAATGACGAATATACGGCAGCCGTCTGCAGGAGAAGTTGGCAGTGGACATGTTACGGTAAATGTGATTAATCCGATTATGTATGATATGCGTATTTTCCTGTGCGCGAAAATCTTTTATTTAAATTGTCCTTATCACCCACTCAACGAACAAATGAAATTAGGAAACATTACCACAATTAAGTATATATAATCACAACTAAACCCGGCAAATGCGGTGAATTCTTGAATATTTATCAAATTAACCGCTAATTATACACAGTCACTGGATTAATAAAATCTACCGTAACACATACTCTGTTCCAAGAAACGTATATAATAATTAAGATACATAAATCTTATCGCGGATCAAAAACAAATTATTGTTAAAATTATATATATACGCTGACTCAGTTTAACCAACGAAGAAAAGAGTAAGCGGCAGAATAAATTAATATTATTCTCACGCTCGTTACCTGCGCAGCTAACTGCGTGGACATGGTAATAACCATCACACCTGTCACGATAGCCCTCTTACGGAAACTATCGTAGGGCCATTGTCCTATAAACGACAGGAGGCCCTTATTTAGCTTATAGTAACGCGACTCGAATAGATTCATTATGCCCACAGAGTTCGTTAATCAACTACGCGCATGACTCGCACTCATGCCTTTCACTCCTTCAGATGGACGATGCACCGACGTTATCGAATTTAACTAACGCCCAAGATCCCGATCGACCATGCAACGAGAATTATAATCATCGAATCGATGACAATCCCTATTATATTAAAGCACAGGCACAAATTATTAAACGCCAAATAGAACGCGACGAACTGTCCTAATTTTTCGAACGACCACGCCTTATTCACATTACAGAGCCTAACGAACGTATCGACTGTGACAGTCTCGATTGCAACTCGATAGAAGTTCCTTCTACACGAATCTCTTTTGCCAGGGGACTTTTTTTTTAAACAGCCTTCCTAAAGGTTTGGACGGGAAACTTGTGGGACGTCGCCGGATAGACATTTACCATTTCTTTGCTGGCAATTACGTCCGATACATTTTTTTGCCACACGATCGAATGGCTCACGAACCTTATCCGAACCCTTTGATCCCGAATGCTTCGCGCAGGTCGATATGACGTTATAGGCGTATTGTTACGGTAGAGCGTACGCGAGGATCAGTGTAGGCATAATGCAGGTGCTTTTTTCGAACGCGTCGAACAGCGTCCATGCATTGTATGCTCTTTGCCGGCCTCTCTTCGCGATAGTCGTTCTTCAGTCCCGTTCGTCGTGCCGATTTAATCGCCAGTCGAATATTGTGTCACGCGAATGTTTACATCGGGAGATGTCCGACGTTCGTAGTCGCTTTTTGCTGAAAGACCGTAACGTGTAGACTACAACGTTTGAAGAGAAATTAACCGTGTAAAATGTATGGATTTGAATCGTTTAATACAAGTTGTTTAGAAATAGGGCTTTGCATCGATAAGTCTAGGTTTTGTATTTGGACATTAAATGCTTAGGCAGAACACGGTAAAAAGTGAAAAGTGTGGATTAAAGCTTAACGAAAGGGTTTGTAATGGCAAATTCAATGAATGCGTAGAATTTCGCAGTTTTGTCTTTATTCAGTCAATTCTTCTTTCACAGAAAAATTTGTTCGGCTTCACTGTGTAGTCGTCATGACGGCGATTTCATGGTTGCTGTCATACATTGCCACTTCCAAGTGAAGGTGGTCGCTTGTAAGGAATATTTATCATGTTGCAAGTTCTACTCTATTACAATCTGTTGCTCATCGATTACACTTGAAGGTGATCCAATTACTGCATGGTACGTAAAATCGTAAAATATGACACGGACGTGCGAATCACCTTTAAAGGAAATGTGTACGTGTTTGATAATTGAAAATACTATTACTGTTTATGTAAGACTCAATTATTATTTTTGTCGATACACAGCTTTTGGCCTTAAGTACTAGTAATCTGTATTTCAAAAATTGTGCACGTCCGAAAGAGAGCATTAAGATAATTTACTGAGACATTTAAAGAACTTTGCATTGTTACTTGGCCTCAGGTGAGTAGATGGATATTGTTAACGAATATCTTACCGTAGCACAAAACTCCATTGAAATAGTAATCAAACTACCTGCCGTTATCGAGCAAGGAACTTGTGATCTCATTGTCATGAAGTAGACTAATTTTCTCGTTCTCAAGGACATCAAATACCACCTTGTGTTCATGCTGTAAAAAGGATCACCACAAATTAAGTGATTCGAACTTTGAATGCGAATCGATAAATGAAAACCTTTACAAGTGACAGAGATGGCAATCTAATTAAATTAAAAAAAATCACTAAAAGTCAAAGAGCGTATTAATATGTTTCCTTACAGACTGCTGCGAATCTTTAGGCTGTAGTCGATCAGTCGCTGAGCCTGTACGCTCTCAAAGCAAAGGTGAATGAATTGGGCATTCGAAAATGCCAAATATCGTAAAACTTCGGACGGACTATTGACAACCATGACAGCCTGAAAATAGCCCGACAATTAAAAAAAGTTTGGAAACAAATGAAAATATTCAGTGCCAACGTACCCGAACGCCAGTAATGCTTATGAGAATCATGTTCAAAGCGGCTTGTAGCAAGAAGGCAACATTATACAACGATCGAATAGTTTTCACGAAACTTGCCAGCAGGAAGTAAAGCAAGGAGTAATATGTTTATTATATCAGAATTTATGTACACAAAAATTGCTACACGTACCTCAACAGTCGAATGTGTCTCTGAATGCATTCGCGAATATCGTGATAATCCTTTGCAGAGGAATGGAAATCTATTTCCAAACTGTCAATCACCTGCAGATGCTGCAATCGGTATCTGAAAATAAATTTTTTATTAATCTCGATCATTTTGTGAACAATCGTGGGAGTCATACCCGATTGTAGCACATATTCCGCAGGCGTGCTGAATGAATGTAATGAATAACGCATCGCCGGCAACTAATCCCGTTACGAATATGGACGTTGCTAGGCAACTGTGCAACAATATCGGATAATAATATTCTTCGTGATCGACATAGTATTCAACATTATGTGGCAATGGACGCGGTTCCGACATGTTTCCGATGCGCAACAATAATCGTGGCGCAACTGGCAGGCCGAGAAACAAAATCATTGCCGAGTAAAGGAAACCTAACGAAGTAGATGAGAGCAATATGTAGATGATACATCGAAAGGTCATTTTTCGTATTGCGAAATTCGAACAGTAAGGTGGAGTGGGGTAAAACCGACCCATAAATTGTAAATATTTCTTTTAACTGATGTATTTTCTATCCATTCCACTACCTAATAATCTTAGTGTTTTTATTTAGCGCATGGTTTATTCTTTATGTTGCATTAAATTGGATTAAAAATATCTTCTGAAACTTATGATTTTCTTAATAAATTAAAAACTGTGCTGCTAGGGAGGACTTACCCCGGAAGTGGGACAAAACCGCTCAAACTGTTTAAAAATGATTGAATCTTATATCCTAATATTATGGGGCAAAACCGGAATAATTATTAGTAATACGAACTTTGTCGAACGAGTTAAACAGGGCAATCACAGAACACATGGAGGTCACCCATGTTGAATAATATCCAAACCATTGAATACTAACCAAAGGAAGATTTCTACCTTACAGTTGGTACAATGCAACGTATATTCGAATAAATAAGGGCCTAATGCGGATTTGCACCGTGTACGGATTTACCCCACTGCACCTTGCAATGTTTCGTAGCGTTTCCTAAACAATTATGCTGACCTGCATAGAGTTGCGAATATTTCTTGCCATCGTGAGCGTATTTGCGCAGAATGTTGACCTCTTCCTCCGCTTTCAACAGTATCCAATCAGTTCTCATCTCGTTGAGGAGGATTTTTATCTGGAGCAAAAGGTTTGCTCCAGACGTAAACGCTAGTCAAGTTTAGATTTTCAACCGATTAATTGCACGAATTTACCCTCACGTACCTGATTCATTTTTATAGTGTAAGTGACAATCTTTACGACTGCCACCATGTCGGCGATTATCGGTGGTATACTTTCGAACAGCAAGTCTGTATCCAAATACGAATTAAATACGCAGCAGAACTGTGTAATCGAGCAAATAACAGTAACGATTAGGTCATACTTTAGAGAATTATAATCATAAAAAAGATTGTCCTAATCAGAAGTGATAATTATACCTTTGCCGCAAGCTGAGTCATACTAATTACTGTGATGGTTACGAACGTTGTAAGCCTCACTTTTGGGTTGACGAACGGCCATTGTCCGATCGTGGAGAGAAAAACTTTATTAAGCCTATACTCGGGAGCATCGAAAATATCCATCGCTCTCGCAAATAATTCTCATTAACGAGCTACTTCCGACAAGCCATTCGATCTGTTCACCTTTGATTACGTCTTCCAATTAATCCGTCTCCCGACGCTTTATTGACACGCTTAACGCTATCGCATTTACAATAGCATGATTACAAAATCCCGATCGCCAATGGACGCGAGTCACTCTATATCGATATATCGTTTCCGCGTACGATACCTCCCCTCCGGGCGTCAATCCTTCGCCAAGATAAAGTTTTACACTTTATTTAGCGAATGAGGGTGAAGCACTGACAACGTGTAACCTGCTATGTACAGTCTGCTATTCTTACGACACAACGTGAACGCACGGCAAACGTTTCCTCTCATTGTACCGTTGCTGATGATAAATTAAAGGGAAGATTGGAAGCTTTTACCGCCATTGTCCCAGGCGAACGACAATTTGCTCGAATTATATCGAAGTCTTGCATGCCGGTTGCGGCGTACGCATCGATTAATTTTGTAGCCCGACTGCCATTGTTTTCAGCAATTACGAACGGTGTAAGGAAGAGAGGAAAATAGCTAACTGCGTAATCGACACGCGACTGTCGTCGGTGTCTTCGCAAGTTACCTTCTGCGAGAAGCTCTGAACTCCCCATTGTCAAGTTGATTGCCTCTAATTGTCGGCTGGACAAATTGTGAACGGGCTCCTCGTCTAAAGACTACGATTTACTAGTTTGTAGTACCTTGATTTTTACTTGGTTCGATTCTCGGTACAATTTAACGTAACTCGTACATGATAGCGCGATCGGAATACCGAATGATCGGGTTGGGTCGAGAGTGACCCGGTCACTGCATCGAACGGAGAACTGTGAAGTATGACATCGAGGTACGGACGATCTGCATGGAAAAAGTATGACCCATTATGGCAGATAACATTTATGACTGCTTGGCATAATTAATTTTTTTTTTAGTATCCTTACATACCGTACCAAACATTTGCATTGACATGATGAACATTTTGCCAGCCGTAAGCGTGCACGGAGTATGCGTTCGCATAATCATAAAGTTTAACAGTTTTCTTGTCCTAAATGATGTCAGATACCATGATGAATTAATTCTGTAAAAATACGAAAACACTTATTTTTTATTTTAAAACGCTATTGCAATGATCGAATAATCTGAACGTACGGCTCATTTCCTGCTTCGATAAAAGTAATCAAAGGCGTAGAAATATATATACAGTTTTACACTCACAAATTCTCCCGTATGCGAGAACTATGATTCAACAACCGCTGCGCTTGCACGATCTCGAAGAAAAGATGAAATATCTGTCCGTAAGTAACAACCATGTGCCTGAACAGCGTTTGCGGGTTGTCTAAACTCATCACTGCCTAAATACAACAGATTGCACCCCGATAAACAACAGATCCAATATTTGCAAACTAACTCGTAAGTACGCTTGGCTTTGCGGAACAGAAACGTACGTGAACACCGGCCACACTCATGAGCATGACGTTTATTCCTGCATGCAAGAAGAAACATATGTTGTACGATGACTCCATAACGCTCGTAAACCTTATTGAAGAACCACATATCGATTCAGAGAACAATATGAAAAGACGCGTAATCAAGATTAACATTATGCATTTGCAAAACATATTCACTTTGCATGCATTCCCTTTTACCCCCTTACGTCAATAACCGCCTACCCGGGTTAGGAACCTTAGGTCGAAAACGTTTCTGGTTTCAGCCATAAAGAAGAAAAATATGTTAATATATAGTTCTTCTTAGTTAATATAAGTTCAAAACGTTTCTGGTTTCTGCCCTCAAAAAAAAATATGGAAAAGACAATTTGCTTCAGGATGGTGAAATTCGCGAGGATCTGAGAGGTCCAAAAAAGATTTTAATTCGAAGGAAAAATTGTTCACAAAATGTATTAGGGTGGCTGCGCGGGAACCCGGTTATTGACATAAGGTGTAATCCTACCAACCTCAGCACACGAATGTGCCTCCGGATGCACACGCAGACGTTCTCGTACGGCTTGTCGTCTTTCGGCAACGGGGACAGATTTATCGCCAGTCTCTTATCGTCCATTAAATGTTCCAGCCGGTATCTGAGATAATTTCGTTTTCTTCGTGAATACGGTAATTCTTCGCACGAACGAAACTGTTTGGCCCGTACCCGATCGTGGAAAGCATTCCGCACGCGTGATGAACGAAAAGGATGAACATGGTGTCCGTCGCGATCATAATCGTCACGCAGATGAGAATGGTAAGGTATCCGTGCACCAACGCCGGATAGTAAATTAGGTCGATATCCACGAAATATTCGACGTTGTGCGGCAAAGGTCGTGCGTCAGTTGCGTTTGCCGTTCCAAGAATTTGGGGAGCGAACGGCATCACCATGAAGAACGTCATGGCGCAGTAGAGGAAATCTGTCAATGACAGAAAATTATTACGCACAAACTTGTCATTGTTTGCGTAAAAATCTTACACATCAGTATTTTGGCAGACTTTTTGCCACGCTCGGCGAATTCACACATTCTTCTCACGTCTTCGTCCGTCGTCAGAATCTTCCAATCTTCTCTCACGTGATCTAAGAGCGTCCTAAACTAAGGATACATGCTTTATTTGATAATAATGTTAAGCTCATATGTGGAGTTAACAGGTGTTACCGTACCTTGTCTATATTTACAACGTGCACAATGATTTTGATAAGGGCTATAAGATCTATCATGAGAGGCGTTAAGCTGTCGAAAAATAAATGTACGTCCTTGTAAGTCGTTGCAATTCCGCATATCTGTTCGTTAGGGAAAATTGTCGATAAGTACATGAATCGAATAGATCAGGCAAAAGCATAACCGACTAAATGTTTTTCAATTCACAACATTTTCTCATGTTTACTCGTACGCCATACGTACATACCTTTGATATGACTTGAGTCCCAAGAATCAGAATACATGAAAATGTGACTGGACCGTTCCAAGCTTTGGAACAATATGGCCATCGTCCAATAGATATTAAAAGAACTTTATTCATTTTGTAATACTGATTATCGAACAAGTCCGTCATATCTGGAAAACCTGCTAGCTTTTAACAAGACTTTTCGTTTGCTTTCTTTCCTCACCGTGTCTACGTTTACTATTGAGGATCACTTTCATGTTAAAGGTCGTTCAATACACATCGTCATCGACTACGGATAATCAATATCGCAGATTACAATAATCACATTCATCATTACTGTGTACTTCGTGTGTATAATTCGTACGTTAGAACGTATGAGATTAAGTCAAACGTAAACCGAACATTGTATCGTACAGTTGTGCCGTAATGCACGTTATTCTGTATATTTTTTCTAGTCGGAAAACAGAATATCGGTGTAAACAGTATCAATTTTAATTCCACAAGGTGTATTATACAGTTTATAATGATAGAAAGTAAAAAACCTACAAATCATGCGCTAATCAGAGTTCGTGCGTTCGTTTGACAGGACGTGAACTAATGGATGCTATCGAACTGAGAATACATCGTGCTTGCATTGTTTCAAAGCAAGTTCAGAGAAGAAGACATAATACCATCCAAAGAATGGAAATTAGAGAAAATATTTCTGTTTGACTAATTCTCGACACGTCAAGGTTTTCTAAAGTTCAATGATAAATAGACAGGTACTACCGAAAATCTGCTTCTGTACATACGACTGGTAAGTCGTACAAAATCCTTCATCCTTTCACTTAACTGTACACTAAATCCAACTCCGTCAAGTGCCTGCACGATTTCAACTCCGCTCGTATCTTTGAAATTTTGTCCAACCTTTAGTGCACGTGCAGAAAATCGAGGCACATGGGGTGACCACTACGACATTCGTTCATTAACCATTCCCTTTCGGTAGCATTCAACATGGAAGATAATGATGACATATTTGCATGTCTGATTCTCTTCTTCGTCAGGAACAGATATCGGGGTCCGTTCCTTTTCGCGGAAAATGGAAAGACTCAGTAATATGATTGATTCCATCCTTTGCCCAACGTACTTTAGTAGTGTAATACTCATGCCAAAACGGCGATGTTACATCAAAGAGAAAAGTGGATACCGCTTATAATTTCTAAAAAAATGCGAAGTAAGTGTATAATGGTACAAAGCAAAACAAACACAAAATACGTGTAAAGACACTCTTATTATTTTGAGGTACACTCGTTTCTCATTACAAAGTTGACTCCATTTTTCCCATAGTTAATTAAGAATTCTCTTCTGTTGCGCACCTCTTGTTCTTTGTACAACTGTAGAGCTGCAATTTGTGTAAGTGATGAATCTGCTTCTCTTATAGTGTTAGCGATTGAGTAGATCCGATGGATATCACAGTATCAAGAAACAAATGTCAGTACCAAAAATTTTGCAAAATCGCTCTAGACTACAACTGTGTATTTGTGTGCAAACAAATAATTTATTTAATCTGTGCATCAGAAAGAGAATTATAAATGTTATTTAGCTTGTAGACATTAGTTGGATACGATCTGAATTCAAAGTGAAATTGTTTGGAAATTCTAATTGGACTCAATCTGACTCGTTTGTCAGTTGCTAGTACTCAGTGACTCATCCATGGAATATTTTAAATTGTCCAAGCATTTACAATCATCTCATTTGGTAAAGGTATAGAAAGGGGTACTCATCACCAATTTGCATGAAACTCAGCAGAAACATCAATTTTTGCATAAAAATAAGATCTGTAAAAGCCATCACCAAAAGCGCAGACATTAGTGCGCATGCGCAGATGTCGTTCGTGCTGTCGGTATGGCAGGTTTTATAACTAAACTTTAACGCTTAATAACTTTTTAATTAGACGAGTCCGCGGTTTTTAGCTTTTACAGATCTTATTTTTATGCAAAAATTGATGTTTCTGCAAAGTGTCATGCAAATCGGTGAGGAGTACCCCTTTCTATACATTTACCAATTATTTCTCTGTGCAGTAAATACCGCGGTCCACTGATTTTCTGTAATAAAAATGTGTCGTTTTGCCATTCATATAATACTGATTTTTATTCCGACGTGACAACAAAATACGTATAGCTAAAAACTTGCATCATAACATTTATTCTCGTACCTTTCCTCATAGTGTTGACATAACATAACCAAATAAAATTTTGTGAGCCGTTGTTGCAAGTGTCACTGAAATATTTTAAAATGTCACTGAGCGGGAAGAGAAAATTGACCCAAGATGATTTGCGAAAGGCGATGAACGAGCACAAGAAAAAGGCCGGATTAATTAAGAGGATAGAGTCGCCACTAGCAAAATATCCTTTCCTTATAAATAGTTATTACTAAGGTTATGTCACTAAATGTCACCACAAAGTGCACTGTATTTTACAACAATGCATTCCTCTTTTTTTATGCTATCCGATCATTGAATATCAAATTTTATATTAAATAGTATATACAATTTTATACATCCATCATATTGTTTGAAAATTTAATCTCAGAACATTTTGATTATCCTTTGTTACCATTAAACAGATTTATATTAATTCTTTATTATCTTGAGAATATAAATACTGGTTTGTATGATATTCCTTGACCACAATAAACACATATTCAGATTCAGGACAACTTATGTGCATTTTATGCAAATCTATTGTGCGCAGTGAAGCAATATGGCCAGTACACTTAAATTCGAAAAATCATAAAGATAACATAGAACTGGCAAAAAAGACAAAGTTAGATCCAGATCAAATGCCAAAAGTTACTGCTACAACTTTCAAAAGACCAGCGTCTCCTGCACAAGAAATTAGTACTAACAAAAAAATTAAAGGAATATTAAAGAATCCACTGCATCCTTCAAAGCATGAGGAGCAAGGTTTACCAGCAGATTTCTTTGATAAATCTGTAAAACAATCCAAAAAAAGTGATGGTCTTTCATTGGCTGTTGAACCCAGTGCGCAAAACTCTGAAAACAGTAAAGATCACCCAGGTACCGTTGAAGTAAATCAAATCGAGGTAGAAGATGTAGAAGCTGTAAAAGATAAGCAAAAGGATGCGGGACACACTGTACTGCCAGAAGGATTTTTTGATGATCCAATTCTGGATGCTAAAGTAAGATAGTAAAATAGTGGTTGCAGCAGATAGAACTGTAAACTGGTATTAGAATTACCATATGAATTGAGATTTACTGATTCGTTCAATTGTGCTTTCCAAAATAGGTACGCAATGTTGAATACAAAGACCCTATAGAGGAGGAATGGGAGAAATTTCAAAAAGAGATTAAAGAAGAAACTGCACAATCTGCACAAATTATAGCTGATGACCAGGAAGAAGCAACAACAGAAAGACAGATAGATGAGATTGAAGAACAAATAAGACATTGGTCCAGGTACACAAACAACAATTTTATTCAGATCTTTGTCATATATAACCGTTGATGAATCCTTTACATGTGTGTATATTAACTACAGTGTTATAAAGGTTTGAATTGTATTTTAACCTTTGCATTATTGAACAGAGTTATGGATTTAGTAAAACGGAAGGAACAAGTTCAGGCGACAGATAAAAAGCAGGATAGTGTTGACGATGATGTTTCTAGCGGAGATGAGGCCGATTTTGATGAATTTCTTGACTGGCGAGCAAAGAATTCATATAAATAAACTATTTTTATAGCTAATGTATTTATTTGTACATATTAAAGTGCAAAATTAACCCACCTTGTTCCTTGTCCTTCAACGTACGTCATCACAGAGTCGTTAATATCGCCCATTACATCACGTATTCGATTATGTGAATCATACCTCCACGCCTCACTTTAAATTCTAAAGATACAAGAAGAAAACTGTTTATAACACGGGGGAATAAAATGAGAACAATTATGTACAGTGTATTAAGGTTTTATTAAAATTAATTCAAAGAGTTAGAATATAATCAAGTTTCAAGTACAATTGGTATAGATAATTCATTATTTGTCGTAAGCTATAATATGAAATATATGATATAAAGACAAGGTAGGCTAAGCCACTAGTAAAGTAGTACAGATAATACAGTATAGATCAATACTTTTTTTTTCCCTTTTTAACGATATCCACTTTCATTACATACGGTGTTTTATAAAATATTGAAGATTGGAAAAAGAGAGACTCGCGTTTATTACCCGCACCCATCCACGCTGTGTGTCTATATACGCATTGAGTTACTCATATAGATATATATTCCCGCCGGTCTCGCAAGATATCTCACGTAAATTAAAATACCCTTGTCTTTTGTTTCGAATCTGTAAATGTTCGTTCGCTATCTAAAAACCTGTCGCTACGGTAGTATTCTTAAAGGCTATCGGTGTAGCGCGCAATTATAATATAATCATGAATCATTGTCGCGCAGACAGATGAAAGCAAACTGTCCCACGACTGTATTACATGTATATATCATTAGAGATGTGTTATGTGCGATTACGTGTATTATTAAAAATACGTAGCCTAGTATATGATCACAATACGTCATGAGTATTGCCGACGGTGTTTGCCGACTATGAATTATAAATATATGTCCATCGTGTGGAACAATCGAAGAGACCGAAACGAAACGAACTAAGCGCGGAACGTGACCAAGGAGGGATACCATTTTTTTAATCATAGCAAATTGCGGAAAGCCTTGACGCACGTATACACACATATATTTATATATATACGCCGCTATCGAGTTCTCAAAAAGCAAATAGTTTCATTAGTCGGTAGAACTGGGCAAACTTTGAACGCTACATTTTAAATATAAGAGGAAAGTAACGCCCACCGACGTACGCCTCTGTTACGTGTATTATGGCTACAGTTACGTGATAGCACGAAGATTTCATTTTCATTCCGGTGCAATTGGGAGTAATTACCGTGTGTCAATATGCGCCGCGTTACTTTACTCTGACGGGGCAATCGGTTTATGAAGCTACGTTAAATTAAATCGTTTCTCTTACGGCCCAATTGGCGTAGAGTTCACATCACTGGGATTGTTCAGTTCTCAGACATGGCATAGCATGGCAGACCGTGCCATCGTACGTATCGTACTCGATTTAGTCGCAAAGTTCCCACAATCCGTTCGTCGCGCCCGCAAAGATTCGAGAATTTGCTCGGCATCGCCCGCCTCGTAAACATCGTAATAAACGTTACGTCGTTGTCATTCGGAGTGTTCAAATCTGTTAAGCGCTGTAGTACACGATTTACACGAAAAATTATTGCCAAAGACGAATGGATCGATGTCGTCTATAAAGCAAAACGGCGCTAAGGTGCCGACATTGTGATGCAAGGTGTTGGTCGATTGGACATGTTTTCTTTTTTTTTTCTTTTTCAATATTCCACCATTTATCGCTCGGCATACGTTCGTATACCACGTATAAACATGAATTGTCGTGAGTCGTCGTGAATTGTCTTAATGCGATAGTACATAGCGTCTCCGGATTTACAGATAGCGATTAGAAAGTCGTCTTCCAAAATACTTAATAATTAGGTGAGCACCGCGGGCATGAATGATGGTCCAAACACTTCCCCATATCCGAACCATCCTGTCAGTCCCGCGGGACTCTCGAGTCGCTGTCGCCGTTGAAAAATTCGCAATTCGATAGGTTCCCCAACTCGCGTCATCCATTACTTCCTACTTACAGGCCCTAGACAATAACGATCGAAGCAGGCTTCTGGTGGCGATCATATCTCCGCCTCAAATATATTCATCTACGATGCATTCTACGCGTGTTTACGAGATAGTGTTTCAACCGTTGTACCGTTGTCATTAAACAAACCTGACTCGCAGCCTATGTGTTTACTTGTCCTATCGGCCGGTCAACTACGTTGGCCGACGGTCCTTAGTTAAACGAACGTCTCGAGACGCGATAAAGTGCGACGAAAATACACCTAGACCGTAGTAGAATTTTCGCCGTACGAAGATGCCCGCAAAAAATGGCCGGCGACATATTCGGGAATAAATCGCCTCACCTACTCACAACATTCTGATCCCATTATATAGCGTTCGCAAAAGCTTACAGTGTAGAAAAGTACATCGGTATGAAAGTTTACGGTTTCACGTTAGGAAATACATAGGAAATTGAAAACGCAAGTGATCGAAAGACGGCCGTGTTTCGAGTGTGACTACTGAAAATTGCCCGCTCCGTCCTCTCATATCCGCGGGTACGCCGTCAATTTAAGTAAATCTATCCGAAAATAATCGAATACTGGCAAAAATTGCTGTCGCATTACTATTTAGACTGCATTCAACCTTGCCGTAATACACCGTCTACGGAACCGATAACAGGGTTACAAGCTTAAACGTAGAAGAAATGGACGAATGTTGACTATATCGACTTCCCAGTATGTGAGATTATCGTAATAATTGTATTAATCGTAATCGTAATCGTTATTATCCTTATTACCAATTACTCTCACCGAAGAGTAAAACTTCATTGGAAAAGGCTCGTAGAATGTGCGAGAAACTTTTTTTAACGGTTCGCTTAATAGTGTAGAGACAAAAGTGAGCGAGTCCGAGTGAGGAAGAAGAGGCACTCTGCTTATTCTACTTCGTTCCTCTTTCATCGCGCTTCCTTTCAGTTAGGGCGGAGAAACTTCAATGTCGCGAGCTTCCTCGCCGCTTTTTTGCGCGCACAATTTACCTAGCCGCGCCCATGCGCACGCGCATACCAAGAACATTGTACAAGACGTATGTCCGTAGAGTGTATAATCAGTGTTTACTTATATATATATATATGTATATATATAGTTACTTCAGCGCGTTACCCCTGTGAATAATTTATACTACGAAAACCTGGCGTTAACACACTCTAAGCATCGTTACTTTCTAGCGAGACTTTCTAAAGCTTTGAGACACAGCTGAATTACTTTCCGTCCTCTTCGTTGATCGAGGATCTACAAGTTAAGTTTACCTCTTTTCTTGCTTCTTATTGTGATCAACAAAAAACGAGCGTCATGGCCGCCGTCTGTCGCGAGACATTCGGCAGACGTTGAAATACGTCACGGCCGATGAACTTCGATAGACTCGAACGCGTGCACGATCTTATATACAGTTACATTAGGTATTACATCTAGTCAAGTCGCAGCGGTGGCATCCAACCCCGAAACAGAAACCTTCCCCCAATTTCGTTTCGAGACTGGACAGATCGTACGACCCTCTCGGCTTACATATTACGTTATGATAAACGAGAAAGCATATAATCGCATTCACATAGTGCACGTCGGTGCATCGACTCCATGAAATCTCTATCTGCTCCCTTAACTGAATCTCGAGTGTTTTAACAAATATCACGAAGGATCTTGATAATGCGTGATGCATCCTCCCCTCTTAGCGCGGTGTTCGACGAAGGAAGGTGCCAGTTTACGTAAACAGCATCGTGGTGCAGAGATCAATTAGGTGCGGGACCGAAGTGTCAAGGCGAGTTTTCTTTGCGCACGTATCGTGATTGTTAGCCACAATTCTCAACGTTAAGTATCATAATATGGCGCTTACGGATCACAGAGTGGACATAGTCACTACTACAGGCGCTGCATATAGTTGTCTATTCAGTAGTGCAATAGCATGTCGAAGCATTGTCAATTGTGTTACATGTGAGCACGTATGCCGTCACGCGTGGGCAGTACGCTTATAACGCGGACATACGTGCACTTATTCTCGTATATAAGTACTCGTTTACCTTTATTCGATTAATAATTTTTTTTGTTCGTTTAAGTGTAGATGCTATACATACGCGATAGCGCAGGCACTAAATTGCTGAGATACAATCGTACTGGACTATCGGTATTTTCCCTATATGTTTTTCTGCTCACTTTAAAGTCTAACATTAAAAGTCGTTTAAATTCGAAATATGATTCTGCGGCGTAGACGTTTTACACGTAAGCATATTCTCTCTCCCTTTCATCTTGCGATGTAATTACCATTCCATTTTTTTTCTATAATTCGATTAGGTTTCATCTTGCACGGAATAAAATATATATAATCTATTTTTATATTTACATATATATGTATATGTATGTATGTAGTTATTACAAACGTGTGAGAGGCTTTTGGTCGTTCTAAATGCAGCGAGAACTCTCGAGAATAATGGCCGAAAATGATAATTGTCGTTACGTCTATCCTCCTTTTTTTGGCTTCAACTCTTATTAGAGGTCGATCGTGAAATCGCTACAGGATGTTTCAGCGTTGCTCCTTACATCGAGATTTCGAAGTAATTCCCCGATAAGAATTTCACAGCGGCTTCAAGCTCTCGTCCTTTTTGCGGAGGGAGCGATACTAGAATGTGTAGACTTTACGAACCGTATGATTATAATGTACTTTTATCTAGCGGCGCAATTACTATGTGTTGCTATCTTAGAACGCATAACATCATTTACGTACTTCCGGGATGTTTCAAACACTTTCATCTGGTCCCTTTCGTGTTTGGCTTTCGTAAACCAATCGAATTGTCGCTTCAAATTCGATGTGAATCGCTGGCCTTGCCATATGGTTCCTATCGTCGTAATCATCATGAATATCGAAAGTCGAGCAAGTCTAAAGAAGATGGCTATATATGGCATAGGATCTCTGACGGATCCGTCGAGAGAGTCTAATGATTCAGTCCCTACATATCTTGAACAGGTTCATTTTCGAAGTCGCAACGAAGTAAGCAGCATACAAGCGAGGTTGGCGAATGTTCTCGAACCGAAACCGTGATTGCGTTCACTTAAATGATTGCCGTTTTGTCGTTTTATAAAATATGATATTTTTTTTTGGTAGAAGAATTGTCATGCAATTGTATCCAATCGTGAGCGTGGATCGTATTGTCCGATTAACCCAGCCGGATTGGAATAAAATTAGTAATTCTCGAATACAGTCCGCGTGTAAACTCGAAAGACGTGTGACGTCACATTCCGTCAGGCTGCCCAGCGGCAAACGTTTGACAGAGGTCGCGAGCACACTCTGGAGGGTCGATTTGATTGTGGATCCGTGCAACCTGATCGATATCTAGGCTCGAGATTTTTCCGATACACACTTCCGACGCCAAGTCGATCGTAGCTTGCGATTAAATATTGAACGAAACCGGATCGACGAGGATCTATATAGGCGGCAAACGTGTCGGGATCGACAGAAAGAAAGTTTTCTCGTAGACCTAAGCATTTTAATGGCATGGCAATTGAACCTGTCAAACAATGTCGCAGTCTTCAGTATCGGAATGGCCAGTTATTTTTATTTTTTTTTGCGCGCGCGCGGCAACGAAGTTTCCAGATTTCGCGCGGATGATAAAAGAGGCGAGCATGCTAATGGATCGGATCGCGAGCCGAAACGGGCATCGATCGATCTACGCTTTGGCTTCGAGAATTTCCACCGTGACATTTTCCTGGACCGGGTCTGCTACATTGTTTGGCTGATTTGGAGGAGACTTGTTAGACTTGGTTGATACCGCCGATGCGTTCCCGCTGCTGCCGCGACTTCCGCGTCTTGATCCCGTTCGTGAACCTGGCAACAGGAATTTTCTTGCTAAAGTATCGCGTGCTTTGCCGTGACGGTTCACCCACACATGAAAAGCCAGAATGCAAAGTTTAAGCATGAAGACCTGCGCAAGAGAATGCCTTATGTTTGTTACAGAATATTAGACGAGCGCGTACGCGCGGGTAAGATTTGACTGCGATCTGTCAATATATTTTCCAATTTTTTGCCCGCATAATCTGACAGAGACTCGCAGCAAATCGACGCGCGCGTATGCATAGAAGATTTATATAGTAAGTTGAGGTAGTAGCTTTGTTAAAAGACTCATGCCTATCGTACATCGCAGAGACGAGTTCGTAATTGCAACGAAAGAAACACTTAATTGTGAACTTTACAATTGAGATGAGACGATCGCGTGACGTAATCTCGATTTATGCGCAGGTCTGTCACGAAACTTAATTTCTTCTCTATGCGAAAAAGCTAATTTTAATTCTGCGCGTAAACGTAATCAAGATGTTCATCGTCATTTATTTTTCTTGATAATTTTGAAGCATTGCATGGACTTGTACTGACAGATGGTAAGTTACCAATTTTGACACAGTTTTCGCTCATACGTTTACGTGTGACACTACTTCTACTCTAACTGTACTAAGATCGCGTCAAAATAGAAAAATATATTGCACAGTAAGAAGAGGTGAAGTACTTTCTTCTAATACTCTTCTTCTGTCCAGTGGTTCTTTCACTACGAACTGTATGCTACTAACTTACTTTAACTTAAGTGACAGTGTCAAAGTGAATGCACAACAGCAGTCATTTTACTACAGCAAGCAACTATGATCACGAAACCTTAAACACTATCAGTAAAGGAAACTTTCGTCTTAACTGAAATTCGTAAAATCTACAGTCTCATAATTCTCATATGTACCAAAGAAGGCAGTTTATCGTACCGTCATTTGCACAAAAAATGCGTTTCTCACTTGGGTGTACGTGTAAGTGTTTATGTGGCTTGTGTGTCTGTCGGAAGAGAAGTAGAGGAGAGAAGAGTATATCGCTGTTATTTACCCTCTTTGGCGTGCATATAAACGCATGCGTATAACTCTGTAGAACTCTGCTTTTAACAGACGATCCCGAAAGGAGCTTTCTCTACGTAGAACAAGAGATAGACGAATGAAGATAGATAGATAGTCACCTACGGTAGTACGGGTACTCGTATTGTTACAACGAGTACGGAGTATTCCGCCGAAATCAACGCGCTCGCGTGTCCCCTGACGTTGACCAATTAATTGACATCAACTTTACTGTACGAGAACGACAACTTTTTAGCTGTCACAAGCTCTCTAGCTTGAAAAACTTTACGAGACCATCTGAACAATTTTGTTCTCATACGTCATACGATGCAACAACTGCGTCAGACTCTGATATAAAGGACATAGCCAAATAGGATGATCAAAGTGCCCATAAACCGATTGAAAATCCGACGTCGTTTCTACGTCGTATTTTACATTATTTTACAGTATGTTACGTCACTTTACGTTATTATATCTTATTATTATGGATTATTTACATTATTTTCAGGATTTTAATATGCTTAGGAGCATTTTAGCTCCCATTTAATACGTGTTTGACTGGCTATCTTTATAATACGACATTGGGCGATCAAGAAAGGCTATCTTGATGTAAATTACACCTGGTTAAGGACAGTAGAACCATTCCAATGGCTTTTATGGGTTTTGCCTCGAAAAGGACCCATGTTAGCTCAAGTTTGAAGCATGTTTGACGGGCTTATGCTTATAATATGACATTGAGCGACCAATGGAGGGTACTATGATATGATAGAGCAGTCAAAATACTTTAAAAAAAATGGTGGGGATAATAATGAGAGATGCAAACAATGCATTTTACTCTTTCCCATCGCCCACGGTCGACATACAACAGTAAAATTCACACAAATGGTTCTTTTCTTCCAAGCTATCGAATGGCTCATTCGGAATTTCAATCGGTTTAGGCGCACTTTTGACCATCGTATTCGGCTATGCCCCGTTTCCTTTCCTGTAAGCCCCATATCGTCCCGACACCATTCACAATTCTCCGTTCCTCATCGAACGAAACTATTTCGTACTAAATCCCGGGACACGTACGCGAACCACCCCACGCGCCTACTACTCTATCAATGTATGGGTTTAAGGAACGTCATTAGTCCGCTCGAATAGCGGCCAAGTGTGGCTCGGCAAACAAACGTCGGCATATCAAAGGCAAACGTGTACTTTGGAAGTCGTAATGACCGTTTCGTATTCTTTCCATCCCCCCCCTGGTGGCCCCGGAGCGCATTTCTGCGTTAAGTGCCAACTTCCCGACACACACCCTTCCCTCCCTCTTTAAGAACACACATCTCTCTGATGTCGACGGACACGCCGTACTTTTAGCATAGACAAAGAACTTGTAGAGAGAGAGAGAGAGAGACAGAGAAAGATAGAGAGATAGAGACAGAGACTCTGCTGCTCTATTTAACAGGGTGGGGGGGGGTTCAAGAAGAGGATACTGCGGGGGGTTGAGGGCCGAACTTTGGATAACAAGTTGCTTGCTTAGTAAGTGAATGAATAAAAACCCGTACGGCTCACTCTGTGCTGAGAGTGCTGAGAGTGTTTCGCACCTTGCGAGGCGTTCGGCGAATGCGCGCGCAACGAGACCATCGAGGGCTGCCTCGAAGGACATCGTACACTTGCCCTAGATCCGCGCCGTTCCGGTGCATGCAGAAGCTTGTTCTCCCTCAGCAGCGAGACGTTCATCAGGCGCGCGTTCGGCGTGTTGAAGATCGTTCGATTCTCGCGCCAGCGAGCCCTGCGACGGACAAAAGTGTCGTTAGATACTGGATAGGGTTCGAATTATGTCTTCTACTCTGGATGCGCTGATGGGGTACACTAGACATCGATCGCAGATCGTTAGGCGGCCAGATGGTTCGAGTCGGTAATCACGATTCTGAAAGCGCCGCTTGTTATGCACAGTCGGCGGTAACTCCGGTAATCCTTGCACGGCCTCAAGGACGAGCGGGCTGGGAGCGTTTTCAAATGAATTTCGCTGGGGAAGTTAATGCCACTGTCGTGTACTGTCTTTCTCGGGACACGAGTTACGACTAATCCCGCCCGTGGCAGAGATCGGGGAACGGACAGTTACGGCGCTATTAATGCGCCCCGAATGAGGCCGGAAGTTTTTAAGCCGACGAAAATTAGAAGCTTCGAGCGGCTGTCGCGTTAATGACGCTTCGTAAGCGAGGTCTTAAGACTGGCGGCTCTTGTAACGGCGGGAGTTAACTTCGAAATTTGAGTACGCGATTCCTTTCTCGCGCTGCCGCGCTCTCTTACTTACGTGAGTTACGATAGATTGATATAAAACAGCTTACAGATCTGACCGAAGAAACGGATTGGAAGAGACTGAGATTGTTATGCGTTTGTCAAGCTCCGCGCGCAAAAATTTACAGCTTGAGGCGGTTGTCGAGTTAAAACGAGCGCTTCTTGTAACGGCGGGAGTTAAGTTCAAAAGAGTACGCGATTCCTTTCTCACGCTACGGCGTTCTCTTCTCGCGTAACTTACATATAACACGGCTTACAGAGCTGAACGAAGAAATGGATCGGAAGATAACACTAACATCGTCATGCTTTTGTCTAGCATAGAGTTCGACAAACGCCGGACTGTAAGACTTACTTGCTGAAGAGCCTAAGGACGACGCATATGATAATGAACATGAGGGCCATGCCGACAAGGACTCCGATCATTGCCGGGTCCACATAGCGAAGACTCGGCGGTGTCTTCACCTCGGCTGCAAAAACAATTTGTTGCAGTCCCGTCGAAATTGACAGCGGACCAATGTCCGTTAATCCGCTAATGGACACGGTTCGCGGAATGAGGACGACCGTTAACCCCTTAATGCACGGTTTCTTTCAAATACTAACCTGTCATAGCTTACAATCCTATGTAAATAATTTTGTTTATGATTTTTTTCCTTAGCTTCCACATTATTATTTTCAATTCTCAATTATATTCGAGTGTGAAAAATTATAGCGACATCAAATACAGCGCCGCTCGAATTATCTCGAGTGTGCACAGTTTGGCTTGGGTTAAGGTAATTCTTTGAACTGAAGGGAAGGAGCCGCGAGCAAGACGGAGTTAAATCGATCATGAATCAATGCATTCCGCGCACATCGCGCCGGAAACGGGAACTCCATTTGCCCGAGCATTTCCTCATTACACCGCGAACCGTATCTCGTTCCACGCTCCGGAACGAGAGGATTCTCATTAAAGTCTCGTCGACCCTCGATGACTGCATTTCAGCCCTCCCGGATGCTCCCCTCGGTCATCCCACGCCCCTCTTCCTCCCCCCTTACCGATGCACACGATGACACCGTCGGGCTGCGTCACCGGGATCTTCTCGAAGATGCAGATGCAACGGCCGTGCCGGCATTCGGTCTGACTCACGCGGGCCTCGCATTGCTCGTTGAAGAAGCAGGTCTCGTTCACGTTGGCGGCTGAAAGAAGGGTGACTTTACTTCTCTCGCCCGAGTCGGGCGAACAGAGCGTGAGATAAAGCGGAATTCACGCTAACGAATTTACTCCCTCTTTACCTTACTCCCTATTAACACATTACCGCGTAATGTATCATATATGGCACACAAATCATATTTCTAAAAAAATAGCTTCTATAATAATTATTTGGAGATATACGATAAGGAAATGCAGATGTAAATATTTTTCCAAGTAAAGAATAATTCAGGCGTTAATGGGTTAGGTATTAACTCATTACCGCGTACTGTGCCATGTATGGCACACAAATGATATATGTAAAAAAGTAGCTTCTACGATAATTATTTGGAGATATATGACAAGGAAATGCAAATGTAAATATTTTTCCAAGCAAAGAATAATTCAGGCATTAATGGGTTAAGTCGGAAAACACTGTCCGACGAAACAGCATTCTCTCTCCGCTTTTCCGCTCACAAAGCTCGAGAAGTTCAAAACCGAGAGTCCATTTCTCAGGATCCCGAACTTGCCAGGAGCTAGAGCCTAACCTCGCGTACCCCTAAATCATGACCAGCCTCCGAGTGTTCGAACTTAAGACGCGGGAGCAGCTCAGAGACTTCGCCGATCAGATTTTGCTGTTCAGGCTGACGTATTAAGGCGAGGTAAGATTGAGAGGAAGAGAGAGAGAGAGAGAGCGAGAGAGAGAGAGAGGGACTCGATCGGCCCTCCGGGAGAGATTTTTCTCGCCAAGCTAAAATTCCGTGGGCGTGCATCCCTGCATTATTGAGTCCCGGTCTCCGGCAGTTCTCTGGGCATATCTTTCGACCGGCCGGCTCTCGCCGTGCGCCTACGCCGGCCCAAAGCGGCAAACAAAAGGCGTCCATTGTCTCAGAGATATTGCCGATACGTCCGTTCAATTATCGTCCGATGCTCCGATGCCCTAGTCACGCCGCGTGCTGCCGTTGCTGCTCGCCGAACGTCATGATGCGGTTCGAGGCCAGTAATCGGCACGGTAAGCCTGATCAAAAGATTACCGCCGCGCGGAGCCGCACTTCGAGATATCGACTCGGGGGGCCGGTATCGCGCAATTAGAGGATGAGAAGGACGATGAGAGAGAGAGAGAGAGAGAGAGAGAGTCGGCTCTCTTGCTCGCGCGTGGGCGAGCTTTGAGAAGGAAGATGGAGGGGGAGGGGGGAGGGGGTAGTGGGCAGAAGAAGGAACGGAGAAAAATAGCGTCGGCGGAAGAACGGTGCGAGCCATGCTAGCCGGAATCGGAAGTATTTAAAGTTGAATGGCGTTGAGTAGCAGCTTTTTTTTTTCTACTCCCTAACTCTCTTTAAGTGTTCTTTCCTAATTAACCGGTTTGACCTACATGAACTGGCACGGTTGCGGACGGCTCGGCGGGAGGGCCGAGACGTGATTCGCGCGGAAACATGCTTGGAATGCGAATCAAGAATATGGTCGGCTCTCAGAGGTCGCGTAGAGGTGAAATTGTTAATTGTTTCTCGGCGCTGACGATCGCTTCGCTTGTTCGCGTTTGAGAGCCGATAGCGTGGGTGGATAGGGGAGGGGAGGTGAACATTGATGACTTACGGTGTCCACATTTGTCGATATGATTCGTTGCCTTGAATTCCTCTCTACAGTCGCACTTGCTCTTCTTTGGCTCGCAGTATGAGCCCGCGAAGCCGCACTCGCGATCCTCGTCGCATTCGTCGCCAAATTTCTTGCTTCCTCGCCCGGATAGGTCTGCAAAACGAAATAATGCGGGAAAAGTTGGGCAAACGTCGTTATGTACGCTTTCACAATACATTCGTCGATGCGTTGGCTTATATAAGGTAGAGTGGGATAAATCGGTACAGTGGGGTAAATCCGCACTGGGGCCTTATTTGTTCGAATATACGTTGCATTGTACCAACTGTAGGGTAGAAATCTTCCTTTGGTTATTAATCAATGGTTTGGATAGTATTTAATATAGGTGGTCCCGCCATGTATTCTGTGATTACCCCGTTTAACTCGTTCGACAAAGTTCGTATTACTAATAATAATTCCGGTTTTGCCCCGTAATATAAGGATATAACATTCAATCATTTTTAAACAGATTGCAAGTTTGCAAAATGATTGAATGTTACATCCTTACATTATGGGGCAAAACCGGACGCAAGATTTCAGTTTTGCTTCAGTTCCGGGGCAAGTACGCCCTAGCAGCACTGTTTTTAATTTATTAAGAAAATCATAAGCTTCGGAAGATATTTTTAATCCAAATTAATGCAACTCAAAGAATAAACCATACGCTAAATAAAAACACTAAGATTATTAGGTTTCAGTGGAATAGGTAGAAAATGCATCAGCCTAAAGTGAACTTTACAATTTCTGGGTCGGTTTCACCCCACTCCTTACGAACGAGCCACATGTGGCGAGCATGTACATGCATAGAACGCCGGAAGCGGATATCTTTGTAACGTGCGTCGAACGAGACTCATGACAAGTCGGCTTTTCGCGATCGAGAGCCACGGTCGGCGGGAACAAACGTTATTGAACGTCTCTTAACGCTGTAATGGCACGGGAACGATCATCCGTTTCTTCGGGCACAAAAGCGAAGGAGGCAATCTCTTTCTGCCCGGCGAGGGGGTCCGTTCTGATTACCGCATTGTGGGTGCATAATGGCCGTCCGCTCGTTTTCATACGATCGTATTCAAGGCGAAGGCAGGAGAGTCGAAGAGAGAGTGGCATGGAAAAAGGAAATAATCCGGGTAGAAAGGCAGCGTCAAAAGAGAGAGAGAAAGAGAGAGAGAGAGAGAGAGAGAGAGAAGGGAAGATAGAGATGGACGAAGGAAAAGTGAGAGTGCGACACTAAGGGCTCTCTCCTTATATGTCATGTGTCATGCATATGCCACGATGTTCGATTACGGACGCAACGACGAAGAAGGGAGGAACTCGGAGTCCCGGCGAACCGTTTCTCGAAGGAAATGTCGCCGATGTATTTTCGTTCCTCCCGCCCGTTATTTCCAGATTATCGGCAGACTCCGACGCTGTCAAAGGACAGTGTCTGGCTTCACTGCGATAATTGAGCGCTCAGCGGTTTATCGATCGCGTTAAAATAAGCCAGCTTATCGTGCTCGACGCCGTAAGTCCCGAAACGCCGCGAAATTGGAATTTCGTCAAGGGTCACAGCCCCTTTTTTTTTGTTCTCCATCCTCTATCGTTCAGGCCGCGCCCGCCCATTCATGAATAAAAATCTGTCCTTACAGTCGCCTACGTACCGGGTTCGCGTTACAGTATGCACTCACGTAAACGCCTTGTTTCCCATTATCTCCGCTAATTAAATCTGTCCCTTTTCCACCTACCCCCCTCCTCCTCTCTCCCTCCCACCTTTCTCTACCTCCTCCCACCCACCCTCCTGACTAACCCGACGCCGCTGGCAACGGCATTGGCGCGAGTGTGCGAGGCAGGTTAACGGAAAGCACGCAAAACCTCACCCCCCCCCCCCTTTGCGGTGTCATTGATCGCGCTCGACCATTCGTCCGAACGTAACTTTATCGACTGACTGGGCGAGGGTGGTTCGCGCATAATTACGCCCAGTTAAGAATCTGTCCCGATTGCGGGCCGACCTCAAAAACCGGCGCCGCCGTGATACCTGCGAGCCGATCCCGGCCCGCGAGCGGAACCGAACGACAGCGAAACTCGATTCCGCGAGTTCCTCGAGGTTCGGAGAAGGAACGCGAAGGAACGAATCTTGATTTCGAAAACGAAATCAATCTTTCAGGTGCGTTCACACCTTGCGATCGTCGCAGGTGCCGTTTGAGAGATGACACGCATGCAACTTCGACCCCGGCAGTGTTTATTGTCGGATCGCAAGGAGAGGGGGAGGAGGGGGGGTTGTTCGCGGCGACTGGATGACTCGAAGGAAAAATGGCGGTCTGCCTGGGTCAATCCACGCGTCAAAAGTGGGTCACTCCGGCATGGCACGTTGCCAATGCGTCTCACGTGCAAAATGTCCCACGCCCGCTGCAGTGTAAAGTTTACAACCACCTTCGAGACGGCACTTTTCGCCCTCCCCCCTCTCTCTCCGCAACTCACCCTACTGCTTTCTACCCCCTTCCCCCCTCTCCTTCCCCTCCTCCTCCCTCCACCTGCCGGAGCCGACCACTTCTTCGTGCAGTGCACCATGCGTATGACACGAATTTAACTGCCGTGCGCGCGCGCGCGCGACCGTTCGAAACGCTCGTCGAGAGTCGATTGGACGGGCAAGCGTTCGAGCTTGCCGGTTAACGGGGTTGTGTTTCGGTTCCAGGGGGTGGGGGGTGGGGGTGGGAGAGGCTTTAAAAACTGTAGAGCCGGAACGGTACTACTTTGACCGTGGGCGAAATTTTTCATGGAATTGGCTCGGACGTTGGCCGGCTCTCCGGGGTAAAAATACGCGGGCGAGCGCGAGAATTATAATGCACGGTATGGATCCCGCGGGTGCGATAGTTTGGCGAGGGGGTTGGTGGTTCGAGAATGTTAAAGAGGCTCTCCGATCGCATTATATCCGAGTCGGAGATTTACGGCACCTCCGTGAGGTCGGATGAGATGAGTCGGAATGGCCGTCGACGTCTTCGGGCTGTAGACTCTTGGCAGGATTATTCGGCATTAACGTGGAGCGCGTTGTGTATCCTTACGCAATTAAGAGGCAGGACGCGAAAGTCAAATACGTGCGCGAAGCAGCTAAGACGCGCCATGGCCGATATTCTGCTCTTCTACTCTTCTTTAAGATCTTTTATTAACATAGATATTTAAATCGACTCAAAGTGATAAAATAAGTTAGGCTAAGGCGTTTTTAGAAATGTAGGCAGGATAAGATAAATGTAAGGAGACAGGGAGTTTGTAAACCGGAATAAAACAAAAAAAAGCCATACTTATATATAGAATCGACTCAAAAGGCGCAAGATGAATATTAGAACATTCTATGAGCTTCAGTCGAGTCAAAATTCTCATATATTTATAGATCAGATATAAGTCAAAATAGGTATTAATCGATATGAGAGTTCGAACTGTCGTAAATGTTCGATGGCGGCAGCGGGCGCGAACGTTTGCGAATGAAATAATTGCTTGCCTCGGCCAACGCGCAAAAGTACGCTCTCACCGACACGGCGGAAAATGCGCGCGCGGAACAATAATATCCCGGCTGGAAATGAATTTCAATTTCGCTACACTCGCCCGGCCAAGGAGGCCAGTCGTTAAATGTTTTGGCGCACGGAATTCAGATTTTCCGTAGGCAACCAGCGCCTAAAACCCTCGCCGTTGGGGTCGTTACGAATTTATCCGAGGAGAGGGGAGGGTGGCGTTGGAGGGTGGAGGGGGTGGCGGGGTAATTCAATTTCCCCGGTTCGCTAAAAGCATCCGCGCAATCTGCCGACACTGACCGTCGATCAGGCCACTCCGCGTCGACAGCTTCGATGTTGAAGTGAAGGAAAACAAAAACATGAGTGACATAAAAGTTTAACACCTGCACGACTGTAGAAGAAACAATGCTCTGCGCGTACAGTAGAGTTCCGTAAAACATATAAGTACGTTCGCTATAGGAAATCGCGTTATACGGGACATTACCGGACCAATTTTTGCAAGTTCGAACGAAACAATTTTATGACGCAATTTCACAAAATTATCCATAAACTAATCCTTTCTTTGTACCTCTTATATGTTTAGATGTGTAGGTACGTGTATTATTACTTTATACGAAATCGCAATATACTGTTGCGCGTTATGCAGGATTTCGCTCTAAATACGTAAAGACTCTTCTTCCAACTCAATCTTGTCTGAAAAATGTAAACACTGACATATGAATCCTCGAACTGTCCACTACGAAGTTCAGCTGGGACCATTCAAACGAGTTTTACCTCCTGAAGTTCACCGAAAGGGTTGGTTCCGAACATTTCTTGGCCGTAAAAAAGAAAAGTCAACCGAAAGGCAGATTAACGCCGTAACTACGTTCCGATCGGTTCGATCAGCCCGCCAGCAATTTGAGCAGCGTTCCGCGCATCCGTGGGATCGATCCGCGGCGGCAGTTCGTTCTAATCGACAGTGAAAATGGTACGCCCCGAGCGTCGCCTATGAGAAGCCGGATAATTATGGTAATGGATCGGTGGCACGTATGCCGAGCGAAGCCGACTTGGGTGAAAGTACGGATATAAAGTTGCATGCCTAGATATCGTCGGCACCCACCGTTGACGCGACACGAAACCGACGCTGGGTCCGCACAGACCCGCGAGCGAAGCTTCTTCGAAAGTCCGTGGCACACGATAATCGAACCGAGACCGGAAAGCGCAAAGATAGCGAACGAAGGCGATGGGAGGGGGCGGGGCAGGAGAATGTAACTGATATTTCGAGAGCACGTCCCAACGATTGTTGTCCTCCTCTTTTTTTAATTCCGACAGATACGGAACAGTCGTCCGACGGGTATTAAGGTCATGTGTGCCCTTCCGCGCTGATATGAGACCGGCGGAAATCACTAAGCGGCTCCGACGGGACAGCGGAAAAATACTCGCCTATCAGCTTTCGTCAATTGCATGCTCATCTACCCCCCCCCCCCCCCCCATCCACCCCTCCACCTCCGCTCTCTGCCGCTGTTCTCCGTCGATCCCGTTCGACAGCGAAATAACCGATCGTAACGCTTGTCTCGATATCGCGAAGGATCAGGACTCGAGAAAGGTCGAAAAATTAATTTAGTCCCTCGAAAAATTCCGTCCTGTAGCGTCGCTGTTAAATTGGTCGACGCTTACTCGAGTTAATTAACGGAAAGAGGATAGAAGCGCGGTACAACTTTTTTAATGAACTCTCCTGCGTGCAGTTGAAAAAAGTGCGAGACAACAGGCGTCGGCGTCCTCTTTTTTTTTGTTTGCTGTCCGTGTAGTGCTTTCCGTTGACGGACCGGTCGCAGAACACTTTCGTGCATATCGCGTGTCGACGCGCGTGCGGCTTGCGGAGCCGAGTACCCTACGAGGAGGGTAACCTACGATGCCGAGGTAAATATTTCCCTCCCCGGTGGATTCTGCGTCCCGGAGGGCCATCAACGTCGCGTTACGAAATATCGTCTCATGCGCCGCGTCGTGTACGCTCACTCTAATGACTGTCCGTCGGGGCCGTGATCCCACGAGTGGGGCAGAAAAAAAAGAGGTGCACGTCGATGTACCGACTACGAAGCTCCATTTACGATATTTCCGCGGCAAGACTAATGACCGGTCGCGAAGTGTCGGCCGCACAATCTGGGACGCCGTGATTAACGTAGAACGCTGCGTCGGACGCAGCTGACGGACATTATAACAGTCCGGGTGAAGTTAGGATGGGATGTACAACCCTGTCCATAAGTACCAGGGCATGAAAAGGTGTCTTCGTGTTTCGAGGAAAATAACGTATTTTAAGGCTTTCGCGACCATTATTATTGAAAGTATAGGCTTCCGGATGGTCGCCGCGTTTGGGATCGGCTGCTTGCCGACGTTTCGCAAACGTTACAGTTTGCATCCCAAACGCGGCGACCATCCGGAAGCCTATACTTTCAGAACGTGTTTATGTAACATTTTCGCCGAAAAATTGAATACATTCAAAACATTGTGAACAAGTAAGTACCTCCTCATGTATCCTAAAGAAACAAATCTAATATTGAAATATATGTAACTAATTCCTTGGTCGCTAATAACCTTGTCGCTGACGCGACTCAAAACTATGAAATAAGAAAAGAAATTAGTAAGTGTTACCTTCATTTCGTAGAACAACTCAGCAATGAAAAATTGCCCGAATTCAAATTTTAGTAGGTGACTTACGGACGACAGTGTGTACACTAGCTCGACGGTGTTAATTACAATATGTTTGATCACGACGTAGGTCTCTCTCACAAAGCCTCTATTTTTCACCCTTTAAAAATACGCTATCGATTGTTCAATGTGTATTTCAGTCTCTTTGTACCCTCTTTTATTCCACGTAAGTGCAAGTCATTTACCAAAGTTGAAGCATTAACTGTCCCGCGGAGAGCCCTTCAACTTTCGGATGGAAATTTAATTATCGTCCTCGATATTCCCTGTTTACGCGTGTCGGAACTGGCGAACAAGTGCGAAGCCGGGAAGAAGCGTCAAGAGCAGAGGCGGTCGGCTAATTTACGTTCAAAATCTCATTATGCAGATCCGCGGTCGCGTCACCTTCTCCCAACTTCCACTCCACTCTAACTTTCAAACTTAGAAAAAAGGTAGCCACCGTCTTCGAGATCCGTGTAACCTTACCGAATATTCTGTCCTGCCCGTAAAAATCATTGATCCTGCCTATTCGGGACCTATAATACATCGGATACTCAGTGTATGCGCGTTACTCACCCGCTGCGATAATTCGATTTCTCGAGTTCTCGCTAATTACCCGAAGGTTGAGTCAAAAGTCGCAATGACTATAAAAACTCACTCTTTATCGGAAGTGTCTTGATGTGTTGAAGTTGGGGTACAATTTTTGGCTGACTAAAACTAGGAATTTGACTTAACTGAGTAAACTGTAGACTGTTTAACAAACGGTGGGATGAGTGGTCGGAACTTATTTTCTATTGGCTAGCATGCACTGCGGTTGGGATGCGAAACCAAATTTGACAACGGTCCGAACTTGAAAAGTACCAGACGGTACATGTCGTGTGGCATATGGTGACCAGAACACTTTTTTACAAGAAATGAATGATGAAAATACAAATGAAATTACAAAGGCATTTGATTGGTTTACAACCGCCTGTTTTGCGTCCTGGGCCCAAGTGGTCACGTCTCCGACCCAACGATTTTTCTTATTGCTTACGGTCCGAAATTAAGATTTTATTACTTGCGACGGGACACTCCCCCGTTGGAGGCGTAAGCCGCGTGGACAGTTTTTATGCAGCGAGCGTCATCCTGCGCATCGTCTCCTCGAGGCAGAGTCGAGCAACAGATTGCTGCGGATATTGCGGCGAAGCAGGCTGGCCACCCTTTCGACGCTGCCGCTCGGCCGATCTCGATCGGGCGCGAAATTAAAGCTTCGACGCGCGTCGGCGACAACACACAGTTTCCGACGCACTCCCCGACGACGGCCATTAATCACCTCATCGCCAACTCTAAACGAGGCCGAGGCGCGTACACCCACACAGTGTCACGGGTCACAGAGCCCAGCGATGTATACGCTGTATACGACGTATACGCGAATACGTTCGCACACACTGCGACGCACGTCCGTCGCGTCGACGCTCAATTATTCAAGCCGGCGACGATTCAATCTACCCCCCTCTTTTTTCCCCCGCCAAACTCGGTGGCTGGGTCTTAAGTAGGCCACGCCCGTAATTACCGGTGCGCGCCCGCAAAAACGATAACGCGAGTCGGGAGACGGACTCGATTACAACCCTTTACCGGGAACCCGCTTACAGCCTCGGGTACAATGTGGCGCTGTCTGTGATCGGGCGTGCATCTTTGAACAGTGTCTATGTCCTCCTTACGGCCTGAACTCGTTCCGATAACGAGGAAGGGTTGTAGAGAATTTTGAACGTTCTCGCGAATCCTGGTCAGTCTGCCTTTTTCGCCGTTTGACAATGTTTTCGGGCATCGAGAGTTGGACGGAAGTGGTAGGATACAGGATGAATCAGAATTCGGGGGAGAAAATTTGAGGGGTGATAAAAGACATCGATACGAGCGATTTTTGTAAAGCAATGTATGGGCGGTGGAAAAGTAGTCACTACTTATACGAAACTGCAATAAAAAATTGCTTGTATTGATGCGTTCTGTCACTCCTTAAATTTGTCCCACGAATTCCAATTCACCCAGTATAAATCAATAATATTCCTGTTAATAAAATGTTTTCTGAAGTATCTTCTCACTCTTCTGATCATTTTTTAACACGCGTTAAATGCAACAGTGGAAATCTACCCTTTAACTTTTCATCCCCTTCCGTTCGGCCCATACATTGTATTACAAAAATTGCTTGTATTGATGAGTTCTGTCACCCCTTAAATTCTCCCTCGAATTCTGATTCACCCAGTATTTCGCCATCTGTGATCAGGCGTGCGTCTTCGAACAGTCGTGTCCTCCTTACGGCCTGAACTCGCTACGATGACGAAGGGGTGGAGAATTTCGAACGGGCTCACGAATCGTGGACATTCCGTCCACCTCTTTCGTTATTGGACGCTCGATGCCCAAAAAGCGCGTCCGAGAGCCGACGTTCGACACAATTGGCGCCAATTGTCCTCGTCGCAGTTGGCGCACGAAGCCACGGTCCGATTCGACCGCTTTTCCGCGGCAGCCTATTCATCGTTCCATTGTCGCACTCCTGATATTCGGTCCGGCGAATTAGCCTAGTAATCGGTCGCGTGCGTTCTTCGGCGTCGATCGAGACTCGTCACGTATCGCGTAACTTCGAATATTCGTCAATCGTAAGCTTAACCCATTACGCGCCACAATTCAAAAGATAAAAAAAATGAATAAAATTAGCTGTATATTTAGAGGTTGCAGTTATTAAAAGAAAACAATTTGAAAATGTGTCCCAAAAATAGGACATTGACGGATAATGGGTTAAGATATTTTAATCATTTTTTCGCTATTAAACTCACAGTAAAAAAACTATCAAAAAGTCCAAATTAAGATCAGTCGTCGTAAAAGGTATTAATACCCTTCCCGCATGTAATATCTTAACCCCATTTGGAGATTTTGGAATTTATATAATAATTAATATATGGAACGTATGAAGTTTACGGCGTGTGTAAGCCCAAGAAAAGATCGGTGTGGTTTCTCCTACGTTTATATAATTATACTGTTACTCAACCTTTTGTACGTATATACAACTTATGGCAAAAAATTTCGAAAAATAAATTTGCCAGTTAACGGGTTAACATGTAGGTACGTAGGGTGACTGCGAGGATTCGAAGAAGGAGTATCTTTCTGCGGAATTGCGGATGCGGCCATCGGCTTTGATCAACGACGCTGGGTCGTTAACTACGCCCGACTTCGACAAACGCTGTCAGCGGAACAGTTCGTTACTCCGTTACGTTTCGCGTGGCGTTGTATCGACTCCGACGCTGGTTTGCAAATGCGTGGCTGGAGTTAACTGTTTCGGGCGTAAGTATGTACACGCCGACGGGCACTGATCTATTAATAAAGGGTTTTCGGCTCGAATCGGACGAGAATTCGATACCGGAATACCAGATACTCGGAGCACCGGACAGAAAGAGATTTTCCGGAAAACCGCGGTGGCAGATCGAACTCCGTCGCGCAGTTTCGGAAAACCGAAGTTCGCTAATGGAGGCTCGAAACCTTTTCGTCGTCCGGCGTTAAAAGGGTAGCGGGCTAGGCACAAAATATGCATGAGGTTATTAAGTCTAACCCATGTCGGCATAATGTGATCGAATCGCTGAATGGGGGTTGTCGGTGTATATAACGTGGAAGCACTTAATAGTTAGAGGAGAAAATCGAAGTCCATCTAAATCGACTACCGTAGTATTAGCCTATACGGGCCCTATGTACGTTCGCCAGTATGAAATCTCTATTCGCATTTATGATCATAGGTTTCAATCGCTTTATACCACCCCGGAACGAGTATCCTTCTACCGCAGACAGCGTAAATTATGTATCACGTTACTCAAACGATGTTTTCCGAGTCTTGAGTGGAGCGTAATAAGCCGCGGAATCGGATTCGCCGCATTCTCGGGTTCAGTCCAAGGATTTTCGACGCCATTAAATCGCCGAATGGCACCGGGGCATAGGACGAACGTTAGAATAAAATCCTTCGGCTTCGGCAGTTACTCTTCCTTTTAATTCGAATCGATTGAACCGGTACGACGCGGAGCTACTCCTGACTTTGAGACGCTTGCATGCACGGAGAAAGTTAAATGCACGTGAATCCGCAGTGCAGACTGCAGTAACGATACCCCTGTTGCGCTCCCGGCCGTCTGTTTCCCTCTAACGAGGGCTGAGCAACATTTTTGCGCGGAGAAAAAATGTAACGCCGAGGGAAAGCGAGCCGACCTAACGACGCGAACAACCGGAACAGCGAGTCGAATAATTCTCATTCGTCATTGTCGCTGGAACTGTATAAAACTTCTGGCCGAGTTCGAAGTTCTGTTCAGGCTGAAGCTTCGGTCATCGAAAAATAATCGAGCTGGCACCTGTCGCGTCGAAGAGTCTGCCGCGGATGTCACTCTTTCCTCGAGTAAGCTCCGAGTCGGGGCAAAAAATAATAAAGTAAAATCTCAGCAGGAAAATATTCTACGCCAAGTAAAAAGACATGAGATGCACGTTTCACGTGCAGCTGCGCAGAGCCATAGGACCCGCTTTAATTTCTTAGTTCATCTCGGGGAGTCTGATAAAGGATACGAGACGTGCAATTCGGGAAAAGAGAGACATTCGTCGTAATTAAGTGCCTATAAGTGCGTATTCTTCTCGTGCCTATATCTGACTGGTATGCGCCATTGCTGAAAATAGATCCGCGGGAAACGAGGGGCACTAAAGGGGAGGCGAGAGAGGGAAAAGCGTCGCTTGTGCGCGTCGAATGCAGCGTCATAGGCGAAACTGGGCTCGGAATCGGACAAAAGGACGCCGGGGCGAAGCAATTCGTAATAAACGATGTCCATGAAGCAGCCTGTAATCTAATTCGACGATCGTGAGTCGCTCTTCCTTTAACCCATTACTCGCCGTAATACAAGAATACAAAAATAAACAATTAAATTAACTGTACATTTAGAAGTTGCAGTCGTTGGAAGAAAACAATTTGAAACCGTGTCCCAAAAATGGGACATTGGCTGATAATGGGTTAAAGGGAGTGCGATGTCGAACCGAAGCAAAAAGAAAAAATGGTAAATTACGAAATATGAGAATAAGCGATGCTGGGAAAATGTGATCGCAAACTATGACGTCGCGTCATTATACGTCGAGCCTGAACATTGCCGTCGTACGTACTGTAATTTCGCGGCCCCGTATACATTTTTCCCGTAAAATAAACGCAACTCTTTCATTATATCTATTATGCCGATACGTATCGGGCCCGTTACCGTGCTCTCGCGTGTCACGTAAGTTGGCTATCATCGACATGGAATATAATCGTTCCACCTGAAATTGTCGGCCTGCTGACTGCACTCTTTTTTTTCACCCCCACCTACCCCTCATCGTCCGTTACTTCGTTCACAGCACCGCTGGGAAATGCGCGTCTTCTGCAAAACGCGGCCGACCATGAACAAAACTTGTTGCAAGCTGATCCGATAGTATCGGTATAAGTTATACATGGAAAATGTTTCGAGCGCTATGCAGATTCTAAAGCAGTATGCACTTTCTTCCGTATCCAGTCCGATACCGTTCGATGCACATTTCCGGTATACTTCCATGTTGCGCGAATCAAGGACGTCGCGAGCAGCCAATGTCGGCCATAAAAAGAGGCCATCCGCAAACTTGCCCAATTTGTTATAATTTATTGTAAATCTTCGGGATTGAAGCAGATTCGTTCGGTAATGTACGTCAGGGACCTATTACTTAGGCATTACCCGATTTCCTCAAGGCTTTAAAATTAACCTTGCATTCACTTCTCATATCCTGGATATTAACGTCCGCATTGCCGCGATTCCGTTATAATTCCGATTTTACGTATTTATGGTAGCGTGCGAATCCTGAAAGGCGAAGTCTGAAATAATTGATTATCTCTGCCTGGTGGTAGCGGTTCCGAAAGTCACTATAACCAGTGTGTGGACCGCGAACCTTCGCCCAAGAGGCTTCTAAGCAGAATTCCCTGCCTAAATTAAGTTTCTACTAAGAAGAGCTTCCGCTGAACAGGTTGAAAGAGTGTCACGATCAGGGAAAGCACAGTCTTACAATATCTGAGTATAGGATTTTAAGTAATTTATGAAGAAAAATATATAATCAAAACACACTTTTTAACAGCGCTGCAAAAATAATAACATTGCTACGCGGCAAATAAATTCGAAGACAGAACTCATCCACAACTTCGCACAAGAACAATTTGAATTTCTCTGTTCGATGTTTACACTAAAATCTTCAATATTTCCCTGTATTGAATTCTGGAGAGCGCTCTAAAGCTGCCAAATTATTGTATACATGTCCCACTTTTAAATTGAATTACTAAATTAAAATACAATTCGAACATTTCCGAATGTTGTTTCACTCCGCCTAATCTGCGAAAGATGGCAACACTGTTGTGATGCTGCCAAAGGAGGCAATCATGATTTCATCAACTTACAAAAATGTATAAAAAAACCTGCTTGTATGTTGTTTGGCTCTCCTATCCACCACGATTTCCCACTAACCATCTCGCAAAACATGATCTTCATTAAAGTTCTGCGAGAACAAGCTATCGCGCTTCATATTTAACTAAGAAAAGAAACAGCGCGAGCTCCAAACTTTGTCCCTAAGTTCGTCAACCGAATTCAATTATCCTCAACACAACCACAGCCTCGAGTGTCCCTTACACGATTACATTTACGAAGTTAAGCTAGCCAGCAATCGTCTCACCATCGCCTGTCCATAAAAAGCAAATCTGTCAGTGTGTCAAAGCGACACTTTGGAATCATAAGTCACCAAAAGCTGTCATTCTCATAGTCGTCATTTTGTCAGGCCTCCCGGTTATACCTTTTTACGCTTTCCGATTTCTTAAGTTCCGTAAAACAGGCGCGTGCATGCACCGAGCTCGCCTCGTGAAGGCAGGAAATTGTTTGCGTCGCCTTCAATTGCGTAGCGTGGGTGTGCGTACGCCTGTGTGTACGTGCATCTACGCCGCAGAAATTCAAGGGTGTAACTACTGACGGCCGGGCTTCGGTACGTGCTATCTCTCATATTGATCATTCGGCGTGTATAGAGACGGGACAATCCGCGGTAGTAACAGCACGCATCGAATCTCGGCGTGTAATTCCGTCGTGGATACAGAGGGTAAGAGAAAAAAATTCATGACGCACCCACGAATAAATTATACAGTCGATTACGGACGTTCCACGAGAATTTTGGGACGACGAAAGTGATATTTTGAATTGCGAAGGTTTAAATCCGTTCTTATGGCACTTTGCTTAGCGAGAGAGGCGGAAAAATAAACTTTGATAAACTAACTCTCATATTGATCATTCGGCACGTATAGAAACGGGACAATCCGCGGTAGTAACAGCACGCATCGAATCCTGGCATACAATTCGTGTCATAGGGAAACAGAGTCGTACAGAGTATCCAGAGGGGGTGGGGGAAAAAATTGGCAACCCCTAAATAAATCATAAAGTCGATCGCTCGAACCGGCGAGAATTTTAAGGCGTCGGGAATGATATTCCGAATGGCGAAGAATTAAATCCGTTCTTATCGCACTTCGCTTCGGGAGAGAGGCGGAAAAATAAACGTCGACCTTCACTTTAGGTTACGTATCTTTTACCGAGCCGACTCGGCACTTCGGCCGAGTTACTGTAAATGCATCCCTCGGGAGGGTGAACATAACTCGGTAGGTGCGGTACAGTCGTTACCGAACGCGGATCAGATTTGGAAGGCAAATGTACGAGAACGGTTTCGCGCAGTTCGTTATACGGAGTCTGTGTCTGAAAGCGGGAGAAAAAGGATTTCACACACTTTTTGACTCCCACTCGGACCGTATTTTAATCCTAAACCGTCCTTACAACGTAACCTTTGCAAATTGCGGATATGTAGGTATTTCCCTAAGAAAGGATATAGTGCGTTTAACCTACGTTAGCGTAACCTAATACGCGATTCGCGAGAGACGCAACAATATTTCCCGGGAAAGCCATGGATATGGATTTTTCCACGCGCTTATTTATAGACGGTGGATAAATGCGAGGCTTCCGTTCTTCGCGCAAATAGCTTCGAAAATGTACACGGTGGACGGAAATGAGGACATCGGCGGAAGGTCAACGACATTCCCAAATTTCTCTCCCAATAAGCACCGCAATCGATAAATCAATCAGGCCCGTTATCAAATCGCTCTTCCGAATAATCGAGAGAACGATGAAAATTTAATGCCCTATCAGCGTGTACCGACGACAAGAGTGATAACATGCACGCAAACAAAATCCGAGCCGTTCGATAATTAATGCGGATCATTGCGAAACAAGGGTAAAATTGCGGCGCGAGGAAGAAGTAAAATTGACACGAGCCGGAAAACGCAGGATTTACGTTCGGTTGAACATTTTCCACCGTGACTCGACGTCGTTTTATTCGCTGAACGTCATCCTCCACTCCGACGGGGGTTACTCTTCTCTTTTTGCAACCCGAGGCGCGCATACGTTTACGACAATCACTTTATAGCGCGGCTCCGTTTTATAAAGAAGATATATCGGGTGTCTATTTTAACTTCGCCGGCGGAAAAAAAAACCTACGAATAGGACGTTTTACGTTGGCTATAGGCGTCACGTAGGCGGAACATTCGAGATCCTCGATCACATTTTGCACGGAACGGCGCGTTCCCATTATTCGGTATTGTTACTCGATCGACGCAACGCTCAACGTTAATATACCGTGCGCGCTGAGCATTACAACCCAATTCGCGCCCATCTCACGTGTCCATCTCCATAGTGCCGCACTGAACGCGCGACATATCCAAAACATAATTCGTCCCACCGACTTCAAATCCCGTTAACCGCCGAATGTAATAAAATGTGTCGTTGACTTTCAGACTGTATATGAATGTACCCTGCAACTGTCACCTAATGTATCTAATCCAAATTGCTTAATATTTTCCGTTTAAATGAGTTCATGGTTTGAGTTTTCGACCCACCGACTTCACATATCGTTAACCGCCGAACGTAATAAAATGTCTCGTTCGAGTTTTCAACTGTCACCTAATCGACGTAGCCCAAGTCACTTAACCCGTTTACTGCCAAATTATTATTTTTTAATTTTAAATGCACAGAAGGTTGTTTTATGTTCAAACCTAATTGTTTTCGTATACCCTGAAGATGACACGCAAGCTGTCAAAACGTGGTAAGATCCTGACCAGGTGAGTCAGATTTATTAATATCTTCAACCTTGTTCATCTATTCATAAAATTCATTATCGAATATTAGTTTTCCTTCCAATAAACTTTAATACGCTATAATTACATCATTTTCAAACGAATCACTTAAGGTCAATGTTTTCCTGTTAAAATTCATTGAAATTTAGTGGTCAAAAGTACACTCACCGAATCCACCGAAAACTTAATATTACACAGCAGAAGGTTGTGTACCAGTATAATTATATATATTCCAAAAATCCCCAAACGAGGTCCGTGTCATTTGCCTCAATGTTTTCAGTCGCGTTTAGACGAGTCCGCGACTCGAGCTTTCAGCTAATTCCGAAAGGTTTGTCTGGGAATTCGTATGTTTGACCCGGGGATGTAGATCGTGACCGAGGCGTGCCACATGCCCACGCACGAGTAACATGCACGTAGGTAGCGCATACGGCAACACCCCCCCCCCCCCCCTCCCCCAGTCCGCTGACTAAAGCCGCGACCTCGTTTACGCAGGGTACGCGTTACTTTCGCACGCGAATCGATCGAGACTCACCGTTCCCGAGCCTCGCAACGAATTCCCGACGGAGATGCTTTTCCACGTGCCCGAACGTCGCGCAGGACTGTTGGACCTACGACCGTATCGTTGGCAGGTCGCGAGTTGTCGGTTTATACCGTTGTCAGCACTCCTCCGCTCGCCCGAATCCGACAGACGTCTATTAACGTCCCGACGCTTCAATCGTATCTGTAACGGATACCCGACGCGAGGAACACTGACCTTTGACATTGTTACGGCCAACTGCCTGCGTAGATGTTACGTACGGAGAGATAACGTTATCCTGACCGGGCCGAAATATTGGTCATCTGCTTTAACCGGTTAACTGTGCTTGACGACTATGTCCGTCATGAAGAGATTGTGTCATGACAACGATATCATGCGTGGAATACAGTTACCTTTGCTGTTTAAAGTTTATTCCCAGTGGAAAGAAAAATATATTCGGGAGTTTCAATATTTGTAGAATCTTTAGAGAGAAGGACGAAATGAAACAAACTGAGGGCTGTTCTGAGAAGAGGCCGTCATACTTAGCCGATTAATTTACGCTTCTGATATCGTGTGAGCCGTGAGAGTTTCGGAACAGGGGAAAACAAAGCAACGTTGCATCATGCTAGCTTGAGGGAGATACTCGTTGGAGAGCGTTATTTGGGAAATATGGGTGGGCAGGTCGCGTGTCGTTTCGAAATTCGAAGTGTCAGTGGCGGAAAATCCGTTCTATCGCCCGATAAATTTCGTCGGGAAACTCTGATTTGTCGGCGGAAAAAAACAGTTTCGTTCTGATTTAGTCCAACGACCGAGTGTATGTTATATTGAGAAATAAATGAACACGTTGATTTAGAGAGACAAGGTAGGATGTAATGAGGAAGCGTGAGATGAAATCCTGTAGTCTTTTCGCTCGACGTTGATTTATTGCCTGAATTCATCGTTTACCGTGACGGATCCTTCCGGAGGTTGTAACAAAACGCAGTGACAGGCTCAGTTGAGCGCTTACCGAATTAAGACGATAACGGGATTCAAGAGGAAAAGTTTACATTGATTTCAAGCGGTGGAAGTTCCTCGAAGGCGCTGAAACGAAGTTCAAGAGGACTAATTGAGAGTAACCCGCTGAGCGCCCAATACAGTTTAGAATATAGAAATGGAGTACCCGATGCAAAATCGAATTGAGAATGCCGCTGATAAGGCAATCGCGAATAGTCAACGGTCACTAACTATCCGACGAAACTCCAGTTTTCAAACCATGGAATAATCGAAACATTGTTTACAAACTGTTCGACGCGACAACTGCAATCAGGGGCAAGGAGAGTTCGAGCAATGTCAGGGTAAGAGATGAATTTGCTTTCGAAATAACGGCGCCGACTTTTTTCCCCGAAACCGCAGTGCAAAGTTGACAGAGTTCACGGGTCGAAGCCAGCGTGCCGCGGAATACGAGCACGGTCAATAAAAGAGTACATTGAGCTCGCGGCTTCAGTTTTGATCGAGATGTGTCGTCACACTCGGCAAAAGCTGCACGGCGTGTACACATGTAACGTGAGACGAGCAATTAGCGTGGAAAAGAAGATAAGAACCGGAATATACACCCCATTGTCCCGTCTTTAATACCCGTATATCGTCCTCCCGACCGAATCAGTCCACTTTTATGAATGTAGATCTTACTCTACATTTCAACAGATTACACAACAAGACATGAGTCAGCCCGTGAAAAAGGACATCGACTCCCAGAGGCAGGCAGAATGTCTCAAACATACAATTACGCAAATTGCTACATTGGAAGATAGACCGAAATGATTTTTACCGAATTTTCTACGGTACAGGATCTTTTTTCAAGCGTGTGGGCGACCTGAACACCATGGTATCTGGCACGACTAAGGATTCTTTCTTCAAGCGTTTAGGCGACCTGACTACATCATGGTATCTGACACGACTAAAAATTTCTTTTCAAGCTTTAGGCGACTTGACGACGGTACACCATGGTATCTGATACGACCAAGGATTCTTTCTCAAGCATTTAGGCGACCTGACTACACCATGGTGTCTGGCACGACCAAGGATTCTTTTTCAAGCGTTCAGGCGACCTGACTACACCATGGTATCTGTCACGACCAAGGATTTTTTTTCAAGCGTTCAGGCGACCAGACTACACCATGGTATCTGGCACGACTAACAATTCTTTTTCAAGCTTTCAGACGACTCGACGACGGTACACCATGGTATCTGGCACGATTTCGCGAATTTCGCCAGAATCGTAGTACCTAGCAGCTAAATCCGCGTCCTAGCGCAATCATCAAGAATGCACCCCTCGTGCACCCCTCCCGCACCCTTTGTGAACCCCGCATGCACGCCGCGAGCACGCTCCACTGACACGTTTAGCCCGCAAAGCCACGAAACCGCAGCCCCTCCGACGATTGCGGCGCAAGACGGCAACATACAAAAATACCCGTCCTAGGAGGGCCACTCCAAGGTCCCCGTCCTTGGACCGCCCGGCATGCGAGACACGCTCCGACCGCAGGTTCGCATCCTCGAGCCCTCTAGAGAAATCCACCCCCCGAGGCGACGACCGTCCGAAACTTACCCTCGATGGTGGTCAGCTCGGGCGGATCCGGGAGCCCGAAGGCGGGCTGATCGAGAATAATCCACCAGGACGCGAGCAGGGTGCAGATGATCCGGATCGTCGGGCACCATCTTCTCGTGGAGAACGACGATGCCGCCGCCGCCGACGACGACGACGACCAGGACGACGACGTCGACGACGCCGTGGCTGCGGTGACGTGCATCTCTCGTTACTGTCGGCGCTGGCACGCGCGGCACACCTCACGCACTGGCACCCTCTCCTCCACCCTCTACCTCCCCCTCCCTCTCTTTAGCTTTCTCTCTCTCCCCCTCTCTCTCTCTCCGCCCTTCTCTCTCTCTCTCTCTCTCTCTCTCTCTCTCTCTCTTCTTCCCTCTCCGCCCCTCTTCTCTCTCTCTCTCTCTCTCTTCTTCCCTCTCCACCCGTCTCCTCTCCTCTCCTCTCCTCTCTCTCTCTCTCTCTACTCCCGGCCACCCGGCCGGACTTCTACGAAGGATCGCAGGCACGCACCCCCCCCGTCCCGCACGCGCGCCACGCACCTGCACACCGCACGCCACACGCAGGTTAACCCCGCCGTATCTACTTCCGGTATCACATCTCCGCCGGCTGATCAGAGCGCGCGCGATCGATCACGCGCATACTCGTGTGCACACGTCGCGACGCCGTGCACGTAGCGGAAGTGCGGCGACGACGAGGACGACTTCCTCCCACCCTCACTCTCGCCGTCGTCGTCGTCGTCGTTGACGTCGTCGCCGTCGTCGTCGTCCTCCACCTCCTCCTCTTCCTCCTCCTCCTCCCCCTCCTCCTCCTCCTTCGTCGGTCGCCGACGACCTCGCGACGCTCCCCCGCCTCCCGGGCCTCCAAGCACGTCCGTCCTCGGCGCCGTCAACAAAGGGATCCTCCCGCTCGGCTGTCGCACGTCGTCACCACCGACGATCCTCACCTGAAAGCACCGAGACGCTACGGACGCCCGCCGTCGTCTGTCCGCGATGCCGGGGAGAATAGCGCAGCAGGCCAGGAACAGGAATGGATGGATGGACGAGGTGAGAGAAGAGAAGGTGCGAAGGATGTCGAAGGTTCAATGGTTCGAAGGTTCGAAGGTTCGAAGATTCGAAGATTCGAAGGTCCGAAGGGTGCGATGACTGCGGAAAAAGCTCGTGCGTGAAGCGGATTAGCGCGTGCATGTACGTACGTTCTCTATACGTAAGAGCGTGTCTATGCCTCTCCCTCTCCCTCTCCCCCTCTCTCTCTCTCGCTCTCTCTCTGTGTATGCGCGTATGCGGCGGAGTACGCAGGGTCAAGATGCAGGGAAGGCGGTCGGAAAACGTATGCCGGACGTAAACGGAGTCGCGACGCGCCGCGGTGTGTCACCCTCTCGGCACGAGCGGTGCCGTGCTGCCGTGTGTGGTGTGCGTCGACCGTGTGTGCAGTAGAGGGTGCAGGCACCAAGCAACGACCGACCGCCGCTGAGGGTCGTCGCGACGCCAGGGCGCCGACGTCCTGCGCAGTACGGCCGCTCTTTGCCCACGCTTCCAACCTCCTGCGGCGCCAGCGACGGCAACGGAGGTGGTGGAGCTGGTGGTGGAGCTGGCGGTGGAGGTGGAGGTGGAGGTGGTGGTGAAGGTGGTGGTGGTGGTGGTGGTTCAACGAAGCCGGAGAAGGTGGCGATGGTGGTGATGGCCGGTGATGGCCGGTGCTGGCCGGCGGTGGCTGATGGTGGCTGATGGTGGCTGATGGTGGCTGATGGTGGCTGATGGTGCGGGCTCTTGAGAGTAGAAGTTGCGAGCTGTTAGGATGCACCGCCTAGATGGTGTTGTTTCGCGGAACGATCGCGTACGACGCGACGCTACGCAAAGGCAGAGATCCTATTCAACGATTTGCCACGTCCGAGCCTCGGCACCGAAAATATCTGTGCCCGTAGTAGGGAGTAGGAGGGGTAGTAGCTTATCTCGCATGAAAAGAGCCGGCGCTCTTGACGGATGCCGGCCTGAGTGGGTGGACGAGAGAGAGAGAGGGGGGGAAGGGAGATAAAGAGAGAAAGAGAGAGACAGAGGAAAAGAAACAGAGGGAGGTAGAGAGAAAAATAGAGATTGTGTGTGTGTGTGAGAGAGAGAGAGAGAGAGAGAGAGAGAGAGAAACAGAGGCAGATAGAGAGCGAAATAGAGAGAGCGCGAGAGAGAGAGAGAGAGAGAGAGAGAGAGAGAGAATTCTCCGTTATTTAGCCGGTAAGTTATCCGGATAGTACGCTCGAAAGGTCTACATTGTACTCCGGCGTCCTCCCCGCCCGGCCTAGCTTTCCACTACCCTCGACTTTGTTTTTCTCCGGCGCCACCCTCCAACCCCTCTCTCACTCACTCTCTCTCTCTCTCTTTCGTTGCCGTGTTTGCCCCTGCGTCCTCCTCAATTGCCGCCTCCTACGCCAACCTGGCAGCGCGCACGAACGCGCGACCGGCACTGTGAGTCATTTCTCGGGCAAAGAACTATTGACGGCTCGGCCCGTAAATATGGATGACAGTATGGCAGGTACGTACACCCTCGGCGTGAAACGTGTCGCGCACGTTTACGTACGCGACGGGCATATAGAGCCGTCTCCGAGTCACTCGGAACCCACACGAGACAATTCCGCTTTTCCTTGCCCAATGTTTAGCCTTGCGTCGCCTTCCGGCGGTCGCGCGCTCGATATCCGTCGGTGTTTATATTTTCGACCGTTCGCCGTGCTCTAACCGCCGTCCGCGGACCGTACGGTGTATCTACGTGTACAATGATCGAGTATATTCGCAATGGGGTGGGGGTGGTCAGTAATTACAGGGACGAAAGCCTGCGGCACCGGTGACCACGGATGTGGTAAGGCGTTAACGCGCACTCGGGACGCTTAACTTTGGCCACCAGAAATTTCGAGAGGCGTAATTGACCGACGCAATTTCCCGCATAATTCATTCGAGCGTCACTTAGGTGTATGGCGTGCGTGTGCACGGTGATTGCCGACGGTGACGCGTCATTGGCGAGAATGGAAGTGCCGGTAGACCGGCTGTCACTTGACACAAGCGGTTTGCGTATCCGAGCATCGAGGCATGCTGATCCGTTTCGATCGCGGAAGAATAAGCAATTGCTAAATTAGTCGTGACGCCGGAGTCACGTGAAAATCTTATTAATAGCCGCACGCGTCACGAACAAATGACCCGAGTACGAGACAACGAAAGCAAACGGAAACCGAAAGAGACTCCCCGGCCACGAAATATCGAAGGACAAAAGGTAACACTCAAAAATTGCGCAACTCTTTGGACAACCTCCCCCTCCTCTCCCGTTCGTAATTTCCCTGCCGCTTAACAAATTGAAAAGGGTCCAATAAAACAATGTGTATCGATCGCGGTGACCTTAGGTCCGCGAAAGTTATGACGGTATCGCGTGTCGGGATGGGCGGAAAAATCGTTTAACGGCGTAACGAAAATCTGTGGAACGGCCGTCCGGGAGATACAGCGAGTCTCAAAACTCGCTCGCGAGAGGATCGATCCTTCAGACATGTCAGGCGCTGGCCGGCGAGAGAGCCTCTTTCGCGTTCGCGCGCGCGGCGGCGCGGCGGCGGCGGCGGCGGCGGCGGCGCGACGGCGGCCCACTTTTACCCGCTCGCTCTCTTACGTAACCTCTCTCGATCCTTCCGCTCACGTAAAGGCCCGCCGAGCTCCATTACCGGGATTCAGCCCCAGACGAAAATGGCCAAACCCCCATACGGCGACGTAGAAGGCGCCCCGAGGCGGAATCGAGCGGAACGCCGAGGCCGACGTCATCGTCCGCGAGAGTCACTCGCCTATGACGAGGCCGCCTGACGAACTCGCCCGATTCAACGGCCGATGCCCAACCAGTCGGTTCCATGTAACTCCATTAGATTCGTTATTCGTCGCTAGACCGGTCCGTTGAGCAACTCGAGTCAAGAACCTTCGCTAATGCGTACAATCATAACTTTCCGGCGATTTCGGCAGCGTCGTACTATTTTACGTAAACCAATTAATTTACAGTGGATTTTAACAGAAAATAATTGCCATTAATCAGTTCATTAGAAACAATTTGAATGTAATGAATAAAGTAAAATTTGGAAGAGCAAGAAAAAGATTAATCAGTAATAAAACATTTAACGAAAAAAGATGACGAGGTTGAAAAGAATTTAAAAAATCTGACGACCACCTGACTTCGCTGATGTATTCAAATTTTTGGCAACGCCCGGCAGGGAACGAGAATTCGGTATATAGGGTGGGGTCGGGGCACAATTCGTTAGAAAGTTCCCGAATCGAGACTCGCGTGAGATATCGTCGGTCTTAATGGGTCGATAGTTCGGAAAACGAAAGGTTGACGCCACTTTAAGTGGAAATGGAAGTAGCAGCGCTCTCCCGGGTTGCACCGGTGAGTGGTATCGAAGCGGGATCGGACTTTTGGATCGGAAATTAATGTAGTGTAATTCCAGGCTATGTGCGCGGCTATGAGAGAGCGTTTAGAAATCAGGCCTTCGGGCGTGAGTCAGTCTTCTTATAACGCCCGCGGCATTGCACGGCCAGGGCCCATGAATGAGTTATCGTGATGCGACGTTTGACCAGATCGCGCGTCGTCTTTTAAGGACATTATGGACGGGGTCAAACAGCGATTTATCGCTGGATCGATCAGCCGCGGCAGAATAAGCGCGACACTCCATTCTACTCTCGCCCAATTGACCTTAGTAATGAATACGTAATGTTCGCCACTGAGTGACAGAAAACGTTTGCTCTCTAATGAGCGCGGCGGTAGGCTAAGTTCGCGATTAAGCGGCATTAGGGCCGAGGACTGCCGGCCAAAAATGCGAGTCGATAAGAATTCGCCGGCACGACGGGAAAATTAGTTACATCGAGTCGTTTCCTTCGATGGGGCAAAAGGCATTCGCCCGATATAGGCTCCGTGCCTAATACGAACGTAATTAAATCCAGCCACATTCGGTCGTGAACCAAATCTACTTTCCCACGTAAAAGCCGAAGCTGGAATCGCTATTCTAACCGAAGCAGACTCTTAATCGCTCCTGATCGATGTTCATAAAATGCGCACCATTTATTTCATTAACAATGATACATAATACTTCTTATTCCAGCTTTAAAGCTGTGTACAAGTGGCCATCCGATGGTTATAGCGGGTGGGCCTAACGACACATTGCCGGGGTAGAGTATGTCGTATTCTGCGGACTGTACGCCTTCAATTAATCGTTATCCACCTAATGTACGTGCTGTTTATCGCCAAGTTCGATCGGCCGTTCAAGGAGACGGAGAGTAGGCAAATTGGGAAAGTTCGTGCCTGAAACTAGCAAACACATTACACATCGCCGTTGCAAAACAGTGTCATCCCGTCCCTGATCGCTCAGCTCGCTGTTCCATCGCGGTCAATTCTAATATGTACTCCTTTTTTTTCCTCCCAGCCGGACTTATTGCGCGCGCGCGCGCGCGATGTGCAGAACATCGCGTCGACGTCGGAGCGAAAGCCAATAATCGTTACAATTTTCATGCAGTATCAGTCATTTGTTCCGCGATGTGCATTACGTCGGTGGCAAATTGCAGTTCGTCAGTGACTTCTTGCCGGCATGACCGAGATAGAGCGAGAAATATGCCTTTATATATCCACACACACACACACACGTAGGCGCAGGCACCGTCTGACCGCGTGCGAACGCACTCGGCACAGGCGGCATGGTGCAATACTCACTGTAAATTACATGATTGCCGCACTCAGTGCGCCTCCTTCGCCACAAGGCCCGACCAGAACGTCGCGTACTCCTTCAAGATGGTTCCGCTGAAAAAAGGGAAACATCGTGAGCGAAGACCGGATCAGCGTATCGATATCTGGAAGTGGCCGAATGAACCGCGTCTTCCGCATAGGTTCAAAGCTTAACCCCTTAACGCACAGATTTTTTGAATAAATAATTCTTAATAATTGAATTATTATATATTGAATATATCATATGTATATATATTGAATTGCAAATAACAATTATTTTTCATTTACTATAATTTGTTTTAATTCATTTTACATTTACTATAACATTTATTTCCACTATGTGAAACGATTTTTATCATTTACATAGGATTGCAAGCTGTTGCAAATATATATAATATATTATTGGATATTTAATATAGAATTATATAATTATAGCTCTCACATTGTTAGTTCCAATTCTCGATTATATTGGAGTGTGAAAAATTATGGCAGCGTCAAGTACAACGCCGCCCGAATTATCCCGAGTGTGCACGGTTTAGCCAGTTTGGCGCGCTCGAATGAACTCGAGCGTGCACGTTAAGGGATTAAGTACACGTAAGTTACAAAAATTGCTCGGAATATCCGAACGCAAAACTGCCAGGCCTGGATCATTGTATAGGTACCGATCGCGTCGTTTTCCGAACTCTTCCGCCCCCTTGAAAGGGTACCCCCCCCCCCCCCTGGGCGTTCACGCAGGGTCGTCGATTTCAGCAATAGACCAACATACTTACTTAGTTTCCCGACGATCCACTTTCGATCTATAGCCATCCGAAGTGTGCAACTACGAAGTAAAACTAGATCGAAGTACGTACCGATTCAGAAAGCGGCATGAATTATTCATCGGCATTCGGGAAGTTGTAAGTCGCACGCGGATTAACGCAGATTTGTAACGCGCGGGTCGTTGTAAGGTACGTACAACTGGAATCGGGTGGAAAAAAAAAAGTGGACAAAGAACCGCACCGTTTTCCCGACGGGATCAGCCATGTCGGTGGAATAAAATGTGAAAAATCCCGACTAATTGACAATTCGACGTTTGTCCGAGCGATATCCCGATTCCCACATGGAATGAAATCCGGCCCGTCGCGCCCGGCCGGGGTCAGCTTCGACCCGCGATTACCCCTATTTGCCGTGGGCGATAACCGCGGGGCGAAATAACCGGCCGTAAAATTCCGTTCGGCCGAATAGTCGAACTTTCTAACTCGTTACGTTTACGGCAAAATTCGTGCTAACCGGCCGGAGATTCGCGCATGCGCCCCGCGTCGCCGGGCTATTAAACTTATGATTCTCTCAACTTGGGGGTCCTCGGGTCGCTTCAACTTTGTCGTCCTTGATCGCAGGATAGGCAAAGACTTGGAAATGAGAGAAGCATCCTGGGAGCAAATCGAAAGGAATCTGATCCTAGACCGGCGGATGTCCTTTATTAGCGTCAATCTATACTCTTCCGCCGCCATCTATTGTTCTGCGTTAGCTGCATGACTGATTACACGTTCGCGCGCGATTTTCCAGATTCGACCTTCGGCGAATGGGAAAAGATATAATTGACCCATTCCGGGCAATTAACCGGATACAGAAATGGGAATGAGAATCTAAAGACCGACGCTGAACGAAGGTATTTGCGTAACGTCTGCTACCGTGACAGCTACTTTCGGACGCAGACGCAGACGCAATGGGGGTCGGGCAACATTTTCGGTCCGGGTAATCGGCAATTTATCGTTCCGATGCCTCGGATCCCGCATGCGATATAGAGGGTGTATTCCACTTACGATCCGTGCGGACCGTTCGAACTCACGTGAAGTAGACGCGGCCGCGTGCGTTCGGCGGCGCGTTCCAGATAAGCGTCGCCTGCTGCTTCTCCCGAGGGTCGGCATGCGTTACGGCACTGCACTCGGCGTGAGTGTTGGTGTTCGGGGTCTGCGCCCAGGAGCCAATCCACTCGTCCGTATTGGCATCGCGCGCTTGAAGGAAGAATCCTTTGAACGACGAGCCCCCTATGGTGACTGAAAAGTAGACGGCACCATTCGTGGATACGGACAAACGACAAAGTTTGCGGACAAAGGCACACGCCGTAAGATCGAACGGGCCGCGCACGATTGGCCGCTCGATCTCTGACGTTTGAATTTCGAGCAAGCTCCTCGCGGACGGTCAGTTCCGGAAAATGGCAACCGTAATAATATTACTCAGTTCTATTAAAATTACTAGTTTCTCGCGAGTTGTTATAATGGGTACAGTACCCAAACACACTGGAATATATAAATAAATGGGTCTAAATGTGATAAGGCATAAAAGAGATGGATAAAAGACCTGCAAATTTCGAATCATAGAAATACGCAAAACGATTTCATTAGTCAATGGATTCAGCATTGAAATACATATTAAAAAATATTTACAATATGTACTTATCTCAAATAAAAATACCTCCTTGTACTTGGTATTTTATCAGTACACATTTGACATGTACAGTGCTGAAAATATTACATTACACAAAAGTTCTTCAAACGACCCGCAAAGCAATATCTGACTGGTCTGTTAACCCGTTACCCGGCGTAATACAAAAATTCGAAAATAAAAAATGAAATCAAGTACAGTTAGAAGTTGCAGTCGTTAAAGGAAAACAATTTGAAACTGTATCCCGAAAATGGGACATTGACGGATAATGGGTTAAGATGACTGCGACGTTGTCACAGTATCTGCTTTCTCTCTCTTCATTTTCGCGCCGCTTCAAAGCGAGTCCTTACGGTTTCATAACTCGTAGCTTTTGGCCAGGTTCATTTTCATCTCCGGAATCTGAGAGCTACCTTACGATTTGTGTCGACACTCGAACAGCTCACGTTTATGAAATCGCAGAAGACGTGTAAGCCGTACACAGTCTTGGGAAATTATAGCGCCGTGCGTGAGTCAGGATTGGAACGGAGCGTCAAATTTTTTTCGGCACAGCCTGTCTTCGGCCAAAACTTATTCTCTCGCCGCGTATCGCTGTCATTTTACGAGGCTCTCTCGGTTCGGCGCATAAAATATGAGAACGGCGGAACGAGATTGTTCCGTCGACGTGTGCGCGCGTCCAGGACGCGTATCAACATTCGGAATCGATAGGGCGTATTGCGTACGAGGCGGAAAAATGTACGAGGGAAGCTTCGGCCATGCAGAAGGGTGGCTACGAAAATATCGGCGCCCCCGACTGTCGCGTGCAAATGATCCACGTGTCCGCGTCGGCTGCGAAGTCTGCGCAAGGCTTGAAATCGATTAAAACTCGGCTAATGTTGTGCCGGTTAAAGCGACAATCCGGCGATTTTGCACTGTTAACACATTACATGCCGGGCGTCGCGACTAATTGTTTATTACCGCGGGGTAAATTAGAGCATTCGCTTAAGAAAGCACAGCATAAAATGTCATGATTTTCAAGATATTTAACCCATTGCTCGCCACAATTAAATAAAAAAATAAAAAAATAAAATTAGCTGTATGTTTAGAAGTTGCAGTTTTTAAAAAGAAAACAATTTGAAAATGTGTCGCGAAAATGGGAGATTGGCGGATTATGGGTTAAAATATTTTAATCATTTGTTTATTATTAAACTCACAGGAAGTGGCAGCATAACTATCAAAAAGTTCAAATTAAGATCAGTCGCCGTAAAAGGTATTAATATCCTTCCCGCATGTAATGTCTTTACTCCTGGCATTTGCCTTAACCGGCAAGGATGCGCATTCTTCTCTGATCAACGCTGACCTCGTAGTTTTGTCACACGTTGACGATGGAAGTTAGAATGAGTTAGAATGTTAATACGCGATGTCGATATAAGCTGGAGTGGGGTAAAGAAGACCCAGAAATTGTAAAGTTTACTTTAAACTGACGCATTTTCTATCTATTCCACTAAAACCTAACACTCTTAATGTTTCTATTTAACGCATGGTTCATTCTTTAAGTTGCATTAATTTGGATTAAAAAATATCTTCTGGAACTTATGATTTTCTTAATAAACTAAAAACAGTGCTGCTAGCCTGTTTAAAAATGACTGAATCTTATATCCTTATATTATGGGGCAAAACCGGATTTCTTATTAGTAATACGAACTTTGTGGAACGAGTTAAACGGGAGAATCACATAATGACGGCCACCTATGTTAAATACTATCCAAACCATTGAATACTGACCAAAGTTAGATTTCTACCTCACATTTGGTACAATGCAATATTCGAATAAATAAGGTCCTAGAGATTTGCCCCGTGTACGGATTTACCCCACTGCACCTTATTCCTAGCAAGCCTTTGACTCGTACCTGTGATTTGAGATCCCGGTCCATATTCGCCGGATGACGCCAGTAGGACGTAGGGACTGGACTCCGGTGATTTTGATCTCGCCTGGCCGTGATAAGGTTCGTTCGGCCGCGGCTTCACACAGGCATCCACCGGCGCACCGTCCGGAAAGCAGGTCGCAAAGGAGAAACAGGAAACGACGATCGCAACTGTCCCGACGACAATATGCATCCTGCGGTTCATCCTCGCGTCCTCCTACCTACGCAACGCGCGAAGGATTCGCATATAAATATACAAGATCGATCGAGTTACTTGAGCCCGGACAAATTCTGCTGATACCTGCACGTACGATAACATTATTTGAGAAAGCAGCGTCAATACGGATTTATGCCAGAGATAAAGCCACGTAACGCGGAGAATGCTAATCGGGTACCCACTAAAATATTTACAGAAGCGTAGGTCGCAGTGTACTACGCCATGAAACCTATCGCGGAATATCTTTTAACGGAAATACAGCGACTATTATTGTACGTTCCTTTCGAGTGGAATCGTTTTTCCGAAATATTTACGTAGCGAGCGGTATACAGGTGCCCTTTCGCAAGCACTTACGGGAAAAGATCAGTCGACAGGATCGCTGAATCGAGAAGTTTGAACGGCCCGACGTTGACGAGCGCGCAACAGAGACTCGCTGAACAACTGCAGAGTGTCCAGTTCCCTGGGTAACTCAAATCTTGGCAAGATCCCACCATTGAATCCTGAAGGTAGTAGGCTCAATCCGCTTTTGCTAATTGTTACTTTCACTCCCCGTTCCATTCGTCAACGGCCGAGCTAGACGGCGTGTCGTTTTAGGTACCTACATCGTTGACTCGGCTATGAAACCTTTTTTTTCTTCTTTCTTGCACGGCAAAGATCTGTTCGATAATTAAATAGAACATTGTGAAACGAATCTCGCCGCGGATACGACTGTATGTTAACATTGACCGAGTGATATTTAAGCGAGATATCATAGATTGTGCAGTCATGTTGCGACATGCAGTTCAATGTCATAGTGCTAAAATTGCCATACACCGTATCTATCTGCCGTTAAATATCATGCCACAATGACTGGGTAGCTAAAAACTGTAAGGCTAACTTTAATTATGAAGCCGACAGTTGTTTTATATTGCCACCCTTATCCTCCATATTTCACCCTTCAGATTTTGCGGACCGCCTAGTCTTCATTGTTTCTGTCCCTTTTTTGGGTTCTCTTTTCGCACTTGCTCGCCCATTTACATTTTATCTTGCGTACAATTAAACCATACTATATACACGATATAATATAGTTATCGTGTTCTAGATGTGATTAATTGCGTAGAGTCGGATTAAAGCGTAATCTTCAATCTTTCCTTGGAATAATGAATAGGAATCATACCTGAATATACAGAACTGTAGACAAAGACATGTTTAATTTCTATGACACTGCCGGAATCCGTTACTTTACGTATACCCCGAGACAATACATGTGAATTTGCATAACAATCGTGTGTGTGTAACAAAACAAGTTCCTACGTGCTTCCTTTCAGCATGTACAAATCGAATCTCAGCAACCCGATCCTTTCACTTCTGCCTATCAAATACCATCTAGATAAAATTATGTATATATCTCTCGGCGTCTACATTTTCTGTAATAACATTGACACCAGCCGAACACCGTAATCGCAGATAGTCTACACTCAGGCTGTCAAATCTTTGTAATTAATAAAGGAACAAATACAACTGGACACTTAGGCTTTAATCTTCTACCTTTATTTAATCATTTCCTCCGATGACTTTATTCAATATACAACTTATATACGCAGGCTGTCAAATCTTTGTAATTAATAAAGGAATAAATACAACTGGACACTTAGGCTTTAATCTTCTACCTTTATTTAATCATTTCCTCCGAAGACTTTATTCAATATACAACTTATATACTCAGACTGTGAAATCTTTGTAATTAATAAAGGGGCAAATACAACATGACACTCAGGTTTTAATCTTCTCCCTTTATTTAATCATTTCCTCGAAGACTTTACTCAATATACAACTTTTTGTACATCGTCGCAAAACAGCTAACTTCGACCCCTGACCGAGTCGCAAGACATTCGTAACGTACCGATCTGAACTTACGATACTGTGAACCTTTTGGCTATAAGCGTATATGTTGAACTTTTTTTTTCCCTCCAAGGGATCACGACCGCGCCACCGCGATATCGTATTCGCCCGTGTCACGTCGGACGTACGTATGCGTCATTGTCAAATACAGGCCATCTTTGATCCCGTCACGCGAAAACGGGAAAGTTAGTGCTCGAAAGTCACGACATGTGTCTGCGTGACAGCGGATTACGTTGCGTGTCGTTGCCTTTCCTGCTACCTGATGAACCACCTTTGAACCACCCCTGCGCCTGACACACATATACAGACTCGTTTCGGCACGGAAGCGTGTGCGTGTTACATTTTTGCATGCCGCCTACAAACTCTGCGTACGTCGGGCTACTTCAATCAATGTGACTTTTCACACCGCGCTATTGATTTTCCACGGTCTTTCCAAATTAGCAAGCAAAATCCGAGTTAGACTCGCTGCACGTGTAACTGTGAATGATCGAGGGATTTCGGTGAATCCACTTAGATCCCAGTGAACATTCATGTAAGACTCACGTCTCGTTGTCATTCGCGCATGATATAATGCGCGTTGAAAAAAATACGTCTATAAACCTACTGCGCTAGTTTTATTGTCCCAAAAACGGAAAATGACTGATATCGTGTTCGTCGTTGTTCGTTCATTTACAGTTCAATGTTAATGTGCGAACGGAGTTTAACCGCTGCGGTTAAAACCTATTGTGCCTATCGCCTACACTTTTAGCTAAGTAAACTTTGTGTATATGTACATTGTGTAAACTGTTTCATGTATAGTATGTACAAGAATCGTGTAGACATGTAGTAGAAAAAACGTGTACACCCGTCGTACAAAAAAAAAGAATACCTATTCGTGTTTCACGTTTACAGAATAACGAAGTACATACATATACAGGATATATAGGCAGTGGATTATAGTGATCGGCTATATCAATATTGGTCTCGAAGATTTAGGATACAAAACAAATGCAATTTATACGTCATCGGCAACTGATAAGGGCACGTGAAGCACGCATAAAAAGTCTTCTAATTATGCTCAATGTCGTAGGACATCAACGCAACTTACAACACTGTTACATATATATAATGTTGCTCAATCCATTTTCGACATTGGTCATGTTCAACATGTTCGACAGTTATGTCCAACAAGAACTTTGCTCCGGTGTTGCATGAAGTTATTCGCTGAGTGTGCTAATGTTGTAGGAATTGATCCATTAAAAACAACACATAGCTTGGTCGTAGTGCTGTCGGGCTTTAGTACACCATGATGTAGCAGATAACATGTCAGATAAATGTAAGACGGTGGTGACGAGCCACGTGACAAGACCCTCAACCCTCCGGATGCTGAGGCATCAGGTGCCAAGGTCATCCTGCTAGCAAACTAATCCCCACCAGTCTCCTGATGTTCAGTTATCCTTGATGGTGTATCTGCGGCACCATGTGACCAATTTGAAGATACTCTGCCATGAAGGAATGGTATAAAGTCTCAAACTCCCTGTCACGTTGAAAGTTTTTGAATGTTCGCTTTAAGAAGTGGAGAGCTGTGTCGTATGAGTGACTTGACCTCTGAAATGAAGCCTTACTGTTGAGTGATGATGAGCTAGATGAGTGTTGCTACGAGTGGGATGAGTATCACTGCATGATGGGAAAGTCCCTGTGAGGTGCTGTGAGGTGACCGAGTTGTGCGTCACTGGTTATCATTGACCGATTGCGACGACGCGAATGATAGCCACTGACGAAGATGAGAGTCATTTCGTTTGAAAATGGCGTTAAGTTCAAATACCACAGTAATCATCCACGATCCGGCTCGAAAGACCAAATTGTTGGGTAATGGGATTGATCGAAGGTGGAAATGAGTTTTGATACTAAATGAGATCTGTACTAATGAATTTGCAGAATTGGTGCCGGCTGCACACCAATTCGCTTATGAGCGATGCAGAACTTGTTCTATGGCTTACATTGAAACGAAGATAATGCAGTGACTTGGCGATGATTATAATAATGCTTGGCTATAAAGAAATGCACGTGCGATTCCCAGCAAAGTCCCGGAATCGCGCGGGATTGCCTGAAGAGGTGTTTTTGTATTATTGGTGGAACAATTAGTCATGCGGTGCTGCCACGGCTCAGATTTACGTGACTTAGAACGCTTCGCTTTGCAAGTCTTAATCCGAAACAGTCTGATTTATCTGTCATTTTCGATCACTTCGATAGCACAGGGTTCCGGAAACCAGCCTCGTATTCTCTTCGGTCCTGAATCTCCGCCACATTCGTACTCCTTCTCTCCGAACAGCCAATATCTGTAGTCAGTAGTACTTTATTACTACTGTACTAGAAAATTACGATATGAGTAACGTACCGTCTCCAACGCGTTACGACTACTATGTCGCCAACATTTAACTTGATGCGTGGCTCATCTGTACACGGAGGGTGACAAAGAACACCTAATCCATGTTTGCGCGGGAACCACGCTCCTGTAGCAGGGACGACAACTCGATATGTTCGGGCTCGTTTTCGTTTGTATTGCTTTTGAGCTAACTGCTCTCGCTGTTGCAGCATCAAAAATTGAACAGAATACATTATGATACAACACGAGTGATCTGATAACTAGTAAACTTATTATGTGTTTACCGTTAACGTATATTGATCACAGCCATCAACGACAGGCCACGTTATTCCGTCTCCGATAGGCGCACAATGCCAAGTGAGAACTTGTTTCATGTTAAATCGCCAGCCTTTCGAATAGGGATAAACAAATGTCTCGTTTGTACCGTATCTGCGCAAGTAAGCTTTCTTCAGGATCCAATCCTCAATCTCTGTTCTATTTCGCATAATTCCAGCTAACTAAAACGGTCATAATATTTGAGAAATTGTCGTTGTTCACATGATTTGGTACAGGAAGATGAGGTTTTAATGATTCAATGGCTTCAGCTTACCTGAAAGTATAGCAGAAATCCGACTGTTAACACCACACCAATGGATAATGCAATAGTAAAAACTACCACAATGAGAGTGAAGACAGACGGGGGTGGGAATGGCATAGGCTTTAAAGAGAGAACTGTTGTAAGCCAACAAATTAATATCACTGAAGAGACAGAACAGCCACCTACTGCACTGGCAAGAAATGCAGTAAAATGTCCATGATTAAAGTGACCAACACAATTATTTATCCAAGGACAATGATGGTCCATCTTCATTACACATCTCCCACCTGCACAGAAGGAGTGATTTATACATTTTTCAATGTTTCAATATTGTTGATAATGTAAACGAATATAACCAGTAAACTTACATTTTCTGCAGTGATGTGACCTTGGTGCTTTGTAGCCTTGGCACTCAGTGCAATATTGTAAATATTTAACATCAGTTGGATTTTCCTAAAAGCACAACAAGGTGTGAACTAATGCTATTGTGTTTGATTAAATAAGAATTGTATACATTATGCACATATCAATATTTATCACTCACAGGCCTCCATTTTAGAGGTAAATATCCAGGTCCTTCAAAAATCGCGCTAATAAAATTGAAGAGTGTCGACCCGCTAAGACAAAAAAAAAGAAGAAAATTTCCAGCAGCTAGAAAACTTTCTTGTGGTGACCACCATTGTTTGCTACAATGTATGGTCATCAATGTAATTATTTTTATTATACCTGAAAATAACAAAAAACGCACTTGAATATAAATTAACAATCGACGAAAGTATCGAAACAAGTTCAATACAAAACGCGGGATTTTTAGATCAATTTTGAATTTCGCGCTTCATCGATTTGTATACGCGAAGAAACAAAATGGGCGCGGTCTAACGAACGTCAACAGGATGACAACCGCAATAGAATGTATCACACGGTTAGAATCATTCTTGCACAAGATTACTACACACAACGGATGCTAGTTTAAAAACTATTTTTAACGGTTTGAAATCGTCGAACGGAGGGGAGGAATGTATAGAAAGTTTTCCATTTCACATTAGTCCTCGTACCCAAAGCTGTTAGCGGTCCCCAATGGAATATTTTCTTCAACGGACCAGTGCACATGCTGTCACCATTAGACTACCTAAAAAATCTGATTCCTGGGTAGATAATATTTCGCTCAATTCCCATAAGAATAGTTGAACGAGGAGATTGTTTATCCTAACTTCACATCAAACTTCTTTTATTGACACCGTCACGGAGTATCCAGTCTTTCCTTATTGCGCACACCGTAGGGTTGGTACTCGTGTTGCGTACTAGCAGAAAATATGGTGCTGCTAAAATGATTAGCGGATTGACTTGGTACGTTTGTCGAGGAAACGCACAGCGAAGCATTTAAATTTATAAACGTAAATACCTTTGTGTTTTCTTCATGCCTATGAAATCACTTTATTCTGAACAGTACATACTTATAATACTTCCATTTTTTTTTGTATGGTATTAAACCAACTACTGATTCTCTTTAAATTTTATCTGTTGCAAAAGAAACAAGAAATTGCAAAGAAATGATACACAAATGATGCAATAGATAAAAAGTAATACTTGAAAGTATTTAAAACTTAGATTATGCGTCTCAAACAGATCAAAGTGAATCATAGAACATGTAAGGAGAATACTTAATGAACAGATCCATTGAAGTAATACATAACAAAATGGTCTGAAATCTGAGAAAATAGTTGTGTTTAATCCTAATAAAGCTGTTCAATTGTACTATTACAATGTAATCCTAATGGTGGTGTTTTTACTGGGTGTTATTGTATTTTGAAAACAATCAAATGGCATTGAAATTTGATATACTCATGAATCAGCCTCAATGTGTAAATTACTAGTTGACTTGAATAATCAAATTAAACAGAAAAGAGTCATCACATGTGCTTTAAATTTGTATGTATATTAAAGCTATAGACCTCTCCAATATACAAGTAATATTGTACATGTTGTTAAAGACTTTTACCTTAATATTCCAATACTAATGTCCTTGGATTATATATGCAACAGAGAAAATCCTTCAGAGCAGAGAGCAATATGCATAATTATTATAATAAATAGTAGATGTAAAGGGTCACTAAAGGTTTTACATTGTGTCCAACACGCTATTAAAACAAAGCTCTCTGAAACAATAACAGAACAGTATGGAACTATTCATAATTTGTATTATGGGTTTCCCATTTCTATATATACATTAAGAAGAAAAAATGGGAAATTGTTAAAGATAATTTCACATGAATAACTACATTTGACCTGTTCTAAATATTTCAATGGTATTTGCCTTGCCATCTGTATTATATAGTACATCATATAATAATCTTTGTTTGATGTGCATATAGGCTGTGCATCTTTTGACACAAGTTCCACTTTGATAAAGGTATTATACTTTATAACAAACATGCGCACAGTGCACTCTCTTTCTTACTCATGAATAACAAATGTAAGATAATAAATTTGACTATCATATATATTCATATTATTACTTACAGTATAATCAATGAAACAATTTACTTCAAATAATAATAAGTTTCATTCCAAAACAAAAATTACAGGAAAGTGTCAATAAGAAAAATTGAATAAATATGTTACTAGAATGCATTATATTTTGTATTTATCAAATAAATTTATTACTCTATTTCACTTACTTTTGTTTCTGTTTACATAATGCCATTGTTTTGTTTATAGTGTTGCAATATGTATATTGAGTTGTACGAAATTGCGTCGCTCGTAATAGCAGAAAGTAAAGTATCATAGAATTTTAGTGTTATTGTTTAACTTTATTTTTGTTATGCCAAATAATGATACAGAAAAAAACAATACTTTAAAATGAATTACACTGAGGGCAATTCAGTTTCGTTTCTACAGATTCTCAAAAAATATAACGATGAGATAGTTGCCTCTGGCACAATTTTAGTCATGGACTTGAATGACATACTTATTCAACTTTAAAATAAAGTACAATTGGATCCTTTTATGCATGTGACATTCGATCTTGATGTTCATGTTGTAGCGTAACAGTCGGCAGTCCACATTCCGTTAAAAGTAACGTCAAGAATCGTATTTGCTCATCTTGTTGCCAATTTACGATGTCGCTACACAGTACTGAATAAACCTATTGTATATAAAAATACAAAAATAATTGTCTACATCGCAAAGAAAGTTGTAGCAATTTCGTACCCAATGAGATTTTAATAAAAATCGTACGATTCATATGGTACATTAAATAAGATTCCAACATTTTCACGGAATAACTTGTAATAATTTGATTTTCATAAAACTTAAAATACAACATCATTTATAACATATGTAAAATCTTATTAATAGCTGCTAGAATCTATTTAATATCAATCACGTGTTTATGTGTTTCGAAAGAGTTAAAGATCTTTGTAGGAAGATAAAGCATGATTTCTCCTTTATTGTCCACAACAAAATTCCTATTCACTTTATTTATTAAAGTGCTTATAAAATATCATTTGCAAAATTTTATTTTATGAATATCGTGCAGAACATAATAGATCGGAAAATCTTTAACATGCTTATATACTATTAGGTAAGCATCTCATAAATTGGCAACAAGTACTCATAGCTGTAAACTTTGCTAAAGAATAACAGATTAGTAGCAAGGTCGTCACTAATGAGTTAACATTATAATACAGTCGTTTTCCGTCGTTATAATTCAAGTCGGTAACTAAAAGTAGGTGGTATAGATATAGCTTGTATAATATAGTATGGTATCGTCAAACCTAAATAATAAATACATTTTATACAGTCACAGACCTTTTATACAGAATGTCCAAAATTTAATGTGCTGTACAATATAGTAATTACGAACCATCTTGCAATTCCCGTGTGTGGAATTTAATTCCGTGCTTGACAAATTCCCCTTTCCCGCGCACACCTTCTAAATGTTAGAAGTCACAATTTATAAATACTTCGTTATCAATCAAATTTGATAGTATAGTCAGAACATTTTCGTTGCCCGTTCGCAGTACAGCATTTTCTTCATACAGTTCATCGGTGGTAAAGAAATTGTTAATCGTTTTCCCAAATTTCAATATAAATGCAAGCCTTCAAGGTGTCGCCATACGATTTCTACTCGAAGTGTTCTTTTCTCACGAGATGTCAACCAAAAATTCGTACCTCAAGCTCACGTCAACACTTGGGATAAGCTTTTTTGTTTCTCATTTTTTTGTGTGTCTCTTTGTAAACCAATTCCCCACGTTAGCAATGGTTTAATAAAAGTGTTTGTTTCGCTTCTTAAGGGCACTCTGTATAGAATAGCCTTAAAATTACGAGATACGTATTTACAGTAAAAAAGTTTAATTGGTCATGTTCCTACCTAGTGTAGTAAGGAGGTGAGTACCGCGTTGCGTAAAGTTGTCCGTATTGGCTACGTAGTTACGTACTTCAGTCATTTTAGTATCTTGCAGGTTGTGCAAGCTATATGTAATTCAGAGTCAGTCACATGTCAAACGAGGTATGCAGCTGCCTCGATAAGCTGTTGTCTCGATCATTGTTTTAGTACTTACTTCAAATCTACTTAAGCACTAAGATGTTTAATTTATGCATTTTTTTTTGTCTTCCTGATAAACTGAATGTCTCATACTAGATACGTGAATGTACGAGCTCATGCAATTAATTTATTCAAATTTATTCAAATTATATCAAACTTCGAATGATCTTTAAGCGTTTGTTGCAATTTGGCCTAGGTCGTAAAACAGGTTCGTCTTATTGTAAACCTATACAATATATGTGATACAGCTAAAGTAATGAAAAAAGAAGAAACGTTCGATATAACGGTAAATAAACTGTTTACTGCTCCTGACTGAGCGGGATACGTGTATATGATAACTCTGAGTCGTCGTTGTAGGTGGCATTACTTTATATATGTATGTATGTACATACACATATATGCGATATCGTTTCTTGTATACGTATATATATGCACGTATACATATGCATGCATATACATGTACATCTTCATATATATATGCATATACATATACATATATATATATATATAATAGAAGAACTCAATTCAATGCACAGGCGGAAGTACACTGAATGAACGAACTCGCATGATCGTCTGATACTTTGATTTTAAAGATGCTATATGTTTCCTTCGAAGCGAGTAGTCGTAAACACAGTAAATAAAACAATAATATATCCAAGGGCATATTGCAAAAGGTATAACCGAATAAGAAGGTCAAAATTTCATTAAGGCCGAATTTAATTCCGAATAGCTTATAAAAAATGAACCATTTACGCAAACTTTCAACTTTGTTTCTTCATAGTGGGGGTTGCAAACAATAACAATGGCTCATCGGGTTTGGAGATCTAGTAATGGGGAACACATTTCAGATTTTGAAATAGAAAGACCAAGTAGAACGAAAGCAACAAAAAATCCGAGAAATGTCAATTTAGTACTAAAGCAATAGCAGAATACTAACTATTTTGACCATCTCGTCTGGTTATACCCTTTCGATGTTACTCGACGAATTAAAACTGAAAGCTTCGAACTGGTAAATGAGAATCTGGCCCTGTAAACTCAAAATGTGTTCCCTCTGCGTCAATAGATGGAACGATTCTACTATCTTCCTCTTCGGAACTGAAAAATCGTTCAATAATATCGAAAGCCTTTTGGTAAATATCCAGATTCTGATGAGACTGCAAGAATTCTATTTTGTCTAGGCCTGAAACGTTACGAAAGTAAATATTGTTAATGCGTCTGTCAAACTATGATATCATTGTTTATCGCGTACGAAGTAAGAAAATGTCAAATCTATTACCGTAACATTCTTCGATCAGTACTGCATATGGATTAAGACCATTATGCGCATTTGCATCTTGCTCTCCTTGGCGTAGAATATTCTCTAAGCCATTCAGCGCAACTTGAACAATCTTGGGATCCATGACTGTCAAGAGATCGCACAACGGTGATATGCAACCCTTTATAGCAAGGTATCGAATCTGTTCAGGTGTGCCACCACTGGTGGCATTTGTTATTGCCCATGCAGCCTCCTTCCTAGTTTTAAATTCAGCCTTGCCCAAGATGTCGATTAACACCGGGAATATATCAGCATCAATCACGGCCTATAGTGTTAAAAAATCATGTAACGACTTTTTTCCAAATTTTACCTCTGGTGACAGCCGACGTGAATGGATCATATATAATTACCTGAATTTGCTGCGGATTGCCAGCTGTGATATTAGAAACCGTCCAACAGGCTTCTTTGCGGATAGTTTCCCGTGGTAAGTTCAAGAGATGGAGTAAACAAGGCAATGCCGAACAGTTCAGTACAACTTGAGTTTGTACGTCGTCACCGGTAACAATGTTGCCGACAGCGCGAAGTGCTGCGCTCACTACAGTGTTTTCATCGTGCCTAAAAGATAGATACTATGATGTGGACGGATCCGATGCGGACGTTTATGCCGCTTGCGTCGATATACTCTGGCGATATTTACATTAAGAGTTCCACGAGACGTCTGCATACACCAGCGTCAATGACTGCTTGTATTTTGTCGTTAGGTCCGTCACTCAGATAAGAGAGAGCCCAACAGGCGTCAGCAAGTACGTCGCGATCAGTATGATTCAACAGATGAGCCAAAACTGGTAGACTCGGAGACACCTTCGAGAAAACTGGAACGGGATTTTTACCGCGGCAAAGATTTGATATTGCCCATACACCGTTTCGCGTCATTGATAGACGGGTTGATTTTGATAGAACTCTACGAGAAGTGTTTATAAATGTTACAGAAATGACACATTTATCATAACTGAAATGCTAAAACCTGCATCGTTCAGTCGTAAATCATTACAAAGAGGTATAGTTGTTGACAAATGAACATACTGTAACAGGGGAGGAAGAATGCCACTGGCCAACACGTGATCTCTGCATTCTGGACTGTCCCCTGCAATATTGCCCAATGCCCAAACAGCCTGCTCTTGCACATCTTCAAATTCTGAAGTAAGTAATTCTATAAATGTGGGTACTGCTCCTGCATCTATTACCATGCGTGTTTGAGGAGATGTTCCACTTGCAATGTTTGTGAGTGCCCATGCTGCTTCAAACTGTAAATGAGTTTACCTATTAATACCTTGTATGGCATCAATGTATCAATACTAAGGCTTATGGAATAATTCCAAGAAAATGAAAGAATTTTTGAAATTGCTTATATAACACTTGCAGATTATAGTGTTGCACTGCAAACTGAAACAAATATTTGTAGGTTTTATGAAATGGTTGTCTCCATTAAATTACCACTTACCTGCAATGTAGAATTTGTTTTATTTTTTAAAAATTCAACAAACAGTGGCACAATTCCTGTGTTTATGACTTCATCTATAGGAGGATTTGGCTCTCTGGACAATAACTTTCTGAATTTCTGTGTTGCTTCCAACTGATCCTGCACATCAGGGCTATACAATGCTTCCACCATTTGAGGTGTTATCATATGCATTTGCTAAAGTATAAATATGAACATGTTATTTTTCTATATATGGACAAATGTCATATCTTATACAAAAGAGAATATATACCGCCTGTGGTGCTGGTACAGAGTAGTCATTTGTGGTAGGGACATTGTCTTCATCCGCAATCGCATTTGGAACATTGCGTCTCTTTGATAATTGCTGCTCACGTTTTTGTTTCCTTAATTGCACTCCTTCTTCCTCTCTACGCCGCCTCAATTCCTGTGAGTCTAAACCCACATTTTTATAACGGTATTTATGTGTCGGTCCAGTTGACATCTATAAGTATAATAGGATCATGAAAAATTATTTAATTTATCACGATAGTCATCAGAATCTATACACGCGATGTTTACAGATAAAAATGATATAAAATAAAAACATTTTTATTAACTCTGCTAGTTTATATCCATTAACGCACAGTATCACACAGGAAGCGATAACATAACGATATAACCCGTCCAAGTGAGAAACGCGATACATCTACGAAACGGCACTAAACGCTGAAACTAAGTTAACAAAAATAATACTTAGCCACTACGAAATAGATAGAACAGAACCTTCGTAAGGAGCATATTACAAATGTGTCGATCGACTGCTCGAAACGTTTAATGCGTCATCCGGGACCGACTCAAGAATCACCGACGATTAAAATTCTCGAAATGACAACGGTATGTCTAAACGTAAGGGTTATGTATAACTTATGCGACAGTCCCTATGACGAATAAACAAGTAAGCGTCGAAGTTGCGCTTTCAGTTAGAGGAACGGACTTTTCACGCGTTATTAATTATTTCGCTGTCGCCGATACGACGAGCGCAACATTGGCAACATTTTTGTCGAATTAGACATTTTGTGTCCCACACGGGGGAGGAGTGACATTGGCCTGGAATCCTCTCGATCTATAGGTACGTCACAATGCTACAAGGTCCGATGCGCATATAAACGTGCGAACAAACCGTGCCACTCACACTTACGGCTGTGAAATAAATCCAAGCCGTCCGCTAAACGTAAAATATCATAAAATATCGGGCTGAAGAAACCACCGTACACTTTTCACGATTGCAAACTACGGTAGGCGATCGGAAAACCTTGGTCCGAACTCCAACGCGCAAAGAATCACGGGTTTCACTCGCGACGCGCTGATAGGTCAATTCGAATGGTAGTAATAATTGGCTTCTCAAGCTTCATCATCCTGAATATCGATGCTGTTGCCAACATGTATGCACGAATTTACGTCGTCCGTGGTCTTCCATCGAAATAACGCAATGAAGAAATTAATAGAAACGATCGATTGTAGGGTGTTTCTACGGAAACTGGCAAAGGGATAGGCTTTTATGTGGGATTCTTCAAACCAACTCAAGGCGGAAGTTCCAAAAGTTGTGCTTTTTTGTGTGCAGTCAATTGTGATTGGTCTGAACTGTATGGTGTCGGTGAATTCTGAATGGCGTTTCACCGTTCGTATGTTCCTACACGTAATACCGCACAAACAAATACGGAAAATGTTCATTGATTGATTAATGAAGCTAAACAGGGAAAGTTGTCTGTGTATTGTAATCACAAACTTAGACCCTTTAGTAGAACTCAATTATCTAACTATTGGATTAGACAGTTTGCTGAATAAGATAATTGAAAACAAGACTAAGCAATTAATAGCATTTTCAGCGACTGTTCAGTTACATTGGTTGCATTGGTAATACGATAGGTCTGATACTGTCTGATACTTACATAGTTCTTGACTGTTCTCATAGGTTATGGAATATAGGTGAAAATAAACGTTCTGTCGACTAGGTGAGCATAAATGGAGAGGTGCTGTATTTTTTTCACGTAACTACGATAACTAAGGCGAATACAGTACTTAAACGACATTCCAAGTTTATATATTATTCACAATGCTCGCCTTGAAGGAATATGGTAGTAGTGACGATAATAGCGATTCTGATAATGATAGCAAAGCAAAGAATGAGGATGACGAGGTTAAGGTTACCGTCAACAATGAAGATCCTGTTATTACTCCAAAACCATTGTCCACTAGTACTTCAGTGGCAGGAGCCCTTGGTTTACAAATATGTGCAGCCCCTGAAGTAATACCGACTGTATGTATAATGTTTTCTTTCTTTATTCTTACTTATTAAGTGATAAATACAAACAACCAATAAGTTGTGTCACTTGTTTTGAAATATGCAATGCTCATTACAATTTATTATTTTTACTGAACAGGGAACAGAATTGTGTATAAGACACATTGATTCAACAACAACAGAAATTATGCACAATCCAAAATATGAAGAATTGTTTACACCTGATGTTGGACCGGAAAATCCTTTCAAAACTCAGCAACAACGCGCTGTTAAGAATATGTTGTCTGGCTATGTGGAAAAAGCACACATTAGTGAATTTCAGTTTGAGAATCAAAGAAGGACATTTGCTAGTTATGGTAGAGACGATAACAATATTTTTTATAATATTAATTTTTATTATAATTTCTAAATCAAGGGAATTTGTGCCTGTAGGATATGCTTTGGATCCAACTGTGGATGGAAGTGCAGAAGAAGGGAAGACATTAATTGGAGCCAAAGAAGTGGCAGAGGAGTCGGGAGGAAAGACAGTATTTGAAAGTTCATCGCTGAGACCCTGTGATAAGAGAAAAAGGCACAGAAATAATGACCCTACAGATATTGAAGGATTCCTTGGTCCATGGGGAGGATATGTTGATGAAAGAAGAGTTGTAAAACCAACAGAAGAAGAAGCTGCAGAATTAGAAGAAATTCTGGCTAAGAGAAACAAAAGAGGAAAGCAAACAGAAGAAAAGCCACTCGAAGAAAAAACAGTATTGCACAGTAAGTCATACAGTTCTTGCATAATTGTTTTTGCTACCAACCACTTACAAAATTCACAGAATTTGATATAATAAATATCATAAAACTCTTTTCCAGTCAAAGACAGCGTCGACTACCAGGGACGTTCATTTTTGCATGCGCCTCAAGATGTCGGGACAAACTTGCGATCCGAATCGCCACCCGATCGTTGCTTTCTGCCAAAAGCACAAATTCATACTTGGGAAGGTCACACTAAGGGCATATCGCAAATTAGGTGGTTCCCGCGTACAGCACATCTGTTGCTATCGTGTAGTATGGATTGTAGGGTTAAGGTAAAATCGCAAAAAATGTGTACATCGTATGCAAGACAATTGCATCCTCAAAAGTTACATATGCAATATTGTTTTACAGTTATGGGAAGTGTATAAAGAGAGAAGATGTATACGTACCTACTACGGACATCGGCAAGCTGTTCGTGACATTAGTTTCGACAATGACGGCAAACGTTTCTTATCTGCAGGCTACGATCGTTACGTGAAACTATGGGATACTGAGACAGGTGCCTGCATCAGTCGATTTACGAGTAGAAAAATTCCATACTGTGCCAAATTCAATCCTGACCCTGACAAGCAGCATCTATTCGTTGCTGGCACAAGCGACAAAAAAATTATATGTGTAAGTAGTCTGCGACTCCGCAATGAATTTGCTTAAATAATGGCGGTCTGATAAAATTTTGCATTGCAGTGGGATATTCGTTCGGGTGAAATAACGCAAGAATACGATCGGCACTTGGGTGCAGTCAACACGATCACTTTCGTGGACGAAAACCGAAGATTTGTTACTACTTCCGATGATAAGAGCCTTAGAGTGTGGGAATGGTAAATATCCAACATTTGATAACAATATGAGCTAGTCTTCATACGAAATTAAGATATAACAAAATTACTATGCAACTACTTCATTATAGGGACATTCCTGTGGATATGAAATATATTGCGGATCCATCGATGCACTCGATGCCAGCTGTAACACCTTCACCAAATCAAAAATGGCTCGCATGCCAAAGTATGGACAACAAGATAGTTATATTTTCGGCGTTGAACAGATTTAAAATGAATCGGAAAAAGACGTTCACCGGTCACATGGTCGCAGGATATGCGTGTGGCTTAGATTTCTCGCCAGATATGAGGTATTTTTAAATTTATATTTTACTCAACAAGTTCCAGTACGGTATTATCATGGGCGATCAAGATAATGTATGATATTACGTTTCAGTTACTTGGTCTCCGGTGATGCGGACGGTAAATGCTATATATGGGACTGGAAAACTACGAAGCTGTACAAAAAGTGGAAGGCACACGATGGAGTATGCATAGACGTCTTATGGCATCCGCATGAACCTTCGAGACTAGCTACAGCCGGATGGGATGGAAAAATAAAGTATTGGGATTAAAAGGAAGCGAGAAGAAATCTCGTTTTCCACAATCCACGTAAAGAGTTATGTAAATATACATATGTGCATATGTACAGACGCAAATCGATGACACATTTTCTAATTTTTAATATGCCTTAAAAAGAATTAAAAAAAATGAAATAAAATGAACTGCGTAACAACGTCGTTAATAATTTCCTTGCATTATCCTTTACGCTAATCCTACAAAGTATTTTTTTACGCACGATGGGAGATGAAAGCAACAATTTATCGGTAACATCCCTCTTTATTTAAGTATGTGCTTTCAAGTCGATATTGCAGCAGGATAATCCTACGCACGGTTCAACGCGTATTAACGCTAAATAAGAATTTTGTCAGTGGGGAAGTTTCGGGGTGGAGAACATGCCGTTAAGTTTCGACTCGGATATTTTCCAAGATCTGTCAGCGACCCCCGTTGCAACACATGACGGAGGGAAAATCAATAATACGCGTCACGATGTCTGTTGTGTTCCTTTCCTTGCGCCGACACACATTCTATATTTTTATACACGTTACGAGATCTCGCGGAGCGTTTTCCGAAATCTGATATGTGCCTAACAACATTCTAGTTGACATAGAATTGGATTAGCGGTACCTGTTCGACGGCAGTTATGAGGAGACAGGAAAATCGTCCGCGAAAAGTGTAACGCAAACGTTTACAAACGGAACGTCAGGCTAAGGAGGTAAAAACTGTCATTGCAAGCCTTGTTTACATACAGTGGCCGAACATGGGACAAGATAATTAACTCAAAGTCACCGAAAGTTCGGATTACGTCGAATTCAGTCCGATGGAATTCTAAAAAAGTGTTCAACAATTTATACGACACAAGGGTTCGTGTAAGGTTGTACTTGGAGCACGGGGCGTGTGTGTGTCTTACATTGTCTACACATCTGATGCGTAGAAACGATTTGAGGGAAAATAAGCGTGCTATCGTTGGTCAAGGTATCAATGACCTCCGGCAACAAATGTTCAAAGAAAATTATACAGTGTACGTTTACGGTCAGCGAACCATTTAAAATAGGTGGCCTGTTTTTACCCTCTCTTGCATCTACTCATCGCCATGCGTGAAATTGGGAAAGGGATGGCGACCGCTGGTTTATAAACACAGATTGCAACGTTTAAGTAGCACACGTGATCGATGTTAAAAGAATCAGATTTACTGAACCGATTGTACGCGTAATCGTCGCAGGATTTACATATCCTCCGAGATCGTTGTTTAATCACAACGTTGCTGTCTCGATGTCACAGGGCAACGGTGCGTGAATAATGGATGGTCCAGGATTGGGATACTCGTATCATCTTCCATCCGCTGGCTGGAACCTGAAAGTTCGAAATGCACTCTCGCAGTTCAGCGACTTGTTCAGCGAATTTAACAAATACATCGCACCGGCGTACCATCATGACCGTTGCGAAAGGTATTAAGTTATATGAATGTTTCGAACAAGTGTTACTTGCATCGCATGCGGCTAGGCATTATCATGGAACAAAATAACTGACAAACGGCGATATGCTCAACTTTGACAAATTCTTGTTACATTCCAGGTCCGTGCAAATGCGCTTATACTCGATGCATAAAAGAGAGTTTGTTATGGTTTTCGTAGCCTTCTTCGCGTGCTTCGGCCTCGCCGTATTTATCGGTCTTGCAGGTAAGGAATAATCGTCGGTTAGGATTCAATATTTCCTGTCAGAGCGGATCCTGTCTTTCTAACGACCCATGGGACGCTTGTCATTAAAGGTCCACCGATAACATCGACCGGCGAGCAGAAGGCACATTTGAATGGGAGCGAAATGGCAACGGGACCTTTCATTATGAAAACACCGGCCTTGTCCACGTATAGTCAGCAGCTATGGGTCATCGCAAAATTGTCAACATCGAATACCGACGGTATGCTAACCGCATAATTAAAAACATTGACAACGATGAGCTTGTCTAGTAAAACTGACGTCTCTGTATCGTCATATTTTTTTCGCTACACGTAAATTGTTTTTACACTTACAGACGAAAGATACGATAAGGGTTTTCAAGTAAGCGTCTCGATAGACGGTATATCGGACCGGAAACTGGTTCCTGTTCTACCACCGGAAGCTGGACACAACAGGTGAATAAGAACCGACGAATAATAAACAACGAAAACTGCTTTTACGTGAATATATGGCTACCCATCTTTAATATGACAGTATTTTATGGGACCTGGTACACGTAATGCTTAATGACAATCCTTATTTTCAGAACGCGTCATCTGAAGTGCGAGAGGCAATCCTGCGAGGAGCTGGTCGTTGCCCACCTAGGATTTCTCGATTACACTTACTACATCATTACAGTCCGTTTCCATGGGTTGGAGAGCTTTCATCAGCGATACACGATACGAGAACTCACATTCTACGTCAGTAAGCACTGCATAACGCGCAAAATGACGCGCTGGCAATTTAAACGTGAGCGTACGCGCTCTCTCTCTCTCTTTCTCTCGTTCGTCATTTGAAAAAAGCTCTGCCAATCTCTCAAGGTCACGATCCGTTCGCTCTCTGTTCGCAGTTCAAGAATTACAATCCGGCGTTCACGCAGATCGAAATATGGTTCCGACTGATCTTCCTTCTGACTACGTTCGGCGTAACGGTACGTTTATTTGACCATAGTCTTTCGAAACAAGGGAAGATTCTACTTAAAAATAAATTGCTGGTTTTAGTGCTGGTTCGGTCACTCTCTGAGAAAGTATCCCCTGCACGACTGGTCGATAGAGCAGAAATGGATATCTATACTTCTTCCACTACTAATTTTATACAATAGTGAGTATACATTAATATTTCTCAAGATAGCATCGTGATGGGATGTGCTTCCTGCCTTTAGATCCGTTATTCCCAATGACGTTTTTGGTGAACTCTTGGGTGCCTGGGATGATGGATGCAATTTTGCAGACAACGTTTCTCTGCGCCATCCTTATGTTCTGGCTGTGCGTTTATCACGGCCTTCGACAGGTATCATTTAAAAATTACACGCTCCTTGCACGCAGTTAGTGAAGAAGGAACTAGAGTACGATCTTTGTTTCTCCTTAGAACGAACGGCGACTAATGACATTCTATCTGCCGAAACTTCTCGTGGTGGGGTTGTTATGGGGTGCAGCGCTTACGTTAGCAACTTGGCTTCGATGCACCGAGTTAGAGGATCCAACGTACAATTACGTTCTCGATACGTCTAACTACTACGTAAGTCTATCACTAATGTATAATATTGTATTTTTAGCAAATTCGGTCAGTGGTATACTTGTAACTACTAAACTTCAATGATCTTTAACTGAAGAACATTGACTTTAAGTAATCAAGCTAAAGATATAATTTATCCCAGTTTATCGCAGGGTGTCGTTTAAAACGTTTAAACGTACACCCCAAGCAATTGTGGAATATATTCGTTGCATTTCAGGGTTTTAAAGTATTCTTCTTCACCGTGGGTGGATTCTACATCGCATACCTTCTCCTGCTTATATTGCGAGCGTACAGCGAATTGAGATCGATGCCTTATTTCGGTGAGTCACCCGGAATTTAATTGACCGATACATTATTTACAATACCGTCATTCACCCTTTCAGACCTACGTCTACGTTTCCTCACCTTACTGGCCGGCGTGGTCGCCGGAGTGTGCAGTCTCGTAACGGCGCGTCAATTCGGTGCAGGCGTACTTGAAGACAGTTTCGCATCACGTTTGTCAACATACTATCGTACGTCGGCGCAGTTTATGGCGCTCTACGGACTCCTAAATTTCTACCTCTACACAATGGCGTATGTTTACGCGCCGGCTCTGGAGCAAGTTTGCGGTCAACGTGAGTGAACCTTCAATGGAGTCATACAGCAATAAGGTGCGAGTTTCTTGGCACGCTTGTTGACAGATTTGTCTTTCAGATTCGTCGATAACGAAAGACAACCCTGCGTTCTCAATGATGAATGACTCCGACGAGGAAGTAATATACGGTTCCGACGAGGACAGTCGGCGACCTTTGACCCGGACTGCCCGAAATACGGACGACAGTGATTGAGTTAAGCTTTCGTACGGTTAAGAACGTGGTTCGTAAGGAAGCCTCGGCTTTATAACGAATGACTGTTAAAAGTGAATGTAAGGCGAATGGACGTTAGGATGTAGCGAGCTGATTCTCGACGAATGTCAAGAGAAGTAAACTCAGGTTGACGGAGTGTCAGTATAATAATCGGACGTTGGCAATGTTCGACATTGAACGTCCGGCATAGGAGTGTATGAAGACGGTGTGCTGTTCTCGGGGTTAATATCCTATGCTCTTTCATTCACTTCCTACGATCCTTTGTTCTATCAACCCGTGTATAACGTATGTTTTATATAACGCATAAGGGATGCAAGCATACGAAAGGGGTTGACGCGAGTTTTATTTCAAATCATAAAGACATGTCGCTCTAGGGTGATGTCTATGAACAGCTGAAGATTATTGTTGAACCAGGTCAGTTAATTTTTAATGAAAATAAAAATTGATGATTGTACACCGCGCCGTTTACTTATGAATAACTTTGTAAGCGAGGGAAAGAAGTTGGGGCGAAATAAACGGTTAGTGTCATTATAGTCGAGGTAAGGAACTCAGATAAAACATAATATCCTTCTCATGCTATTCGGTCCATCTTGCGTTACCTATGCCAAAGTAAACATCGTTTCCCGTACTCATCTGTAAATACGCATGAACGTTCTCACACGATGTAGCTACATACATATATATACATACATGTATTTATACAATGTGTACCGAAGGAAGTTGGAATATAAATATGCGTTTAGTTTATATAAATGAATACTTTGTTATATAAAACAAAACAATATTGTATTTGTAATAACTTTTTGCGCTTACAATAGGAGAAATCTCCACGGATTATCACAGATACCGTATCATTGGGAGGTTTCGAATCGTGTTGCATGGCTAAGGCAACATACTGTTATTCCGCGTGTTTAAACGTAGCCCTGATGCGCTACAAGAATTCTATTGAATTATATACCGATGTCACATCACGTTCTCTGCTTACATTTGCTAGCACTCATTCGTCAGGCAGATCTTTTCGTCATAACACTTAACTCACGGGCATTTTTTTTTTTTTTTGGCGTTTTAACCGCTGTCACGAGACGGCGCATTGTTTTATATATAATACTATTCTCTATCATCTTCGGGTGACTTATATCTGCATATTCTATTAAAAAATTATACCTCTCAGCACGAAACATTAATATCATGTATATTATCCCGAAGACGTAACTCTAAATTTCCCATGAGCTAAATGATACACTGGTAATGAATTTGAACTTCTATAATTCAATGAATAAACGTATGTTTCATGATTGTTCGTAGAATCGTCGCTGTCTAATATTTCTTTGTAATCTATCATTGACTCCCTTGGCGTAGTGCGAATTCCGATGTGCAGTGGTCGTCAGGAAAGAGATGATATATGTAAATCTAAAAACCTGTGTTATCTCTTCCTCGTTAAAACTATTGCATGTTAGTTATGCACCAGAATATATACATTATAAGGTTTAAAACCATCGTTATCTTCGCATTTACAGGCACTTGACGTCTCCCCAATACAATGTACAACGATCGACATTTACAATCTACTTATACTTTTTACAGATAGACGCGAGACGTAAAACGTAAAGGCAAGAAAACGCGTCTCGCGCATCGTGAATACAACAATCCCAGGAATTCATAAGAGAAAGTAACGCGTGTAAATAACAGAGAACGTCAAACGGCAAGACAATTTTCCAAAGGCAGTAACTACTTATTCCTTCGGGAACACGGCAATGATGCAAGTTTAAGTTATAATTTCTTTATAAAGCGCGGATGTGTAGGACTGGACGCCCGGAAGTGCCTTCAAAACAGGCTGACAAATCTTGAAAAGAATATTATACTCAAGACGACGACGATGATGAAGCATCCTGTTATCTGAGTAAAGCATGAAACGGGCATGTGAGGCATCAAACACAATAAATGATCGAAGCTCGAACTGGAAGCGTTCTCAAGATGAGCAAAATATATAGTGGAAATTGACCTGCTTTTGAAACACTCTGCACGTTTCATTTAGCTTAACGCAATACCGTGACTTGCCATCAATATCATGATCCATCCGGATTTGTGATACTGTTTACTTCGTTTTTGTTAAGCAGGCCTTGTCCTTCCTCCCCTTGCCATTTTCGTCGAATGCAGAGGAAGAATCCAATTATAATAACTAAGATGCCAATAGCTGCGACCCCGAAACACGTGACAACGCCGAGAGACGGAAGAATGAGCAAAACTTTGACCTGGCTTGCGTAATTGGAAGTTAAATTAGTCTCTTGCGTAAACCATAGCATAGGAATGTACGTCTTCTTTATGTTTCTGAATAATCTGAAACCGTACATGAGAACTGAGTTATAGACGCTGAAGGAAATTTTTTCCTACTGAACGAAAAAAAAAAATACACAACTTACTCCATTTTGGGATCTGGCTGCACAAGTAGATTTAATTGGAGCTGTGCTTTTACCTGCATCGGTAGGCCAGTGGTCTACGAAATAAACATTTTTAACGTGATTTATTTTCAACAACCATTTTCATGGTACTTACCGGTTCAACCACCATAGACGTTTCATGCAGTTCTTTTCTTGGATTCATACCCCTAATGGCAAGTCGGTATGCTGGATCGGCAAGATAGAAATGCGGCATGCTGACGAATGCCGGTGACCCATATTTGCAATTCGAAATGTTCATCACGCCTGACGGTTGGCAATCAGAATTATAGCAATAACATCTTCTTGATCGCACCATCGTGCCATTCTCTAGCATATCTTCGTCAGAAACAAACTTAACACCAGTCAGTCCTTGAAACTCTGTCGTGTTTTCATACGTCAAGTTAATGGACCTGATTTAATCATAAGATAGGTCACGTTCAAAAACGATAAATATTTATGGTTTATACCTGATAAAGGAGGCAATGGAAATTACTTTGAGGTATATATTAGCGGATACTCACGTACAAATGTCGGATATAAAAACAGAAGCAGTTTGATTGTCGGGTAGTGGTGGCCACAAATCGCCGTTTGAACCGTATATATCTCCACATGCACCATGGTAGAATGCAGTTTTATTACTGTAGTTCCACTCCCGTAGCATTCCCATGTTATGTATGTTATCTTTTCCAGTGTTCATATTGAATGTTCCGTCATACGTGTCCGAACCGTTTCTCTGCGAGTATTAATCATCATGCTTTTCTTCAATGTTCATACATTTTTTCAGCATTTGTTAAGAAGTTTTAAATGATTTTGTAAAGTACATACTCCATAAAACCACCCAAATTTCGAAAAAGGCATTGGCAAGTTCAATTTCTGAGCAATTCGTAACATAGTGTCATTGTATCCATCAAAGAGCAATTCATTAACAGATTTTGTAGTGACCAGGCGTTCTCCAAAACTGCGCATGAGTCTGTCAGCTACATCTCGCACAATATCAATTTTGTATCTCATCATATATGCTACTGTCTGGAACGTAATACACAGTTAACAAAAATTGCTGTGAGGTTAATTTATTAATGATGGTCATCAATATAATAAGGTAGCTTACTGCTGCTACTGGATTCAAGTTTGTTATAGAATCTGATAAGTTTCCATTGGACATAGATTCTTCAAAGTGCCAAATCCTTTTCCTTTGATATGTAATAGTTTCATTGTCATTCCATACCTTATTCACTTTGTAGTCTACTTGTCTATAATGAGGTAAATGTGAATGAATGAGAATCTTGCAAAATTCTGTTAGCTTTTAAAGGGTATTATTGTACCTAAAGACATAAGGCCCCATTTCAACAAAGTGTGGCTTTATATAATTCTTGACCCCAAAGTCCTCTGGATTCGTCCAATTGAAAAGATAAAGCTTTAAGTACATTGGTATAGGCGTTTCTTTCCACATATTGTACTCTGTCGAAGTTGGTGTCAATGTCAACTCCTAGAAAGTATAACTAGCAATGTTAAACATGTGGTATATGCAAATAAAATATCAGCTAATGATACAAGGCTCTTTCGGGGCAAACTTACTTTTATAAAGATACTGGTATATATCGAAGACCATAATGCTCCCACTACTATGCCAGCAATGGCAACAATTATACCGACAATGAAAACAATAGCAAGAGTTCTATTGGAAGTTGGTTCCATTTTGTTCGGATGGGTTGTTCTGAAAAATGATACGATACATCTCAATCTTGAAGCAAGGTCAACAATAGCAAACTAAATTTACGAACATTGTTTAGGAATGATAATTTTACCATTACCCAAAGCATGAATTTTAATTTGTTAATTACGTACGGATAGGTCATGTGCAGTGCGTCAACAGAGTTCCAGCATAATTGACATTTACAAGAGCAAGCCTTGCTATATGATACACCACTTTAACTTGGCAGTGGTGCAGGTTAACAGCGTCTATTACACATGTTTTATATAATAAACAGCGCTTCCTATGTACATACAATGAGCCTGATGACTTGCAACACTTTGCACAAATTCATTTAGCGGGGACACGTTGACATTGTGTGGACGACGGCCGTTGTTGACAATCGGTGTTAGTCGTGTGTCTCTTTTTACATCCTGCCTTTCCGCGCACGAATTCGTAAACTGCGCATGCGCGCGATATGCGACAAGCGGGCAAGTTTGAACGTACGACCGCGGGAACGTAATGACGATACATGATGATCATGAATCTCCTTGTGAAAGTCCCAAATTCCAAGTTAGACTGTGACGAGTGAAAGCCACTTGGCTTTTTATTTCCGAATCCTGATTATACACTGTATACAGCGATCTTACCTGCTGCCTGTGTGTACGCTCGGTATAAATTCGGACGCATCGACCTGCTCCGAAGCCGTTTCGATTGCAGTGACCAATCTATTATTTTTCAGCGGACTGAGAAAAAGCTTTTAAAGTTTATCGGCCGATTAACAAACCGTATTATTTACGCTATTCGAGCTATTATTCGCTATGCGGAACGTCGAAATTGCGCCTATCAAGCCGCGAAACGTCACACAACGATAGGAGAGTAGACGATAGAGCGCTTGCATTCCCGGTCGGGTCGCTTATCGTCCTCGCAAACAGTAACGATCGACAACGTTGACCGACGATATTCGCGTACTGTTTATCGATCGTAAATCTTGGCGAAAATTAAGTCTCCGAAAGCCGCTTCGACGGAACCCGTTCTATTAACTCGCTTCTCACAACAGCTAAAGCTTTTTTTTATCGCATCGATAAAGACACGTGCGTCGGACATCTGATCTTCGATGTGGCGACAACAGGCCTACGCCCGTCTAATCTGCATAAAGGTACGAAGAGCGTGATTTTTGCATCGACCGACTTCCGTTGACGTCCCCCTCCCCCCCAAGATTCAATCGACATCGGAAATTTTATTCATTGATAACGGACCCGTTGAAAGCGCAGCCACGTGACGCGTACGTGAGAAAATGATTTGCGCAGCTTTATCGCGGCTGTCGATGAGCACCCCGATTTTACGCCAATCGAAAAAGTCAAATTACCCCCTACCATTCCGCGCTCTCCGTAAAAGTGGTCGGAAAAATCGTGTCGAACGGCCCATCGACGAAATCGATTCGGAAAAGGGTTAATGAGCGCGTTATCGGACCGCTCGTAGTTACGTAAGCAAACAGACCGTTATCGACGTTATAAATATGTTATTTTTAACCGGAGAGAGCGTAGTTCCAAAACCCGGTAGGAATTAATTCGCCGCTCGCTATCTGAACAATTCGACGGCTTCCGAGAGATCCGTTGGGCGATAGGTGCGCGGCCGCCGGCCAGATTTTGACAATTTTTTGATGGATCACCCACATCGTGCGCGAAAGTGCGTTATCGATACCGCGGGAGTCGATTATGTCCGACACAGATAGTGTGTGTGCCACCGGTGTGTTCGTTCGGCCGATAACGACCGGACAGCTTCAGCGTCTTTTTCGATAAATTCCATCGCGAACCTAACACGCTCTGCAAAATTCCTTACTGCACTTCGGGACGCGAACTTTTCGGCGGCTCCATCATCGCCGTCATTTCCATATCGTCGGACATTTTTCGAACCATGAAAGGGAAGCTCCGATAACAAGGCACAACGAACTGGTAAAGATAACGCGACGTAGAAATAATGTTATCGGCCGCCCATCGAATCCTTGAAGAGAATAGAGTTTTGGCGAGGTACTGTCTAACGATATATAGATCACTCTAGATCACTGCCCGCCCGCCGCTCGAGATCAGGGATTAATCACAGCGCGCGCGCGCGCGTCGCTCGGCAAAGACTGCGAAATAGAAACTAGTTCCTCGTATCGTTCGCTGACTAGATCATAAGGAGTACAACAACAAAAAAATGACAATTGGAAGGATAATGCGCGGGTAGGGCGGGAGGGCTGGGAAATATAATGGATCATTCATTATCTCGGCTCTCCGCGCAAAGTCCGGAATTATTCAACGTTCAAGGGTAAATTGTCGATGACAAATCGCACTCATCGGCAGATAAAAAAAAGCATGCACGGGGTACGAAGGAGGAGCACGTGATTCAGTCCATCCGTTTAAAATAAGGCATGACAAAAGCGGAGGGAGAGGAGTGTCCCGGTCGAGGCGCGATTTTAATTACGAGCCTTAATATTGTTTTCATTTATTCACTGAAACATTGTGCGCCGCAATTAAAGCCGGAAGCTGTCGTTACGCGAAACAAAGAACGGCTAACGAGGAAAAACGAGGAAAAATCGAAAGAGGCGTGAGAGCGGTTCATGTTACACACACAAATAATCGCGCGATCAGGTATGTTAGATACCCTTTATCAGAGGAATGCGAACAAAATAAATCTTATACAGTACTATAGGTACGATAGAACGCGCTTCCTCGTATACTTCGCCGAAGAAAAATTGGCTCACGCAACCGGAGAAAGTGCAACGAACACGCATGCAATCTTCGACAGTGCAAAGAAAGTCCGCGCCAAAAGAAAAAAAAAGGTCTCTGGTAACTGACCCTCCCGCGCTATCTCGGAACGCGTTGGCGTCTTATCCGAGCCCGATACCGCCGACCGGCACGAATGGCGTGGAAAAAAAATGGAAAAAAGGCCGGTTAGACGCAGTGTCCTCGGAAGCGTATCGTCGAACGGGTCGCGATCGGGAAAACCGTCAGTGAAATTAGGCGCATCAAGGTGAAATCGTGACTCCGTTTCACTCATTCTCTGCTTGGCAGTCCGCGCCAGTCTGAAGCTACGGCTTACTTCACTATACGACTATACGACTATACGGAGAAGTATGCACGTTTACGCACCTTCCGTCGAAATTCCAGTTCCAGGCGTTGAGTCACCCTGATGTCGCGAAGATGATGAGTACGAAGAACTGAGATCCGCGAGGCGGACGCCGACAGATGCCACGCGACGACTCTGTCGCGAATGGTCGCGAATGCTTCACTGTGGATGCCAGTATTCGGCAAGGGGCAAAATGTTGACGTAGTCGGGTGGGGGGAAATGAGTGCGAGGAGGAGTGAGTAAGATGCGCCTGGATGCTTTTCATAATGGGCAGCCAGGTAAGCGTGTGTGTGTAGACGGACTAGTGTGTTACAGCCGAACGTCTGTGTCACCTGGACGAAAAGTTAATCGTGTGCAGTCACTGATTGCCACACACGGAAACCTTTCGGCGCAGACGTTAATTAACCAGTTAAGTGTGGCGGCCTCTTCTCGGAGCAGCCCTCTGTTTTATTTCGTCTTTATCTCTAAACATTCTGAACATATCGAAATTTCCGAATATATTTTTCTTTCCACTGGGAATAAAGTTTAAATAGCAAGGGTATTCTACGTACTGACGGATATCGTTGTCATGACAGAAAACTCATGACAGAATGCAATGTTAACCGGTTGAAATGTTATTCGTTATGAGAGTAGGAATGCAGTAGAGTCTGGTCTCTTTGTCAAGAGCGATCTCGCTCATAATAAAAGTGGATTAAATAAAATGGAAATCTAGCAGCTGGGCTATTGTCCGGGTGTAACGTATCGTTTTTTAAGCTGGCCAGTACCTTTGGAACCGTTATCGGGCCGGCAGGACTTAGGGTGAAGCGCGGATGGCGGCGTTGACAGTGTCTCTTTAAGCGCGCGATACAGTAAGCCCGGGCTTGCAAAAATGAAACAGGACGCCAGGGTAGGCTGGCTGAGTGGCGCGGCCTAACGAAGGAAGAGCCTGAAGAGTGCGAAGACAAAAAGACACGTTTTAAATACATTTCTGCCATGTATTGTACTTCCCTTGCGCGGCTCGTATCATTAGCGAGTAGGATGCCATGCGCAATGGCTTTGAAATACAATGCACACGTACACGGTACACGGACGCGTTCTTTTGTTCGCACAAGTCGTCTGTATACATTTGCGTTGCGCCGGTCATCTCGTGCGACAATGTCGCAAGACGATTGCCAACGATTGTAAGTTTGATTTCGAATTGTTTCGTTAACCCACGCCGAAGAGGTCGTCTGCGGATGTGTTAAGGCCTGCGGCGATAAACGTGTGTTAAGTTAGATTAGCTAACTTCGACTAGCTGCGAATGTTGTATCGCAGATAAAAGTGCAGAGACAGATGCATACTGCTTTTTCGTATTTGTGGGCTTATTTTTCAGTCTGCTTTATGGAATGTAATCTCTTAGCGAACCGGAAAATAAGCTCACAAATGCGAATCTTGTCTAGGAAAAACCAGTCAATTATCAGAGCATACAGCTTTTGTTTCGATTCGTACCAAGATTTATAGACTTACACCTGCGCTATTGATTGAGATAGGATAATTTGGACAAATATGGAATTTGACCAGCCGCCGAGACAACTATCGGATGTCTGTCTATGAATATAATTACGGACGTATCGCACGGAGGACGGATTCGTTGAAACGACGCGTTCAACTTAAACGACGCTCATTTTTAATTGCAAGATTGCGGAACTCGTTACCACGCTACTATCCGTTGCTATTCATGTCTTCCTGTAACTGCGTTCTATCCCTGATTCGCGCGCACATCAAGCTGTATTCCAGCACCCCGATGCGGATGTTCATCTCGGATATTTCGTTCTTCATTTTCGTTATCGTTTTCTTGATATTGATTAATGGCGCTGCCGGGAGAGAGGAGGTGGAATTATTCCGTTCTCAAAGCGTCAAAGTTCAAAAAATGTTTTGCGCTTACTTCCGTCCGTCATGCTGGACCCTCTCTCGTCCATTTCCCTCTTCACCTGTTCCAGCTCCTCTGTCAATTTGTTAAGTATTCTCGTTCGCTCCGTAACACCTCCACTCACGTCCCTGTACTGCTCTTTCGTCTTGGACAGCTCCTCCTAATAAAGAGTCAAATAGAAAACTTGCCAGTTGCGACGGTGCCACGCACGAAGAGTTTGCCTACCTGGAGTGCCTTGTACTCGTTTAACGTGGTCTCCAGCTGCTTGTTGAGATAGGTCTCCCTTGTATTAATCTTGCTCAGGGCGTTACTGACGTCGGAGTGCAATTTGTCGAGCTGCTGCTTGGTGCCTGTCAAGTTAGCTGCGATGTTCGAACGAAACTGCTTCATCTGATCGAGATGAGCTCTCCAGTCTCTGGAATCTGATGCATGTAAGGTATAATAAAATTTGTAACGAGTGACCTAGTTCGCGAGATTCCCAGTTGAAAGTTCGTGAGCTATGTAACCGATACCTGTCTTCACTGTCACTTTCAAGCGGGGCAGTACTCTTTCCAACTCCAACTGCCACTCTTCTCGGTTTGTTTTCGATTCGAGGATGTTATCAGGTTTCTGCGCTTCACTCTAGAACAAACCGGTAAATTGTAGCATCGAAACGGAAGAGAAGAATTCGCGCTGATACTTTAACGGCCGGCGCACAGCATGTGTGCGATGCGAGCGCCGAAGATTGTCGGCCGGCAGCACACTTTCTGTGCGGGGATTGATAAACGTACACAAGTGTGGATATTTCTATTGGCTTCCTATTTCATCGCCATGTCTTTGATTTTCGATAATTATTATTTTATTGCCTGTTTTTAACTTTAACGGTCAGTAACAGTCGGCGCTCCCATCGCACACATGCTGTGCGCCGGCCGTTAAAGTATAGAAGAGACACGCACGTTGTGTTGGCCGTAAATTTTTGTAATGTCGTCAACGTGAAGAACGTCCTCTTCCTCGTCATCGTATTCCGCCATCATTTCTTCCTCGACTTTCTCCAAGATCAATTCAGCGTCATCGTCTTCGATGTCTGGCTCGGGAGTCGGTTCGTCAGGCAGAATTTCGACTCTGAACGGTGATCAAAGTACGAGATGAATGTTTATGTTTCGCAGTGTCGTTAATTAGATGTTGAGAAGACTCACTTCTTCCATTTAAACTTTTCGTTCTTTATGGCATTGTCTGCCAGGGCGTCTAATACGTATACAGCATGCTCGCCAGTCCCTTGTTTAAGCTTGTTGGGTGGAAATTCAACGGATACGTTAATGTCCTTCAAATAATCGAGTATCAACGCTATGGTCGAATTAGGATCGTCTGATTCTTGAGGTGGATCAACATTTTTGCCTCCTTTCCTTATCAGCCACGCTGCCAAAGTGGTGAAAGCGTAAAATTGTTCTCCCGGATTCGTTGGTACCACGAAGTAGTGCCTGATTTGAATGAATACGATTAGGGCGGTATTAGACGTGGAATGTACAATCTTACCTTTTTGGACAATTCGGGCAGAAACTTGAGAGAGAAAAACAAAAGATAGTATATTCCAAAAATCGTTTCGTCCCGCAACCACTGACGGAATTTTCGCACGTGCTCACGTCTCAAGTTTACAATGACCGAATTGGCCAAAAAAAACAAGTTTATACATTTCACTGACGATCACTAAGCCCATATGTTAGACTTGGAATGATCGAAAAGGGTGCAATCGCGAGTGGGATCGCATTGAGCGTATCGATCAGATTCGATCGTCACCTATTAATAGGTTTCATTTTAAGCTCCTGGACATATTCCACATCGTAATTGAGCAGTTTCAATTTCTCGAGCAAATCTTCCATTCGCACGTTGACAACGAAGCTAGCCGACGGTGCGGAACTATCTTCCACCACGATTTTTGGCGCATCACGAAACGTACCTAGGGAATTTGAATCAGAATGAAATAACGTTTAATAATTAACCTAGGTGGGTATCTGTACAACTGTAATGAAAATGCTCGGTATAACGTTTGGATAAATCTTTCGAATCGATGGCACTTACTCATTGTTGCTCTTGCTCTGATGTTTCAGAGCTTGTTTTTCAGAATTTGAATCGAGTACCTACAGCGTGTCTATTCTTTGTCCCGCGTGCTGCGAAGTGACACAATATGATCGGTTGACTGATTCTGTCAATTTTGTGTTTGTCGCGTTGTCATGGGAACGCAGGCACTACTGGCATGATTTAAGCACGGACGAAATAGGGCTAGAAAATACATACATACAACGCAGTTTCTTGTTTGTGGTTCTGCGATAAGGTAAAGGTAAAGAAAGACGTGCTCATCACCGATTTGTATGAAACTTTGCAGAAACATCAATTTTTGCATAAAAATAAGATCTGTAAAAGCCATCATCAAAGCGCAGACATCAGTGCGCATGCGCAGATAGCGTTCGCGCTGCCGGTAAGGCAGGTTTTATAGCGAAACTTTAACGCTTAATAACTCTTTAATTAGGCGCGAGCGGCAACTTTTGCTTCTACAGATCTTATTTTTATGCAAAAATGTACCGTTACACAAAACTTCATGCAAATCGGTGACGACACCGTCTTTCTTAACCTTTACCCAATAAGTATAGGAATAATGCTCGACGCAGTTTAAGAGTTGAGGGTAAAGGTAAAGAAAGACGCGTTCCTCACCGATTTGCATGAAACTTTGCAGAAACATCAATTTTTGCATAAAAATAAGATCTGTAAAAGCAAAAAAGGCCGCTCGCGTCTAATTAAAAAGTTATTAAGCGTTAAAGTTTAGTCATAATACCTGCCTTATCGACAGCACGAACGACATCTGCGCATGCGCACTGATGTTTGCGCATGCGCTCCGACGTCTGCGCATGCGCACGGACAAGATTGCAGGTAAAGTGCGCGTATTTGAAATGAAATAATATTGAATTGGCGAAGGCTAGGTGTGGGCAAGGCTTCCCTTTCATAATATTTAAGGGTTTTCAACCAAAAAATGGTTTGAGAGTTGGTTTAGGTCTAGATTTATTTCAGCCAAATCTTGCTTTTTGCACTATTTAAGGGCTGGGTGTAGGCTAGGCTTCCCTTTTGTAGTGCTTTTGTCGATAGAAATGATGTTGCTGCACTTTTGCTATTAAAATATAACTCGAACCTACTCTCAAACCATTGTTTAATTGAAAACTCTTAAACATTATGAAAGGGAAGCCTTGCCCACGCCTAGCCATAGAAATAAAACGAAAAGTAAGATTTGGCTGAAAGAAATCTAGACCTAAACCAACTCTCAAACCATTGTTTGATTGAAAACCCTTAAATATTATGAAAGGGAAGCCTTGCCCACACCTAGCCATAGAAATAAAACGAAAACTAAGATTTGGCTGAAAGAAATATAGACCTAAACCAACTCTCAACCCATTTTTTGATTGGAAACCCTTAAATATTATGTAAGGGAAGCCTTGCCCGCACCTAGCCGTAGAAATAAAATGAAAAGTGAGATTTGGCTGAAAGAAATATAGACCTAAACCAACTCTCAACCCATTTTTTGATTGAAAACCCTCAAATATTATGTAAGGGAAGCCTTGCCCGCACCTAGCCGTAGAAATAAAATGAAAAGTGAGATTTGGCTGAAAGAAATATAGACCTAAACCAACTCTCAACCCATTTTTTGATTGAAAACCCTCAAATATTATGTAAGGGAAGCCTTGCCCGCACCTAGCCGTAGAAATAAAATGAAAAGTGAGATTTGGCTGAAAGAAATATAGACCTAAACCAACTCTCAACCCATTTTTTGATTGAAAACCCTCAAATATTATGTAAGGGAAGCCTTGCCCGCACCTAGCCGTAGAAATAAAATGAAAAGTGAGATTTGGCTGAAAGAAATATAGACCTAAACCAACTCTCAACCCATTTTTTGATTGAAAACCCTCAAATATTATGTAAGGGAAGCCTTGCCCGCACCTAGCCGTAGAAATAAAATGAAAAGTGAGATTTGGCTGAAAGAAATATAGACCTAAACCAACTCTCAATCCATTTTTTGATTGAAAACCCTTAAATATTATGAAAGGGAAGCCTTGCCCACACCTAGCCTTCGCCAATTCAATATTTTTTCATTTCAAATACGCGCACTCTACCTGCAAACTTGTCCGTGCGCATGCGCAGACATCAGTGCGCATGCGCAGATAGCGTTCGCGGTGCCGGTAAGGCAGGTTTTACAATAAACTTTGACGCTTAATAACTTTTTAATTCGACGCGAGCGGCCTTTTTTGCTTTTACAGACCTTATTTTTATGCAAAAATTGACCATTACACGAAGTTTCATGCGAATCGGTGAGGAACGCGTCTTTCTTTACCTTTACCGAGTTGAGCACCGAAGGCAGCAGCTCTCGGGCAGTACATTAGACGCCATCTCTACGACATAGTCGGAACTCATTCGCCTGTCGACGCAGTTCACCGACTTCGCCACCGGGGGCAGTACCTGTTGGGCAGTACACGCCGTGCCATCTGTACGGGACAGTCGGAACCCACTCAGTTTTCGACAGTGTTCACGAGGTTGCCACCGGGGGCAGCACCTCCCGGGCAGTACATGTCGCGCCATCTGTGTGTGTTTAGTGTATTACTTATTTAAATTTGCGACTATATTAATATTAAATGATATTAAATTATTCAAAATAATGGTAAAGGTAAAGAAAGACGTGCTCATCGCCGATTTGCATGAATCTTTGCAGAAACATTAATTTTTGCATAAAAATAAGATCTGTAAAAGCCAAAAAGCGCGCTCTCGTCTAATTAAAAAGTTATTAAGCGTTAAAGTTTAGTTATAAAACCTGCCTCACCGGCAGCGCGAACGACATCTGCGCATGCGCACGGATAAGTTTGCAGGTAAAGTGCGCGTATTTGAAATGAAATAATATTGAATTGGCGAAGGCTAGGTGTGGGCAAGGATTCCCTTTTGTAATGTTTAAGAGTTTTCAATCAAACAATGGCTTGAGAGTAGGTTTGGGTTAGATTTTAACTGCCCAAAGTGCAACATTATGAAAGGGAAGCCTAGCCTACATTTTTCGAATCTTGCTGTATGTTTTATGGTTTCTGGCCAATTCCTTTCGCATAACGTAATTGTAAACAAATTTTCCCTCTTTCCATGGGTTTCCCATAAACTTTCCATGCTCATGATTTCTTTTACTAATACTTACCGTATGTCTTATGGTTTTTTCATGCAATTCTTCGTACTCTTATATAGCTTACTTAAAATTAATTTCTGATATTTTCTATGGGTTTTCCTGCGCTTATAGTTTTGTTTAATAATATTAACCGTATATCTTATGGGTTTCAGATTTTCCTTGCGTTGTGATAGTTTCTGTTTACGATGCGTCCCAGGAAAAAATTTTTGTCGACTTGGAATCACCCAGAGGAGAGCAACAATTGACTTTAAACTAAAAAAAACATGGTATGTAAAGTAAATAATTAAATTTAAACTCATAGTTGTAACCACGGTGTACCTAAGGTATACGTGTTTTCGACCACCAAGAATTTTACACAGAAATCAAATGGAGCGGCAGTCGGCGTCTATAACTCTTGCGACTTCTTTACGTTTCTGCTTTCCTACTGAGGATCGCATTCAGAGGTAAGCGGGTCACAGAATAGTACAAGAAGTCGACAAGTACGCACGACTTCTTGTATAGTTCTGTGACCCGCTTACCTCGGACTGCGAAACTTCGTAGGAAAGCAGGAGAGGTAAGGAACTTACAAGAGTCTTGACGTCGCCGCTCGTCCCATTTGATTACCATGTAAAATTCTGACTGGCGCAAAACACGTATACTTTAAACCCCTTACCATTTTATCGATGTTAGAAAACCTAACCCAAAGTGCAACATTATGAAAGGGAAGCCTAGCCTATACCCAGCCCTTAAATAATACAAAAAGTAAGATTTGACTGGAAGTCAAATTTCCCCTTCGGGGAAAACAAAAACTCGTATTATATTCCATTATTATATACGACTGATGTACTGCGTACGACAGATATACTTTAGCATACTTACTTTGAATTGTACAAGCGTGCGAGAACGTAGGAATATTATATTTAGTTTACATACCTTTTATTAAGGAAAATGAATGTATATTATTCAATGGTTTTACAATATATCAGAAATTAAAGGAAAATTAGCGTTCAACAATTACTTTCCTTACCCACCTATTCCCCATCGTCGTTTACAATAGTTATAAGTCCATCGTTGTTCATTTCGGGAAGTTCAAGATCCATAAAACAATACTTCGAGAATGACAAGATAACTAGACACCATCAGAACTTAGGGGAAGCCATAAAGTCCATAAAATATACGGTAAGTATTGTTAAAAAATACTACAAGCGAAGAAACGCCATAGGAAATCCATTACAAATGATAGGAATTAATTTTAAGTTAGATAAATAAGAATACTAGCAAAAACCATAAAAAAACCATAAGGAAATCATGAGCTACACTCTCAGTATCAGTAAAAGCAATCAGAATTACAAATAGCCTATGGGAAGTATATAGAATATGTAAAACGAACGAGAAGAGAAAGTTGGAACATAGAGAAGTAGAGAAAATTGGGCAAGATTCTGAAAACGTTGATCGTCACGCTTGACTGAACACGTCGAGTTTCGCAGTGCCACCTCTTCGGTACTCCTATGTTCCTATTAACTTGTCAGATTTTGGGAAAAATTTGTAAAGTTCGTTCGTCACGCTTGACTGAACACGCCGAGTTTCGCTGTGCCACCTCTTCGGTACTTCTATGTTCCTGTTACTTGGTCAGATTTTGGGAAAAATTTGTAAAGTTCGTTCGTCACGCTTGACTGAACACGCCGAGTTTCGCTGTGCCACCTCTTCGGCACTTCTATGTTCCTGTTACTTGGTCAGATTTTCGACATTTTCACGCTTGACTGATTCCAGTCCTAACCGGGACTTTAAAATTTTTCCCATTTTTCGCGCTTGACTGAATTCAGTCTTAACTGAGATTTCGCCCTTTCGTTTATTTTATGATTTCTCGCTATTCCCATGGTGTTTCCCATCAAAATGGAATTCTTTACGATACGAAATGAATAGAACAGTCGCTTGCCTTCTACTACCATGGCATTCCTATGTGGACCCATGAGATTTTGGCGAAGTTGGTGAATTTTGTTACGGCAAAAAGAGGTATGGTTTCGGCGAGGGATATTGGATATATGGGATCTTATAACTAAGTAATTAGAGAACACAGAATTTCGTTTAATACATATATTGTAAGGAAAAATAGTATACAGTAAAAAATTGTTTCTTACATACTTATAATCTAATTTCCATACAATTGCTGTACTTTTCGCATACACGCTACATACATTATACTCAGCCAACATACATACATACGTATAATTTCTTATATAATAATTATCTTTGATAATTTAATATTAATATAGTCGCAAAGGTAAATAAGTAACACACTAAAAACTGTCTTGATACGATCAAAACTGTTGCTGTTGAAGCGGCTAAGTAAGACCAATATAACGAGCCGCATTTTAAGTAAGGAAGCCAACAGCGAAAGCAATTTTGGTTCATTTAGTATGCGTACTGTAAGAAACAGAAGAAACCCGTCAAGAAAATGTATGTTTATCATAGGTTTAGATCGCTGGTTCAAAAATTACAGGCGATTTTCTAAAATCGATAAAATGGTAAGGGGTTTAAAGTATACGTGTTTTGCGCCAGTCAGAATTTTACATGGTAATCAAATGGGACGAGCGGCGACGTCAAGACTCTTGTAAGTTCCTTACCTCTCCTGCTTTCCTACGAAGTTTCGCAGTCCGAGGTAAGCGGGTCACAGAACTATACAAGAAGTCGTGCGTACTTGTCGACTTCTTGTACTATTCTGTGACCCGCTTACCTCTGAATGCGATCCTCAGTAGGAAAGCAGAAACGTAAAGAAGTCGCAAGAGTTATAGACGCCGACTGCCGCTCCATTTGATTTCTGTGTAAAATTCTTGGTGGTCGAAAACACGTATACCTTAGGTACACCGTGGTTACAACTATGAGTTTAAATTTAATTATTTACTTTACATACCATGTTTTTTTTAGTTTAAAGTCAATTGTTGCTCTCCTCTGGGTGATTCCAAGTCGACAAAAATTTTTTCCTGGGACGCATCGTAAACAGAAACTATCACAACGCAAGGAAAATCTGAAACCCATAAGATATACGGTTAATATTATTAAACAAAACTATAAGCGCAGGAAAACCCATAGAAAATATCAGAAATTAATTTTAAGTAAGCTATATAAGAGTACGAAGAATTGCATGAAAAAACCATAAGACATACGGTAAGTATTAGTAAAAGAAATCATGAGCATGGAAAGTTTATGGGAAACCCATGGAAAGAGGGAAAATTTGTTTACAATTACGTTATGCGAAAGGAATTGGCCAGAAACCATAAAACATACAGCAAGATTCGAAAAATGTAGGCTAGGCTTCCCTTTCATAATGTTGCACTTTGGGCAGTTAACATCTAACCCAAACCTACTCTCAAGCCATTGTTTGATTGAAAACTCTTAAACATTACAAAAGGGAAGCCTTGCCCACACCTAGCCGTCGCCAATTCAATATTATTTAATTTCAAATACGCGCACTTTACCTGCAAACTTATCCGTGCGCATGCGCAGATGTCGTTTCCGCTGCCGGTAAAGCAGGTTTTGTAACTATACTTTAACGCTTAATAACTTTTTAATTAGACGAGAGCGCGCTTTTTGGCTTTTCCAGATCTTATTTTTATGCAAAAATTGATGTTTCTGCAAAGTTTCATGCAAATCGGTGATGAGCACGTCTTTCTTTACCTTTACCAAGTAAGGTAGTATTTGACTGTACCATTAGGCGATTGAACAGAACTCTGTTTTCTGGAACATTTCTGAGTTATCCACACTGGATTTATCTTTAATTCCAATCGTATTGATCTACCACATGTTACACACATATGTACTTCGAAAAAGAAATGGTGTATTATAAATTTGTACTTTTATTATGATAAATAACGATTGTTAATTTTGAGTTATTTTATTTAGACAGGACCAAAAGATTGGCATCCTTTCTAGTGACATTAAAGAACGTGTATATGGCGGACGTGCAACAGAGAACTCAACCTCCCCCACTTTTTCCGTTTATGTGCCTCTGCTCGGCAAAGTACGTGGATGTCTCAAGTTGCTCGTGCGAGGAGTGTACGTGCCGTAGGCACCGCCGGTTCCCTCATCTTCTCTTTACGTCAAATAAATGTAAACTTCTTTCACATAAACATATAATACTAAGGTGACATTATGGTTCAGGTGCGATACACACGCAATGTATTCCTTCGTGGAATCTGCATTATATTCCTGTCTGCCTTCCTGAGCTTCTACCTTCAAATACCCGGTAAGTATTCCAGAAGCTTAACGGTACTCTGTTTTTTTCATTAATCTATTTCTATTGCTATAATTAATTACTAAAGAATCAACAAATTGCGATCGATTGAGACAATTTTCTAATTGTTGTTGAATCTGTGCAACATGGTATATATGCGTCAGATAAACGATATTTATGTGTTGACGGAAGTGTTTCACGGGTGAATGTAGCGTTAGGTTCTCCACGCACAGTTGATTCAGATTTTACCGGCATGATCTAATTTCATTGAAACGCCACGCATTTCCAAGTTATGTGACACTTTTAATTATATTAATAATAAAAAATTTACCAACACACTATGTCATTTAATTTGTACTGTAGGTCTATATGGTGATAATGGCATCCTACCAGCAAGAACACAATTGGAATTCAAAGGACATGCAACTCTATATCAAAAATTTAAACAAAAACCTACGTTGGTATGGTTTGCTCCTTACCTTGGTTTGAATGTTGAATACATGCTCGACGTCCTATCCCTTTTTGGAATCTTGTTATCTTTTGCAGGGTAAATACTACAATTATGAATATGTAGGGAATACAAAAATTACCAGCTTTGTAATTATCTGTATATTTGCTTTCAGTTTTGTGTCCCAACAATTTTGCATTGCTCCTGTTTTTCTTGGACTATGGGCTCTATACTTTTCCTTATACCAGATAGGTCAAACTTTTATGTGGTATCAGTGGTAAGTAAAGTCGTTTATATTGGGCTTCTACTTGGATATTTCCTTTCATTTCAAAGTAACTAAAAACCAAGACTGTTATATAGTTTGAAATCCATATTACATAATTGATATTGCAATAGTAACATGATAGAACAAGCATGTGTGATATACTAGCAGTATCAAATGATTCTACCAAGACATATAATCTCTGCATATAGTTGTTGCTTGAATTCAATTTTAGTGATACACTAACGAAATTCAAAAATTGCTCTCAGCATAAATAAAATCCTGCAATTTACATATTCTAATTTTTCAGGGATATTTTGTTATTGGAAGCTGGATTTTTATCCATTTTTATTGCACCAATGTGGTATTACGGCAAGGGGAAAGTAAGCACACCGAGCGACGCGGTCACATTTTGGTTAGCGCGTTGGTTGCTATTTCGACTTATGTTTTCCAGTGGAGTGGTAAAATTAGCATCACACTGCCCAATATGGTGGAAATTGGAAGGTAGTTAACAAATTGTGTATTCAAACAAAATTCCTCTTACCCCGTTAACGGAAAATTACTTTCTAGCGTTAAATATACACTTTGAATCGCAGTGTATACCCACCTCACTTGCTTGGTATGCACACCATTTGCCAACATGGTTTTTGAGATTATCCACTGTACTGGCACAAATAATTGAAATTCCAATTCCGTTCCTGTTCTTTTTTCCGAATAGAATCGTCAGAATAATTGCGTTCTATATGCAGGTAAATACGCAACGACAACTCATGAATGATATAATCGGTAGTAAGCCATCTATTTATAAATACTTATTCATACTTCCAGGTGTTCTTACAAGTCCACATTATAGCAACAGGGAATTACAATTTCTTTAACTTCCTAACCATATGTCTATGCGTTTCCTTACTTGACGACCAATTCTTTTACAAGAAAAAAGTAAAAAATACTTCCAACATTCTGAGTTATCTTTCTGTGATGTTGACCATTTTAATATATGTAGGAATATTCGCTGGGGCGTGCGTATACTATAATTTACGTATTTCACCTCAACGGACTGTTGAGGCTAACATAGGTACGTAATAGGGCAAGAATATATTTATCGATCAATACGCCAATTCTTACATAATTGTTTTAATATTTCTAGCATTTACTCAGGAACAATTTGATTTTGCATTGTTTCGCGCGATACCGTTCGCCATCTATATGGGTATTGCATCTCTTGGATTTACAATAATCAATGCAGTCATAAATTCATTTGATAAACCAACTTTATACAACAAAATAAAAACTCTTGTAGTAACACTATTATATGCAAGTGTCGCCTGCTCCATATTTGCTATAAGCGTTGTAAGTATATAACATCAACCTTTAATCTACAAAAGCCGCTACCGTAGCCATAGTGATTAAATCGCTTATATCATTTTTAATTATGCTTTATTACGAGGGATACATGAATGCAAATATTTTTATAGGTCCCTGTAACAACTTTGCACCCATCACAAAATGTGTCTGTTCCTTACCATGTAAAACAAATTTACCGGAAGACTGAACACCTTAACTTGGTAAACAGCTACGGCCTATTCCAACGTATGACCGGTGCCGATGGCAGACCTGAAGTAATCATAGAAGGAAGCGACAGTGTTGAAGGGCCTTGGAAAGAATATGAGTTCCTCTACAAGCCAGGGAATGTTAATAACTCGTTGCCGTTTGTCGGTTGGTTCAAAGAACATGATAACGGTTTGACGAACATTCCTCTCATCAAACTGTTAAACATTGTAATTTCACTTTCATTGTTGTAGCACCTCATCAACCACGTGTCGACTGGCAAATGTGGTTTGCTGCTTTAGGAACATACCACCAACACCCATGGTTAATGTCTTTGGCATACCGACTATTGAACGGTCAACCTGAAGTATTAAAGTTAATAAATACCGTGGAAAGCCCGTTTCGGAATAAAGCACCGAAATATGTAAAAGCGAGCCTCTACCGTTATCATTATACACCATGGAAATATACGTGAGTCTGCCTATTAGATATTTTCTGTCTGCCATAACTTAACGCTGATTATTTAATATTATTCGTTTATAGGCAAAACCCGCAGGCTTGGTGGACACGAGAAAGGGTTAAAGAGTACTTACCGATTTTAAGTCGTGACAATCCATCGCTACTTGAATACCTGTCAAACATGAAAATCATAAACGATAAGCGTAATGTTTATGTTGTCAGTGAGCCGATTAAACTAGCCTTAGATAGTTTGCGGACTATGGCTTCCGGCATTGAAGCAAGTTTACTTATATGGGGTGTCTTTACCGCTGGTTTACTTGTAATACTTACTGGATTTAGCAATTCCATGTCAAAGAAGAAATAATTGAGAATTACAATACTCAAACCGGATGGTACTAAATGTTCGAAACTTATGATTTCCTGACAAAGTTAAAAGAAGCAATCTCAAAGAATTCCCCTTCTTTTGGCGTATGCTCTACGCACACTGTCTTGAAAATACATTTATTTTATATCACTTTTCCCGTGAAAATATATATATTTCTGTATAATTATCTTATAAATCTGTTGTGAAGCAATACCAAGTGTCAAATGTTGAAGAAGTCATGAAATTTATATTAGTTGAAGTACACATGGTTGGCATTGACATAACAGAGCGCATTTAATTTATTGAGAATTATTTTATACATCAGTGAAATATCGTTATTATTTTTTGGTTTGAGTTTAGAATTTGTTACTTACAATTACTTAATCATTCAATGCATTAATACTTGTACAAACGGCGCAGCGCAAAAGGATCTAACACTTATCATTAAATCATATCAGACTCGTTTGTCACTTCCACGGCGAAGCTTAGATACCCTAAATTGTACAGAGTGAATCAAATCGTAAGAAGTCTTAATGTGTCTGAACTTCACATAGTGTTATCTTCATTAAAAATAGAATCCTACATAACGTGTAAATTAATTTTACTTTGTAAATTGTTGACTTCCTTATATGTACAATTATATTAACAGGTAAACCTGTCTAATAAAAAATTAAATTTGTTCAATTCTAGCTACAATTTATTGTACAAACTTCATATTAAATATATGTTTCAGAATTATCGTAATTCTTGATCGGCGAGGTAGTTTTCATGTACAAATCTATTTTATCTCGATTGCTTTTACTTTTTTGCACCTAATGTTATCCTTCCTATCAACTTTTCTTTTTCTCGGAGTAATCATATTATCTTCCAGGAATATTTTTTCAATGTAAACTTCTGGCACGAAAGTATGAGACAAACCAATCGGATACTTAAATAACTGTATAAGACGCTTCTTTAACAGATTATTAGCTCTCTGACAAATCAGTTCCTTCTTGTGGATAGGAGAACTTGCATCGATCTCTGTATCAAATATTTCTTTCAAGGAAAATAAATTTTTGAATGCTACTAATGTGGCAATGTCAGGTTTAATACCACTGCATATGTCAAAGTGTATGTTGGTAACTGATTCATTAGCATCTACTCGAGCTCTGGATGCTGTGACAACTTTTTTGCAGTGTTTCATAAACTTCAAGCCATTTTCATGCAAAGTATTTGGTGAAGACAAAGTTATTTGTAAGCCATCTTTTACTATGACATTTTCATTGTATCCGTTGGAACTGTGATCCGGAACACTCTGAATTTCTGTTAGAGATGTGCCAGTGCTTTGCTTGTTTCTATTGCCAGAATAACGACATGGAGTTAACAGTAAATTAGTAATTTTTTTGAAACCTGAGAGCTCTTCATAATCACTAATATACGAAGTAACAACTTCGGGCGTTTCAAACTCCCTTGAAGTCGTGATAGTGAAACTACTTTCTATTTGTACATCATAATCTATTTCTTTCGTGACTATATCTCCCTTTCTTAATTGTAATTCAGAGGGATACGATGGCACAAAACGAGCTTTCTCTGAATCATCACTCTGCGATCCAAACATTTTCAATCTCACTTTTTCTAAAAAATGTCGGCGCTGCATCTCGTCCTTCTGGAGAATACTGTATTCTCTCAACAAATGTAGAATTTGTGTCTCAGATTCACTCAGTGGCATATCATTCAAATCATTTGGAATGATAAGATCGGCCCCCAAATATTTTAAAATATGATATACTTTCTTTGCAACATCCTTGAGTTCGGAGGAACTATAGATCATCTGTTCTTCATAATAGTTTGCCGGTAGCCTTAGACAACAAAAGTGTTGAGTCAATAATGCGTCGATTAACTTCTCGTCAAGTTTATCGCACACCGTTTCAGCGGGTTCGATTTCCTCAATTATATCTGTTCCGTCCTTTCTACGGCGTGGTATATTTGCAATTGAGATTCCTCTTTTGATGAATTTGCTGAGAGAGTTGTATCGATGTCTTACTTGCGTTCTACTTCTGTCCATTAATCTTTTCGCAATTCGAGACCAATCTGGCCCTAACTCATTGTACGACTCTATTAACTTCAAATCGTCTTTTACAGTCCAAATGTTTGAATTGTTCGTTCTTGAAAGTAAAGTATGGTAATGATCATTCAATTGGATAGTGGACCTATGAGGGAATAGCGTGATAGCTATTTTGGAGAAATCAACCCCATATTTTTTTACAGCATTTAGTAAAACTTTATCTTCTTCCACCGTAAATCTACCCTTCTTCAAATGCGGTGCCGAACTATATTTCCATCGAAAGTATACCTGTTGCTTAGTTCTGTTAAACATGCATGAGGCTACCTCCCCCCAGGGTACAAAATCTCCGAAACGAAGTTCGTTTACTACTTCCGAAAGTTTGTCACACTCTTCAGGAGTCCATGGGCGACCCGTTAAATCTTTAATGCTCCTCATTGTATTATACCTGATAAAACACTGATAGCCGCTACGACTTGTATTCAGCTGACGCGCAATACCGTCCCAATCTTGAAAGTTGAACTCTTCCGCGATTTTGTTCATTTTTGCGTCCTCTGATTTGGACCACTTACCCTTGTTAATGTCAGGGTGAAGAAAGACATTCCACATGACTCTACACTCTTCTGCAGAATGCTTGCCATCAAAATGGACAACGGCTATTTTGAGCCAATCAAATTCTCTGCTGCCTAAAGGTCCTACTAATTCCTTCAAGTCATTTGGTATTTTTACACATGTGTTTGTAGAATCATTAAGCATATTGTTGACAAGACCCTCAAGAGATCTATCAAAGTTTCTGGTGTTCTCAGAAGAACCCAATGTGGATGAATATACCTCTTCTCTTATACTTTTTAAAAGGGAATTTCTATCTTTTGGAGTCCATCTACGTACCTTACAAAGCGACACCACTTGTAATTCATTACGCATTGCTTTCAGTTTAGTGTCCTCATTTGGTCCTGCTCCAAAATAGTTTTTATCCTTAAAATAAGGCATTCCGGCAGTACTAATTAGTACTTTAGAAGTTGATGCTGACTTTGTTTGCTTTTTCAGCCGTTCTTCTATCGTTGCTAATTTTTGGCAGCAATCATTCAAAAGATTAGCGACTTCATTCCTGAATGTATATAAACGTGCTAATAACTTTTTATTGAGAGTAAGTACTGATGCTGGACTTGCTCGATCAGTTGCATCTTCTTTAGAAATCGTGTCGATTTCCACACTATTTGGCACAAGTGATGAAGTACAAGAAATAGATGCATTGTTAGGCTGCAAAGTTAGAGCGTCTTCCAAAGTTTTTATATCATCAAATAGTTCCTGATCATCTAAATCACCCATGTTTTATGTACAGATTATGACACAGAACATAATAGACATAGTAGTTTCGGAAACGGAGTGGTAGGGTTACGACGATTGCGTATTCGATAAAACGTTGAACTTACGTCTTAAGGTATTAGACAGTTTCGATCTTCTTTTGCTGAGGTATTATCGAAATTAGAACGACAAAAGATAATTAATGAATAACTGTTTTTGCAACCTGTCGTTCGCCGCCCATTTATTTCGGGGAAACGTGGAGTGTCTTGTAAATATATATTGGAGTATTAAGAGGCACGAGCCATTTCTCACGTGGGTCTTCATGAATGATCCAATAAAATGAGACAGGATCAGGGTGATAAAAAAGTGCGTTGGAACAAAGAAAGTGCCGGTTGCAGCATCGCTTGCGCCGAATTCAAGCGAGAAAATCACAACTGAGTCGTGATAGGGCGATATAAGTAGGTTTGACATTCGACCGGAAGTTGTGCACATATGTTTCCGACGTCGGTTTTGCGGAGCAGCGCACGCGTACTGCGTACAGCCTGAATATGTCGGCTGGGTAAAATGCGTTAACTGTTATCATCATGACCAAAACGATTTCCGTTGGTTAAGTTTATTGCCGTTGGATTTCCACGGAGATCATCGCGCGCCGGTACGCGAACACTACGACGTTCTGCTGGAGGTACCTACGCCACGATTAATTCGTCTATCGTACGACGATAATCGGGAAGTAGTACGAGGCCTTATGTCAAGTCAGTTCGGTGTTGGGAGGGCCGACGACGTGTGCCAATATGAAGAAGCTGTTTTCGAAAATCGAGAACACGTCCAAGGAGCTGAACAGCTACCTAGGAAAAGTCTTCGTTGTCGGACGTCACACGGTCACTGTCGAGGAAGTGTTAGCAGAAGGTACATCGCATTTTTACAACCTTGAGACTGCCACTCTTCCTCGTCCCCCGCCCCACGTTTCTTTCTCTCTTGAGGCCACCTCTCACGCGCGATTCTTCGTCTTTATAAACCTAAATCTCCCACTCATCAGTCCCATTTATCTCTTCCTCGGCAATATTTTCGACATCCAAAGAGTTCACACCTCACCCCCAATACGCGCTACACCGTTGACACTGCTCATATCCTCCGACCCAGCATTTCAAATTATTTTCTCCTTTGCCCTTTATCTTCCCGTATCCTGTTCGTATCTATGTTATTCCAAAATACGTGACGCTTATCAGACCGATACGATACGATGGACGGTGATCGTCGTCGAAACCAACAATGCCTCTTACCCTTGCTCCTATTATCAAGACACAAATCATGTTCATTAAAGTCTCATATTTATAACGCATTACCTACTAATACACATGTCCACCCCAATTTTCCAATTACACATATCTGCAAATTATCCATTGAGTCTGCAGAGCAGATTAATCACAGAAAAACAGATTTAAAAAAACCTATTTTATATGGGTCTATTTAATGCAGTTGCTACATCATGATTAATAATTCCTTTAACATTATACGGAATTTGTGGGAACATGTAATTTAATAATTCGTCCATTTGCTGAATGATTTATATCATTTATTTGTAGGAGGGTTTGCTGTTGTATTCCTCGTCAAAGGTTCAGGAGGGCGTTATGCACTTAAACGCATGTATGTCAATAACGACCACGATCTCAATGTTTGCAAGAGAGAGATACAAATTGCGGTGAGTGTCAGGAGCAATCAAGCATCTATGCACGATTAAATGTTTTAAATTCCAGCAAAATTTTGTCACGGATAATAAGTAATATATTATAATACATATATACATATAATAATAAATATCAAAACTTGTTATAGAGCAACCTTAGCGGTCATAAGAACATCATAGGGTATGTGGACAGCAGTGTCACGCACACAGGCGGGAGGGTACATGAACTCTTACTGTTGATGCCTTACTGTAAAACACATGTACTTCAAATGATGAATAACAGGATACAGACAGGCTTCAGTGAGTCAGAAGTTCTCCAAATTTTTTGTGATGTTTGTGAAGCTGTATCAAGGTTGCACCATTGCCAAACACCTATTATTCATAGAGATCTTAAGGTATATTTTGTAATATACATTTCTCAAGTCAATAGTATCAGCAATTCACTATGCTCGCACACTTACCTCAAAGTATTTCCTTTTAGGTTGAAAATGTTTTACTTGCTGATTCCGGTCATTATGTTTTATGTGATTTTGGATCTGCAACTGGAAAGGTTTTGAATCCCAGTGTACAGGGCGCTTCTGTAGTGGATGAGGAAATAAAAAAGTATACCACTCTTAGTTACAGAGCACCTGAAATGGTTGATATGTACTGTGGCAAGCCAATTACAACGAAAGCTGATATATGGGTAATCAGCTACATCAATTTCATTTATTGCAGCCTCTACATTTTATAACATTCCATATGTAGAAACTTCTCGTCGATTTTTAGGCGCTTGGATGTCTCTTGTATAAACTTTGTTTCTTTACATCACCATTTGGTGAAAGTACTTTAGCCATTCAGTCTGGCAATTTCACCATACCTGACAATTCAAAATACAGTAAAGCTCTTCACTGTCTTATTCGATATATGCTCGAACCTGATCCTGATCTGCGTCCAGACATTTATCAAGTTGCATCAGTTGCTTTCCAGATTCAAGGCAAAGAGTGCCCTGTCCAGAATTTACATGTATGTCTTTCAGTTAAACTATCGATGTCATTTGTTTGATCTGTTAACAACCCTTACGCTTGCTTGTTCACACAGAAAGTACCAACACCTTCCTTGGACACTTTACCATGTCCGTTGATGGAATCGGAAAATATTAAACGATCATCATCTGTAAAGACTCCGAAACCTGCACCAATAAGCGCCGTAGAAGGTACTTCCGTTACCCCAAGGCAAAGACCAAAAGGTCAAGTTGTCAGTACAGGTCCGATAAATTTAAGTGGACAGATAGTAGGACAAATATCCGGCCAGGGGACCCAGGTACACTTGCCAGATGTCTGTAGCCATTTCGGAACATTCCGATGAATACATTTCAAGACATTTTGACTGTTTAATTGCAATCATGCAATGATTCTTGCTTCAGGTTTCGCCACACGTATGCACTCCGAGTCAAAGTCTTACATTCGGACAGCCACCAAGCCAACCAACCCAGTATACTCAATCGCAAAGTCCTATGATTAGCCATTCTCCTCTAACTCAACAATCACCTGTAACAGTGCAAGACAAGAATCCCTATTACTTTGAAGCACGGCCCGGTCCAGCAGTAAACGAGGAAAATTTGGAAGCATTGTTTCCACCGTCAGGTGAGCCTGTCGTAATATAAGATTGTCGAAAAGAAACAATGGCAAATGTAACGTTGTAACTTAATCTTATGCTCTCAGGTTATCCGGATCCTTTCAAGGACGACAGCCGGGCGATGCCTCCGCCGACGAAAATACCTCCTCCTGTTGCACCTAAGCCCGGTTCCTCAGCCAAGGCTCTTCAGAAGTTGTCCAATCCACCTAGTAGTTCTGCAAAATTCCTGCCTGTGGCCTCATTACCGGCGAAGCTCAGTATCCCAACCGGGCCTAGCAAACCAGCTGCAACCGTAACACCGCCTGTGTTGCCAAAACCCGTGAACAAGACAGAAAGTTTGAGTCAAAATATTAGTTCAAGTACATCTCCCCCAGAGAGTCCGACATTGGCTTCTTCGCGACACAGGAGAAATGTCAGTGATACGAGCGCCTTCAATAAGTAAGTAGATGACACAGATCTCAGATCAGACTGTTTCAATTACTCGTACAATTTTGCAGCCGGTCATCCGTAATGGGTTGCGATGTAATAATTACTTTTTGCATTCTTATTACGCCGCGTTACGGTCTTCGTTTGTGAAAATATTCTTATTTATATTACAGCGGCCATTTCGATGTTCACAGAGTGTTCGCCAGTGAGACCACTCAATTCTTAGCACCGTACGAGGCTTCGGTGAAACCACGCTTAGAAGATACTACACCTCCTGAAGTTCCGACAGACATAAGGCCTTGCATAGGAACCAGTGCCTCGCATGTACGTGTTGTAAGTACACAGGGTGCACCGTTTCGTTTTGGTTTCTATTACTGTTTATTTCATTCCTCAAGTTACATTATCTTCATTTTATTGCATATTTTTTCATATACGTTCTTATGCCTCTGAGTTTATGTATATCTTAATTTCAAACTCCCGTTTTCTTTATTTTACTTTAATGTCAGTTTATTTGGTATTGTTTGAATTTCTCGCACTGCACAATTGATAACAATTCCTTTCGATCTGCATTGCGGGAGAACGGACAGTGTTAAAAAGGGCTGTGTGCTTGTACTAGGGTGAACTTTCAAGCCTAATAGGTGCAGAGGGAAGATCGTTGAGCGCGGACGTAGCTGCCTGGAATCCATTCGAGGACGTTCAACCTTTCAGTCAGTTGACAGAAGATCACATTTTCGGTGCTGAATTTGACAAAATCCGGCGGGGAAGCAACACCAGTATTAGCGGAGTGAAGAGTCGCGAAAGTTTAGTCATGGCGTATACTGAATTACCGGAAGATCCGTTTGAGTCGGCCCCCTTCAGTTTGCCAAGTAAGTTATATCACTCACGTTGGATATCTTTTGAGATCTCATAGAATTGAATTGAAAGCCTAAGAATCCAGAGTTTTGTATAGCTCTATCAATGTTGGAATTGAATTTGTAATGCAAATAATACAATGGCGAGACCGTGCACATTGACACTTGTATGTTCCTTTAGCAGGAAAGAAGAATAAAATGGGATCGAAGACGGCAGCCATTGCTGGAGGTAATGCATGAAATCCTTCTTACACTTTCCCGCGCATCTTCCAATCCTTCTCTACTAATATACTAATATTTTACCATACGATCGAAGTACACATACTCAATTTTTTATTTTCTCTTCCCTCAGTATAATTGTTTCAAATGATTATATTGGATTTTGGCTAAATGTAGCGTTACGTTTGACCAGAGTGCGATCAAAAATGGAAACATTACATCTAACTCATTAATCTCTTAAACGAACAAATTTTGGAGAAATACTTACAGCATATTCTGTCGCAAACGCGGCTACCTAGTTCTAAAAACGGGGAATATAGTGATACGGATGTACAAAAATACTTTTTATTTGATTTAAATACGCTTGCTCCGATCCTTAGCTTTCATCCTTGCTCTATTTTTTTAAATTCGAACGTAACTGTGATGAAACATATTATGCCGGAGTGAGAATGGGTGTATAAAATGTGAACTAATGTGGTTGCTGTAATAGTCGAATATACAAGCCTCTGCCTTCGCTTGTCTGTCGATATTTTAACAAAAGTTTAAGGACACAATTTTGATGACCGGTGACTTGAACAACTGTCGTCAACTGTTTATCGACCCCCGCTCAACTATTCATGTTGCGTCCCAATAATTAATATCTGCGCTTCCTTCATTAATAGCAATGATTCTCGGTGGAAGACTCAGTTGCTTGAAATGTTGTATTCTTTTTATTCGCCTCTCTGCGGAATACGCTTGTAATATCAGTTAAGAATATCAGTATGTGCTGATAGCATGTCAAATAGGTGTATATACAATTTTTTAATCTCATAATCGTAGGAGTTTAAGAAATGTATAATATATACGATTCCACTGTCAGGATAAAACACCTGTAACATTTGTTATGTAAATTACATTATCCGGAAGATAGGGAGTTAATTCACAGGAATGTCACTGGTTATCAATCTTGTTCTATTGATTTATTAAACTGCGTTTTAGACGGAATTAGTTACAGAGTGTTTCGTGTTTTTGTTGAAATGCGACTTCTTCTCTTTCATTTGCCAAAGATGTATGAATAGACCCTAAGATTAGGCGATATAATTTTTGTAGTCGAAAAATAAGTACTTCGACCAAAAGATAAACGAACAAATTAATTCAGCATTGTGACTGGAAACAAGATTAGAAAATACAACGCGGAAAATACAAATATATGCTGTATTCCTTTTTGTGTAGAATGAAATATCTTAAAAATTTCAACTAATAGGTACAAATCTAATTTAACAATGTTTAAGTTTTAACGCCATTCGTTACATAGAATTTGTGAATTAGTAGAGTAGCTGAGGTACTTATTTGAAATTGATTCCATATTGATACTGGCCAATGATAGTTTTTTTTTCATCAGGAAATGATGTATACATATAAACATACAGACAACCCCTCTTGAGCCCCCCCCACACATACACATTTACACGTGCATACTTACAACGTACTCTATATCCTATTTATCTTCAATTGACCCACAAGTTTCTAAATCCGCGTCACCTTTTTTTATGCGTACATCTCATTCTGCGATATATATTGAGAACTGTGTGAGATTCTTTGCGAAAGCTCCGGAGACCGCATTTTGACTATTTTGTGCCAGAATATTTTACATAACGTATCGAGATGTACATCTGTAAAATATGTATTTTGATGCAGTTTTGCTCAGTTGTTCTTATGCTCAAGCGCAGAAAGAAGAGACCAGCAAATGGTTTAAGTGTATGACATATTTTACAATATATTAAATCGCAACTTTTTGCGAGAGTTGGATGCTTAATACATCGAATACTAGATTCAAGTTGAACACGATATATTGGTTACGTTGTCAAAAAAATTGTAATTAACGTTGTTACACTGGATGTGGACATATATGGACAAATAGAAATTTAATCTTCAACTTTGTAGTAAACGTTCCTGTCACACCGTATAATATGTGACTCGAGTATCTCGTTTTCATGTTTTTAACATTGAAAATAGTTTGTTATTAAAATGGGTGGAACATTGCATATAAATATTATACATATATATGTATATAAATATATATATATATGTATGCATATACATACTATGTGATATATTGTTTGGACAAGCTATATTGTCCCAATCATACATACGTGAAAGCGTATTATTATGTTACATAGAGGAACATTTGTATAGTATAAAGTAATCACAATGTGGAAAGAAAGTTTGAAAGTGGAAAGTTTGATAGCTACCGGTGGTATCTAAAAGGTACTCCAACACATGGTACGAATGCTTTGAACAAAACTGCATAGTTTGTTTTGTAAAGCATTCACCGGCGCAATTTATTCAGAGATGAAGAAGATATTTTAGATATAAGTCAATGCTATATTGAACTTTCCTTTTCCACATTGAGAGGACACGATGTGTGCGTGCGTGTGCGCGTGCCGTGATGTATTTACACATAAATGTACAGCATCATTCGAAGAGTTGATATCAACAGAAAAAAATAAGAAAAATAACGATTGTACAAGGTTACGAGGATGGTAATGCTACAGTGACCAGACGGGGGTATATGTTTTTCTATTTGCTTCTTCTGCCAATGCCTTCCAACATTTTCCTTTTGTGTAAGACTGTCCGTGTTATTTCTGCTGTTCACACATTCACCTAATAACAAAACACTTCCATTCTTCCAAATTAATAAACCAAATTTATCGGAAACCTTTGAACGAGAGAACACGATTTTGATCAAATACATTGTTCGGAATATATATTTTTGTTTTGTCCTATTGGACTTGGTGTGCTTCAATTTTGTGCTATTAGTACCAGGTCAGAATTCGTGATATACTTTGTTTGACTCTTCCCTGTTTTGCTACATTGCTTTTTTGTCCCATATATGTGAGTATTTGAGTATTGCATGATTCAGAAGGAACGTAAATAGGAAATAGATTGTAGAATGCTTTTTGTTGTACACATTTAGAGATAGAAAGAGATAGAGAAAGAGAGAGCGATTTCGAATGCAAAATATTTCCTGATATACCAGAAATGAAAGATATAGATTAAGCTCGTTCAATGAGAAGATTTTACTTGTAGAATATATTAGGAACATTTATATTTGCTGGCACTCGTGGTATTACCAGGGTCACTCGTACGAACGTTAAACATTGTCTTTCCAAGAAATCTTTATTATATTAGATACATATGCGCAAGTATTCGGTACTCTTGATGCGCGATAAGCTATGGGCAATAAATGCTTATGAGTGTGCTTACTTTTTCGAGAAAGTCTATTTTCTGTCAAATTTTGTTTACCTGTCCACTGTCTGGAACAACCTAATGAGTTTGGGAGGCACAAAACTTTTGACTTAATTTCCAAGCATTCTATTAATCGTTTATGGAATTTTCTGGTCTTGTCCTGCATCGTTTGCCTCCCATGGTGTCTCTGTAATCTAACTGCTATCTTGGATATTCCTAATATGGTGAGTTGTCTCGTATTATCGTTAAATTTACCGTCTTTCCAATACTTATGGTGGATTGAGCATGCATTTTCTTATAGACTCTACATTAAAACCTATCTACGAGATATATTTTGTAAACGAAGAGCACTATAGGGGGCTGACAATCTTGGACTTTGTCTTTTTCGCTGTATTAAGATAAATAATGTTACAGCAATAAATATGTACATTAGCATATGGAGTATTATTTTTTCCATTTATCACTAACATAAAACGCAGCAATTCTTTGCTCGTGGTCTTTTGTACTGATTAAACAAGCCAGAAATTCATATATTAAATTCTATATCGGATCGATAAAAGCTGTTTCAGAGCATTACTGCGTTTTTAGCATTTCTCCTTAACCCCCCGAATCTGATTAGGACTGTTCCAGACTCAATGGTGATGGTACTAACATTACTTTCACATCCACTCTCGTTTATTTACACTATTCTGTTCTTTGTACAAACAATATGAGAATGTTGGCGACAGTAAGCGAAATAGGTGGAAGAATTTAGCGTCCACTGCACACTTGTGTCGAATGCACACTATCTGCAACAGGCCTAATCAGACACCTCCTCTGTGTTTTCTCTTCTTCTTTACATTTTATTCGTGTACTCTTTAGTCGTGTGGTCATTGCAGTTAGTTTGATACACGCTCATTTGATAAAGATTCCCATTCTCTCTGTTTTTCGTTACTTTTTTATCTATTTATTAATTTATGTCTTAAGAAGATAAACTAGCTTTACTATACTTAACAAATATCTTTTGAATGCATACACGGTTAAAGTCTGTCAAGAAAAATTCTTCTTTACATTTTCTTCTTTTCTACATCTCTTAATCAACATTACACTCGAGCGTGAAAGATTGAGAACGCAGAACGAGTATTCTCCTTTCGATTGCAATTAACGTCTCTCACTGCATTGTGCGTAGGATGCAACTTTTTTATATCATCATAGGTAAGTATTCCAGGATTACCTGAGTTCTCCTGCAGACAATCTACGAGTACTGCCGGGCCAATATATAATGATTATGTATGTGCCTAAGAGCGCAGAGAGAACAGTATGTATTCTGCAAATTATCGGGGATAATCTACGTGAGCACGACGCCCGAAACAGTGGAAGACGAATAATCTCACGGGGAACTGTGACTTTGTGTTTTTCAGGAAAGGTAGGCGGTGAGAACAGGGTGAGAGTACCGCTGAGGCAATGGAACTCTGGTGCAACGGAGTCTCCGAAGGACGATGAGGCTAGCTTGATTACCGAATCCAATCCCGTCTCACCACCCTTCGTTCGCGCACCCTTGGAGGACCGATCGAAATACGAGAAACTGGCCTTCAACCAGGACGAAGTGTCCAGCGATAGCGAGAAAGACGTCGCGCAGGAGAGAATCAAAAAGAAGAAGAGGCGAATGAAAAACGTCCTCAGCAGAAAGAGGAAGGTCCATCGAGACGTGAACAATGCGAATGTCGAGTACGAGTCCGACGATTCCATAGGCTCGGCCAGTGACCTGAAGGCTATGAATGACGAGGAGTGCAATCAGGAGCACGAGGAGGATGACGAAGACGAGCGCGAGAAAGTAGACGAGACGATTTCCGAGAGTGTCAGAACCTGCGGAAGTTCCGCTTATCACGCCGAGTGTGAATCAGTCGCCACGCACGAGGATGACTATAGGATGAAGAAGCTGAAGAAACACTATCAAAGAGAACAATTGCCAACGATCGACGCTGCGGACCCTATCGTCGGCCATCAGTATGGCGAGAAGCCATTGTTGCTCGACGATGAGCTTGATCCAGAATCAAAACCCGAACAGTCTCACGGTGACCCCTTTGTCAGTCATCACTATGGCTTCAAGCCGCTCTTGTTCAACGGCGACAGTTCGTCGGAGGACGACGGAGGAAGCGAAAAGACCAGAACGCTGAACAACGGCGTTTGGAAAGCGGAGAACGACGTATTCGCACTTGCCCCCTTTCCCAGATCCAGCAGCTCGAGAAAGAGTAGTGACAGCAGGGACAGCGGAACGAAGAACGTTGAACAAGGCTGCAGTGTGAAGAACGCATCTCCGAACTCGAACCTGGTCAGTCCGATATCGAGTTCGCCTATAGTCACGGAATTAGTGACGATCGATTCGAAAACGCAATCGAAACTGTCCACAACCACTCACTCGAAGCAAGCGAAGATAGTGACCGTGAAGAACAATTACGAGAATGCCGAGTTCTCTCGCTCGATCCAACAGCAGTCCTCGCCCATCAAGCCGTCTGTCACTCGTTCCAGCCTGTCGGAGGACACCGAGGAGAAGGATCTCTTCGGTTCATCCCCTTTCAGTCCGAGTGGCTTCACGAATCCCTTTAACAACATCCCGAGATTCTCCGGCACCACCGGTGACACAATCAAGCAATCGGCCTCCGCCTTCCTCGCCTCGCCCAGTTCCTACAGCGACTATGCGAACGTGAGCCTTCCATCCTATCCAGTAGCCTCCAGCTATCCGTCAACCGGACCCTCCACCATTGCCTCCAGCTCGAAATTCGGCGTGGTAACTGTCAATTCGGATCCACCCAAGTCCAACGCGTCCAAGGATCTCTTCGGCTCCATTCCCTTCGAGGACTTCGCCTCCCTTCGGATGAACGAGCAGCAGAGGCCGACCTCTCTGCCCCTCTCACAGTCACCCACCTTCATCGACAACGCACTCACCAGTATTCTGTCGAGCAGCGCTCAATCCTCGACCGGAGTCCCCGGTATACTGAACCCTCAGCCCACGCCGCCCACCTACACCATTCAGCCGATTCAACACACCGCCAGGATCACGGTGCACACGATAAACAGTGTCTCGAAACCGGACATAACGCCGGACATTGTCTCGCCGATGTCTCCGGAGCCATTAGTCACCGACGATACGCCCAAGCACAAGAAGGACAAGCTCAAGGCCGACAAGTCCAAGTATCACCTGATAAACGAGAATCACGGCGACATCATCAACGTTCTACCGTCGAAGATGTCGCACAAGGCCAAGGCGGTCGGGCACAAGAAGACGCCGAAGGCGAAGAAGAGTTCGGCGATCACCGCCGGATTCAGTAACATGAGCTTCGAGGACTTCCCCAGCGACGAGAACGAGGAGAAGCAGGGTAGGACGAGGGTGACCCCGTTCGAGGTCATCCGAGAGCCGGAGAAGCGATTCGGATCACTCAAGAGGAGGAGTAACCCCTTTACCTGAGACGAGGCTCATCCCAATAAAGACAGTTAGTAGACAAATATTTATTACGCGACCGAACACGCATGTTTAACTACAATGCATTTCCATTGGTATTTTTCATTCGAGATGTAATATGTACTTTCCTATATTACATACACATGCCTTTATCTTCATTATCATCATCATCATCATCATCATCATTGTCGTCATTATTATTATTATTATTGTTGTTGTTGTTATTATTATATTATTATTATTACTACTACTACTACTACTACTATTATTATTACTATAATTACCATTATTATCTTCACCAATACCATCATCATCGTCATCATCATGGTCATCACAGTCGTTGTCACCATGGATTAATTAGTATATGAATACAAGTTCTCTTGGCAGGAACCGTTCCATATTTGTAGTTGGGAAACATTCTAATTTCTAAGAATTTTATTGTCAATAAGGCGATTGCAAAAGGATATTGAATGGAAGCGTCTAATCTCAATAATAGTAATATGTTAGCCACATTTGCATTTGTCTCTGGCTATTATATGGGCGACAGTCTGAGTATGTCAAAGTATGGGGATAAATGATGAAGCTATATGTTTAGCAGAAAGTTTGCTTACGGAGGCGGGATTTGAGGAAAAATGTAAGGAAAACCTGTATTTTTCTTTGCCTTTCATTCCCTTTCATCTGGACAAGGTTGTAACCTCGAAAAAAGAAACCGTTGCGGCCATTTCCGTTGTTAAACACCTTTCCGCTTGCTGGACATTGCCTCCTACAATTTTCCACAAATCCTTAAGGGAATACACGATGTGATAGCAGCGAAGGTGCTGCACATATTTATATAGCGAGGCATACCGAGTGGGAACATACGTTTATGCCTGACTGAGAAATGGTGCGTTATATATTTAAAAAGGGGAAAGAGAAGAAGAAATGTTTTACGCAGGTCGGAAAGTATTAATCCATACGATACCAGTTTATAATTACTTTTTTGCATTTTTAGAAAATTTATACGGGCAAATAGGGGTAAGAGAGTGGGCCGTGAAACACTACGAAAAGTATAAATATTGATTTTTACAATAGAGAAAAGCGATAGAAGAATCATGAGAAGAATACTTTCCAAATGTTTTAAGGTAAACCCAGGTTGTTCGACTTGGCAGCTCTATACCAAAAAGAAAAAGAACAAAAAAATAGATAGAGAAAACTCGTGCATCTATTTTTGCAGCTATACGTTTTCACTACGTTTGTACTTTGAGATTTGTACATTTCTACTAGTACGATCTACAACGGTAGTTGTTACAGAGAGGAGGGAAGTTTCTAAGAGATTACTATCGAAATTATACACTCAACATGTGCATAGAATTGATAACGAAGTATTCTCGATAAATGTTAGAAAGATTTTTACTCTGTATCCACAATCTTTCGAAGTGTGAAATCTCGAAAAGCAGTGTGTCCTATGTGTATGAGTTGATGCGTCAAAGAAGGAGTCTATCGACTTCGAAAGTTCTGAGAGCGTAGCATGCAGCATTGTGGTGATATCGCGTATATGATACATTCACTCGCGTAATTTTTCATAAAATTCTCCAATTTCTGTAAAGAAGGAAAGAAAAATTGCCTTATCGTAAAAGACTGAATTGCTGGACAGTCCTTCATTAGTACCTATGTCTATAATCTTGATACAAAGGGATCGTTGTTTCTCGGTGCTCGATTCCGAGCTATCAGTGAATTTTGAAGCCATTTAAATGACAGTTTGTAACATTTTGCTATGAGACGGAGCTTACCATATTGATTTGTACGAAAACGCCGCCCCCCACTTTGCTGATACTACGCTCACGAAGACACGCCAAGGCTGCGAAGAAGTCTAGCTCAGTGTAAAGAAATGAGACAATATTATAAAAATGTCTATAATTAATATGTTTGTGTGCACTGTTGCGTACGTATATACATACGCATAACGTGTATGTAATATAATTGTAGATAATATTAGTTCATATATAATTAGGTGCCTTCCTTCATTAAGTAGCGTTGATGCTTGTACTCTCTGCTGTTGTGTAGTTTAAAGGTTAACGATTTAAGACAGAAGCGTCAATTGTATCTCTATAATGTAAAATCTAATGTCCGAAAAATTGGCTTCAATTCAGTTCCTATACGTAAGTTACGGAATCTGTACGGAATACGGGATATGCTCTTGAAATATGTTCTTGTCGGTTCACGATGTTGAGCACAGAGAACGGGAATAGGAATTTAGAGCTGCGAACGATGCATTTTTTGTCATTGGTCTGATAGATGAGATCTCAACGAATCGTTACAAGACACGTATGTGAATGGAATCGAAGATCTGTTTTATCGAAGCGATAAAAATGCGCCTACTTGTATTATCAGCCTTAAAAACGTCGTAACACTCTGCAGTATTTCCGAATGGTATACACATAGGTGCTAACAGAATTTATTTTATTAACCCGAGCGTAACATTATTCGACGAGTATGCGAGCTCCGCGATTATCCATATAAACGTTATTACATTCCGTTGTTGTCCCCGAAATCTCATAGGTAACGCCTTCACTATTTATTACTTCCGACGAGTCGAGTGTTCGTATTTCTTCTTTCACTTTTGTGGATAGTCGGAGAAGTATTCCACGCGCACGCATCAAATCCCGTGCGGTTTCTCTGAATTTACTTAAATTTTTGCTACAGCCCGCTGCCAAATGTTACAGTATTCCTTTCATTATGGGGACACAATGAAACACGGTATTCTGTGTTTGTTTCACTACCAAAACTCTATCATTGACTAGTTGAACAGTTCGACAGTTATCGCAGAGAAAGCAATTCCCTGTATTGTTACAGTCGTACTATGATGTCGTACGTACGCACGTAACAAAAACATTTCTGTCGCACGTATACATAATATGTCGAAATGGTCACAGCAATACTACGACAGTTCACAGATTATGCAATACGTGCGTACAGCCTGATCTGACAAATTTCTTTGTAACATTAAAAAGAAATAAAAAATTTTTCGAGACGCCAGATGGAACATCTTATGGATTTGAAGATGTTCCTACCCGTCGCGAATTATTGATTTTTTTGTTATTTTCCCCTATGTCGACTTTCTCTGCCTCAATTATTAGAATGTTTGTACCGAGTTTAACTTTTCAGTTACAGAACCGTATATCGCGAGTGAAAGCGGATGGGTTCTGAATTAACATTAAGTTTAACGATGTCTCAAGGCACCGTCTGTTATTGCATTACATATATATATACATATATATATATATATTACTTTCTTTCTGTGAACATGTCGACTTACGAATGTAGCTTTCGACTGACCAAATTCGGCCAGCGGTAGAAGTAGTTAATGATTGATTAATTACACATACGGATAGACGTAAAAAAAAAGGAGGAAATGTATACATAATATAAATATATGCGAAAAGATAAAAGTGCGGTCCGTTCACTCCGAGTTTCATTTTGGCAAAATTAAAAAAAGAAAACATTTCCATTGTCGAGCTTGCACTCGTGTATATCATAAAGTGCGATGATATATTTTTCATGAGTGAACAGATGACAGAATGTACATAACTTAGGTATTAATTACAGTATCTATGTATAAAGTACAGAGCGCTGAAATAAATTGTATTACGATGAAGACGAACGTCATTGTTGAAAAATTCAATCTAACAGCAGCAACAGCACAACCTCTCCCCTAAATTATTAAGTCTCCTCCGCGCCATCACGAAGTTGATTATACATACGGCAGTCCATAGGAAGAAGTTGAACCAAGTGCTAATTATGGCGAGCTGTAAAGTCAGCCCCGTGTTAATTTCATCCCCCCGCCGCCAGTTGTTGGTATCGGGCTGAAGATAATCCATAAAGTCAAGAATCGCCCCGCATGATAGTCTTCCGCGTATTACCTGAAACGAGGTCCATTCCAGGTAACAATAGCATCTCTCCAATTCTCCGCGCTCCGACGCCACTACCCTTACGTACTTGAACCTCGCGACCCCTCGAGCCCAGCAGCTGGATCAGGTTCCTCTTGTACTGCTCGCAAGTCTTGTAATAGCCGTCGGTCGTTACGACCGCGTGGGCCAGAGACAAGCAACATATCAATGCTGCCGAAAAGGCTGCCAGCATCCACTGCTTGCAAGGCGATCTCATTTTCGGATGGACCACCACCACCTGCCCAGTCCGGCTCTCCCTACTGCGTACGTAGGTCAATCAAGGCACGGTCATCCGGCTTTCTATTAAGAACTAAGGTGGCTTGGGGGACATGTACGAGTGGCGAAGCGTCGTTGTACATTGTACTTGCAAAGTGCGCGACGAGGTGGGAATGAGGACACATAGGATAGACGACCGGTAGCTACCAACGTCTGCATGCGGGCACGCAGTTGGCGATGCATCGCGCATTCTCCTATCTGGGACGATAATGACGGCAAGTGCAGCGGCGTACCTGTTACCGTTGTAGGTCGACATACGATAGGCCGAGGAGGATCTCGGCTCATCTAAATTTCGACCGATGCAACACCTGTAGCCGTGGTAGCCGCCGAGGCATAAGCCGATCAGGATGGCCGGCGCGAGGCCGTACGCACCGAAATGACAGAGCTTCACGTCTCCGCCCATGAAGGTGCTAAAGGTGTTGATCCCGTACAGTATGCATCCGCAGTCTATGTTGATGCAGACGTCCAGCGTCCATGCCCAATGCTGCCACGCGATCACCAACGATATCACGGACGTCATCGAGAGGATGGCCGCCGTGAAGTAGAGGATTGCCAAAGCGTTCTCTGCCTGCCGTGCGTTCATTGTCCCTGGCTGTCTCGAGTGTTTTCCCAATTTTCTCTGTCAGATGAAACATAGACGAGGGTCTCATTGCCCCCCTTTATCTGTGGCAAACGAATCTTTCATCTATTACGGTAATACCAGTTTATCGCATCGCCTGCCGAGGAGGGGAGTCTCGATCGCTATGGAAATTCTCTGACAAACTACTCACTATTGCGGCTTTTTAGCGGAACGCGTCCCAGCGGAAGTGCTACCGATGCACACAGCTTTGATCGAAGATCTGTACCGGATAATGATTATACGCGATTGCGTGATTCGGTCTATATCGGTCTCTTTCCAGTCACATCGAGTGCAAAGCGCAATCGGCTACGTCCAATCTAGGGATCTGCGAATACATCCTGGAGGAGCGGAAGAAGAACTGTCCGATGGATGTGATGTTCCGTACTTTTTTCATCTGAAGAAACGTAAGATAAATATTTCTCATGCTATTTCCTCGGCTGACACACACTCTGCAGTCTATTTTCACAATCCGCGCGTACTCCGCCACCGAGCAGACTCTTCTTACGATTCGAAACGACGACGTACAGATATTTGGGAGGAATTGTTATGGCGCAATGTGGTAACGGCGTAAGTGTGACATTCTTCGGAGTGTCTGCCACGCTAGCGGCACAGTGTGAAATCATCGGACAAGAATTTCGACGAGATTCGACGAGATTCGCGACGCGACGAGTGAAAAAGAGAATGAAGATCCGCTTCTTTCCGGCCTAAAAGATCGCTCTTCTCTCTGTCCGCCCTGCGCGAAGATCGGCTGACGACTGACGGGTGTAACGTGGAAAAGGCGGCGAAGGAACAGATAAATATTTTCGATGCCACTATTTCTTCCATCGACGCGCTATCGACAGGTCTATTTTCGGGTAGTACACCGTGGGTATCTACCGAAATTTCTCAATTTTCCCTCGACAGCGAGCGGCCAGTCGGCCACGCTCAGTTCCGGCCCAAACATTAAATTTCCTCTTTCACCATTCGCACGGACTGTTATACCTCGGCCAGCTCCTCTTTACCTAAACAAATGCTCGCTCGCGGAAGCATAGCAATGCGTTGTAGGATGCTCGCTATCTATCAACCAAGCTACACAACTTGTGTTACGCGCGGGGCTAATCCCGGAAGATTGCCCACCCGAAAGATTAACATATTTACTGATAACGTCATTACCTGAGCTAGCAATGACAAATCATGGATATTCTCAGACTATAATACGTTACCTACCTGACCTATGAAAAGTATTTATAGAAATACTTACTAAAGTTATTGCAATTTCACCCTGTTTCTAAAACGTATGCTTACAGCACCAACGATTAAGGTATAAATAAACAATCTTGATATGAATTTTTTGTTACTGCGAGCAGTCAAAGTGATCTCCACGCGGCAGCGTTAAGAATGGCATCGTCATTCCTGTTACTTCATCCCCAGTTGGATAATGTTTAAAGTCTATCTGACCTTTATAGATATTCGACAATTGGCGGCAGTCAGCACTCATTCGCCATATACGTTCCTTGATGAGAACTTTGAGTACATATTCGCGAATATTCGTCACTCCAGCGTTTAGGCTCTGCCAAGGATCTTAGAGATTGAAGTTCAAATATTTGCTCGGTGCAATTGGCTTAGCGAGGCTCTGGTAAACATCCATGACTCGTCGCTATATCCGCATATGTCGGATTATTTGTGGGACGTCACAAAAGTAAAATTCTTACGCTGATCCACCGAGCAACACCTGCGATATGTGATAGGCCACAGTAGGTATCGTTTGGTATAATAATTGTCGCGTGTCCGGCGAACGGGTTACATCTATGCGAACCTTTCACTTCTTCTCGCGTTCACGTATGTGCATTTCGTATTTTAGATTATACCATATAGTTGACACACTTCTTATCCCGTCATTAATCACTAAATCATTATAGTAGTATTCGAGAAATGTGCAATTGAATGATGCACTCGACGTACACATCAGTTTCAATAAGTTGCTTGAATTACGATCACTCCGGAATGCAAGAACACACCTGGACGCTAATATCCTAAAGATCTTTGCGGATAGATAAGTAACTTAAAGAGTTTAGTGAAACGTAAACGTATCCCTTGCCAAAACTCACAAAATGTATATCCAGTTCAATGAAATTTCTATTTCGATGCAGTACGAAGAGTGTGCTACGCCAGGAAGATAAACGTAGATAAGATTACGGCGCGTTTCCGACAGTGGTTGCTCAGGTACTACAAAGAGCGCGCGTTAAATTCATGTGGATAACGAAAATCCTCAACGCGGGAGAGAGAAAGTACATATTCAAAAAAATCGAAGAAGCTACATACTCAACGCTGAACATCAATACATCATGGATGAACATGTATTGCCATACATATGGATTTATTTATATTATACATCTTAGTGCTCGCTCGGGGAGGTTTCTATACGTCACACAGTATGCTCCATAAAATTTTCTATATACAAGGCAAGGGGTTCATCGAGTATTTCTAGTGGTTTGAGATGCCAATTGTCATTTTGATCTGCAAGACAACAGAAACTAATGTGAGAGTACATAAATATACATACATATATCACTCATTGCACATATTTATTTTACTTGGTCATAATAAGCCAACAATTCAATTTTTTGTTCGCCGAGTATCTACCTGACAACTAACATTTCTTAACTTCCACTTGAGAATCTAATGCATCTATGTATCGCTTTATTTAAGTACAACGCTAATTGAAAAACAATTCAATGGAAACGATTCAGCGTGCGGACCAAACGCTTGGTAGAAAGATATTTAGCCACTGATTAAAGATGTGAACTATAATGTTTTCCAAAAATGCACTGTTACAGATATTACATTTTAATAACGCAGGGTGATATGAATAAATGTCATAGCTGATAAAATATTCAATGTTAGTTGGCTTTCAGCCATTAAGAAATAATTTTCTTTATTTGTAAAGTAACAACCTACTAGTACAAACCTGTACTGATATTTATACATTAATTTAAGTATGTTAGTCAACCGTGGTAGAGTTCTCTGAAGTAAGAGTAAACTCCAAATTAGTCCAGGAAAAATGAGAATGTTCCTACTTCAATGGCTATTGCGCTAAACTAGTCATATTAACGACATATGGAAATGTATATACGTTTATACATATGTATATTTATCCGATAGCTAGCATAAAATTCTAATACTTGCACAAAAAAATCAATGTATCGAGAATACCACAACAGAGGCACAAAACACTTTAAAGTCTCAACATGAATATTAGTATGTCATATAGTAATAAATTTCATCGCCATGCAAACGCTTCGCATTTGCAGTGCTTTGATAATTTAAGTAAACAGTGACTTTTGTGTAAGCATCATCGTACTTTCAATGATCTTTGTTCTTTGGTATTTAAGTGAACAATACGGGAGAGCATTGCAAGAAGGAACATTCTGGGAAGATGTGACTTGGCTAATAACTTGCTGGTACACACACAGTTTTACGCCGGATTGAACCTGTGATACCTAAATTCCGCAAGATATTCTCGATTGTTCCATAAACAATACAGTGACGCTAGTCCAAACCCAACGAAGCCACCCAGTGCACATTTTCTTAAGCCAGCTGAAAGAAAAATTATGTCAAATATCATAACAGATCGCGACATCAAACAGATGCAACAATCTTGGGTGTAATGTCTTATGTGCGTACTGGTAGATTTGAATAGCATCCCTGTTGCTGTCGCTGCTGCTAAAGTGTTTAATGAATCATCTGTTCCTCTTCCCCAAGAAAGCAACACTCCAAAACCACTATACATCAGTGACACTATACCAAATGTATTGGCAAGTGATGACCCGCTCTTCATGACATGATTTATCATTCTAATGTGGGACAATAAATGATTAATTTAAGCATCCAGTAACAACAGAACACTAAAATTCATTTGTTCATTGTTGATTTGATAAAACGTACTGTGTTCTCCTAAGTTTACCAGTTTGTTGAGCAAGTGCTGTTGCTTTGAACCCTCTGTAAAAACCGCTGGCACCGCCTAGGCCTGCTCCTATTATGCATGCTGCCCCAATTTGACTGAAAGCTAATTCAAATCTACCTCTCTGCTTAATAGCACCTTCTGGGAATATAAACTCTGGTTGGCCAGGTGAAAGGTACGTTGGATCATAATTTAAATAAGGGCTAATAGCTAATCCAGGCTGAATCGTCACTGTAACATATTACAAAGTAATGCAACATTAGTTGGAAGAAAATAAATCTTATTACCATTGGGAAGATTTAAATCTTCGTAAGAAGATTCAGATGGTTTGGAAGGATCACTCAAAGTTTTTGAATTCCAGTCACTGATAATTGAGGCCATGAGATAAAATAATATAGTTTTATTGCTATTCCACAGTTGTAAACTATAGATATAAGACAAATGGGTATGGATACAAAATCAAATTTTTTAAGGTGTCAATTTGTGTGACATCTCAGTAAACTTCAGGTATATTTTCATTCTTCTTGCCATTTTTCTTAACATATAGAGTTTCAATTTTTCTCTAGGAATAATACGATCTAGTGATAAGAATAATGTTTTCTTAAACTTCTGATTGTAAACCATGAACATGTCCATTTATCAATGGACAAATTCGTGACATACATGTCTCGAATTAAAAACACACAGCGCAGATAGGGGAATTGTCACAAGTCATCCATAATGTTGAGCTATCGAAGTCATTGTTACCGTTCCAACAAATACGAAGCAAGTCAGTGATAAGTAAATGAAAAACAAGGTCGTTTTTTACACAGTACATGACGATCATTAATAGGTTAGAATGCGGTTGAAGTTGATAACAAGCAATTTAAATACTATTACACAGAATTCGTCCGCGCGAAACAGCAGAAAATCACATGACATATAATAGAAATTTCTATTAAAAAACTTCACTGTATTCGTATAACAATTACCAAACAGAAAAATGTGCAACGTGAACTGATGACTTTTATTAGTAAATTTTTATCAAACATTATGACATTGATATTCACCTGGAACCTGTGTCATACTATTTTTGTTAACTGACGACTTTGTCGAATCATCACCCCGTAGATCAATCATCTTCGTTAATCTATTTAAATATACCCACTCGACGAACAAACTCGCACGACCGCGAGCACCTACGAGTGGTTATGACGAAAGACTGAACCGAACATGCCGTGGGAAACGTTGCTATGGATCAAACCGGAAATTACTCACTGACCGAACTGTTAAGCTGTTTACAGTATTTTGTATCAACTGCAACTAATTTTATATTGTCTCCTCGCATCCGTGAGCAGCCTCTTTGCACTTTAGAATTGAACAAATTCGTCTTATTTCAACGAATCAGAAATGTTGTCTGCTTAAAATAAGAACGCATTAAACGGATCTTGTAAAATCCGTTAGGGGAGCCTAAATCGGGCATAAGTTTCGCATACCAGTCTACAACCTGTATTGTCACTGGTTGCGAGGAAGGATTGCGCAATTGCTGGCAGGATTGGTCTTGTAGGAGTGTAATACCTTCACTGGCCGATTAAAAGAAACAATGCCGATTGTAAGTGACAATTAGAAAAATGAAGTATTAATTTACTTAAACTTCGGAGCAATGGTTAAGTAATTCGGTGGTACCGGTTTGTCCTATATGTTACTCAATAAATATTAAAGGACGAATCAGCGAACATGTTTAAGTACACTTTGATATTTATGTAACTGTCGTATCAAATTCATTCCATCATTCTCTCTGACAATAAACCATAGAGCTACCATCATATTCACAAATTATAATCGTGGCGCGTGATTACATTGAATTTTCATTCATTTAGCAGTTACTTCTGGATCATAGATTACTTTCACGTAAATTGTGCGATATATTGTTCCAGACAGCAGTCATTAAATTTAGTGATATATACTGTTACAGAAATCACGGTTGTTCCACACAACCGGACAAGCAGGCATAATGTTTGAATCAATTAGAGCCAAACCGCTTGCGGTAAGAGCTTCTACATATTCCACCCAAGGTACATCAACTTACCAGGCACCTAAAAGTCTATTGCAGAGGAAGGCATATTTTAGTGTATGTTGAAATACTCCACCTTTCCTCTTTTCTTTAATTTAGATATAAATTTATTATGCCATAATATATTTTCAGGAGGACTTTGTTCGACCAGTTTACAAGTACCGTGGAGCAACTGATAAAATGCTGCTTGCCATTACTACTGTTGGATTAATATTAACTACACTAGAAAGTCTTCGTGTTGTGTACCTATTAGGTTGGAAAAAGCGCTAATTGTATATAGAAGATTTTGGTCTGCGTAGCAAATAAAATGTTAAATGATGCAAGTGCATTGTATTCTGAGAATCATGAATGAAGACAAATCCCTGTGTCACGGTAATAAAATCATTTAAACGAACAAATGAATACTACTCCTTCTCTGACTATTCTTCAATTCGTTGAAATGAGTGCTGCACAGTGCTGCATTAAAAGCACTTTTTTGTTAGTGCGTTGATCCCGTCATGTTATCAAGTTTTCGCCACTAGGTGGCAGCATAATATAGATCACTGTCAAGCACTGCTGACTGCATGACAATATGTCACGGCCAGTCACGGCATATTCTCTAAACACGTCTACTATCGAAACCAAGTGAGATCAAATCTCCTTTCAATAATCATGGAAGAAAATAGTGATTCTAACATAATATTTCATCCTATTATTTCGTCTATACAAAAAATTGCATTATATGAAACAAAATCAGTAAGTTCAACAACAATCCGATGAAGTAATTCCAATGCATCAGAAATGTTATTGGCCATAAAATATATTTTCAGAGGTTTTATTTAATTGGGTCGAATAATACATTAACTCGTTTTCGAGTATTAAAAATTGATCGTATGGAACCGAAAGAACTAATTGTAGTTGATGATAAGAGAGAATACACACAGGATGAAATTCAAGATCTTGTCAACATGATAGACATGGGCAATCGTACACGCGCTGCTCAGCGTAACAATGTTGGTGGTGTTGCACGTATTGTTTCTGCGTTTGGTATTGTTGGTAAGTGGATGTTTCAGATATGTTTTGCATGTAATCAATATTTGCAGGGTAATATACATAATATGAGTGTAACAAATAAATATGCTTGAAATGCTTCATTATGCTTCTCTATCAACATGGATGTATTATAATTCTTCATTTTTTCACAACTAAACATTAAGTGATCATTTTTCTTTATTAAGTGGCTTTGCTATTGCAGTCCAATTGCACTGTAGCTTGGGCTCCTCCATACCATATCATTATCCTGTTAATAGTAACAGTTTTATAATTGTTTTATTATAACACATTAATACAATGAACTCACCTGTTATTTTAAAAACGATTAAGAGAACATCTGAATTATTAACAATAATTAGTGCAATGTAAAGTTTAGCTTACTTACGTTTGCTTGCTAACAAAGGCAGCGATAATAAAGAGCCTGCACCTACCAGTGGTACATCAGAGGAGCCTGAGCAACAAGAGATACAAAAACCATTGCACAAGCCAACACAAACTAAATTTTCCTGGAAGAATTTGTGGCAACGAGATACATTTCGCAGACCAGCTTTTGGTCTTTTCGGTAAGACCTAATGAGCTCTTTTCACTAGTGGAGTCACATGCTATTATTCTTTCATTAAGAAAAAAAACAAATAAAAAAAACTGTCTACACAGAAATAGTAGGGTACTAAAAAAAGAAGCGTAATGTATAGGCATTAAATAATTACTATCATTAGATTCATTTTGTTGCCATCTGGTTGCAATAATTATATTTGTTGCAAAATATATAACAATCAGTTGTGGTATGTATGTAAATTTCTTTGGCATGCAGTCATGCAATTTATTAATGTACATGCATGACACTCTGTCGGCAGTACAACCATTGTAGATGATGCATGATAATTTGCACCCAACATATTCTGTTCCGGAAACCTTCATTTTGTTCACGTAATATTAGTATTGGGGATAAAAACTCTTTTATCACTAACTGTAACAATTATATATAATCCCATATACTTTAATGCTTTGTGCAAGGTTTCGCTCGTTTTCTGGAGGGATATTACATAATACTGGTAACAAAACGTCGCCGTGTTGGAGTGATCGGGCATCATACCCTCTACAAGATCGAAGACACATCAATGATCTACATTCCAAATGACACTGTACGCATCTTTCATCCTGATGAACAAAGATATGTTAAAATGTTTCAAAGCATTGACCTGAGCAGCAACTTCTACTTCAGTTACTCGTATGACTTAACGCATACGTTGCAAAGTAATATGGCTCCGCCGAGATGTATCAGAAGCAACATACCAGCGGAAAATTCGGTTGACCAAACTAAAACCGATGATGAAGAGTATGCTGATGATTTTTTCAATATATGGGCTAGTAGAAAGGTGTCGCATGAAAATCGTCTAGGTTTTGAAAAATGTGTTGACTACGGTGTACGGAGCAATCCTCATCGTCGTTTTGTTTGGAACTCACATCTTCTATCACCAGTTGAAAAAGATTTGCATCGTGATTGGATACTTTATGTTACGCATGGCTTTATCGGACAATCTAACGTTAGTATATTTGGAAGATCCATGTATGTAACTATTATTGCTAGAAGAAGTAACAAGTACGCTGGCACGCGATTTCTCAAACGGGGTGCAAACTTCAATGTACGTTTTATACAATTTCATCTTTCTGCACCTTGCCATAACAATACATTCTGGTGATAATGCCTGACAATACATTAATTTGTGCAAAGGGCGACGTCGCAAATGAAGTTGAAACTGAACAAATTGTTCACGATTCTGGCGTGAGCTCATTGAACCATGGACGCTTTAGTTCGTTCGTCCAAATGCGAGGTTCAGTTCCAGGTCACTGGAGTCAGGATGTCAGCAAAATGGTGCCAAAACCAACTATTGTTTGTGACTTGGCGGATCCTTACGTTGAAACGGCTGGTAAGGATTCAGTGTTCAAAAATCCTATCATATGTTGCATACGATATTGTTACAGGCGCACACTTTAACCAACTGTTGAAGAGATATGGATCACCAATCATATTGCTAAACCTTGTGAAGAAAAGGGAGAAAAAGAAACATGAGAGTACGTTAAGCGAGGAACTAAGTACAGCCGTAAAATATTTGAATCAATTTCTGCCTTCTGAGCATCACATACAGTACATCAGCTTCGATATGGCCCGCATGAATAAGAGGTAACGTGCAAACGCTATTGACGGTAATTACCACAAGTTGTCTATGTTGTTATTTCGTTATAGGAAGGAAGTCAACGTCATGGGTCGCTTGGCGAATATAGCGCATAACGCTGTATTAAAAACTGGTATATTTCAGTCGCAAAACCCATACTATGGCCAAAGAAATTTATTTGCTCCTCATCAAAATAGTGCAAGAAAAATTTCCAAAGCTAGCTCCAACACAACACTATCGTCAGCCTTTTGCGATAGTAGAAGCTGTATAACTTCGATCGGTAGAGAAGAAGGAATTGAGGAGAAAGTAAGAGATTGTTTTGCTAGACGAGGGATGCAACAGACTGGTATTATCCGAACAAATTGCGTCGACTGTCTTGATCGAACAAATACAGCACAATTTGCAATTGGAAAGTGCGCATTAGGCTTTCAATTGTGTGCATTAGGCGTACTAGAATTCCCAAAACTCGAGTTTGATTCGGACTGTGTGAGAATGTTGGAGGAGCTCTATGAAGATCATGGGGATACTTTAGCTTTGCAGTATGGCGGATCTCAACTGGTGCACAGGATAAAAACTTACAGAAAAACAGCACCGTGGACTAGTCAAGGAAACGATATTATGCAAACATTAAGCCGGTATTACAGTAATACTTTCAGCGATCAAGAAAAACAGCATACAATAAATTTGTTTCTAGGTAAGAATGACGAAGACTAATACAGTTTGGCAGCAAATTAATAATTGTCATTTATGTAAGGTCTATTCGTACCCGACGATGCGAAACCTCCAATATGGGAAATGGTAACGGATTATTACCTTCATCATAAACCAGCTTGTCGGTATTCTCGCAAAACAAGACTCTTAACACAATGGTGGGACAAAAATGTACTGAGATGTTTACCGTATGCAGTAGATGAAATCACAAAAACCTGTTCCGAAATGATACATGTGCAAAATTCGCTCGAAGATATGATTGACGTTTACTACGATTATCATAGGTACACAGATCGACATCGTAATATTATTAATGAGGATAGAATTATTTCTATTGATTTTGTAGGCCATATGAACTCTCCGTTTTATCAGACGTGTACGCATATCAAATAAGTCATTCCGTCCGGGACTTTATGCCTCACTCCACAACAAGTTTTAGTCCCTTTGCCGTTCGCATTCGGCCGGGTAGACGAAGAGAAGAAACTGGTCATAAAAATATGAGTATGAAGAATCCATCGATGACCGGTCAGAGCAGCACAAGTAGTACAACGTCAAGCGCAAGGTAAGTCTTCTCGACGATAAGCGTACATATCGAAAGTATTTCAATTTTTATATGGCATTCGTAGCTCAAGTGAAGATATAAGCACAGATGAGGATGAAAGTCATCAGCAAATGAATGATTCGCAATTAATCACATCCAAAGATAGTTCCGAACTTGTATCATTTGAGTCGTTATTTCCGTCTATGAAAGAAGTATATGGATCTCAACCAGAGTATCCAAAGCGGAATGACATTATTCTTTATAAAAGGTAAGATACCATCTTATCACCGATGTGTTATTCTCTAATTTAACGTATTTGTTGCAGATTTGTACTTATCGGGCGAAATGCGTCCTCGTCCGCTGATCAATCAAAATTACGCTCCAAGTTAATGCAACAAGCATCGTTCCCGGAAAGTATACCACCGATACTTTCAATGCCAGTTGTGAACGACACGAGTATAAGCATTTACGAACAATATGTGAAGAGAGCAAAAGTTGGCGGCTCTGTACCGAACCCTAACGATATGAATTTGTATGAAAGTTTCGCGAGTCAACAAAAACTTCTCGTAAACCCAATCTAGTCTGACTATACGAATTTAGCATTTTTCCAATTATTAATATGCGACTGTATATAAAATGTAAATGTGTGTAGATATATACATAGCTAAATAAAATAACAACTATATCCTTTTACGAATATTTGGTTACTTAGATTTTATTTGAACCAAAGGTGAAGAATACATATCTCTGAGTTTGCATTTGTATTTGATTACCAAAAAAATAAATACGTACTTTCCACTGTTTGGGAATAAGAGATTTGTAAATGGTCTACTTCAGCTTCTTCTTTGGGCGGATATTGTTTGTGTGCCCACACTTCTTCTTGCGGCAATTGGTTGCTCGTGGATGGAGACGAGCATAGCACTTACGGCAAATCATTTTGTCACAATTGTACTTCTGAGCAAGAATGCGAAGGGTTGGCTCAATAACACCACCCCTAAGGCGGAGCACCAAATGTAAAGTGGATTCTGAAAAAGAGACGAATGCAAGAATGCAATGATATTGCAGATAATTAACGAGAAGGATGACTAAAGCAATTTTCTTTAATTTATATCATTACCTTTCTGAATGTTGTAATCGGAGAGTGTACGCCCATCTTCCAATTGTTTACCAGCGAAAATAAGACGTTGCTGGTCAGGAGGAATACCTTCCTTGTCTTGGATCTTGGCTTTCACATTTTCGATGGTGTCAGATGCCTCAACCTCAAGGGTTATGGTCTTACCCGTGAGAGTTTTTACAAAGATCTGCATTGTGGCGTAACTGTAATATAAAAAAAAAAATGTCAAGTTCGATTAATCAGACGCGGTTATCAATATACCAAACCGATGACTTGCGACGTTAGCTGAATATAAAATTTATCCGAAATAAGTACGAAATAAATTACTGGTTCTGGTTTGTGTAGAATATGTTTGACAATTAGTACGACTGCCGCGGTGCTTTTTCAGCAAACGAAGCGTGAAATTTAAAGAAAACTTGGCAATTTTGATGTCGACATTCTTGTCCATGTGCATCTGTATTGGCAACGGCCGTCGGGCAATTGTTTTGAACAAGCATTTGTTTAAAGTTTATGAAAATTAGTGTAATAGATTATTTTAGATGAAATGGTACTCTGGGGTTAAATAAAATATTGGTCATTATTCGGGCAGGAATAATGAGTAATGTATAAATATATAAAAAAACGTAATTTACTTACCGTTCCTACAACGTGTTTGCCACGAATATCAGATGCGGAAAGGCTCGCCAATGGTGGCGTTGTCGATTTCCGCCCTGGACATGACGGAAATTGAGCGTTGCGCCATCTAAAAATGTAGCGTGTCATTGTAGTTTTACGTAGTTGAAATTATTGGGTAAAGGTATAGAAAGGGGTACTCATCACCGATTTGCATAAAACATCGCGTAATGGTAAATTTTTGCATAAAAATAAGATCTGTAAAAGCCTGAAAGCGCGGAGTCGTCTAATTAAAAAGCAATTAAGCGTTAAAGTTTAGTTATTAAACCTACCATACCGACAGCACGAACGACATCTGCGCATGCGCACTGATGTCTGCGCTTTTGATGATGGCTTTTACAGATCTTATTTTTATGCAAAAATTGATATTTCTGCAAAGTTTCATGCAAATCGGCGATGAGTACCCCTTTCTATACCATTACCGTTCGTCAACTTCTCTTTGGTTTAGTCAGTTAATAGTTCTAAGTATATTCCGTGAACTGAAATGCCGGCTTGGATCGCAGCAAGCATTGCTTAGAAGCATTTTACATTTTAAACTGTGAAAACTAAACCTATTATGAAACTATGGATTAACTCTCACGATCAAATTACATGTGTACAATGAAATGTCAATGTATTGTGTTACATGAAAAATTAATACATGATGAATAAATACGTGTTGGAACAGAAATCTACTCACGGTCAGGTCGTAAACAGTCGTATTTGACAGTATTTTCGTAATTGTTGGTAAGTTTGCTTCACTGTAAAATTTAAGCACTGACGTCATGATGACAACTAATTAGTCTAACGTATCACAGCACATTTGCAACGTCGCGATGTTGAACGATTGGGCATCCAACGTTGTTAACTGAACAATTTGAAAATGATACATATGTACGGTACGGTGATTGGACCACCCTGAAGAAGAAGGCTGTGATTGGACCACACTGGCGAAGAAGGCTGTGATTGGACCACACAGGAGAAGAAGGCTGTGATTGGTCGAGGCAGTTTCGACAAGACGGTGTCACGATTCACGACAAAAGCGGTGAGCTCTTATATTTTGTACAATTTATTAATAAATATTTGATTGCCGAACGTTAAATTTGCATGAACTTTGTCATTTTAACAATGGGGCACCTAACGGGGTATATGGTTTAGCTGGATATTATGAATTCAACAAAATATTTGACTTTGATTGTAGATGCATCGGGTCATTCCAGAAATCGAAGGGCGCCGTGAAATTCAATGAAGATTTTTCGCAGTTTCACGTAAATTTCGGTAAGTTTCCGCTTATCCAGTACTCTAATTCGATGCATGCATCCAATTAGCGTGTAGTTATCCTCTTTTATGCCTTGAATTACCATAATTGATGCAAGAAAAGACATGATTGTGTTTCCTATATTTGAGTGTCAGAATCCGAAGTGATTCGTTTGCGCGGCATTTCCCCTTCGAATATGGCGCTAGTAAATGTTACGTATAGATTGGGTAAAGGTAAACCTGCCGGTAAGGCAGGTTTTATAACTAAACTTTAACGCTTAATAACTTTTTAATTAGGCGCGAGCGGCACATTTTGCTTTTACAGATCTTATTTTTATGCAAAAATTAATGTTTCTGCAAAATTTCATGCTTATCGGCGAGGACCTCGTCTTTCTTTACCTTTACCCGAAAATTACTAATTAATTCCATCCTGTATGTCTATTCTTTTTCATAGTATGCATAGTTCTTGATCATAATATTTGCATAGACGATTGTCTCTGTGACAAAGTAATTAAGGGTTTGCAGTCATTCGAAGCGAACGCATTTTGCATGGGCAACGTGACGGAATGAATTTCTTTGACTCCGAGGAAAGTGAAGGCGGACGATACGCAACTTTCTCCTCAACCTGAGATAATCAGAGGAATTCGCGATTAGGGCTCGGGTAACATGCAAATTTCAGTAGTAACCCTTAAACTTTATACTCTGACCTAGATGTACACCTGCCTAGGGGGTCTGCTCGCCGTTATACACGTTTTACTACGTCGTCGAGCAGCAATTGTACGTAGGGCGTACGTAGTCTTCGGTGCTCTTTGACGGGCAGACATGAAATTTCGCGTGCACGTCGCCCACGGAGCTAGGGTAATTGATACTGGCAGACAAACGTTTTCGAAGAAACGTGCCCGAGGCGTAATCCACGTAATCGCATTCGCGCGTACAGACGGACTCGAAATTGTCGGTAAGTTGAGACGGTCGGTCGGTCCATCGATCGATGTCTATTTGAAAATACGCCCGTTCGGCCGCGAGCCGGTTGAAAGCGAAGCGTAGGAACCGTTCGATCTCGCTCCAGCTAATTAACCGAGCACTCGATTCACTTTCCGCGCGGAAAGGCAAGCTAAACTGTCGAGTGCGCGGACCGAATGCGTCCGCTAAGTAGTGCCGCTAAATACCCGTCGAGTAATTCTTTCCGCTCCGGGTCGCAGTTATTTATTTCGCGTCTGGAGGACTGGTAAGGGGTTGGGGGGTGAAACGAGAGGGTATAGCTAGCGCGGCCGAGTTTTACGACAGTTTGAAGAAGTACACCGAGTTTTACGATACTCTGGCCATTGAACGCCCTTCCTTCCCTTCCCGCCCTTCCCACTCCAGCACCGTTTCAACGAGAATCCCTTTATATCATCTAAGTCACGAGCGCGGCGTGGCGCATGGCGAAAAGGGGACGCTGCTAGGCACGAAGAAATACGGAGGAATACGAAGGAACGGAGCGAGGGTGGATAGGGTCTGCGTAGGAAATGCGTAATATGGCCCATAAATTTGATGATACGGCTTGGCATGATACCGCTGACACGTAACCACAGTGGAAGCATCATCACAACACTTGTTGGTAACTCGGAACGTGGGACTCCCTTCGAGGAAGTCGATCGTTTTCCCCAATTTTCCCTATCAAAATCACGTCGGCCGCAAGACGGACCATTGCCGGCGTCGCGACGCGTCGAATTGGCCAGACGATCCGGCCGTTCTCTAAATTGTCAAGCTCGGAAACGAAGTTAGCGACTAGTAAGGTCTGGAAGGTATTGCGAAATTTGGGACTAACTCGGTTTCCCTTCCGAGAGCATGGTAGGGACTGCGAATGCAAGTCGGTCTGTTAGAATGTACATTCATTCGGAAAGCAATACATACATACATACATTCATTCGTTCCTAACGGTGGGCCGATCTAACGAAATGAGAAGGAAAGACTCGTTAAGATACTTCGAGCTCGGAATGTCAAAGTATCGCGCTCTGTTCCCATCGTCCTCTGACAGACTATGCAGGGCAAGGATTACCGATCATTTGCCGAGGCTAATGAACGCGCGCGGCTCTTGTGATGTGGCTTAAATTAGAGGGCCGACACGTAGTGCTTAGTATCGCTTTTGGCTTCGAATTGTGTCGGAATTGTGTGCGGGCAACCTTGTATTAGCGGCTCAGCTGTCAGACGTATCAGGCAGTATCCAATCCACGTTAATTTCATTTGACATGTGACAATTGCACTCAGCATAATACGCCGCGATACACCCGTAATTGTCGCGCACGTGATCAGCCGTGAGACTCGCGTTATTATTCGTCGTCGCTTGGCGTCACTTTTCGATCTAGGCGAAGCTTGATTTTTGAACAGTCACGATCCTCGGAGTTCTATCTGCACCTTCGGAGGGAAGGGAGCGTCACGTAGGATCCCGAGTATCGAACTGAGTCCACTTGAACCGACATCGATATATCGGGGATACAGAAGAGCCATAGATTCTCATTGGGGCAGAATTCTTGTCGATGTTGGACTTGCGCGGAACCCTTATTAAATTAGCCGCCTTCGATATTGGAATTATTCAGGATTAATGTGTGTGCTCGTTCCTTCCGACGCTGCAAAAAGTTTCGCCTTTTCCCTCTCCGCGTCCTCGTTCGCTTTGGCCTGTAATTTCACGTCGCTGGCCTCCGCCGATGGTCACTGATACGAGCCTTAATTTGCGAAAAGGTAGCCGCGCTCAATCTTAATTGGGCTAATGCATTCTTGTCGCTCGCGATCTTGGCACTTGCATTTTCTGCCCAAAGGCTCGCCTGCGCCAGATAAAGAGAGTATGCGCCGAAGGTTGCGAGCTCACCTTCCCGAGCATACTTCTCCCCTCCGCTTACCTACCGCGATAACGCCGTATCTTTCCAATTGGCTTGAATTCCGAGCTGGCGGCAAAAATATATTTCCTTCCCGCGAGAATCTTGCGACGCCGAGATTAAAGGCGCGTAAATTGCGTGGAACGGGATAGGCGAAGCTTGCTTACCGGTAACTATCGAGGCCATGCTTTCGCTTTACGTCTAATCAAACTTAAAATTAGAAAACTGTAGAATTTATAAGTTCTTGACCGTCAAAGTGACATATAGAAAGAAAGAATTCTGTCATTTTGGTCTTAAATCTTCAATTTAAATTCATAAAAAACCTTAATTTGTTTTGGTTTAACTGCTTATTTACAATGTTTCTTGAAATCCATTGCTATTTAATCAGTTTGTAAAGTAGTGACTAAGTAAAGTAGTGAGTAAGAAAACAGTGACCGGATCGCCGAAAACCGTATGATTATTTTAGAAAACTGTGCAGCCCCGCCCATCTCCATCTCATGCTCACTCGCTACTTCCCTCTTCAGGGTTAACATGCGGCGAAATAGTCCACCTACCCCGGTGTCGGACACGGCACGGAACCTTCCGAGAAATCAGACATTTTCGGCCAACTTTGAATCGATCGACTCCCCAAGCTCGTCGCGTTACTTCGAAGGGATGTAGGAACGATGCCGTGAGCAAAAAGGCAATTTGCTAGAAACGTGCCCGATTTGTAGGGCGCGCTCTCGTGAATTGGCTTGCCATCGTCATTTTTATCAATATCAATGTCCGACAAATTGCTGTCCGTGCGGCATGAAAAAGAGGGTGGAAGGTGGAAGAGGTTCAGAGGTATACTCTATGAGAATTGATTGATCGACCGTACACGATCTATCGGTACGTAATAGATTGATAAACAAGAGTGTTTGTTGCGTTCGAATTTTTCCTAGACTCCACCTTCTTATTGCCCATTCCGCAATGACAATCCTACCTGCGGAACCGAACGAAATTGGAAGGCCGAGAAAATATTCAACGGTTTGGTATCGATGGACAGAATTAATAGTCATAAGCGTAGCGTTCCGTTCTTCGCAGGTGGTAGTGGTAGTAGTAGCGGTAGTGGATAGGGGCAGCGAGATAGCGGTAGGAAACACTATAAATTCGAGGAAAGCCGGCGATGGGACCGAATTCATGGTGCCAATGACACTCGCGAGTGGCCTTTATTTACAGAACCATTGTGCTCGTTTCGCTCCGGCTATTTACTTTTCCCTCCGAGGGAAAGAGCGCTTCCACCGGGCGGCACAGGATGTTCCCTGTCGCTCTATCCGGTCCGTGTCGCTCTATTCCTATTTTTCCGCTCTAGCGTGAAACCTCCCATCGATACGTAACCGAGTTCTCGTCGGTGCGCGCGCGAGGGTAAGCAACCCTTAAGCGGCCGGCGAGGGACGTCCATTCGCGGAACGCTTCCATTATAGCGATTGGAATAATTGCATTAGGTAACGGAGAAAAGACACGACTAGCGTGGCTTTGCCGGGAGGAGATTAGGAAGTCAGAGTGCGTGAATCGTTGACGGAGCGCCATTGTCATATAAATAGGCGGATGGAGGGTAAAGGTCGGGCGAGCGCGAGGTAGTCAGCGCCGGCGATGTACTCGCGTTAATTTTCGCCGCAAGTTGTTTGACAGTTTTAAGACGAGTTAATCACGACACCGTCAACTCCCCCCCCGCCCATCGAAAAGCTTGCCGCGCCCGGCCCGCTTCTCGGTTAATGAACTCCCTCCGGCGAGGATCTTGTATTCGTTATGATAGTTAATAACGAGGACGGGTCGGATCACGCGCAGGGTCCGCCCGGGGGGCGAAGAAGCCTGCATGCCTTAGTTAACGACACCCTGGACTTACCTTATCCTACCGACCTCGAGGAATAATTGCATTTCCCTACCAATCTACCGCACGCACCGTCCTGCGTTCGTAATCGTTCTACGACGCTTTTCAGCTTCGTGTTGAGAATGTTTTTTAGAACCAGACGGAGTCAGTATTCTGGAATGGGTCTTGAAAGTAGGTTGAGTGACTTTTTCTTGCCAGTATAGAGAGTTGAGGATCGATTCGGTAAGGGGATTTTGTTTCAAAGTACTTAAAGACGTTTACCGGAAAAAATTAGTGGCGACATGAGAGTTTTTCTGTCTTCGTGCGGAAGAGGCGGGAATGCGAGATAGCGAGAGGAATATTGTAACGAACCGCAGAGCTCCCCAAGGGCGGCGAATAAAGTCAACCTTTCGGCAGCCTTGGTTGCCTTTAACTCTGCATTACCGACAAGCGTAACGGCGCGATATGAAATTTTCATGACCGAGGGCGCCATAGAGCTCAAGGCGAGCTTCTCGAATGCCCACCTGCTACCTAATAACATTCTTCCTGGCAAATCATTCCTTCGCTCTTACCCTCCTTCTGTCTCGATTCTAATCAAGAGGCGAAAAATGTGCATTATTCCTCGACTCGGTGCGTTACGTTCATTGTCGTATCGTACGATGACTTGCCACGGTAACGGTCGACTACGGTAAGTGGATATTGGGAACTAACTTAGGTCAGCTCATTAGACCCATTCGGCTCGGATGAAAATCATAGGCACGATCGATCCCAGTGTTGCGAATGTTCAGCGTCTTAGTTGGGAAGGACGGAACGTTCGATCGGGCAATTTCGTTACACAATTAATCGGAGCGGTCGCATCCGTTAGAGGAAATCGATCCGATGCGTTCGCGTGCTCGGCGACCAGACTCGATTCTACTGACAATCACGCCGCCCCTTTATCCCCACTGTTCCGCCGCAACACGTTCGGTATCCGGTATTACGATCTAATCAGGGCTGTGCGAACGTAGACAGGTGAGTTTACCCCTGGGCGAACTAATAATGGAAAAGCCCGTCTGAGTTACTAAGATCATTAAGCTGCAGGGACTGTCGGCCGGCCGGTCGGCCGTGTACCGGGTCGCTCAAATTGAAGTCTAACTTAAGGAGCGAACTCCTTCAACTACGGTTAACCTTTCATGACACTTCGACCCGAGGCAACGTGGCACCATGGCCGGGAAGGCGCGAACCTCCTTCTACCCTCGAAACTCGAATTATTGCTTACTTACGTCCGATACGCCCTTCAACCCTTCTCCCTTTCTTCCCCCCCCCCCCCCTGCCTCATTTTCCTGCTTCTCCGCCCTCTCCTCTTACATCCTTTAAGCTTACTCTTCCTTTTGGCGAGCCACTCCGCTGCCGTCAGACTTTGTCTTTCCTTTTCTTATTCCATCGGCCCCGCCTTTCCTCTCTGCCTCGGTTGGGAAAAATCGGAAAAGTGCAATTAAAAGTTGCTACCGTCGCCGACCGAAACGGATCCGATCCTAAGTTGCGGTCCTTCGAAGTAATTAGAGTTTATTGATGGATGAACGAGATTCGCGGCTTTGATCTTATGACCATCGAGACACCGGTGATTGAACCTATCGCTCGCGAGTGCAATTTATTGTTTCATTTCGATCGGAAAAAATTAATCAACGAGATGCCGAGCTCAACGCTGAAGGTTTCGCGAGCCTCTCATGTCAGTATCCGAAAGCTGAGTTCAGCAACCTACCCCCTTTCGACAGATTATTTAATTTACACTCACTTATGTCTCGCTGAGCCTTAAAAACATTTTTCGGAATTTTAGCGACGTTGTCCGGCTGTCCATGACGCTTGTCTTGAATCCTAGCCTCGCATCATTCGTTCGCTGTCGGTCCCTTGGGCTGTTCATTCTCATTGGCGCCGATTGACGTGACAGTAGGTTACCATATACCTTGCTGGATATATTTCACTCAGTTCCGATCCACCCCCACCTCCTCTTTCCATTTCACTCGAGCGATACGTAGTGGGACGTATATTACTCGATTCCAGTCCCCAGTTCCTCTTCTCTCTCTCTCTCTCTCTCTCTCTCTCTCTCTCTCTCTCTCTCTTTCTCTCTCTCTCTCTCACACGCACATACACACCCGCACGTCGTCCCGGATAGCTTCTGCGCCCACCACACCCAGCAGCGAGTGTGCATGACTCCGGTCGTGGTCATCCTTTCGTACAAACAAGAAGTGTGCGCGATGTGCGCGAAATGCCAGATTTTTTTCCCGTGTCCACCGCTGCTCGGCGGGGTGGTTCGGGGTGGTCAGGGGGCGGCGGGGTATCGCGTACGTCATATGTACAGCTCTACATATGCGTCTCTGCATTTATAGGGGAGGAAACACCGGGGGTGGAATGAGCAATTCCGAATGCGGTAGGTGCAGCCGTGCAGGTAGGACACGCAATGCAGTTTCGTTGAAATTGGGTCAGCGAGTTTTTGGGTTAGAGTAAGGGGGAGGAGGGTGGAGAGCGGAGAAGGAGAGTGAGAGAGTGGGAGGGGTATAGAATGCGAGGCAGGGGAAGGGTTAGGTAGGAACATGGGGTGCCGGACGAGGGTTGGAGGGTCATCGCTGTCTTCGACGTTGTCGTTGTTCGAGGTCGGTGGAAAGATAGGTGGAAGGATAGGGGGAAGGATAGGTGGAAAAAGTGAATGGCTCCGGATGAAAGATATCCCGAGCTAGAAGAGTGGGAGAGAAATATAGCGGACCCGCAGCGTGACTACAGCGCTCGATTTTCATAAGGCCGATGAGGTAGATGTATGTAAATTAAAGGATCCTTGACTTTATTTGGCGGGAGAGTTTAAGAGAGGTGCGAGAGCCACCTTGCCGGCGGCGGCGGATCCGTTGAATAAGATAGTCGGGGTATATTACTCAAGCCCTCTGATAGCGAGAGGAACCTGGATAAACGTTGCATACGCGATCTGCATTCTGCCTGCCTTCAAACCTGCGTATTCTGGGAAGTCTGTGGCGTTACCAGCGTACCAAGTTCCTACTTTCAACGTCAAAATGTTTGCCACTTCAAAGAAGTAGCGGATACGTACGAAGTAACGCCAAATGTCTGTTCTCAATGTCTCTTGGCTCGGTAAATTGTTTACGGGAAATTTTTAGCCAGACTCGATGGAAAGTTTAAAGGGGACGGAGTTCCGTTCGTTATTAAAGTTCGTTCTGTAATTAACGGCGCTGTATCGGCGAATGGTGCGAGAGTGATTCGCAGCCGGTCCCCTAACCGATGGGGAAGGGCTTCTCTAAGGTTGATTCGCGAAAGCAGCCCGGAAGCGAGCGGTCGCGGGGCCGCTTCCGGTTCGAAACCGTGCCAACGTCGAGCGTGCCAGCGGCGACCGCGCATTATTTCGTCTTTCGCCGGCGTCAATGCCGCATCCACCCTTGCCACCTCATCCTGGCCACCTCACCCTCGCCAAAGCCCACCCCCTTCGCCGTCGGCACGGCATTGTAATAGAGCGATGAATGAGCTCACCTGGCGACAGCTTCGAGCCGGCTGAATACGTCGGAGCGACTGAGGCATCCGCGAAATTATACGCTCGGCTAACCGCCTGCCAACGGAATATTAATACCGTTGACTCCATTGACCGCACCGATGACAATAAGTATCGTTGTCCGTATAACAACCGGCATAATGCTGACGAGTTGCCTTTGCAGTCGTTCCAGTTCCGCGAGAGCGATACTTCAATGGCAATTGAACCGCTTCGAACGTTATTGCGTTTCTGCCAATAACTGCATAGACTTTGCGGCCGCGGGCTGTATTAAGTATAAGAAATCGTTCGTTAGCGGTACGAGCCAAAGTTCCTTCATTAAAGTCGACCGTTTCCACGATAAACACGCCCGAGGTAAAGGTACCGATAACGTGTCAGACGAGGAGTGCGTGCCTCATCCCAGCCTTATCGAGCCTGACTTCAGGCCGGAGGCTAACTTTACGAATATCTCGAGGAGGATATCTTATTAGACATCGATCTTTCGTCAGCTATAAATCTGATGACCGCCTCTGCCGCCTGCGTTCGGCGCACGCGACGATCCGAGGATTTCGCTGTCTCGGGTCTGAATCAGGATTTCAAACTATTCTCATTGTCTCCTTCACTTTCTCTGTTCTCTCCGCTCCGTTATCTTACCGTCATCGACTATCCGAGGAAAGTTTCGAACGTCGGCTTTGTAACAAGCTGCGCGGAAACTGTTTCGCCTCCCTCAATGGCGAAGGGTGCGAAATAGTCTAATTTCTCCTGCAATCGGTCCTTCAGTCACTGAATATGGCTTCCTGTTCATCCTTCATTGCGCTGCACAATATTTTCACCTTCCAATTCCTTCGATGAACAAAATGAAAGTCGGAAGGAACACGGTAAAGTTTATTTCCCCGTTCGCTTCCGGTCAGCGCTAATGAGGAAAGTTGGAATGGAATTATTTGGATCGGGAGAGGGGTCCTGAGCAGCGATGTACAAATGGCGCCGTTTCAGTGATACCGATAGCGTCGCTTACGGACGCTCTGCGAAGGTACGGCCTACTCTCGGTACCTTATTAGGCCTCGCTCGCCGGCCGCCTACGTTCGGTCGTTCATCAAATTGGGTCAGCCGTCGCTATATGCACAATGCACTGCGCGTATGTCAAGGTTCGCATCCTCCTACCAGACAGCCGCGGGCGGGAAACAATGGACGCGTCGAAATATTCCTTTCGCCGCGGTCGCAAATCTCAATTCCTTCTTAATTCAGTGAGCGCCTCGCTAAACGGCCGAAATGGAATGATAATGGCTCGCGGAGGTTCGATTTATCGGCGCGAGCGGGGAGGGGTCGTGACTCTTTAATCTGCGGACCCGTTTCATTGCACTTTAATCCGCGCAGTTTGTCCGACGGAAATCCGCGACGGGCTACTTCGACGAGGAGAAAGAGAGAAATAAGATTCCCATTAGACGGTCCGAGAGAGGATGCGATTTAGGAAACAAATAACTGCCGGGTGTAGTTAAATGGGATTTAAGAGTTTCGCGGAAGGAAGGGAGCGGCGTAGGATCGTGGGGCGGAACGGAAGAAGAGAGGTGGGGTTGAGAAAGATGGAGGGTCCGGCGAAAAGTGTTTCGCAGCGTCTTCCTAGAGGCAGTCGAACTTTATTAGAGAGCGTGTGATATTTGTTATCGGCGATTCGCTTATCTCGTCGCTTCATAGAAGGTGATTGCGACGCGTAACGTCACGTCCCGGCAAATTTTCTAATTAACTTTCATTATTCGCGCTCGAATCGAGCTCCGGCGAAAGGGAGGCAGGCAGGCAGGCAGGGGGCAGGGGGAGGGGGAGACAGAGCAAGTTACCTCACCTAAATTGGCTTTGGAGGGCTATGGCGTAGTTTCGTGCCGAGATAAATATAAGATTTTCCACGGGGGTGGAGGGTGGCGCAGGTAATCCGCCCTCGTCTCGTCCTTGCGCTGGCTCCGGAATGGATGGATGCCTGATAAGGATGAAGCTGGAACGACTGGAGGGCGGTAGGTGCCTAGGTGGCAGGGGAGCCGGGGTAGTCCCGGTGTTATAAGGTAAATAGCCGACACGGCCGATCGATGGTGGGATATTAGGAAATTCGTCGATACCGTTCATGTCGGCGGCTTCTTCGCCCGGAAGCGATTAAGCGGATCGCGATCGTCCCTGACTTTGACGGACGATATTCCGTCGAACGGCGAGGTGACGATACTATCGCCGTTATTTGCCGATACTCCCGTTACAACGATTCACTTCGCTGCCATACCGTCGCCGATTGAGCTATAAATATTCAGCGCCGTACGTCGTTACACTTTTCTTCGTCTTACGATACACGAATTCAGCCTTATCGTCCCATTCCATTTTCTTCGCACACCAGGACTCCTCCGCAGTCAAAGGCGGGTAGGAAGTGAGAGAGCGAGACCGAATTCGGTCGACATAATGCGAGCGGCGGATTTTGAGCTTTCACTTTCGATCCGCTGACGGACGGCTCGGTTATAAATTGGAAACTGAGTTAAGCCTGCTCGTGTCGCGATCGCGGGTCGTCATGGCTCGCGGACGGTTATTAGTTTGCGTGCGTTTCCAAGTCTGGCTACCGGCATAGACATTCGGTGGTCGCGGCGTTGCAGTTCCATGGGTTGACGTTGAACGAGTTTCTAACGTGCGTGCGCGGCCGATCGTTCAGGCCGGTCGTCAGGCCGGTCGTCAGGCAAGTTGACGGAACTATCTAGCAGTGGGGCATTAACGTGTCTACGTAGTTATTTGACCGGTGGCGCACAGATTCGTTCGCGGTAGTCTCGAGCTACGATGGCTGGCAAGCGATGGCACATTACGACACCGGCAGTCAGCGAAGTCTGATTCTGGCAGGTAATCGGTCACGTCGTCCTTTCGCGCGGCAAAATTCTCCTTCGACCCGAGTCCCGGGAGCGAGGAAAAGGGATAGGCCCGAAGCGGAAGTGAACGGAAGGTAGGACCGTGGAAGTTTGAGCTTTATCGCGGCAGTCTCGGTGGAAGTTTGTAGCTCGTTGTATCGGCGCTCCGATCCTTTTGCATGGGCCGCGCGCGCCGTGCCCGTATTAGCCCTCTCCTGGCCAGGGGTGGGGTAAGGTGGGGTGGGATGGGGTAGGGTGGGCACCGTTTAACCGGTAATCCGGCACGGAAGCAAATAAGTCGAAGTTCCGAAACTTGCCGGCCGCAAACCACCCCCTCAGCCGCCGCCTGCCGACCATCTCTGCCGACCACCCCCTGCCGACCACCCTCTGCCGACCACCCTCTGCCGTCGCGTCTTACTCGCCGGCACCCCTCATTTCTCCGGAGCCCTGTCTCGAACTCGTTACGTCGAAACTTCTCGCGGGCAGAGAGACGGGAAGGGAAGTAGTTCGAAACAGAGAACGGCTCGAAACGGTTCGGCTCGATAGGCGGCGAGGAACGAAGAGCGTAGCCGAGCGAAGGCAATCTCTCGCCAAATGTTTAAGAGAGTGGCGCAGGCGCGGCTGCTTTCCGCTTGCCACGAAAATTTCCTCGCACCTACCCCCTTCGGCCATCCCCTGTACGCGTTGCGTCTTCCCTAGGTGGCCTGTGCTACCCTTCCTCACCTGACACCGACGGCCGATTACGGAGACCCCCGATGCGCGTTACTTTCGACACCCGGTAGAACCAACTTTAACCAAATATTAACATTCAATCTCGGCATAATGACTACGTCGATATTTCGAACTGAGGCGCGATGAAAGAATGAAAGGTTCCTTTCCTTCGTTAAACACCCTGCACCCCGTGCAATTCAAATGTATTCCCAGAAGTAATGAGGTCAACTTTCGCCCTTCGAGAAAAGAGTGTGCACCCTAGCGACAATCTCGTAATTTTCCCGTCCAATCTTCCGACCGCTCCACGGCTATTGGATTGGAAATCGAATTTGTTATGGCAAATGGATATTTATGTGTTACAATGACACGCGCGCGCGCGCGCTTTGGTGAGCAAGGACGGTGCACGACGGTGGTTATGGCGTGTGAATGTCAGCGAGAAAGTAGGAGAGTACAATTTTCCGCTACTCGATTTCTTGCGTACATCTCGAATCGCACGTGCCAGATTCGCTGACGTGAAAGATAAATGGGCGGCGTCGTAAATAATACGTAGGAATACGGGTTCCGCGGGCGGAATTTCGTGTTACGGGCAGCGGGGCCGACTATCGTTCCGCGGAAACAATTTTCGTAACTCTTGCCGGGCGCTGGCCGTAACTCGGGAAGACGTCGCGATCGAATTCCTAGCTTCTTCCTCCCTTCGTTGCCCGGCGTCGCGAGAGAATGGTAGGAATAGTTAGGCCTCGTAAGGTCGTATGGGAATAACAATCGATTGCCTCTCGCCGTATGAGCTCGCTCGCTGGGCGCCATCGATCACCCACAATTTGAGTAATCTCCATTTCCTCTCGCGTGCCGCACGCGAGACGGCCATTCCATTTTTCCCCGCACGCACGCGTACCAAGATGTTCGACTCGAACATCTTACTTTCGCCGATCGATCAGAGAAGGAGGGAATTTTCGCGGATCTTAGGCAACTGGTAGGAGTCTCGAAAAGTTGGAAAGTGTCGTTCGAAGATGAAGACGATCGCCGACTCCGTTTGTCTCTCGGACACGTAGAGGCAGTTGCTCGCGCGAATTTCCCTTTCTCGTTCTGAGTCGAGCGAACGGGAGGCAGTAGGTACAGCTTCTTTCACGTGTTCCCGTACGACTCGTTCCCGGCGTCGCGACAAACAGCATTCTCTCAGCGGACGTAACTCTTGTACGCGGTACGAAGCTACGTTCGCGTGAGAGAAAGAGAGAGCGGAGAAAGAGAAGAGAGAGAGAGAGAGAGAGAGGGAGGGAGAGTCTTGGTAGCGAGAGCGAAAACCTCGGTTAACCTCGGCAGAGAGCCTGGCCGAGGAAGGAGAGAGGAGGAGGTAGGATGTAAAAGGTAAAGAGGAAGGGCCCAGGATCGGTCCTCTCTCCATCTTGGCCAGTGGCTGCTCGGCGAGACGTCGCACGCTGTGTACTCTCATCGGTATCCAAGAGTACCCACTCGAGTCTTGGCTCTCTCGGTTCTTTGGCCTTGGACAGAAAGCATTGACCTCGTCGGTCCACTCCGGGAGCGCAACCGGTCACGTGGACCACGCTCTACTACAAAATACGTATTTACACCTTCCTCTCTCCCGCCCTCTCCGCCTACTCCTATCTTCCTCTCCTTTTTCCTCTTCTCTCTCTCTCTCTCTCATTCTTTTCTCCCACTCCTACTCTGCCCTCCACTTTTTCCTTCCTCCTCTCCTCTTACGATCATTCCCGCTATCGTAAGCGTACGCAGGCCTACTCGAGATTTTACGCACACACGATCAGCTCTCGGTCAAGCCTGCAGTTTAGAATGACCTCTTCTCAGATTAGAATTAAAGGGCATGATTAATGAAATTTGGAAGCGTAATCGTCGAGATCATAGGTGGCTGACCAGAGTCGGCAATGTGGCTAGATAGGCAGGGACGAGCGATCATTGCGAGAAAATGTCGAAAGAAGAATGCCGGGACAGATATTATCGGAGCTAAACGGGAGGCCGGATGTAATAACACGAGCACTTGTACCATTGAGTATTATTTTGCTGAGCGGAGGGGGGAGGCCTCGAGCGTTCGCAATTTTCCTGGCCATTGTGAACGAGGCCGGGGGTACGGGGTATGTGAAACCGGGAGGTCGAGCTCCAGCAATAACGGTGGGGCGGGGGTGGGAGGGGGGACGGAGGTCGAGAGGGGAGAGGGCGAAAAAGCAATATTGATCTTATGCTAATTTCCCTACTGAGTTATGAAGGGTTCGTGCCGAATAGGATAATTTATCCTCCTGTTAATGCCGTACTCGTGCATACACTCTGGGTACACAGTGCCGTTTTCCGTGTACGTACCTGTGTCCGCGCGCGCGCGCGCGCGCGCACGAGGCGTGTGTCGTGCACCGGAGTGGCCGACCGTACGAAAATCAAATTCGTCCCCGTACAACCGACTGAAATTCCATTGCAGATTCATATATACTCGGTGACATGTGCAGACGGTGCCCAGCGACATTAGCTTCCGGACTTTTCCACGGCCCTATCCGTTTTGAGCTGCTCTGCCTCCTTCTTTCTCTCACCCTCGTCCTTCCTCGTCCTTCCTCGTCCTTCCTCGTCCTTCCTTGTTCTGCCTCGTCTTTCCTCGATGATACGTTCTATCGCGAGGACAAGTGGCACTCGCGACCTCCCTACGAACAAGCCACCACCTGAACCACCCTGCGAACGAAACTTTCCGAACTCATACATTCATAATGGGATACCATTTTCGTCACATTCGCCAACGACGATCTTCCGCGATGTCCTGCTTCGAGAGTGTCACTCCGCCTGCGTGCTTTCGACTGATACCATTATACATGCAGATAAATTTCGCGACCGCGGCCGATAGCTCTCGCCACGCCGGAAAATGTCACGTCGTACCCTTTAATGCTTTTATTCGTCACGCCGAATGACGGCTCGGCAACCGACAGCGGTCCATTTTCCCGTAATCGATGCATTTTTTAGCGTTTTGTGCGAAATGAATTTCAAATTATCCAATTCTCTCTCCCTCGCCATTTTTTGTTTCGTCCCCCGGCAAACGGCAGGTATCGACACAATGTTTGCAATTGAAATACGAGAATGTTCGATGGGCTCTATTCATCGAATATTTCGGGGATGCGTCGTATATATTGGCCCCACTCGAATCACCGAGATAGCCAGGTAAAAAAGATGTGCCGCGAGGGACGCTTGCGATGGCCGAGGCTGAAAGCGCCTGAAAGGCTCGCTTCCCTGCAAATTTGATCGTTTTGAAATTTCATTTTCATGTATTTACCCGCTCATGCCAGAAATGAAGAAAAAAATCTGCAATAGGCTCAATAAAATAGGTTTTTCTAATCCTTTTTTCCACCATCTAAATATGTATGGGATGGCGTGGGAAATGGCGCCTAGCTAGTCAGCTTTGACTGTTCTCGCGCCAACGATACGCGCTTAACGACGTCCCTCCGTTAAAAAATATTTCCCGCCGCGTGTCGCGCCTCGGGCCGGTCGGATATTTGACCGCTCGTTTTTTTTCGCGCCACCGAGAGAGCGGAAATAGTTTGAGGGATGCTCGATTCATCCCTCAAGCGAGCCCCGATGCCTCGGAGGCCGTACTTTATCTCCCTCGGGCTTACGCAAGCATCGATATCCGACGCAAGAAAATCGTTACCCCGCTCTCGCCGGGTCATCGAAAGCGTTACAATGGACGCCTAGTGCCGGTACCATCGATCATCCCACTGTCCTCGGCACCTATGAAATCGCTTCTTGATCCGTCGCCTCAAACTTTCTTCCCTATACCTACCCTCTAGCCCTACCCTTCATCCCCACCCTCTCGCAGGACATCTCTCATTACAGCCAACCGCCACCGTGCCATTTGTCTGCTCGTAGCACAACATCGGCGCGTAATCGGAGGCAGTATATTAGCGGGAGGAAAATCTACTTGACCCACTAACTCACGCCTCGAGCACCTGACCACATATACTAATTTCAGTGGCCGCGCCAAGACACGTGCAACGGTTATCCGGTATCTGTGTCCCTCTCGCTGCGAGTCCGTCGGACCGTTCGCGGGTAGTTCGCGGATAGCCTATGACATAGATGGACAGGATAGGTAATCAAGCGTATTGCACTATTGTCAGTTGGGCACGAGAGCGAGGTGGCGCCCGATAGGCGCTGGGGGATCCTAACCTGGAGGGGTCGGACTCGAAGCGTAGCTATACTCATGATTAGGGGATGCTATGGGCCACGGCATACTGGGGATTTGAGGTTAGGGGATTTGTACTACAAATACGACATGCGGACGGAGCGAGCCTCCTGCGAGCCTACTGCTTGCCTACCGCTACCAACCGCTACCTACTGCTCACCTTCCGTTCACCTCTCGCACTCTGAGCCCTGCCGACGGCGAAAGAGAGAGTGAGAGGATCGGCGAGGCGTCGTAGCAAGCGTGGCAGATAGTGTGGCAGCCCGTGTGGCAGCCACTGTGGCAGCCACTGTGGCACGCCTAACACGCCCATGCCGTTCGCTCTCGTTACAACTGCACAACTACCAAACTGCATTACTCGAGCTAGGAATCTCAGCGTCACTTTAGCCACGGCCGGTGGCATCCCACCAGGGGATTCCACCCTTCTGTTTCGCCACCGCTCACCATCTGGACACGCGCCTCGCCGCCCACCCCTTCCTTTACACCTTCCACCTTCTGAAAGGAGGCGCGGCAAGAGCCACGAACTTGGCGTTCCGAATCATGGCAAGATCTTCGCCCTTTCTGTTATTCCCTGTAATTTTCCACTACTTCTAGATCGAGACATTCAGCCATTATCAGGTATCGTGATTACTTTGGCTTCAGCACACGTACTTTCCTTCGGATACTTACGGTGTATTTATAACTTTCTCTATCCTGAAGAAATTTTCGCTAAATCCTCTTGCCTACAATATCGGTACGGTTCCTTCCCTCTAGTCGGCACGTGTCTCTAGATTGTTAAGGCTGGCAGCACTGCCGCTGCCGTCGCCTCGAGTGCCGCTTGTTTGCTTATTCCAGGAACGTAAACTCGAAGCTTGAAGTGTACTAAGTACGCCCGTGTTTCTCCATCTTCCTATAAATAAGGTGTCAGAGGTCAGGTGTTTCGCGGCTTGTTCGAAGACGACATTGCACTTCATTTCCTTCCGTTGTCTCTTCGCACCCTCTGCAATTGGAAGAACGAGGGGGTGGTTGATGGGATTTGGTGGATCTTCGACGGGATTGAGTGATCGTGGCTCGTCGAAATTGTTCGGCGCTCGCTGTTATTTCCATTAGCGGAGTAGCGGACAGTCTCTAAATTATGAACCTAACACGCGAACGGAGGGGAGGCAGGGCGGCGATAATAAATGATAAAATTATCCGGGAAATTAAGTTTCATAAAAGACTCGGTCTCGGTTCGTAAACATGATCTGTAACCATTAGACCGTCATCGTTCATCCACCGTGAATTCAAACACCTACCCCACTCGACTTCCCTTTTTTACCCGCCAACGATTTTACGTACTTACCTAGGAAGCTACCCCTACTGTCGTCGCATTCTGTTGGCGAACGACATCGGACTCTGACGTGAGCATCCGACTTAATGACGCGCTCATCTGCGTCCGTACAATTTTCTGCCGATATTTTCGCCGACGGTAGAAATGAATTGACGAACGGGGGTGGGGGTGGAGGGGTGCATCCAGCCGTTGGACGTATAGCTCGACCGACTTTCAGCCTGCAAAGCCGATATTCGGCATATTGTGTTTATCGTTCATTTGACGCGCCCGATCCTTTTATCCGATAGTGCGGCCGCGGCGCACGCTTTTCGAATAATTGACATTTCACCCGGCAAGCGTGTTATCGGGAGAGGGGGTGGAAGGAAAGGAGTGAAATTATAGCATTTCGCAAAAGTGTCACTCGTGACGATTTTAACCGGGAGCGATGCGGCTGCCGATGTCGGAGGCGGAACGACGTCGTCCCGAGACTGAAAATACAATCGGCGATAACACCGGGAGTAGGGTATTAACAATGCTAATTAGCCGCTGTCGGTATGTCGGGACCCAGCCGTGGCCTGTGTGCCGACATAATTTCGTAAACAGCTTGTCGTCCTCGCGCGCACGCCGAATAGTATAATGTGATAATCGCGATTACTCGCCATTTAGGCAGCGGCACGATTTGTCCTGACATCGCGACATGTCGATTTAACGAAAACATTTCTCTCTCTCTCTCTCTCTCTCTCTCTCTCTCTCTCTACCTCTCTCCCTCTCTCTTCATCCCTTCGAGAGAAGAGCCGTCAGTACCATCGCCAGGGGCACCACCTCTACCTATTAAGTCACACTTCCGAGGATATCCGAGTGCGGATCTCGGCCAAATCGTAAACCCGATCCGTAACCATTAGACCGCGGTCGAGGCCATGAAATTTCGACTTGGCCGCGGCATCATCCGCTAGGATCTACCTAAAGTTCCAGGCCGCGCACTGTTCTCTCTCACCTTATCTCGGCCGACTATCGCCCGCACGTAGAGATACGTTCAGATACGTAAGGATACGTGCATGCTCCTCCTTAGCTTCTCCGTCAGCATGCCTTCCTTCTGCAAAACGAGCTCGCGTACCCTACGCGACCGTTCGAACTTTCCGTCCGAACGATCGCAAACACGGCGAACGAAGTGTAAATTGCTCTCGGAATTGGCGAGTGCCGGTACTGTTCGGATAATTTCGCACCTGCTGAGGGTGTCCGCGACGAAAAAGGTTGGCGATCGAATCAGCTAATCCGCCGACAGAGAGATCATGATCGGGAAAAGGTGTGGTGAGGTCCGCGAGGATGCAAAAGTTGGCGGATCCGGACATGCAGAGAGCGCGAGGCGGCCATGCTCGGCCTTCCATCCGCTTATCTCGAATAAAATGCAGAGCAGCTCGTAATTGAATATCCGTCCGGCAGAAGGAACGTTGCCTATATTTCGATATCGCTGCCCCGATTGATCGAATTCCCCACCGGCGATCGTGACGCGTTCCATATTTTTCGATTAGCATCGCATGACTGGCTAAGATTGCTCGAATGAAGACAGCGAGCGGCGTGGAAAAAATTGCTTGTCAATCGACGGCCGACCAGAGGACGGACTCGCGATTGGGTTGGGGAGGGGGATAAAGGGGGAAGGCCAAATGGATTTTCCCTTTAATTCGGATTCGATTATCCGATCGGAGCGTGGGAGAGGCCGGGGCCATTGTAAACACAAAATATTGTCTGCGAATCGCGGTACCGATAACGAAGTACGCCCGATAGCCTCAAAGACGCATGCGTTCGACGTAATCCGATTTGATCGAGCCACACTGCGTCCAACACGCTGTCGGCGATAACGCCGCAACAAGGTTTGACAGCGCACACGCCACTGAATGCATCCCACGCACTCACTCTCCATTCTCTACTATCCCTCTCTCTCTCTCTCTCTCTCTCTCTCTCTCTCTCTCTCTCCCTCTCTCTCTCTCTCTGTACCTCGACTACCGATTGAGCGAATAATTTGGCTCCCGCAAGCGAGAGGAAGCAGCAGGGGTGAAAGCAACTGCCCGAAAGACTACCCTCTATTAGTCGCGGCAACTATATGCCGGATTCCTAATGCAGTTTAGAGTTTACCCTTCACCGAAGCCACTATCCGCGGTCGCTGCCAGCGCTCCGAACCCGTTGCCCGCTGTCAACGCTTCGCTATTCCATTTGCGGCCGACTTTCGAATACCTTCTCTTCCGCCAACTTCTCGCTTTCCGCCCTTTTTAATGCCTCGTTAACCCGGCAACCCGCCGAAATTTTTGTTCAGTCCGACGCGTGCTCTATAAAAAGTGTGACTGTCTTTCGAACGTCTGCCTGTACATCAAACATTTTCGTCATACGACTCGCAAATGGGAAGAGAAGCTGGCCTAGGTCTATATGTATTCTCCGCTCCACCCCCTAGCCTCCCTCGACACACTTGCCATGCATCAAGATAGTCAATTAAATTTGAATCGCGACCGAACTCGATAGGTTGGTTAATTTCGCAGGACGGACAGCTCGACCGTGACCGTTTAGATTGGGTGGGTGGTTCCATTTTCATCGATGGACGGGAAGGCGAAAAGACGAGTTAGTCGCTTTGTTCGCGAACGGCTTCTAGCCATTTCTATCCCAGAGTGTCGCTTCGTACCTGGACTCCAATAAAGGCCAAAACGGACACCGCAATCTCTGGCCCCGGTGGCTGCTGTTTCCCCCCTTTCAGCCCCTTCCTCCAACCCCCGTTCACCTACTCCCTCTCCCTTCTTCCTACTCGCCTATAACGTTCGCAGCGCACCTTTCCTCTTCTTTCTCCCATATTTACGACGGCAGTCGGTGTCCTCGCTCGTCGCTTCAATGAAACGAAGGCGTGGCATGCATGTTGATTCATAGTTTTGAATGTCGTCGGTGCGAACAACGAGATCGCGGCATGTCTCGCGTGTCGAGTCTCCCTTTCTGTCTTGCCTTCATCCCTTCATTTTTATGCGACGCCTCTATTTAGGCGCTGCACGGTTAACCGATGCCATTGTCAAAGTCTATCGAATTAGAGAGAGAGAGAGAGAGAGAGGGGTCGGCTCTCTCTGGCCGCTGCCGACGAAAGGTAACGTTCAATATCCATGCGACAACGTTCGACCAAAATTGGCGGAACGTTTTGACGGCGAGCCGCCCGCCCAAGTCCGTTCGAATATCGACATTTCCATCATCATAACGACAGAAGTGCTCGTTCAGCTATCGGAGACCATTGCCGGTCCTCGATTATCACTCGAATTTGTAATCATTCGCGGAGTCACTTGAAATCACTTCAAGTCACTCAAGTCCTTCGAGATCATGCTCGCGCACCCCTGCTCGATTAATGTATCTCTCCCGAGGTGTACCTGAGAGGAACCTCGGACCTTCCAACGAAACGGATCGTTAAGGACGGAGAGTTAATTTTTAGGGACGGAAATGGAATTTTCCGTCTCCGATTACAGTAAAGATATGCATTTTTCCGTATGTTACCATCTAGTTTTGGCCATATCTCAGGAACTATTGTACTTAGAAGGCTTGGGTTGCATTTTTTTTGCGTTTTTTGACGATTCTGAAGGTTGTAGCACCTTTCAATAAGTCCAATTAGTGCCAAAGTATCCTCTATTGATCGCTCAGTCCCATATTATAAGCGCACGGTGGTCAAATGTACTTAAAATAGGGTCTAAGATGGGCATTTGCGGCCTAAAACCTCTCAAAAGGCAATAATCTCATTAATTTTAATTAATAACCACGTAAAATAGTGTAAACTAACATAAAATAATGTAAAAGTATGAAGAAAATCAGGTTCAAGTGGGACAGAGTGTAGTGTAATGTAGTAAAAATAGGTATATACGTTCTCGATTGGAGCCTTCGACCATTTCATCAAAACTATGCGTATGTTTGTGTAACTGGATTAGATAACCTGCATATAAAAACATATCGACTAAACGGTGCAAATCGTTGCACTATTTGCATTGTTCGAACTGCGTGAAAATTGATTGATAATATTTGTTGCCATTCCACTATCTGCGCTTGTTCAACTTTCATTTATTAAACCGAGAGCAGTGCGAAACGTTGGAAGCGGTAACGAGCGACCCTGGTAACAGTCAAACTCGAATATTGTCAACTCCAAAGACAAATGTTTCCCTACGCGTAGAACAGTGGAAACGGGAATGTACCGTAAACTAATCACAGATTTGTCGAAAACTTGTCGACTCGATAGACGCTCGACCATACGCGCAAGTTGTAGAACCAAACTAAGAATGGTTAGAAACAAAAGAGTCATATAGTTGCTTTCTCATAATTAATATCGAACTGCTTAGAAAGTCGAAAATTCAATTATCACTTGCGACAAAACTAAACTTAAGGGCCTAAGAACCTGAAGAGGCAGACGTCTACTAAGAGGAAACATTACCACTGATTTTCATAAGCGATGGTACCTACTTTTCCTCAGCTATTATCGCAGAAGTCTGCCGACAGGAACGTATCGTGAGGCGGCGGAATAACGAAGACGGATCGTTCCGTTCGCGGAAAGAATCGAATAAGTAGTTCTCTTCACCTTCGCTTCGGGCACTGCTGGGCAGACAAGGCCGAGAAGAAAGTAGTCGCTCTTTAATTACATTACCGACTGATCATCGCCGAGAATCCTACCGGAATGTTCTGTCGGGCCAGGCTCGGTGTGCCTAGATGTTACTTTTCCGATTAGCATGATCGCAGAGACGCATTTATGGTCGTTCGCGGAGAAAAATGAGATTCTACCGCAGGGCAAAGTGGCACGGCAGAGACGCCGAAGGCACGTTCTTGCTCCTACAAAGTATGGTAATCCGTGGAAAGTGCGAAAAGTTCCGCTAACTATTATTCAAGGGGCGGCCGGCGGTCGTTCGTACTGTACCATGGAAATTAGATCGGGGAATGAAATTGTTTTGTCTAATTAGAGCGCAATATCTTTCCGCCCCGGCAAAAAGGTCGTACTTTATCGCGTACACTTGCCCGCCCGCGCCGCCGTAGATCAAACGTGTCTCGGGAATTAATTGCCTCCTCCGGGATAACATTTCTGGATCGGTTAAGGGCGAGCCTCGGATTATCCGCGGCAACGCCTACTCGACATTCCTTCCTTCCGTCTATTCCGTCTATCCTTTCTACTCTTCACTCGACTCACCTACACCGTGTTAAAATTCAGGATCATTTTTTAAATTCGATATTCTCCCAGCTGTCGCTTCCTCGTTCGAACATTTTCTCTCTATCTCTCAGCATGGCGAGAGTCGAGAGTGGAAACAGGACTCGACAATAACCTTTTTGGCAAAACATTCAATTTCCGGCTGATGTTAAAAAGCGACATATGTAACGTTCGCAGCTCGGGTGAAGGACGCTTAGCCGCTGACCTTTTTGCGAGGGCGTTATTTAGCGGGAAAATGTTTCATCGGGCAGGGTAGGAAAATGGCCAATAACTGTCTAGGGGCCAATAAATGTACAGGTAACTCTAGGCCGTTGTTCTGCCTGCACAATGTATTCAGCGCGCATGTCGAATTAATCAAATTCCAGGGATAATATTTCGGATAATGCTCGAGGGTTCCTAGGCGGCAGCCTCGCTCCCTCTCTCTCTCTCTCTCTCTCTCTCTCTCTCTCTGGCACTCAGTCACCCGCTCGCTCTCTGTCTTTCTCTCGATGACGACGTCAAACGTTCAGCCGTTCTATTCGGCTGGCACGGTTTTAGCCCTTGTGCTGCCACTCCCAGTCCACCTTATCGCCCTTTGCGCCCTTGCCTCTCTTGATCAACGTGATCACAAGCGACACGATTAGAACGGTTTTGCGCAAAGTGGCCGATCCTCCGGTTACGCTCGACGCCCCTTCACGTTTGACCGATCTCGCACGACCGATGGACTCGCATAAATTAGAACCGTTAATGCGCCTTCGCCGAATGCGTCTCTCACGCCGACTGTGGGCCTCCCGCGGCCGCCCCTCTGTCTTAGTCTCTGCACTCTCAAAGAGAGTCACGGGAGAATGGACCGACAGCGATCCTGAGAATGGTCCCCTCGTTAGAGCCAGTCAACGCCTGTACGTCGATCAATTTCCAAATTACCGCGATCGCCGCGCGCTAAAATCAACTAACGTAGCTTCTAATGCACTCGCGCTAATTACCTGTCTCGAGAAACCCGTCCGAGTCATTACTTTGCCGCTCTTTGACCGAGTGACGATCCATTAGCAGTGATCGGTCGAACATTCGAATTTCTCGCGGTTCGAAAAAATTAATCGATTCGAGAAAAATCCTTGCATAAAGTGGCGGTTTCGAAAAAATGGTAATGGTGGAGGTGGGCAAGGGGAGCTCGTTTCGGGATTTCGGCTTTTCGATTAGGGCAGTGTGGCCTCCCGGCATGGATTCCCCGCATGGATTCCCCGCATGGTAGCGTTTGGTGCCGCTGGTGCGGCCTCGGATTGGTCTGTCGGCGCGCGGCGGTGGCGCCAATTGGCCGGCGCATGGAGGTGCGTTCGATAGACCGGCTCGAACCCCCAGTACTCGGCAGAACCTCGTACGGGAAACTGTCTTCTTTGCTCGTCGCCAGGATTCTCCGACTCTTCGAACGGATTGTACGCGTCTATCGGATTCCCGGTACATCTCACTCGTCCCAGCTCCCGTTCTCCGTTCCACGCTCTCAGTTTTCGCTTATCAACACGCACCTTGTCCTACCGAGTCAGCTTCTCTTCCGTCTTATTCCTCTCGACCAGCAGACCTACTCGCGACATGCTCCGAGTACGCCGCACGCGAGTACAGTCTCCGACTTGAGCGAGAGAATCCTCATCTACACCACCTCCTCCTCCTTCTCCTCCTCCTCTTCCTCCTTCTCTGCCTCCTCTCACCCTCCCCCGGCAGCGCCGGCACCTCCTGTCGGAGCTGCGAGACTTTCCGTTTCTTCCGTTCGCCTCTTTCCCCCAGTTTCGACGTTCTTCGACGTTTTCCGACCGTGCGCGATCCTCCGAGTGTCGCCCGCCAGCAGGCCTGGCTTCCTGCCGTCTCTCGTGGTGAAATCGAGCCTCTTTGTGTTCCGTGAGTCCGCCCGTTTACGAGCAGTGTACTTTTGTTGCTTTTTAAGGATTTTTCAACACTCCGCACGCGAACTCCGGAAGCGAGGGGAACCGGCGCCAGGTGCTGGTCAACTGCCGGTGAGTCTTTCGTTTTCGTTCACCTTCGCGCGTACGCGTGCCAACACCGATGCGAACTGGACAACTAGTGAAATCCCGATCGGACCTGCGCTCGGCAAGCCTTACGCTGACTGCCCGCTGTCCTCGCGACGGACGGAGTGATTAATAAGGACGGCGTGCACGGTTTCGCCGAGTCCCTTCCAGACGAGACTATTTTGACAGGAGCGCCAAGGCGGTAAGACGCCGGCCGTCAGTCGGTGCACTTTTCCTTGCGCAATCCGACTCCTCCGCCCGAATGTAAACAAAGCGTCTGGGGGGGAAAGCCTACGCTCGCAAACTCATCTTTAAAGATACGGCAAATATTTGCTCGCTGAGAGTCCTTGACTCGTCTCCCCCCACCCCTCCCACTCTTCCCTCCCTCCGGCCATGCAGTTCCGAGTTGCGTCGAGTTTTATGCATTTTTACATTTGCGCCGAGTCACGCCGCATTTGAGAGCTGCTGACTTCTCAAACGGGTTCCGCGCTAGTCATTCCCTTTGCCGGGCGACTCGAATCGCCGAGTTACGTAAATCGATCAGCGCGTGAAGAGGTCAGAGTAAACATGTTGCCCGGCGAGCGATTAATATTCATTTGTAAAGCGCAACCGCCGCGCTCGCGCTGAAACGAAGTTATTCGAAGCAGGAGCTTTCTTTCGGATCTCGGTGCCGTCCTCGATTTGTTAGACAAACCGTAACGCTTTGCATTTCCATCGTGCCCTCATCGTGTAACATGGCACGCTTTCTTCCTCCCGGTTCGTCGACCTCCTCCCGCATTCAAGGTTCGAAATGCATCTCCGCCCTCTCCGATACAGTCGACTCTATTTGCCTATCGTTATCCGTCCGCGGAGCTGTTTATTCATCCGCGCTTAATCGATCGCGATTATACCCAGGATGAATGTCGTACTTAGGTAATTTCGTTTGGAAACTAGCTGCCGGGGATGGGAACTCGTCGGGCGGACGAGGGCGGCTGTCATCGTTCGCCGTCTGCGAGCGACTCGCGCGTAAACATTTGCGTTGATACGTCGGCTCGTTTATGTGCTCGCGGCGGCTATGATATTTACGCGAAGACGGCGGAAACGGCCCTGTGTACTCCTCTAGGTATACAGCCGGCGTGCAGTGACATGTTCGCGAGGCAGCTTCGCTTTACGCTCGTCGAACCGGCAACACGGTTGCATAATAGTGCTTTTTCGAGCGGGTTCCTGCGAGGGATGGATTGTAGAGCAATTTGCTCGGGCAGTACTTGTCTCGTTCATCGATACACACCTTTTTCCGCGACGAGCGCTCATTGCTCTCTTGCTCTCTTGCTCTCCTACCCCCACCCCTTCGTCCGGCCTGATTGTCCACAGTCTGTCGGCGGGAGGTGAGATTAAAAGGCGCCAGACTTCTCGGCGGCAAAGGGCTCAACTTGACGCTGCAACTTTAACGTACGCGAGAAAGTGATGAAAACATCGTCAGCGGGTATATTCAATGAGGCCAGTTTATTTCTAGCCGGTGGCAGGCCTTCGTAGAGGCCAGCTAGCGTCGTCGTCGTCGCGTCCTACGCTGCGGTTGACGATGCAAAAATAACTTGAATAAAAATTGCCCGCAATCACGGGGGAACTTGCGTAACTCGTACGGCTCCCCTATCTCAAACTTACGCAATTTCTTACTCGTTCACGCCTTGCCAGCCTCCTTGTCCCGTGCATGATCGGTCTCGTTATATTAATCTCGTTATAATAATTTTTTTACGCGTTTCTCTTTCCCTGACAGTATACGGTTTCTTTGCTTTCACCTGTTTCTCTCTTTCCCTGAACAATTTTCGTCACGGCTTTTTCCACGGTCCGACGTCACTTTTAGTTTTCTTTCGCGAGCGGATTGTCCTCTCGGAGAGAGTCTGGTGTAAAACGAACCTCAAGTCCACGATGTATCGAGGAAAGACGTTTGTCATCGAATATCCACGGATTCGTCAAGCTTCGAATATCAACGGCAACCTTTCGGCCCTGTCCGACGCGATCATAAATCGCTTTCCGTAAAAATTGAGGAATTAACTTTTGCCCAAGCCGCCCGTACCTTTCAATCGGGGATGGAATTCTATAGGACAGGATGAACGATGAGGCCATAAAATTAAGGTCTTCCCGCAGCGGACGCAACCTTACGGCGATCGAAGGAAATTTCGTGTAACACCGTACGGGCCATTGGACGAAAATAGTGAAGCGAATCGAATGCGATTAGCGGAGCTGCCGGTAGAAGATGAAGGGGCATTCTAATTTAACGAGTCGCTCCATCGAGCCATCGCCCGTGCGATGGAACTTTGAGCCGGGCTCAAACGGTGCAAACTGGTAGGCCGTCGTATCGGAATAATGGTTACTCTCGGAAGCTAAGTCGGCGCACGCGCTCTCTCGACAAAATTGAGATTATCTCTCTCCGGTGTTGGGCCAGCGGCCCGTTCAACATTCGCGAGCACATCCGCGAGTACATCGGCGAGCTCATTCGCGAGCGTGTGCTATCTTCGCGTGCGTTTCGGAATAGTAATCGCAGCTGCGAATCCCGCGATAATTCTCCTGCCGTAACCGCTCTCTCTATCCCTCTCTCTCTCTCTCTCTCTTTCACTCTCTCTACCCTCTTTGCCGAACGGAGCGTGAGAAAGTAAAGGGCCCACGCCGTCTACGCCGAGAATCCGGGGCCGATAAATTCCGCGCGGGCACTGCATTCCCCTTCGAAATACGCGCGCTCGGTTAATTCCGAAAATATGAACGATTCCGAGCGGGTTACCGATAAGGCGTCGCCTGCCGGATCGCTCGGAATACCTCGGTATCCATTGTGCCCGCCGCAAGCTCGCTAGTCGCGGTTTCATACCTAACCCTCCCGCCGCTTACGTCAGCGATCATTTTGCCCTCCGAAGGCGACTGCCGCCGCGGTCGAATGTTTACCTAACCGGATCTACCTCATTAACCCGAAAGTGTCGACACGCATCGAGCGATCTCGAATCAATTTCCATTCTTCGATTCACGATACGCGCTCGCTCTTTCAATTGAACCTCTCCCGAGCGTATTGTCGATGGGGAGGGGGGAGGGGAGGTAGGGAGTGACGGCCAAAGCTCGACGAAGCATGGCAGAGTCGAGAGGGCTAGGAGCGTCGAGCGGAGTGCCTCTGGAGTGCTTCGAGTGCCTGCGAACAGGACTCGAAGAACCTGCGGGAAACCTAATTCGAGGACGTACGTAGCAGTACGAAGGTAGAACGAGCCTGAGACGAGGAGGGGGGAGGAGGCTGCCACAAACTGGGCTAGAACGGGAGCGGAACGGAGGGTGTCTCATGCATATTCAGCGTATTTGTGGCCAGAGCAGCCCGGTAACTCATTGTACTCGAAGACCAGCCACTTGCCTTACTTAGAACGGGGAAGGCGGCGCGGGGTGGAAGCTAGAAGGCAAAGGGATAGGGGTGCGGAGGGGCGAGCGAAGGAGGCGGGAAATTGGCGGAGGGTGAGAGAGTTCGTTACTCGATAGCGGCCCACTCTGCGACAGGTGCGGAAGGTGCTCGGGACTTATTCTCGCTCCCCTATCTCCTACCTACCGCCTCCCCTACACTTGTCCGATCTAATGACGTCGCTGGGCATTATTGAAACGTCCTTCGTGCGTATCTACGATCCGCTATCTTCTTTTTCCCTCCCAAGCTGCGACAGACGCCTAACTACGGTACCTTAATTACCGATGCATACGTCCGCTCGGCTCGATAAGCGTCATGGGAGACTTTGGAATAGGGACAGGGAGATTTCGATTTCCTTGTTAGCGGACTGGGCTATCCAGGATGCCGTTACAACGATTCTCTTCCCACCGCGTAATCGTATTTCCCTGCCGGCTCGAAAGTTTCGCTGGTTGCTTAAGTAGCGAGGAATCTGCGAAAGGCTTAATCTATCGACCTTTGTAATGCTGATGGCCGCTGCTGGCGTCGATGTCTCCCGTTGCAGAACATGATCGTGTCTCTCGTGATCCTTCGGCATCAGGTCTGACGGGAAGGAACACGTGTCCAAATGCTGGAATAATTGCGCGGCTCGTGAGAGCATATGCCAAAGTTTCGAAATAGCAGTCACTCGCCAAGGGACTTTTCTTTATATGACTTCTATCTTTGCCCTACATACGTTGACGAACATCTCATTCCTTTGATCCTCGATGTAGAAGATTCGAGGAGGAAACGATAAGAGGAGTTCAGCTTCGTCCTTGGCTAACAACGTTTACAAGATCGTCGTAGGTTATACCGAAGGGCGTGTCCATCTCATTTCCATAGCTGACGGTACGCGTCAACAGGACACGAGATACGATGGTTCTGTCGATGAGGACGAGCCGGTCCGCAGTTGAAGCCACTATCATCCGTGTACGTGCCCTGTTTCATCGCGGTAAACGTGGCTGACATGCTGGGAACACTGCGCCCTGACGGCGACATCGCTTACGTCAAGCGGAATTGTACGTTCTTCCGGAATCGGAAGGGTTACCGTCCACGTAGGAAGGAAGAGTAAAACTGTCCCCCCGAACGAGCGGGAACATAGCGAGCGCAGTTGTAGGAGGAAAAATCTTCTCGATCGATCGCGATCCAATCTGAACTTTGTTGACGTTTCGCGGAGAAGGGTCGGAGTTACGATTTTCCGCCGCGCTCGAAGCAAAACTTTCCGAGAGTTTCGCTTATAGTCGTATTTTGGCTGGCTGAGATGAAAGAAGCTGCGGCCATAATACTTTCGGCGTCATTAGCCATTCGTAGGTTGGCTCAATCGTTAGACAGCTTCCTCTCCAATTACTCGCAGTTTTTGCTAAGTATCCGTTCGTGATAGACACCGGCACCATTATCGGCCCGATCGTCGGTAAACAATGCTTCTGCAAGGAAAATATGATAGCTTACCGTCCTTCCGCTCCTTCCGTGGCCAGCTTTTTTAGTTCCGTCATACTTTTTACTTCCTGTCGAACTCTGGCCGCGGATCGAAGATTCCCTGACGAGAAGCGACGACGACACGTTGGGAGGGAAAAGCATGGCCACCCTTAGAGCGGCCCACAGGCCCTGTAGTTTGCATACGTTTTTCGGCCGGTGGATAATGTTGAGCCGCTCGAAGAGGGGATCGACTCCGAACGCGGCGAGTTTGCACATTGCAGTCACGTAGGAGGTTGCGCGCCTCACTCTGCTCCTCCACCCCTCACCCTTCCCCTTCGCCTGATTTCGGATTCCTGGCGGCGGGCCTCTTCCGCTTTTTCGCGGTCGAAACATCACGACTGCACTGCCCTACCCACCGACTCCTCTCCGCGCGTCGCTTTTCACTCGAACGGTTTGCTCGGGAGTGGCCCACGCCTTACTGCTTTCCCACTGCCTTACTGGCCACCCCTCCACCCCCAACCCTCGCCTCCGCAATTCTCTACCACTCCCCCGGTACATATCATTAGCTCTGATTCTTCGACTAGTCCGCCTGCCGCCCTCGTTATTCTTCCCTTTCGCTACGCAACAGGCCTCATTGTTTCTCGCGCTATATCATTTCAATCAGGTGGAAGGAAACGCTAGCGGACGCGATGAAAGGAGAGGTCTCCTCGTCCTTAGGCAGATTCCGCCTTGTTAATTCGAGCGTCGATGGCTCCGTGACAAGAAGACGATCTTCAAATTTAATAAGGATCTCCCAAGGGGGGGTATCGTTGACCGAGCGTCTGTGATCCTTAGCTCGGCGGAGCGGTAAGATCCGATATCTCCGGCTTCGAGGCGCTTTGTTGTCTTGCCTCTTCCACATCGGCGGAGCACGATGAAAATTGGATTCGGAGAATCAGAATGAAAATTCGCTGGTACGTAAACCGCGGCTAAACCGGGACTCCTCCTCGCGGGAGGGAGAGAATGGAGGCTGGTGGGAAGGAGGATTGCTTATAAGACTGTCTGTCATTGATTCTTTCCCGAACTCGGGATTGCCTCTTGAAGGAGGCCGACTTTTTAGCATCCTGTTAGTTCGATAATGGAAGCCTGTACTGAGGTAGGTGCTCTCGGGTATAAACCGTGCCTACCGCGGCCACCGCACTTTACGTTCGTTGATATATCTGCATTTTACGCGCAAGGTACTTCGACGATGTACCGATGTGTAGTGGATACTGAAACCTTCCTGGAACATACAAGGAAGGGGAACCACTTTGAGCTATTGCGTAGGTTGTGTCGCGTGTCGCGTGACACGTCGTGGCCTTCGCTTTGCCCGAGCCTAGTATTTTTGCAGGACCAGGTGGGCGTACCTTTGTGTGACTCGATCGACTCGGCATATATCGACGATGCCAAAATCCATTAATTTTCGTTGCGCACGGTGAAACGTGCAGTTTGCGAACAATTTTGTTCACCCAAGTTTTCGATTCGAAGATTCGGTCGATGACAGAAGCGTTGTTATGCGACGCAATGCACCCTGTTTCGACATGTCTAGCGAGTTCTCAACGGCGAATAATTCCCCGCACGCGAGGTACAGAGAATTTTTTGAACTCATCGGTCGCTCGAGAAATTTCCGACAAGTTTGCTTTCGAGACATGCTCACCTCTCACTGCGAATGTTTTCTCCGCGCGTCTACCGCGGCAAAATGGAGCTGTTGCGCTGGCTCGCATATGAGCACACCTACGTACACGATAACGGTGCATTGTGCTCAGAAGGTTATTCCCGAAGGGTCTGCTTCGCCAACCTCTTCCTCCATTCTCAGATTGTACCTTATCACCGATCGTAGAAGCCGTTGTCGGCAGGCTACCGTTATTATCTGTCTCGAGTCAGTTCGACAAACTAACGAACTCTCCACAGAGAGATTTTTCTACCCAGCACCCTCTCTAAATGATTGTTCGAACAATTCCAGGGAAAATATGCCCCAACGATTTAATCGCGATCATTCCGCTTCGCATTCTCCTCACCCTTTGACGTGTAAAAAGTTAGCCTACTTCCTTGGAAATCCTCGCGAAAGGCACTTTTCTCGATTGCGGGGAAGCCGATATCTGTCTCGCTCTCGCCTCCCAAGTTTTTCCCTTCCCACGGTGGATTTCCGACACTGGGCTTTTCTGCAGGTTTATCGGGAAACAGGGGCGGGATGGGCGGCCGGGTAATTTGGTTAGGTGAAGTATTTTTATCGAGCAGTATTGGACGAGCGCGATGCGGCGCTCGTGCCTTGGCCGAAGACGGTGGGAAGTTCGACGGCAGCAGCACTCTCGCCGATTGAGAAATTTCTCGGACGTGCCCGAGCCTGCTTCCGAAATAGCTGTTTGAGCGATTTTTTAACACACGTCGCCACTCCCTTATTATCGGCCCGAATAAATTACTGATCGTGTTGGCAAATTTCAAATTGGCTCCGTCGCAACTTCAATCTCATTATTCTAATGTTCTAATCGCACGATCAATCCTCGGTGTTGTCTATGCAGAATCGGTTGGAACAAATCTCTAGTCAGGGAGTAAAATAGCGAGGTGAGATTCAATGGCTCCGAGCCAGATGAGAAGCAGCGAAAAGATCATTTCCGCTCGGAAGGCTCGACCTTCGTACTAGATGGCCGAAATGAGCCGAAAATTGCTCGGAGGGGAAGTGACGGGACGTAGGTAAGATCTTGGCAGAAAAGTGTTCCCCCGATGGTATCCCTTGTCACATTCCAAAGGGATCGTTAAGTCAAATAACAGAAATCTCTTTTCGATTCATCCTTTGAGCCCGATCATTTTCCCTCAGAGCGCCCCTACCGGAGCTCTAATATATAAATAGACAATGTAGAGGAAAACAATATAGGGAAGATAGACGTGGAGGTGATTCCGGTAAAACAGCGTAATTGTTCGTTTGATTCGTTGATAATTGCACTGTAATCATGGCATTAAATAAATACATATTACATAATAGCTTCTAGGTCTAGACGTGAATGGCTGCCACGGCAGTCAGCGTGTTAATTTCACTGACGCAAATAACAGAAATGTTGTCGCGCGTATCTCATTAGTTGCGGATCTATTTTCCACCTGTCATTTGTCAAACGTAACAGCGAACTACGCTATTCGATCTCTACAAATGTTCGCACGTAATGCATACGCATCGCGGTTTCGTAATTACACTCATATCAAATTTGGCACATAACGCCAGGAATTTTCCGGGGATCGCCTCGGTTTCACAATTTGGGTTCACCCGTCACATATGCAGGTTATGGCTCCAAGCCCGGATTTAATCAAACCTTCTTACGCTCTTGTTGGTGAAATAGGTAAAATGTTATCGAATTTGAACACACCAAGGCTTAGTGGTTTCGCGACAAAATTGGGAAGTTCTATCCTTTAGCTTTCCCATGTCCTCGCGTTCGATCCTCTCTCTCTCTCTCTCTCTCTCTTCCTATTCTCATCAAGAGTGTTTCTCCCCTACGTTCCTCGGCAGCGCTCCTCGCAGCCGGCTTCTCTCTCCTTTATGAACCGCAGTCTGACTTCGTTCAGGCTCTACGTAGCTGCCGACTACGCCGACTGCAGTAATGGACTCCTTACTGGCTGCGAACTGCGCGGCTCGGAACGTGCGCGCTCCGTACAGTCAGCTTTGCTCCCACAATTTGATGCACTTACCGCAATGCCGGGACAACCGTCTCTGAATGCAGCTGCATTAAGCGACGCATCGATCAGATCCACCGAAACGCTCTCACCGCCGAAATTCCAACAATTTTCAAAGCCTTCGCATACTCAAAATATTCCTCTCGGACCATCGGGGCGAATGCGGTATTTCAATTGAAAATATACGATTGGTCAGCGGTGGAATGTTCCGAGAGTATCTTCCGGATCCTCGGTTTACAATTATCGTTAACGGGAAAGCCATTAGGTTGGCTTCTTCAATTAATTCGACGTTAAATTACTGGCCGAACGAGGTTGGGACGAGAAAGATATTACATTACGGTAAAGCGTATCGGGCGATAAAGTGCATAATATACGAACTGAGGACACCGAACGTGGAAGGTTTCGTTTCCTATCGTTTTATCGCGGATCACCGTATCATCCCTTTTCTCCCGTCCCGAGCTTGGAAACCGAACCGAACTAACGCGTTTGCCCGACTCAACGATAATTTACTCATCCGCCGAGAAGAGTAATTATTGTGGGATCCGGGCTGTACGCGCCGCGGGGAATATATAAGTTTAATGCGTTTGACAGATAAATCCCCCGCGTGGGGGAACTTGGCTGCCGGTCGATCGGATTATTTTGTCAAGTCAACAGTCGCGTGTTTGCCGTCAAAGTTCAATAGATCCGTGCTTTCGAGCTTCCATTGCCACTTGAAATCTTCAGTTCCCTCCTCCTTCTCCTCCTGCTCTTCCTCTCTCTTGGTGCACTCGCCTCACTGCGGCTCTCCCTCTATTTCTGGCTACCGGCCTTCCTGCCTATCCGTCGGCCGCTCCGGCTAAATCAACAAAAGCATTGTGCGCCGGTTAATAGTTCGATCAAATTAGGCCGCAGGGCCGCGCACAATTGAGGCGCGAGGGTTAACCACCCGCCATTCGGTCAATACTTAATCATACAACGTTACTGAGCACACGTTACTAAGTGTCATGATTCGGTATCGCTTCGTAAAAAAATATGGCCATATTTTTCGAAATACTCTGACAGACGAACCATAGTGTCCAGATGTAAAAGTTCGATACGCGTTAGTTCGAGTCCAGAGGCAGGTACTCGTTGCAGAGCGTAATTACGTTAAGCGTACACCCGCTATCCCGATGTGTAACTGGCGTTACGCAGTCTGATGTAACTAGGTTACAAGTTCGCCTCCGAAAGTGATAATTCGCCGTTGGTGGTCTCGAAGCGTCGCTCAGCTTATTCGCTCAGCTTATTCGCCGAGCTTAGTCGCTCAGCTTAGTCGCAGGCTCCCTCCCCACCTCGCTCATCATTCCCCATTTCATCCTCGACGAATTCTCTCGCCCGCATGAACTTTCAACCCTTGGCCCCCGCCAAATTGTTCTCCCAAGTCGACATAGTTCAAGTATCTTCAATAACATTCCGCAGAGAATAAGCCGACTGTCGCTTACATTGCGGGGGAAGATATAATTGAAGACGTCGACGGGAAGATTATGAAGAAATTCTTTCTTTCCCGAGGCAGACAGAGACGTCGGGCAATCGAATTATTTTTCCACGCGATGGCTTGTCACAGCTTTGAGGGGAATTCCAATAGCAGCGGTCGAATCGGCCCTTTCCCATTCTCTTCCTCTCCCTCTTTCTCTCTCTCTCTCTCTCTCTCTCTCTCTCAGTCTCTCTACAGTTTCGCGCGAGGAAACAGGACGTTCAAAATACTTCCGCCTCCGGTCGGGCCGCAAATGCTCAGCGCGGCTGAATCTCGCGAATTATTCAGCGGCGCGTTCAACGTAAATTCCAGAAGAAATTGTAACGCGCTGCGGAACGCGGCTGGGTGGGAAAATGGCGCGAAAAAGAGGGTAAGAAAAGCGCCATTGGCCACGGCGAGCAAGAGAATGGTAGGTGAGAGAAGCGAAGGGTTCCAATCTTGCAAGAAGTAAACCCGGCTTTTCGACAAAAACTTTGCCGGCCCCCTCGCGCGCTTACCCCTCCCTTCGTCCAGATTTCGCTGAACTTTATCGCGAACGGACAAAAATCTCCTGACCGCCGCGGCCGAGGCATGAATGGCTAATCATAAAATCGCGTAACGCGCTCGCCGCGACAATAAATTTACCCGACCGCCGTACATTATTACGTATGCACATACATAGCGGCATTAACGGGGCAAAATTATTTCCGCTACTCCGCTCGGTAGATGGCCACTTGGCGAGGTGGAAATATGATTTTTGCTCCGTTCAATTTGCCATCGCCTGACGCTACCGGAGGCTCCCCAACCAGAAATCGTAAATAATAATGATTTTTGCAATTGATATTCAAATGAGGCTGACTCGGTGTTAATCAGCGAGTATTGATCGACGCAATCAAGCTACATTCAGACGGCTGGCATGTACTTTACGCTGTTCCTGGCTATCGCGATGTCTGGCTAGTAGGAAAGATCGTCCATAAAGGTTAGGCGGACTATTCGTTACCGTGCTGGACGCCGGTCCTTGTCATTTCGCCTGGGCGAGATTAAAGAGGGAAAAAGAATGGGGCCGAGATAGTGCGTCGGGGAAGTGGCCTCGGGTTGCGGCCCGATAGATAGCTAAATAGAGCGTCGACGCCATTGTAATCGGGCGGCAGGGCCGCTAAAATGCCGAATGACGTAATGGCACGATGTTCGCGCCGCGGGGCGTATTTATCGTTCGCTCGCGCGAGTCTTCGAGTACGCCGACGTGTAACCTCCGTGTAACTCGTTCTCTCGCCGGAGAGAAAGCACGGGAGGAGAGGCGGGAGGCTGCCGGTTCCAGGCTTTCATTGGTCGGTGAACCGCGCTTAAAGCGAATGTGCTTACCAACTGGCAAAAGCTCCGGTATTCCGTGCGAGCGCGCGCGCGCGCGCCTTACGTCTCAGCGTACTTTCTATAAAGGTTCGAAAGGACACTCTCGTGCTCCGTATGCTGTGCGTGCGTGCGTGCGCTGGTCCGCGTGAGAAGGACCGATGTTCAGACAGGATGGCGAGTAGGGAGGATTTTATCGAAGGAGCCATGAGGATGAAAGCTCCGCCACGAGTCGCCTTCTGGGTACAGAAAAGAAGCGTGATGGAAAAAATCGGGAGGGAATAGAGCGGGCCGCTCGTAAAATGTGCGCTGGGAAATATATCTTTGGCAAGACGTGGCCGGCGCTGGCAGTTCTCGATACGAGAGGCAGGTCCTTCGACGCAGCTGATACCCGCGACAGCCTCCACAAGGACGGATCGTTGTATTGGGCCGCCGGGAATCGGTTATATCGGGGGGTGGGACTATTTCGGCAAAAGCTTTCTCACCCTCCATTCAGCCGAATTATTCCACTGTTTCATCGGTGAGTACGAATGGCTCTACCCTGGAAGAAAAACATGAACCGATTGACACCCATTCTCGAATCCCGGAGGTAATAGCTTGCGCGGTAATTAACGATTCTCGGAGATGGTTGGCGCGAGCGAGAGCGAACGTCGCGGGATAAATGAAAGCAGATAAGCGGAATGGGGGCGGAATGATCAATCGCATTTAGCGCGGGGGTTGGCCGAGGGGTTAAGTCTGGATATCGTGGAAAAATATCGCGGCGTTAGTAGAGTCACGTAGTGCACCGGACGACAGAAGCGTATCTGGCTCGGTTACTCGCTCTTCTCTTTTTCCTTACTTCCCCCTGGACCGCGATATCTCTCCACCCCCTCACCCCCTGCCGTTCCCTTCCCTTCTCTTTGGCATCGCATCGCGCGCGTGCAAACGTGACTAGACATTTGCCGCGATTGCTACCATTCAGAGGGAGGCAGGGCGAGGGAGGGCAGAAGTAAAAGGTCTGCCAGCGAAGAGCGAGAGTTGACTCTCAACAATTTCACGGGATTCGGAGCATTCAGCTGCGGTGTATCGTCTCGTCATCTTGGCTGCTTGTTGACGCGTGATTATACCTGCGCTGCAGGGCAGCCATCTTCTCCAGCTTTACATCCTGCGCGATGTAACGGCTCTCCCTTCGCGTTTTTCTCGCGGCGGGAAAACGGGATGCGCGTGCGCGCGCGCGCACCTCAACTGAAAGGTATCGTAATAAGTGGACGTCGATTGAGTTAGGCGGCCACGCGACGTGGCGCTATCGAGAGCTACCTCGGCAAAGATGAAAGAGAACGGGGGAAGAGAGAAAAAGCTGACATAGACGCGGAAGCGACAGAAAGCGACAGAAAGCAACAGGGAGCGACAGAGAGCGATAGAGAGCGACAGAGAGCGACAGAAAGCCAAACAGACTGCAGGCCGAGCGAGAGTGCGCGGCTTGCTGGGGGAGGGAGACAAATTCAATGGACACCGAAAGAGGGGTGGTTTGGGGTGCGGCGGGATGCCGAGGACGGTGAATAGGAAAGACTCGATTTGATTGAACTTGGTCGCGACACCAGGAAGAAAACCACTCTTGCTAGAAGTTTCTTCGAATTTCAAATAATCCTGAATAGATCGCAATTTGCGGGGCCCGGGATACCAGATTCCAGCTGTGTAAAAGTTTCCTGCGCCCAGCCTTTCAGTCGTGATACCGTCCTTCTATTTCGATGGGACTCACACTTTCCTTCTCACCCCCCCCCCCCTACGTTTCATTCGCCAACGTGAATATCGCTGTTGCACCTATCTTACGCGTAAAATCTATTTTAGCCTATTTTCTTCCCTTCGGAGAGACGGAGGAAAATACGAAGAGAAAATCTGTGTTGACAACGGGTAAGGCAGCGGCGATGGCGGCAAGGTGTCAAGAGAGCTGCGGAATTGGCGCAAGAAGATATTTCCCGACGTACGCAATGGGGATGTTCTTGGGATTTCTGAGGTTCCGAGCGTGGCTTACGCTAAGTTATTGCATAACCCGCTTCGCCTGCTTCTTGCCGACGCTCTCTCGCCGCTTCATTCTCGATGAGCGGTAGATCCTCACCTTTGGCTAGGTCTCGGATACAAATAATATCGCACAGTTTCGACCGCGGGAGCGCGGTGACAGATGGCTTAAGCTGTGCTCTCAGCCGATGCCAGATTTTGCAATTTGCACGCCGGTCGTCTTCGCTCGTGCTTCCACACCGTCGTGTTTACCGAACACTTGAGCACGTTCGAGGATTTGATCGAGTACGCATTTTTTGCTAAACGGTGTTTACCATTTAACCGATTGCGCGCGAACATAGTCCTCTGCGATCTCATTCAGAAGGCAGCCAGCATTCGCGTCGGGCATAAATAATTTCATCAGTGTAGCAGAGGCCGTCATATTGTCTGCCGTTGGCAGTAAATGTTTAACTACTTGATCGCAGCCGCAACTCTGCCTCTACTCTCTACGATGAATAATGCATAGGATCTCACCGCTTTACATCCTCATTTTATTTCCCTTCATACATCGACGAACTTTCCATTGTTAGGAGGCCCGCCTCTCCTGCCGTCCCGGCGCTGGCGGATTTCCTTTCGCAAAACGTATGGCCGCCGGAGCGAAAACTTTTCAATCACTTACGCTCCTTGTGGAAAAAAATCTTCTCCCCTGTCGTCGGGCGAGTATAAATAATTTCATGATCCGAGCGATGACTTTTCCGCTTTTCCTCCTCTGATTGCCGAACGGCTCGCTACCGAAACTGCCGTTTAACTTGATGAATAATGCATCGCTGGCTGTCCTTTTAGCGCTCCGTCCTTAACTTTCATTGACTGTGTGCGTCGCGCGAAAATCTCACTATTGTCACTTTTCCCCCGTACTTCCGTCAGTCCTCTTCATGAACTCGCTTTGTTTAAAAACTCCTCTCGTTTGGCGCTGTTTACTTTTCCGCACACCGCCCCAATATTCTGAAAAATAAAATAGCTGACGACCGTTTCTCTCATCCAGCCAAGAGTGTCCGAATCATCTCGATTTATTTTTCCTTACAGTTCCACTTTTGTTGGTGGAAAACTTACTGATCGCATTGCTCCTGCGTTACATCTCATTTCATTGCCACCCTTAGCTACCCCCCGGCAAGATAAAGCGCCACGGATCATAAGGTCGAAATCATTACGGTCGCTTTCTGAATAATTCATCAAGATGTTAAGCGCTCGGCAGAGATTTATTTACATAAAAAGGGAGAAGGCCGTAACTCCTGAAGGTGGCCACAATAAAGGGAAAATAAAAAGCGACACTTACTGACTCGTTGCGCGACATCAGCAGTCCCTTGCCAACCGACTCTCGGCTTTCCTCAAAAAAAAATCCTGAATCGCACCGAGTTACGCCTCGCCGTGTAAAGGCCGCGTTAAATATCGTCGTCAAACGTCCATTGAGCGTAATTAAGAGCCGCGATTATGCATGCCGGACCGCGGAGGACTCGGCAGGTGTTTGTACTCATCCGCTACCTGCTCCTAGCTCGAAAGGCTGCCTTGAAATTCTTTCCTATCCGGCGGAGCATAAATTACGACCGGTTTCCTACGTTCATTCACGTGTCCCGCCATCGAGCCGCTCCGATGATATAAGCGAAACCGTTTTCAGCCGAAACTGGAGCGCTCATTAGAAAAGCCTGAATGCCTCCCGGGCTCGGTCAATTTTGCCTCGCGGCCTGCTGCCGGCACGAATTAATGACGTCAAAGAGCGGAAGAAGCCGGTCGCGGCAAACTATAAAGTCCCGCGCGTTCTTTAACCGGCGTTCGATCGACAAATTAGCGCTCTCTATCATCGGCGTACCTTCCTCCTATCTCTTGGGGGGAGAAATGATTTTCCGCGGAAAATTGCAGCAACGCCGTGGGAGAGCGATAATGGGCGGCTGGCGCCGTACATCAGCGGAATGCCTCTGAAAAATTATGATCGCCGATAAGGTGACGTTGATATACCACTGTTTCGCACCTGCAGGACGCCCGGCCCCGCTCAGAAATTCTCAGGCGACACACTCTACCTGCCATCGATTATAACCTCGCCCCCTCGTGCGGCGCATAGCTCTCAGATTCTTTCCTCGCCTCTTCCCAGAAAAATAGTTCTCTTCCTTGTCCTTCTTTAACTGGCACCGACCCCGCCCCTCCTCCTTTTTTCCCACTCGGTCCCCAGTTTTCGCCTTTGGCGCGAACAAACTTGCCTCGAAACGCCCGAGCTATCCGTTAATCTCGAGATCAAGGGGCTCAAAGTATCAAATTTGATCCGACGTAAGCCGGGATTTACTTTGGACTTTGATATTATGCAATGATCGACTTTGCGTTTGCCCGTCTCAATGCCCTCTTCCTTTTCATCGTAGCTGGGAGGGAGAGGATCTCTTCCCTTTGCCGGTAGACGAGCGTCGGGACGCCTGATGAAGCTGCATCGAGATGGGAGGCACGCGTCATACTCGGGGAAATATTGTTGCGCGCTTGCCAATCTGCGAAGGAACGGGGCAAGCGTTTTCTTATCGGCGTAATCGCGACAGATCGAAGCGGCAGTCTCTTTGAGCGGACGTAGGTGGAATGTTTCAGTCGACTCCACTCGTTCCGTTCCTCTCGTTCGGTTCCTCTCGTTCGGTCTGTCACTTTCGATGGGCGGAGCTCGTCAACCCTCGGGGTATCCGTTAATTTCGAGATCAGCGGATCAAAGTAAGTTCGTCCCGCTGCCACCCCTTTCCGAACCCCTATTCGTTCATCGCCTCATCCCCATTCGAGTCTCTTCGTTCCTTTTATCGTCCATTCCCTTAATCACTCCGCTTCTTCCTCCGTTCCGTCGTTTCACTCATCGTCCTCGGGCTCCGCGGATTTCTCATATTCTTCTCGCTGCCATCCCGGAACAAGCTTGGACCGTGTCGGGGCCGCGCTTTAGTCTCCTTCGAGGAGTGTATTAAAGTATTCCCACCGTCTGTCTCCGATTCAGGCCAGTCCGCTAACGCAAGACGACGGTCGGTATTCAATAGTAATTACTCGGTCGAATGAAACGATTCGGGCCAGGAGAGCGAGTCGCAGATATTTCGGATTGAAACGTGTGCTCTAGGCAAATTGCGCTTATCAACCGTCAACCCTTTGCGAACTCTAATGGAAACAGCTTTTCGGACTGCGGCTGATTCTCATCTATCCACTCGTGGGGTTTATTGCTGGGGGCTTTGACAAATTTTCGAGCACGTCGGAATGAATATTCTTGCTCCATCCCAGAAGATACACGAACGACATACGAGCTCTTGCCGACTCGTTCACTGACTGGCTGACAGACTGCCTGCTGGCTTAGTTCGACGCCGATTCGGGAAGCCTCGCGATAGGGAAATCGTTCCTAGATGGGCATCTGCGTCGAATTAGACGGAAAATTATTTCTCTCTCAAGGTACAGACGCGACTCGGGTTGCAACTAAGGATAGGCCATTTTCGAGCGTGCACGCATACGTCAAGTCGGCTTAAAGGGTTAAGTCAGCGTTGCATATAGGCAGCCAGCTCGCAACCTGGGACACAGCCACTAGCGATTCAATTCCTCCCTCATACCCAGACATTATCTACGCCGGGACACCATTGTCCTTTTACATTTAATGACTGCACCTGCATAGCTTCCTCCGTCAAAGCCCCGGATGCTCTTCCCTTTCAGCTGAATCAATGAATTTAGTTTCAGAAACGTCGATGACGTGAACAAATTTTTATCTGACGTATCGTTGGATAACGTCGACTATCGCTAAAATACGATCGCGATCCGGACCCGTTTCTTCGCGCATCGCTCATTCACGGTTCCTTCAACTCGCGCTCGTGTTTGTAAACATAGAAGCGAATCTTTAGGATTACTCATGGCACGACTACCGGTTCTACCGATCAAGACGCGCCGGCCCCGAAAGACTGGACCGTGCCCGACCCGAAGAGAAAAGAGAATGGAAATTGGAGAATGGAAACCGTTCCGCAGGAAGAAGCCTGTGAGCGTGAGTGTGAGTCCATACCATGGTGTGCGCGCGTTCCAGTTGTAGTCGGACGAAGAGCTCCGATGGTATTCTAACGGAGAAGGAGGGAGGGTAGAGGCAGAAAGAGGGAGAGAGGGGGAGGTAGAGGGAGGGAAGAGGGACGAGTGTGGCGGGAATGGTGAGCGAACGGATGGTAGGATCAGAACGACGCAGATGGCTACGGAGCAAAGGGAGAACCTTGGTTCCGACACGGTGGTAGGGATGGAACGTGGTTTGTTCACTTTCCCGAACGATCGGCTCGCTTCCTCAGGGCGCGGTCGTGACCTCCTACCGGCCACGGAGGATCGTTCTCGCTGAGAAATTCATCCGCGCCAGCCAGCCTCGCTCCTCACGGCTTACTCGCGTCACCATTCTTCCTCTTATGGATATGCAAATGTACCCGTTGTCACCTCCATTAAGTCGCTGTCGAGCTTTTCGTCGCCTCGACTCGGATTTCTCTTCCCTCTTTGCCTCGCCTCTTATCTCTTCCACGTCGGCCCGATTAGATTCGATAATGAAAGCCTAACTTCGCTTTTTATCAGGATCCAGTTTGGACTGGCGTCCTAAGGACAAGTATCTGCACCCTCTTGTACTTAAGGGTTCTCGATCTGAGAAAAGAATCTCTTCCGATAATTGAGCCAACATGCCGCTCGTCGTGGAAAGTAAAACCCGGAAGTATTAGAATGACGCAGGTGGCGGGCTTGAGAAGGAGGAGAAGGTGGATGATCGATCGACGCCGCTCGATGACACGCGTGTCAGGCGAGAAGAAAGCCGACTCTACGCTCGTCCGGATGAAGTCTTGACCGCGTCCACCGTTTCCTTTAGTAGCGGCAGTGTCATAGGTGGTTCGCCGCCGAGGCATTCTCGCTCATTTCACGTGTCTAATATTTCAAGCTGCCTCAAGGGGATAGTTTGGCTTAGCACCTGATGCCGACCGAGCGGGACACCCGTTCTAAACTTAACCTTTTTTCTCTACGAGAGCAGACGACGAGGTCGCCTATTCTGTTTATGAATATTTCGACCGTTCGAACGGGCGAGAGTCGGAAACTGTTTAAAGTCGGAGGTGTAGGTCTGGCCGGATTGCCACCTTCTGTGCGAAATGTAGTCCTTCGCGCGATGTCCTGTGATTGAGCAATTCTCCCCGACACGATATCAGTGAGAACTCTGCCAAGTTGTATCGGGTCCCGAGCGTGTTTCGGCCGAGAGACACTTGCAGGCACCGCTGTTGAAACTGACTTCGTAGAATTGCTAAATGCGGTTACGAAGTTTCGAGAAGGCGAAAGGATGTTGCCTTTGCGCACCTGAACGTAATCGCCCGGCAGGGGGGAGAGTCGCTTTTCGGTGCCCTCCTCTCTCATTCTCATCGTGCCCTCTCGTTTCCACCTTCGGAAACCGGCCCTTAAAGCCCGTAACGATTTCGTGTGCCCTCGCGGGATAAATCCTTTCGTTCGGACGGAAGGAGGACGTCCAAAGAATTAAAGGCCATGCGAACTGTTCCCATCGTGTCTTCCGGCTTCTTCGAAAGCCTTATCGAGCGTCATTTTGTGTATCTTTCGCGAGGCATCGTTGTGCGAAGGATAACTGGCAGCCGACGCCGTGCAAAATCCGACGGCACACGTATTGTAAAGAGTTTGCGCGCGCGAGCGGAGTGAGGGAAAATGAGTACCGGTACTCAGGCTCTGCTCGCGATCAATCGACGGTGAATCGATCGTCGTAGAACTGCATCGGAGATCAGCGACCTCGAGTCTTCGAAAACGATCGTTACCCGCACTAACGTCGAACAAAGGAGCGCTTCTCACGCGATCAGTGAACTTCATCGCCCACTCCGGTCCTCTACGGACAATTTGCTTTCCGTCGTATCCCTGTTTTCCGAAGATTCGAGTAACGATATTCGAGGGTGGGCTCGTTTTGCCGACGAGGCTCGTCGGAGTACCGGTACTCCGGGTGTCTCGACATTCCGATCGAGTTGTGGCTCTCTTCGCTCGGCCGGGGAGGCGCTGCCTCCTCATCTCTCGGACTCTTCTAGCAGATGCCGCCTCTCAGTCTCAGACACGTCCAAGGTGAACCAGTGTCCAGGGAGCGGCAGGCGGTCAGCGCGGAAAGCACCTTCTGCGCATCTTGCCGCAGAGCGAAATTCAATCGTTCGAACCTGAGGATGGCCGGCCGAACGAGGAAAAAAGTCATTTCCGCTTCTGTCCGCTTCTGTCCGCTCCTGGCCGCTTCTGGCCGCTTCTGGCCGCTCCTGGCCGCCTCTGTCCGTTCGGCTAGTTGCGGTGGCGTTCGCCGACGAGAGAGGAGGGTGTAGGTGGGTAGCTGTCGCGCAAAATCTGGACATTGCGCGGCCGTTACATTTTTAAACTGATATACCCGTTTACGCACCGCACTCAATGCGAAACAAGTTCACGCCACGTTTAATTATCCGACTGATTGCAATCGCTTGGCACGAACGAATCAGCGGGCGTAACAATTTGTCGAACGGTGGAATATTAATGAAATTTCGCCTGTCCGACGTGCGGTAAGCGATTTTACGAATTTTACGGGCGAGGAGCGTGCAAAAACATAATTCACCCGCTTTTACATCGTGCGCGGTCGCTCACTTTTTTTGCGGCAGCGTTGGTAGAGAATTGACAGACAGGGGGCGAGAGTAGGAGGGTGTAGGAGGCATTTTCCTTCAGAAACGTTCAGACTTTTCGCACTGATGCGTGTGAGTTGCAATTAATGGCGGCCATGCGCTCCAATCAACACGAATTTATTCGCTCGTTCGAAGCGGCTTGCTCTCGCAATCGCTCTCCAAGCCGCCCTCGCACGCGCTTCCAACGCCCGATTTATCGATTGCCCCTTTTACCTCTTCTCTTTACCTCTCACCTTCTCGCTCTCTCCGCTACTCCCTCTACCTTCGCAAAATCCTCGGCTGTTAGTCGATTAGCGCGTCACGTCCAAGTCGCACCAATCACGTTACTTCACGCGGATAATCGTCGAATAATCAGGAAAAATGACGGTGGAGAGTAAGTAATCGGACTGCTCGGAATAGTCCTACTCTCCCTCGATGTGTCGGCGAGCTTAATTCGATCGGCGAAATTTAATGCGGACGCGCCTACTTTATCGAAACTTCTCAATGCTCTTTCTATGCAGCCCTCGTTAATCCGAAACAATTTTTCCGCCCGCGGACTTTATCGCGGAAGTATCACGTCTTCCTATGTCGGTGCCTTACTCATCTCTTCCTCTCCCTCTCTCTCTTTCGAGAACCGTCATTTGTCAAGCGAACGAGAACGATTTACGAGTCCATAAATTCCTCGGCAGACGGTTTCCTCGCCGCGGAGATGGCCGAGCACCGGCGTGAGAATGCGAAGAATCGCGACAGCCGCATTTCGCCGACAATATTGGATCAACAAATTTTGCGGGCCCTCGATTAACTCGCAATGAAAAGAGTTCATCCCGAACGGCGGGCACGGGGCGCGTTCAATTCCGAAACGACTCCGCGAGCAACGAATTATCATTTAGCGAGCCGGCCGAGAACAATCGAGGAGTCCGTAAATCCGTCGGTAGACAGCTCTCTGTTCGTTGACCTGGCACTGTCAACGTTCCACGGACGAAATGGGCGAAGCCACGTAATGGCCGAAACGGGATAGTTCCAGCGTAGGGAAGGTATAAAACGCAGAGCGGCTCAGCCGTCCGCTTAACCTTTATATCGCCGAGTAAGAACCTTACCGGGCATGCTTTATCGGCTTCTATTCGTCATGATAGAGGATAGAGAAAAGGCGGAATAAATTTTGATCGTTCGGGAGGGGGGGATTTTAGTTGGGGGCTTCAGCTATCGAGCTGCTACGGGGCCGTCACGCGGCGCGAGGGGGTGAGGGTTATAAATTGACGCGCGCGTTCCTGGGGGTGCGTTGCGTCGGGCTCAGGATGCACCTGCAGCTGCATTATCTGTGCCGCAGCTGCGGGCAGAACTAGCGCAGACTGCGAACGGCGGGCCGAGGATAAATCGGCTCCTAAAGTGATGGCCGCCGATCGGTACAACCCCCCAGGATCACGAATAAGGCCGCTACCCCTTCCGCTTCTCTCTTCCTACCTTTTATCTTCATGCTTATCCGCATCTCTCTCTCTCTCTCTCTCTTTCTCTCCCGTTGAACGCGTTTTGTCTCCTCTCAAGGGGCTTGGTATTATCCTTGGAAACAGCAAAAAAACCCTCGCGTGCCTCGATTTAAGCGCTTCATCCTGTATAATCCATCCTTTGCCTACCGGCTGCATTGAAACGACGTTCGCGTCTTTTTCTCTCGTCTATCCACGCTCTTCCTGTCTGTCCTCTGCAATCCTCTCTCTTCCTCGCTTTGTACTCCTTCCTCGCTTCTCTGCGCCGCTGTACCTCTTCTTTGGCCGCACCCTTTCCCACCCTCCCCTTTCTCCTTTGCCAACAGAAGACTCCTTCACATGCACGGCCAACATTCTCCTGGACAATTAATCTTTCGACGTTTGCCTACTGATGCCTTGTTGACAGTATCTTTTAGGTAGATTGAACTTGAAAATCCGGCATTCTTTGAGCGTTTCTTTGAGCGTCAGTCTTCTGCTTCGTCTCCTCGGTCCTCTCCCTCCCTCACGCCACCTTCTTCGTCGACATTATCGCATACTTTCTTCCCCGAACGAGACGCAGGGTGAAATTGTCTATTCGCCCGGCGCGTCTTCCGAGCGAGCGGTCGCCGTTCGCGAAAAATACTTTCCGGCCTCATTCTCAATGACCGCTGACCCGTAAGGGGGAAATTAGTGAAACGGAGGAAAAAGGTCCGCAGGCATCGCAGGCGCCGCTGGCTGCAAGGGCGCATTTCCATCTTTATTTCCCCACTAGGGACACCCCTTTCGTTCGGGCTCGGGAAGCGGGTTAGAAGGATAAAAATAACGGAGTTAAAAGGGAAGGAGGAAGGCCGGGGCGCGAAGGCAGTTTAACGAGGACATCGTACCCACCGGATTCGCCGAGAGGAGTCGAGAGGAGTCGAGGAGAGTTTCGTCTGTCCGTCCCGATTCGAGGGTTGAAAGAAATGTCGGCGGCGGGGGAGGAGGAGAGGATTTCTTCTGGACTCGCCTCTTTTTCCGAGAGATGAGTCCGGGAATGAGGGGCGCGGGAGCACATTTAGCGGCAAACACGTACCTCTCATTCGGTGTCTCGTTACTATGCTCCGGAGGTTAGCCAACCGTGAGCGAGGGCCTCGAATCAAAAGGGCACGTTTAGCTCGAAATACGAGCCGAGAATACAGGCCGTCCTCCGTTATGTATGGCGGCGGTGCGCAATGAAGCGTGAATTATGCATCGCTATCGTGTAACTGCACGTCGATGCGCGCCGCCATGTAAGTTATAACGCGATTTCCACTGGAAGGATGATGTATTCAAGGATACTTTGCGGCTCTGTTTATTCGCCTCGCGACGACGGCACTTCCTTGCGAATCCATAAAGAAGATTTGGCGAGGGGGAGTGTTCAATTGAAGGATTTCCTAAAGTGGCTGGATAAGTAGGCTATCGTTCGGACAAATGGGGAACACGATTAAATCTGTACTCTCCGTACATTACAGTGGCCAGGATAGTGTACATTGACCAGAGCTTTCGTGTATGAGGAATGTGATAGCAGGTCGATCGCATTCTCTTCCCTGCTAGCTCCAGAAAAATGCCATCGCGGCTCCATATCAAATCCACAGACGGCATCGGTAGTTTTCCGCTCTTTCACTCTGGCGAGCATCGAGTTTGTTCCTTGTTTAGTCCGACTCGTTTGTGAGGGTTTGCCGAGGGGCGGGCGGCAATCAGCGATTTAAAGGGAATTTCCGGGTGTAGGCGCGCGCCGTATCGGAGTTGCCGGAAAAATCAGGAAGTCAGTGGATATTTCCCGGGACGGCGGCCGGCCACGGGCGCTTTATCGGTTTACACGAGGTGGAAAATAGTCGGGTCACGGGTCGCCGTTGCAGCCCGCTTACACGAGTGACGGTTGCGTGAGGGACCACCAGCCTCCCTCTGCCCCCACTCCCCCTTCACCCTCTGCCTCTCGTTCTCTGGCGAACACCGGCGAGCGGGCGGCATGCTTGTCCTATCCGAATTTGTAAACGTTCGTTACGGGCTACGGTTACACGAACCGCGTATACTTGAGAGCGGTCAAGCACTACCGGCCACCGTCAGCCACCTAACCCGGACCTACCTGCCAGCCTACTCGCATGCCTGTCCAACTCGCCTGACCAACGCGCCTGACCAACGCGCCTGACCGACTCGCCTCCCCGAATCGCCTCCCCGAATCGCCTCCCCGAATCGCCCGCCCAAATCCTCTGCTCGCCATCTGCGCCCGAGTTTTCTGCTCGAATTTACGAATGGCCCCGACCCACTCGCCCGCCCGCCATTAAACGAGTCGCGGATGCGTGAAGAAGATTAGTTCGATTGCCTGCCGGACATCGGAATGTATTTCGACGCTGCGAGAGTTTGTTACGCGAGTGCATTGACTGACCTAAATAAATCTAACCTTCTCTCTCTCTCTCTCTCTCTCTCTCGGTTTGGTTCGACTCAAAAGATTTCGCCTCTAATTATCCACTCAATCGTTACTCTCAGAGCTCGTGAGAGTACAGAGACATTGATGGAATCTCGATAGAATATTACGGTCATTCGGAGTGTAGATACTGCATTTTACGATCACCTTTTTCCTTCCGACGCGCCGCTACAAAGGGGATGAATTTAAATCAGGTAGAACTTCATCACGTTCCGTCGAGTTTATAAACGAGCGACTAGACGAGAACTGAATTTTCTACTTGAATTTGCAAACGGACCCGTCGTCTTTGTGCCGCTAAACGACACGCGACTGCGCGGAGAAGCTTTTTCCGATTTACCGACGGGAAGCAGCTCTCTCGGAGTCTACCTACGACTAGTCGTATCAACGGCACACGCTCGTCGTCGGTGAAATATTTCTGCACAAATTTGCGAAAGCGGGCGTGAAACTTCCTTTCCTTTCGCAGAGAAACACTCCAGTCTAAAGATCTCTTTATGACGTTTATTCGAAATTTTTCTTATTTCTCACGTGTGAGCGCCTATTGAGTACAGTATCGCCTCGATATTATTCGAACAAAGTCCGAAACGTTTAAACGCGAAAGGAGTGACAGGTAATAGTGAGAGAGACGCGACTCGAATTTATAAGCGACTTCAGTCGGCTCAGCGTTATATTTTAATTAGCGGAATGCCAATGAAATTACCGCAGGCCACTCTGCAAATATCAATTAGCCGGAGTATCGGGGCGGGCTCGTTGCAATTAATGCGATGCAAATATTTAGTCTGTTTGCGGGCGGCAGGGCACATGGCGATGCCCCGCATGTCAGTTTTCGAAACGCGCCTAGGCTGGCGAACAGTGGCGAACACAGTGTCGAAACAGGGTCGAAAACGGCCCCGCTGCGGAGGCCACATGTGTGCCTAAGCAAACTCAGGCGCAAACGAACGCGCGAACGCGCTCGCGGACGCCCTCGCGGACGCCCTCGCGGACGCCCCCGCGGACGCCATTGAAATTCCCGGGTTCGCCAAAGAATAGCATGCGGGCATCGAGCGATCTTCGACCGTCAGCGACAGCCGACCGCTCCGGCCGACCGCTCCAGCCAACCGCTCTGGCCATCCCCGATAATTAGCAGCGCTCGCTGGAAGCGCTGGAAAAGAAAGTGCGAGAAGCAGTCAATTTAGCCGGGTAACTGGCTGCGGCCGCGAATTAGCCACCTTCTGCCTCTGAACGTGGCCAATTGCATTGTTTGCATTGTCTCTCGCCCGTGGGAGAGCCGCGGAGGTCTCCGGTAAGAAAAGTTTTTACTCTCGGCATTCCTTCTGCTTCGTTTCGCCTTTGCCGAGCGTAATGCGCTCCTGAGCGGCAGCATTTGCCCAAGTCTTCCCTGCTACCTTCGCCCCTACCTTCGCCCCTACCTTCGCCCCTAATGCAAGAAAGACGTCGAGGGACGATGTCACGGCTGGCTCGTTAGCGAATTTTATTTTCCCATTTCTCTCCCGGCCACCCCTTGTCCCCCGTCTCCTTCTCCTCCTCCTCATCCTCCTACCACCTCAGTTAAAACAAGATGCGACAAATTCGAATGCGAAAGTGTCTCGCCTCCCGAATCAAGCCGCAGCCACTGTTACGGCTTCTACGATCGGCTGAACTATCTTCTCGTCTCGAATCTATGATGGTAGAACTTGTGCAACAACAAAAAAGCGCGCTTGACTGAGCACGGTAGAGCGCCGACGCAAAATTGAGAAGCGCCCGCGGCGAGAGGGCAAAGCAAGCACGCGATGTCAACACGCACCACGTACCAGGCATATCGGGTCTATGTATTATTTTGCTCCTCACCTCAGTCACAGAAATTCCCCAAAACGCATTCTTCGCGTCTTTTTTTTACCCCAAGTTTCACAGAGTAAGACTGTGCACACTAATGCATTTCGGCACACCCTTGACGCATACTTTGGATGTGCAGTATCTTGTCCTATTAAAGGTTAAAAAATATGATTTTCAAAATTAGCCTTTTCGCAAGTTATGTATTCTTAACGTGAAAGCTTTGTTGGGAAAAGCGGAAGCACGTTCGCCCGATCAAAGCCCATATGTTCGGTATAATGTGAGGTTATAAGATCCTTTTGATCCCTGTAAGATTGATTTTAAAACGGTGCACTTTCCATACTAGGCAGGAAATCCTTTTCATAGAAAAATATGCTGGCCACTAGCCTTTCTATTCGTCGATAAAAGTCTATAACAGTGACTTTGGGATTATCACCGAAAGTATCAATAATACAGTGATCCATGCATACGACGCGACGAAATCTTCTATTATAGAAAATATGGGCTGTTCGTTCGTATATTACTGTATCACGCGAGAAGAATAATGGCGTAACATTTCGCAGGAGCGGAGTGCAAAATTTCGCCACGTTACGGCGTATGTCTCGGAAAAGATAATTTCTACTTCAGTCGTAACCGCCGTGCGGTTTATTAATCGGCAGAGTCGGTCGTTATCGTTGGAAATATGAGGGTGGCGAAAGAGTTAAATTGAACGAATTAAACAGCGACTATTCTCCCGATGTGCAGAGCGTGTGACTGAAGGAACAGTGATACGCTTCGCATAAGTTCTCCCGCTTTCTTCCGTCCCTTCGAGTCTCACGCACGTCGTTGCTGCACTTTGTATGCTAATCTCCTTTCCATTAAATACTCTGAAAACGCATATAATCATGGCAATTTTCTAAGCAGCCCAGAGGCGTGCCTATCTCGCGCTCGCCAAACCGTTTCCCGTGTAAATTCAAATGAGGGGCAACGATTCTTTATGGAGGGCATAGGATCGAGAGGCAACTCGGTAAGTCCTTAGACTTGCAAGCATAGCGAGCGGAATTCTCGAGAGGGTGAACTAGTTCGCGAGAGGAGAAAAACTCCCGGCGAAAATGGGGGGGTTTTGATTAAACTGTGCAATGGCGCACGGGAGAGAGGGAGGAAGGAAGAATGGAGGGGGTGGAAGGAAGGGATGGATTCTGATAGCGGTAGCGTCACCCTGACGCCGTCGGCGATTCTCAGTCCTCGACGCATATAACCTTCTACCATCTCGCCCCATCGTCCACCCCTCTTTTTTTCTCTCGACCATCCACCCCTTCCGGCCATCAGACCTGCACCCTCCTGCTTCCATGCACGAACATTGTGCGTGGATGCATCCCCATTACGTGTGTACAGTCTTCTGCAGCGTTCTCAGTTTCATCGCACTGGCGTACACACACGCTCTGAGAAGAGATTTTCATATTGATACATTTCTGCTCTTCACACACATACGCATACTTTGTCTCAGCGTCAACGCATTTTACATTCACACTTCTGACATTTGACGCAAATTAAAGGGAACAAGTAATTGTTTGCCATTCGAGTGAAATATGAATGAAGGATTTTACTTATTTAGGTACTAGAGGAAAATTTTGATCGAATGAAAGAGCTTACGCTACTGCTTCGAGTATCACGCTATTCATGTTTCGGACTGATTGCAGGAAGCAACCGCGTGAGACGATGGTGCGTGCGGGAAAGTAAATCGATGCTGAAATCAGCAGTGGCCGTCTCGCAAAAGTCTGCGTGCCGTTCACCTCTCTGCACGGTGCGACTTAGTTAAAAGTCGAAAAGTTAAAGCTCCTATCGTTCCTTATCGCCGTCCAAAAGTTACTCCACCTTCTGCCGTTTTTCCAATCTCTCCTTTCATTCAGTCTGCCTTTCGTCAGACATCTCTCAGTCCCTCCACACCGATTCTCATTGAATAAGTGGAGGTACGTAGGGAACGTCTAACGATAATTGGGATATTGGCTGCGCGCAGAGTATTTGAAGTCGTAACGCTTATTTATTCGACGCGATTGACCTTGTACCGTTGACGAGGACGCGTGCAGTGGGAGAATGGATGTTGAGTGATAAAACGGGACGATGAAACGAGGCGATAAAGCGGCGCATTGCCGTGCCTAAATTGAGCGCGGAGTAATTGCTAGGCGGTCATTGTTTGTGTCGTTCTCAGACGTAATTCGGACTTCCGGTTCTCAGCTCGCGCCGACGCGACGGAAGAAGAACGACCGGAGGTTAGGAGGGAATTTGGTACGGACGAAATGGCCTGGCCATCCATCATCGGTCGCTCGCACACGCATCCATGCACGCTGATAAACGCCTCGGTGGGCCCGGTCCCGATCGTGCGACGGCTTTGCACAACGGTTCAGCGGCCCGATTGGGTCAATGAAGACGTAGGAAGGACGTCATTACATGATCGAAGAACAAGCCACCCTCCGTTAGTCCTTAGCTAGGTACTCAGTCAGCCAGTCAGCCAATTACCATACAGCCCGCTCCCTCTCCCGTTCTCACCGTCAGCAGCGCCCTTGTTTTCCTTCGTCATTGCCACGGTCATATCCAATCAGAAGTTTCAAGTGTCGCTTCCTCCCGGTCGGTCATTCCGTTCGACTTTTATTGGCGATGCCCTTTCTCTATCAAAGTCGGCCGATGCCGATCCTACTTTCCGCTATCTCTTTCCCTCTCTCTCACTCTCCCTCACCCACACTCTGTGGTTCGGAGCATCCAGGTATCGATCCGCTCCAACTTGATTAACAGTTGCAAATTTAATTACGGACACTCACCCTCCCTCCTTCGTCGGTCCTTCTTTTCTCTCTCCCTTTGTGCGTCTCTCTCCATCGGCGCTCTATCTATTCATCTACGTGTTCATCTGTCCGTCCGTTCGTTCGTTTGTCTGTCGGCTCTTCCCTCGTCCGCCGATCGATCCATCTACCCATTCCCATTTTTCCATTTGCCGCGAACAATTCGGCTACCGTCTCCCACCTTCAGAGACGGAAGAGACGAACTTTTCCTCGGCGAGCTAATTGATGATAACTCCGAATGACGCACGGCCAAGACTATTTGTCGCCTTCCGAGCGAAGATGCCGATCGAATTCTTCCTATCGAGACTTACGATCGAATCTTAGAATCGATCGTCCTTGCCGTGGGCGTCAAACTCCGCTCATTTTCCGACCGGTTACCGACATTTACTAATTCAACGCCAATAACGATGCACGTTATTATTTAATCGGGTGTATTCGATTAATGCCTGAGCGGTAATTGCAATTTTGTTTTTTCCTCCCCATTGGGGCGGAGCGTGCGAGGATAGCTTAATGTAATTGATAGGTGGCACTCGTCGGCGGCAAGGCGATACCGAAAATTATCCCGGAACAAATTGACTGAGTTTCGCTCGGGCGTGGCTGAAATTTTCCATCCCTTCAGCCCTCTGTACATCGGCTAACGCAACACAGTCATATTTCATTGTGTATCCTTCCCATTTTATTGCCGCGCTCTCCGTGAAAAAGATAATTAATTCGTGAGGGAAGAGTCTCGGCTGAAGATATCACGCGGATTTCCTCGCGCACTCTTTATCCCTCGTTGCGAGGGAATAATTAATTCGCGAGAAAAAGCTCCCGCCGACACTTTTCTGTGTGCACGCGCCATTTTCCCTCGGCTCGCGGAGTACTTTCATTTCCGCCTACTCGTCTCCTACACCGCGCTCTTTCCTTCCTCGCACGAGATGCGTCGAACGAACGCAAAACGGATCGGATGTGTGTCGAGATATAGCTATTTTCCGCATTGACATTCCGTTACTAATTGCAGCTACGTGCCGGCTCGACTTATTTCGCCCAGCTAACGGACACGGAAAAGCAATTTATATTAATTGCTCGTGCACGAACGAGCGCGCACTCGCGGCTTGCGGCCGTATATCATTTTTCAGATGAAGCCCAAATATTTGCCTTTTTCTCCAAGATCGCGATGGTTTCTGTTCAAAGTGCAGGAACGCTTCCAAAATCAACCGGGCTCGCATCCATTACTGTATTAGGCGGAGTGCACAATAAATTTGCTCTCCGTCTTGTGCGAAATTTAAGACGAAGAGTGGCATCGGACCGGTTATGTTGGAAAAGGTTGGGGAGGGGGGGGGGGGGGGGGACTAAAAGCGGAAGCATTCGTACGTCGGGAATACCTTCATCAACTGAATTTAACAGTCTAGAAACACATTAGCGTAGTTGCGAACCTAGCCTTACTTCATCATCCTCCGTGCGTAAGTCGAGCGCGTCGGCTCCGGCGCGATTTCAAATACACTTTCCGAAGTCTTAAAACTTTTCGCCGGGAGTCCGATGACGTAGCGGAGTTCGATGAAGAAAGACTCGCACCGGTTCAGCCCAGGGACAGAGAGCGAGCTTCCGCGAGAATATCTCCGCTTGGCTGAAAGGTGTCCCTTTAAAAATGCACCGCCTCTGTGCCAAGCCACCGTATAAAGGAATCCTCCCTCATTTTTCCCACTTTCCGCCTTATCCGCTTATCACGCCGCTCATGCGTTTGCTAAACTCTCGCCACGTAACAATTCGGCGAACGTCGCCTTCGTTCCTCGAAATTCTCCCACGACTCGGCGCGATCTTTAACAGGCTCGGTTAGAGTCTATAGGTGGAGGGCGAGGAACAAGACAGGTCGTGTAAACCTGACATGCGCCTGTCGTCTAACGCGAAGGACGGCGTTTCACTCGGTCTCCCACATGTCTCGGGCGTCGAAAGCTTCGCTAGATGACTCGAAGCGAGACGAGCGAACCTGAAGCCGGTCCTGATGGAAGCGTCAAGGTTCCGCGTTATCGTTGCCGGCTATCGATATCGCGACGATACGGCGCGGAGCTCGCGATCAGTTATTCTCGGCATGCGGAGGGGAGGGTACGGGAGGGAACTGGAGGGAATAGGTATGGGTGGTGCCCCGAAGCGAGCAGCCATTTACGCCGATGATATCCGAGGTGGGAAGCAGGAATCTCGCGCGGATATTCGCGACGGCTATGCCTAGCCAGGATCGTGTCAAGAGGCTGCCTGCCAAAGGGTCCGTGGGCCCCCGGTTAATATGATTATTCTGCTCTGCCGGATGGCTCGGTTCTCCGCGCGGCAAACTTTACAAGTTGCGCGCGAGTACCACTCCAAGATAATGAAACGATCCACAAGTTGTCGAGTGCCTCAACGCGGCTGCCTCCTTCCACCTACTGGCATGCTACCCTACCCGCCGACCCCCCCCCCCCATCCCTTCCTCCCCTTGCCGCATCCCTGCCATACCACCCTTTCTGCGCTCTTCTTCCGTCGGTTTGCCTCCTTGCAGACGAGCGCCGCTGGTTTGCTTCCCGAGAATGCGCTAAAAGCAGTCGGCAACCGTCCTTCCATGGTAGCGCTGCCTTGCCTCGATGGTGTCAACCCTTTTGCCAACGCTAATCCTTATTACCCGCTTAACTCGACGAGACACGTGTGCTCACTTGACATCATTCGAGCCTGCCACCCTTCTCTCTTTCGCATCGTCTCGCTTCGAACTTCTTCTCTTCCTCTCTCTCTCTCTCTCTCTCTCTCTCTTACCTATCCTTCGAATTTATCCTCTTCCTCTCATCCCCACGGGGAATAAAACATGGCCGCTGTTGTTCCTTCGATACCCTTACCCCGATTCCTCGATATTTGCACCGACTCAGCCAACCAACCGCACCCCGCGAGACTTCCGATAATATTAATGCAGACACTCCCACCGCTTCTGCATATCGCATCTCGCTGGGACTTCGTGGCTGATTAAGTCCTGTACGAGAGTCTATCTTCGAACTCCAAAGGGAAAACGTGCCTTTCGACGGGCGACCGGCTGCTAGCGGATCAATCAACTCTTCATGCATGATCCTGATTCCCACGGTATCGTTACTTAAACCATCAGCTCTGTTCAATCATCTCTTCCGTACGCCATGAAAGAGTTCCTAGTGCACCGGATATCGATTCATGCCGAGAAATATATCGAACAAGCACGTAGGCGTGGCCAGTAAGTTACTGCGTTGACAAAAATTTATTGTCTCGATTTATGTTGTTGGCCGAACCTTCTGTTTCTGCCATGTCTCGGCTCCGTACCTCATCCTATTCGGCCTACGTCTCCCTACTCTTATTCTATCACGTAGCACAAAGTTCGGAACAATATTAACGCAACCCCTCCATCGGGTTCCTCCCGGTAAGCCTCCACTGTCAGCGACATCGTTTCACGCCAGTGGGTTCGGTAGTGAGAAACTCGTTTAGTTACTAACTTTGCTACCGCCAGCCTTAACGGTGGAAGCCATCCCTCGTTTGAGCCGAATGGTGCAATGGCGCCCGATAGAAGTCCCAGGATATTCCAGCGAATCAGTCGTCGCGCACCTACCCTCTGCACCTTCGCCACACAACTTTTGTACATATAGCTCGGCTATATAACACGGATACAGACGTCGGCCGGTACATGTTCGGTTTAGAGGTAGACTCGTTCGCCTACGATCGCTTTTCTATCCAATCCCGGAATTGCGCGACACGCACGCTTCCACTCTCCATTGTGTCAGCGCAGCGAGATAATAACGTCATCGAATTTGCCGAACGGACAAGCGTAGGCCATTAAATGTTTAATTGCTCGAATCATTTATTTCGTTGCGGGAGTTGTAACCTGCTATTGGCCGGTAGCGAGAGAGGGAGCGAATACGCTCGGTCACACTGAAAAGGACTAATTCGCGGTAACAAAATGTACAGCGTGCCGCCGGAATTAAGTATCGACACGCGAAATTCGCATTTGTAGAAGGAGCGACCGAGCGTTAACACCGGCGAGCGAAGATCGTATTCGTAACGCTTCGTCGTGCCGGACGTGTATTTTAAAAGCGTCGAGCTTCATTTCACCTTTAATTGCATTAATAATATATAGTGGCGCTCGCCTTAATTCCTCGAGTTTAAAGAGGAGCAGTTTGTTATACGTCTGTCGCCAGGTGCTGCGTCGTAATGGCTTCTTCTCTGCGGAGGATCGTCAAGGGAAAATCTTATATAAATCCGTCGCGTGCCGTTACATTGACATTAGGCAAATTCGTGCCACGCCACCGTCGATCTCAAAGTACCATTCATGATCTTCGACTGCTTTACACCGGAGTCATTCCTTGATCCAGAGTAATCTCGGGCCGGGAGGTAACGAGGGGCTGAATGTAGCCTTGCAGATCAGCTGTATTCATCGGCACTTTGCTACTCCGCCTATTCAGTCGATGTCGAAATCGCTCTTTCCTCAAGCATCGTCCGCGACTAACGCGCGATTCGCGTGTCAACGCAGAAAACGAGTCGGCATTTAGGCTGTTCAGCCTCGAATCTTCTGCACAAGCTACCTTTGTCTCTGTCTGGCCTTCAGTTCGGGCGAGAATGAAGCAAGGAAGCAAGGAAGCAAGGAAGCAGGGTGCGGGGGGATGAAGAGCGAAAGGGCGGATTAATTAGCGATTTCGCGACAAAGAGCACCGATACGCCAACCCGCGTCCCTGATATTGGCATTCTCGTCATTAGCCGGTTAATTCGGTACGTGTGCCAGTTTTCGAGGAATCGGTCAGAGAGCCGGGGTCTCTTTTTCCGCGGCCGGACGTTCAGTTCCGATTGGCTAATGAGCAGTCAGCCGTCGCTAACGAAGTCTTATTAGGGCTTATCAGCAAGGACAGTCCAGATACGTGCGTCGCATCCGGCTGGCCCAATTGCGACCCGCACGACTCTGCGTGTCGAGGGCGAGTGTCCTTTGACGATGGAAAAAAGTAATGCCAAAAAATGTTTGTAGTTATCGGTAATAAGAGGTAAAGAACTCGGAGCAAATCTACGTCGCGATCAGGTGCCGACGGACTGATTATCAGCTGGATCCTTTGCCCGCTAAATCATCGAACCCGCTTTGAGCATCTTAGACTGGCTCCTATCATAGAGTCGAAATCCTCCGCTGATCGTGCATCAGTGAGACGACGTTTGCCAGTGACACGTCGATTGGGACGGTATCGCATAGCCGATTGTTATCAGAGCCAATGAGATCGATGTATTTATGTGACCCACATGTGCATAATGTAATGGCTTGTATCTGGTACGTCCCGTGCAGAAACGCCGCCGCGACAGCTGCAGTTAATGCATCGCCGGACACACGGCGTTGCTTATCACTCGTGTCTATCGGCAGCGGGAGGGGGAGGGAGAGGGAGAGGGGGTGAGAGGGTGGTAGGGGGGGTGGGGAATACTCGAATGCGGATCCTGGCACGCACTCGTGCGCTGTCACTACGTGCCACGTAGATCCTTCGGAATTAAGGGGAAACAATGGGTCCGATCTATCGGACCGGATATCATGTCGCGCCTCCTACCTGACAACCTCCATGGGAAATGACATGATTTCGACCGACCGACTGCTTCGACGACGACGGCGAACGCACTCGCTCACCCTACTCTCCCAATTTCTAGCCACTCTCTGTCAGAGAAGCTGAGAGTGAGAGAGAGGGAGGTTAAACGTACTGTCGGCTCGTTTTTGTCATTTCTCCAGGGACACCTTCCCTCCGTCTCAGTCCGAACTCTATTCCCCCGCTTTATAGAAATCGTTACGCTCGGTACGGTTGTGTCCAGGGAGTCGAAGATGGCATGTATACCCGTGGATGGTTCGATACGTCGACTCGATACGACTGTCCCGATACTGCCGGAGATACGGGAACTCTCTCAAGATTCAGTGCAGACCGCGCCACAGTCTTTGCTCTATCCAAGATTCCCTCCCGGGATGTTGACCCTTACGTGCAAATAGTGTAATTGCCGTAACGGAAACTGCAAACTGCAAACTGTTTCCGTTACGATTAGGTAATGACCGCCGCCTCTGCAATGGCGGACGGGGTGAAATTGACGTATCAAGCGGAGCATGAGTCAGATTGCCGATCACCGATGTAACCTTATGCAAATGTTGCATAACAAGCAGAGCGCTCGAATATATTTACGCAGACCCACCTGCCGAACCGATCCTGCGAACATTATGCGCGGAGAGCCGTGTCAGAGGCGCTAGACCGCCTCTCGCGGAACTCTGCACTCCCATTCTGATATAACGGTATTTCCATATTATTCGGAAATTCTGTTACGGTTCCCGCACGCTTCATTCCATGTCAAGTGCGCCAAGATTTACCTCAAGAGGCGCGCGTATTCTTTGAATATTCTTTCTGCCGCATCGGCATTGCCCTAGGGCGCGTCGTATGAAAATATTGGCGCGTAGGAGGAAAATCACTTTTGCGCTCGGGAATAAATTGTAAATTTTCGATTACGACACGCCGAGCGGCATCCATGCGAATAGGTCTTTCGAATGGCGTGCTGATACTGAACGCGCGCAGCCGCGGTTGTGAGAGCAGATTGCGGTACTACCGGGGACTATTTGCGATCCTATCTAATAGCACTGTCTGTTCATTGACGGTACCGACATTTTTCTCCTCTCACATTGGCTGCCAGCTACTTCTAGTTCAAGAGCACGGTTACGTACATTCGCGCGCGTATAAACTTTGTCGTTCCTGAGGGTACGAGTGAAACCTATTTTTTCGCTCTAAATCTCTAGACTGAATTCACTCCATCGCACCTTTCTACCGACAGTCACACGTTGCAATTCCGATCCTATCAGTAGCCTCCGCACATTATACATACCCGTTCAATTACGGGAATGGCGCTTGACGAACGAAACTCGTCGCAGATTTTCCCGCAGCTGCACTCCGTCGTTTGACGAGCATCGCAGAAGCGTTCATTTGTATATGAAGAGGATGGCAGACACCGGACAGATGAGTTTCCAGTTGGAACGGGTTCTTCGAGTCGCAAGTGATTTTTCCGATGGTCCGCAGAACTGATCCTCGCGTCTCGGGAAACGTGCAAGTTATCGTCCCGCGACGGCGGTCGACATCTGCGATCGAGTGAATAATCGATCGACCGATCTAGGAGAGATCTGCGGGCAAGGCTGTGGGCAGAGCCGATCGGGGGAGCGAGAAGGGGTGGGAAGGTAGGCAACGGTCGACGACTCCTGCGAAGTGAACGCACTCGCGCGCCTCCAAGAATTCACGATCGCGCGATAGGAGTGGGAACTGCATGTTGCATTATTGCGCGGCTATACGCTGCTTCGCTGTACGCCGCTTCACTGTACGCTACCTCGGTGTACGCTACCTCGCTGTACGCTGCATTGCTCTGGGCCGCCAAGCAGGAGGTAGTCAGCCACCGTTTTCAACAGCGTTTGCCCGCACTCTGCCCTTTTTCCCTCTCCACCTGTTCCCTTGTACTCACCCCTTCTTCTGCCTCATTCATACGGCTCTCATAATTAGTGCAGCCACCGATGCGAATTGTGCGTCCAATTATATGTCTGCGAGGAGCAGACGACGGCTTAGGGCACGGCTGGCGGCGGGGAGCGTGGAAAAAAATGAGAACGCGGCAAAGCCCTGCTCGGCAACGAGGGAACGATAACTCTTTCCGCGAATCGTTTACCGTCTAGCTTCCTTTTCTCTTTTTTCATTCCTCTCTCTCTTTCTCTCTCTCTCTCTCTCTCTCTCTCTCGACACCGATAACCGCTGCCTGTCGTCCCCGTGAACGCGGCCGTTTCTGGATTAGCCGCGGGCTATGCGGAAACTCGTTGACGCTGAAAGGATCGACTGTTTCTCGGACGCATTGTGCGTAAGGGCGGTGTATCGCAATAAAGGCCTCCGCTTCGAGTTTGCGCGATTGCTGTCTCCTCGTTATATAGCCCTCTGACACAAAGCGAGTGACGCGAGCACGAAGGGTAGGGGAGAACGAGTAAAGAGATCGTGCCGAGTATCGAACGATAACGCGAGCCACTTCTTAGATTTCCGGTTCTCGTTACCGCACCGAGTATTAAAACTGACAATTATTAGTTTCGCGTCACGTTCAACGACGGTCGCAACGTGATCATTGACAATCTCTCTGTTCCAGATATTTTTGTCCGCGACACACTTAGCATCTATCTATAGTCTCCCTACGTCTATTTCTTCTTTTACCGGCTCACGCTGGTCATGTTTCGATCGTCGAACTGTCAAATTTGGAAAAGTTGTTCGCGACGGACGCTTAAAGCCTCGCGAATTAATCGCTGACCGTTACGAATTTATCGTGCCGCGCGAGTCTGAAAATATAATGACGTCAATGAATAACGGAGTTCGGAAATTGGCGAACGAATTCATTGCGGCCGCTCTAAACAAAGGTGAGTATTCCTGGCAAATGATTCGTACAGAAATTATGCCTCGGTGTGTATGAATATTGGCGGCAGGGTCCCGGCGACGTAAATGGAACGATTTTCCGTCCTCTCTTTCCCGAGCCATCGGCCGCTGGCCCTCCGTCATAACGAATGGCATTAGTAATAATAATTAATGTCGCTCTCTGGCTTCTGCTTTTCAATTATCGCGCTTATTGCACGCGGGAATAATAATTGTCCCGTTATTACGGGGTTTGCCCACTCGGAGCCGAAGACACCCCCGAGACGAGCTGAATTACGGCCGGATATTAGTGGCGCGGATTCGAGAGGAGAGATCTCGAACGATAAATCGAATCTCATCCCTTTCCCGCATCGCTTCTCCCCTCTTACCTCGATTCGACTCTTCCGAGCACTTACCTCCGCTTCTCTTAAGAAATTTCGTCCGGCGATTCGTTAATTAGAATCTGCATCGATAGGGTAATCGCTCCTCTCGCTCGACCGTTCTCAACCTCCAAGAAATTCCACTTTCCGTCGATTCGCTCCCTCGCTCCGCCCTCTCTCGAATCTTCAACACGTTCCAACATTTTTCCAACTTCTTCCATGATTTACCGATCCTCTCAATTATAGGTATTAGGTACGCCGCCTGCGAGTCCTTCCTCGCCCAACACTCTATATGTACCTAGTCCGATTTATCTCTGGGAAAGAGGATTAACAATAGAGTCATTATAATGCGCGGCGATTAACCGAGATAAAGGTATTCCTACATTCACGGCGAGCGGATTTGTTCGTACACCTTCGCTCGCATGTGCGTGCTCGAGAAAACATACGATACGCTATCTCGGATGTCTCACGATCTGACTTCTGCGTCGAGGGGGCAGGATTTCCTAGCAATTGCGTAAGAGTGTGATTGCGTGAGTGCGTGAACGCGTACCACTTGCGCCTTCAAGTTCACGGATAGAGAAAGCGAACGGAAACGAGCGACGAACTGGCTACGTTTCGCACGACCTCGGCGGTGGCTTGATGAAGAAGTGAGCTTGAGCGAGCGGGCGAACCTTTCCTAAGCCGTTGTTACGACTCAATTGACGGCCAACATCGTTACATGATATTTCACAGTGAAAGCCGTTGAAAAGCAATGTTGAGAAAGACTTTAATCACGGCGTGATCATGATTCATGATGGCACAGCGAGGGCTCGCTACGTCCTCAATTGTCACCTAGTATTTTCACCTTTCAATCTGGCGTATAGAATTATATGCTTATCGAGTGGACGTCGGTAATTGTTTCCGGCGACTTGTTAAACATATGGCTAGCGATTTATATAGGTCGTGAGATCCGATGAGAATAATTAAAGACGTTGGGAAATCGATGGAGTGACGTACTGATACTCGCAATTAACTATGTCGCCCTTCCGCTTCAATGTATAGTACTCATTCAATTTCCATCGTAACGGTTTAACCTGATTGACAGAGCACGTCGCAACATGTAATTTGTTAATCAACGACCTCTTGATAGGAGCGAGACTTTATTACGCTCGTCTAATCTCGGTAGGATGGAATGCGAGCTAGTCCTGGTCTACTGGCAGAGTGAAATTTTAACGGTACACCCGATATTTTATCAGGGTCGCTAGTTCCGATATAACAAGTACTTATATGCGCATACGAGCTGCGCTACGTACACCCCGTGAATCCCTCCTATTGGTATCCGCTGGGTGCTATATTTTCGCAGCAATGGGTGGTAAACTTTTTCATCCTGGCGGCCCGTGATATACGAGCTCGAACTGGACGTTTCTTCGCTTACGATTTTCGCGTTATACCGATGGCAGAGGTGGCTCCTTATAGAGGAAAATTTATCGAGCGGCTCGCCAAAAATTATCAGCGCTCGTACACCGACGGATTTCTATCCGCCTTCTTTTTTCTCGCCCCCCTTCCCCGACGCTCCCGACGATCGTCCGTTTCAAAATCGTTTTTCCTCTCGCAATCCTCCCCCATCGTAAAAATCCACAGGGCACGCTACGACGTATTCTCGCAGAGACGCGTCTGTAAAAGTATCGTCACCGTTCGTTTGGCGTACGTGCTTCCAATGTCGTCGTCGCGCAGCTTCAAGCCCGAGGATTCAGAGTTTTTTCTCTTTCACGCCGGAGGGTGTTACGGAAATATATGTGACTCTCGATAACGGATGTAATTTATGCTCGGCGGATGGAGAAGCCCATTGTACATTAAAAGCGGCGCTTGCTCTCTTTCTGTCCATGTGACACCGCCTCCTGTTACTACGGGATGCGTTTCTTTGCAGAATCTACTTCTAACCGTGTACTCTGCATGCGACACCTTAAAAAAGAAATATTAAATGTGTATAGTATTTCCTCTCCCGCAGATGAAAAATCGCGTATCACAATCCTCACGTCTTCAATATACAATATTCTGCAACGTTAAGATTATCCAAGTTGTACCATAAATATTGATTACAATCTGTAACAAGTTGAGTTGACGCTATGGTATTTAAAATCAAATTTGAATTGCCAGTAGAGCAATGAACACACTGCGCAGGTGGAGTGCGCACATCCTGACACGTCATCAGACGCCATCTTGGGCTTCTCTCGAAGCTCCAAGATGGCTGAAGTGTACACGATCCACGACGCTCGTGAGTTTTCTTTTAATTCAAGTCGTTTCCACGTCAGCCCGGGGCCCAAAATTACGCTCCAGGTTTTATCGAAGACGAAAGGTATCGAATTCAACAATTTTTGGGAACCGGGCAGTCATCCTTTCTTCCCTCCATTGATCGCGTCATCGATCCTCCTCTGGCATCAATGAAGCGTCGTGTGTTATGGCCATCATGGCGTTGCCGGTGTGCCTGTCATCGATGAAAATTCCAGATCGGTATGATCTTCCTATTATCTATTTTCCCATTCCTCATAGATTGCGTGATTTCCTGTGGAGTCGCCGATGCCTCGACGTGATGCTTCAGGATATTCAGAAACATGGAATTCGTGATTTTTTCGTGCGTCCTCGCTTCTATTGACACTTCACACAGGATGGTAACGAGGTTATTTGTTTCATACATTTATTGAATACTGATATATTTATTTTACGTCTACTCGCGTTTTACGTGATACGTTATTTTTTTATGCGGCTTGAATTTCCCGATTCATTCTCGCAAATGTTTGTTTTGTGTGCTCATGCATAAACAATGTCAACATAGTCAGTGATTATTTTTATTTCACCTCTACTCCTGACACTGGTTCAAGCCAGATAAAGAAGCAGGTATTTGGAATATTTTGCACAATTCTATAGAAAAATTGAAGATTTGGTTAGTATGTTTCTAGTTGGTAACTGTGTAAGTACGTACTGCGTTGTATGATAGTCTGTAGTATTGATTTACGTTGTCATAAATTTTGAGGTTATTTGGTCATTCTATGTATTTATATGAATATTAATAATGGTACATTTGTGTAATGCTGTGGGTCAGCAGTCACAATCTGGGACATTGCAATAAAATGGTAAATTACAGGCCTATGTCACTATTTATATGTTTTGTTTTTGCATACATAAACTGCTTGGCGATTGTATAACAATATATTTTGTTCTCATATCAATAGTCCCACCCTTGAAATACTCCTTCACGCCTTGGCTCCTTCACTCCTTGCAACAATAAGGTCGTCATGAACTAAAGAGAAAAGGCTTTCTGTAGACTGTTCAAGTGGAAGCATTTGATATGTGCGGTAAGATACATCAACAAACATAAAATCATTTTTGTTCCTTTTTAATAATTACATGGAATATTTTTGTTCCCTATTTTTGGAGACAATAGTATTCTCCAAACATTTGATCTTGATCTGTATTTTGTTTGTACTTTATATTTTATTCTTTTCTGAGTGCCATATAAGTTTAAAGGAATTAGAAAAAATGAATTTGTTAGATTCTTTTGAATATAGCAAAAGGTTTCATTGAGAGTGATCTTAAAGATCCGACACGTGCACAATATGCAATCATAGTGGACGGCGCGTCGTTCTTTTCTATTAATTCACAGAGTCGGTATTGAATCGTTCGACTCTCGATAAATCGCGCGATTCCCGAGCTCTTTTGAGAAACGAGCTTTGCCCCGACATCCTATAAGTAGCTTACTACGTTCGCCAAACTATATCCTTGGAAAGAGTGCAACTCGCGAGATTGAAAGAAGCAGTCGACAATGGCGCATCGGTAATTGAGGCCGCGAAGAAAGGGAGAGCGAGCTTCGATGCAAATAGAAGAATGCGCCTCTATTATATCCGCCTCCCCTTTTCCTTAACTGTGACCCATCTCCTTTCTTCTCTCTCTCTCTCTCTCTCTCTCTCTCTCTCTCTCTCTCCCTTCCTCTCTATCTTCCTCTGTCTGTCTCTCTCGCTCTCACACACGCTCACATATCGTTTGCCTTTAGCGCCGTGCTCGTCCTTTTCGTAGAAGGCTCAATACATTGGAGCACCTCGAAACTGAGCGTGAGAAAATTCAAAGGATATTTCATCCGTCGTCTCCTATTTGCGCAACCTCTTTCGCGAACTGTTCATTTCTCCGCAGCGTTCGACAAATGAAAATAAACAGAAATCTAGGCTGGTTGGCTCAGTGGGGCGAAGGCGATAGTTGATGCAGAGAGTTGATGATGTGAGGACGGATATCAGGAGGAAGTTGAATCCGCGCGGGGTACAACACTCGTCCGATTGACTGCGAACGCGAGTGGAGTGTCTCTTTACAAACTTATGGAAACACACATCAACTGAAAGGAGAGTTTAATAACGGGAGCCTGTTTAAGCTCCACTGTCAGTCGAATATTTTCATTTGAAGCGTGTGCTTCAATCTGTATCTTTCCTAACTCTCAACTCTCACCGCTCGGTTCACTCGGACTGCGTTTCATGAACGTTTCTATATGGCGCTCAGTACCTTATCATCCTTAATCGGAACGAAATGTTAACGCTTCAAGTAGAACACACCTTCTCTTAGAGCTTTAATCGGAACGAAACGTTAACGCTTCAAGTAGAATATCACCACCCTCGCGTTCCCGAATTCCTGTCATGGCTAATTAATGTAAGTAAGTAAGGCGCGTAATTAAAGTGGCGGCATTGGGCGGTAAGACGAAGGTAGGAGGATGAAAAGGAGAATGAACGAGGAGCGTGGAAGTGGGAAGAGGTAGGTAGGTGCAGCGTCGAGGTAATACATTGTCGGGGCGGTATCGCGAAGAAACGACGGGAAAACTGGCTGGTGCCAGCTCGTAATGGTCCCTCCTCACGTGCTCTCGTGGGATACGCGCTGGAGTGTGCGAACGTCACAGTAGGTGAACACGTGGAGCTTATGTGGCCCCGCGCCTCTAGCAACGACGGCGAGCCAGGTGCACCGGCGTAGCCTCGAATTTCCGGCTCCTCTTCCTCTCCCTTTCTCTCGACACTTCGATCCTCCCACGCCCAGTGAAATTGCATCCGCCGATGTTCTCAATATTTGCATTTTCACCTCCATTTTCCCTTTCAGCCTTTCCGACCGTTTTTCTCCTCCGCCCGCTCTCTTTCCACTCTTTCCACTCTTTCCACGCTTTCCACTCTCGTCCATTCGTACCAGAATCCCGTTCGACCGGCACCTTTCGACGTCGAAAAGAGAAAGCTAATAAAACTTTTCCAATCGGGCG